>CM019067.1:103369319-104741600 GCA_009667805.1 Leptobrachium leishanense | reverse complement strand
TCCAAGGAGGTACAACAGTTACATTATCCTTTTACAATATGCACACAGTTTATACAGTATATACAGGTTCAGCAGCATACATATAGTGAGTTAATAACACTTCCTCAAGTTGACTCATATTTTGGGCGACCTCAGCTAGCATAGCAGACACTTCGGGCAACCTCCGCACCGTGGTGATGGCCTCTTCAGTGCTATGTCCTGGTGAGTCGTAGGTGAGTCGTTGGGGCGGTCGAACAGAGCGTCTTGGTTCTGGCTCAATCAGTTCCTCTTCAGGTGGAAGTACTATAGGCGTTGGCTCAATTTCTCTTTCTATCACTGGAGCAGACGTTTCTTCAGAGTATGATCCCTCCAGTGAAGGCATAGAACTGTAATCACCTGAATAAGCTTCCGGAGCTACCGGGATCCCCACATCCTCAGGGACTTCCCACTGAAATTCAAGAGGCTCAGGGATATCAACAGTCTCAGGGACTTCCAACAAGAATTCAGGAGCTTCAGGCCTCAAGTTACTTTCCCACTGACAAGGAACTGGGACGACCTCTTCAGGTTCTGGTGAGCGTATCCAATCTAAACAGAAACTCTCCTCGTCGCTGTCTCTTTCGCTCTCTCCAACAACCCGAGTCTGTTGAGACCGAGTAACAGGAGGAACACGTGGAGCATGCGGATTCGCCGGAGGAAGTTCGTTTTCCACTGGTATCCTCACAGCCTCTCTCAAAGGTAACAAGTGATTTCGGTGCCAATTCTTGAGGGGACCAGCCTTTCCATCAGGGCGAATCTGATACACCGGCAGACCTGGCAGTTGTTTGCAAACAATGTAAACTTGAGAACTCCATCTGTCCGCCAGCTTGTGTCTCGCAGCAGCACCCAAATTCTTCAACAGAACCCTATCACCGGGTTGTAGATCTGTATTCGAACCTTCAAATCATAGTTCTTTTTGTTCCTTTGCTCCCTGTTACCTGAAGTCAAACGGGCCTGTTCAAACGCAGAAGCCAGATTCTTCCGAAGTCTATCCACGTAGTTTCTATGAGAAGCTACTGACGTCTGGTCTAGAGATAACCCAAATGCCAAATCAACCGGCAGTCGAGCTTCTCTTCCAACATAAAGACGGTACGGTGAATATCCCGTTGCATCACTCTCCGTACTGTTATATGCATGCACCAGAGTAGCTATGTGACGACTCCAACTCTGCTTCTCTACATTAGACAAGGTCCCAGCATGTTTAGCAGCGTGCGATTAAACCTTTCAGGCTGAGCATCACCTTGAGGGTGGTATGGCGTAGTTCGAGTCTTTTGAATTCCCAACAACTCCAGCAATTGCCCGACCATCTACTTTCAAAGTCTCTTCCTGATCAGAGTGTATTCTTCTTGGCAGGCCGTAATGAACAAAGAACTTTTCCATCAGCACCTTCGCCACTGTCGGAGCGCGTTGGTCTTTTGTAGAAAAAGCTTGGGCATAACGGGTGAAATGATCAGTCACTATCAGAATGTTCCCTTGCCCACTAGCATCCGGCTCTAAGCACGGAAGTCAATGCACACCAAATCCATGGGTCCCTGACTCTGTAGATGGCTCATTGGAGCAGCTCGGGTCGGTAGAGTTTTCCTCTGAATGCACCTCAGACAGGAATGGCAATAACTCTCACTTCAGCCCTCATGCAAGGCCAATAAAACCTATCTCGCACCAATTTAAAGTTCTTTCAGCACCCAAATGTCCATGCTCATCATGTAGTGATCGCAACACACTCTCCCTGTGTTTAGTGGGGAGAAATAACTGTTGAATAGGAATTGGAGGGGCCCTTCGGTAGACCACCCCATCCAACATCTTCAACCGCTCCCACTCTTTGTAAACCAATCTGGCTCCATCCGGGAATTGGTAAAGAATCTCTCGCTGGTTTGCAGTCAGGGCCTTTATGGTCAATGCAATCAAGGGTCTCTAGCCTGATCCGCTTTCAGGTCCTGCTTGGAAAGGTAGGTAGATTTTCATCCCTCAATTGCGTAGGGTTACAGTAAAACTCAGGAACAGCCGCGGCCATGAACCTATGGCCTCTTCAACTCCTCCTTGACCCGGCGTTCTGTTCCTTGACACAAGCTTGCACCCCGTCTGGAGTAACTGAGTCCATTCTGTAGTAGGGTCTTCTCGACAAAGCATCAGCATCTCGATTGAGGGATACTTCAGAAGATGAACCGAAACCCTGACAGAGCGGCCAACCACCGATGTCCCGTTGCGTCCAGTTTTGCAGTAGTAAGGATATAGGTGAGAGGATTATTATCCGTCTTGATCACGAACTCAGCTCCATACAGATAGTCTTTCAACTTGTCCACCACTGCCCACTTCAAGGCTAGGAACTCCAGTTTGTGAGTAGGATAGTTCTTCTCAGAAGGCGCAAGGCTCCGGCTCACGTACGCCCTCAGCTCAGCACAATACTCCTATAGGACTAGACCTTCTCGGCTGGCATCCACATGTAGTTCATACGGCTTTGTGAGGGTCCGCGTAGGCCAGAACAGGAGCTCGGGTTAGATTCTCTTTCAACTTCACAAACGCCTTCACATTGACTAGTCCATTCACCTTGTATGGACTCTTAGCTTTCCTTGGTCTGGAGCGGGGTTTCGGTCAGAGACCTTACAGCCTTCTTCGTGGTTTCTTTCTGTAGGAGTTTGTTCAGCGGCTGAGCTATCTTTGCGAATCCTCCCACAAATCTTCGATAGTATGAGCAGAATCCCAAGAAAGATCTAAGTTCAGTGACGTTTCGAGGTCTAGGCCAAGAAGCTACGGCCTCCAACTTTCGAGGATCTGTCGAAACACCTTCTGCCGAGACCACGTGTCCCAGATATGTGAGAGAAGAGAGAATGGATATTTCTCCAGAGACAATTTCAACCCTCTTCATGGAGCCTCTTCAAGACTTTCTCCAACGTTGCTCATGCTCTTCCAGAGTCTTCCCGAACACATTATGTCATCCAGGTACACTAACACTTCGATCAGATTCATATCCCCGACTGTCTTCTCCATCAACCGTTGGAACGTGGCTGGAGCCCCGTCAGACCTTGAGGCATTCTATTGACTCAAAGAACCCCAGTGGACAAATGAACGCAGTTTTCTTCTTCAAGGATGCATCGGTATCTGAATGTCCGCTTCGCAGGTCTAGTACACTGAAACACTTTGCTCCAGACAAACACTGTAAGGCATCTTCAATCCGAGGAGTGGCATATTGGTCGGGGATGGTTCTTCGGTTCAAGGTGCGATAGTCTATGCACAAGCGGACAGAACCATTCTTCTTCCTAACCAGCACTATTGGAGATGCATATGGGCTCCTGGACTCTTGAATCACATTGGTTCTCTGCAACTCATTTAGCTGTTCTCGCAGATCATCCAAGTCTCCCAGTGGAACTCGCCTTGACCTTTCACGAAACGGCTTGTCTTCTTGCAACCGAATGCGGTGTTCCGTACTCTTAGCCAGGCCCACATCGAACTCATCTTTCGAGAATAATTCTTTCCACTTTAGAACTTGAGACTGAAGACGTTTCTTCCACTCAGGTGAAATGGGAGCGTCCTTGGGGTAGAATCTTTCATCTGGAATCTCTTTATCCACTCCCCCTCCTAAATCGGTAGAGAGGGGTGTAGCAGACTCTACTTGCCCGATAGGCATTCGTGCTTTAAGGACTACTGGAGAATCCGTCACATTGCACACACTGACCGAGACTCTTCCTCGTGTTCTCTTCAGAGCTTTGGTGGAGATTATTTCAGGAATTACTTCGACTCCGGTTTCACTCCCATAATTAACATCGGTTCCCAGCACCACATAGGGACCCGGTTGCGATCCGTTCAACTTGACTGAAACCCGGAAGCTCGCTACTTCTCCTGCTTGCAGAACCTTCTCTGTTCCCCCCAGTCTCCACAGGCGCCCCACCTCGGCAGGTGCCTTTCGTTCTTCAACCATCCTCTGATAGACCGGACGTAACAGTGGGTGTACTCCTTGAGTCGAGCCTTCTTCCAATACAATAGGTGTCAGGAGACGCCGCACTAGGTCAGTATTCGTCCCCACTATCAGGGAGCTTCTGTTCGCGCCTGGGGGTCGAGGACACACAATGGCCAATGCATCACAACCCCCAGACTGCCCGATGACTTCAGATCCGATCTCCAACTTCACTTGCAGGTACCCGTCATAAGGGAGTTTCTCAGTGCCGATACCCCATATTTCCAAATCCTTCAATTCTTGCAGAGGAATGTGCTTTAAGTGTTTCTCATAGAAGTCTTTGTAGATCAATGTCACTTGAGCCCTGAATCTAACAGAGCTTTAGTGTAGACTCCCTCCACTCGGATTGGCACAATAGGAGAAGGACCTATCAGTTGGTCAGGAAACTTGGTGGCGGTATCTGGACGCTTAGACCCAGTTTGCTGTACCCTGGCCTTTTTCTTGGCCCGTGTAGGTTTTGGGTGTGCATTGCCTCCCCATGACGTAGGTCCGGATGCTAAAGGAATGACTCTTTCAGTCCTGGCAGGCTCAGCAGTTGGTCGGACTTTGGGCCCTCTCGCCCTCTTAGTCCTGGCTTGATTTTTGGAGCGGGTTTCAATCTTCGGGCCCCTGGTTTGCTCCCTTACCAGGACCCTCTGGAGTTTCCCGCCTGCAGGGCGGACAACAGTTTCTCCACAGCTTTTAGAAGTTCTTCGACCGGTTTCTTTTCAACCCTCCCTTGTGGGCACTGAGCCCTGAAATGGCCGATTTCCCCGCAGCCAAAACATTTCTTCCTCGGGAGTGTGGGCATATTTCCTTCTTGCAGTTCCCTTGGAGACCCCCTGTTCGAGGCTACAGCAACCCCTTCAGTTCTGGGGTCCTCAGCCAACCGTGACGTCATTAACTCCATCATTTGCAACATCTGAGTTTTTAAGGCCAGCACTTCAGTCTGTATGTTTGCTGCATCGGCTACCGAGAGAGTTCCTACTTCTGCGGTGAAAACTGTGTGCGAAGCATTTGCAACCTTTTTAGCCTGAATCAAGGCCTCTTCTTCTCGGATAGCTTTGATTAGTTTGGAATAGGTCAGCCTTGTGTTCTGGTATCTAGTCTGAAACTTCAACATTATGGGATCCAGTGGGAGTGCACCTTTGAAAACTTGATCCAGCAACGCTTTGCTTGCACGACTCGGCTCCATGCCTCTTTTAAGAATGACCTGATGGATGATTTTATCCAGCCGCCAGACATATGTGGACAATTCTTCTCCTTCCTTTTGATAGGTGTGAGAGAACTTGTGAATAAGCTCGGCACAATCCTCCACTCCCCCGAAATTTTTCCTGTAAAGCTTCTAGATACTCCGCAGCAGTGCAGCCGGGCTTGTCCTTTTCAGATTTCGAATGACCTCTGAAGCAGGACCTCTTAGGCTCTCGATCAGCCTTTGTCTCTTCACGGTGTCAGCCACTTCCCATTCTTCCACTGCCTGCACTGCCTGATCTATCCAGGTCTCAAAGTCCTCTTCTCCAGTTGGCACGGGGACCTTACCAGAATAAAACCGTAACTTGCGATATCCGTAATTTGGAGACGCAGTAGAGTTTTTTCGCTAGTGTTTCCACCAGTTTCCCCATAGTGGTGAAAAATGTAGCAGGAGGGAACCCTGTAGTTGGGGTAACATCGGGAACATTCTCGTGATCACCACGTGGCGTACTTGGCTGTATCAGTTGGACTTCCACCTCACCGGTCAGCTTCACGCTCGCGCCCTGAAAACATGCTGGAATACCTTTTCTCCATTCAAGAAGAACATGCGTGTGAGAGGTATCTGGGTTTTTCTTAATGTCCAGGATTAACCCCCGATGATCTGGTGCTAGCGTGGCCACGGCCTGGCGAATCTGATCTTCGGCCCAAGTGTCTGCGGGAATATCCATGACTATGCAACATGCTAACTGACTACTGTGCTCCCCACACCATTCGGCAGCAGTGTCTGGATCCATATTTAACCCTTTAGATGCGGTTTTTCCAGAGACTGAATCCCGGAAACGAGCCCCCACGTGTAGCGCTCACTCCCGGAGGAGCCGCTGAAAATGAACCACGGGTCAGTCTCCCCGCACTAGGGAATAAATATACTCCAACACGCTGAACAGTTTTATAATTTAAAAGGTTTACTAAAAGGTTTGCAGCTCTTAAGACACGGTATATGCAGGAAGATTTACAGTACTTTCGTAACGATAAACGCGTAGCGGTAAAGAAACGAAAACACGAGGGCTTCGTATTTTCGGAAAAAAAAACCCCGACCGAGCAGAAAATTAAGAGATACGAAATTCGAAGAAAAACCCCGTAGCGGGACACAATAAAATACACAGTTCTCGTATCACGGTAAACGCGCAGCGGGAACAAAAAGAGGAAAAATGTTCGGAACGTAGCTTTAACTTTGCCCCCTTGTCCCGATTCGAAAAAGGAAACTGAGTCCTGTACAGGTTAAGTCCCAGAACGTGAAGTGATATGTATTTGTATGTGTAGGGTACCCGGGTACTTTTCAACTGGCCAGTGAGTTTACTTTAACGATGTCTTCGACTAGTCAGTTGGGGCCCTGTGGGTTTTAGAAGGAAAACAGCAGCGTACGTTCTTATTTACACACGGCCTTGGGGGCCTCTCACCCATCCAGCGCAAGCTTGAGGTTCCGCTGACCCAGGACGTCTCTCCGCTCGATATTGACTGGGGACGCCGACCACCGGATCTGTTGTCTGGCCTTCTGTCTGTCAGCCGCGACTCAGCCAGCTTACCGCCTGCTCCCCGCTTCAATCGACCGCGGTACTCCTTACTCGAGGGGTCTTCTCTCCTTAGCACTGCACTCGGATAATAGATGGTGATGTCTATCTCCCGCAAGGCTGGGTGACCCAATCCTAAGGCCCGATCCACTTTGTCTGCGCTCCGGCCTATCTTTTGGTCTCTCCTTCTCTGTACGTGCATCCGCTCTCCTCTGCTCCCTGGCGCGCTCTGCCTGTTCTCCACGAGGTGCAGGATGTACAGGCTCTCCACAAACCCACCCACTTCCTGTTTCTTCGCAAAGCATGCATGGACATGTAGTTCAAGTGTCCAGGGTCTTTAATCGTGATAGTCTCCATCTTGTGGCCAAAAATGGGTACTGCCACAGTAAACTTTAACACATCGCTACAAATGTATTCGGAACGTATCTTTGTCTTTAACCCCCGTTCCGATTCGTAAAAGGAAATGAGTCCTGTACAAGTTAAGTTCCAGAATGTAAGAAGCGTATCTGTGTGTATGTGGTACCCGGGTACTGTTCAACTGGCCAGTGAATTTATTAAAGGAAGGTCTTCGACTAGTCAGTTGGGGCCCTGTAAACTTTAAAGAGAAAACAGCAGAGTGTCCTTTAACCATACAAACAGCCTTGGAGGCTTCTCACCCATCCGATGACTGCTTTAGGCTCCGCTGACCCAGGACGTCTCTCCACCCGATTTTGACTGGGGATACTAGCGGCCGGATCCGTTGTCTACCTTGATGCAGCTTGTCCAGCTCCCCGCCTGCTCTCCGTTCGATTCCGCTGGTCTGCAGCTGTTGTCTGGGTACTGGCAAGTCTCCTTCTCCTCAGGCTGAGTGACCCAAATAGGAATTACAGGTCTCCCTCGGGCTTTGGCCTAGCTCCTCCAGCAGTCTCCTCAGTGCGTCTGCTCTTTCTCATCCCCTGGCGCGCTCTGGAACTTTCTCCACGAGGCAGAGGATGTAAGTGTCCAGTCCCCACCCACTTCCTGGCTTCTTGCAAAGCATGTCTGTTATTGTAGTCCCAATGTCCAGTATCTGATCGCGATAGTCTCCATCTTGTGGCCAAAAATAGGTACTGCACAGCAAGACGATTTTTACCACAGCGCTACACATGCAATAACGGCTGCAAAATAACCCCCAATTTCAAAGCTTAATCCCAATTTCAGGAAGCATTATTTTACTGAGAGGGTGGTGGATACATGGAACAGTCTTCCAGTAGAAGTGGTAGAGGCCAAAACAGTAATTGAATTTAAGCAGGCATGGGATAGGTTAGGCATAAGGCTATCCTAAACAAAAGATAAATCCAGGTAAAGTATCCATGTAATTGGGCAGACTAGATGGGCCGAAAGGTTCTTATCTGCCGACATTTTCTATGTTTCTATGTTTCTAATCCCAATAAATCGTAAACCTTCTGGATTACTCTGAGGTTTCCTTTTCAAAATGGAGTGACAACAAACTGTGTTTCGCAAAAACTTTTTTTATGTTTGTAGCGCTCACTCCCGGAGGAGCCGCTGAAATTGAACCTCGGGTCAGTCTCCCCGCACTAGGGAATAAATATACTCCAGCACCGTTGTGGATTTTATAAATTATATAGTTTACTAGAATAAATTGCATATAATGAATAACACGGTGTTCGAATATATATTTACAGTACTTCGTAATGCGGGAAACGCGCAGCGGAAAAAAAATACGATGCTTCGTATTTCGAGGAAACGCGCAGCGGAAAAGAAATACAATGTTTCGTAATTCGAGAAACGCGCAGCGGAAAATAAATACGATGTTTCGTAATTCGAGGAAACGCGCAGCGGAAAAGAAATGGAAAATTATCTTTAACCCCTTTGTGATTGGGGAGTGAGTCCCGCACAGATTGTGTCCCGGAATGTAAGTGTTTGTGTGTGTTATGGTACCCGGGTACACTATTCAACTGGCCAGTGAATTGCTTAAGAGGTATCTTCGACTAGTCAATTTGGGGCCCTGTGGGTTTTGGAAACAAACAGCAGCGTGCTTTCTTGGTTTTACAATGGCCTAGAAGGCCTCTCACCCATCCGCCAGATACTTGAGGCTCCGCTTGACCCAGGACGTCTCTCCGCTCGATATTGACTGGGGTTCTCTTGGCTTCTGGATCCGCTGTCTGGCTTTCTGCTCCTGCCGCGACTTGTCCAGCTTACCGCCTGCTCTCCCAGTCCGATCGACCTGCGGTAGTCCTAACTCGGGGTCCTCTGGTTTTCTCAATAGCAGCTTGGGTAATCTTGTGGATCACTGGGTCTCCCTTTGGTAAGGCTGAGTAACCTGATCTGTAACTCCGTTAGGCCGCACCTGCGCTCCGGCCTAGACACTGTTACGTTCTGCAGCACTGTGTCTTGTCTCTCTCACTCCCTGGCGTGCTCTGCCAGCTCTCTCCACGAGGCTCAGGATGTAACTCTCTGTGTCCCACCCACTTCCTGTGTCCGTTCCCAAAGCATGCCGGGAAATGTAGTCCCAATGTAATATTCAGTGTCTCACATTGCGCTTGTCTCCCTCCGGTGGCCAAAAATAGGTACTGCCACAATAAGGAATTAAACACAGCGCTACACTCTCCCCCTCCTAGAACTCTTGGGTCTCTCCACAGTTACATTACATTTCAACACAGTTTAGGCAACATATACAGGCTCAGCAGTAAGCATACAGTGGGTTAGATACACTTCCTCAAGTTGACTCATGCTTTGGGCTACCTCAGCTAACATAGCAGACACTTCGGGCAACCTTCGCACTGTAGTGACGGCCTCTTCAGTGCTATGTCCTGGTGAGTCGTAGGTGAGTCGCTGGGGCGGTCGAACAGAGCGTTTTGGTTCTGGCTCAATCAGTTCCTCTTCAGGTGGAAGTACTATAGGCGCTGGTTCTGTTCTTCTTTCTACCATTGGAGCAGCCATCTCTTCAGAGTATGATCCTTCCAGTGAAGGCATAGAACTGTAGTCATAAGATTCGACTTCAGGAACTACAGGGATTGCAATAGTCTCAGGAACTTCTAACTGAAATTCAGGAGCTTCAGGCCTCAAATTACTTTCCCACCGTTCAGGAACCGCGATAACCTATTCAGGTTCCGGTGAGCGCATCCAGTCCAGACAAAAACTCTCTTCCTCACTGTCCCTTTCGCTCTCTTCGACAGCCCGGGTCTGCTGAGACCGAGTAACGGGAGGCAAACGTGGAGCAGGCGGATTTGGCAGAGGAAGTTCGTCCCCAACTGGCATCCTCACAGCCTCTCTCAAAGGTAACAAATGATTCCGGTGCCAGTTCTTAAGAGGCCCAGCCTTTCCATCCGGCCAGATTTGATACACCGGCAAACCCGGCAGTTGCTTGCAGACAATATAGACTTGAGAACTCCATCTATCCGCCAACTTTTGCCTCGCAGCAGCACCCAAGTTCTTCAACAAAACCCTATCACCGGGTTGTAGATCCTGTATCCGAACTTTCAAGTCATAGTTCCTTTTGTTCCTTTGCTCCCTGTTTCCTGAGGTCAAACGGGCCTGTTCAAACGCAGAGGCCAGATTCTTTCGAAGTCTATCCACGTAATTTCTATGGGAAGCTACCGACGTCTGGTCTAGAGATAACCCAAACGCCAAATCAACCGGCAGTCGAGCTTCTCTTCCGAACATAAGACGACGGTACGGTGAGTATCCAGTGGCATCACTCTCCGTACTGTTATATGCATGCACCAAAGTAGCTATGTGACGACTCCAACTCTGCTTCTCTGTGTTTGACAATGTCCCCAGCATATTTAGCAGCGTGCGATTAAACCTTTCAGGCTGAGCATCACCTTGAGGGTGATATGGTGTAGTTCGGGTCTTTTGGATTCCCAACAGTTCCAACAATTGCCCAACAAGTCGGCTTTCAAAGTCTCTACCCTCATCAGAGTGTATTCTCCTTGGTAGGCCGTAGTGAACAAAGAACTTCTCCATCAGAACCTTTGCTACTGTCGGAGCGCGTTGGTCTTTCGTGGAAAAGGCTTGGGCGTAACGTGTGAAGTGATCAGTCACTACTAAAATGTTCCCTTGCCCACTAGCATCCAGCTCTAAGCACAGGAACTCAATGCACACCAAATCCATGGGTCCCTGACTCTGCAGATGGCTCATTGGAGCGGTTCAGGTCGGTAGGGTCTTCCTCTGAATACACCTCAGACATGAATGGCAATAACTTTCCACTTCAGCTCTCATGCAAGGCCAATAGAACCTGTCTCGCACCAGCTTAAAAGTCCTTTCAGCGCCCAAATGTCCATGCTCATCATGTAGTGATCGCAGCACACTCTCTCTATGTTTAGTGGGAAGGAATAACTATGGGTCTCTTCAGCATTGAGCAAAAAGATTACAACATAGCGCTCAAAAGACCAAGGTCCATGAGAAAGTAAGAGAGACACACTGTATGTCCACAGACAGTTCTTATCTTCAAGCGAGAATCTTCTCTGTTGTGTAGATGAAAAGACACGCACTGCAGGAAAAAGCAGAAAGAAAGGGCCACAATTGCGCAGTACATCAACACCCAATGGAATGAAATTTCGTTTGTATTTGACTCACATTCTGGGGAGCCCACAACCGGCACCCGGGAATATAGCGGGTATGGACTTGTATCGGGTGCCCATGAACCCCTCAATCCGCTCCTTCGGTGTCACAAAAGTGGTACTGCAGAAAATAGACAAGGCAAAAAGGGAGCACCTCTTGGTGCGGTAAATCACAAATCACCTTAATGATTAAGAAAAGCCAAATTTGCACTTACAAACAAAGAGCCTCTATTGGCTCCGTCATAACTCGCACAGGGAATCATACAGGGGTTCCCCAAACCTTCTTTTCTTTTTTAGGATCAAAAAAGGCAAGCAGCAATCAAAAATAATATAAAAACATTTATTGTAAGAAAATCATCATATCTACCAGGACGCGTTTCGCCATTAATGGCTTCCTCAGCTGGAGATTACAAAACTGTACTTGCTGCTGCCTTTTTATACAATGTATGTCAGAAAATGGAGTGATTAGACCCTTGGAAATCAATTAAAATACAATTAAAACACAATTGCTATCAGCTGCATAGTGTGCAGCACCCACCATTTTGCACATGGTTGTTAACCCTAAAACGCAGGAGAAAGGGGAAGAAAGAAGAAAACTTTTTTATTATTCATCAAGTGTTACCAATGTTGCGCCTGCCATTTTGCGCATACGCACTGGCCTTGCATCCCACCTTGGAACGCGGAAATGGACGATTGCCGCTGCAAATCATCCTTCCTTATAGAAACAGCATTGAAACAGAGTGGTTCCCTTAACCACCACCAAGTGCCAAACAAGGGCATAGAGGGGTTATTAACCCTGAAACACAGGGGAAGGGGAAAAGAAAGAAAAAATATATTTTTTCCTTTTTTTTTTCTCCCTTCCTTTCCCTTTATTTTTCTCTTTTTTTATTCATTTGATAATACAAATGTTGCGCCCGCCATTTTGCGCATGCGCATCGACCCTGCATCCCACCTTGGAACGCGGAAACGGACGACCACCACCACAAATCATCCTCTCCTACAAGAACAGCACCAAAACAAAGCAACTCCCTCAACCACCACCAGGCGCCCAACAAGGGCACAGAGGGAAAACACCAAATGCTGCAAAATATATATACTCTATATCACATATATCTTAACCCTTGTGGATCAAGATATATAAATATATATAATAGGGATCAAGATATATAAATATGGGTACCATAACTCCCAAATACTTGTGCAAATAGCTGTGAAATTACATTATCGTATTCTTCAACAGAAGGAGAGATAAATAAGTGCTAATGCATAATCAACAATCAAATGATCGATAAAAAAAATGGGGGAGGGGTTTAAAAAACCTCATACATAAGGAGTGCAAAAGAGGAAAAATATCATATCAGCAGCCACTAAACATAAAATACATATAGTAAAATATATCATTTTTAACCCCATCATTTTATATTTCACCCAAAATTCATAAAAACCCGATTGAACCCCCAGGAAGACCCATTGTTGCAGGAATTAATTCCATTACAAGTAATTTGTCAGAATATGTCGATCGAATACTTCAGCCCATTGTTAAGAACATAGTCTCCTACACTAAAGATACCATCGATGTGTTACAGAGATTGAAAGAGGTCCGATGGAAAGATGAATATATTCTGGTTACGTGTGACGTGAATGCGCTATACAGTAACATTCCCCATAAAAAAGGATTGGAAGTTGTCAAAGAGCGATTAATTACATCTATGGGTTTGGAGAATGAGCAGATTGATTTTGTAATGGATGGTATAGAGTTTATATTGAATAATAATTATTTTCAATTTGATGGAGAATATTATCTACAGACGAGGGGGACCGCTATGGGAACCAGGTCTGCGCAAGTTACGCAAATCTTTACATGGCAGGCTGGGAAACCAGCTTTGTCTATGGTTCGCATGACTGGGCGCAAAATAGAGTTCCCTTCTATAGAAGATATATAGATGACCTGCTATTCATATGGAGGGGAGAGGAAGCGGATCTATTGGAGTTTTTGTCTGGATTGGACGATGAGGAATGGGGTATAAAACTTGAAAAGAAATGGAGTAGAGAAAAAGTTTCCTTCCTCGATTTGGAAATCTATATAAATGATGGGGCAATAGAGACCAAAACTTTCTTTAAAGATGTGGACGTCAATACTTATATTGACAAGACGAGTTGCCACAATATGACATGGTTAAAGGGAATCCCAAAGGGGCAGTTCACTAGGCTACGTAGGAACTGCTCCGATGATGTAATTTTTGGGGAACAGGTTGAGATTTTGAAACAAGAGTTTATAGACAAAGGCTATGATAAGGCTGAACTGGAAGGGTTGATAAGAGACTTAAAAACAGTGGATCAAGATAGCCTCATACAATATAAAACTGGGAGAGAGGAGATTAAAGGAGTCCCCTTTTATGTGATTTTAATGAGAATGGTGTTTTAACCAAAAAAAATTTAAAAGACATTGGCATTTTTTAAAGAAAGATAAAGACCTAGATCTAATTATAGGAGATAAACCTAGGATCATTTTCCGGGGAGCCAAGAACATAAAAAAGAGACTGGTTAGCAGCAAATTTGTTAACAAAAAGGAAGCTAACCACTTCCATGTTAAAGAAGGTTTCTATGGCTGTGGACAGTGTTTGGCTTGTAGATCCTCAGGGAATAAGAAACGACATACTGAAAATTTTCTTAATAAAAAGACAGGGAAAGATGTTAAAATTAATAAAATTTTAACTTGTTATTCAAAGAATGTTTTATACCTTTTGCAATGCCCTTGTGGACTTCAGTATGTAGGTCGTACCAGCCGGGCATTAAATGTAAGAATTTCTGAGCACATTAGAAATATTAACAAATTATATGAGAAACACTCCGTATCCCAGCACTTTAAATTAGTTCACAATGGATGTCCAAGAGGCCTAAAATTCTCTGCTGTAAAAAAGGTGAGATACACTTGTAGCGCTCACTCCCGGAGGAGCCGCTGAAAATGAACCACAGGTCAGTCTCCCCGCACTAGGGAATAAATATACTCCAGCACCGTTGTGGATTTTATAAATTATATTGTTTACTAAAGTAAAAGGCATATAATGAGACACGGTGTTCGTAGATATATTTACAGTATTTCGTATCGCGGTAAACGCGCAGCGGAAAAAGAAATGCGAGACTTCGTATTTCTGAAAAATGCGCGACCGAACAGAAAAAATACAATGCTTCGTAATTCGGGAAACGCGCAGCGGAAAACAAAATAAGATGCGAATCTTTTCCCCTTCTTTAGATACTAGGGAGTGAGTCCCGAACAGGTTAAGTCCCGAACTGTAAGTGTATGTGTGTGTTATGGTACCCGGGTACTATTCAACTGGCCAGTGAATCTTTTAAACGATGTCTTCGACTAGTCAAGTTGGGGCCCTGTGGGTTTCAGAAATAAACAACAGCGCACTTTCTTGACTTTGTAAAACCGGCCTTGGAGGCCTCTCACCCATCCGCTGGATCACCAAGGTTCCGCTGACCCAGGACGTCCCTCCGCTCGATGCCTTGCTAGGATACTGGCTACTGGATCTGTTGTCAGGTTCTCTTTGCTCCGACCGTGGCTTGTCCAGCTACCGCCTGCTCTCCCATCCAATGGACCTGCGGTACTCCTAACTCAAGGGTCCTCCGCTTCCTTGACAGCAGCTTGGGGAATGCCTGTGGATCACTGGGTCTCCTTCTTACAAGGCTGGGTAACCCCTCTTGGAATCCTGGTAGGCCGCACCTGCGCTCCGGCCTAGTCACTGTTCCACTCTGCAACACTGCATCCTCTCTCATGCACTCCCTGGCGTGCTCTGACAGCTATCTCCACGAGGCTCAGGATGTACAGCGTCTGTGTCCCACCCACTTCCTGTGTCCGTTTGCAAAGCATGCCAGGAAACGTAGTCCCAATATCTTCTGTGTTGGTCCAGCATGCTTACCATGGTCTCTGTCTCCCTCTGGTGGCCATTTCAAATAAATGCAGCAGAACAGTCTTTTTAAACACAGCGCTACACTCTCCCCCCTCTTAAACTCTTGGGTCCTCCCAAGGGCGTGTAACGGGTGCATGTAACGGTCATACATAACACAACATAACATAACATAACAACAGTTGCATTACATTTCTAACTTTAGCCTATATAGTCAGGGTTGAAAACAGGCAGCAAATATCCTCAATCTCACCCAAACCCCTAGACACCTCTGTAAGTAGGGCCGACACTCCAGGAAACCTCCGCACAGTTGTTACAGCTTCCTCTGTGCTATGTCCTGGTGAATCATACGTGAGTCTCTGAGGGGGTCGTATTGGCCGCTTAGGTTCAAATTTTTCAGGAACCTCTTCAGTCGGGAGAGCTGACTCTACAGGCTCAATTCTCTCATCAACAATCGGAGCAAACATTTCCTCAGAATATGAGCCCTCCAGTGAAGGCATAGAACTGTAATCTATGGATATTTCCTCTAAAACTTCAGAAACTTCCGGTGCTTGAGTCATCACTTCAGAAATATCAGGTTCTAAAGCACTCCCACTCCAGTCAGAGACTGGCTTGACGCCCTGAGACTCAGGTGTCCACACCCAGCTCAGACTCCAGCCTTCCTCTTCACTGTCTTCTTCACTCTCTCCGACGGGACGTAACTGCCGAGACCGAGTAATAGAAGTCGGACGAGATATAGGCAGACCAGGCACAGAGACTTTGTCTCCAATCGGTACTTGTACAGTCTCTCCTGAACGTAGGACCTTCTCTGTCCCTTCCGTTCTCCTCAGCCTTCTTACTTCTGTAGTGGCTCTCTGTTCTTTGACCCTCCGTGGACAGGCCCGTCGTGACATCGAGTGTGCCTTCTTAGGAGCAGGACTCTCCTCCGTGACCAGTGGGGTTAAGAGGTGTCTCAACACATCAGCGTTCATCCCCACTATCATAGAACTTCGATTAGTTCCCGAGGGACGAGGACACACAATTGCCAATGTGTCACATACTCCCGGTTGTCCAGTAATTTCCGAACTGAATTCTAGCTTCACCTGTATATATCCATCGTAGGGAAACTTCTCCATTCCCATACCCCAGATTTCGAGATCCTTCAATTTCTTCAGGGGTATATGCTTCAAATATTTCTGATAGAAGTCTCGGTAAATCAGCGTTACTTGAGCACCCGAATCTAGAAGAGCCTTAGTATAGACACATTCCACTTGAACCGGGATGATGGGCGAAGGACCTATCAACTTGTCAGGGAACTTTTTCGTAGTAGCAGGAGAGGTAGACCCAGTCTGTTGTACTCTAACCCTTGTCCTCACACGTGGTGACTGCGGACGTACATTGTCTTCCAGCGACGTAGGACCAGACCTCCAGGGAGAGGATCTCCTAGGTCTAGCAGGCACATATAGAGACCTTCCCTGTCTCCTTTCTGGGCACTGAGCCTTGAAATGACCGAATTCTCTACAGGCGAAACATCTTCCCCACGAGGATGAGGGCACACTTTCTTCCTGTGGCTCATTTGAAAATCCTCTGTCGGAGGCCACAGCAACCGCTGCTGTTCGTATATCTGAGAGAGACTTCTGTATTTCAGTCTGCACTTCTACTACTTTCAAGATTGCCCGGCATAGGTCCATGTGTGTCTGTTCCATCTTGATTTGGGCTTCTTGTACACTCGCGAGAGTCTTTTGTATCTCACCATACACCTGGTTTGATGACTTTGGAGTTATCTCCGGCTCATATTTCTCTTCCAGATCTTCTTCATCTGATGAACACTCGTTATACTCTATGGGTTGCGCATAGACCTTTTCTCCCCTTCTTCCAAGCTTCTCTTCCAGAAGGGCTTCTTCCTCCCGAACAACTCGAATCAGTTCTAGGTAATTTAACTCTTTATTACCTTCTCGAGTCCTCAGCTGCAACATCACAGGATCTAAAGGTAAGGCACCCTTCAATATCTGACGCATTCTAACCTGATCTACTGTAGTGGGGTCTGTTCCTTTCTTCAACAGTACTTGGTACAGTATCTTATCCAGGCGCCTCATGTATTCTGTCATCTTCTCACCCCTTTTCTGGTAAGTATGCTCATATTGGTACATTAGCTCAGCAGCCTTTTCCGTTCGCCCGAAGACTTCCTGTAATATGTTCAGGTAATCTAGAGCAGTACAGTCTCTCTTACTCAGCTTCAGATTCCTGACAGCCTCTGACGCAGGTCCCTTTAAGCTCTCAGTAATCCTTTGCTTCTTCTGCGCTTCAGAGACGTCCCACTCATCCAGAGCCTGCATCGCTTGTTCTACCCATTCTTCGAAGGTTTCTTCTCCCGCCGGAGTTGGCAAGTTTCCTGAAATTTTTTCCAACTTCCGATATCCGAAGCTGATGTAAGAAGGGTGAGCCCTCTGACACTTAACCACTAGGTCTCCAATAGCAGCAATGAACTCCGGCCCGATCATGGCCAGCGGGCTGGATGCAGGAATGTTCGCTGAATCACCACGTGGCTTACTTGGCTGGATCAGACGAACTTCCACGTCGTCGGTTAGCTGTATACCCACGCCCTGAAAACACACAGGAACACCCTTTCTCCACTCGAAAAGAACATACGTGTGAGAAGTCTCTGGGTTCACTTTGATGTCCGCTAGAAACCCCCGCTGGTCAGGTGCCAACGCTGCCACAGCCAAGCGGATCTGCTCTTCTGCCCAGGTGTCTAGAGGTATATCCATTACTACACTCAACTCTAACTGGCCACCCTGTGCTTTACACCACTCTGCTGCTTCGTCTGGGTCCATATTTAACCCTTTAAATGCGGTTTTTCCAGAGACTGAGATCCCGGAAACGAGCCCCCACGTGTAGCGCTCACTCCCGGAGGAGCCGCTGAAAATGAACCACGGGTCAGTCTCCCCGCACTAGGGAATAAATATACTCCAGCACCGTTGTGGATTTTATAAATTATATTGTTTACTAAAGTAAAAGGCATATAATGAGACACGGTGTTCGTAGATATATTTACAGTATTTCGTATCGCGGTAAACGCGCAGCGGAAAAAGAAATGCGAGACTTCGTATTTCTGAAAAATGCGCGACCGAACAGAAAAAAATACAATGCTTCGTAATTCGGGAAACGCGCAGCGGAAAACAAAATAAGATGCGAATCTTTTCCCCTTCTTTAGATACTAGGGAGTGAGTCCCGAACAGGTTAAGTCCCGAACTGTAAGTGTATGTGTGTGTTATGGTACCCGGGTACTATTCAACTGGCCAGTGAATCTTTTAAACGATGTCTTCGACTAGTCAAGTTGGGGCCCTGTGGGTTTCAGAAATAAACAACAGCGCACTTTCTTGACTTTGTAAAACCGGCCTTGGAGGCCTCTCACCCATCCACTGGATCACCAAGGTTCCGCTGACCCAGGACATCCCTCCGCTCGATGCCTTGCTAGGATACTGGCTACTGGATCTGTTGTCGGGTTCTCTTTGCTCCGACCGTGGCTTGTCCAGCTACCGCCTGCTCTCCCATCCAATGGACCTGCGGTACTCCTAACTCAGGGGTCCTCCGCTTCCTTGACAGCAGCTTGGGGAATGCCTGTGGATCACTGGGTCTCCTTCTTACAAGGCTGGGTAACCCCTCTTGGAATCCTGGTAGGCCGCACCTGCGCTCCGGCCTAGTCACTGTTCCACTCTGCAACACTGCATCCTCTCTCATGCACTCCCTGGCGCGCTCTGACAGCTATCTCCACGAGGCTCAGGATGTACAGCGTCTGTGTCCCACCCACTTCCTGTGTCCGTTTGCAAAGCATGCCAGGAAACGTAGTCCCAATATCTTCTGTGTTGGTCCAGCATGCTTACCATGGTCTCTGTCTCCCTCTGGTGGCCATTTCAAATAAATGCAGCAGAACAGTCTTTTTAAACACAGCGCTACACACTAATAAAGGTGTAAGTGAAACCACGGCACTTGGGAGAGAGGAGGTGAGGCTTATCTTTGATTTGGGGACCTTGGCACCGGGGGGTCTCAACAATGATTTTGAATTGGTTCATTTTCTTTAGATCTATGTGCACTTTTGATGATATGTATAATTTATTACTATATGTACCCAAATGTCATATGCACTATGGGGTTATGTGCAATGTATTCAAAGGTTTCTGGTATGGTATTGTAATACCTTCATTATCCCTTTTTTGATATAGTAGCATTTTAATGATAGCTAACGATATGCCTAATGTTTTTAATATGATATATTTTACTATATGTATTTTATGTTTAGTGGCTGCTGATATGATATTTTTCCTCTTTTGCACTCCTTATGTATGAGGTTTTTTAAACCCCCTCCCCCGTTTTTGTTTTTGTTTTTTTTATCGATCATTTGATTGTTGATTATGCATTAGCACTTATTTATCTCTCCTTCTGTTGAAGAATACAATAATGTAATTTTACTGCTATTTGCACAAGTATTTGGGAGTTATGGTACCCATATTTATATATCTTGATCCCTATTATATATATTTATATATCTTGATCCACAAGGATTAAGATATATGTGATATAGAGTATATATATTTTGCAGCATTTGGTGTTTTCCCTCTGTGCCCTTGTTGGGCGCCTGGTGATGGTTGAGGGAGTCGCTTTGTTTTGGCGCTGTTCTTGTAGGAGAGGATGATTTGTGGTGGTGGTCGTCCGTTTCCGCGTTCCAAGGTGGGATACAGGGTCGATGCGCATGCGCAAAATGGCGGGCGCAACATTTGTATTATCAAATGAATAAATAAAGAGAAAAATAAAGGGAAAGGAAGGGAGAAAAAAAAAAGGAAAAAATATATTTTTTCTTTCTTTTCCCTTTCCCCTGTGTTTCAGGGTTAATAACCCCTCTATGCCCTTGTTTGGCACTTGGTGGTGGTTAAGGGAACCGCTCTGTTTTAATGCTGTTTCTATAAGGAAGGATGATCTGCAGCGGCAATCGTCCATTTCCGCGTTCCAAGGTGGGATGCAAGGCCAGTGCGTATGCGCAAAATGGCAGGCGCAACATTGGTAACACTTAATGAATAATAAAAAAGTTTTCTTCTTTCTTCCCCTTTCTCCTGCGTTTTAGGGTTAACAATCATGTGCAAAATGGTGGGTGCTGCACACTATGCAGCTGATAGCAATTGTGTTTTAATTGTATTTTAATTGATTTCCAAGGGTCTAATCACTCCATTTTCTGACATACATTGTATAAAAAGGCAGCAGCAAGTACAGTTTTGTAATCTCCAGCTGAGGAAGCCATTAATGGCGAAACGCGTCCTGGTAGATATGATGATTTTCTTACAATAAATGTTTTTATTTTATTTTTGATTGCTGCTTGCCTTTTTTGATCCTAAAAAAGAAAAGAAGGTTTGGGGAACCCCTGTATGATTCCCTGTGCGAGATATGACGGAGCCAATAGAGGCTCTTTGTTTGTAAGTGCAAATTTGGCTTTTCTTAATCATTAAGGTGATTTGTGATTTACCGCACCAAGAGGTGCTCCCTTTTTGCCTTGTCTATTTTCTGCAGTACCACTTTTTGTGACACCGAAGGAGCGGATTGAGGGGTTCATGGGCACCCGATACAAGTCCCTACCCGCTATATTCCCGGGTGCCGGTTGTGGGCTCCCCAGAATGTGAGTCAAATACAAACGAAATTTCATTCCATTGAGTGTTGATGTACTGCGCAATTGTGGCCCTTTCTTTCTGCTTTTTCCTGCAGTGCATGTCTTTTCATCTACACAACAGAGAAGATTCTCGCTTGAAGATAAGAACTGTCTGTGGACATACAGTGTGTCTCTCTTACTTTCTCATGGACCTTGGTCTTTTGAGCGCTATGTTGTAATCTTTTTGCTCACTTTTCTAGGTGTTTAGAGAAACCTCCGTACACAATATATAGCGAGTGGGTGAGACACTCGTTTCCAGTGGGCGCTTCACCCCTTTTTCTGTTTTCTCTTCAGCATTGGTTGAGGAGCCCCTTCGGTAGACCACCCCATCCAACATCTTCAACCGTTCCCACTCTTTGTAGACCAATCTGGCTCCATCCGGGGAATTGGTCAGTAGAATTTCACGCTGGTTCGCAGTTAGGGCCCTTATGGTTAACGCAATTAAAGGGTCTCTGGCCTGATCAGCTTTCAGGTCCTGGTTTGAAAAGGTAGGTAGACTTTCATCCCTCAATTGCGTAGGGTTGCAGTAGAACTCCGGAACAGCCACAGCCATGACTCCTATGGCCTCCGCTTCAATCCCTCCCTTGACCCGGCGCTCTGCTCCTTGACACAAAGCTTGGACCCCGTCTGGAGTCAACTGAGTCCATTCTGTAGTGTAGGGTCTTCTCGACAAAGCATCAGCATCTCGATTATTCACCCCAGGGTGATACTTCAGGCTGAACCGAAACCCTGACAGAGCGGCCAACCACTGATGTCCCGTTGCGTCCAGTTTCGCAGTAGTAAGGATGTAGGTAAGAGGATTGTTATCCGTCTTTATCACAAACTCAGCTCCATACAGATAGTCCTTTAACTTGTCTACCACTGCCCACTTTAAGGCTAGGAACTCCAACTTGTGGGTAGGGTAGTTCTTCTCTGAAGGCGTAAGGCTCCGGCTCACATACGCTACAGGCCTCAGCAATCCACCATACTCTTGATACAGGACTCCTCCTCGATCTTCTCTGCTGGCATCCACATGTAACTCATACGGCTTGTGAGGGTCCGCGTAGGCCAAGACAGGAGCTTGAGTTAGACTCTCTTTCAGCTTCAAGAAAGCACCTTCACATTGACTAGTCCATTCTCCCTGTATGGACTCTCGAGCTTTCCTTGGTCCTGGAGCTGACGGGTTTCGGTCAGAGACCTTGCAGCCTTCTTCTGTGCTTTCCTTCTGTAGGAGTTTGTTCAGAGGTTGAGCTATTTTTGCGAATCCTCCCACAAATCTTCGATAATAGGAACAGAACCCCAAGAAAGATCTAAGTTCAGTGACGTTTCGGGGTCTAAGCCAAGAAGCTACAGCCTCCAACTTCCGAGGATCTGTTGAAACACCTTCTGCTGAGACCACATGTCCCAAATACGTAACAGACGGTAGGCAGAATTGACATTTCTCCAGAGACAGTTTCAATCCCTCTTCATGGAGCCTCTTCAAGACCTTCTCCAAACGTTGCTCATGTTCTTCCAGAGTCTTCCTGAACACAATTATGTCATCCAGGTACACTAATACTTCGATCAGATTCATGTCCCCGACTGTCTTCTCCATTAACCGTTGGAACGTGGCTGGAGCCCCCGTAAGGCCTTGAGGCATTCTGTTGAATTCAAAGAACCCCAGTGGACAGATGAACGCAGTCTTCTCTTTGTCTTCAGGATGCATTGGTATCTGATGATACCCACTTCGCAGGTCTAGTACACTAAACCATTTTGCTCCAGACAAACACTGTAAGGCATCTTCTATCCGAGGAGTAGCATATTGGTCTGGGATGGTTCTCCGATTCAGCGTGCGATAGTCTATGCATAGGCGGACAGAACCATTCTTCTTCCGGACCATCACTATTGGAGATGCGTATGGACTCCTGGACTCTTGGATCACCTTGGTTCTTTGCAGTTCATTCAGCTGTTCTCGCAGATCATCCAAGTCTCCCAGCGGAACTCGTCTTGACCTTTCACGAAACAGCTTGTCTTCTTGTAATCGAATGCGGTGCTCAGTACTTTTAGCTAGGCCTACGTCGAACTCATCTTTCGAGAACAATTCTCTCCACTTTAGAACTTGAGACTGAAGACGTTTCTTCCATTCAGGTGAAATGGGAGCGTCCTTGGGGTAGAATCTTTCATCTGGAATCTCTTTATCCACTCCCCCTTCTAAATCGGTAGGAGGGAGGGGCGTAGCGGACGCTACTTGCCCGATAGGCATTCGTGCTTTAAGGACTACTGGAGAGTCAGACACATTGCACACGCTGACTGAGACTCTTCCTCGTGTTCTTTTCAAAGCTTTAGTGGAGATTATTTCAGGAATTACTTCGACTCCGGCTTCACTCCCATGATTAAAATTGGTTTCCAGTACCACATAGGGACCTGGTGGCGATCCGTTCAACTTGACTGAAGCCCAGAAGCTTGCTACTTCTCCTGCTTGCAGAACCTTCTCTGTTCCTTCTAATCTCCATAGGCGCCCCACTTCGGCAGGTGCCTTCTGTTCTTCGACCATCCTCTGATAGACTGGACGTAACATTGGGTGTACTCCTTGAGTAGAACCTTCTTCCAATACGATAGGTGTCAGGAGACGTCGCACCAAATCAGTATTCGTCCCCACTATCGTGGAACTCCTGCTTGCCCCTGAAGGCCCAGGACACACAATGGCCAATGCATCACAACCTCCGGACTGTCCGATGACTTCGGATCCGATCTCCAACTTCCCCTGTAGATACCCGTCATAGGGGAGTTTCTCTGCTCCGATACCCCAGATTTCCAGGTCCTTCAATTTCTGTAGAGGAATGTGCTTCAAGTGTTTCTCGTAGAAGTCTCGGTAGATCAATGTCACTTGAGCCCCTGAATCCAACAGGGCTTTCGTGTAGACTCCCTCCACTTGGATTGGCACAATAGGAGAAGGACCTATCAGTTGGTCAGGAAACTTGGTGGTGGCACCAGGACAATTAGACCCAGTTTAGAAACATAGAAACATAGAAACATAGAAAAATGTCGGCAGATAAGAACCTTTTGGCCCATCTAGTCTGCCCAATTACATGGATACTTGACCTGGATTTATCTTTTGTTTAGGATAGCCTTATGCCTATCCCATGCTTGCTTAAATTCAATTACTGTTTTGGCCTCTACCACTTCTACTGGAAGACTGTTCCATGTATCCACCACCCGCTCAGTAAAATAATGCTTCCTGATGTTACTTTTAAACCTTTGCCCCTCTAATCTAAGACTATGTCCTCTTGTTTTGCTATTTTGTTTCCTTTTAAATATACTCCTTTCCTCTACCTTGTGGATTCCCTTTACGTATTTAAATGTTTCTATCATATCTCCTCTGTCTCGTCTTTTTTCCAAGCTGTACATGTTAAGATCATTAAGCCTTTCTTGGTAACTTTTCTCCTTCAAGCCGTACACCATTTTAGTAGCCCTTCTCTGAACTCTCTCTAAGATGTCTATATCCTTCTGGAGATACGGTCTCCAGTACTGCACACAGTACTCCAAGTGAGGTCTCACCAGTGCTCTGTACAGTGGCATGAGCACTTCCCTTTTCCTACTGCTAATACCTCTCCCTACACAACCAAGCATTCTGCTAGCATTTCCTGCTGCTCTATTACATTGACTACTTACCCTTAGATCCTCTGAAATAATGACCCCTAAATCCCTTTCCTCAGATGTTGAGGTTAGGACTGTATCAAATATTCTATATTGAGCCCTTGGGTTTTTATGTCCCAGGTGCATTATCTTGCACTTATCCACATTAAAACTCAATTGCCACAACTCCGACCATTTTTTTAGTTTACCTAAATCATTTGTCATTTGGCTGATCCCTCCAGGAACGTCAACCCTGTTGCAAATCTTTGTGTCATCAGCAAAAAGACATACTTTTCCATTAATACCTTCTGCAATATCACTAATAAAAATATTAAAGAGAATGGGTCCAAGTACTGACCCCTGAGGTACCCCACTGGTAACAAGACCTTGCGCCGAATAAACTCCATTTACCACAACCCTCTGTTGTCTGTCACTCAGCCACTGCCTAATCCATTCAACAATATTGGAATCCAAGCTCAAAGATTGCAATTTATTGATAAGCCTTCTATGCGGAACAGTATCAAAAGCCTTACTGAAATCTAAATAAGCAATGTCTACTGCACCACCTGTGTCTATTATTTTTGTTACCCAATCAAAAAAATCAATAAGATTAGTTTGGCATGATCTCCCTGAGGTAAACCCATGTTGTTTCTGATCCTGTAATCTATGTGTTTTTAGATGTTCAACAATCCTTTCCTTTAACATGGTTTCCATTAATTTCCCCACTACTGACGTAAGACTAACTGGCCTATAGTTCCCCGATTCCTCCCTACTACCCTTCTTGTAAATGGGCACAACATTTGCTAATTCCAGTCTTCTGGGACGACTCCTGTTAACAAGGATTGGTTAAATAAATCTGTTAACGGTTTTGCTATTACATCACTGAGCTCTTTTAATAATTTAGGATGGATCCCATCAGGCCCCATTGACTTATTTGTCTTTACTTTAGACAGCGGCTTTAGAACCTCCTCCTCTGTAAACTCATATGTAAATGTCTCTTTAGTGTTCTCTCCTAACTGAGGTCCCTTTCCTTCCTTTTCTTCTGCAAAGACTGAACAAAAATATTCATTGAGGCAGTCAGCGAGACTTTTATCCTCTTCTACATACCTTCCTTCCTTTGTTGTTAATCTAACTAATCCTTGTTTTACTTTTCTTTTCTCGTTTATGTATCTAAAAAATGTTTTGTCCCCCTTTTTTACTGACTGAGCTATTTTCTCTTCTGCGTGTGCTTTGGAAGCTCTTATAAATTGCTTTGCCTCTTTCTGCCTAATCTTATAGGTTTGCCTATCCTCTTCACGCTGAGTTTTTTATAATTATTGAATGCTTGTTGTACCCTGGCCTTCTTCTTGGCCCGTGTAGGTTTTGGGTGTGCATTGCTTCCCCATGACGTAGGTCCGGATGCTAAGGGAGTGACTCTTTCAGTCCTGGCAGGCTCAGCAGTTGGCCGGACTTTGGGCCCTCTCGCCCTCTTAGCCCTGGCTTGATTTTTGGAGCGGGTTTCAACCTTCGGGCACCTAGGTTTATTCTGACTCAGATCGTTGTATAGCGATTTATCCCTTGCAGAGACCTCTATGCCTGGCCTGTATAAGTAGATGCAATCACCGAGGACAATCCTTATCAGATAGCTGAACTCACCAGAACACCGTTTATTTCCACGACTTGCTTTATTCCATATATCAGGTTACAGCAGATCACAGGATACAGCAGATGATGGAATGAGATGTTCTTTGCGGTCAAAAGATGATGCTGTCCTAGCTTGCAAATGAATATACATGTGCTGCTGGATAACTACACCATGCTGCAGCTCTTACAAGAAGGAAGGGTGGAACTAACACACACAGGAAGTGCATCATCATAAAGCGAGGGAAAAAGGCAGGAAAGCATGTACAATACAGAAAGACCACTAGGTGGCAGCATAAGGCAACATAAGGATATCTATACACTATAAATCCCCATCTAAATGGATAACTGTAACAGCACACTCCCCGTCTGGCATTGAAAATGTCACTATATATACATCATAACGGTAGTTATGCAAGCGCAAATAACGACAATGTAATTTGCTAGATGTCTTGAAAACCTAAGTAAGTTCAGTCTCCAAGCGGTAAGAGCAAAACAAGTTCCGTGATAGGTCTGATAAAAGTCTTTACAGTTCCTTGTCTTGCGACCTTCACCTCCACCTTACGTACCTTACCATCATCGCTAGAGATGCTCTTTTTAATAAGTCCCATAGGCCACTCTATCCTTTCGGCTTGCTGGTCCTTGAGAAGAACGAGATCTCCAACTTGAATGTTCGGGTTCAGGCGTTGCCATTTCCTACGTCCTTGCAGAGTGGAAAGATACTCCATCTTCCAACGATTCCAGAAGCAGTTGGCAAGGTGTTGTACTCGCTTCCACTGGTCGTAGCACATTTTTCCTGCTTTAAAGTTTCCAGGTGGAACAGGAACAGTCCCAAGTTTCTGGGTAAGAAGAGTAGCTGGAGTAAGAATGGTTGGGTTCTCTGGATCTGTAGACACTGGAACAAGTGGTCTAGAATTGATTATGGCAGATGCTTCTGCCAGGAAGGTGATTAGAATCTCATGGGTGAGTCTTGTGGAGTTCAAGTCCATAAGCATTGAGTCCAGTATGTTACGTGTAATGCCTATCATTCTCTCCCATGAACCACCCATGTGGGAAGAATGAGGAGGATTGAAAATCCATGTACAGCCCTTTTCAGCTAAAAGGTCTTGGATAGGCCTTGAGTTAAGCTGTAACTCTCGACAGGCTCCAACGAAATTAGTTCCACAATCAGATCTCAATGTCTTGACTGGACCTCTGATGGCGAGGAATCGTCTTAGGGCATTAATGAAACTTGAGGTATCCATAGATTCTATTACTTCGATGTGTACTGCACGCACACTCATACAGGTGAACATCACTGCCCATCGTTTACTATTTGCTTGGCCACCTCGAGTTCTGCGGGCTGTTACCATCCATGGTCCAAAGACGTCCAGACCGACATGAGTGAAGGGTGGGTCAGTGCTTACTCTGTCAGCTGGCAAATCTGCCATTTGCTGTTGCTGCTGTTTCCTCTCAGTTTGCGGCACTGAACACAGCTGTGCAGTGTAGCTGTAATCTGTCTTTTTGCTCCTACAATCCAAAAGCCTGCAGCTCTTATGGCACCTTCTGTGAAGTGTCTACCTTGGTGCTTAACCCCTTCATGGTAGTGCCGTATGAGCAAAGTGGAGACGTGGTGGCGAGCAGGTATGATGAGAGGATTCTGTTCTTGCTCTCCCAACTTAGCCTTGTTTAAACGTCCACCGACCCTTAGCATGCCATCATTGTCGATGAATGGGTTCAAATTAGCAATTGGACTGTTTCTTAGAACGTCCGTCTTGTCACAAATGCATTTAATTTCTGAGCCGAAGGCTTCCTGTTGTACACTGCGTATTATGATCAGTTCGCCTTCAGCAATATCCCTTGCAGAAAGAAACCTTTGGCACGTGTGCCAACCTTGACAGTGAGCCTCTGCGGGCTTCGTGTGGAAGCAGTGTGCAATATGGACTAACCTCGCGATGGTGCGTACAAGCCTTGTCCACTTGGAGAAACGTTCAAAGCGTTGACAGCCCAAGACGAGTCTTTGTGCAGTTCTGGTGAGAAGAGTCTTAACCTCAGGACGAATATCTGGATCTTCGTCAGGATTTTGAAGACCAAAGACGTCAGCTGTTGTTTCTTCTGGATGAAGCCAGCAGGAAATCAGGACCTGTCAACCAAGAAGAATTTGCGAAGACACTTGTGGACACTGGCCTGGTGGCATGATCTGCAGGATTAAGTTCGGATGGAACATAATGCCATTGTTCAGGCTTAGATGTTTTCCTGATTCTTTCTACACGGTTGCTGACATAGACATAGAAACGTTTAGTCTGGTTGTATATGTAGCCTAAAACGACCTTGCTATCTGTGTAGAATTTGATGTCGTCCATCTGAACGTCTAGCTCTTGTAGTACGAAATCTGCAACTTCTACGGCTAGCACAGTCCCACAAAGTTCAAGCCTGGGAATTGTGTGTTCAGGCTTAGGTGCTAACTTAGCCTTCCCAAACAGAAATCCTATGTGGGTTTGATTGGAGGAGTCTCTTACCTTAAGGTAGGCGACAGCTGCTATGGCCTCTGTAGATGCATCTGAGAAGATGTGAAGTTCCTTTCTCTGACTTGTGGCAAGAGAAGCTGGAGTGTAGCAGCGTGGTATGTGAATTCCATCTAAGGTATGTAGAGATTGCTTCCAGGAATTCCACTTTGAAAGCTTGTCTACTGGTAGTGGAGCATCCCAATCTGTAATAGTCTCTGAGAGCTGTCTAAGTAAGGATTTACCCTGTATGGTAATGGGAGCCACGAATCCCACTGGATCGTATAAACTGTTCACCACCGACAGAACACCACGTTTGGTAAATGGCTTGTCTGCAGAGCCGACTTGGAAGCCGAAGGTGTCCTTTAATAAGTCCACCGCAGGCCTAGGCTTCTCTGTACGGGTGGCATGTCCATTCCCAGATTTAAGTCCTTAAACCCTGTGGCATAGTCACCAGGTTGAAAGGCCTTCATGACAGCAACACTATTTGAAGCAATCTTGTGTAGTCTGAGGTTAGCTTCAGAAAGCATACCTTGTGTCCTTTGGAGCAGGTCTATGGCTTCTTCATTTGTGGGTAAGGATTTAAGTCCGTCGTCCACGTAGAAGTCTCTCTCAACGAAGTGTCGAGCATCTTCTCCATACTCCTTTTCTCCGTCAAGAGCAGTCCTTCGTAGACCATATGTTGCAACAGCAGGTGAGGGACTATTTCCGAAGACGTGTACCCTCATGCGGTATTCAATCATCTCATTGTCCATGTTGTTGTCACGGTGCCACAGAAACCTCAGGAAGTTCCTATGGTCTTTTTGTACAATAAAACAATGAAACATTTGTTCAATATCAGCAGTTATGGCGACTGGCTCCCTTCTGAACCTCATGAGTACGCCTACGAGGTTGTTGGTCAGGTTAGGACCAGTGAGAAGAACATCGTTCAGGGATATGCCTTGATGCTTGGCACTGGAGTCAAATACTACCCTGATTTGTTTTGGCTTACGTGGATGATATACTCCGAAGAAAGGCAGGTACCAGCACTCCTCATGTTCTCGAAGAGGTGGAGCTGGTTCAGCGTGATTATTGTCAAAGATCCTTTTCATAAAGGCGATGAAATGGTCCTTCATTTCAGGTCTGTTCTTTAGTGTTCGTTGTAGTGACTTGACTCTGGATAAAGCCTGTTCACGATTGTTTGGGAGTTTGACCCTTGCAGCACGAAGAGGTAATGGTGCTACCCAGCTGTTAGACTCATCCTTGAAGAATTCTTTGTCCATTACTTTGATAAATTCTCTGTCTTCAACTGATAAAGCTGTTTTGTTGTCATCGCTTGTAGTACAAAACACTGTGGTACCTAGGTTGTCATCACAGAGGATAGGAGTGACGTCGGACACGCAGATTATGTCAAGAGGCTTCTCCTTTACGTCATAATGGTGAGGACACGGTTTGAAGTGGGATACACGTCCGTTTCCTAACACGTGAGTTTTGAATGAGTGGATCTCAGATGACGTGTGCATTTTATCCAAGCATACATTGCCCACTATTACCCAGCCCAGGTCAAGTCTTTGTGCATAAGGGGCATCGTCTGATCCGTCGCACTGTTCGCGTACTTTATGTACTCTGAGAATGTCTCTTCCTAGCAGGACCAAGATTTCAGCATTCATGTCCATTACTGGAATCTCATCTACAAGATGCCTTAAGTGCGGATGGTGATATGCAGCCTCTGGAGTAGGAATCTCTTCCCTTTCGTCTGGTATCTGGTCACATTCAACTAGTGTTGGTAGGGGTATTCCCTCTCTCCCCTTGATGTGAGAGACCATAAACCCGTTGGCCCTTCTGCCGAAAGTCTCTACGCGACCAGAACAGGTTCTGAGAGTATACGGTGTTGCGTGTCCCTTTATGCCGAAGATCTCAAAGAATTTAGGCTTAACAAGCGATTTGTTGCTCTGTTCATCTAATATGGCATACATCTTCGTGGCTTTCTCCGGTTGACCCTCTGGGTATATCTTGACTAGGCATATCTTGGCACAGCATTTGTAATCTAAGCCTTCTCCGCAGACTTCCGTGCATGAAGAAGAAATATTCCCTATAGCTGGAGCATTACCTTGTTGCTCCCCGCCATGATTTGAGACAGGTGCAGAGGTAGGTAGCTGCTGTGGGTTGTCTGGAAGTGGAGTAGGGTGCATAGCTGTAACATGTCTGTCGCTGCTGCATTCTGTGCACTTGATGACAACTTTACAGTCTTTAGCAAAATGTCCGTAAGAGGCACAGCATCTGTAGCATACCCCAAGTTTTTGAAGAATCTCCCTGCGCTCTTGTAAAGTCTTTGCCCTAAGGCCACGACATTTCTTTAAAGGGTGAGGCTTCTTGTGAATAGGGCACTGACGATTAGGGTCTTTATCGCTATCACCTGAATCCCTCTGGTTTGCACGAGAGGACACGGGTGGTGAGATGTCTGTCCTTTTAACAGATATTGTTCTATTAAAGTCTCTACGTTTAGCCGCTGTGTTATCATACCTTGATGAGGATGCTGGTGATGATGATGAAGCTGCCAAGTTGGTTTCGCTGAAGCTGAAGCTGGGATCGTTTCTTGTCCAGGCTTGTTCGCTGATGAACCTGCAAAAATATGAGAATGGAGGGAAGGATACGTTATAGTCTCTTTTGTATCTTGAGCCGTGTTGCGCCCATTTCTCTTGCAGGCCGTATGGCAGTTTAGACGCCACTGGATTGACACCATGAGCAGTGTCCAGGAAGCTTAGTCCAGGTAGACGTGGGTCTGTCTTTGCCAACTCTAGCTCCATGAGGAGATCACTCAGTTCCTGGAGCTTTCGATAGTCCTTGTTACCTATTTTTGGGAAGTTTTGCAGTCTCTTGAACAGAGCGCCTTCTATGGCTTCAGCGCTGCCATAAGCTTGCTCAAGTCTTGCCCACGCAGCAACGAGACCTGCATCCGGGTGCTCAACATGTACTGTTCTCAGTCTTTTAACACGATCTGTGGATTCTGGCCCCAGCCACTTTATGAGCAAATCAAGTTCCTCCTTGGTAGTAAGGTTCAGATCAGCAATAGCAGCCTTGAAGGTTGATCTCCAGGCCCTGTAGCTCTCTGGACAGTCGTCGAACCTTGAGAGGCTTGTGTTAATGAGCTCTCGGCATATCATATATCTGGCGAAGTCAGTCAAGTCTGATCTCTCACTCTTTGGTGCCAAAGTAACTTGAGGAACCGCTTGGGTGTTAAAGTTCTCTGGTGATGAAGGGTGAGGTTTACCAGGATAAAATGACGTTGCAAGAACGTTTAACTTTGGTGTAGTCTCTAAGGCTTCTGCTGGCTGCGGCTTGAGCTGCGGCTTGTCACTGGGATTCACCTTGCTGGCAGACTGAGTTGATGTGATTTGCTGCGTAGATGTTCTTGTGTTGTGGACTGGAGGAGGCTCAGGCATTTGGAGCTGAGAGGTCTCTGCGTTGAGAGTCAGAACAGTGTTGGGAGGAGGTACAGGAGATGACTGTGTATTGTTGCAAATGTTATGCTGTAAAACGTATTTGCTAGTGCGTTCGACTGGGTCTTCCAGTTCTGCTGGGATAGGGCAGTCTGCATTAGTACTTTGTCCATTGCTTCTTCTCGAGGACCTTCAGCCTCGCTACGGCAGCTGCTTCCTCCTTTTCCATTTGCAGAATCTTGATTTGGGATTCCGTCTCTGCTTCTAACTCTGCTTGGCGGCTTCTAACTCTGCTTGGCGGGCTTTGCTGTGAGCTTCTAACTCTGCTTGGCGGGCTTTGCTGTGAGCTTCTAACTCTGCTTGTTTTTTAGCAAAGGAGCCTTGCACTTTCTTTGACTCCGCATCAGCGCGGGCCTCTATTAGCTTGTCGCTTAACGTTGAATGTCTGGAGCGAGAGGATCTGGAAGAATGTGCAGTGTGCTTGGTTGATGTGGATCTGTGCGATCTGGTCTCTTGCAGTTGAGCAATGCGGAATTCTGCCCTTTCTTTGGCAACTTGCACTAGGAGGTCTCTTTGTTGGTTTAGTGCATCAGTCTTGGTCAGTTCTGCTGAAAAGTCTTCCATATTAGAGTCCTGCAAGAAGTCTGTGTATTTTTCTGACAGCCTCTGGTAACGTTTATATGCAGCAGACAGACGATCTATAGAGTCTCTTAATTCAGCTGGGTGATTGTTAAAGTGTGGTAAAACTGACATGCATTGTGAAGTTCTGTCCCACAGGTCAGACAGATTGCTGGAGAGCTCATCTCTAGTGCATTCATAGTTTTCTCTGAGTTTCTGTGTCGGTTTTATTGTGCGTTTGGGTTTTACACTCTGTTCGACAAACTCTGCAGAATCTGCTCCTTGTACGTCTGCAGGTTCAGGGACATGATGAATCTGCGTCGGTTCAGCCATAAGAGTGCACAGAACCTTGTCTGGACATTTTATACGTTTTTGCAAAAATAGTACTGTCTCTTAAAAAGATGAACGGCAGCTTAGACAGGCAGGTAACACAGTTAAATGCAGAGAAACCGTTTTCAATATTCAGTCAGATGCAGTATAAGTGAGATGCAGTAAGCTTGTGCGATCATGTGCTTCCCCAAGATGGCTGATGGCACTGAGCTTGATTGCAGATTAAACACACACACATGTGCTTCCATAAAATGGCCGATGGCACTGAGCTTGATTGCAGATTAAGCACACACATATGTAATAGCAGTCTGTAGGATTCTACTCATCTTTTGACTATTCTGACTCAGATCGTTGTATAGCGATTTATCCCTTGCAGAGACCTCTATGCCTGGCCTGTATAAGTAGATGCAATCACCGAGGACAATCCTTATCAGATAGCTGAACTCACCAGAACACCGTTTATATCCACGACTTGCTTTATTCCATATATCAGGTTACAGCAGATCACAGGATACAGCAGATGATGGAATGAGATGTTCTTTGCGGTCAAAAGATGATGCTGTCCTAGCTTGCAAATGAATATACATGTGCTGCTGGATAACTACACCATGCTGCAGCTCTTACAAGAAGGAAGGGTGGAACTAAACACACACAGGAAGTGCATCATCATAAAGCGAGGGAAAAAGGCAGGAAAGCATGTACAATACAGAAAGACCACTAGGTGGCAGCATAAGGCAACATAAGGATATCTATACACTATAAATCCCCATCTAAATGGATAACTGTAACAGCACAAGGTTGCTCCTTCACTTGTGCCCTCTGGCGTTTCCCGCCGGTGAGGTAGATAACAGTCCTTCTAAGGCTTTCAAAAGCTCCTCAACTCTATTCCCTTCAGGCTTTCGGCCTTTGCATTGTGCGCGGAAGTGGCCCATTTCTCCACAACCGAAACATCTCTTCTTAGAGAGCGGAGACGCAGTCGCCTGCTGTGATTCGGTTGAAGGACCTTGGCTAGACGCCACAGCAACTCCGGTTGTCTGCATGCCTGTAAGGAACTTCTGCATTTCTGCCTGCATCTCTGTCACCTTCAACAATACTCGGCACAGTTCCGCGTGCGCCTGTTGCAATTCAGCTTGAGCTTCTTGTACTGTCTTAACAGTTTTGTGCAACTCACCATGTTCGGAGAGGTTTAATTCTTTGACAGCCCTCTCTGTGGATTTAAAAGCGATCAGATGCTCTTGCTCGTCCACATCGGATCCGTAGGTATCTAACGAGTCGCTTTCAGGCTGCAAACAGTCGTTATGCCTCACAGATTGCGCGTAAACTCTTTCCCCTCGCCTGAAGGATTTTTCTTCCAGTAAAGCCTCCTCCTCTCTGACAGCTCGGATCAGTTCCAGGTACTTCAGTTCTTGATTACCTGCTCTGCTTCTCAGCTGCAGCATCACTGGATCTAGAGGTTGAGAGCCCCTCAGGATCTGTTTTATTCGGATCTTATCCACTTCGGCCGGTTCGGCCCCTTTCTTTAGGAGTATCTGGTGCAGAATTTTATCTAGGCGCCTCATGTATTCGGTCATTATCTCACCTTTCCGCTGGTAGGTGTGTTCATACTGATATACAAGCTCTGCGGCCTTTTCCGTCCGCCCAAAAACTTCCTCCAGAACGTTCAAATAATCTAAAGCAGTGCAGTCTTTCTTACTCAGTTTTAGGTTTCTCACTGCTTCTGACGCAGGTCCCTTTAAGTTCTCGGTGATCCTTTGCTTTTTCTGGGCTTCAGGGACGTCCCACTCATCCAGAGCCTGCATCGCCTGTTCCACCCATTCTTCGAAGGTTTCTTCTCCCGCCGGAGTTGGTACGTTTCCTGTAAAATTTCTCAACCGTCGATAACCGAAGTTAGTGTGCGGAGGGCTTGTTCTCTGACACTTAGCCAGCAAATCTCCAATAGCCACTATAAATTCAGGCCCGATCATGGCCAACGGACTGGGTGCGGGAACACTTGCAGATTCGCCACGTGGCACACTTGGCTGAATCAGTTGGACTTCCACCTCATCGGTCAGCTTCACGCTCGCGCCCTGAAAACACTCTGAAACACCCTTTCTCCACTCAAAAAGAACATACGTGTGAGAGGTATCTGGGTTCTCTTTAATGACCAGGATTAACCCCCGATGATCTGGTGTCAGCGCGGCCACGGCCTGGCGAATCTGATCTTCGGCCCAAGTGTCTGCAGGAATATCCATGACTATACACAATTCTAACTGACTACTGTGCTCCTCACACCATTTGGCAACAGTATCTGGATCCATATTTAACCCTTTAGATGCGGTTTTTCCAGAGACTGGATCCCGGAAACGAGCCCCCACGTGTAGCGCTCACTCCGGAGCCGCTGAAATTGAACCTCGGGTCAGTCTCCCCGCACTAGGGAATAAATATACTCCAGCACCGTTGTGGATTTTATAAATTATATAGTTTACTAGAATAAATTGCATATAATGAATAACACGGTGTTCGAATATATATTTACAGTACTTCGTAATGCGGGAAACGCGCAGCGGAAAATTAATACGATGCTTCGTATTTCGAGGAAACGCGCAGCGGAAAAGAAATACAATGTTTCGTAATTCGAGAAACGCGCAGCGGAAAATAAATACGATGTTTCGTAATTCGAGGAAACGCGCAGCGGAAAAGAAATGGAAAATTATCTTTAACTCCTTTGTGATTGGGGAGTGAGTCCCGCACAGGTTGTGTCCCGGAATGTAAGTGTGTGTGTGTGTTATGGTACCCGGGTACACTATTCAACTGGCCAGTGAATTGCTTAAGAGGTATCTTCGACTAGTCAATTTGGGGCCCTGTGGGTTTTGGAAACAAACAGCAGCGTGCTATCTTGGTTTTACAACGGCCTAGAAGGCCTCTCACCCATCCACCAGATACTTGAGGCTCCGCTTGACCCAGGACGTCTCTCCGCTCGATATTGACTGGGGTTCTCTTGGCTTCTGGATCCGCTGTCTGGCTTTCTGCTCCTGCCGCGACTTGTCCAGCTTACCGCCTGCTCTCCTAGTCCGATCGACCTGCGGTAGTCCTAACTCGGGGTCCTCTGGTTTTCTCAATAGCAGCTTGGGTAATCTTGTGGATCACTGGGTCTCCCTTTGGTAAGGCTGAGTAACCTGATCTGTAACTCCGTTAGGCCGCACCTGCGCTCCGGCCTGGACACTGTTACGTTCTGCAGCACTGTGTCTTGTCTCTCTCACTCCCTGGCGCGCTCTGCCAGCTCTCTCCACGAGGCTCAGGATGTAACTCTCTGTGTCCCACCCACTTCCTGTGTCCGTTCCCAAAGCATGCCGGGAAATGTAGTCCCAATGTAATATTCAGTGTCTCACATTGCGCTTGTCTCCCTCCGGTGACCAAAAATAGGTACTGCCACAATAAGGAATTAAACACAGCGCTACATGTTCTTTATGTGTTCCCTAATTCGCATATACAATGTCCTCTTAGTTTTTCCTACATATACTGTATATAGCCGCATGGGCACACTATCATTTATATTACTAGTTTAGTTCTGCATGAAATACAGTCTTTAATTTCAAATTTCTGTTTTTTTCTTGGTTCCTTGAAAACCTTATCAGGGTTATTCAGAGAGCGTGAAAAGCAGGAGAATGACTGGAGAATGACTGGAGAATGAAAAATGCTAGGTCAAAATAGCCAAACCAGAAAAATTCTCCCATTTATCTCACTTTCCAAATCGGCTATTTTGACCTAGAATATTTCATTCTTCAGTCATTCTCCAGTCATTCTCCTACTTTTCACGCTCTCTGAATAACCCTGTATGTCTTTTTTTTACTTTTAGTTTCCACACAGTTAAGGCAAGTTCCACATCCAAAAAAACATTCATTTGTTCCAGATATGTTCGCTGTGGCGTGTTCCGGATGTAACTACTAACTGGTTTGTTTTTTACTGTTCTCGCTCCCCTACATACAAATTTTGGAACCTCTCCTCAAATTCCTCCAATTTTGGGGTCCTGGCGGCGGAGTATATGCCAATATTTTTAGATTATTTTTTTATACTTTAATTGTGAACATTGAAATCCTATAAATCAATGTCACAATTCTTCTTTTCTTTATATCTAATCAACGCCCTCCTATCCTTTGCCTCAATCTGTTCTTTTATATTTTCTAATTGCCTCCTTTTGTAACACTTATCTTCATGTTTTTTGATAATAACTCCAGATTGGTGGTCATATCTCTCCTCATCTAAACACCCAGGCACATGCACTTATACACACACGCACAGCCGCACACAAACAAAAAGACACACACCTACCTATAGCTCGAACGCTGTGCTTATATTGTTTTAATGGCATATTGCATCCGAAAAGTAAGCTCCGCTTGCTTCTCAGATGTAGCGTCAGGTTACTGTACATCATGGGCGTCTCTAGAGGGGGGCCAGGGGGGCAATTGCTTATTCCTTGCTCCCCCCCCCACCAGGGATCAGCATCCAGCTTCACCCACTTCGTCGGACCGCTGTATCTCTGTCCTCATGCGTCGCACGTGGTGGAGAAGTCATTGCAAAGGGTAGAGTCTGGTCTTTCCAATGATACTCAACATGACCATATTTGGTGTAAAATAATAAATCATAAAATAAAAACGTAAAAGTTTTTTTCAGAGATGAAATGGCTCAGCAGTGAAAGGGATAATGGTAAGACTATATTACATTGTGTATTACTTTAGTTTTTGCCTTGGTTTTGTTGAATATTAAGGGTTAAATGGCAGGCTTCATCCCTCACAGCATACATTTTATTTTTTCCTTGATTAATGACATTTTAGGAGTTAATGGGTAGGCTTCACGCCTCACAGTGTATACATTTTATGTTTTCCCTTGATTACTGGCATTTTAGGGGTTAACGGGTAGGCTACATGCTTCACAGTGTATTCATTTCATGGTTTCTCTTGATTAATGGCATTTTAGGGGTTAATGGGTAGTTTACATGCCACACTGTTATTTTTTGTCAGGGTGGCACCTGGCATATGCCGTGGTGGGACCCAAGTTCGAGGGGTTAGAGCCCTTTAGGCAGGAATATGCAGGTTGTACCTGAGGATAGGCTGTCTGATGCTGGTAAGAGTCCAGGGCGCGGTACAAAAGGGTAAACCAGGGAGAATAGTCAGGACGGTCCGTGGTCAGTGGCTGGTAACAAGGAAGCAAGGTCGGTGGGTCAAGCAGGGTCTGGTACACGGTTATCAGCAAGATTACAGAGAGGGGTAAGAACACTTCAAGGAATGACTTGCAATGCAAAGCCAAGGTGCACAGGGGGGAGTTTCTCTTTTATTGACAGACAGACAGGAGGATGTGGTGTATGTTTGTTTGTGTTTAACCCCTTTGAGTGCTGGATTGGCTGAGGCAGCACTTTTCATGGATAGCACAGATGCAGATCTGTTTGTTGTGCACACACGGGTGCTGATCCCCGACATTTTTATTGTATTTCCCTGCTTTAATGGCATTTTAGGGGGTTATTATGGAAGTTAGAATCTAAAGGGTCTATTCATGTTTAGATCCTTTGCTTTTTGTCACAATTCGGGGAATCAATTTTGCCAAAAATATGAGGCTCAAGCACACGTGAGTGAGTGAACTGACTTATTTGAATTACAATCAGTTTTGTATTACCATCTGCACTATGTTCTATCTCTCTGTTTCCTGAGATCTGGAAGTCCATCTCATCTTGGAAGAGGCCAGTGGGGGGGGGCATTTGAATTCCACCCACAGGCGAATATACTAGAGCCAGATTAACCACTCACACTTTCTTGAGCCTAATCATTGTAATCACCTTTTAAATTGTATCGAAAAGATATTGTGCCATATCTCTTTTTCTTGTCTTTTTTTAGCTTTTTAACCCCTATTTGAAGCGTGTTAACCAATTGAAGATAAGTATATTGGTTATTTTTTTCTGTCAATTGCACTGGGAACGCCTCACCCTTGTTTTTCTGTGGATATAGATATATATATATATATATATATAACTTATTTAGTTTTTTTCAGTGTTATGATTTTGTGGCAAAAATTATTAGTGCCCGGCCCCCCCAGTTTTGACTGCAGTATCTTATGCGCCTCCCTATATATTGTTCTTAGAGTCACCATTGCTGTACATTAGCATCTCCTATACCACCGATGGCGAGCCATGGCACATCAGGGGTTTCAGAACTACATGTTCCATGATGCTTAGTCACACTTAAGGCTAACCGAGCACCATGGAACATGTAGTTTGAAAACATCTGGGCTGCCAAGGTTTGCCATCACTGTCCTATACTTTGTATGGGAGATGCTAATGCGGCCCCAGCAGATGGAGAATGAGCTATTCCAGTGAGCGTGTTCTCCATCTGCATCTGATGTTATTCTGAAAAGAATAATGTCTTTCAGACCCTAGTTTTATGTGATTGCACTACAGCACAATCAATTAAGACCTTGATCTACCCCACCTAAAAATCACATACTCACCTTAGATACCTCGGTGGTGAAAGCGGTGAGATTCGCCGCTTCCTCACTCCACTGGCAGAGGTAGACTGGGGACAAATAGTTCCTAGTGTTCCTCCACGTTTCAGTCCACCGCACGACCGGATCTCATTCACGTGAGCTCTTGTAGAGCTCACCCGAGATCATGGCCATCTCCATGGAGTCCTATGAACTCCTGGAGCAGGTAATACCAGCGGTGCTTACCATCGTTAGTTTTAGCTATTACAACACCTAGTCGTAAGTATTACGACAGGAGTTACTGAGAAAACGACACCGTTATAATACGGGTGTGTCTCCGGTTGCATGCACCCTACATAGTCACATTAGGTGTCAGTGAAAAGGCCCAAGTCTGCCCTTTCCAATGATCCCAAAGATGACCATAAGAAATGTACAAAAAAGATAGAAAAAATAAATAAAATAGAAGAGCAAAATTTAATTATTTTCAATTTTCGTTAAAATTGCGTACTTTATTATTAAAATGCAGCAACATGTTCTCCATTTCTGAGATTTTTTTTTTAAAAGGTTACCCTCCCAAGTATACAATTACAAAGGTTTGGATGATAATGTGGGAAAATAAATTTAGGTGGTGAAAATATGGCAATATAAATATAAATGTAATAATTTTTGACATATTTTGATATGGCATTCTGTTGAGATATGACATATATATTCTAAGGATAGATCTACTGTGTCCACTGAAAGAAAATATACACAATTTGCCTGGGTCGTACTATAATGCATGGCTTCAAATATGGTTAAAGTGGCATGCAAAAAAAATAATAAATTTAGTTCAGTACATGGGAAGTGAAATGGCTCAGAAGTGAAGGGGTTCTATATAACCAACCTCTGAAGTTGACTTGACAAGGCTATTTCTGGATCCTGTGGTGTACTAAAAATCTGTACAACTCTATAGTGGAGACACAGTGGGTCAAAATTCCAGAGGTCTGCTGTATCTCCTACAATGGATTACAGTTTGGGGGGGGGCAAATGCCCCCTCCCTGATTCCGCCATTGTCCAGACGTGGATCCCTTGCACTAGGTGCCTAGAGAGGTATCCACTATGCCCTCCTGACAGGGCCAAACAACGCTGAAATTATCGTTGGGGGTTGTGGTCCGCTCATATAGTGTAGATTACTTTGGCATTTCAGCTCTAGCCACCCTTTCAGGGTGATAGCAGGCTGATCTGCATATGGCATAGTCCTCTATGTCATGGAACCATTGAGCTAAAACTGTATGAGATCTGAGCGGGGACCCATTGTAGAGCAGGTCTCTTATGCTATTGCTCGTTCTCAGTACTCTCAGACACCTTTTGTTTTGCTCACTCTTTGACAAACTGTTTAATGATACCATAACCTATTAAATCATCTTAAATGGTCAAAGTGTGAGTGTCCATCTAAACCAAAACAGTGGACCTAAAGGATACTGAATGAGTATAAAAAAATCTTTTCAAATCACTGGTTGATCCAGAGAGGGGGCACCCCACCCGAGCTGCAAATTCATTGTAGGTGATACAGGGACCTTTGAACATTTGAAACACTATATCTACGATACAACCCCACATGGTCAATTGAGGTGTCATTGGAAAGGCCAGAGTCTGACCTTTCCAATTGTACCAAACATGGCCATGTACACTGTACATAGGAAAAATAAATTCCAAGACAAAAATGTTCTTTTATGGACATAAATGGCTGATAGTTTGTGATGCCAACTAAGAAGTGTGGGAATAGCCTAGTTTCTGAGAGGTAGCCCTTAATGTTATGCTATTGCTATATATGTGTTTGTATCTCTGAGTTATATGGGTATAAGTGGGTGTCAGGACCTGTGGTGCGTTATTGCTTGATTCCCAGTGACAGGCAGAGCCTGTGTCAGAATGCAGACTGCGGAACATTGCTGTGCGGGGTCTATCAGGTGTCACCTGAGCAGCGGGATAGACCCAGTGAGGCAATGTTCTGGATAGAGTGATTGTGATGAGCACAGCCTGCTATCCGGTAGGGATGAGCTGTTCGGTTCGATCAGTTCGGAGTTTGATTCGAACTTTGGCCGTTCGCAAGTTCACGAACTTCGAACTTTTTGGCGTGTTCGGCTCGAGTTCGAAAAGAAAAATTTGAAAAAAGTATAAAAAATGCTTAAAAAAATACAAAAAAATCTAGAAATAAAGAGACTCTTTACTGCAGAATATTATAAGTAACGGTTTATTAGATATTGAATTAAAAAATAATGTCTACGTGCAAAGATTCTCTCCTCTAAATAACCTGTGCTCTTAACCCCTTAGGGACCTTGGACGTACCATGTACGTCATGGCAGCGGGTCTCTTTTAGACCCGCTGACGTACATGGTACGTCCTGCGGTGTTTTGAGCGCTGGAAGCGATCGGATCGCTTCCAGCAGCTCAAACGCCATTGCAGGATGCCTGGGAGTCCAGGCATCCATGCAATGGCGGTTACAAGTGCCTGCAATATCCAGGCATCCCTGCAATATGCTTACCTGCCGCCGGTCCGCTCAGTGATCGCTCCCCCCGAGCGATCACTTCCGGTAGCGGCAGGAAGTACTGAGTGCCACGAGGTCGTGGCACTCAGTACAAAAAAGATCACATGAGTGATCAGGTGCTCTGCTTGGTGCCTCGAGGGATCAAGGCACCCAGCAGAGTAAAAAAAAGTGTAAAAAAAGAAAAAAAAAGTTAAATAAAAATAAATAAAAAGGTATAAAATAAAATAAACTGACAGCCAAGATGGCGCTGCCCTTCTAAGGGCAGGGTCATCTTGGGGCTGAGTGGGATGTTCCTAGCCTGCCTCATCAGAGAGGCAGGCTAGCAGCATCCAATCAGAAGTTAGAAAAAGTCAAAATAAAATTTCTAATTTGTCAGGTCAGGTCAATATTTTGTAAATATTGGCTCTGACCTCTGTGATTCTCCCTCCCTCTCCTCACTTGTGTTTTGGTGAGCGAGAGAGAGAGATCAGATTTGACAGGTTAGAGATTTTAGATAGATTGAGTGAGATTAGAAAAATTGAGGCAGATTTAGAGAGAATTTAGGGAGATTTAGAAGAATTGAGGCAGGTTTAGAGTGATTTAGAGAGATTTAGGTGTTTATTTGTATTTTCTTGTGAAACCCAACGGTTCTTCTAAGAACCAATAATCCGTTTATATATATAATTATAAAATTTTATAATCTATTATATATAATGTCTGAGAGGGTGTACAGCGCCGAGGAGGCATATGCCATCCTGGCGTCAGAATCTGAGGCATCTGCGTCAGACTCAGACCCTGATTTCGACCCCGCCAACTGCTCAGAGACGTCGCTAGATACATCATCTACGCTGGCTGATGTATCTAGTGATGTTTCTGATGCAGATCCTGGGTCACCACCTGCCAGCAGGAGACGCACAGCTCCAGCTGAGGAGTGGGTAGTGCCTCATCGCCAGAGGCCAGATATCCCTCCTTTCACGGCAAATCCTGGCATCAATATTGATGTTGCAGGATTTACCGCCACACAGTTTTTGCAGGTGTTTATGGGGAATGATTTGTTGGGCCACATCGTGGCCCAATCAAATCTGTATGCCCATCAGCATTGTGCTGCGAAGCCAGACTCCTACTTGGCAAGGCAGCAATGGACCCCGCTAGATGTGTCAGAATTTCTGAAATTCTGGGCACTTACTATGCTGATGGGCATCATAAAGAAGTCCTCAATTCGCTCCTACTGGAGCAGTAGCCCCATCTGCTCTACCCCCATTTACCCCAATCAATGTCACGTAGAAGGTATGAAAACATTTTGCGTTTCATGCACTTCAGTGACAACAGCCTGTGCCCTCCTAGAGAGCATCCCCAGTTTGACAGGCTGTATAAAATCCGCCCCCTGATTACCCACTTCGCCGCCAGGTTTGCAGAGGCTTATACACCTGGAAGGAATATCTGCGTGGATGAATCCCTAATGAAATACAAGGGAAGGCTGGGATTCAAGCAGTATATTCCTTCCAAACGCTCCAGGTATGGAGTGAAGGTGTATAAGCTCTGTGACAGCGAGAGTGGGTATACTCAGGCCTTCCGGGTGTACGAGGGAAAGGATAGTAGCCTTGACCCTCCAGGTTGCCCAGAACACATGGGAACCAGTGGCAAGATTGTGTGGGACCTACTTTTTCCCCTGATGAACAAAGGGTACCACTTGTATCTTGATAATTTTTATACGAGTGTCCCTTTGTTCAAGCTGCTGTATTGTTTTGATACAGCAGCATGCGGTACTGTTCGCAAGAACCGCGTAGGTTTCCCAGCACAGCTTGTCCGCACCCGGCTAAAAAGGGGGGAGACCTCAGCTCTGCGCCAAGAGGAGCTGTTGGCGGTCAAGTACAGAGACAAGAAGGATGTATACCTTCTATCCACCATCCACACTGAGAGGTCTGTGGAGGTCTCTGTACGTGGCAGAGCTGAGCGCATCAGGAAGCCAGTGTGCATCAAAGACTATAACCGGCATATGGGTGGGGTTGATCTGGCAGATCAGCTGCTCCAGCCCTACCAGATTATGCGGAAGTCAAGGGCCTGGTACAAAAAGGTTGCAATTTACCTGATGCAAATTGCAACCCACAATGCCTTTTTGCTCTGCAAAAAGGCAAACCCCGGAGTGACGCTGTCCTTTTTACAGTTTCAGCTCCAGGTCATTTCGGGGTTTTTGTACCAGGATGCACATGCTCCCCGGGCGGTGATGGGGGACAGAGTTGGGGCTGCACATTTTATTTATAAAATCCCCCCTACTGAGGGCAAACAGAAACCCCAAAAAAGATGCAGGGTGTGTTTCAAGAGGGGGCAGAGGAGAGACACAATCTTTTACTGCCCAGAATGCCCTGGACAACCCGGTCTGTGTCTTGGGGACTGTTTCAAGCTATATCACACTGTGCGTGATCTGTGATTTTTTTTTTCCTTTCTATTTTTTCTCACACTCCAGTTAGTTAGTTCAGTTTAGTTTTTTTTTTTCTTTTACTGCACCAGACTTTTACATTTTATTCATACATTTTTATGTTCTACAATTGGTGCTATATTTTTCCAAAATCTTTGCACACCTATGCATGGGGGGCATGGGTGTACTCAGGAGACCTTGCAGAAAACAACCTGGAGAGTTTTCATGCAGTAACAAACAACAGTGTCTCCTAAATCACAGTCCAAATCTAATGTGGGCGTAAAAATCTGAAAATTTAAAAATTACCGCCACACACCTTCTCAAATGTTTTGGGCTAAAACCGTTGCATCCATGGCATCAAAGCACTCCATATGCAATACCTTGGGGTGTCAACATAACAAATATAAACAATTTTCTGGCAATAATTCAAACTGGGGTATGCGGTAGACCCAAAACCAAAGCTAGGCCTAGCTGAAGAAATAATCTCAATTTCAACTCCAATGACAAAGTCATAAAAATTGTATTTGAACCTTCCCAAAATCCTGGCAAACCTATGCATGGGAGGCATGGGTGTACTCAGGAGACCTTGCAGAAAACAACCTGGAGAGTTTTCATGCAGTAACAAACAACAGTGTCTCCTAAATCACAGTCCAAAACTGATGTGGGTGTGAAAATGAAAAATGACCACCAAACAGTATCCAATTTGTTTGGAGCAAATGGTTCCATCCATGGCATAAAAACACTCCATTTACAATACTTTGGGGTGTTAGCTTACCAAATATATGCACGGTAATAAAATTGGGGTATGTAAAAAGGCCCCTAAAAAGAAGATAAGCAAAGAAGATACTGTATGTCAAATTAGAAAATTGACAAGCACATGTCAAAAGATTGGCGTAGCACCCCAAAAACAACAGAACAAATCTATATATGGGTGGTATCAATTTACTCAGAAGATGTTGCTGAACATATTTTGGGGTGTTTTTTGGCAGTAACCCATAACTGGATTTGACAATTCACGCCTAAAGTACAATGTGTGTGAAAAAATAACACAAAAAGTGACTACCTGAAAGTTTTACATAGAGCTAGTGCATGGAAAGTGTTAAAATACAACTCTTTGAAGCACCCTAGGGTGTGCCCTTTCTAAAAATATATGGTTTGATGGGGGTAAATTACTTTGGCCGGCTTCAAAAATGTCCCAAATAGGACATGGGTGCATGATGACGAAATGTTAAAATTCCAAGTTGGAAAACTGAAATGCGCACCCCCCAAATAAGGCCTATTAGCCCCAAATGACCCGACATACCTATACATGGGTGGTATCAATTTACTCAGAAGATGTTGCTGAACATATTTTGGGGTGCTTTTTGGCAGTAAACCTTAAAGTTCACAGTACATGTATTCTTAAATTGCGTTCAAAAAAAAAAAATCACCAAAACTTTTTTTTTTCTCAAACTTTGGCATAGATTTGTGGTAAAATGGTTTGCATGGAAAGAGTCAAAATACCCCAAGTTTAATACCTTGATTTGTGTACTTTAAAAAAATATGTATATGTGGAGGGTTATTCAGGAATTAGTGACAGATATCAGTGTTACAATGTAACTAGCACTAGTTTTGAAAATAAACTCTTTGGAAATGGCAAAGTGCTACTTGCACTTATTGTTGCATAAAATAAGGAAAAAAGCGAGGAATATGTAAACATTGGGTATTGCTAAACTCAGAACTAAATTTAGAAACTACTAAGGAATTAAATTTTTTTGACGGTTGTTGATACATAAGAAATTTTGGGGGTCAAAGTTCGAAAAAGTGGTGTTTTTTCAATTTTTTTGTCATATTTCACAATGTTTTTTATAGTAAATTATATGAAATGATGAAAAAAATGGTATCTTTATAAAGTCCATTTAATGACGAGAAAAACAGTGTAAAATATGTGTAGGTTGCATAAACGAGTAAGAGGAAAATTTGTCCTAAACACTAACAGCGCAGAAACGTAAAAACAGCAGCGGTCACTAAAGGACGGATTTGTGTAAAACCGCCCGGTCACTAAGGGGTTAATTAGTGTTTGGAAATAACATGTGCTTTTAATTAGTCTGGTCTAATGAATTTGATACATTGTCTCTAGACTGAGGGTGTCTGGAGGTGTCTCCTGAACATGTATGAAACAAAACCTGTGCTTCTGAGAAGTGTTCATTTCTCTACTAAATGTTCCTCTGATATGCTGTTTAACCCCTTAACCCTGCATTTCACTGCTGTGTGCTCAGCTAATTTTTACCGCTTTCGCTCATCATGTTTAAACGCGATTTGAAGCCACATTTAATTAAAAGACCCAGACATATTAGATATCGTTCTTTCCGGCAGACTCCGCAGATTCATAATATATCATTTTTATATGTATACGTCATGTCCTGCCTGTATATTATGACAAAAAATGCAATAAAAATTTAATTTTTAATCATCTGCATTGTGTAACGTGTTTTTTTTTTCACATTTTAGCATATGAGCGTTTGCGGTTATATTTTCTTTTGGGTGTGCTTGTACAAAAATTAGAAATGGGGACTTGTTACATTTTGTGGGGGGAATTACGTGATTTTTAGCAAACACGCCCTATAGAAAAAAATCATTAGTGCAGCATCATTGTTCACATTATAATTGAAATTTGAACAATATTGTTGCATTAATAAAAATAACACACAAAAAAAACACTTCACGCTATGCGTGAGGACGTCAGGCAGTGAGGGGGGACCCGGGGTGGAGCCGCCATCCAAGATGGCGGCCCCCACCGGAGCAAGGCCGCACTTCGGCGCCGCAAGGCATTTCTATACACAGCCCCATCAGCATCTCTATACACAGCCTCACAGCATCTCTATACACAACCTCACAGCATCTCTATACACAACCTCACAGCATCTCTATACACAGCCCCATCAGCATCTCTATACACAACCCCATCAGCATCTCTAAACACAGCCTCACAGCATCTCTATACACAACCTCACAGCATCTCTATACACAACCCCATCAGCATCTCTATACAAAGCATCTCTATACACAGCCTCACAGCATCTCTATAAACAACCTCACAGCATCTCTAAACACAACCTCACAGCATCTCTATACACAACCCCATCAGCATCTCTATACACAACCTCACAGCATCTCTATACACAACCTCACAGAATCTCTATACACAGCATCTCTATACACAGCATCTCTATACACAACCTCACAGCATCTCTATACACAACCCCATCAGCATCTCTATACACAACCCAATCAGCATCTCTATACACAACCCCATCAGCATCTCTATACACAACCTCACAGCATCTCTATACACAACCCCATCAGCATCTCTATACACAACCTCACAGCATCTCTATACACAACCTCACAGAATCTCTATACACAGCATCTCTATACACAACCTCACAGCATCTCTATAAAGAACCCCATCAGCATCTCTATACACAGCCTCACAGCATCTCTATACACAGCCTCACAGCATCTCTATACACAACCCCATCAGCATCTCTATACACAACCTCACAGCATCTCTATACACAACCCCATCAGCATCTCTATACACAGCCTCACAGCATCTCTATACACAACCCCATCAGCATCTCTATACACAACCTCACAGCATCTCTATACATAACCCCATCAGCATCTCTATACATAACCCCATCAGCATCTCTATACACAGCCTCACAGCATCTCTATACACAACCTCACAGCATCTCTATACACAACCCCATCAGCATCTATATACACAGCATCTCTATACACAGCCTCACAGCATCTCTATACACAACCTCACAGCATCTCTATACACAACCTCGCAGCATCTCTATACACAACCCCATCAGCATCTCTATACACAACCTCACAGCATCTCTATACACAACCCCATCAGCATCTCTATACACAACCTCACAGCATCTCTATACATAACCCCATCAGCATCTCTATACATAACCCCATCAGCATCTCTATACACAGCCTCACAGCATCTCTATACACAACCTCACAGCATCTCTATACACAACCCCATCAGCATCTATATACACAGCATCTCTATACACAGCCTCACAGCATCTCTATACACAACCTCACAGCATCTCTATACACAACCTCACAGCATCTCTATACACAACCTCACAGCATCTCTATACACAACCTCACAGCATCTCTGTGAACCCTCAAATGAACCCCCTATCTCCACTAGGGGATTCCGGTGTAAGGAGCGTCGCCGCCGGCGTAATAAAAAGTCTATATCCAGCGCCGGTTCGTAGTGATGGGACATTCACTAGTATTCGCAATACTTCCCTCTGCCTGTGCAGTGCTCAGGTGTTGCCTTAATCACCTTAATGCTCCATGCTTAAAACCCAGCCACACCTGAAGCTCAATGCTTTTTCATTACCTTGGAATCTCCAAGCTGGAAGGAGCAAACCTGTATTGTCCAGACCACCCGAATACCGGTTTCTTTACCATTGGACCTTGTCTCCTAAAGAAGACCTTATACCACAGTTCCCGGTAAGGACCTTATACCACAGTTCCTGTTTAAAGACCTTCTACTGCAGACCTGTCTAAAGACCTTCTCCTGCAACCCTGTTTAAAGACCTTCTACTGCAGACCTGTTTAAAGACCTTCTACTGCAGATCTATTTAAAGACCTTCTGCTGCAACCCTGGTTAAAGACCTTCTACTGCAGCCCTGTTTAAAGACCTTTTACCACAGTTCCTGGTATAGACCTTTTTGCCACAGTTCCTGCTATAGACCTTCTATCACAGTTCCTGAATCATCAACCCGCTGCCCTGCATCCTGCAGAATCATCAACCCGCTGCCCTGCATCCTGCAGAATCCCTAACCCGCTATCCTGCAGAATCCCTAACCCGCCATCCTGCAGAATCCCTAACCCGCTATCCTACAGAATCCTCAACCCGCTGTTCTACCGATACAGAACCCTCTGCATTTCCCAGGACTCTCTGCCTATACCTGCAATCTGCATATATCATATATATATTTCCCCCTGTTCAATAAATCTGTTTATATAAACAAACTGCCTTGTAAGATCCCATTCATTGCATATTGGCTTGACCTCTGCTGCCCCGGAACCTGGATCCTGACATCCGGGCAGCTAGGGGTTCCCCAGCTATCTGACGTCATCACGCTATGCGTGAGGACGTCAGGCAGTGAGGGGGGGGGGCCCGGGGGTGGAGCCGCCATCCAAGATGGCGGCCCCCACCGGTGCTAGGCCGCACTTCGGCACCGCAAGGCATCTCTATACACAGCCCCATCATCATCTCTATACACAGCCTCACAGGATCTCTATACACAACCTCACAGCATCTCTATATACGACCTCACAGCATCTCTATACACAGCCCAATCAGCATCTCTATACACAGCATCTCTATACACAACCCCATCAGCATCTCTAAACACAGTCTCACAGCATCTCTATACACAACCTCACATCATCTCTATACACAACCCCATCAGCATCTCTATACACAGCCTCACAGCATCTCTATACACAACCTCACAGCATCACTATACACAGCCCCATCAGCATCTCTATACACAGCATCTCTATACACAGCCTCACAGCATCTCTATACACAACCCCATCAGCATCTCTATACAGCCTCACAGCATCTCTATACACAACCTCACAGCATCTCTATACACAACCCCATCAGCATCTCTATACACAACCTCACAGCATCTCTATACACAACCTCACAGCATCTCTATACACAACTTCACACCATCTCTATACACAACCCCATCAGCATCTCTAAACACAGCCTCACAGCATCTCTAAACACAGCCTCACAGCATCTCTATACACAGCCTCACAGCATCTCTATACACAAGCCCATCAGCATCTCTATACACAGCCTCACAGCATCTCTATACACAACCCCATCAGCATCTCTATACACAGCATCTCTATACACAGCCTCACAGCATCTCTATACACAGCCTCACAGCATCTCTATACACAGCCTCACAGCATCTCTAAACACAACCTCACAGCATCTCTATACACAACCCCATCAGCATCTCTATACACAACCTCACAGCATCTCTATACACAACCTCACAGCATCTCTATACACAACTTCACACCATCTCTATACACAACCCCATCAGCATCTCTAAACACAGCCTCACAGCATCTCTAAACACAGCCTCACAGCATCTCTATACACAACCTCACAGCATCTCTATACACAGCCTCACAGCATCTCTATACACAAGCCCATCAGCATCTCTATACACAGCCTCACAGCATCTCTATACACAACCCCATCAGCATCTCTATACACAGCATCTCTATACACAGCCTCACAGCATCTCTATACACAGCCTCACAGCATCTCTATACACAGCCTCACAGCATCTCTAAACACAACCTCACAGCATCTCTAAACACAACCTCACAGCATCTCTATACACAGCCTCACAGCATCTCTATACACAACCTCACAGCATCTCTGTGAACCCTCAAATGAACCCCCTATCTCCACCAGGGGATTCCGGGCAGCTAGGGGTTCCCCGGCTATCTGACGTCATCACACTATGCGTGAGGACGTCAGGCAGTGAGGGGGGACCCAGGGGTGGAGCCGCGATCCAAGATGGCGGCCCCCACCGGAGATAGGCCACACTTCGGCGCCGAAGTGCGACCCGGTGCCTAAGGGGTTAAAGCCAGGCACCGCTTAAAAGGGGAGACTCCCCCTTTTAAGTGATGCCTGGCTTTTTTTTGTGGGACCTCCCGATCGGGAGGGAGAGGGATCCGAACGGACCCCCCCTCCCTTCCAGGCGATCTCCCGGCATTGCCGGGGGGGTCGTCTGGAAATGACATCATCGCGTATGGCGCGATGACGTCATTTACGTCGGGAGGAGCTTGACTTCAGCGTCTGAGGACGCTGAAGTCAGAACGCCGCAGGACCCCGGACAGAGAGGTGAGTATCTCCGCCGGGGGTCCCGCAAAGCTGATGACGTGTGGGACACGTCCTCCTCAGCATACAGCGGGAGTAGGTGAGGACGTGTCCCACACGTCGTCAGCAGTGAAGGGGTTAAAAATGTATTTTTTTAAACTTTTTGTCCTTGTTTCCTGTCCCCCAGGGCACTACCCGGACCCAGACATTGTTTTTAAATGTTTCTATACATCCTAGAAATCCGCCACTTCACAGGCAGGTTATGGGGACCTCCTAGGCACGATATTTGAAGGAATTTTTCGTTTTTATTTTTAACCCTTATTTCATGGAAAACTCACTGTCCCTTTTAAAAACGTTTTTTTTAAAACTTTTTGTCCTTGTTTGCTGTCCCCCAGGGCACTACCCGGACCCCCATACACCTTTTATGGCAAATATCTAGCATATATGCCCTCTTGGAGGGCGCTCTAAAAATCTAATTTTGAGTCCCATTGACTTGTATTGAGTTTGAGTTCGAACTTTTGAAAAGTTCGAGTTCGAATGCGAACCGAACTCGGGGGTGTTCGGCTCATCCCTACTATCCGGCACCCGCTCTGTCTGTCAAACTGAACACCAGCATTTAGCCAAAATTGGTAGAGTGCTCCCCTTCTGAAACGTGTCTGGATCCTCTCTGGTTTCCAATTCACCTATTTGTCTACAATCCTCATAGTTTTATCTTTGGATGCACTGATACCGATACTAGTATTGGTGCCGATGCCGGGTTCTGCACGAGTACTTGGTTCTCGTGCAGATGCCCCCTCTACCTCCCCCAATACCAGAAGCCAGCATTGAACTGGCTTGCCGGCATCCGAGGGGCTGGGGCGGCTGTCCGAATGCTCTAACGGCATTCGGACAGGCCCCTGCAGCTTACTGCGTTTCTTACAAATCCAACAAGCGCCGCCGGCAAAGTCTTCGAGTGGCCGCTTGTTGGGAAGCCCCCAGTTGTGATTTCGCGAGATCTCAGAGTTCGCGAGATCGAGCTGGGAACAATGTCGCGAGAGCGCGACTGGGGGCTTCCCAACGAGCGGCCGCTCGAAGACTTTGCCGGTGGCGCTTGTTGGATTTGTAAGAAATGCAGTAAGCTGCAGGGGCCTGTCCGAATGCCGTTAGAGCATTCGGACAGCCGACCCATGTCTGAAACGTGTTAGTGCGTGTGAGTTTGTGATACACACACACAGATCTGGTCTGAGGTCTGAAAGTGTGTATGTATGCATATACCCTGCGGGTCCAAGCATCCACTGCAACTGGTCATGCCTAGCTCCTAGCTGATGAGGGTCCAACAAACCTGAAAGAGCGCTGTCCTAGGAGTGGCTTTGACCAGTTGCATAAACGTTATCTCTGCTAAAAAGCCATAGTATGGCATAACTTTGATTTTAGGGTTCTGTGTAATAACAGACCCAGGATGCATAAAAGTGAGACAGATGTCATTTGCATATCCTACTATTCCTTGCTGCATATGGGGAATGTGGCACAGGAGCTCTGGGATGTAGTTCTTTGAATTGCTGTGATGTGCAAGTGGCTTCTGCAATAATAAACATAACTAATTATAGTGTTTTTATCTCACTTTTTGTCCTCCACCACAACCCTTGTAAGCACTATATACAGTAATATATATATACAAATATATATATATTTATATATATAACACACACAATGTGGTCTGGTGGGTATACATGTATCTGATGCCTGTGGGGTGTATTATACTGTATATAAATAACATACACCACACCCATCAGATACATGTATACCCAACAGACACCAGACCAGTGTGTGTGTGTACAGGCTGTGCAGGGGGTAAATGGGGTGTCTGGCCATACTTTGCAATATTAACATAAAACAGGACAGGCTTTCAGGAAAATCCTAAATTATTTATTGGAAAGCATCACATGACATTAAATAAAAGTATGGGTACTCGGTATCGGTGAGTACTTGAAAAAAGTATCGGTACTTGTACTCGGTCTTAAAGAAATGGTATTGGTGTATCCCTAGCTTTATTTCCGAAATCATAAGACATTTCTGCCTACATTTTATGAAACGGAACACACATTGTTTCATACAGGGCTTTTTTTTCAGGTGGTACTCAGTACCGGCACCATACCACCAGCCAGAACTAACAGGAGAGAGCATGATGCTCCTCCCTCCTCCTGCTGTGGCAGGCAGAGAATCGAAAGCGCTCGGCAGCTCATGTTGCTCCTGAATGGTTCCAATTGTCAGGAGTGTATGTAGGGACTGATAACCTGTCGGATATAATCTCTGCACGCGAATACAACACGTTTATATATATTGGATTTATCAGCCAAGCCTCCAATATGTCTATATTGGACTTACTGGACCTACCTCGGCAGTTGCCTCCAATATATCAGGGATTATTATTTCATAAGAAACTTATACGAGACACAAATATCAATCGTCTATATTTCTTAGAAATTATCCTGAATTCTTTTAATTGTCTGTGTTTTGCTTTAAAAAATACAGTAATCAATAATCGGATAAAAATATATATATATTTATTACGTATACAAAAAAGTTTCAAATCTCATATCATAAACAACAATTTATAAACCACAATCCATCAGCATATAAAAACTAGCTTCACAATATATGTATCTCCGGTTAGTAACTGCATATATGATTAATATCATTTACCTTAATCAGTTAGTAACTAATACACAAATGGTTAATAAACATTTCTGCTTAATACAACATGCATTTCCCAGCAAACAATGTTTAACCATCCAGCTCTTATAGATATATATATATATCTCTATGCTACATGGATCAACAAAAGATGAGCTAATTTAATGATAAGTAATAAAAACTTATTTAGTGAATCCTCCCCTAATCTTGAGAAGTAAACTTCTAATCTTTTGCTTTTTATTTTGTAGTTATATAATTCCTTGCCTATTAATTTTAATCACAGTAATTTCCAAATTCAATATATATATTGGTATCAATCTTACAACATTTCTTTTAGGAATAAATCCTTATATCCACTTCTTCATATTTCTATCTGCAGAAATAGAAAATACTTAGAATTTGGATTTAACCGTATCCGAGAAGTCTCAGTCTACGTTGCAAGAATCTCTACAAATATATATTTACATTAATTCCTTATTTCATACATTACCTGTCCAATTTGGATGTTGATAAGTCTGCCTTGGAATTCCTGATGTAGTAATTTTTGGAATGTGTGAAGATTATCGATCAGATAATCAATGCATGTGAGTTAGAGATTTGGTGAGAGTCAGAAATTTAGTGAGAATCTTGATTGCCTCATGTCTTGGGATCTGCCTGCATCGTGGTGTGAGTCTGAGTGTTGGAATCTTGGACTCTCAGAGTGTCATGTCTAATGCATTGCAGTGGGAGTCTGACTGCTGGAATCTCCGACTCGGAGTGTCATGTGTATTGGACGTCTGAATGCATTGCGATGTGAGTCTGTCTGCTGGAATCTCCGACTGACTTGTAACCAACATTGCCGCTTATTATAGCCAATTTGACGTCACGCAATATTTTTGGTAATATGAATTATAATATTTACTATCCTCTAGAGGGCAGTATTGCACTTCTTAAAAATTTCACCCATTTCTTTTTAATTTTCTTATCTCGGGTCAAAAGGTCAATCTGACTCAACAAAGACCTTCTCTTCTCCCAGCTAGACACTGTCTCTCCATCTGTCATCTTTGATTTATATCCCTACTCCCTTTTAACTCAGAGTCCTATCAGCTGAATTATTTTCTGGTTAACTCAACAGAATCTATTCTTTAGTAAATTTTATTATTTACCAATTATATACTTTCTACAATATTTATTGGAATATATATTTCCTACTGTGAATATAATAAAATATACCTTGATTATAAACATATATTTTGTGAATATAAATCTATATTAGAGAATATTAACTCTTATTCCTATACCCAAAAGACAAAATATCTTTTGTTTTAGAAACTTAAGACAGACCAATAAATTTAATTATGACACGTCTTAGCACTTAAACCTAGCCTTATCACATACAAACATTCTAGATTCCTTCGTGTCTGGCACTTCTTAAAAAAATATAAAAGACTTCACCCAGGAATGAACTCTGTAAAAAAAAAATCTCGTTCATTTCTAAACCTAGAGAGAATAGAAAGAAAAACTGTCTTTCAAAACAAAATGGCTACAAACATCCATTTTAAAATTCTCCTTTTCTGTGTAATATACCCGACAAACCCCATTCCCCCAGTAAGTGACAAGGGAGGGCTGCTCCCCCCTCTCTCTGCAGCCGCTGAAACTTTGAACAGCATGGGGAGGGGGGGGGTGCAGCATGTTTACACACATGTGGAGCTCATACACACTGCACATTACTGTGAGTTTCATTGCTGTGGAGCTCATAAACACTGCGCATTACTGTGAATTTCATTGGAGTGGAGCTCATAAACACTGCACATTACTGTGAGTTTTATTGCTGTGGAGTTCATTCATACTCAGCAAAACTGTGAGTTTCATTGCTGTGGTGCTCACAAATGCTAGGGGATTATCCACTTAGTGCCAGCCTTGCAAAAGAAAAAAAAACTGCTAACAGCCCTGCAATACAGATTTTTCTTGCAACAGAGGCACTTAGTGGATAACCCCCATTGGGTTACAATAGTTGTAGTTCATTTAAAGGAACACAGTAATAAAAAATTATTCCCTTTTATAGGGTCTTCCTTTAAGTGAACTACAACTATTGTTTGTGAGGACATGAAAATAGTCATAATAATCAGTTTTTCCCCGGCGTGAGAGAGTACCCCCACCTATTTTTCCAGAAAAAAAGCACTGGTTTCATAATTCTTGCCTGCCAGCCAGCTTCCTGTGCTCTGAAGGTCATGTTTATGGCTTTTTTTAAATTTATTTCTGGACCATAAATACATTGCACATGTCTGCAAAGTAATTGTGTTCTCACACAACCATAAAAGTATATTAGCAGCAAAGCATAGTATGAATAAGCCTGTGATGAGGCCATAATAAGCTCAGATGACTTTAGAGGTGTTATTTGCTCACATATGAAGGCAGTCCCAGGCTCCATCTCCAAACTGTAATGAAGGAAGCATGTCATCTGTGAGCCCTCCCCACTCCCAGCAATAACAAGCAGTGCCTTACTGCTGCTGTGTGCGCTCTGCAGGCTGAGCTCTGAGTGCTGCACAGGCTGCTATATATGCTCTGCCAGTTGGTGTGTGTATCTGCAGGCTGATGAATGCTCTTTAGACTGATGTGTATACTCTGCAGGTTTATATGTGCTCTCTGTAATCTGATGTGAACGCTTTTTAGACTGCTGTGTGTGAGGTGTACTCTGCAGGCTGATGTGTGCTCTCTATGTTTATGTTCTGCAGGCTTATGTGTACTCTATAGGTTTAGGTGTTCTCTGCAGGCTGATGTGTGCGCTTTGCAGGCTGATGTGTGCTCTATAGGTTTATGTTCTGCAGGCTTATGTGTACTCTATAGGTTTAGGTGTGTGCTCTGCAGGCTGATGTGTGCTCTCTGTTTATGTTCTGCAGGCTGATGTGTACTCTATAGGTTTATGTGTGCTCTGCAGGCTGTTGTGTGCTCTATAGGTACTAGTGTGCTCTGTATGTTTATGTGTGTGCTCTGCAGGCTGATGTGTACTCTATAGGTACATGCGTGCTCTGCAGGTGTATGTGTACTCTGCAAGTGTATGCAAGTTTTCAGAAGGTTTATGTGCTCTGCAGGTTTATGTGTGTGCTCTGCAGGATGAGGCATATGTGCTCTGCAGGTTTGTGTGTGTGCTCTGCAGGTTTGTGTGTGTGCTCTGCAGGTTTGTGTGTGTGCTCTGCAGGTTTGTGTGTGTGCTCTGCAGGTTTGTGTGTGTGCTCTGCCATGAAGCAGCCCTGCAGTCTGCACTGATCTCTCCATTCATCACACACGCTATGGCCACAGCCACCAGCAGCAATGGGCTGATGATGGGGGGCTCCTCCATGCAATCTCCTGGTGCTCACAGCGGTGTGGATCATGCCAGGAGGCAGCAGCACCGCATGGACCCTCGCAGGAGGCAGGCTGCTCTGTCTTTCCTCACCAACATCTCTCTGGATGGGCGTCCCCTGCAGGATAATGGGGGAGCAGCCGGGCTGAGTGACGGAGGGGAGCAGGCATGGCGCAGCTCGGCCCCCGCAGAACCTGAGTGCAGCAGCGGTTGGGCCTCCCCGCAGCTCGGGCTGATTTGTGGGGAGGGGGCACTGGGGGAGAGCCGGGACATGGAGGAGCTGGGGGAGACAGAGGATGAATTTGGAGCCAGCGTCCACTTCTCCGCGGCCTTTGCAATCAGCGGAGTGTCCGCCGCCCCCCCTCACGGCGCGGGGAGCAGGGGCCGCCTCAACTCCTTCACTTATGGGATCCTGCCCGCCACCTTCAGGTCCTCTGCAGCCCAGGGCTTCTTCTCCTGTGACCCGGGGCCACCGGGGCTAGTGTGCAGTGCCATAGACAGCCAGAGGTCCAGGTGAGTCCTGCCCCTCCCCCTCTCATGGGGTTCACACACAGGATGCTCCAGCATGAGCAGGTGCCATCCTGAATGCACAGAATCATAACATGCTGACACAATAAACCCCACATAGGGCCCGCAGAGGCAAATTGATCTGTGGCAAAATAGTTTGTACTGCACTACTGAATATGTTGGCGCTATATAAACGATTGTCCGTTACCCTGCGATGTGTCTCTCAGAGCGGCCCAGCACAGGCTGCACAGATTGCTCTATGGAAACCAAAGGGGGTCAGCAACCTCAGCTCTCTAGATGTTTTGGAAATACATTTCCCATGAGGCTGTGCCATCCTAATGAGTGGCTGAGCATCTATAAGGCTTCAGAAAATCCTGAATTGCTCCATGAAGATATTGAGTGGATTCAGGTACATGTGATTTAACCCTTTGCCGCCGCGGGACGTGCTATGCCATCTTCACGGCATACAGGTACGCCCCGCGCCTTCAATGGGGCCGCCTCTGCCCCTCCTCATAGCCGATGCGCACCATTTCGCTGCAGAGATACGGCCTGAACTAAGGGCTGTAACCCTGCAGCCAGTGTCGCGCGTTTGTTGCGCGGTGGGCTGAAATCAGCAGATTGCGGCGGCACCTGTCAGCAAGGCGTACCTGTACGTGGCCTCGCTGGTGTTAACCCCCACCTGACAAGCGACACCTACACCTACCCCTACCCATCCTTAAGGGGTTAAAGATATTAATTTTAACAATAGTGATAGAGAACTGCATTTATTTGCAGTGTTTTCTGAATCTGTCCAATGTTGGAAGTGGCCCTTTAAGTAGGTGAGATAGGCAGCAGCTTAAAGGGACACTCTAGTCTAGGCAACATGACCACCTAAGCTATTTTAGGTGGTCATGATGCCCGGAGTATGCTGCCCTCTGTCCCCCCTCCCTCCGCTCAGCGGTTCAGCTGTAAATGCTGAAAACAGCTGAGAGAGGCAGAGAACTTTACTCCGCCCTCCCAGCTGTCAGTCAGCAGAGCGGGAATCATATTTCCCGCTTCTGCCGACTTTTGCCGAGTAGGAGACGTCATCGCGCTTTCAGCGCGATGACGTCTCTAACTCACCGCAGAAGCTGGCGGCTACCTCTGAGGGCTAGTGTTGCGCGCATCCTCTTGCGCGCAACACTAATCCTCAGAGGGAGCCGGGAGGAAGCCTGCTGATTGGCTGGCTTACGTGAGAGGCGCGCATGCGCGCTTCTCACGTAAACCAGAAGGCAAGTACAATGCAAGAAGGACGGGAGCGGAAGAGGAGGGAGGGGAGTATAGAAAAAAAAAAAAGACGCCGCTGGAAAGAAGTGGATTTTAGGGTAAGTATTACAGTTACACAAAAAAAAATTTTGAGTAGAGTTTTCCTTTAAAAGGGACACTCTAGGCAACATGACCACCTAAGCTATTTTAGGTGGTCATGATGCCCAGAGTATCCTGCCCTCTGTCCCCCCTCCCTCCGCTCAGCCGATCAGCTGTAAATGCTGAAAACAGCTGAGAGAGGCGGAGGACTTTACTCCGCCCTCCCAGCTGTCAGTCAGCAGAGCGGGATTCATATTTCCCGCTTCTGCCGACTTTTGCCGAGTAGGAGGCGTCAACGCACTTTCAGCGCGATGACGTCTCCAACTCACCGCAGTAGCTGGCGGCTGAGGGTTAGTGTTGCGCGCATCCTCTTGCGCGCAACACTAATCCTCAGAGGGAGCCGGGAGGAAGCCTGCCGATTGGCTGGTTTACGTGAGAGGCGCGCATGCACGCTTCTCACGTAAATCAGAAGGCAAGAAGGACGGGAGCGGAAGAGGAGGGAGGCGAGTATGGAAAAAAAAAAAAGACACTGCTGGAAACAAGAGGATTTTAGGGTAAGTATTACAGTTACAAAAAAACCCATAAAAACTAATGATTTTTTTTTTTTTTTAATTTTTTATTTTACGATAAACATAGGGTCACAGACCGACCAGCCAAACGGCCTCACAGGGCCTAATAAGATACTCTCAAAGAAAGCACAGAAAACATAAGGGGGGATCTCAGAGGAAACTACAGAAGAACAAAAATTGGGGTAAGGGGGATACAAAAACAGGGTGCAGAAACTCGTCAAAAGGGTCGATCCAGCAAAAACAAGAGAGCAATGGAGTACGCTGAGGGGGCACCAGGGAAAAGAAAAAAAAAAAAAAGAAAGAAAAGGGTAATGAGGGACTGCCAAACATATTGTGGCATTCCTGGCTCGCCTCAGCAACCTAAAGGGGAACCGAGGGCCATGGAAGGGGCCACGTGGCCGGGAGACCTGGGGCCAAAAGGGTGGACAGAGCCTAGGTAGCCACCCTAGCGGCTCGCCCAGGCTACTTCCCAATGTCCCACAAAAAAAAAAAAAAAAAAAAAAGGGGGGGAGGGGGGATAAAAAGTCCCAGTGCTCCAATAGATGAACAACATTAAACCCACAGAATCAGCAAGCAGGACCATAAATTCGTTCAGGAGTACATAAAAAGGAGGGGAAACAAAAAATTAAAAGGGTGGAAACACAGATCAGACATGTACGAGAATCACATCTGGTCACAAACATCAAAACACGTCCTCAAGTTGCATCAAAATAATAACGGTATCCCAGAATGATGGGGGGGGAGAATCTCACACAAAAAGTTGCAGAAAAAATTGAGAGTCCACAGCACAGGAAAAAAATAAATAAAAATAAAAATAAAAAAAATGGGGGGTCTCATCGAAAGAAGGAAACACTCTGCATGTTAGGGGGTGAATAACAGTGGGGGTGAAAAAAACACAGCAACGGTGACAGAAAGGGTCTCATCAAATAGCAGGGGGGGATGTCATCATGGAGGGGGTCATTTCTCAGAGGATAAAGCACAACGCAGTGGGACATCATTAGGGGTGCAGGGAATGTCAACAGGGGTAAACACTTTTCGGTGAGAATGGGAAAACGGTCTCGCGGGGAAGACGTCGTCGGCCTGGAATCCAAAAGAAGGGTCATCCAGTTCAGCCAGTGTCCAGGAACCCCACAGGGCACACGGCCCCTCCAAGACCAGCAACCAGCAGCAAGATCGGAGCGAGCAGAGGCCAGGAATCAAAGTGAAAAGTAGGACTCACACCCTCAACGGCATCCGTGGGGATAAATACTCGCCATCCACAAAGCCCCCGGTGAACCCCGGCCTCTCCAGATCCAGGATCACGAGACAACTTCAGGCCCTTCCACATCCCGAGTAGGAGCCGGGCCAACGCCGGTACCAGGCAGGGTAAGTTATCCAACGCCTCGATCGTGACAGCATCCTCCAGAGGCCCGCGTTCCGCCCGGTTGTCTCCAGGTGGGGGTCGACAGACAGGTAGGCAGGACACCATCGGCACCTTAATTTCCTGTAGGGGTAGAGAAGCCGCCCTGAGCATCCCAGCCGGATCACTGCGGCCGGTCCTCCATAGTGCAGTTTCAGGGACGCCACTACCTGATCTCCGTACCCCTTCCTCCCGCTCAGCCAAGTAAGCAGGTGTATCACACTCCCGCTGGGGGCCCGCATCGCTGCAAGGCCGCTGCACCTCCGTCATCTCTGCAGACCGTCCGGCATCAATTCCACTCTTCCATCCCGCCTGCCGCACCAAAGAACGCCACTCCTCTCGCATCTCTTCCAATAACTCCGCAAGCATCCCACGGGTAAGTGGAAGCGAATCACCCGCAGGCGTCAGCATAGATGAAGCAGGCGTCTCAGGCGCGTGGAGGCCAGGAACCGCCGCCGCAGTCAAGCCCGCTAAGCGCTCAGTCCTGGCCTCTAGGTGGCTATCATACCGGGTCAGGAAGTCCGGGCCCTCCGTCCTCCGAGCCTGCCCATCTCTCCGGGTAGCGACCCCGCCGGGGAACATAGTAGCAGAGGTGAGTAAAGCAGCAAGGCACCAAAAAGCTAGGCCGTCTCAAGGCCCCAAAATGGCCGCCGACTCCCTGGTCTCGACAGAGAACTGCGGCGTCCCGGCTAGGGATCGGGTCTGGGTCCCAGGGAAGCACCCCCACCAATGCAGGCCACCACAGAAATGCGCCCGAGCCGAGAAGAGAGAGGATAAAGGCTTAAAAAGGGGAGAAAATACCCCCTTTAGTTACAGTCAGGACGGAGCTCCTGCTCTCAGCTGCCTCTCGCCTCGGCGTCCAGCCACGCCCCCTAAACTAATGATTTATTAAGGGAGTAGGGATAGATTAAGATTAGAAAACGGGGGGGGGGGGGGTGATTTTTTTATTAGAGTGTTCCTTTAAGGCCTCACTCAAGATAGGACCTCTTCGAGGGAACAAATACACTCCTACATTCACACACACTGTTTCTGCAATGAGAGCTGTGTGATCAGTAGTTAGTTAAGATTTGTTGGATTCATTTCCACGATTTTTATAAAAAGTGGACTTAATATTTGATCGTTGCCGAAGGCTAGGGTCAAACGAACGCATTATTCGCAGCGACCGTCAAAACGTGCGTCCGAATGCATTGACATATTTTTTCACGGAATGCGCGAAAACAGTCATAAAAATCACGCATGAAAATGCGCGTCGTTACGGATCGTCAATAAAACCCTTTTTGCGTCTGGACGTGATGTTGGCTGGACATTAGCAGCGTCTGACATCTCCTAATCACGCAAACACGCCGCTAGCGGACGCAGCGCACTCTGTACGTCAGTACTAGCGGTTCTGCGTTCTCGAAAAAATGCGTTCATTTTCCACTTGCGTTGCGCGGCCGGACCTTCGTGCGACCGTACTTCGTATATTGGCCGCCATTGCCCGTCATTTGCTGCTAGTGCGGCCGTGATTAAGTGCGCCTAAACGCACGTTAAAAATGCATTAGTCTGACCTCAGCCTAAGGCAGGGATCAGCAACATTGGCCCTCCAGATGTTTTGGAATTACATCTCTCATGATGCTCAGCAACACAATAGGTTGGCACAGTTGCATGGGAAATGTAGTTCAAAAACATCTGGTGATCCAAGGTTGCTGTCCCCCTTCGGTTATCATAGACTGAGCAATCTGCGCAGCCAGAACTGGACCCCTCTGAGATACACATCGCATTACAGAGCTAGAACATGTAAAAACACATGGTGCCAAAACATCTGGAGGACCATTGTAACAGATCTCCGTACCCTGACTGGGTCACATCTGTTAATGCCGCTAACACCAGCAGGCTTTCTTGCCTTTCATCAGCCCTTAGCCTAGGCTTAAGGACAGGAACACTGGAAGTGCGGTGATAGCATTCACCAGAAATGAGGCAGCACGCAGATCTTGGGGTTAGAATAGTCAGATAGGAATAGAGCCTTTAGTGAGCTAAATATATACAGTGCCAGAAGGGGCCTAGAGGCTGATGGAAAATGACACCCCAGCGTCCTGCTGCTCCACATCAGAAATCCCCCCCTGAGGTCTTGGTGTCTGGACCATAATTAGATTAGGGACAGATAATGGAATTAACACTGGACACCAAGACACATTATGCAACATTCCAACAAAAGAGAACAAAGTAGATTGTGGGGATAAACGGGGTTTAGATTTACAGTATCTGGTAATGGGGCAGTATTTGAAAAAACAAACAAACAGATAATCAAAGACCACTCAAACCTTTAACAGATGTAAACATATTCTAGATAGGGGGAGTTGGAAAGCAGCACAGTGATCCACACAGTAATACTATTAGCCATAGTAACAGATAAGCATAGACAATGACGATATTAACAATAACAATTTTCATACATAACCCAGACAAACAATTCAACAGGAAGACGGAAATACCGTTACTAACGGATTTCCTTTAATTACCACCATAAATTGGCCCATGGTTTCTAGTCTAATATCCATATTCTCAGGTCTATTCACTAAAGGTGAAAATCAGAAGACTGACTGGCAGAAGTGGAAATTCTAGGTTAAAATAGCCAAACCAGAAAATTCTTCCATTTATCTCACTTTCCATATCAGCTAATTGGTCTAGATTGTTCTCCTTCCAATTCTCCTGAGTTTCACCTTTTAGTGAATAGACCGGACTGTTTTTTATGACATACAGTAACTTTATACTCATATTTTTAATTATTGTGCATATTAATTCAGTACTAACTTTAAGCTAGCTAGCCTGGAGAGGTTTGCAAAGGGAAACTAGGCCGGGGGCCTAGGGCAGCACATTGTTTTACCTCATTGGGGGACGCTGGATGCTCAAAAGCCAATTTCCGGCCAATCCATCTGGCTGTTAATGCAAGGGCATTGAGAGCCATTGGATGGAGCGGAGTCCCAACTGTCACGGTGACAGCTCGGCATCCAATCGGATGCTGAGAATCTGCGTTGTGAGCCTCGCGCTACTCTTATATTTTGTCCGCCTGACAATGTGGAATGTGCTGGAGGGGTTGAACACTTAACCCCTCCATTCCTTTCATATGCCTGCATACGAAACTAATCCCTCGGCTGTTCAGGTTGTGAATATTCGTTGTAATTTCATGTTTTCGCACATGTTCTTTTTTTATTTTATAAGGGGTTGAAGCAGCAAACTTTGGTGTCTAGGGCAGAATTAAGCTTTAATACACCCTTAATAATGTGCTGTGTGACAGAGCAGTAGAGTCATGTGATTTATCCTTGCCTGGGTTCACCCTTCGTGAAGTTCAGGCTCATGAACTGCAAGTATAAGGAGGCTGACATCTTGATAAGAAGTCAGAAAACGAACATGAGACTGTGAACACGTGAGCCAGAGACCGTGCCTCGCCCCGGCTCACCTGTATTGCAGTGTACAGGTGAACATTCGTGCATGGAAAATATAAAGGTGCATCTGATATCTGTTCTCAAATAACAGACATAGATAGATGACATCATTTTACTCCTTGTTCTACAAATCAGTAACGTGCTAATGGCAGAGACATTCCATGAGGTCAATGGGCAGTGGAGCGGACCGGTGCAATGAGTTTCAGGCACACAGCCGGCATTTTGGCACCCCACCTTTCCATTTAAATTTACGCTTTCCCATTTCCCGCTGTGACAAGCATCATTTGGGTTTTGTAACATACTTCTATACTTACTACATATCTTGGTTAATGGTATATATGCACCATTATTTATATTTAAAGTTTTTACTCCAAGGTAAAATTTTTTTTAATAATAAACCCTTCTGACATCACTACTCTCTCACTCACTGTTTTTACCTCAAAATATTTTTTAAAACTCATCTTGTTTCCAGTGCTTGGGTCTCCCTTTCTCTTCCACTGGAACAGCTTACTTCTGCTGAAGCCGTTCTGTCACTGGGCTCTAGCGTTCAGTCACTGGGAAGCCATCAATGCTTTTGCATAGAATTTGTTGGTAGGTAACTCACAAAGCGGTGCATTGCTGATCTTAACCCCAGAAGGTTACCCAGTGTGAGCTGATTGACGGACATCCAGGCAAAGGAAAGCTTTGGAAGGCTGTTACTAATCAAAGGAACATCCATCCGACTGGAGTGGACAAAAATACCAAGCTCACCTTAACCATTTCTATTTAATCATATAGTCATGGCAGCTTGAATGCTCTTCTAAATAAGTATGTACAGTGGCAAGAAAAAGTATGTGAACCCTTTGGGATTACGTGGAGTTTTGCATGAATTAGTCATAAAATGTGCTCTGATCTTCATCTAAGTCACAACAATTTGAAAAACACAGTCTGCTTAAAATAATACAACACAAACATTATATGTTTTTATTGAACAGAACATGTAAACATTCACAGTGCAGGGTGGAAAAAGTATGTGAACCTTTGGACTTAATAACTGGTTGACCCTCCTTTGTCAGCAATAACCTCAACCAAACGTTTCCTGTAGTTGCAGATCAGACCTGCACAACAATCCGGAGTCATTTTGGACCACTCCTCTTCACAAAACTGTTTCAGTGTAGCAATATTCTTGGAATGTCTGGTGTGAATCGCTCTCTTAAGGTCATGCCACAGCATTTCAATCGGGTTGAGGTCAGGACTCTGACTGGGCCACTCCAGAAGGCGTATTTTGTTTTGTTGAAGCCATTCTTTTGTTGAATTACTTGTTTGCTTTGGGTCATTGTCCTGTTGCATCACCCATCCTCTGCGGAGCTTCAGTTGGCGGACAGATGGTCTTACGTTTTCCTGCAAAATGTCTTGATAAACTCTGGAATTAATTTTTCTATCCATGACAACAATCCATCCAGGCCCTGAGGCAGCAAAGCAGCCCCAAACCATGATGCTCCCTCCGCCATGTTTTACAGTAGGGATGAGGTTTTGATGTTGGTATGCTGTGCCTTTTTTTCTCCACACTGACAGGGTTATCCAAAGAGATTCGAAAAGTCACCGCACGTTCGGTGACTTTTCGTTCTCTTCAATTCGGTTCCTTTTGCCGATTGCATTTCGGTGACCCTGCGGTGTATTCAGCAAACAGCACAGGGTCCCGAATTGCAGGGAAAAGCTGCCGTAAACCTGACGAACACTAACCGAATGCACGCTGAAAACAAGCAAAAACATCTGGATTAACTTCGAAGAGGAGCCGAACAGGAGCCGAAAAGGAGCCGAATCACACAGAGCCGAAGCAGCTGTGACGTAGAGGAGGCAGTGAATAAATTAGAAAAACCATTTGTATGAATCTGGGAAAAAGAAACGCTGTTTGCAAAGAAACTACTGAGCGAAAATGTCTGAAATTTTCACAGGAGGTCCAGGGAATGATAATAAAGAGGGCTGTTACAAAAAAAATAAGTAAACTGAAAAAAAATCAAAAAAAAAAAATCGGACTTTTAAAAAAAAAAAAAACAATCTGAAAAATGCTTAAAGTATCCTAAAAAATCTATAAATAAAGAGACTTTTTGCTGCAGAATTTTATAATGAACGGTTTATTAGATATTGAATTAAAACGGGAATATTTTTAACATTGAAGCCTATGGGATTCTCCTGAATAAATTTGCCGAATTAAACCACCGAATGGCAGGACATTAGGGGAACCTTTCACTGCTGGTTTGTGTTCTCTGAATAGCCGAAGCAGTGCTTTTTGATGGGGATTTCACTGCCCTCGAACAGGGACCGAACAGGCACCGTATGTGCAGGCAATTCGCCAGGATTTGGAGAATTGCCTGCTCTCTGGATAGCCGAATGGCCAGGAAAGGTAACCGAACGCTGATTTTCAGCGTTCGGTTACCTTTCTCAAGCAATTCGAATCTCTTTGGATAACCCTGATAGTGTTGTGTGTTTTTTCCAAACAACTCAATTTTGGTTTCATCTGTCCACAGAATATTTTGCCAGTAGTGCTGTGGAATATCCAGGTGCTCTTTTGCAAACTTCAAACGTGCTGCAATATTCTTTTTGGACAGCAATGGCTTCCTCCGTGGTGTCCTCGCATGTACTCCATTCTCGTTTAATGTTTTCCTTATTGTAGATGTGTCAGCAAAAATGATAGCATGTGCCAGGGATTTCTGTAAGTCTTTAGCTGACACTCTAGGATTCTTCTTTACCTCATTAAGCATTCTGCGCTGTGCTCTTGCAGTCATCTTTACAGGACGACCACACCTAGGGAGAGTAGCAACAGTGCTGAACTTTCTCCATTTGTAGACAGGCTGTCTTACCGTGGACACATGAACATCAAGGCTTTTGGAGATACTTTTGTAACCCTTTCCAGCTTCATGCAAGTCAACAAATCTTGATCGTAGGTCTTCTGAGAGCTCTTTTCTGCGAGGCATGGTTCACATCAGGCAGTGCTTCTTGAAACCAGTAAAGCCAAAACTGGTGTGTGTTTTTAAAGGGCAGGACAGCTTTCAGCAACACATCCAATAATATCACACTGATTGGACTCAAGGTTGGCTCACTCCTGGCTCCAATTAGCTCTTGGAGAAGTCATTAGGCTAGGGGTTCACATACTTTTTCCACCCTGCACTGTGATTGTTTATATGTTCTGTTCAATAAAAACATGAAAGCATATAATGTTAAAAAAATCAACAACAAGAGAGATTGTGGCAAATACAACACAACTATAATAAGCTGGTTAAAACCACTTGCGCTGGTATCAAATAGAAGACATAAATTAAACATAAATTTTTATTAGATGGATTCTAAAAATAAATAGACATACAATTCTATATAGAAAAATACTCAGTATACTGAAAAACAGTGAGAAAATGTGTATAATGAGAGACCAAAATAGTATGAATTATCCCTATCCTCAATTCAGCAAATACAACTTAATTGGTTGATTAGTTAGCAGGATAGCTGGTCTCCTTAAGACATTAGTGTATGTTTAGAATATCACGTAACAGTAGATAGAGGGTGTAGAGTAGACAACTGGATGAGCTAATGTACTGCAGTATAAGGATCCTAGATTGAACAATTAACTAACTTCTATAATAAACTTGGTCTCAGTCCTAAAAGGGATACACCAAGCACCAATGAGCTAAGTTAGGTAATGATTAAATATCACCAACCTATACCATGGACAATTAAACCATTCAATTAGTCAATATCTCATGTCCAGAAGGTACAGCCCTAAATACGAACGTTCATTTGGAAAACATGTTATATCAAAGTTGAGTAGTTAAATACATATAAAGAAAGGGGTCAATAAACTGTTGAATAAAGATAGGTATCGCCAGAAGGTGCTGCCCTGAATAAAGAAGAATCTAGTGATGACCCAATCTACAAAAACACACAGTACTACACAATGAATTATTCAAGTTGGTTGCTGCAGAGTTGGTTGCTGCAGTAAAATAGCCCCAATGGCAATAAATGGTTTATAAATATTGTATCAAAGTTGAATAGTTGAATAAATTCAAAAAAAGGGATCAATGAACTGTATTGAATAGATTGGTATCGCCGACACATACCATGGACAAATACACCATTAAATTGGTAAGTAACTCGTGTCCAGAAGGTGCTGCCCTGAATAAAATGGAGTATCTTGTGCTGACCCACAAGTTGTGCTATTTGACAGCCCGCTGGCTGTGGTATATAACTGACATTAGGTCATCTTTTCTAGAAGCTCTGATATTTACAGATATGAGGGCATGTTTTGCTGCAAGCACATGAAAAATTCAGAAAGGATATGTTCTATATAAAAAAAACAGCTTTATGCACGCCAAGGTGTCTTTTCTGGGGGCCATTCTCTGCGTGACTATGCAGTGAAGAACAGCCATCTTACCTACCCCTGCGCTCGCTCCGAACAGCTGCCAGGACATGGGACAGAACCGCAGACACCTGTCAGTACAGCTTTCCCAATGCTTACAGCTGCAGAACACCGACTGGCACCATCTGAGACAGTCATCCATCACTGACAAGGTAACAGACCGCACGCCACGCACTGACTAAAGGCCTACACACACCTGCAGCATGGCAGAACTCAGACCAGGTCAACATGCACGAGAATATCAGGACACCGCACAAGGGAGCGATAACTTGGACACTGACACCACTACACAACTGCAATCGATGCAAGAAGGTGCAAGGCCTAAGCGGACAGTCAAGCAACCAGAAAAAACCCGTGAAAACTATGAAGCTTACATTGACACGCAGCGCGCCAAATTAGAAAGGGCCTGGGAAAACAGAACGGGAAACGTGTAACGTCAATAATGTTAGCGGTCAAGAAGGGCAGATCAAGATTTACCACATGCGTTTTGTAACTGTCACAAGTGTATTTCACCTATCTGACCAGAGCTAATACAGCACACAGCCTGCAAGAACGCAACCTGCAAAAGGAAATCAGTCTGGTACGCAACGGTATAGTTCGCACCGTCATCACAGAAGTGCAAAACAAAAGAAAGGAGCTCCTTCTGGAGACTACGTCACAGCGCTCCAGCACATCTAGGCACTCATCAAGGTCAAGCAACTCAACGTCTAGCGCCAGTGATATCGCTATCAGGGAGCGAGCCACTGCAGAGGCCGCACATGCTGGGGTCGAATATGGTCAGCATGTGGCAGACATATTCACTGAGAGAGCGCGTATAGAAGAGGAGGAGCAGATAGCCACCACCTCAGCCACTGCTGTAGCCACCGCCGCCCTTGCGCGTAAGATGATCAAATTGGACGCGTCCTTAGAAGCCCTAAACAAGGAAGAAGATGCAGCCGCAGACACTGTACAGAGGTGTCCCCCACAAGCCCCAACCAGTCGGCCACTGGACAAAAGAAAACAAAGGACTTCAACAAATAGTGTCCCATACATAAAAGGCCACACCCCTCAGAGAATGCATCGGGCTCAGGATTAAGTCCATAGAGGAGCGCAAAGACTTACTCCTGCAGTTAGGAGTTTGCTTTAAATGCTGTGCTTCTACAGGATGCCTATCCAAGGAGTGTAACAGTGACAGCCTTACACCCAGAGACATTTAAGCCTAAAATGGTCAAGACCTCTAACCTTGTGTCAAGGCAGGAAACTAGTATGCCCCCCTCATCAGTAACATCTAAATGCTGTAACATCTTTGGCCCCCGCGGCGCTTCCTGGGGGGTCAGGGTGCCCCGTGGCATCGCTGGCTAGCCTGTTGCCAGTACTGAGAGCTGGCAAAATGGCATCTGAGGGGGCGGGGCTTAGCAAATTGCAAGAAGCCACCAGCCTTTAAAGCAGTGGGAGAGGATCTGCTCCTTGGACTGTCGTGGAGTAAATTGGAGTCCTAGTTCCTGCATTACCTGCTATCCTGTTATCTAGTATCTGTCTAGTTCAAGTCTTGGTTATTTCTAGTTCATGTATCTGAGGTTCTAGTCTGGTTTTCTTGTTCATGTTTTTTCCGTATGATTCCTGTCTGTTTATCTGTCTGGTTTCAAGGACTAATCACAAGGCATCCAGTTCTGTGTATTTTCCTAGTTTCTAGATTTAAGTCCTGTCCAGTCTATTGCTGAATATATCAACTGTCTTGTATCCTGTCGTGTATCTGTGTTTTCTTGGTCGCTATACAGAAGCCTATCTCTGATAGCAGGCCTGCCTGCAGGCTATTGAACGGTGTGTTCCCCCTCTGTATAGCTGAGTACATACAGAATCCAATCTCTGATTGTAGGCCTTCCCTGCAGGCTATTGAACTATGTAAGTTCCCACTCTGTATGTCTCAAAACAGTAAAGTTGTGCATCAGTTTTATGTGCTTCAGTTCTCACAACCATTGATATTCAGCAATCTGTATACCTATCGTGTTCATGCTGTTCTTGTATCATGTTATGTTATGTCAATGTCTTGAGTCATTGTATCAGTGCGCAGATAGTTCATGTATTTTTGCTCGGCGACCTCCTGGCTCAATTCAGTTTGCTGCAGCAGAGGCATTGAACGCTTTGGATGTGAATTTTGAATCCAAAATGGCCGACGATTTCTTAATGAAAAATTCAGATTGTTTTTCGGATCACTCAGACAAAATATGATAAAGAAAAGCAGTCAGCACAATTCCGTTTTGTATGCACACACCACAAATGATAGTTTTTAATGAATAAACGTTATGTTTACTTCTGAAACAATATATAAATTGAACTGTAATATATGTCTATGTGCAGGGGTAAATAATAAATAAATATTTTGTGCTTTGGTGAACAAAAACCTCAAAATTAACATTGCTGTATACTTGCTTCATGGCGGCGGCCATCTTTAATACGTCACACTCAGCTACTCGCAGCATCTCCTCGGGTCGCTGGTGCTAGGTTAGCACTGCTGAGCGGTTGAACGGCGTTCAATGGCAAGTTGCTAACTTAGCACTTGTAGCGGCTGAGGTATTGAACGCGGCTCGGGTTTCAGATCACCTGTCACCCGGACACATGACTCGGACCCACGTGCCTTCTGCATCCCTGTAAACATACCGCGTTCCTCTGCCGCAGCAGAGGTTTGTGCTCTGCTGCCGCTCGTTGAAGGTGTTGTTTATTCGCACGCTGGCTGCGAGTGAGTGAGAGATGGATGCTGCAGCTCTGCTGACAAGTAGGGGGAGGTTACATCACATGGTGTGCTCAGTGACATCTCTTCCAGTTCCGCCTCCTCCTCCCATCAGCCCCTTGCAGGCTTGCTCCCGCGCAGGAAGGCAGGCAGGCACACGTGATTAGGTTTGGGGACCTTACCACCACTTTCCCATTGTGAGAGGCATGCAGAGTTTTGTGAGTGCAGCAGCTGCTGGATAGGAATCACCCTGAAGAATCTGGATTCTTTCTCCTCAAGCTCCAAGAATAAGGTGACAAGTCAGTAATAAGCTAAAATTATCCCAATGAAAAGTAACCCCCCTCTCACCAGCAGTGTGCCATATACATACTAGTCTGCCATGCAGGAGTGTGCCATATACATACCAGCCTGCAAGCAGTGTGCCATATACATACCAGTCTGCCATACAGGAGTGTGCCATATACATACCAGCCTGCAAGCAGTGTGCCATATACATACCAGTCTGCAGGCAGTGTGCCATATACATACCAGTCTGCAGGCAGTGTGCCATATACATACCAGTGTGCCATGCATAGGAGTGTGCCATAATACCAGTCGGCCAGCAGTGTGCCATATACATACCAGTGTGCCATCATAGCAGTCTGACATCCATACCACGTGCCATAATATATACACTTAATGTATACGCTACAAAAAGAAAAATGCCGCCCAAGCCCAACACTAGAGCGTTCAGGTCTGGCTTGAAGAAAAGGTGGCAACCCTATGATGCACTCAGCTATCCTGAACAATGCACCCAGTGAACACCGATTGGTGGAAGAGACTTGGAGAAAGCGGTTCCAGACTGTTAATGCATTGTTGTGTATATATATATGATGTATGTGTTGCTTTGTTTGTCGCGTGTACCACATAGTTAATAATAGTGGTAGCTACAGATACCAGACAGGCAGTGTCATGGAACCAGATTCCTCATTTGTTTCCCTCTTATGTTTTACTCAAAGTGGATTAGTCCACTCTCCCTATCTAACCCACATAGTTAGTTTGGCCCAGCCCCATTTCCTGTTTCAGCAAGCTGCCCTTCCCTCAGACTAACCATAGAGGCGGTGAGCACACACCTTGCCTACACTGAGTAATTGCATTCTGCTTCACCTTCCTCTCATACCAGAGCACACCTGAGAAGCCCTCTCTATCCACAAGACACTTTTTATTTACTTTTTCTTTCCCAATAAAGTGAAGAAAATATAAAGGGCTTTCAAAAGGAGAGAAGTTAAAGCTATCTGACTTCAATCATAGTTTGCATGTGATGTTCACTTTTTGCATATCACCTTGGACTTTGTGATACCTTACTTAGCGCTAATTAATGATTGCGCTCCCCATGTTAAGTATAGGGTGCGCAAAGTACAGTAGGCTGGCGGATTTTTCAGAGGTTTAGCGTCAGGAAGGTTATATGGGTGGCATGCGTTAAAGGCACTTTTCTTGGCATTAACGTTTACTCACCTGACCGCTACAGTTTGCATTCACTAGGGAATAGTGCCCCAGATGTTTTGGAACTACGTTTTCCTTATTGCTCAGCTAAGCTAATGAGTGGCCGAGCATCATGGGAATTGTAGTTACAAAATACCTGAAGGGCCATGGTTGCTGACTGCCAATATATAGGGTCACTAAGAAGAATTAACAGGTGTTAGAAAAGGTGATATTGGAAATGGGAGTTTCTTTCCTTCTGAATGCTGCATTCAGCAAAAAATCTTGCAGAGTTTTTAATTTTTGTCTTAAATTTACAATATTTTTGCTAATTTTCAACAGATCTTGGTGTACAATCGCAAGGGAATTGTAGGTTTTTAGGTCAAAACAAGCTGAATGAATATCGGGATTGGAAAATAAATTACAATGTCTGCTATTTGCGGAGCAGAACATGCAATTGTTTGCCAATTCACTGATTATCGAGTAAAACAACTTTTAGAATAAAGTTTTCCTTTTTTGTAAGTATTTCTAATGTCCTGCAGGTGGCACAAGTGATCTTCTTCCACTTTGACTTTCTTTGAAATTGGGGAGATCCAACCTATTCCTGCCCACGTGCAGCAGTCATAAACAGGGGAGGGGAAAGAGAGGAAGCATGTCATCTGTGAGCCCTCCCCACTCCCAGCAATAACAAGCAGTGCCTTACTGCTGCTGTGTGCGCTCTGCAGGCTGCTATGAACCAGCCCTGCAGTCTGCACTGATCTCTCCATTCATCACACACGCTATGGCCACAGCCACCAGCAGCAATGGGCTGATGATGGGGGGCTCCTCCATGCAATCTTCAGGTGCTCACAGCGGTGTGGATCATGCCAGGAGGCAGCAGCACCGCATGGACCCTCGCAGGAGGCAGGCTGCTCTGTCTTTCCTCACCAACATCTCTCTGGATGGGCGTCCCCTGCAGGATAATGGGGGAGCAGGGGAGGGTGATGTAAGTGCAACATGCAGGACTCGGCAGGGACACCATCCTGCACTTAAGTATGCGGATCCTAGTTCGCCACCCAATGGGACAGTAACTGTGACACCCCTGCGCCAGTCTACCACGCAGTATGTTCAGGCGAGCTGGGCCTCTCAATCAGGATCCGCACCCTGGCCAATGGCCACCAGGCAGGAAAGTGTGGAGCATGAGATCCAATACAAAAGCCATGAGGTGCGAGAGGACGAGGAGGAAGATGAAGATGCATTTACAAGCTGCGTTGGCGTATCTGGACCCTTAGGCGGCGGGGTATCTGGCATGGCTGTGTGTTCTGGGAGCAGGAGTCGCCTGAACTCCCTCACTTCTGCCATTCTATCCCCTGCTTTCAGGACTTCAGCCACCCCAGCCTATTGCCCCGAATCCATGCAGGGAACAGCCAGCTGTGCCTTCGATATTCCCAGGTCACGGTAAGGAAGAGCTGTGCATTGTTACTGTAGCGGTAAAACACAACTGGCAGAGGTGGTGTAACACAATCCCGAATGCAACAAGTGAGCAAGACACAAAGAATTGGAATTTCTTGCTATTTGTTCACATCTCAAATGAATTTTGTGGAAACGACGGCCTTTTTGCCAGTTTAAGGGTGTTGTGTAAAATGGTCTGCATACTGCAAATGCCACCTGTTGGTTCGGCCACATGTGTTATTTTGGTTTGGGGTTTCCATTTGCACATCCTCAACTTTCAAGGAAACTTCAGGGATGTCCACAAAACTGGAAAATGTGAGGCATTGACAAGAGCGATGCAACATTTAATCCGAAATGGGCTAGAAAGGTGTTTTGGAGGGAGAGGGGGGATTCGGCCACAGAAGGTTTGCCTCCTTTTTGCCAAAATTTTGAAACACATGTCTGTTCTCAAAGGTTATGTTGGTATAGTGCCGGGTGCTCAATTTGTTGTGGAACTACCTCTCCCATGATACTCAGCCTCCAACTACGTCAACATAGCCTTGTGGGAAATGTAGTTCCAAAACACATGGTGGGCCAAGGTTGAGAACCTCTGGTTTAGTGACTCTCTTCCAAAAGCAAATTATTTATATTGTCCTGATAAAACTGCGACTTATTCACTAAGTAGTGACTTCTGGGCCAGCATAGTTGAGCTGCAGGGGTGTGTGTTTTTTAAATTCTGCTGTTTTGGATCAAAAATGCAACTTTGTTTCCAACGATTATCCATTATTTACAGGTAAAATTCCCTGTTTTTATTATTCGCAATATCCTGATCAGGATTTCTAGTTCTCGGATGCATTAAAGGAAGAGTTGTGGGTCAGGTTAAAGAAGTCTTGGAAAGTCTGTTTTCTTGCATGTCCCATCAGGCTATGGATAATGCATTGTTCGTGAGGATTTGCTATAATGTATTGCTCAGATCTTAACTACCATCCGAGGACAGGGCGCCTCCGTCGTGCTTACCCAGGGAATTTGCATTTGGGACAGCAATCGTGTGGTTGTTTGCTAGAACAGTGGTACCCAACCCTGGTCCTCATGTACTCCTAACGGGCCAGATTTTAAGGATTAGCTTGGGAAATGCAGAATGAATACTGCAATCACTAAGCAGCAAATCATATCTGCTGAAACACAGCACAGGTGATATCTGGCAAACCTGGCTTGTTAGGAGTGCTGGAGGACAGAGTTGGGGACCACTGTGCTGGAGCATCAATATTCTGACTGCATTGTAAAAAGCTGGGAAGCCACATGCAGCTTTCAATCTACACTACCACTGCTTGTGGGTATAGAGCTCTACTTAGACCTCTATGCCTGGGAATTATGGGGGGGGGGGTGTGATTTATATAAACTACACATTTGCTATCCTTTTCATACACTGTAGTGTCATGAACCCACTGTATTGGAACCAAGACTTAATGACTTCGAGCCATTTCACCCCTGGGTGCTGAGCTGAGTTTGATTTTGTTTTGTGCTCATCATATTTATACACGATCTGTTATATATTTATAGGCCCTTGGAGTCTTTTTTTTTTTTTTTTTTTTGGATGAGCACACTCTTTTAGAATAATCTTATAACAGTGTGCAGGATCTTGTTTCAATTAAACACGATTTGAAGTCCTGTTTTATTGTAGGACCTAGACAAATTATATATCCTTATTTTCAGATTTATAATATGCCATTATCAGGGCTTGACAAATTTGCTTTTAATCTAGGAGCCAGCTACAAAAGTTAGGAGCCAACGTTTCGGCGAGGATTCGCCTTGATCAAGGTATACCTTGATCAAGGCGAATCCTCGCCTAAACGTTGGGAACCTTTCCTCTGCATCTGGGAGTTGGTTTGTACTGACCCAAATTATGATTTAGCGGCTTCTATCTATCACTTTGTTACCTGGTGCTTTTTGCTGTTAGGTATTTTTTGTGCATGTGGACTTTTGGTTACTTTTTTGAGCCTAGAAGTGTAGAGCGTTGCTTCTAATATCAGTTTGGCCGCTGTGTGTGTGTAGATAGATAGATATAAAGATACTGTTTTATTTGCTTACTTATTTTCTTTGCTCTGTTGTCATTGGACCCTCTATTCACGGACACGCTATTCACACCCACCCACAGCCCCCCCCCGGATATATTTACATTAAATGTAGGAGACAAGAAAACATTGAAGCCAACTAGGGGCTCTATTAACCTCTTTGGGCAAACGTTAACGCATGCGCAAAAACGCATTAACGCGAGGGAAAAACCCTTTGCGCAGAACCTCGTATTACAATGTCCGTGCAAAAAATGTGCGTTCATGTCTACTGCTGGTGAAACCTTTGAGCGTAATGTACGTTACGCGTCCTATACTTAACATTGTGAGCGCAAATGCGTTTGTGTGCTGGTACGCGGATGGTATTACAATCTATGCGCAAAATTTAATTGACAACAGCGCGCATAATTTTTAACGTCTTTTAAAAGCTGGTGTTAATGGCAAATCGGAACGAAAAATACAGCAGAGTATAGTTACACATTCTACGCATACCCAAACAATAAAATTGAGAGGTTGTGTGTGTTTTTATTATTGCTGCAGCATTTATACTCAGATTTTTTTTTATTTATTTTTTTTGCCAGGCGCAAAAACTGAACAGGAGACAATTGTGGTTCTTAATTCTGATTTTATTTATTTATAGAGATTTCTCTAGTTTTCAAGTATGTCCTGGGTTCAAGAACATTGTTACAGAAATAAAAAGTAGTAAAATGCAAGATATTAATACAAAACCAAATATACAGATAAACAGAAAATAAATATGTAAGTAATATAGTCACTATGTTACATGTTTACAGGTGCATTCTGTATTGAGGTATGTTAATAGGGAGCTCTTAAGTGACTTTAGACTGGGGGAAGATTTGATGGCGTCTGGGAGGTTATTCCATAATTGTGGTGCTCCTGTAGGAAAATGAGGATCGAGCCACTTTCTTTTTGTATTGTGGTATTGCAAGTAAGGTACCGGTCCTGGATCAAAGGTTATAGGATGAGGGAAGCAGTCTATTCAGGTAGGGTGGCAGCTTCCCTGTAAATCTCTTAAACACCAGCTTGGAAAGGTGAAGAGTGCGTCTAGATTCCAGTGACAGCCAGGTTAGTTCTTTTAACATGTCACAATGGTGGGTCATGTAGTTACATTGTAGCGCAAAGCGACAGAATGAGTTATACAATGTAGTAAGTTTTTGGAGGTGCGTTTGCCGGGCAGCTGCATACACTAAATCTCAGTGATTGGCTGAATCGCGTTAAAAACCACTGGTCTGAGGTCTCCTATATGTGGGCATTATCTGGTCTGAGGCAGGGATCAAGTCCTGGTGAAAAAAGTGAGGGAACTCACCCACGAATTCCACAACCCCTATTACCTGAAGAAAAAATATATCACGAGTGTAGCAGTACGTGGTGATAACATTTTTATTGGGTTAACATTACATTTAAAAGACAAGCTTTCGAGAGTGTAACGCTCTTCTTCAGGTCTGGAAACTATACTGATCAGTGAAAGGTGTCACTACGTACAGGTATACTCGTGAGTTTGGCAACTGGACTAACACGTTATATATATATATCACATACATATATACATATCCAGGCACAGACCTGAATTATATATCCAGGCACAGAACCCCCCCTGAATTATATACACAGGCACAGACCCCCCAGAATTATATACACAGACCCCCCCCCCAGAATTATATGCACAGGCACAGACCCCCCCCCCCCGAATTATATACACAGGCACAGACCCCCCCCAGAATTATATACACAGGCACAGACCCCCCAGAATTATATACACAGGCACAGACCCCCCAGAATAATATACCCAGCACTGGACCCCCAGAATAATATGCACAGCACTGAGCCCCCAGAATAATATGCACAGCACTGAGCCCCAAGAATAATATACCCAGCACTGGTCATATGGATATATTTGCCCCCCAGCTCATATGGATATATTTGCCCCCCCCTCAGCTCATATGGATATATTTGCCCCCCCCTCAGCTCATATGGATATATTTGCCCCCCCCTCAGCTCATATGGATATATTTGCCCCCCCCCTCAGCTCATATGGATATATTTGCCCCCCCCTCAGCTCATATGGATATATTTGCCCCCCCCTCAGCTCATATGGATATATTTGCCCCCCCCCCTCAGCTCATATGGATAGATTTGCCCCCCCTCAGCTCATATGGATAGATTTGCCCCCCCCTCAGCTCATATGGATAGATTTGCCCCCCCCAGCTCATATGGATAGATTTGCCCCCCCCAGCTCATATGGATAGATTTGCCCCCCCCAGCTCATATGGATATATTTGCCGATAGAATTGCCCCAGGTCAGCTCATATGGATGTAATTGCCCCCCCCCACTCACACATGGATGTAATTGCCCCCCCAGCTCATATGGACGTAATTGCCCCAGCTCACCTCTCTGCCAGGTGCCAGGCCTGAAACAATTTAGCTGCCGGCCTGGCGGCCACGTGTTCGTCTTCCGAGCAGCCGCTGGAATGAAGCGCGGCCGCTCACCTTTTATCTATCCAACAGAGAGCCGCGAGATCGTGGAGTTCACGAACTCCGCGGGATCTTGGCTCTCTGTTGGATAGATCACACAGCTAAATTATTTCGGGCTCCGGCCACAGCGGGAACCTGCGTTCCCGCTGTGGGAGTACTGTGGGAACAGTGTTCCCGCAGGACTCGAGCCCTGGTCTGAGGTCTCCATATGTGGGCATTATCTGGTCTGAGGTCTATATATTTCTGTGGACGTGATTTGGGCTAAGGTCTCTGTATATGTATCTTGAGTGGGCATGATCTGGTCTGTACTGTATATGTATCTGGAAATGATACTATTCGGATTATATTGGCAGTAATTTAAATGTATTTTATTAATGGACGTAATGTAAGTGGCGTTTAGATCTTGCCTGTATGACATGCGCTTTGTAAATAAAGTTTTGGCATGTTGTATATTGTAATTTAAAAGTTGTTTTAAAGTAAACTTGTCAAATGAAGCAAAGCATAGAAAAAAACAAACATTTCTCTAGTTTGACCTGCAGAGTATTGGATTCCTTTCCAGTGTGGAGAGAAGCAAACGTGATTCAGTGTAGCCTGGCTGCGAGGCGGAGTGGAGTGAAGTCAAAATGTTTGCTTCACTTTGCTTAGCTACGCTGTGCGTCGCTACACGCTCAGTGTGTCTCAAGCTTCAGCTCAGACACTTACACCTTTATTCTTCTATTAGTCTTGCATCAGGTTTTGCAGCCTCTGTATTGCTATGCTTTATTTTATGACTGTCCCCTTCATGACATTGTCAAAAGGGCAGAATATGGATGCCATTAAAATTTTGCGCCCCCCCCCCGGAAACATTTCTGCGGACGCCCATGTACAGCGCTAAGGAATTTTGCTGACTCTTTATAAATACTTGTAACTGTAAGATGTCAGCCCCCACTGGGAGAAGTCCGCAACAGGTGCTGATTTGTGGTACTGGACGGTAAGGGGTTAAGAGGGTCAACACTGAAAAGTCAGACTGTGACCTTTCCAGTGATGCTTTACTTGTACCTCTAACCGATGGGGAAATAGAGGGGTCCAAAGGTCCCCACCTCACCTTCAAGCACTCTCGGCTCTGCCGGGGTCGCCTGAAAATGACTTCATCACACTACGTCAGTATGTGCGCCAGCAGGGGTCCCATGGAACAGACTGACTTCAAGGTCAGACCACTGCACGACCCCGACCGGAGAGTATGTCCGCTTGGCTGTGTGGTACCCATGACGTGTGGGGAACATCCTCTGCGTATAGCAGGGAAGCCCCATGACGTTCTCCACACATTGTCCGCAGCAAAGGGGTAAAGTTCATATTACATTAAAATATGTATAAAGTTTAAACCTCAGACCTGTTTGTCTATTTTCATGCTTTATTCAAACATGCACTTTACAGCAGATTGGAGGGGGGGGGGTGTGTGCAATTAATTTATAACCATCTGTGACCTTCCTGTCACCTGACATGACTTTTCATTTTACCTGGGTTTTGATTCCCTTTTCATCACTAGGAAGCCAATAAGTTTAAGACCTCTGTCAGACCCCTAAGAAGAGCTTCCATCAGGTGCCAAGGCAAAACCTATAGCACATGTGATTGGGGTGATTAAATTGCGGCCAGGCTGCATAAAATAGATGACAGAGCTGCCATCTATTTTTTTTTTTTTCTTCTCAAATGGCAACTGTGAAGACCTAGATAAGAAAATTTTCTACCAAAATAATGAACTTCAGTTCTTTCGGATGCTCGGAGGCGGCGGTTAGGGTTACGTTGCCAGATTGACCATGTTTTCCTGGACAAGTATAGTTTATTCATGCTGATGGGCAGTGCATGAAGAATGTAACCCTGCATTATGTAGATCCATATGCTGCAGGTAAGAAACCAAAGTGGAATCCCAGGTGAAATGCCTTGACTAGGCAACTCCATTTTTCTCCTGCAGCATATGACTTATAGATTTTTTGCAGGGCAGCACCATCCCTGTGCTCTCCATGTGCATGATTTAGTAGTATGCGTCCAGGAAAAATATGACAGCTGTGGCAACCCTTGCAGCGCTATGTCCGGGTTTTTGAGGATGACCTAGTAAACTAACAACATTAATTTAACCATGTTTAGAAGAAACAAATTGCATATTCTGGGCTTTCACTTCTGTTTATATTGTAAGGATAATACGCTGTGCATGGTGTAATCAAGCCTATATAAATGGACGTTCTATAGACTGACACTCAGCAATGAACCAATAAGCGCAACAAATTTATACAAGAATTGAGGGGATGGGGAATGTAGGAAATTCCTGCCATGTTGTTACAGGAAGGGGAAATAGGTAGATCTCTATGTGCCTGTTCCTGGTCAGACGGACTGCATTTATACGTCCAGCATTTTTCACGGACAAAATGGTTTTTCATTTTAATTTATTTTCCCTCCTACATCCGTCAAAATATACGTCAGTGAAAAAAACGGACTGTGTGGCCACTACTGCGTCTTCCGTACGTCCGTACTGCAGACGTACAGTCCGTAGAAATCACATTCGTCTGACCCTAGCCTAAGTGCGTCCGAACTGCGCATGCACAACGCACGTGGCAAACGGACGCAAGTTAGGCAAGAATGTAAAAACGCTACCACGGACGTGTGTAGAGTGCGCCACGTCCGTGTAGCGTTCTGTGTGAGTGATGTCAGACGCAGCGCATTTGCGACGTCCAGCACCTTGACGCACACTGGCTTTTCATATCATTTTCAAAATTTTATTATTTTTCATATTAATTTTGTTTCCCATAATTACCCTTTTTTTTTTTTTTTTTTCCCTACGTCCGTAAACAAAAACGGACCGTGTGGTGTCTACAGTATCTTCCGTCAATACGTCGTCCATTATGCATGCACGCAGAGTGCGCTCAGACTGCGTTCGTCTGACTCTAGCCTAAATCGCACCTTGCGATTTAGTTACTTCATTGCGAGCCTGGATTTTCAGTCGCGTCTGCACATGCTCTACTTTTATTCATGCATTGACAGTTATCACCTCCTTTTTAGTATAGCTTGGACGAGGATGACTTGTTGCTGTGAATTTTGCTATTCTGACACATTAAAGAAAAACATTTTAACATTTGATTAAAGTGTGTATTTAATTTTTCAGTAGAGATTAGTCAATAGGTTACAGGCTGCACCCCCACCAAATGCATATATGTCTTCCAAAAAAAAAAGGCATTTGTAAGGCGCTTGGGTTAGTGGTGTTTTTCCTTTGGATGTACACTAAACATACTAAAAAAATAAATATCTTAAGCCCTCCCTGTGGACATTGCACTCTAGGCGGCCTTAAATTTTCCAATAGGATGTGGACAACTCTTCCAGTGTGTTGTCTCTTTGCCCCAGCTCCAGATCTGGGGCTTCCATCACATCGGACTGACAGCATGGAAATCAGCCCTTGCTGTGGGACTGACAGAGACCGACACACATAGCAGATATTCCATTGTAGAAGTCATTTGTCACCTTTATATACGCTCTTATATGCGCTGCTTTTTTGGACAGAACTGCAGTTACTTATAGGCGTGAAGGCGGGTGATTTTTAGCTGTGTTGTGTTTCCAAAGTTTATTGTCTTTTTTTTTTTTTTTTGGGGGGTTTTTTCAAGCAATATTCTTGTGGTAGTGCTCTGATCGCAATGGTTAGTGAAATCTAGTCATAAGTTCTATGCTAATGTTTTACTCCTTTTCATGAATCTCATGGTCTATATTTATGCCCTTCATATTCCTAAATATTATAAAAATCATACATCCTCTTTAATACTGGTCTTCTCCGTTACCGCAAACTCCATGTGAAAGGAGAACCTGAAGTGTGTGTGTCTCACAAATCTAGCTCTCAGCCTCCATGATGTTTATTCAAACTCTGCAGTGCTGAGCTCCTTGACACATGCAACTGAAGAGGAGTTCTGCGCTCCTTAACAAAAACTCCAAAAAAAATCAACACTTCAGTTGAGTGTGATTTTAAAAAAAAAAAAAATCAAGACACTCTTCCCAATTATATATTGTTGTGTGAGACCGCTTCTGCTGTGTGTGTGTTCAGGTACATCAGGATTGATGAGCAGAGCGTGCCTATGGAATTCCCACGCATGGTCATTTTCTGTACCCTACTGTACAAATCAGGGATGGACCGAAATTTCGGCCACCGATAGCCGATAATGGGGTTATCGGTTTCGGCCCGAAAGTAAAACACCAGCTGAAAAAGTCAGCCGACAATTGCTGACACTGAGCGAGCCCTCTTTCAATGCTGCTTATCATTGTCATTTCCTTTGCATCGTAAAGGCCACTTTATAATGCACTTTAAAAAAATAATAGATTAGAGGAACAGACTGATATTTATATATCTATAATGGCTCAGATGGAATCTAAGTTGTGTTGGAGGGCAAAAAAAATTGATTAAAATCCTCCACACAACAAATAATAAAGTTTATAGTTGCATTTACACATGAGTGTATGCACTAGATGCAAAATAACTCCACCAAAATAGGACAAAAATACCTTAAACATTTTAATGTGGATTAATTTAAATTCATGATATTAACTTAATAAAGTCTAGTATTAATACAGTTATACAAAAAACTCTCTTAAAATAAATTGTAGGGATAAAAGTCATCTCCTGTGTGTGTAGATAGCTAGCTAGATAGATAGGGTAGGCCACACCCGACACTTATATGACAGATGTGTAATATATAGTCATTTTCGGTATCGGTTTCGGTCCCAAATTTTCGGTGCATCCCTAGTACAAATTGAATGTTCTTGAACCCAGGACCTACTTTAAAACGGGAGAAATCTCAATGTATCCTTCCTGGTAAAATACTTTATAAATAATGTGACATGCGTCATTTGGACTTTGGGTGCAGGGTGTCTGCGTAATCTGTCTATTGCAGGGCTGTCCAAACTCCGGCCCCATGTCCATGAACTACAACTCCCACGCTTCTCCATCCATCTAATGCAGTCAGAGATTTCTGGGAGTTGTAGTTCAGGAACACCTGGGGGGCTGGAGTTTGGACATCCCTGGTCTATTGTGTGGTCCATGTGTATCTGTTTATGCTGTATATTTGAGGAGTTGTCAATCTTCTGTGTCAGGCAAACCCTGCCCTGTTATCTGTTGTTGTAAACTGGAATCTGTTTCTCTGTCATGAGTGCCATTGTCCTGGCTAGGAATGTTACGCAATGTTAACTAGGACAAATAATGGAATTATGTCTCCCAACAGTTTCTAGGGAATGTTTTGTGTATGTAAATAACCCAGGTTGGCCATATAAATGTGTCTGTCCCTGATTTAAAAGGGGTTCCATCTTTTAACCCTGAAAGACCCCAGATATACAGTCTTGTCTTACTTCTGGGGGATGCTAGCAGGCTCTCGGTGTCCCAGTCTTTGTGCCTTTCTTCAGTCCTCAGACGAAGCTCAGTCTGGCTGGGGAGAACAGGGGGGTCCAGCAAGGAAGCGGCATTGGCAAATGTGACCCTGTTGGGGTACTGAGATCTGTCACCATACATAAATAATTGAACTGCACATGATCACATGACTTCCTTTGGCATTCGACATAGTGGTGCACCATCAGAAGTTACCCCGTCACACACTGGGAAAAACTCCAGCGCAACAATGGCGACAATGGAGAGAGCCTGTGGAGTCATGGGTTCGATCCCAGCGAGCAACCTCTCCAGTAAGTGTCCTTGGCAAGACACCTAACGGTACATACTCGCCACCCAGGACATACTTGAAAACGAGAGAAATCTCAATGTATCCTTCCTGGTAAAATCCTTTCACAAAAAAAAAAAAAAAATGCTGCATTTCACAAAAGGGAAATCCAACACTGTAAGGAGGAACCTCCATGAAGATTCTCCATTTGCTGTTCAGATGACTTTTTTTTTTTCTTGTTAAATGCTGTCATTTGTCGCTGTGGCAATAGGTGATTATTGCTGGTGTTTGCAACTTTGGCGAACAGTGCTCTTTTGAATTTGAAGAGGGCTCCCCCCCCCCCCTATAAAAAGTTTTAAACAGAGACAAAATTTAAAAGCAAAGCATTAGACCCCATGCCCTTGCTAGCTTGAGCTTTTGTAGGGTTGCACTTCTGAGTCCAGTGGGCTTGCATCGAGCCATTGGATTGGCTGGACGTCCCCTCGAGTGTCCAGTCATGTTAAATCCTTGGCTTGACTGGTAGGTGGCAGCTCGTCACGTCTGGTTCAGCGCTGAGGGAGCTTAGTGCTGGAATAAAGGCACGTTTTAGCTTCTCTACATGGGTAAAACATGGATGAGTATGACTGTTTAATGATTTAACTCCTTCACACCCTGTCCTCCGTAGCCACCCTTAATCACTACCATAAATATATGCAATATTTGATATGACAAAGTAAATGCTGCCGTGCATAGAGTCACAGATGCCGAAAGATGAGAAAATCTCCATGTGTTAGATTATGCATAGGAAAGAATTTGGCCTGTGGGTTATCTTTTATAAATGTGCACGGAGACTGAACTGGAGTTAATAATTAATTCTGTTGACTTTATCATTGAGTTACTGTATCTCTTGATTATAATGTGCAACTTCTCGAATGGCAAGATCTTGCTGGGCCGGTGGTTTGTTTAGGCAGCCGTAAATTTCTTGTACTCCAAATTCATCTTTGGGTCTCACTCCTTTTTTAACGCTAACTGGTATGAAATGCATTCGGAGTTGTTCTTACAGGGTTATGTGTTCCTGTATGGAAGTGGGCTCCGTACAGCCTGGCTTCTTCCTCTCTCCATAGTGTGTGTAATTAGAAATAGAAAATTTTATATATATATTTATATGCTCCAAGCGAGCCAAAATGTCAGGCGTGTTTACAGGAATTTTTTTTAAATTCGATTTGATGAAGGATCTTTTTTTTTTTTTTTTTAGTTTTTCTATTTCCAGCGAACCTAACCTAGAACTGAAGGTATTGTGTGTTCCTGGTGTAACTCTGGTACTTGTTTTTGCAATTCTGTATCTATCCCAGGTGTGATATTTGGATTTACTGATCCTGTGCAGGTGTTGTCACACATAGCGCTACAAGGAGACCTGAAGGACCATCATGGGTGTCTCATTTTACAAACATTGCAATATCTGTAGCCCTCATGCCTGAGCAGGCGAGATGGGCATCTTTCTTTTGGTGTTGTAGAAAGATCACTTTGATGTCAGAAATTGTTGTAACTGTGACCTTTCAATTGCTTGACATTTGTGAACTAAGACCATTCCAGGTGCATGGATTGGTTATGGTTCAGTGAATAAGCATGGAAAACCTTTTTGTTCTAAAACTCTGCAGATCTCAATTGGAAAGTGTGATCTTCAAAAGGACTTTTTTTTTCTTTTCTTTTTCTCCAAGTTTATATGTGAGGTAGATGCATAACGCTGTCAATCCTCCACAGTACTGTATTGATTCTTTGGTTTTCCAGGTACAGGAAAGAATGTTGAAGTACTTGCTGGAGGCATTTCTTTTCCGCGAGTAGCTCTGTTTCTGGGTTTTGCTTTGTCTTGTTCGTGATTTATTTATTCATTTTATGCCTGAAGCTGAGCGATCTGCTGCCCTTGGGTCAGGAGTCAGCTTTCCATTGAGCAATGTTAATAAACCATAGTCGGTCGTGTTAGCCTTTTTACTATTTTATTCTCTTCTTTTCAGTATGCATAGTCTGAATAATGCGCACAATTAGGGGCTACGTTAATTTAGTGCATGTGGAACAAACTGTAGGGGAAGGTTTAATTTATGTAGATACTATTTTTCAAATCTACATATTTCTTTGATACTTAATGGGACATTACCACATAAGCTGTAACTAGATTACTTCTGCATTATAAACCATATGCTGCTGGTTTTTTTCTTTGTTTTGAAGTAACTGCGTGTAGAAATGATGATTATTTTTTTTCCGTGATTCCCCCCCCCCCCCCAAGATGCAACATTTACCAAACGCTGATGGTGAGTTTCACTTTGTGACTGTGCATTATCCTATACAGTATTTAATGAGGTGAGGGAGTGCAGGTTTAGCTAAGGCTATTCTCCAGGTAAGAACTAGTATCTGAGATAAGACAGGAATCTTAAGACTTCTAATCTACCTCCTGATCATGTCATTTGAATACATCCCACACAATACAGTGATTTGAGTCGACTGCCTGATCCATAGACTTCATTCTATGCTCAAACCCACACAGTGAGGAGCACGTGTTGTAAAGATACTGGGGTTTGGAGCAGTTTACAATACAAGATTTATGTACCCAGTTACACATTAACCCCATAGTGACCAGGCTATTTATTTTTTCCATTGCATGTCCGAAAGTGCCCACTGCTGTTTTTACATTTCTACACTGTTTGTGTTTAGCTCTAATTTTCCTCTTAATCGTTTTATGGAACCCACACATATACCGTTTTTCTTGCCATTAAATGGACTTTCTAAAGATACCATTATTTTCATCGTATAATTTACTATAAAAATAATTCTGAAATATGATGGGAAAAAACACACTTTTTCGAACACTGACCCCCAAAATCTACAACTGCCAAAAAAGCCTCCGGCTAAATAGTTTCAAAATTTGTCCGGAGTTTAGAAATACACAATTTTTACATGTTTTTGCTTTTAAACCCCTTCACTGCTGAGCGCTTTCACCTCTTTGTGCTGAGCTCCTTTTGACCATTTTATGCTCATGTTTAAACGTGATTTTCAGCCCTATTTTATTATACCCCCAGACAATTTTTATTAAAAAAAATAAAAAAAAATTGAGTTTTAATTTTAAACATGGCCATGTTTGGTATCCATTGGAAAGACCACGGATGGGCCTTTCTAATGATAGAAAAAATGACCATATGGCTGCCACAGATTGGCAGGTATGTGGATCCAAATGGACCCCCCCAATCTCCACTTGGCAGCTAGTGGCTTACCTGGCCAACTGACGTTATCGCACATATGGCAACGTCACTGGCCGTGGGGGGGGGAATGAGTCCAGAGGCTTGACTGACATCCAAGATAGCGGATTTCGGCCTGAGGCGGGTCTCTTGCAGCCAACGACGCATGCTGCCTGCGGGGAGGGTCCAAGGTGGCCCATTGAAGTCAGCGGGGCGTACATATATGCCCTGCGGCATCAAAGCCCACCCGCTGCATGGACAGTATAGCACGTCCTGTGGCATTAAAGGGTTAAATAATTGGGCAGATGCTGCTGACAGCCAGAATGATGGATCGGAGCTACGCGGACACACACAGATCCGATCCATCAGCTGCTTTTCTAAGAATGCTCACTTTCGTGGGTGGTTTCAGTGGGTGGTGTCCAGACGTCTTTTGCATGATGAATTCACTGGTGACCGACTGCTGTGAAATTCAAAATCCTGGCTGCTGGGGACACTGGTTAGTGTGAAGAAAACTCTTCACCTAGCGATTTACACCCAATCAGGACATGGGGTGGGAGAAAATCTACACATCCTGACCACTTTAAAACAATAATGCTGGGGCCACCCAAGTGTGGAATTAACGTCTGTGAGAACGTATGTTGTTTCCTCTCTGATACCTGTGTGGCCACATTGCTGTGCTCAGCCCAACAAAGCGCGAGCCTTCTATGGATGGTCACACTTTGTAGATCCGTGTGCCATTCGTTGTAGCGGCTTCACAGGGAGGAAAACTGCACGCCCGTTGTACACACGTTACATTGTGTGGCCCTCCTAGTTGAGCCATCACCTTACCGGGAGCCAGGCAGGTTAGTGTTAATGTACATACAGAAAAGTGGTGTTGCACCCATGCCCACTAAGGCTAGGGTCAGACGAAAGCAGTTTTAACGTGCGTTTAGACGCACGAAATCACGGCCGTGCTAGCAGCAAATGACGGCCATTGCCGGGGAACACACGAAGTATGGCCGCACGAAAGTTCGTCCGTGCAACGCAAGTGGCAAACGAACGCATTTTTTCTAGAACGTCAAACCTCTAGTACGGACGTACAGAGTGTGCTGCGTCCGCTAGAGGCGTGTGTGCGTGATTGGGAGACGTCAGACGCTGCTAATGTCCGGCCAACATAACGTCCAGACACAAAAAGTGTTTTATTGATGATCTGTACAAAATCACGGACGAAAAGGCGCATCGTATGACCGCTATCGCGTATTCCGTGAAAAAATGCGTCTATTCGTTCGAACGCACTTTTTCACAGACAACGCGAAAAATGCGTTTAGTCTGACCCTAGCCTTAGGCGGCTGCAACGACCATGAGTAACAACCCAGTTCATGTATAAAGCATGACAGGAAAAAAGTGTCATTAGCGCTCATTTCTATATAATTCCTTGTGAAACAAAACAGAGATTTTGGGTTACTTGAAAGGCCATTGAAGTTTAAGCTCACCTGTCCCGTCAAGGAGCTTTTTCAAGGGCAATAAGTAAAAAAAAAAAAAAGTCTGAGAACTCAGACAAAACGTGTATGTGTATATATCTCTTACAACGGTTGAGGTGGAGGACAAAAAGTGAGATAAAAAGCCTCCACGCTATAATGGTTATGTTTATTGCAGAATAAAAATATAATTTTTTTCTATGGTTTTACATTGAATAAATATTTTTATACACTCGGTAGCAGGGCCGGACTGGCCTACCGGGATACCGGGAGGAATCCCGGTAGGCTGCTGCAATCTTTGGGCTCCCACATCATCTTGACTGAGAAACCGTGGGCTGGTAGTGGCTAGCAGCGGCCGGGCCGGCCCGCAGGTTACACACTGGCTGGCCGCCGCGTGCACATAGTGTGTGTTGATGCTTTTGGCTGACTGCCTAGTGAGTGAGGAGAGGCCGCCGGGCTGTCGGCGATGCAGCGTGCATGACATCTGGCCAACACAAGGCTGGAAAATGGCACCACTCACGCTGCATTGGCGCCGCCCTCCTCTCTCCATTGCGCAGGCGCCACGCAGAAGATGGGTCCCCTGTTACTGGTGAGGGAGGCTGCCCTGCACCAGGCCAGCAGCAGCCAGCCGCTCGTTCAGCCACCACCGTCCCGGCGAGTGGCACAGGAGGAGGACAGACTGTGGACACAGGTGGAGTCCAGAGAAACTCACAGGTATACCGGGTTCCAGAGCCTCCACGACCTGTCATCCACATTGCCCTGCATAGAGCCGCACGCATTGCTGGGATCAGAGCGGCATCATGGGGGTTGTCGTGCTGTGTCTTGGGTGGGATGGGGGGTTGTTGTACTGTGGCCTGGCTGGGTGGGATGGGGGTTACAGTTTCTGCGCGTTGCTTTTTAAAAATTTTTTTTTAGGTAAAGTAACATAAGTCTGTCCCCCCCCCCCCACACTCCGTCATTGGTTTTCACCGTGCGCTGTCCTTGGGTCCCCACTGACCTGCATTCCTTTTCGAACATTGTGATGGTCTGATTTACTGGAGGGGGGGGGGGGGGTTCAGCTTAGGAACAAAAATGTACTCAGAACATGGATCATGTTAGCGTGGATCTGTTAAAGTAGGGGTGTCCAAACTCCGGCCCCCCAGATGTCCATGAACCTCAACTCCCATTCTTCTCCATCCATCTAAGTCAGATTTCTGGGAGTTGTAGTTCAAGAACATTGGGGGGGCGGAGTTTAGACATCCCTGTGTTTAATTGGACATTTTCCCCAAAAAGAGCCAGTACCTACATAAATAACCATGTTTGTTTCTCGTATTTTTGTATTTTCTACTATATGTGTCACTGAGCGCATCCATTGTGTGATATTATCCTCTATATGTGTCACTGGGCCACCGCCGGGCAGCACTGTTTGGCAGTCAGTGTGGTCACCGTCATACAGACCTGCGGGAGCTGCGCCTGTGCTTGCTGTGCCAACAGCACCACCAGCAGAGCCACTGCCAACCGCACAGAGCACATGGCTGTGGGACAAAGCTGCTGTCACTCACGCTCTACTGCCACTCAACCTCAGCCCCTCTGCGACTCACCCTCTATACCCACTTCTGATCCTCATTCCTCACTCTCCTCTGCCAGCTGTAACTGCTGCTGACCCTCAGCACTGTCTCTACCCCCACTGCTGCCAGTCACTCGCCCTCATTAAAGTAAGCAGCTTGTTGTACTCCAAGAGCTATGCTCACATTTAATAAGGCATGGGGTGTGAGGCAGAGGCCGGGCTAACCCTATAAAGGGAGGCTGGGGAGATCCTAATAACGGGAGGCCGAGGAGGGTCTGTTAAAGGGAGGCCGGAGAGATAGAGATAGGGATTGCTCCACTTTTTAACCGGAATTTCTATGTGCTTTCACACCTGTCTTATCTATATATAATACTCTTCAAATGTGCTTTAAAATGCATGGTTTTCCCTTTTTATGAACAAGATAATAATGACGTTGGACTGGTATAATAATGCTATGGGGCTGGTATGAAATTATTTCCAGGGCTGGTTTTTATCCCCAGTCCGGCCCTGCTCGGTAGTATCCAGTGGTGGATGTCCTTCCATTGCAAATAACTGAGTTATTGGCATCATACCCGTTGGATGGTGGACCATCCATATCCCCAGACGTAAGATCCTGCGAAGGCAGTCAGACAAACGGGAGTTCCATAGAAGTGCTGATTTACCCCAGGGATCCTGTGTCTCAACCAATTTGGGGTTCCATTCACGATTATACTGCACTATATATGTTCTTCATTGTTCTAGGATTCTACACTTTCTTGTATATGCCTTTGCTTGATTAAGGAGGACGGGGGGGGGGTGTGTGGCCGGCTGCCGAGGAGAACGGTCGCATGCTGCTGGAGCTCCGCGGCGTTCTCCTCTCCTTGGACACTGAGATTTTAAACTGCTGAGACCCCTCATCCAAGCACCCTGGGCGGCTGGCCAACAGGACTGTGCTGACCGGAGCCTGTTCCCCCCCCCCTCCGGTCCAGACCCTTACCAGCTGGACACCATCTCGCATGGAAGGAGCATGCTGTTGGCAGCCATTTTGCAGCCTGTTTCACAGATTTCACTACCCCCCCCAGTTTTGCGATGGAGACCACGTCAGCGGCCGGGGTGACGGAGGGCCCACGTTTCCCGGCTGTGCTGGACGCCGTGCTGCAGCTGCTGGGGGAAGACGAGAGCCCTGTGGCGCGGGGCGATATGCACCGTATTCTGGTGGTGCTGCGCTCCGGCCGGAGCACTGAAGACTCGACCGGCGGTGTTCCTGAGTGTGAGCAGCCCGCGGGGGTACTGCAAGGCAGTGAGCTACCTAAGAGGGTGGAGGCGCCAGTTCGCCTGATTCCGCAGGATGTTCCCCCGAAGGGAGATTTCACCACGTGGCGTGCTTTCGAGGTGCCCGCGTGTCGAGGTCCTTCAGGCCGGGGGCAACTGGTAGGTGTGCTGGCGGCACCCGCTGGCACCGATTGGTGTCTGGAGACGAACTATCCCCCTCTCGCTGCAACAGAGATTTTGCCTGGTCCCCTGCTCTGGAGCCACTTGCGGCCTTACCTTGGGCGGCCAGAAATCCTGGTGGCAGTGCGGGAGGAGGCCTACTTACCTAAAGGCCAGCCTTTCTCTTCGCTGAGGAGCCTCACCTGCTATGCCTTACCCTGCCTGCCCCACTGCTCCAGTGGTTTCGAGATAGTGACTGACAACTGATCTGCATTTTTTTCCCCCTTTACCTATTTGATAGCAAGCTGATGTGCTCCCACTGTTATCCCCCCCCCCACACACTCCATTCAGAGACGCTGCGGACATTATTTTACTTCTATTTTCCCGAAGAAATTCCCCGGCTGGGGATTACTTTGAGACTTTATGGTTTTATATTCTGTCTTTCCCTCAGTCTACCCCCCCCTTCTTTTTTTTTTCTTTTTTTATTATTCTTTCCCCCCATTATATGCCTCAGACTCTTTATTTCGATTTATAGATGTGGTTTTCCCTTCTTGTTTGCTATTTTTCGCCGAGACCCCCCCCCCCTGCCTGGGGATGTTTATTATTTTTCTTTCGCCGTCCCTATGCTGACAGTTTTAGGTGGCCCTGCGTGGCCCTAACTCTATATGTCTGGTTGAAAGCTGTTTTATCTACAAAATAAAAAAAAAAAATAAAAAAAAAAAGACGAGGACCACCTCCTGGAAGTTTAAGTGCCTTTTTGTATTCACCTAATTTTATTTTTCATAACATACCTGATAACCCCCTCTGGTATACGACCCTTGGCATTCCTCTGACATTCCATATTGTAGTAACCCCTTGTCTGTTCTACTGGTTACGCATTCCTCCGATTCTTCTTAAATTGAGCAGATGCACTGACCAATTGAAGGAACAGAAGTGTAGGATAGTTGCGTATAGGGTTAAAACCTTTTATATATCAAATAGAAACATGACACTAAGCCACAGAAGTAAAGAAGCTGTATGGTAAATGTTGCTTCTACAAAATGGTAGGGAGATGTAACCTAATTTTATTTTTCCTTTTTAAATGCAATTACTTCAAAAAAAGAATAAAAGAAAACAAAAGCAGCATTTTGTATTTTATAATGTGGTTTTGTTTGTAATGTGCAAGTAATCTAGTTACATCTTAAGATGGGTGTGTCCCTTTCAGCAACGTTTGAGCTGGCTTCAACAATCTCCTATACCAGTGATGGTGGACCTTGGCACCCAGGATGTTTCTGAACTACGTGGCCGATGATGCCAAATCACACATAAGCACATGGCTAAGCATCATGGGAAATGTAGTTCAGAAACATCTGGGATGCCAAGGTTCACCATCACTGCTCTATACCCCCCCCCCCCATTTAGGCTGGGTGTCAACTGGGTCCGTATTTGTACGATGGTGCGATCATCCACTATCGTCTAAAGTCATCTGACCGATCCTACAACATGCAAGTGAATCAGTCCTCTTCCACTGCATCTGACCACCATCGGACGATTGCATCCAATTTTTCTTTTTTTTTCGCGATTACAACAGACTAGTGATCTTTCCAAATTATTTGGAATTATTGGACGATGCCGGGACGATCTGGTACAAGATTACATGAAAAAGATGCATTGTATAGTTAAACCCCCGGGCAGGGAAACGTGAAAAAGATGCGTTGTATGGTTAAACCGCCATGCTTCTACGAAAAGTGCATGGTATAGTATAACTGCCGTTTGCAGGGGAAACGCGAAAAGATTGGAAAACCACTGTACGTGAAGCCCATAGGATAAAATGGAAAAAATATTTTATGTATTTATCTGGATTTTTTTAGTTGAACTTTTGAGAGTATGTGTGTGTGTGTGTGTGTGTGTGTATATATATATATATATATATAATTAAATTTTTTTTCTTTTCACCTCTTTTCTAATATAAAGCGTTTCAGCACCAAAGACCGTTTTATTTATTTTTTTCCTTCCCCGCAGCAGGGTTTTTTTTTTTTTTTGGCTGGCAGGTCCATCGGCTGACCTGGGTCGTCCACAGCTGCTTCCAGTGGGCGACCCTGATCGAACGATGGCGCTTTCCGTAATCGGGTGACCAAGTTGATCGCCCGACTACAGTGCCAGTGGACGGCCAGCCTTGTGCTGTGTAACCAGCCTTTCTCACACAGCCAAGATGTTGCATTTGAGTGCTTAAATTGATCCTTCCATCTGCACTGCTGGGTACATGTGGTGTTTGTCTCTCCTTGTTTCCCTAAGCACCTATTGTTTGTTGGATTTAAAGAGTTTGGATGTTTGCGTGTGCAGTCCTCCCTTATTTATGTTGTGTCAGTCATTGCAAGACATGTGATTTTCATAATGGGAACTCTTCTATTTTAGGCCCGTGTCAGACAAACGCAGTGATCACGTCCGTGTTGACGCACAGTTTAACGTCCGTCGTAGCATAGAATCATGAGCAATAGACCCACACAGAGTGCGCCACGTTCGCGTAGTGTTCTGTGTGAGGGATGAGATGTCAGACGCAGCACATTTGCGACGTCCAGCACCTTCACGCACAAAATGGCTTTTCATATCCTTCACAAATTTTTATCATTTTTCATATTTTACTTCCCATATTTTTTTTTTTCCCCTACGTCCGAAAAAAAAACAAACGGATCGTGTCGTGTCTACAGTATCTTCCATCATTACATCAGTCCGTTATGCACACACAGAGTGCGCTCTGACTGCGTTCATCTGACATTAGCCTTACTGTGGAGTGCTCTGAATATGATCTATATTATATATAGAATTAAGTGATAATGGATATATGGTTATATACACACAACACATAAATAGATAATACAATGTTTGTTTTTTTGTTTTTTTTTAAACCTGGGCTGAGAATATGGATCATAAAATTTAGATGCATGTATGTTTCAGACAAGCTGTCGGCTTGGTAAAAATCCATTGACGGCGCAAGCTTGCTGCATTTATTTACCTGGAGGCTCAATACCAATAGACAGATGGCCGACTGAATATGCGCAGCAGGTGGTGAAATAACACAGCTTCTGTATGCAGCTAAATGGGAAAAAACCACGCTGCTCCTGTCCTAAACAAACCTATGAAATTGTGATATGTCAGCGTTTATTGAAAGCCTTTCATTTAAATTTTGTAAACCGATAAAATGGGGTTTAAAATACAGGAGGTATATTTTCCGTATTGTGTGGTGTTTTTTTTTTTTTCTTCTTCTAAGCTAGGGGTAGGGAACCTTTTTGGCTGAGTGCGCCATGAACGGCACATATTTTAAAATGTAATTCTGTAAGAGCCATACAATATGTTTAAAACTAAATACAAGTAAATGTGTGCATTTTATGTAAGACCAACACTTTTAAAGTACAATAAGTCTCTGAATTCTTTTTAATAACGTTGTTATGCTGTTGCTAACCAATGATGAATAAAGTACTTACCATTAATGCGGCTTCTGGTGCTGCATGGTTTTGCTGATGGCTTTGTAGTCTGGTTGATACGTGGTGAGGTTAAGCTTCATGCAGGCGTTGAGACTTCCATCCGTTAAACGTGATCGTAGGTTGGTCTTAATGTTCTTTAGATGTGAGAGACTGCTCACATGCATACGTAGAGCCAAACATTGTCAGTACAGCAATACTCACACGCTGCAGTGTGTGCTATGTGACGGGAAGCGCGTTCCAAGTTTTGACAATCAGCTGGTCCGCGGGTTGAAGTTTTTTCATTTCTCCCCACTTGTGTTTGCTCGCCAACTCTGCTTGCTGTCGTGCAAGTCTTTCCAAATCTTCATTCAGTGACTTGAACTTATTCACCCACATGTCTGAGGCCTTCAGGTCAGCAGCTTGTAGCTCAAAATCTCTGACGGAGACATCGGGGATGTAACTCAGGTCGGCGCTGTCCACTGCACACTCGTGTGGATGGGTGAACTTAAAAAGACGAGTGCACTCACGAAATTCTCCAAAGCGCGCTTTGAATGACTGCAGGAGATTAGATGTGAAGCCCGCTAGCTGCTGAAGATCAAGATGTTGAGCAGGGTCACTTGCTGTGCATGCGTCTTTAAACTCTACTACACTTTGAAAAACTGGGAAACGACCTGTTTCAATGTCGCGATGAAGAGTTCTAGCTTGTTTTCAAATGCAAACACTGCTTGTTGAAGGGATAAGACTGTATTTCCAACGCCTTGCATTTTCACATTGAGCTGGTTCAGATGTTCAGTCATGTCCACGAGATAGTAGAACTTCAGAAGCCACTCAGTGTTAGCTAACTCAGGATGCTCAACGTTTTTCATTTCAAGAAAAGTCCGGATTTCACTCAGACAAGCCGCGAAACGGCTGAGCACCTTCCCTCTTGACAACCAACGCACATTGCTGTGCAGAAGCAGACCGGGATAATTATTCCCAACTTCATCCAGCAGTGTTTTAAACTGGCGATCATTTAAAGCTCGGGCAACAATAAAGTTGACCAGCGACATCACCTCACCAAGCTGCTCGCCACACATCTGAGCACAAAGCGCTTCCTGATGCAGGATGCAGTGAAAACTTAGGATGGGTCTCTCTTCATGTTCACGAAGAAGCGTTTTTCCCCACCATGCACGGAGCACCATCAGTACACACCGAAATAAGTTTATCCATCAGTAGATTTTTTTCTTTAGCGAACTCAGTGAAAGACTTGCACAAATCCTCCCCTCTTGTTGTCCCTTTCATAGGCAAAACAGCAAGACTTTGCTCACGTAGTGTGTCACCGACAGCATACCTTGCAATCACGCTGAACTGGGATAAATGGCTTACGTCTGTTGACTCATCCAAAGCAAGAGAAAAGAATGGTGCTGCATTTATGTCCTTCACTTGTGTTACCTCAATTTGATTTGCCATCATGATGGTACGATCGTGAACAGTTCTTGCCGACAGAGGCATGTCTTTTATTCGTTTGATTATTTTGTCTTTATCCGAAAAGTCGTCAAAAAGTTCATTGCCAACATCAAGCATGAATGTTTTGGCATACTCCCCATCTGTGAATGGCTTTCCGTTTCTCACAATTGTTAAAGCACCAGCAAAGCTAGCCGAATTCCAGTCACCTTGTTGGGTCCAAACACGGAGTTGCTGCTGACTAGCTTGCACTCTGCACAGTAGCTCTTGACATGCTTTCTTCCTGCTGTCCCCCGCAGGATATTTCGATGCAAATGTAGTATGGAGTGTGTCGAAGTGCCGCTTTATATTTGACCGTTTCATCGATGCAATTTTATCATTGCATATTAGACACACTGCATAACCTGCTCTCTCCACAGAGGCGAATTCCTCTGTCCATTCCTGCTGAAAAGTACGATACTTCTCATCTTTTTTTCTTTTAGCCATCTTCTTCGATAAAAGGGTTTCTGCAATTAGCTAGCTGACTACTTGAATAAAAGGAAGTTTACAGTGTAGGTATGGTGGGCCCGTGTGAGACCACCGTAAAAATTGCAGAAGCAGATCACAGTGAGTGAATGGTCAAAAATTTAATACTGGGATAGTGACTCCCAGGGGACCCACCGAAAAAATTTGGTAGGGTCAACAGAACCCGAAAAATAAAGTTAAATAATTGTCACTACAAAGTTTTAATTTAGAGGGAGCAGAGCTGGAGGAAAAAAAAACGGGGGGGGGGGGGGTGTAAAAATATTTTTATGTTGCAGGAACTTTTTACCCTGAGTGGCCTTGTATTCTCTCCTGGTTAAGGCCCTGAAGGTGCTCGATGGGGCAGATTTGAGTGCACAGAGATGTAAACACCACTGGGAAGTGTGAGACAGGCCTGATTGTGCACCCTGCGGCGTAGTATATAAACAGATGGTACAGGGTACTTAGCTTATGTTTTTGTTTCCTGGAGGTATTCCCACTCTCCTTTCGGTGAATCAATGCTGTATAAATCTGATTGTGCACCCCATCAGATCAGTTCATCCATGAAGTTGATGTTCAGCGAATTCTTTATCCCCTCCGATGTGATCGTCGGGCGGAGAGCCAAGCAATAAACAGGAGGGAAGCGTGTGGAGGTACTGATGCCCCACAATGCTATCTCCAAGATGGCGCAACACGTGGCACCGCGTGCGAGCGGACCTTAACTCGGTCAGTTAAACATCGCCCCTGAGCAGTGGTCGGAATGAGCTCCCACTCTAAGAAGCCGCCAGGGAAGTGCCTGAAATTCAAGCTGCAGGGGTGTTCTCGACGGCTCGGTACGGAGCTCAAACAAAAGCGGCCATCCACTTGGCCCGCCTCCCGGAAACCCCCAGGAGGGAAGTTTACTTCCTGACCTTTACGACCCGTGTACGCATTATCCAAAGAGGACAGCTGTGATTGGCTCCAGCCACCACACGCAATATTAAATTTTTCTTATTAAATATTTGTCTGCGAGCCAGATGCAGCCATCAAGAGAGCCACATCTGGCTCGCGATCCATAGGTTCCCGACCCCTGTTATAAGCAAACCTGTAGCAGTTTATTATAACTTTTAAATTCTAAAATCTTCAGTTTTCCAGTCCAGAAAAAAACATCGGATAAAGTAGATTGTGGTTTTCTAAGCTATGATTGGGTTTTATACTGATTTGCACATTGTAGAAGGTAGTTACTGACGAAATTGGGGGAGGGGGCTTGCTTAAGTGGTCATTATGTGATATATTGTGCAACCATAAATATCAACGTTTCATTCTTCCTGGGGGACTGTCATCAAGACCATTTTGTCGTTGTTGGAGTAAGCACATTCTGGTTGACTGAGGCCCAATTCCATACGAACCACTAATATTTACAAGTAGGCAGTTAACTCCATCATTTCACTGGTAAATGTTAGCGACTCGGCTTCTATTCAAAGCCCTTCTGTGATATTTAGCGATGTCCTGATCTAATCTCAGGGAATGGCAGCATATCAAGGATTTTGGTTAATGCCTTTAGAAAGCTGATTGGGGCCAGATTCCTAACCTAAGACAATTGGTCCTCCAGCCAGCAGAGGGTGCACCAAGCGCTTCTCTCTGCAGAATATGAATGCTACTTTCTGCTCTGTGCTTCAAACAGGCAAGTCCGATTGTATAGGACAGGGGATTTTCATTGTCGGGTGAGGGTATTGCTGTGGGGGAGCGGAGTCTAGATACCCTGTAATAAGTACGGGAGTGCAGGAATAGTAATTCCTTCCTGTACTGGCTCATTACATGGGGTTACCAGACTCTTCTAACAGAGCTCCTGACAATTAAAAGGATCTGATCGGGACTTGGGTTGGCCAATCCAGAAAAGAAAATGCCTTGATCGGGACATTCCTAGTGATATCATTTTAAAGAGAAACCATGGACAAAACCAACCTGATATGTTGATTGTAGCATCTGGATCCAGAGAACAATGTTTTTCCAGCACCAGCTTGTTTGGTAAATTTATTATCCATTCACATGAAATTATTTACTACATTCTCCCAAATTCTCCATTCTGGAAGTGACTGCGTAAAGCATGGGAGAGTTTCAAATTTATTGTTGGTGGGGATTAAGCTCTCCTGCAAATGAGGTTCACTTCTCGTCACATACAGACCCTCACGCTACCCTGTACCTATTGACATACAGTTACAAGTACTTAGTACTTCGCCAACAGGTCCCATTGCGCTTTACAATGGGATAAGCACAAACATGAGACCTAACAAAGATACATTAGGTGCAGACGACCCTGCCTGTTGGATAAGGACCATCGTCCATTGCGTCCGACGTCAGACTTCCAGCGATGGAGAAAGATGCCATCAGATGTGCGATGCCTTCCATTCGAGGGGAAAATCAGACATCTGACAGATCCCTGGAGAGCAGATGGATGTGGACAAGCTGATCAGGGGAGTGATTTGGATTGATTTTGATCTGGAAAGGTCAAAGGAAGTGGCAGATGGAGGCTGCAGGTTATTTTAACATGTTCTGCCTTCCCACCTGCTTACTGAATTAACAAAATATATAAATATGCAGACACTAGGGTTACCAGGTTGCCCATGTTTCACTTATTCAAGCTGATGGGCATTGCATGAAAAGTGCCACCCTGTAACATCCATACACTGCAGGTAAATAAAAATGTAATGCCAGGTATCCAATCACTACTATGAAACTGCATATCCCATAGGTTTTAAATGTAATTTTTTTTTTTCTTCTGAACAATTTTATAATTATTATTATTTTTATTTTTTTAAAAGGACTGAGTGTTTCAAAAAGCGGGATGTGCTGGTTTTATATACAAAACCAGTTCATTCTGATTTTGGCAGCCTCTGCACTCCACCTCTGTCTGATTTTGATTTGAATCGTCTGTGGTCGCACGACAGATATTGCACGCAGTGGATGACCCTAGTCTGACCTGATCGGACAACCGTCGTCCATGGTCTGACGAAAAAGTCGGTCGTCTACGGATCCAGTGGACAGCCAGCCTAATTGTCCTGCTAAAACAGCACTTGAGACAAGTGCTCAGCCAGACTTCCCATGAGCTTACACTCTAAGGGCTAGAGGTATGTGAAACAAGCGGGGGGGGGGGGGGTGCGTAGCTGGTGGCCAGAAATAAGATGGCTGGGATTGCATGGGAAGGGCCAGAAGCTTGGGCTTGTTAGGTAATTAACCCCTTCAATGCTGAGCCATTTCACGCCTGTGTGCTGAACACATTTTTACCTGCTTTTGCTCATCATGTTTAAACGCGATTAGAAGCCACATTTTATTATAGGACCCAGAGATATATATTTTTTTTTTTCGCTAGACTCAGCAGATTTGTAATCTGTCATTATTATATGTATACGTCATGTCCTGTCTGAATATTATAACAAAAATGCAATAAAATTAGAATTTTCAATCATCTACAGCGTGTAAAGTGGGTTTTTCACATGTGCATTTGCAGTTATATTTTCTATGTGGTGCGCTTGTAAAAAATTAGAAATGGGGACTCGTTACATTTTTTTTTTGGGGAAAATTACGTGATTTGTTTGCAAACGCACCCCATAGAAAAAAATTAGTGCAGCATCATTGTTCACTTTATAATTGAAATGTGAACAATATTGCTGCATTAACCACTTTGCTGCTAAGGACGCGCTCAGCGCGTCCAACCACAGGTACGTTCCTTGAGGTGGACGCGCTGAGAGAGTCCTCTCTTTGGGGCCAGCGTTCGGCCAGGTTCCGGCCGATCGCTGGCCCCCCCGGTGCGGGCTGACATCCTCGATGTCAGCCCGGAACCGCCGCCGGAGTAATTAGGTGTCATCGCGGGGGTGCGATGACACCTAATTCAGGCGCCCCCCCCCCCCGCATGTGCGGAGGAGGCGCCTGAAAGGCGGACCTCTCTCCCTCCCGATCGGCGGCGTGCAGGGGCTTAACCCAGGCACCGTTTGGAAGGGCACAGTCTGCCCTTCCAAATGGTACCTGGAATTAACCCCATGGGGGCCGGATCACGAATCGGCGCCGAAAAGCGCCGGTTCGTGATCCTTTCCCGGAGCTGGCCGACATCTTGTATGCCGGGAATGCCCCCTGAGGACTGGCGTCATCGTGCATAGCACGATGACACCAGTCCTGGAGTTAACACCTAACTGCCACCAATGGTGGAGATAGGGGGTTCCAATGAACCCCCTATCTCTCGATCCGTGGCAGTTAGGGGTTAATGTTTGGTATTGTTGGATCGGCCAGAGCATGGCCGTTCCAACAATACCAAACAGGAGTATAAAAAAAGTTTATTTATTTAAAAAAAAAAATTTTTTTTTTCTTTTTTTTTGGTTTGTTAATGCAGCAATATTGTTCCCATTTCAATTATAATGTGAACAATGATGCTGCACTAACGATTTTTGTATGCGGTGCGTTTGTTAAAAATCGCGTAATTTCCCCCAAAAAAAAGTAACGAGACCCCATCTCTAATTTTTTTAACAAGCGCACCCCATACAAAATATAACCGCAATTGCTTGCATGTTAAAATATGAAAAAAAACCACTTTACACGTTGTAAATTATTGAAAATTCATATTTTATTGCATTTTTTGTTTTATAATATACAGACAGGTCATGACGTATACATATAATAATGACATATTATGAATCTGCCGAGTCTGACGATGAACGATATATAACATGTCTGAACGTCTGAACGATATATAATATGTCTGGGTCATATACTAAAATAAGCCTTCAAAACGCATTTAAACATGATGAGCAAAATCGGTAAAAATTAGCTCAGCACAGAGGCGGGAAAAGCCTCAGCAGCGAAAGGGTTAATAAAAACAACACACAAAAAAAAACATGTTTTTATTTTTTTTACTTTGGACATGGTCATGTTTGGTATCATTCGAAAGGCCATGCTCAGGCCTTTCGAATGGCTCCATGCATGACCGCCTAGCTGCCACGGTTCTGGAGATATCGGGCAGCTAGGGGTTCCCCGGCTATCTGACGTCATTGTGCTATGCACGACACGTCAGGAGCCGAGGGGGAACCCGGAGGAGGAGCCGCCATCCAAGATGGCAGCCCCCACTGGAGCTAGATCAAGATCTGGTGCTTATCACGATCTGGCAAGTAAAGGGTTGAAAACCATGCACAGCTTTTAAAGGGCAGACCCTGCCCTTCAAACCGGTGCCTGTTTTTTTTCTGAAAACCCTCCCGAACGGGAGGGAGAGGGATCCAAAAGGATTTCCCCCCCTCCCTTTCAGGCGATCTCCCGCCATTGCCACAGGGTCGCCTGGAAATGACGTCACTTACGTCAGGGGCCGGCCTATCTTCAGCGCCTGGCTTTGCTGAAGCCAGAACGCCGCGGGACCCTGGACAGAGAGGTGAGTATCTCCACCGGGGCTCCCGATTGCGGATGACGTGTGGGGGAACGTCCTCCGCATATAGCAGGAGTCAATTAGGACGTTCCCCACACGTCATCCGCAGCAAAAGGGTTAACAAAGTGGAAGCGGCTGGAAGGAAAGCTACAAGTTTTAGACCAGGGGTGTAGGGTGGATGGGGAGGGAGGGTGGGACAGCAGAGTAAAAAAAACAGGCTCTGAGGATGATGGGTGTTCAATGTGTGAAGACATAAATTTCAGAATTGCAGAGAGTTGGCTGTGTGCAACAGGAATTTATGACATGGGGAGATGGGGAAGCAAATTGATAGTTTAACAAGAAAACAATCCGCCAAAAATATTAATACATAGATGCAAACATAAAATATGAAAAATAGGATTAAATCGGAGATTGTGGAGTAGAGTGGCAGATGATCTGTTGATCGCTGGATGACATACAGACCCTGCGTTCACACCTACATCTTGAAATCCACACTATGAAAATAACCGTATCCTAATGTGTATTCGCATCTATTGTGATACAACATCCTATGTCTTCACATCCTGTGACACTATTGAATAAGCAAAGTAGTGCTAAATATGAAAATATTTTCAAAGTTGGCATCTCCAGTCATATGTGCAACAATGTTTTGCGCTGTTAAAAATCGGACTGGATGGAGTAGAGGTAACATCACTGCTCTGTAACCGTGGAGACACAGGTTTGAATCCCGGCAAGAGCACCTCTCCAGTAAGTGTCCTTGGGCAAGACCCCTAACGGTACATACTCGCCCCCCAGGACATATTTGAAAACGAGAGAAATCTCAATGTATCCTTCCTGGTAAAATACTTTCTCCAAAAAAAAAATAATAAAAAATGCAGATTGTGACTTTCCTATACCGCCACTGTTATCTTTAAATACAGTAGTAGTTTTTAAATTCAGCCTTAATTAATCTGGCCTAGTTTAAAAAAAAAAAACAAAAAAAACCCAGAATAAAGTAATGTTGCTCCTTACAGTTTCTTGATCACAGCAATGGGTGGGAATTTCTGCTGTTCTATTATTCAGTGATGCGGAGAAGGGGATTGAGAAGAATAATATAGCTGAAAATGGCAAGTTATTTGAAGTAAAACATGTCATTACAGGTGAAGCACCTCATATCCAGAATGCAGATTTCGGATTTTTCTGGATTTGAGAATCCAGTGTTTTTAGAGGAAGGAGGTCTAGGCTGGAGAGCCCAATCCCCTACCTGCTGCATAAACCCTGGGAGAGCTGTGAGGAATATTCAGCAGACCTGATGCTCCGAGTCAGCGTGACTCCTAGCAGCATGTCCTATGTAGAGATGTAAAATTTCTGGAAATTTTGAAGCCATGGAAAAAAAGTTTTCCCCTATTAATAAAAATTGATACATGATTTGAAAAGCCATTTTGTGCGTCAAGGTGCTGGACATTGCAAATGCACTGCGTCTGACTTTGTGTCATCATGCACACAGAACGCTATGCGGACGTGGCGCACTCTGCGCGTCCGTTCTAGAGGTTTTACATTCTTGCCTAAATTGCGTCCGTTTGCTATCTGCGTGGTGCATCTGCACTTCGGTGTGCACGTACTTCGTGTGTGGGTTTCTATTGATCATGATTCTATGCTACGAGGGACGTTAAACTGTGCGGCAACACGGACGTGATCACTGCGTTCGTCTGACACAGGCCTAAGGGGTTAAGATATGGGTGCATTCTTTTGAGCTTCATTATTTATGAAGAGGCGGCAGAGGTATGTGCGTATTCAGGAAAGGGCAAGAAAACCCAGACATAATGTGCAATGTTGTCTACGCCCCAATAAATCTTAATTAAATAATTCATTCTCCTGTAAACTGCTTGTATTGTTTGAAGTCACACAGGTTTGCTTTGTTTGCTGGTTTTACTGGCTCAGAGGAAGAAGAGACTTACGGATCAGAATCTAGCACCAGTACTAGATTTCACTGATGTAACTTTAATTATATGTTGGCTACTGTGCTGCATTGCATGTTCATTCCATAAAATGAGGAAAGTGCACTTTTTAGCAATGTTGTTGAATGCAGGTATCGGAATTAAAAATAGATCTTAACGTGCATATGATCTCTTGCAAATTGTAGAATTGACATTTTAATAAACCTTTTTTTAGAGGGGGGGGGGAGTGTGTGGAGGTACCTCTCCCCACTCCACTGTGAAGGGATAATAGTAGAAAAAGATAATCATTTGTAGATGGAAACCCTAGTCTGGCGACTGACTTGATCACCCGACTACAGACAATGCCATCGGCCGATCAGGGTCATCCTCCAGGTTCAGTCTTTGCAGAAGAAAAGGAAGGAAAGGGACCTCAGTTAGGAGAGAACACTAAAGAGACATTTACATATGAGTTTACAGAGGAGGAGGTTCTAAAGCAGCTGTCTAAAGTAAAGACAAATAAGTCAATGGGGCCTGATGGGATCCACCCTAAATTATTAAAAGAGCTCAGTGATGTAATAGCAAAACCGTTAACAGATTTATTTAACCAATCCTTGTTAACAGGAGTCGTCCCAGAAGACTGGAAATTAGCAAATGTTGTGCCTATTTACAAGAAGGGTAGTAGGGAGGAATCGGAACTATAGGCCAGTTAGTCTTACGTCAGTAGTAGGGAAATTAATGGAAACCATGTTAAAGGAAAGGATTGTTGAACATCTAAAAACACATAGATTACAGGATCAGAAACTACATGGGTTTACCTCAGGGAGATCATGCCAAACTAATCTTATTGATTTTTTTGATTGGGTAACAAAAATAATAGACACAGGTGGTGCAGTAGACATTGCTTATTTAGATTTCAGTAAGGCTTTTGATACTGTTCCGCATAGAAGGCTTATCAATAAATTGCAATCTTTGAGCTTGGATTCCAATATTGTTGAATGGATTAGGCAGTGGCTGAGTGACAGACAACAGAGGGTTGTGGTAAATGGAGTTTATTCGGCGCAAGGTCTTGTTACCAGTGGGGTACCTCAGGGGTCAGTACTTGGACCCATTCTCTTTAATATTTTTATTAGTGATATTGCAGAAGGTATTAATGGAAAAGTATGTCTTTTTGCTGATGACCCAAAGATTTGCAACAGGGTTGACGTTCCTGGAGGGATCAGCCAAATGACAAATGATTTAGGTAAGCTAAAAAAATGGTCGGAGTTGTGGCAATTGAGTTTTAATGTGGATAAGTGCAAGATAATGCACCTGGGACGTAAAAACCCAAGGGCTGAATATAGAATATTTGATACAGTCCTAACCTCAACATCTGAGGAAAGGGATTTAGGGGTCATTATTTCAGAGGATCTAAGGGTAAGTAGTCAATGTAATAGAGCAGCAGGAAATGCTAGCAGAATGCTTGGTTGTGTAGGGAGAGGTATTAGCAGTAGGAAAAGGGAAGTGCTCATGCCACTGTACAGAGCACTGGTGAGACCTCACTTGGAGTACTGTGTGCAGTACTGGAGACCGTATCTCCAGAAGGATATAGACATCTTAGAGAGAGTTCAGAGAAGGGCTACTAAAATGGTGTACGGCTTGAAGGAGAAAAGTTACCAAGAAAGGCTTAATGATCTTAACATGTACAGCTTGGAAAAAAGACGAGACAGAGGAGATATGATAGAAACATTTAAATACGTAAAGGGAATCCACAAGGTAGAGGAAGGGAGTATATTTAAAAGGAAACAAAGTAGCAAAACAAGAGGACATAGTCTTAGATTAGAGGGGCAAAGGTTTAAAAGTAACATCAGGAAGCATTATTTTACTGAGAGGGTGGTGGATACATGGAACAGTCTTCCAGTAGAAGTGGTAGAGGCCAAAACAGTAATTGAATTTAAGCAAGCATGGGATAGGCATAAGGCTATCCTAAACAAAAGATAAATACAGGTAAAGTATCCATGTAATTGGGCAGACTAGATGGGCCGAAAGGTTCTTATCTGCCGAAATTTTTCTATGTTTCTATCCTCTGGAAGCTTGGAAGCGCCCGTGGAGAACCCAGATCATCCGAATGGGGGGGGGGGGGAGAAAAAAAAATTCAGGACCAAGGACAGCCCCATCGAGCACAGTGGAGGGGGGGGGAACTAGTCAGGCTGTGGGGGATAAACCCCTGTCCCTGATGTTGAAACGGGTCTCCGCATCAGGGACGCTGAATGCAGCCGGCTCGCAAAGGGGAAAAAAAAAAAGCAAACGAGGGAATAAAAGCCTAGTGGGGTGTCTTTCTATATAAAAATGGAACCCAAACTTTTGCCTTAAAAAGAGAAATCCAAGAAGTGTAAAGGCTTTTTGCTGCGGATTAAATAAATAAACAGTTGATTTTTAAATAGGAAATATTTTTTACATTGAATCCTATGGGCTAACTGAATCACTTCTCTATGGGTCAATTTTTATCTGATCGTGCCAGAATCGGCCGATTTAAATCTGGAAAGATCGCTAGTCGCAAAAAATCGTCTGAAGTCGTCCGATGGAAGTCTGAAGCAGTGGAAGAGTGCTGATTCACCTGCAAGTTTGTAGGATCGGTTGGATGACTTCAGACGATATTGGATGATCAAACGAATACGGACCCAGTGGACGACCGGCCTACATGGAGTTTAGAGCATTGATGGTGAACCTTGGCACTCCATATGTTTCTGAACTACATTTCTCATAATGCTTAGCCATGTGCTTATGTGTGATTTTTGCATCATGGGCCATATAGTTCAGAAACATCTGGGGTGCAAGGTCCACCGTATAGATGATTGTTGAAGCCTTCAGTCGCCATTTGAAACCTTGTATGTGTTAGACTGCAGCAGTCAATGTGCTAGTTTAGCATAATATTTTGGCACCTGATGTAGAAATATCAGACATTGCTATAGTATTGGGGAATAGAATGTCAGATTTGGGCTTGTTTAACACGTGTATTGCTATTATTTTTTACTTATTTTTTTTGCATCTTAGATGCTGATATAGTTTCGTATTAACACCTGATCAGACACTCCTTTTTTACATGCATAATGTATTTCTGGCACCCTGACTAACCGGTTTCTGCTGACAGTGTTTGTCAGATTCCTTAAAGGCAATTTATGTCATTTGTTTATTTAATTTTTTTTATTGTTGGTTTATGTTTTTACGTAGCAGACGCTGTAATTTTTATGTGTGGCGTGTTTGGGGTTTTTTTTTTTCTTTTTTTTACCATGGTACATTTAAATCTTACCCAGACCTTTCACCCAGGGATGCACCGGAATTTTGGCCACCGATAGATATCTGCCGATAATGGGTGTTATCGGTTTCGTCCCGAAAGCAAATCACCAGCCGACAATTGCTGATCCCAGCTGACACTGAGCGAGCACTCTTTCAATGCTGCTTAGCTGGAGATAATTGTAATTGGAAAGAGGCAGGAGCTGGTACACATTTATTTCTGCACACAAAGGGTTAACTGCATGATCCACACTATCAGGGCAAGCAGTAACCTCTGGCCTCTCAGTGACCAGGAACAAGTGATTTACAAGTAATTCACAAAAACAGTGTGGGGAACTAACCAGTGTTTCTACCACTTGGATGATGTTGTCTGGGGACTTAACTGCAAACATTGACGCTTGGATCTGCCTAAATCTGTCGAACGGAATCACTGAAAATTGGAGCAATCCACTGTCCCTTCGGTGCAGTTCAGTGTCCTCTGTACAGATTAACAATTAATATTCTTATGGGACAATTTCATTGGTGGCGAAGTGCACCATATTTTGCTGTCAATTCGCCAGATTTTTTTTTTAGAACTTTCAGTTTTCTGAATAGACTAACTGCCACGAAATTGCACCGTACGGTGTAATTCACTGTTTTGGGGCAGGTTCGGAGCGCTTTGAATAATCCCTTTAGTGTGTGTGTGTGTGTGTCCCATTTTGACCCTATTGAGTGATGGAACGTTGTTCTCATGTGTTTCCACTGGATTTGAACTGTGTGTTGAGGAATATGTTGTTGTTCCACGTAGTTTCCATTTGTGAACCGAACCTAAGCAAGACCAGCTATATAATGTTTAGGATATTAAGATTTGAACAGGATAGTTGTGATCCACTCATGATGATAACTCGACACTCCAAATCACTGACTTGATCAATCCAAATTGGTAAGTGCGGTCATGGTGACTTAATTTTTGTGATTCCTGGAAATAATTCCAATACTTCATTCAGATGAGTAGGTGTTATATCCAGAGGAAAGAAAGGCTTGAAGGGCTGGACAGTTCTTCCAAATAAAAGAGCCTTTACTACCAGATCGTGCCTGGCTCCCATCTCTTTTCTCTAGATCTACTGATGAGTTGGTGACTCGGACACAGTAACTGGTGTATTTATTTGTAAAGCAGTTGGCCCATGTGCTTGCAGTCCATTTCCTGTATGTTAATCCATTTTATAAGCTGTAAAATAATTTCCCAAGTCCATACATGGCTCACTGAATCTTAACGCATAGAAACTTTTCTAGCCAGAACCTATAAATATTAAAATATGAATTGCATGTGTGAGAACAGGTCTTGCTGCTTGTTTTTGAAACCAGTGGGGCCCTATTCCAAGGTTGGTGTAAACGTAACAACTCCATAGACTTTAACTCCATTTAACTTTCACTTCCAGGATTGCAATATTTACAAAAAGCTTTTCTTTTGTGGCTCTTGTTATTTAAAAAGTTAAGGCGGCAGGAGGTCTATTGTTCTCCAGGCTACCCGAGATAAGAGATGGCAGCTGAAATGAGATATGACAGGGAGCTTAAAAGTCTTCTAATCAACCCCCTGGTGATGTCCTTTTGAATACATCCTGCACAGTACAATGATTTGGGTCAGTGATCCACCAATAGACTCCAGTCTATGGCCAAAGCCACACAGTGAGGACCAAGTGATGGAAAGCTACTGTGTGGGGGGCAGTTTACAACACACAATGGATGCACCAAGTGACACTTGTAGGTAAAATATTTTCTTAAATAAACAAACAAGAGAAAAACAAAGCACATGAAAGATATTAGCAACATAAAATTTTAATTTAACAGCAATCCTGTACTTAACATGAGGAGCGCAAAGAGTAAGCATTGCGTAATTAGGACTTTGTGATCTGAACCCTAACGCTAATTACGCACCGCTGTCACTAACTGAAAAAGTTTGCTACAGCGTAGAACTGGTGCTATTGATTCTGCTTCTATGGAATCTGTTAGCAGCAGCTGGAAACCCCCCCCCCCCCACCAATCAAATACTAATTTCTCATCCCTCAGCGAGAACGGTGCCTCGATCCACTGCCTCTGGCCGCCGGGAGCAGAGTGAGACTGGGGAAATAGTCCCCAGTCTCCATCCGCACACCAGCAAGCTGAAGCGCTGACCCGAGAATCCTGGAACCTAGCAGCTGCTACGGCAGCCCGCTGTACTTGGCACCTGCCCCATAATCTAATGGTAGAATGGAGACGCAAAGGGGAGATTCGCAAGCTCAAATTTTCCCCCTAGCATCCCTGTTTTAGCTCAGAGCAGCTGGTATTAATAAACTGGTGGTACATGTTCTAGAACATCCAGGTAGAGAGAGTGTGGACAGTTTTATATAAAGTTTTTGCTGGTTCTAGAACTTCAATCATAAAGTCACATGTAGAACAATTAAAAGCCGGTGTGGGGAGTTCTAGAACCGTCTGGAGTATTAGCTGTGTCTATATAAATTTGAGCTGTTGTTGGGAGCTCTAGTATGCTGTAGCACGCTGGCACAAAGTTGTGAGATCTGGAACAGGCTACTATAGTGGCATTTGTTAGTATTAACATGAACTGATGACCTCAAAAATGTGTTTGCATGTTGGAACGTTTGGTAGTTTAAATGAGAACTGTGACAAGGTCCGGCTAAAAGGTGCTGCCATTGTGATTCTTGAAAAGAACCTTATTTCAGGTTCTAGAGCAGTGGCGATCAAACTTGGCCCTACAGTTATTTTGGTACTACACTTTCCACAAGGCTGTGGTTTATATTCTACTCTGGTTATCGGTTTATCGTGTACCTAGAAATCCCGCCACCTAAAGGACTAGCAGTGTAGATCGATTGGGTCTAATCCCTGTAGGCAGATCTACTGTATACAATATACGTGACAGCGGAGTACCGTGATGGCTGTAGTTTCAAAACATGTGGAGAGCCAAGGTCGAACAACTATGTTCTAGAACAGTGGTTCCCAACCTTGGTCCTCAAGTACCAGATTTTAAGGATTACCTTGGGAAATGCAGACTAAACCCTGCAAACACTGAGCAGCAAATCCTATCAGCTGTGCTTCAGATATCTGGCAAACCTGGCCTGTTAGGGGTATTTGAGGACCAGGATTGGGAACCACTGTTCGAGAACATACAAATATGGCTAGCAAGGAGTTTATGTTCCTGCTGGTACACAGTGCTTGACCAATAAATGAATACATTTGTGAAACGTGACCGATCTACTGGAGTTCTCTAGAACGCACAACACCACAATGAAGGGATCTTCAAAATAGAATGTGAACATTTATTATGGTGTTGTGCATTCTAAAGCACTCTACTAGTAGACAGGTCTTTTTGTTTACTGAGGTGTTCTGTTGTTGTTCAGGCGCTTTCTGAGTACACCAGATGTTGGCGACAATAAATCTGCTTCCGTCCCTGCTTTTATTTCTTGAGCGTTTCAGAATATATAAACTGAGCATAGAGCGATCAATTGAACACAAAATAAGCCACGGCACATCCCGTGTAACCGCTGTGTGCGCGCATACAGCATAGCAATGAGTCTTGCGCAGAATTAGCTTTCTAACCACACTTATATTGCTGCTATCTTTAGCAAGCGAGGGCCTGCGCTCCTCTTTTATTGAAATGATTTGTGTAGAACAGAGAAAGCCGAAGATATATGGATTTTCATTCCCGTAAAACTTCTCATGGGGTTTTATGGTAAATTTCTCTTCTGGTCCTAATACATTTCTTTCTGGCAATACATGTGTTAAGTTCCTCCTTCCTTAGCAGCACAGTTTATTTTTCCATTTGCGGTTACTTTCCTTTCTCTTCTTAACCTTGAAAGATTTTTCTAACATCCATCACCAGTAAGAATGATTAATGAAAGCTTCGTTTTGCAAATGCTGTTTTTTTTTAAAGAAAAAGGAAAAATCTGCATTTTATTGAAAAGATTATATATTTAGTATGTCTACTTTTTTTTGTGACATTAGACATTTTCTTCTTTTAGTCCACCTAATTCTAATGGCTCATTTTGTAATTAAAATAACTTGACATTTTCAACCTGTGAAATAACATTTTTAATTACCGGTATTTCAAAATTAACAAATTTATTATTTTTTTATTTAAGCTTTTTTCACTGCCCAGAATATTGACTGCATTAGGCAAGATCCCCTTCTCTTGCAGCATATTGTACCTTAGCTCCCTGCTGTGTGCGTGCTCGTTTGATCAGGCTGTCGCACAGCACAGCTCTCACCTGCTTCTATTGTGTGGTGTTGGTAGATGACCTATATATATCCCTTTTGCCCTTGCCGAATAGTGACTGAAAAACTTGATGTTTGTGTTTGTAGACCAAAATTGTGTCTTTAGATTTGCTGAACCCCTTCATTGTCTGTCGAAAAGCTGCTGAAGTAGGTACGTTCCTGAGGTGATTTCAACGTTTTTAACTCGTACCGCACTGGGGGGGCAAAAAAACTGTAATTGAACAGGTTTTATAGGATTTTGTTTTTACACCTCTCACCACTTGTCTCAATGTTTCCTTCTGCTATTGCATAGAAATTTCCTGCGGTTCTCCTGAAGACCAGAGTACTACAGCAGTGCTTGTGGTTATAGTGCTTGTCCTTTTAACAGTAACCATCCTAAAAAGTTGACCTCATTTCCCTAAAAAAAAAAAAAAAAAAAAACACTAGAAAGTGGTTGAATGATGCAAGAGCTACTTTTTTTTTAATTTATTTTTTGCTGCCTGGGGAGGGGGACCCCAAAAGTCACCATGAACCGTGGCAGATCAGATCAGTGATTTCCTCACAATTTTAAATAAAAATTGACCAGTCACCAGTTCCATTTGCCACTTTTAACTCCTTCTCCATATAGGTGTTTAAAGTTTTTAAACCAATAAAAATGTATTAAAAGTTGTCTAAATTATAAAAAAAGCCTTTTAAAAAAAATTGGAAAATTGACAAAATACAAATAGGTGTTATAAAAAAAGGCTTTTTGCTGAAAGTATATTAAAAAAAAATTATATATTTTTTTTACTTTGAAACCTATGGGAGTCTCCTGTTTAAACCTGTCGCCCTGAATCACTGAGAATCAGGGCATTTTGCCAACACTTCAGTGCAGTTTGGTGTTCTGTAGACTAACAGGGTTATTCAAAGCGATCCGAATTGGGGCCGAAAGGTAACGGAACGCTGAAATTCAGCGTACGGGTTACCTTTCCTGGCCTTTCGGCTATTCAGAGAGCAGGCAGTTCGCCAAATGTTACATATACGGTGCCTGTTCAAGGGCAGTGAAATCCCCATAGAGAAGCAATGCTTCGTCTATTCAGAGAACAAAAACCAGCAGTGAAAAGTTGCCGAAATGTCCTGCCCATTCGGTGGCTTCATTCGACAGGTTTATTCAGGCGAATCCCATAGGCTTCAATGTTAAAAATATTCCCGTTTAAATCCAATATCTAATAAACCATTGATTCTAATATTCTGCAGTAAAAAGTCTCTTTATTTATAGATTTATTTTTTGCAATTTTTTTTTAAATTTTTAACTTTCTTTTTCTGTAGCGGCTCTTTTTATAATCATTCATTGGACCTCATATGTAAATTTCAGACAATTTCGCTCAGCGTTTCACTTTTCATTCAAGCGTATGTTGTTGTTTTTTTTTCTTCACTCCATTCGTCTGCGGTGTCGGGTTTTTCCGGCGGCTGCTCTGTGCTCTGATCGGCTTGGGTTTCTCTGGCGTCTTCGGGGTTAATCCAGATGTTTTTGCGGTGAGTGTTCGGCAGGTTTTCGGCGGCTTTTCCCTGCACTACGACGGCCCTGTGGTGCTTGCTGAATACACCACAGGGTCTTTGAAGTTGGATCGCCAAATCGCAACGAATTGAAGAAAACGAAAAGTCACCGAACGTGCGCTGGCTTTTCGATTCTCTTTCAATAACCCTGTAAGTATTACTTCTGAGACAGTTCCTGACGAAGATTGCCGAACTGTCGCGAACTGCATCGTATTTCACTATCCATTCACCTGTATTTGGCGAATTGGCAATTTACTGAACAGTTAAAACTACCATGAAATTCACCGTTCAGTGGCAAGTTCTATGCTTAGTGAATAGACCCCTTAGGCCAGGTGAACACGATCGCACCTAGTGCGCACGCACTTACCGGTGCCCGTTGCAGCCATGTGAGGCTGCGACGGGGCTGGTCGCACGCTTTTGCGCGCGCAGCAAGTGTCTGCCTAGAAAGCCTCCCCGTCGATGCGCTTGGATGCGCGTCGAGAGGGCTGCAAAGTGCGATCCTCCATAGGAGGCTCACACTTTGCAGCGCTGGGGGGGGCAGGCGGGCTTTGAGAGGAAGGAACGTCCACTCTCACAGAAGTTCCTTCCACTCGGAGTGCGCTCGTGTGCACCCAGCCTTAATCCGGTCCTTCCCTTTCACTTCTGAATCTGACTTGTACCGAACTGGAAACCTTCCAGGGAAGTTTATATCTTCAGTCCTGATGGATGAATTGGAAAATGCTTTTTTTTCTTTCCATTTTTGTCTATTTTGGATACAACCCGTATAATTCCATGGACAGACTATTACCAGTCATGGTGAATAACCATGATTATTTTTGCTTTTAAACATTTAAGTACTTGAGTCCTCTTAAAAAGTTGCGCTTTTTTTTTTTTTTTAATGCTGATGCAGACTGTCAGGGTTATTCAAAGAAAATCGAAAAGTCAGCGTACGTTCGGTGACTTTTAGTTGTCTTCAATTCGGTGCGATTTGGCGACCATGCGGTGTATTCGGCAAGCACCACAGGGCCATCGTAGTGCAGGGAAAAGCCGCCTCAAACCCGCCGAACACTCACCGCAAAACCCGGCGAACGCACACCGAAACCCGCAAAAACATCTGTTAACCCCGCCGAACACGGTAGAGAAATCAGAGCAGCCGCCGGAAAAAGCCGACACCGCAGACGAATGGAGTGGGGGGGACGGACGTACGCTTGAATGTTTGAAAAGTGAAACGCTGTTTGCAAAGAAACTACAAAACGAAAATGTCTGAAATTTACATATAAGATCCAATGAATGATAATAAAAAGGCTGTTACAGAAAGCTATTAAAAATTTTTATTTTTCTTTCACAAACCCGAAAAATGCCTAAAAGTTCCTAAAAAATCTATATAGAGACTTTTTACTGCAGAATATTATAATCAACGGTTTATTAGATATTGAACTAAAACGGGAATATTTTTAACATTGAAGCCTATGGGATTCGCCTGAATAAACTTGCCGAATTAAACCACCAAACAGAAGGGCATTTTGGCAACTTTTCATTGCTGTTTTGTGTTCTCTGAATAGACGAAGCATTGCTTCGCTATGGGGATTTCACTGCCCTCGAACAGACACTGTATGTGCAGGCAATTCGCCAACATTTGGCGAACTGCCTGCTCTCTGAATAGCCGAATGGCCAGGAAAGGTAGCCGTACGCTGAATTTCACTGTTCAGTTACCTTTCGGCCACAATTCGGGTCTCTTTGAATAACCCTGTATATTTTATTTTTTTTAAAAAAAATTGGTTTGCGGTGTGGAGGCTTTTAATCTCACTTTTTGCCTTCTATCACGACGTGTGTGTGTTTTTCTTTGTATACATGTGCTTGCAAGCCTTTTGCTGTGGGAAAATAAAGACTCTTTGTGTCAGAATAGTCAGACATGGATTCTGATTTGGCCTTGACTCTAATCTGCCTGCTTTCACTTGTTCTGTCTTTTTTTTTGGGTCTATTTTTACAGTGGCAAATGAAGTAAGAAATTCTTGTTTTTGTGACCTATTGTTTCTAATCCAACATTGGCTTCTTTGTGTTTTAACTGCTACTGTTATTTCCCTTGTTCCTGTTTAGCAAATCCGCCTTCGAACACGAAACGTCTTGCCATGCTCATGGATCTGTACTTTGGATAGCTTTATTGATGGGTTAATGGAGAAATGAACATCACTCTCTCCAGCGTAAACAGATTTTGCATTGTGTTAGAGCTACACTTCTGTCTTCTGTCACTTGTTGCACCCACGCTGTTCTGCAGAATAACACTGCAGCCTTGCTGTAATCTGTCTGCCTCTTACAATCTTTTTATCCTACACCCTCTCTCCACTTCTTTATTTCGATGTCTGTTTTCTGTACCTCCATATTCAGAGGTTTTTTTTGTTTTTTTTTTTGTCATTTCTGACCTCAAACTCTCAGTCTGAACATTACAGAAAATGTTATTACCCAAACAAGCCATTTGAAAGCTGAAAGGCCTTGGTTGGACACATTTGTTATATAACATGATGTGCTGATGGATAAAAAAGTATTTCAGAAAATATATATTTTTAAATGGAGGATGTCCCCTTTCATGAATTGCCATATCATATGCAAAGTAACTGCAGCATTTTGTATGGTAGATAATGACGATTTAGAAAACGCAAAACCTAATTATTATTTTTTTTTTTATCCATGTATAGATTTGTCTATTAAAATATATATTTGTGTGTAGGTTTTTTCTTTTTCTTATGAAGGGTAAATAGCCACTTATTGATTAATGGGACTCTGGGCTGGAGGGGGTCTTCCCTTCATCCCACTCTTTAGAATGAAATATGGAGATAATGCACTAACATACACATGATTAAATATTTAAAAGGACACATAATCCTGAGCTAAGAGTGACCTTAAATTGTCTTGCATAACATATGGTTTGGGCTTAAGTAGTTTTTTGTGCTTGGAACGCCTTGGTGTAATCGCAGACCTGCTATATCTGTGTTAATCAGGGAATCGTGAAGGACTTCACCAGCTTGGTTTTGTTAAATTTACAACTCCTGACTTGCGTAGATAACCTCAATAATGATTATTAAATTAAATTAAATGGCTATTTCACAATAATGGGTCGCGGCTCCTTGTAGAGTCGACTGGTAGGAGCTGAGAAAGGAAGATGGTCGTGTTAAGGAGAAAACGCAAGTCGAGTATTTCCCTTCCAGTGTCCTCTGCTTGGAATCAATCCTGAAGAAATACTGGGTATTTGTAAAACTGTGGAGACCCAACACTTGATTGTCTCCAAGACAATGAACCTGCTAAACATATGTTTTTCAGATGTCTGAAGCACAGCACAGGTGATACGATTTTGCTCTTCAGTGATTGCAGGATTCAGTCTGCATTTCCCCAAGGTGATCTGTAAAATCTGGCCTGTTAGGGGGTCCTGACTGAGGACAGCTTTGGGAAACAATGTTGTAGGAATTGGCACATAGATAAGGAGGAGCTGAACTTGCAGCCAAATATGTCACTTCTTAACCTTCGACCTACATGGTCTTCGTTTCCCCAATACAATCTTCTATTGATGTGTTGGCAACGTGCAGCACCAACATGTGCCTATCAGAACATCGGCCACTTCCAGTAATTGCTGTTATGAGATGTGCTCAACATAAGAGGCACTTCCAGGATATGGAGGATCTTATTCATAGGTCCAGGGGTACAATTGATCAGCACCTCCACCGATGGTTTCATTGGTAAACCACACATTTGTTTAACCTACCTGAGCGGCTGACTTGGTCCTTTCCCTTTTACCTGGGGCCTTAGTGCCCCCTCCCTCACCCCTTTTGGGTTAGGTGGTCTGTTCTTGTTGCTATTCACACCCTGTTGTGAGGAGTGGTGGTCTCTGCTGCCTCTCCCCAGTTTCTAAATTTGTGCTTTTCTGACCTCCCGATAGAATCCTACCTCTAATTCTGACACGGTTTTATATGAAACTGTTTGGAAAGTGTTCTTCTCTTTCTCTTGATTATGTTGCATACCAGTAATGTTTTGTTTCTGTAATCTATGTTTTGTATGGTGTTCCTACCGTCACCCCTTTGCAACATTGTCAATTCTTATACAAACTTTCAATAAAACTTTACTACAATAAAAGAGGACTGACACGTAATGAAGCTCTCATTAATCTTCATTCATTCAATATCTACAGCATAAACTTCGGATTTTGGGCCTATATGTAGCACCCTGTGTGTGTACTTTGCAGATTTTCAGGGGGTTTTTCTTTTGGTTTTAGATTATTATCTTTTTTAATTTAGACTGCTGAATCTGTGCTCGGGTCACTTTTTGCTTCTCTATCAGAAGGAAATTGGGCTGTTGAGGCTTTGAGCTCTTCTTTCTCTGTGTAATTAAAAATCTGACACACCTGTATCTTGTTTGAGCATCTTAAACAATTTGCTTCATGTAATTAGGATGAAAGGAGTCCCCCTGGACACCTGTTCTTTATGGTTAAACACATTTACGTTTTTTGTTTGGTTGCATAACTGTATGTTGTCATTCGTGTGCTGTTGGGTACTCGTTCCATTAATTTCACAATATCTGGTGTGTGGTTTTAGGAGTTGTATTAAGTTGCATGATTTTAAACGGCAGACGTTTTGAGAAAACTGAAGAAATTACTCCCCCTCCCACCCTCCTTATATTGTCCCTTCTATGTCCAACAGCACCACAGGTTTCATAAATTAAGTCAAGGACTTGGCCAGGTGTCCAGGAGCATCTACACCTTTTTACCACTGAATCCTAAATCTATTTAGTATTCTATAGAAATCGACATTTTAAGGTGTTGCTTGGCTCCTACATTTGATCTTAATATGTATAGCCTTGAATTCAGAAATATATCTTCTGCTGTTAAATATATAACTAAACTTGGAGATGACCTGTTTGTTTTATGCAATCTGTATGGCAGGTTTAGTCAGGGCCAGGATAACATGGGGGTTATTGGAGCAGCAGCTCCAGGCCCATGCCCCACAATAGGGCCAGAGAAAGGATAACTATCTGCATTGATGGGAATTTGGACCCCTGTATCTCTGATTCCATAGCAGCTATAGGGTCACTTGAGGCAACACTGGAAAGGTCAGAGCATGACCTTTCCAAAGATACCAAACATGACCATGTAGCATCTAAATTATATATTAATTTTCTTTCTAACACAGCAATATTGTTCACTTTTCAATTATAAAGTGAAAAATGATGCTGCACTAACTCACCATGTAATTTCTTATGTCACCAATAAGTGTGGAGGCGATAGCACAATGCGTTATTGCACATTGTTCCATCAAAAACCTAAACCGTCGCACTGCAGCGAGGAGCATGGGGGGGCTTTGGAACCCTGCGTCTCTAATCTTTACATCGCACAAAGTCAAGTGAAGCGTTCTTGCACAGGTCAGAGTCTGGCCCTTGCATTGATACCAAACATGACCAAGTAAGGCCTGTTTCAGATGAACGCAGTGATCACGTCCGTGTTGCCGCACAGTTTTTAACGTCCATTGTAGCATAGAATCATGAGCAATAGAGACCCACACACAAAGTACGTCCGCACCGAACTGCGCAGGCACAACGCACGTGGCAAACAGACTCAAGTTAGGCAAGAACGTAAAACCACTAGAACAGACGCGCAGAGTGCACCACGTCCACGTAGCGTTGTGTGTGATGGAACGAAGTCAGACGGAACGCATTTGGAAATGGCTTTTCATATCGTGTATCAATTTTAACCCGTTCACTGCTGAGGACATGTGGGGAACGTCCTCATTGACTCCTAAGGAAAGATAGGGGTGGAGATGGGGGTTTGTTTGAACCCCGATATCTCCCAACTATTGGCAGCTAGCAGGGTCAGGTTTGCTATCATTAGAAAGGCCAGAGCATGGCCTTCCCAATGGCACCAAACATGACCATATTTAAAGTAATGAAAAAAAATAATAAAAAAAAAGGAAAAACCTTGTTTTTTTAAGACGTGAAGGGGTTAATTTCCCATAGTTCCCTTTCTTTTTTTTTCCAACGTCCGTCAAGAAAAACGGATCGTGTGGTGTCTGCAGTATCTTCAGTCAGTACGTACGTCCATCCGTTGTGCACACACGCAGAGTGCGCTCAGACTGCGCTTGTCTGACATTAGCCTTTTAAAAGGTTTTCTCTTGTTTTACATTTATTTTTAGTCATGTTATCACGATTATAATGAGCAATACCACTGCCATTACTCACCTTCTCATTTCCCACACAGGGAGCAAAGTCAATATTTTATACATAGTCATATTATTCCTAAAACCCCATCCTCCAAAACACAAGCCAAAATGTAAAAAAAAATATCAGTTTTGTTTAAAATTGTGCATTTTCTCTAAAAATGTAGTAACAGGTTCCCATTTTTATTTAACAAGAATGCCCTATAGACTATGTAACCACAAAGGTATAAAGCCCACCAAATCATCAGCTCCAGGCCCATAGAGATCTTAATCCGCCCTGAGTTTAGTTATCCTGAAGTCTTCCTCCTGTTTAGGTGTCTTGTATGTGCGTTCCTCAAGTCCGACAAGCCCACACGTTGCAATAAATCCCAACACGTGGGGGCGCAGGGCAGCTTTCAGCATATCTGATGGGACTGTCCACTGATAATAGAGAAAATGACCTCCCAATAAGACATTAACAAAACTACTGCCTTAGACCTGTCGCCTTCCACCCAGGTTCCTTTTTTGCATGTGAGCCCTCTCTCTGAACCGGTACGTGAAGTCGCTGGCCATAAACCTAGTCAATGCTGCCAAAGTACAGATTATGAGGTGCTGGAAGCAGACTACACCCCCCCCCCCCATCTTTGACTGGATAAGTCATGTCGATTTGAATTGGAGTAATGGAAGAGATACACTTCTCTCTAGAGAATGATTAATAACTATCAAACATGGTACGGGCGGTCTGATTTTATTCTGAAGCCAAGAGCGGATCTACGCCGCCCCTTGGATCCCAGTCTACCCTTATTCCGCTCAATGTGGGAAAGTAGTTTGTATTTTCTGGTTTGATCGATCTGCTGTTTTGTTTAACCCCAGTCATACTCTTGCCAAAGGCTGGATATGGACCTTTTTATGTTCCCTCTCCTGATGCCGGAAGCCTGTCGACCAGACATCTTAATTTCACTGTGTCTCATGGGAAGCATACACAGCTCGGTTGTACTAATTGACTACGCCTGCTTCATGCTATATAGTATATACGTTATTGTTTTTGGTATACCCCATGTTTAGAGACAAGTTTTTGTAAAAGAAGTATGCAATAGAGTTTAAATTTCTACTATGATGCATGACGTTCAGCTCAGGACATATCACATTTTACATCGCAACATTGGATGGTTTGATATTTTGCTCTCCCATTACTCCACTGATATGTCTCAAGTTTGACTTGTATTTACTGTCATGTTTGTTACTGATGTTCTGCTGGGAATCTGGATTAATTTAAAAAAAATATATATTAACCACATAGTGACCAGGCGATTTTACCATTGTCAGTTCGACCGTACCCACTGCTGTTTTTACATTTCTGCCTTGTTTGTGTTTAGGTCTAATTTTCCGCTTACTCGTTTATGGAACCCACACTGTTCTGTCCCCACGGTGGCTTTTGTAGAAACAGACCGCTTCAACTCCGATGAAAGGCATAGAAGATATTTATTTCCAGGCATTCATAATCAAAACTTAGTCATTGAAAAGATTCATCTGGATCATTAATATTCTGTCCTTTTATACAGTGTGAAAAAAGGGTAATTTCCCTCCCATATGGAGAGAGAGCATGCTGCAGCTTCTCCTGGAATTACTTCCTGATGTACACGCCCTTCCTACCAGCATGCAAAGCTTCTCAGCACCAATTGGACACATAGATCTGATCACATGTAATAAAACTACAATTCCCAGAAGACCTTTCCCTTAAGGGGCAGTTTCCAATTCCTATAATGCTGTCTCTTAAAATTACTGACTATTCTCAGGCTGCTCTAGTCAGCACACTCCCCGTCTGGAATTATAAAATTCCACTACTTACTAACTGTTAGCTGAGATAAACAAAGGCATAGCATCAAACAGTGCAAACAATGAGTTATAAACAAAGCATGTAAAGCTTGAGGTTCAATCTTCCAGTTCAGTCTTCTTCAGCAGCAGTACCAGATCGGTAATTGGCCTGGTGTAAAGCTTCTTGGAGAAGGTCTGCTGGTCTGCTGGCACATGTTGCCACTGTTCAAGCTCTAAAGTTTTTCTTATTTTGTCTACTCTGTTGCTTACGTAGACATCAAAGCGCCTGCTTGGGTTATGGATGTAGCCCAGCACCACATTGCTGTCCTTGTAGAAGGTGGTGGTTTGTAGCTCAAGGTCTATAGTCTTTTTTTTGTCAGATCAGCGAGCTCCATGGCCAATATGGCGCCGAAGAGTTCTAACCTTGGTACGGTGTGACCTTGTTGTGGAGCTAACTTCGTCTTTCCCATGACAAAGCCGGCGTGAATGTCGTTCTCGCCGCCGTAGACCCTGATGTATCCTACAGCTGCTATTGCTTTAGTCAATGCATCTGAAAAGACGTGCAGCTTTTTCCAGTGCAGCTGCGTGTGAAATGGGTACGTACGTTGCGCTGAACACGAACGTTTTGGAGACATCTCAGGGAGGAATGCCATTTCTCCCAATCATGCTTCTGGTCTGGTGGAAGTGGCTCATCCCAATCTTTGATGTTTTGGCAGAGCGTACATGGAAGGAGCCTCCCTTGGATCGTTAGAGGTGCAGCAAACCCTAGAGGGTCGAACATGCTAAAGAGGCGAGAGAGAGCTTGTTCATGGTTGCTTGGCAGGCGCTGCCTGGTTATGCTAAATGGGGCTACCCAGCTCCCGGTGGCGTCCTGTTGGAGCTCTTTATCCCTGAGCTGCAAAAGGTCTTTGTCCTCTATTGACCCGGCTAGGTCATTATCTTCTTTGCTGGTCTGGAACACTGTTGCTTCTAAAGCGGGATTGTTTGTTGAAGTCATTAAGTCTTCGTGACACTGTTTCAAGTGGGATGCTGTCCCATTACGGAGAATGGAGGTTGCAAAGACGTTGACCTGACTTGGGGCCTGCAGCCGATTGATGAAAACCGTTCCTAAGATGGCCCATCCGAGTGCAGACGTTACGGGGCAAACTGAGAACCTGCTGGGCCTCTAACTTGATCATATTGAAAGAAAGCTTCGGAGGCGTCCAATCCCAACAAGAGCAGGATTTCAGCTTCGGGGTCTAGGGCAGGAAAGAGCCATGTGTTTCAGGTGAGGTATATTGCTTGCTACCTCTGGTGTCGCAAAGTGTCCCATTCTAGCAATGGTGGCAGTTTGAGTTTTGTACTTCCATCTATGTAGAACCCAGTGACTGTCCTCCCCGCCGTCCGCTGGGAACCAGTGCAAGTTGATATCATGAATGGTATGTCTTCAGTTTGGACGTTAAAGCTATCGAAGAATGCTGACCTGACTAACGAGTGATTGCTTTGTCCGTCCAGCATCATGTACATCTTCACAGCTTCTTCAGGGCCGCCGGCTGGGTAGACTTTGATTAGGTAGATCTCGTGGCATAAGCGGGGGACTGCTGAGCCACCACATACTGTCGTGCAGTTGATAGTTGCGGTTACCTCTGGGGGCGCTTCGGTGTCGTCCTGAGACTCCTTAGTCGAAGGAGGGGTAGGAGTTGTCCGTTGTGGTGACTCGGAGTCTGGATGCAGTGCGCCTGGGTGTCTGTCACTTCTGCATAAGTGACATTGCACCTTAGCTGTGCAAGCTTTGGCCATGTGCTCTGTAGACTCAACACTTGTAGCAAACTCGGTACTCCCTGAGCAAAGCTTTCCTTTCTTCTAAAGGCTTCTTTCCAAAGTCTCTGCACTTGTTCAGAGGGTTCGGGGACTTGGAGTGGACAGAAAGCATCTTTATTCGTTCCTAGGGTTTCAGGTTGCGTTCTCTTCAGCGGATGCTCATCTGACTTTCTTGTTGGCGAAGTAGCGACCTGTGTTTTGTGCACAGACACAAAGGTCCTTTCCCTTGCAGTTTGTGCGTTACTCTTGGTGAAGTCAGAGTTATAGTTGGCCTTTCTGGTGGTAGGGAACTCTGTTTCTCTGTAGCTTCGGTTTCGAGGGTCATTGCACCGCTTCGTTTGATAGGCAACAAATTCTTGAAGCGTGGTGAAGGGAGGGTCTCTGTCTAGGTTGCGCTCTCTAAAATCATCTGATAGTTCGATCCATTTTTCGATTAAGTGTGTTGGTAATTTTCTAACGATAGGTCTCTGTGTTCTGTGCCGGTCGAAACATGTCAGTCCCGTTAGGTTAGGATCTTCTTGGGCTACTCGCAACTGCGTAAGAAGGATAGAGAAGGCCCATAACCTGTCAGGTTCGTTCATGCGGATGACTGGGAAATCGTTGACACGATCTATCAGCGTGGATTCCGTCAACATGGATGCACCATACCGTTGATCGAGCACTTCCCAGGCTTGTTTAAGGGCGATGACTGGGTCACCGAGATGATATGGATATCTTTCACTACTCGTGTAGATTCTGGTCCTAGCCAAGCCATCAGATGTATGCTCTCCTAGATAGGCCGTAACCTTTCGTCGCGAACGGTATGTAAATAGTCTCTGCCTGGCTTGTCAGAAAACTTCTGTGCCCCTCTTGAGGCCAAATACACCTTCCCTTGTCGAGGTGGCCATTCTATGTTTCTTCCCCACAGTGTCGTAAAATACATCTGGGCTGTATAGGGGTTGTATTTGGGGGGGGAGATGGTAAGTTGAACCCCATGGAATTGGTGAAAGCAGGATCAGGGGCCTCCCGTTGGTTCTGGCAAACATAGTCCCTAGGATCAGGTGCGGATGCTAAGGACTGCTGGTCTGTGTCTGCAGAATACTTGTTGATTATTATGTCTTGCCATGCCACATGTGATGGTTGTTCCTTTCGCTGCAAGGTAGGTCAACCATGTTCGATGGGCCTCACGTTTGTACAGAAGTTGCCTTGCAGCTGTGGCTGGAACACTGCTGCCTCCACATTAAAGTTGTGGTTCGCGGCTACTTTTATGCCTGCCTGCTGAGGATCCTTCACTAATGCTGATGGAACAATCTGGTTACCCCTTGTGTTTTGGTTTCTTGGGGTAAGTTCTTCCGCTCCTAGGAGGGTTTCTAGCTGTGCGGATTTGGCAGTGTCAGCATTCTGACTAGTTTGCGGAACTAGTGGTTGAGATTCTCCTCCTCGTCCCTGCCGTAGTGAGTTCTGATCGTTCACGTAGGTTTCGACACAGTTCTGCAAGCATTCTCCTTCCAGCTGTGTAGAATCGAAGTTGAGGGAAGCATTGGCAGCTTCCGCCCATAAAGCTGCGGCCCGTACTGCCTTTTTTGCGGCCTCCCGTTTACGGTGAAGGTGCGTAAGGTTGGCTTGAGCTTTAGCCATTTCTTCCTCTTGTCTAGCTCGCGCTTTGGCCATTTCTTCCTCTTGTCTAGCTTGAGCTATGGCCATTTCTTCCCCTTGTCTAGCTTGAGCTATGGCCATTTCTTCCCCTTGTCTAGCTTGAGCTATGGCCATTTCTTCCCCTTATCTAGCTCAAGCTTTGACCATTTCTTAATCTTGTTTAGCTCGAGCTTTGGCCATTTCTTCCCTTAGTAATCGCTCTTCATTTGCTACTTGCAGATCTACAGCAGCTTAATCAGCCTCGATTTGTGCTAGTATCACCAGGGTGGTGAGACTCTTTACTCGAGGCTCGGGACGAACGGCTGCAATAGGAGGATGCTTTGGAAGAATGGACGGAGTCTGCGACAGGATATTGCTGTGAAACGCTGCTACTCGTGTGAGACCGTCCTGGCTTAGCGTGAAAGGACGAGACTTTCTTTGAAGCATGAGAAGAGGCCTCGTGCGAGCGATGGGATAACTCTGACTCGGCCTTCCTATTGCGTGTGTCCACTGCCTGCAGATTTGTCTGAAAGTCATCACAGTTTGAAAGGAAAACCTCAAGCTGTTTGTTGAACGCCTGGATGCTTTGTAAGTCTGCTTGGAGATTTGGGTTTTCTAACTTTGACTGGATGAAGATGAGGTGGCGTTCGCTAGCTTTCGACTTTAGATGCATCTTCCTCTTGCATACGTTCTCTATTGTGATGCGACTGGGAGAGAGCTCCCTTTTAAGCTAAGTGTAGCTTTTGTAGTACCTAGCCCACTCAGCCATCAGGCACGATCTCCTTTCCTTGGTAAGCTTTCTATGCGCCCTCAGTTCATAATGTCTCTGAATTGCCTCTGCATCTTCTGAATTTGGGACAGCACACTCTTCCTTTGAGTCGGTCGATTTAGTAGGCCCAACTCTTTTGGCACCACAGTCTTCTGCCATTATTAAGGAGACTCACAAAATTGCCTAAACACTTTTAAAAATGTCAATGCAATTCACTGTGTGCCTCAGGGGAGCGCTGCTGGAGTGCATTGCAGCTGGCGCAGTTCACCTTGCAGCCTCTGGGGAGCGCTGCTGGAGTGCGTTGCAGCTGGCGCAGTTCACCTTGTGGCCTCTGGGGAGCACTGCTGGAGTGCGTTGCAGCTGGCGCAGTTCACCTTGTGGCCTCTGGGGAGCGTGGCTGGAGTGCGTTGCAGCTGGTGCAGTTCACCTTGTGGCCTCTGGGGAGCGCTGCTGGAGTGCGTTGCATCTTTCACAGTTCACTTTGATATAAACTTCACAAAGGGCCTTTTAGGTGTAGTTGCATAAAGTAAAGGTAAAAGTCGTTCTTTGTTTCAAAGGCGGAGGGGGTTAACATTCAAATGGAGCATGAGAGTGAATTTATTCAGGCCTTTTTTCACTGTTCTGTCCCCACGATGGCTTTTGTAGAAAGACTGCTTCAACTCCGATGAAAGGCATATAAAATATTTATTTCCAGGCATTCATAATCTAATCTTTTCAAGGACTGTAAGTTTTATCAGAATCATTAATATTCTGTCCTTTTTTATACGTTGTGAAAAAAGGGTAATTTCACTCCCATGTGGAGAGAGAGCATGCTGCAGCGTCTCCTGGAATTACTTCCTGATGTACACGCCCTTCCTACCAGCATGCAAAGCTTCTCAGCACCAATTAGACACACAGATCTGGTCACATGTAATAAAACTACAATTCCCAGAAGACCTTTCCCTTAAGGGGCAGTTTCCAATTCCTATAATGCTGTCTCTTAAAATTACTGACTATTCTCAGGCTGCTCTAGTCAGCACACCCACATATACAGTTTTTCTCATTATTAAATGTAAAAATCCTGATTTTAAATAGTCCATGCGGAAGGTAAATACAGGACATTCTCAGCAGGGCGGATTTGTTTTAAGTAAAGTCGCTTTTTAAATCACCATTGCCAATAAAAATGTTATTGGGGGGGGGGGAAATATCCCTACACTGAAATTTGTATGGGATAAGCTGTAATCTCCATATCTTTTGCATTAATGCAGAAGCAGAAAACCCCACAAGTCGTAAGATGAAGAGCCTGTTCCTGTAACAATACGTGTCTTATTGCAGGCCTTAAATTTTCAAGTCCCAAGCTACTAGACAGGCCTCAAGAGTTACTTGCCACTAGTTGCTCCACCTAACCCCTATCCAGCCATGCCTCTGCATTCCCACTCGCCCTCATGTAATTTCCACTCGCCAAATGCGAGCAGGCGAGTGGAAATTTTGAGGCCTGTCTTATTGTGTACATCAGACAAAACCCATATAAAGATGAAAATGGAGAGGCACTACAAAATATAAGCAAAAGTGAAAGGATGTCCAGAGAAAAAGTAGGAATCATGGGCAGATAATAAGATTTAACTATTCATTACAGACTGATAGAACAAGAATAGCGATAAATGTATTACAATCGACGTCTTTCCTCTCAGTGACTTTAGGACCCTGTTTATGTTGTGCCTTTTTTTTATACATGAATGTCTAAATGTATATAACAAAACAAAAAAAAGGTACCGTAACACAAACCGGGTGATGGTCAAACACTGGAGGGTCTATATATTTCTTAAGGTTATTAGCTCTTTTCATTTTTTATCTTTAAGAAAATGCCCACTAACAATATGGTATCAGTTGGCAGCGTCTTCCATGGTTAAATTGTATTCTGTTGTTGCAGCATCCTGTATTCATTTGTATCCACAAGCTTGTGTTCATTGAATGCCATTACGTGATGGCATTTGTGACCCCCAACTGGTCCTGTTACATTGAATGAAAGAAACTTTGTCTTCATGTAGGGCTTCAATAACTGTGTGAAGGGCTATGCACACAAAGGTTTAACCAGTTCATGGTCAGATGAATGTTCCAGGAATCATGGACAGCAGTTTATTGGGCCAGCAGCAACGTTTTGGCCTGCTGAAACAGAGCTTGAGAAAGGCCGTTACATCAGCCAAAATTTTGCTCTTGGCCCAATAAACTGCACTTTTTACAGGTTGTATTGAACGGCTCCTTAATTTTTTCTTAATCTAGGGCTTGGCACATTTTTAATAACCTTAACGGTGTGTAAGAAAAACATGGGAGGCAGGCTAAGACCTAAATACTATAGACGTGATGATAAAACTGGACGTTTAGGGGCCACAGGGAAAAGATTCAAATCTACCTGGCCACTGGATTTGTAAAGGGCCTGTATGCAGTGTAAAAATAAATAGTTACCGACGCCTTCATGTGGTAAAGCAAAAAGGATTTTATTCCAGTGAGCAAAAGGACAACGTTTCAACAAGACTTGACAAAGACCACTGTGTCGAAACATTGTCCTTTGCTCACTGTGGAATAAACTCCTTGCTGCTTTACCACAAGAAGGAGTCGGTAACTATTTCTTTTTATTGAAGCATTCTGAAATTGGAAATGTGTCCACGCTGACTGGTGGATGTGATGCTGGGCGCAGCATATGCTTGATTTCTAATGCATTGTAAAATCACACATTGATGTGCAATGCAAGCAAACACTGTATTTCACAAGCTGTTTTGTGGCTTCCCTCATATATTTATGGTGAGCTCAAACCAGTTCTGTAATTGAGTTTTAATTCACTAATTGTCACTTGGTGTCCGGCAGATTACACCTCGGCGCTCCTAGGCAGCCCAACCTCTCGGCATGTGTTTACCCCCAAAGAAAGCAGCCAGCAGATACATTGATTTATTCTCCTGTGTGTGCTGTATTGCTTTCTGCCAAGTTATGTAAGCGTGCTAGACGTATCCTCCTTAAAGAAGTGTTTCATTTCCTGTAACCTCCTTTGTGCACTGGTGACTTATTCGCCCGGTTCACGCTGAACGTTATTTGAAACTAAGCAAATAGAATTGATTTTAATTGTTACAGTAAGTATCATTTGAAGAACCTCTTCCTGTCTACTCTAATTTGCTACAGTAACATCTCTGGCTGTTTTTGCTTTCTGGGGTTTATGGAGTACCACCTTTCAGCATATCCTGTGAGCATTGAAACATACACCTTCAAGGGATACTATTGAAAAATTTAGAGGTTTTTTTTTGCCCTTAAATTATTTGGCAGATGCTGCTGACGGCCTCTTCCTAATTCTATTTGCCTTTTTTTAGGGTGAATTTCCTCACATTTGCCTTTTCAGTGAGCTTCTCCTTTTCGGCTCACGGGCTTCTGAACCCTGATGCTTTTATGCACAATTTGTGGCCCTACATAACTTGCGTAGCATAAGAACTGAAAATTGCACACAGCTGTGGGACTTATGTATGGACACAAGTTCTGTAATGCTTGTGCAGAACCATGGATCGGAGCTATGCGCTGATCCAATCCATCACTGCCTTTCTGAGAATGCTGGATTCAGCTGGTGGTCTCAGAGTGTGATGACCGTAGACTCTCTGCTTGTTGATGTCTCTGTCAGCCAGGAAATTGGTAAATCCCAGCTTCTGTTGATGCGGAGTGTGATGGAGGAAACTCCTCCACTTCACCTAGCATTTCTTCCAGATCTGGGCAGGAGGGGGGGGGGGCGGACATCCTGACCACTTGAAACCTATAAAGTGATTAGGATGAATAGTGTCCCTTTTTTTTATTTTATAATTTTTATTTTGAGAAGTTGTCATCGATACAATAAACAGCATAGAATAATGGCCGCGGAAGACCAACTGGAGGACAAAGTCATGAAAATGCAGCCTAGAAATAGTATAGGCTACGCAGGGCCGGCCAGAGACCATCGGAAAATGGTACAGCAATAAAAAGAACAGTAGTGGTATGCACAGCAGAAGAACAATGTAAAAGGAGGTGGCAAGGCCTCAGGGGGGATATCAGGAGGGAGGGGGCAGTACCCACACCTCCCCCAAGAGAAAGTGACATTCCTGGCTTGCTCTGGCAACCCACGGGAAACAGGGGCCATGGAAGGGGTCATAAGGCCGGGGGACCTGGGGCCAAGAGGACCACCAGAGCCATGGTGGCCGTACAGGCGAGAGTGTCCCTCTTTAATATAATTTCAAACACTAACATTTAGAGCTCAAACTCCAACTTGCCCAGATGTTGAATGGCTTTTTTTTTGTTATTGGACTTCTTTGGGCAAAACAGATGGCCATGGGAGTTGCAGTTCTGCAAGATCGACGTTTGGTGGGAGGGCCAGGGATTGAGATCTGATGTACAAGGTGCAGAAATCCTTAAGGACTTGGAGTTTAAAGTCTAGCACTGAGCAAAAATATGCTAAAGAGAATGAAGGACACCCTGGACTCACGGCATCCGTCGCAGTGTTCTGTCGCTTCTGAGCCGGCCACATGCTGTAGCGCACGCACGAATTGCATCTGGTACAGCGGACGTGCTGTGGCCGTGCTGAAAGCCTCCCCATCGATACGCTATGATGCGCAGTCAGGGCTGCAAAGCTCGATCCTCCATAGGTACAGGTCAAGTAGAGCGTTAGTAGCGAGAAAACCGGAGAACTGGTTATAGACCAGGCGTTCTAAGATTATAGAGGCAAAGTGGAGGATGGAGGTGGGATCAAGAGATGGCTTCTTGAGATTGGCGGTGATCAGCGCACGTTTGAATGCAGAGGGGAAGACTCGAGAGGATAGAGAGACCTAATAAGTGTCTGAGCATTCTGGGAGATGTAGTTCCAAAACATCTGGAGGGCCAAGTTTGATGACCTGTGTTAAAGGGACATTCTAATGGTTTTTCAACATTGCCTCAATTAAACTTGTGAAAATTAGCATTTACCGAATACATAATTTCATTTAAGTACCTTTTTTCCAGAGTACCAAAATAAAAACATTGACCCTTAAACACCTGAAATATCACAAGTCACGGCGCATTGCACAGGTACAGGAAGCAGGGGGGGGGGAGAGTCTACAGACTCTACTTTTAAAAGGGAATAATTCACTATAGGTATGCAATAAATACGAGGGGGGGGGCAAATGTGTGGGGGTTTCTTTCAACCAGCAAAACAGATTTAAAGTTTTAAACCACTAGAATGTCCCTTTAAGAAATCTATTGGGCTGTTTCTCATTTTTGCTACCTTCTGAGACACCATAACAATGTACTTATTGTAGCATGTGACTCTGTCTCTTTGGGTTCACTGCAGATTAATTTGAAAAATGTTCCAGCTACGAGATGTTTTTTTTATGCCGCGTGTTGTATAGCAATCCAGCGGTTCTCTCCTTTTACTCATTAAAAATTATTCTGAGCCCTGAGGTCCCCCAGCTTTTCCTTGTCATACATTGTCTCAAGAGATGGCTTCTTGAGATTAGGTAAACTAAAAAAATGGTCGGAGCTGTGGCAATTGAGTTTTAATGTGGATAAGTGCAAGATAATGCACCTGGGACGTAAAAACCCAAGGGCTGAATATAGAATATTTGATACAGTCCTAACCTCAACATCTGAGGAAAGGGATATAGGGGTTATTATTTCAGAGGATCTAAGGGTAAGTAGTCAATGTAATAGAGCAGCAGGAAATGCTAGCAGAATGCTTGGTTGTGTAGGGAGAGGTATTAGCAGTAGGAAAAGGGAAGTGCTCATGCCACTGTACAGAGCACTGGTGAGACCTCACTTGGAGTACTGTGTGCAGTACTGGAGACCGTATCTCCAGAAGGATATAGACATCTTAGAGAGAGTTCAGAGAAGGGCTACTAAAATGGTGTACGGCTTGAAGGAGAAAAGTTACCAGGAAAGGCTTAATGAGCTTAACATGTACAGCTTGGAAAAAAGACGAGACAGAGGAGATATGATAGAAACATTTAAATACGTAAAGGGAATCCACAAGGTAGAGGAAGGGAGTATATTTAAAAGGAAACAAAGTAGCAAAACAAGAGGACATAGTCTTAGATTAGAGGGGCAAAGGTTTAAAAGTAACATCAGGAAGCCTTATTTTACTGAGAGGGTGGTGGATACATGGAACAGTCTTCCAGTAGAAGTGGTAGAGGCCAAAACAGTGATTGAATTTAAGCAGGCATGGGATAGGCATAAGGCTATCCTAAACAAAAGATAAATCCAGGTAAAGTATCCATGTAATTGGGCAGACTAGATGGGCCGAAAGGTTCTTATCTGCCGACATTTTTCTATGTTCTATGTTTCTATGTCTCAAAGAGATTAAAGATGATTATTATAAATGTCCAGCATCTGGCGAGGCTGGGGATCCCAGACTGAGGGAGGTCCGCTTATTCGATTTAAAACCATTAGACGATTTAAATGAATATTAAAAAAAATATCTAGATGTTCCTTCTTTTCCCTCAGTCAGTAGCGTTCTGGTGCTTCTTCCTCTTTTTTAATATTGCTCGTTATTTATTTATTTCCATTTTATATATAGTTTTTTTTTAACATTCTGTCCGTGCTATTGACTTCACTTACTGTAGTCATCAATCTTGCACCTTTCATGTGGTGATAACTCCTAGCCTGTGGAAAGGAAGCACTAGATAGTGCCATAGATTAATGTATTTTACAGTGCTGGCTTGCTGTATCTTTTTAAAGAGTCATTTTGAGTGTTTTTATTTTTATCCCCTTCACTACCAAGTGATTTTTGTTGAATTTCTTTATCACTTTTATTTGAAACACGCGATGAAAAGTTAACAAATCTAGGGTAAAATAGAAATTTTGCAGAGCTTGTTGTTCTGAGATGGTAAATAAAGTAATTAATGTGCATTTGTTCATTAATTTTTCATGTATTACTTTATCCATCACAGAAATATTGTTGGAATGAAAAATTCTGAACTCTAGATGGTGTCTCATCTCTCGAACAATGTCACACAGGGTCTGCATTATCCGCATACAGGCAGAAATGTCCTTTGTGTTAAATACTCTAACTCTAAAAGCGCATACATTGTCCTGATTGGAGTTTTTGTGCGCCTGACTTCATTTGGGTTGCGTAATATCCGGAATTGTCCGATACAGTGTCCCGAATTTGATACTGCACTCCCCCAGTCCCGATCTGCATCCCTGCTAGTGAAAAAGGAATGTCTGTGCCTCTGCATTGACGCGGTGCATCTCACCTCCCTCCTCTAGGACTTGTGAATAGACTGTGAAGACGCTGGGATTTTGGCTTGGAGGCTGTCTGACATTCGGTGATGTAGTTCCAAACCACCTGGACAGCCATGGTTCCTGTCCCCTGGTGTACTTATTGTTTCAGTGCCATTTGGTTACAAAATTATGTGACATAATATTTTTTTCGTTGTCTTCTGTCACAAAACACCCCCCCAAAACCCCCCCCCGAAAATCCAAAATGTAAAACTCTTTAAATATAGAGTTAGATGTGCCATCTTTCATAATTGGTCAAACTTAAAGGGACACTCTAAGCAAAAATCCCCCCCGTTTTTTTACATTAAAATATACCTAGTCACTCAATAACTAGGTAGGGTTTTTTTTTTTTTACTGTAATACTTACCCTAAAATCCACTGGTTTCCAACAGCGGTTTTTTTATATATATACAGTTGCAAGAAAAAGTATGTGAACCCTTTGGGATTACGTGGAGTTTTGCATGAATTGGTCATAAAATGTGCTCTGATCTTCATCTAAGTCACAACAATTTGAAAAACACAGTCTGCTTAAAATAATACAACACAAACATATACAGGGTTATCCAAAGAGATTCGAAAAAGTCACCGCACGTTCGGTGACTTTTCGTTCTCTTCAATTCGGTTCCTTTTGCCGATTGCATTTCGGTGACCCTGCGGTGTATTCAGCAAGCACCACAGGGTCCCCGAATTGCAGGGAAAAGCTGCCGCAAACCTGACGAAAACTAACCGAATGCACGCTGAAAACAAGCAAAACATCTGGATTAACCTTCGAAAAAGCGAACAGGAGCCGAACATGAGCCGAACAGGAGCCGAATCACACAGAGCTGAAGCAGCTGTGACATAGAGGAGGCAGTGAATAAATTAGAAAAACCATTTGTATGAATCTGGGAAAAAGAAACGCTGTTTGCAAAGAAACTACTGAGCGAAAATGTCTGAAATTTTCACAGGAGGTCCAGGGAATGATTATAAAGAGGGCTGTTACAAAATAAATAAGTAAACGGAAAAAAAAAATCAAAAAAAAATCGGACTTTTAAAAAAAAAAAAAAAAAAATCTGAAAAATGCTTAAAGTATCCTAAAAAATCTATAAATAAAGAGACTTTTTGCTGCAGAATTTTATAATGAACGGTTTATTAGATATTGAATTAAAACGGGAATATTTTTAACATTGAAGCCTATGGGATTCTCCTGAATAAACTTGTCGAATTAAACCACCGAATGACAGGGCATTTCGGGAACCTTTCACTGCTGGTTTGTGTTCTCTGAATAGCCGAACAGTGCTTTTTCATGGGGATTTCACTGCCCTCGAACAGGGACCGAACAGGCACCGTATGTGCAGGCAATTCGTCAGGATTTGGCGAATTGCCTGCTCTCTGGATAGCCGAATGGCCAGGAAAGGTAACCGAACAATGATTTTCAGCGTTCGGTTACCTTTCTCAAGCAATTCGGATCTCTTTGGATAACCCTGTATATGTTTTCATGTTTTTATTGAACAGAACATGTAACCATTCACAGTGCAGGGTGGAAAAAGTATGTGAACCCCTAGCCTAATGACTTCTCCAAGAGCTAATTGGAGCCAGGAGTGAGCCAACCTTGAGTCCAATCAGTGTGATATTATTGGATGTGTTGCTGAAAGCTGTCCTGCCCTTTAAAAACACACACCAGTTTTGGGTTTACTGGTTTCAAGAAGCACTGCCTGATGTGAACCATGCCTCGCAGAAAAGAGCTCTCAGAAGACCTACGATCAAGAATTGTTGACTTGCATGAAGCTGAAAAGGGTTACAAAAGGATCTCCAAAAGCCTTGATGTTCATGTGTCCATGGCAAGACAGACTGTCTACAAATGGAGAAGGTTCAGCACTGTTGCTACTCTCCCTAGGCGTGGTCATCCTGTAAAGATGACTGCAAGAGCACAGCGCAGAATGCTTAATGAGGTAAAGAAGAATCCTAGCGTGTCAGCTAAAGACTTAAAGAAATCTCTGGCACATGCTAACATTTTTGTTGACACATCTACAGTAAGGAAAACATTAAACAAGAATGGAGTACATGGGAGGACACCACGGAGGAAGCCATTGCTGTCCAAAAAGAATATTGCAGCACGTTTGAAGTTTGCAAAAGAGCACCTGGATGTTCCACAGCACTATTGGCAAAATAGAGTCGTTTGGAAAAAACACAACACTATCAGGGTTATTCAGAGAGCGTGAAAAGCAGGAGAATGACTGGAGAATAACTGGAGAATGAAGAATTCTAGGTCAAAATAGCCGATTTGGAAAGTGAGATGAAAGGGAGAATTTTTCTGGTTTGGCTATTTTGACCTAGAATTTTCCATTCTCCAGTCATTCTCCTGCTTTTCACGCTCTCTGAATAACCCTGTATGTGTGGAGAAAAAAAGGCACAGCACACCAACATCAAAACCTCATCCCCACTGTAAAACATGGCGGAGGGAGCATCCTGGTTTGGGGCTGCTTTGCTGCCTCAGGGCCTGGATGGATTGTTGTCATTGATGGAAAAATGAATTCCAGAGTTTATCAAGACATTTTGCAGGAAAACGTAAGACCATCGGTCCGCCAACTGAAGCTCCGCAGAGGATGGGTGATGCAACAGGACAATGACCCAAAGCATACAAGTAATTCAACAAAAGAATGGCTTCAACAAAACAAAATACGCCTTCTGGAGTGGCCCAGACAGAGTCCTGACCTCAACCCGATTGAAATGCTGTGGCATGACCTTAAGCGAGCGATTCACACCAGACATCCCAAGAATATTGCTACACTGAAACAGTTTTTAGGTGAAGAGGAGTGGTCCAAAATTACTCCAGATCGTTGTGCAGGTCTGATCTGCAACTACAGGAAACGTTTGGTTGAGGTTATTGCTGCCAAAGGAGGGTCAACCAGTTATTAAGTCCAAAGGTTCACATACTTTTTCCACCCTGCACTGTGAATGTTTACATGTTCTGTTCAATAAAAACATGAAAACATATAATGTTTGTGTTGTATTATTTTAAGCAGACTGTGTTTTTCAAATTGTTGTGACTTAGTCATAAAATGTGCTCTGATCTTCATCTAATTCATGCAAAACTCCACGTAATCCCAAAGGGTTCACATACTTTTTCTTGCCACTGTATACTCACCTCCCTCTTCTTCCGCTCCCGTCCTTCTTCTAAATCTTTCACTTGGCTAATGGTTTACGTGAGCATGTGCGCCTCTCACGTAAGCCAGCCAATCAGCAGGCTTCTTCTTGGATTAGTGTTACGCGCAAGAGGATGCGCGCAACACTAATCCCACCCGCAGACTATGCTGGCGGCTCGCTCCCGCCAGCTACTGCGGCGAGTTGGAGACGTCATCGTGCTGAAAGCGCGATGACATCTCCTACTCGGCAGAAGCGGGAAATATGAATCCCGCTCTGCTGACTGACAGCTGGGAGGGCGGAGTAAAGTCCTCCGTGTCTCTCAGCTGTTTTCAGCTGAGTGGAGGGAGGGGGGAAAGGCGAGGGCATTCTCAGGGCATCATGACCACCTAAAAAAGCTTAGGTTGCCTAGAAGAGTATCCCTTTTAAGATGTTTGCAAGATTGATAATGTGTTCACAGTAATTAGACCAGGCAGCTGCTTTAGGAGTGGTTGCCCTAATAAAGAGAATTTATTCGACTACTGTGTAATTACCTTGACCTTTTACAGCTCTCCCTCAAAGAATTGTTGTTAGGGATCAGATATTAGCAAATGTTTTTTTTTGTTTTTTGTTTTTTTTTAGAAGCCAGTAAAAGCCAATTATAAATTTATTAACAGAATGATGGGCTTGTAGCATAAATTTTTTTCTGGATTTAAAAAAACCAAACAAAACCACTTATGCCTGAACTAATACAAACGTACATTTTCTGGTTTGATTCTTGAAAAATTACCAGCTGTCAAATGCAAACTCGCTCATCTCTGACCTATGGACACACTAAAAAAAATCGCAAACAAACGTCAGATTCTGCAATGCAAAGGGCATTGTGCTCCACCTTTTTCAGCCCACCTACAGCAGAACACTGGGAAAAAATAGTCCCCAGTGTTCTTCTGCCATCCCTGTGTCACCCTGCTAACGTGAGCTTGTGTAGGATTGCGCTTGGCTCCATAAAGTCCTATGTACTTCACAAGCCGATACCAGTGGAGCGCCGCACAACTGCCAGTATCCATGGGTGACTTTAATATATCTTGTCTAGAGCCACTGTCAGAATAAAGCTGTTAATCAGAGAGCAGCAAGGTATCCATTCACGAGTTGATAGTAACCATTTCGATAGAAATTCGGCTATTCAGAAAGCAGGCAGTTTGCCAAATTGTGGCGAAATACAGTGCTGTTCGGCAGTAGTAAACCCCCCCCCCCCCGATAAACAATGGTTAATCTATTCAGAGAACACTGAACAGTTGAGAAATGTCAGTGAAATGCCCTGATGTTCAGTGGTTTCATTCGGCAGGTTTAATCAGGCAAATCACATAGGTTTCATTGTTAAACATATTCCCATTTTTTTTATTCAATATCTAATAAACTGTATATTCTTTTAATCTGCAGCAAAAGTCTGTTAAAAAAAAAGGACCTTTCTATTATTCATAGGACCTTTTATTCCAGACATTTTCATACAGTAGTCTTTTTGCAAACGGGGTTTGAAATTTTTTGAGTTTCAATCGTTTTGTAGTTGTTGTTTTTACCCCGTTTTTGTCGGTTTTTTTTCTGGTGGCTGGTCGGTGCGGTGTTTGACAGGTTTGCGTCAGATTGTTGGGTGCGTTTCGGATTGATTTGTAATTTGCGGCGGGGGTTCCTCAGGATGCAGTCGGCAGCTATTCCCTGCACTTTGGCAACCCTGCAACGAAATCTGAATTCACCGCAGGGTCAGGAATTTGATTCCCCGGCGTGCGGGGAACGAGAGAGACATGTTGGTGACCTTTTGGGTGCTCTCTGAATAACCCCTTTGGTATTCCATCCGGTTGCTCTTTGCCTCAACAAGTATGGTTCTCTTTAAACTGTATGGAGTATAGGATTAACGTGTATATATATTTATAATTTTATTTGTGTTTTTGATATAATAAATCCGTTTGGGTTCTTTTTCTTAGTGTATGCTGCACATGTGATAAACATGTTTGTGTTTTTTGTTCTAAATTTATATTTATGATTTTATTTTGCATAGTTATTTTTGGTGGCACATTTTATTTTAATTGTTTCAATTTGCTTGGTGTTGATGTGCGCTATGCGTGGCTGATCTCGGCTAATTGATTTATGTGGTACATAAGTTTTGGTTTTAAGATACGTCATTGAAATGTTGATTGCTGCTGCTCTATACATTTGTAAGTGCAGTATGTATGTTACTCTGGCAAACATGTGTGATTTAAATGTTTAACAGACACCTGGAAGACAGAGGTACAAGAGGCAAGACCAACGGAAAGTGGAACAGCAGACCGAATGCGTCCCAAAACATCTTCAGGATCACAGTGTACTCGCGTCATGAAACTGTGCCCTGCTTCTTATTAGCCAGATATAAAATACTTATTTTATCTGGACATGATGAGCTCCTCATCAAAACAAACGGTTTCCTTTGAGGGTTTAGGCTGGCGTCAGACGAGCATATTTGAAGAGCGTATAGCGCTGCTTAAAGATTGTGTTTGCTGCATTTACTGATTATGGCCACCAGGGGGAGACAGAGGCATAATGGACTATGCTGGACATAAACGGAACTACAATTTCTATCATGCTTTGCGTGAGTACAGGAAGTGGGTGGGAGGAAGAGGAAAGACCTCAGCAGCCTCGTGCAGAGAGGCAGAGTGAGCCGAGCGGCGAAAGGTGGAGGACGCACGTGAAACTGCCAGGGTTCGCGACCAGGCCGGAGTGCAGGCGCTGCCTCGCTGGTGCTGGAGATCGGGACGGTGACCTTGCAGAGACCTACCTACGCACCGCTGAGAGGTCTGAGTAATAATCTGGTTCCGGCTGGACCCCGAGTTAAGAGACCGCGATGATCCATTGGGAGTGCAGGCGGTACACCGTTGTACGCAGTGTGGAGATCGGACAAGTAGGGAGCGGATCCGGTGGCACAGAGTCCCAGTACACAGCGGAGAGAAATCCTTGATCGGGTCCTGAACAGATTGTCTATCGGATGGGTGAGAGGCCTCCCAGGCCGCAGTTCCAAAAATAAGAAACGCACGCTGCAGTATTGTTTAAATCCACAGGGCCCCAACTTGACTAGTCGAAGATTTGTTTGTTTCAGTCACTGGCCAGTTGAATAGAGCACCCGGGTACCCGAGACCATACACATACACAATTTAGAGCTATCATTCACGGGACTTACACTCCAGAACTGAGGGGGTTAATCTTTTTCTTTTGCCGCCGCGTGTTTTTCCCGCATTACGAAATCCTGTCGTTCAAATACCGTATCTACATTATATATGCTGCTTTATTGGGATCAGTAAAGAATATAATCTATAAAATCCACAACAGTGCTGGTGTATATTTATTCCTTAGTGCGGTGAGACTAACCCGAGGTTAATTCAGCGGCTCCTCCGGGAGTGAGCGCTACACGCTGAAGAAACGTCCGTGAGAGTGGACGTTCCTTCCACTCGACACCCGTCTGGCCACCTCGCTGAGCGCAGTTAGTGCGCTCAGCGCTGCAAGGCTCGATCCTCCTATGGAGAATCGCGCTTTGCAGCTCTGTCAACGCACGTCCTAGCGCTTTGATGGAGAGGGCTGCTGCGTGGACGCAGCATGGCCACCTTTGCACGCACGCAACAGTGTGTGGCTGGCCCCGTCGCAGCGTCTCAATGCTGCAACGGACGCCAGAAGGCACGTCAGTATGGGCGCACTGACGCCAACCTTTAGTATTGTATTTTATTTTTTGCTTCAGCCATACATTGTTTTATTTTTTTGTGCTGGAATTTAGTCGGGGAAGAAACCGGATTGCAATTTTCTTTATCAAGATAAAGGCTCTGTTGGATCTGAAACATTGGTCGCTTTTATGTAGATGTAATAAAGATATTTTTTGTTTACGGAAGACCTTGAATGCATCAATAACTCTGTTTTCTGGGTATACGCACAGATCATTAACCCATTGAGAACCCTTATGGACTTGGTGCAGGATGCCTGTGTATATACAGTATATAATTAAACCTATGCGTGTTGAAATACGTATTGTTATGTAATATGCCGTATGGTTGCATATTGGACCCGTTTTTAGATTCTGTATGTGGTTGAGGTCCTGTAACATAGAGGACACACTGTGTTCTTAAAGGAGTTATAAAAACACGGGCGTTCAAAGTTTATTACTTAACAGACGGTTACATTTAAATTGCTCTGTTATCGACCCTGTTTCTTCTCCCTTTTTTTTCTTTCAGTAATTTCGGCCTCTCTTTCCACGCCGTGACCTTGATTTTCAGATAACCGAGGCAACGCATCAAGTTTTTTTTGTTTGTTTTTGATAAACAGAAATGTTGCAGTTTACTACTATGTTGTATTGAGCTCAGCAGTAACACTTTATTCATAGATGTTCAGCTTGCGTTACATATAGACCTACAGTTGTGTTCAAAATTATTCAACCCCCACTGAAATTGAGTGTTTAGGCCAGTTTGACATTGATTTTGATCATTCAGTCATCTTGCTTACAATTAAATCAAAGAGGCACGTGTAGGTCAGACAAATATAACATAACATTTATAATGAAATAACCACAAATGTCTTTTCTGTGCTCACATCATTATCAGTTTTATTCAACCCCCAAGTGACATTCAATCTTAGTACTTAATACAACATCCTTTTACAGTTATAACAGCTTTTAAACGTGAAGCATAGCTTGACACAAGTGTCTTGTAGCGATATACGGGTATCTTCGCCCATTCGTCATGGGCAAAAGCCTCCAGTTCAGTCACATTCTTAGGCTTGCGCACTACAACTGCTTTCTTTAAGTCCCACCAGAGGTTCTCAATCGGATTTAAGTCAGGTGACTGCGATGGCCACTCCAAAATGTTCCAGCCTTTAATCTGCAACCATGCTCTAGTGGACTTGGAGGTATGCTTGGGATCATTGTCCTGTTGAAAGGTCCAACGTCTCCCAATCCTCAGGTTTGTGACGGACTGCATCACATTGTCATCCAATATCTCCTGGTACTGAAGAGAATTCATGGTACCTTGCACACGCTGAAGCTTCCCTGTACCTGCAGAAGCAAAACAGCCCCAAAGCATGATTGACCCCCCGCCATGCTTCACAGTAGGCAAGGTGTTCTTTTCTTCATAGGCCTTGTTCTTCCTCCTCCAAACATAGCGTTGATCCATGGGCCCAAACAGTTCTAATTTTGTTTCATCAGTCCACAGAACACTATCCCAAAACTTCTGTGGTTTGTCCACATGACTTTTGGCATACTGCAGTCGACTCTTCTTATTCTTTGGAGACAGCAAGGGGGTGCGCCTGGGAGTTCTGGCATGGAGGACTTCATTACGCAGTGTGCGCCGTATTGTCTGAGCTGAAACTTCAGTACCCACATCTGACAAATCTTTTCTCAGTTCCTCAGCAGTCACACGGGGACTTTTCTCCACTCTAGGCTTCAGGTAGCGCACAGCAGTCGAAGTCAGCATCTTCTTTCTGCCACGACCAGGTAGCGTTTCAACAGTGCCCTTTGCCTTGAATTTGCGAATGATGCTTCCTATGGTCTCTCTTGGTATGTTTAACATCTTTGCAATCTTCTTATAGCCATTGCCCTTCCTGTGAAGAGGAATCACCTCTTCTCTTGTCTTCCTGGACCATTTTCTTGACTTCACCATGTTTGTAACCACACCAGTAAATGTCTAGAAGGAGCTGAGTATCACAGTCATTTTAAAGCTGCCTAATTGGTGCTTATTATGCTTTATTGCTGCTCCGTGACATCCACAGGTGTTTTCAATACCTGATTGAAAACACTTGAATGAACCTCTGTTCTTCAGAGTGGTATTCTTTAAGGGGTTGAATAATTGTGTCAATGAAGAATTCACAAAAGAAACATTTACTACTGTATTACAAAACCAATTGATGTCATTTTAGTTGCATATGGTTCTTTAAAAAGTCCTTGTAGGATTTCATTCTGAATACAATTACAAATGTACACTAAATTCCCTAAAACCCTTTACAGCATTGGGGGTTGAATAATTTTGAACACAACTGTATATCTATATCATTAAAAAATCTGCATTACTGAATTATTTTTAGAATATGTGCGGTCTTCCAACCGCTCCCCCCTGGTGTTTATCACAGGAGGCTTATCACTTTCGGGTTGTGGGAGCAGGGGAGCGTTTCCTGACTTGTAGGATGAGTGCAGGCGGCGACGGTTATGTTTGGTAAACCAAAATAAGATAGCGAATTTCTGCTTTTCCTGTGTTTTTTCTTTTATTTTTATGGACACTGGTTCCCAAAGCTGGAATAATATTTTGACAGTCTTGTGGGAAGTGGCATTTCTCGTTGCCAGGATTGTTTTTAAAGCCCACTTTAAAAAATCCAGCACGTTCTTAAAGCCATGGAGCCCGAAGATGTAATGATGTTTCACAAAGCACTAGCCTTTTACAAAATGAATTCCAAAGTTTGCGCGCGCATGCAGCTTTTCCTGTTGCGTCCCCATTTTAGCATGATATTCCGGGGCAGGGGCTGTCTCGGCGCCTGGGACGCAGCACAAACTGCAGTGATACTTGCTGTGGCGCTGAAACACCACTGCGAGTATCACCTCCTGGAGTCCATAGGACTCCATTTGAGGGTTGTGCCTCGAGCCCTGCGCTGTGCCACGGAGGGAGACTGGGAACTTTTTTTTATCCCAGTCTCACTCTGCTCTTGGGGGCTAGGAGTGTGATTTGAAGAATCCTTTAGCACCAGCTTATAGGACCTATAGGACTTTGTAATGCTGTATCGAAACCGTAAATATTGCGCTCCCCATGTTAAGTATAGGATGCGCAATCACCAATGCGCCAAGGGATTTCTTATGGATTTAGCGTCAGGAAGGTAATATGGGGGGCATGTGTTAAAGTCCCTTATCCTGGCGGTAACACTTACACATCTGAACTTTACCATTGGTGTTCACTAGGAAATAGTGTTATTCTTCATATTTTACAAGGAGTGGGCTAAATCCCCGATCATCTAAAAGGGGGATTAAAATCCCTTTTGGGAGAGTGCTGGGTCTGCACCGCTACCTGGTGCAGAAGGTACGAATTGCTCCCTCAGTGAAGAGTCAGAGTGCTCTGACACAGCCCAATATATAATGTCTTGGTATCCCAGTGGGCCAGTCTAGGGTGGCATGGAGAGGCCGTTACATGTTTGGCACTCAGATAACCTGCACTGGGTTTGGACAGGAGCCACTGGACCTATGAACATATCACGGGCTGATGGCCACCATGTACAGGAGCACTCACAGCACCTTCATCCTTCTGCTGAACACCCCTTTTCAATGATGCAGTTGAGAATTGATATTTTTACTTGAATGATGCAATTAGGATTAAGATATGAGACCACAATGGTTCATTAACAACAAGAAAATAAATGAAACCACCTGCAATTAAATGAACATAGCCGTAGTTTTTTTTTTTTTTTTTACATTGTGGTGCATTCGCCAACTGTGCTCCCATCTTTCGAAAACCAGCTTATTTACTTTGGATCATTAGTGGGAAGGTGCCCCCCCCAAAAAATATTAATAGAAAAGGCCCTCTTGCAAAATATAAACATTCACTCTGTAACACAAACTTTCATTGGGTTACAGGATGATGTAACCTCAATTACAATAACCTTTCCTAAATGTGCTCATTGTGCATAGGGGAATCAGCTGGAAGAGGAAGACAATGTGCTGAAGCTCCTGTGAAAAGGTTACACGCGTCGCATGACTAACAGCGAACACTACCAGCCTAATGCCACTGGCCTTGCTTGTCGTGCCGTGCAATGTTACTTGTGGACATAACAAAGCCATTTTGTTGATGGACATCGGGATGACTAAATACTGGTGCGGGAGGCCCGTTCCTTTTACTACAACCTGCTGCTTAATATGCTGTGATTAAGGCTAGGGTCAGACAACGCATTTTTCGCGTTGTCCGTGAAAAAGTGCGTTCGAACGAATGGACGTATTTTTTCACGGAATATGCGATAGCGGTCATACGATGCGCATTTTCGTCCGTGATTTTGTACGGATCATCAATAAAACACTTTTTGCGTCTGGACGTTATGTTGGCCGGACATTAGCAGCGTCTGACGTCTCCTAATCAGGCACACACGCCGCTAGCGGACACAGCGCACTCTGTACGTCAGTACTAGCGGTATCACGTTCTCGAAAAAATGCATTCGTTTGCCACTTGTGTTGCGCGGCCGCACTTTCGTGCAGCCGTACTTCGTATATTGCCCGTCATTGGCCGTCATTTGCTGCTACCACGGCCGTGATAAAGTGCGGCTGCACACGCGTTCGCACTGCGTTCGTCTGACCCCAGCCTTACTGGCAGTACCCGCACACTGCTTACACCGTGTGAGCTATTGTTCACTCTTGTCTTGACATTGAGTCCCTTGAAACAAAAATATTCATACACTTCTATCCAGTGTGGTGTTTTTTTTTTTGTGTTTCTATTTTATTAAATGCAATGGAAATTATTATGCCTTTTAAATAAAATGCTATTTTGTATTTGATTTCCCCCATCGCTGGTGTTTTGGATGGTTTAAAATGATCCAAAGCATATAATTCCGAAACCATAATATTTAATGCAAATTCTGTTTTTCACTTGTTTAATTGTGAAATAATGAAAAGTGTTTTGATATTTTTTGTTATTGTTGGACCATATGTGGGTTTGTTAATAGTGTTACATTGGTGTGTCAATTTGGATAAGTGACAGCATTTTTTTTACACCTGCAATGGAGAAACGAGGGAGACCTGTTTAATGCTTATCCTGGCGAGCACACGAGTCAATCGGCGTGTTTGCCTATAATATTCCAGTAGTGGGATACGGCTCTCTGCTGATGAGGAGAAAACACATTTAATAGTGTGCTGTATAGACATATGGAATGCAGTCGTTTGGCACTAGAATGGCAATTTAAATGACATTATACGGTAAATGTGGAATTCTCTGCCTGTTGAGGTGGTTGGGTCAGAGTCTGTACAGACTTTTAAGCAACGACTGGATGACTTCCTGCAGACACAGAATATTAAGGGTTATAATATTTAAAAGCTTCTTGATCCAGGGAGAAATCTGACTGCCATTCTGGGGTCAAGAAGGAATTGTTTCCCAGTGTGCTGCATATTGGCGAGCGCTTCAGACTGGGTTTTTTTTTTTTTCCCTTCTTTTGGATCAAAAGCAGTAGGTGATGTGTGAGAGGCTGAACCCGATGGACGCATGTCTTTTTTCAGCCTAACTAAAAGACTTTTTTGCAACCCCTCAAGGTCGTCGGGCAGTACGTCTGCATGATTTACCATCTGTGCTAACTAGGTTTCCAAACTGACGCGGATGACTACAATGGATAAGCGTGAGTTTGGTAATGGCCACTGATATCGTGGACTGGATGGCTGGGGGGGTGGGTCTACAAAGCGTACAGGACACTTTTCCTATCATGAAAAAAGGAAACTGGGACCCAGCACTCCGGCAGTAAGGACGTGTCTATTTATAAATACAGCAGCAACGTTTCGGCCTATAGCCTTTCTCAAACATTTTCCTATCCTGGACACTATCGCTTTAGAGTTCAGGTTCACAGACTGATATAATGTGTCATTCTTTCCATTCCATGAGCTATAGCGGGCCACTACTTGCCTGGTTCCACCACTGGCTGCTGCCGCATCTCCTCTCCAACGTCGTCTTCCACTGAAGGTCACTGCACAATTGGCCTTCTGTTGTAAAGTTGGCGCATGGACTAGCAGACAATTGCTCTTAGCCGCCACTCACTCAGTTTGACAGAGAATTATAATTTTTTTATATACTTTATCCTGTTTCTTTATAAAAAAAAAATAACAAGCCTAGAAGAAAGATATTCTGTGTTTTAAAAAGATTTAGTGAAGATGAGAGAATAAAACTGAGCAGAGCATAACCATGATAGCCGCAGCAACAAACTTCTTCAAAAGATGGCACATTTTTACACAAACTTTTACTAGATAATGTGTATTGTTATATAATTGTTGGCGGAAAACACTAGGATGTCCTTTGTTCAATTCCCTATCAGATGAGCCCATCTTGCGTTGGGCAGGACTGATGTCCAGTACCAGGGCAATGCGAATCCTTGATTTAACATGCATACGCTCCTAAAGTTACGACTCCTTTTTCTTCTTCTTTCTGTCACACTGTGTTCTGTTTGAGAACCCGTAAATAAACGCATATCAGGAGGATCTAGTACAATGTACATCATGAACAGAATAGAAAATTTACATATATATATATTTTTTTTGTCTGCAGGTTGTGCTTCCGTTTAGCTTTTAGTGTTCCTCGGTTTAGAAAATAAACTGCAGCGTTAAAACACAAAGGTATTTTCATAAATAATCTTTACTGGTGTTTTTTTTAATTTTTATTTTTTATGACGTTTTCTTTTTAATCTGATAATCTTTGCGTCTGGGATACATGCCAAGACAGCTTCTTTTTTTTCCCTTCTTCAGTTTTCACTTCTAAGCTGTATTTACTTAAGTGCACCTCATTGTTTGTAGCTTTTTATAGACGTGTCTTGCGCTCGCAGGCCTTTTCCAAGGTGTAGTTTTCATACAGACATATCCCATCGGCTGCGTGATGTGCAGCTGGATTAATGCGTTACAAGCTTGCTGGAGGAAAAATCTATTTCCATAAAAGATTCATGTCCATAATTCAGAGTATAAAATGAAAACCAGATTTAGTTTTTTTTCCTTTTTGGCAATTTGGCCCTCGTTATAATATTTTAAGTACTAAAGCAGTGGCCACAGATCAGACATGGCCTTCACAGGTACCAGGTTTTTTAATTGTTGGGGTAGGTGGGTGCGTTTAAACTAGTGATGTCCCAGTCCGTTAAGATTTGGATCAGGAGCCAATCTAGGGATTTATAGGGGGGGATTGGCATCGTGAAGCCGATCAGAGTCCTGTGTTCCTACCCTTTCATTCGCTGAATTGTGGCATCCATGGAGACCTGGTACTGAGCATTACAGCACAGCTGTTTATACGGGTATGCAGGGTGCAGGGCCTGTATTTCCCGTCTCAAGCTGTGCCCATTCCCTCACCGCCGGTTATAGGATTGGCTGTTGAGGGGTCCATTCCTGTATCCGATTGGGACTCGTATCAGCCAATCAGAACTTTTGACTCGGATTGGAGGTACCAAATGCCTGCTCAGGACATCCCTAATTTAGGTGAATTTGAATAACATACCGGTTAAGACAGAGTGCCTGTTTGACGCCTATGTGCGTCCGTACTGACGTGTTTACCGGCATCAAAACTTTGTGATGCTGGTCACACGCTTGTGCGCGCCCACGAAATGCGCGCACGTCAAGCGTCCGTTATCCAAGCCTCTCCGGCACAGCACTAGGGCGGCATTGACGGAGCTGCAAAGCACGATTCTCCATGGGAGGATCGAGCCTTGCAGCGCTGAGCGCACTAACTGCACTCAATGAGGCAGCCAGACAGGCGTCGAGTGGAAGGAACGTCTACTCTCACGCTCCAAAGATGCACTTCTGACACTAGCCCAGTTTTGGCGGGCCGGGACCATCATGAACGTCCTTGCGATGTCCCAGCTTTTCTCTCCAAAGCAGAATCCTCTAAAGTAGCAGTGCTTAGGTTGGCCACAGCGCTGCCAGCTTAGTATGCTGGTATGCCAGGCTGGCACCCTGCGCTGCAACACGAAGGGTGACCTGCCATACCACATTACTAATTTAGACCGGGTGCCGCACTTAACTGAACTCCTTTCCAACATTTTAACAATGGATAGTATGGAATATATAATTTAATTTATACAATGAATTTGATTTATAGCATGCATTTTGCAACTGTAAAAAAATAATAAAATAAAAAAAAAATTACAAAAAAATAATATAATTAAAATATAAATGAATAAATCTGATTTTGACTGCCAGTTTTGTAATGATCTGCATGTTTTAGCTACTTGGCTTTTTATGTATGTATGTATGTATGTATGTATGTATGTATGTATGTATGTATGTATAGACAATTTTAATTATTTTTTTTTTTAAAGGATGTTGTAAAAAAAAAAAAGACATTGCAGCATAATGGCCGCGCAGGGCCACGTCTCAAACGCATAACATTTAAAAAAACGCATAACGTGAGCTACTTGGTTTTTAACTACAGTCCTGGCAAGCTCCCACAAAGCGTAAATGTTTAAGTGCAAGCTATAATTGGTCTAGGCTAGGGGGTATATAAAGTACACTGCTCAAAAAAATAAAGGGTACACAAACCTAAGACATCCTAGATCTGAATGAAATATTCTTATTAAATACTGTGGTCATTACATAGTTGAATGTGCTGACAACAAAATCACACAAAAATTATCACTGGAAATCAAATTGAGCAACCCATGGAGGTCTGGATTTGGAGTTACACTCAAAATTAAAGTGGAAAACAACACTACAGGCTGGTCCAACTTTGATGTCAAAATGAGGCTCAGTGTGTGTGTGTGTGTGGCCTCCACGTGCCTGTATGACCTCCCTACAACGCCTGGGCATGCTCCTGATGAGGTGACGGATGGTCTCCTGAGGGATCTTCTCCCACAGCTGGACTAAAGCATCCCCCAACTCCTGGACAGTCTGTGGTGCAACGTGGTGTTGGTGGATGGAGCGAGACATGATGTCCCAGATGTGCTCAATTGGATTCAGGTCTGGGGAACAGGCGGGCCAGTCCATAGCATCAATGCCTTCGTCTTGCAGGAACTGCTGACACACTCCAGCCACATGAGGTCTAGCATTGTCTTGCATTAGGAGGAACCCAGGGCCAACTGCACCAGCATATGGTCTCACAAGGGGTCTGAGGATCTCCTCTCGGTACCTAATGGCAGTCAGGCTACCTCTCGCGAGCACATGGAGGGCTGTGCGGCCCCCTTAAGAAATGCCACCCCACACCATTACTGACCCACTGCCAAACCAGTCATGCTGGAGGATGTTGCAGGCAGCAGAACGTTCTCCACGGCTTCTCCAGACCCTGTCACGTCTGTCACGTGCTCAGTGTGAACCTGCTTTCATCTGTGAAGAAGACAGGGTGCCAGTGGCGAAGCTGCCAATCTTGGTGTTCTCTGGCAAATGCCAAACGTCCTGCACGGTGTTGGGCTGTAAGCACAACCCCCACCTGTGGACGTCGGGCTCTCCTACCACCCTCATGGAGTCTGTTTCTGACCGTTTGAGCAGCCACATGCACATTTGTGGCCCGCTGGAGGTCATTTTGCAGGGCTCTGGCAGTGCTCCTCCTGTCCCGCATTGCACAAAGGCTGAGGTAGCGGTCCTGCTGCTGGGTTGTTGCCCTCTTACGGCCACCTCCACGTCTCCTGATGTACTGGCCTGTCTCCTGGTAGCGCCGCCATGCTCTGGACACTACGCTGACAGACACCGCAAACCTTCTTGCCACAGCTCGCATTGATGTGCCATCCTGGATGAGCTGCACTACCTGAGCCACTTGTGTGGGTTGTAGACTCTGTCACTAAAGTGACAGCACCGCCAGCATTCAGAAAGCATAGGAACTGAGAAGTGGTCTGTGGTCACCACCTGCAGAACAACTCTTTTATTATATCAAATCCCCTTGCAAGGAAAAAACCTGTTACTTAATTAAAACAATTATTTTATTGAATACAATTAAAAAATATATGAAAACCGTTGTCAAATTAGACCACACTAATTAGTTTGTTTAAATTAAACATTAAACCCACATAAATGACAGTAATATCGAGTAACTGGTGCGTCCACCAGTTTCAATATTGGTGCAAGATGGAAATGAAGTATAACCATCAATGAATTTAATAGATGATAATGATTTTTTCACAGATGTGACTTATGATAGTGCACTAAATAAAATATATATAATTAGCCAGCATTGAACCAGCAACACGAGGTACTCACAATGATAGCAAATATGTGAGCCCCCACAGATGGATTATAAAGCTATTTAGCATAAATGATGTAGTCACCAATTAATGAGCTGTCAAAGTGGGATAAATATAAGTGGTATAATCCAATTGATATAGGTAACACACAACAAATTGGATGCCTATTCAGGCGTGAGAAATCTCAAATATAACGTTAAAGTATATGCACACAGTTGTCACAATACATGACCGCTAAACAAAATTGTTCAAAGAGATGGTATTGTGCACCAGGTTAGCCTAAAAATCGCTTGATAGTGGTGAATTAAGAACGCGCGTTGAGCGTTAGGAGGCTAATCTAGCCTTGAGCAACATTGTATAGGTTAATTAACCGTTAAAATGATTGTTCTCATTAATAATTCTATACTGAGCCTTGTGGCTGACAATTGTTCGTGCAAAGTGTGTGCACACAGATCGCATTGTGGGTTGTTTGTGGTGTGTATCTAGCGCTCTATACAAATTGAATTGCGTGTTGTTCATATCTCGTTAATTTAGCGTTAATATTGAGTGTGAGCTTGCAGGCTGGTAGATCTATCTAATTCTAATTGCCTATATTGAATAGATTTGCCGGCTAGAACTAACACGCTCTATTTTGGACCAGTATAGAGGTTGTCACATAAATGTTTTGCCTAACTGAGTATATTCTGGTATGACCAATACATCGAACTTATCGTCTATAAATACATGGTAAACATTTTGGTTGAATTACCAATTGCTAACTCGCAAGATACGGCTTCAATAATCACCTGTGGCATTGAATATTGTGGTCACCGCATTTAATTTATCTAGGTGTCGGGTAGACTACATTTTCTAATAAGCTTTGCTTTGAACAGGCGTAGAAGCCTATGATCTTTTTTGCCAATCGCGGGTATTAGCATAAATGCACCCTCTGGTCCGGTAATTCTATATACATGTTAACACTGAGTGCTATTTAGCTATATAATTTCCACCGCGTACTCAATCCCCAAGGTACCAGCTTTGTTGAGCTGTGTTTGTTACGGAGTCCTATTTTCATGCACAACCAACTGCATGCACAGTTTAAATCACAATTTAGTGGTGCAATTACCACCATATGTAACAGCAATGATTAATTGTGTATAAGCATTATTTATTGTCTTCTTGCTTGACTATGTCCGTATTGAGGTTTTCCTAAATGATCAGAATTCGTAGTACTTTGAATGCTTATAACTCAAGTTTAGGTGTGACCACACCAAGGTAATTTTTAGCGTTCTTAATTCACCACTATCAAGCGATTTTTAGGCAAACCTGGTGTACAATACCATCTCTTTGAACAATTTTGTTTAGCGGTCATGTATTGTGACAACTGTGTGCATATACTTTAACGTTATATTTGAGATTTCTCACGCCTGAATAGGCATCCAATTTGTTGTGTGTTACCTATATCAATTGGATTATACCACTTATATTTATCCCACTTTGACAGCTCATTAATTGGTGACTACATCATTTATGCTAAATAGCTTTATAATCCATCTGTGGGGGCTCACATATTTGCTATCATTGTGAGTACCTCGTGTTGCTGGTTCAATGCTGGCTAATTATATATATTTTATTTAGTGCACTATCATAAGTCACATCTGTGAAAAAATCATTATCATCTATTAAATTCATTGATGGTTATACTTCATTTCCATCTTGCACCAATATTGAAACTGGTGGACGCGCCAGTTACCAGATATTACTGTCATTTATGTGGGTTTAATGTTTAATTTAAACAAACTAATTAGTGTGGTCTAATTTGACAACTGTTTTCATATATTTTTTAATTGTATTCAATAAAATAATTGTTTTAATTAAGTAATAGGTTTTTTCCTCGCAAGGGGATTTGATATAATACCTTATTCAGTGTTTAATCACTATCCTATTCTATTTAGCCCTCAACGGTGGGTACTCCATCGATTTATTTATCAACTCTTTTATTAATTTGGGGATGTCTTGCTACCTGCCTATGCTTCCCTCCTTATGTCTATTCCATTTGCACAACAGCATGTGGACTTGATTGTCAATCAGTGTTGCTACCTAAGTGGACAGTTTGATTTCACAGACGTGTGATTGACTTGGAGTTACATGGTGTTGTTTAAGTGTTCCCTTTATTTATTTTTTTGAGCAGTGTATATTTTATGTCCTACTACAGCCTGTAATTGTGCTTTGTTGCACACAATGAAAATTTTATCATAGTTGTCAGTTCTTACTATATATAGTTCGTGTGCTAATTTTTTTTAATACTTCCAAAAAATAGGAAGTGATTTGGGGGGGAAAAACTTAAATGGGGAAAATGTCAGCCATAAACACCCTGGTTGATAGGTCTTCGCAGCCAACTCCCCCCCCCCTCAACCTGGCAGGATGACTATTTTGAAGTGCTTCCCTATCCTTTTTGATGGGTTCAGGGGTGGGTTTTGTTTTTTCCCCCCCTTCCTTCTTCATATTACTCTTGTAATAAAATGTTATCCTGTGATGATCCCTTATTTGTCAGAAATAGCAATGACATGACGTCCTCTGCAAGAGGCATTCCACGCTTATGATATTGCAGACACCACTTTAATTTTCATGGATTGTTTTTTCTTGTGATTAAAATCCTGCCCTGTAAACAAATTTTGTTTTTTGTTTCTCCTAGGAGACGTCTGATCTCTCAGCGATCATCTTTAGAAACACTTGAAGACATTGAAGAGAATGCTCCATTACGGAGGTAAATCATTACGTCTGGTTGATCGAGCTTTGTGACCATTAGGCTGGGGTCAGACGAGCGCAGTTATCACGTCCGTGTTGCCGCACATTTGTACGTCCGTGGCAGCATAGCATTCTGACCAATGGAGCCCCGCACACGAAGTACGTGCGCACAGATGTACGGACGCGGCAAACGGACGCAGGTTAGGCAAGAACGTAATACTGCTAGAACGGACGTGCGGAGTGCGCCACGCCTGCAACGTCCGTGTAGCTTTGTGTGTGAGTGATGGAGCGAGGTCAGATGGACTGCATTTATACGTCCAGCATTTTTGACGGACAGAATGTTTTTTCATTGTAATTTATTTTCCCTGCTACATCCGTCAAAAAATACGTCAGTGAAAAAAACGGACTGTGTGGCCACTACCTTGTCGTCAGTCAGAAAGTACGTCAGTACTGCACGGACGCACAGTCCGTAGAAATCACGCTCGTCTGACCCTAGCCTTAACTGGGCTGTACAGACTCTCAGGATTTCATTTGAACCCTTTCACATATTTCTAAAATATTCAAACCTCTCGACACCCTGGTCAATGCCATTGAGGTTTTGGTGTGGTGTGAAGGGAACACTATTCGGGTCTATTCCCAAAGCACCGACATTTCAGCGCTTTTCAATTCAGGGCACTTTAGCGATTTCCATTTTGCTGAAATGTTGGTGAATTCACTATTCCCAGAATGGTCGCTATAGTGCGCTGAAGACTGAGTTGGCGAAAACTGCCAAACTGCACCGATAACCACTGAAATGGCATCCGCAAAGTCTGCCGAACTGGGGGGAAAAAAGGAAGATTCCTATTCTCCTAATAGGAGTATAAATCAATAAAATGCATCAATAATAACAAGGTCTTTTACAAAATAAGAACAACAAAAATGAAGTCTAAAAAAAAAAAAATACAAAAAGGTGTTCAAAAAAAATTAAAAGTTTTTGCAAAAAATTAAAGCATCTTTTAATTAAAGGTCTTTTAAAATAAAACAAATATTATGTTTTTACATTAAATTTTATGGGATTCGCCTGTTTAAACCTGTGGAACAGAATCGATTGTAAATCGGGGCATTTCGCCAGAATTTTGGTGCATTTCAGTGCACTGTGAATAGAAGACACGATAGTCTTGTATGGGGCAATTTCCGTGTCTCTGAAGATTTGGATGTGTCTCTCATTCCTTTTGAACCATACTGACTCTCCCATATTCATCTCCACTTCCATTGTTTGCTCAATTCTTCTCCGCTCCTAGTGTGCGCCTTCCCCATTCTTGGGGGGGGGGGGTTTAAAAAGGAAAAGTGTAAAAAAATCCCCTGATGTAGATGGTAGGTCAATAAATTTGGCCAAGTGATGCAGTGGAGTATAATAAATGAATATGGCAGAGAGGGTAGAGTGACATAGTTCCATACTCCGGTAATGTGCAATGTGTATCCGAGTTCCACAGCAATAAAACTCAAAGTAATAGGTGCAGTATATATAAAATATAAAACTTTAAAATCGAATACATTTAAAACCATAAACTCTGATTATTTCAGATTTATTGAAATGTCGAGGCTTATAACCGTGCCCATGTGCATTGACTTTTATGGCATTATCTTGTGTGTCCACATTTTTCGTGTGTGCGCATATACAGTATATATTTTGTGTGTGTGTGTGTGTGTGTGTGTGTGTGTAATATATATATATATATATTCACGAGTATAGCCGTATGTAGTGATACCTTTTTTTATTGGACTAACATTACATTTAAAAGACAAGCTTTCGAGAGAATACCTCTCTTCCTCAGGTTTGGATGCTTACTGATCAGTTCCTAGAATTGAACATTAAGACATAAGGGTCACATGGGTGGTGGTAGTGGATGTCATTTAAAAGTGAGGTCAAATGGTATGTTCAAAGTGGAAAAATAAACCTTGGGCCCATAATAAAACAACAGAAATAAGATCATACAACCTAGAATGAAAAAAGGAAAAAGAAGAAAAAGTGAAAGCTGAAAGAGACCTGAAAAAGGAAACCAAGAAAAAACAAAACATCAGCCAGAATTAGAATGTTATGTGACGTTATGAGAATGAGTTAAAAACCCAGAATCGACATTGAGTCCAGCATTTATGGTGTTAAAGATATGATCATTTTCATTTCATGTTTTGCGTTCACGGTGGTCTTTAAAACATCCTTTTGAGGACTTTAATTTTGAGGTTTTGGATGGAGTGGCCTGTTAGATTGAAGTGATGTCCCACTGGGGTACAATATGTATTTTCCTGGTGGTTCTTGATAGTGTCTGTGCTGGTTCATCCTGAGATTTAGTTTAAGGCTGGTTTCACCAATATAGCAGCCTTTATCACACGCCGTGCACTGGATCATGTATACCACATTGGCAGACGTGCAAAGGTACGAGTCCTTAATGTTGTGTGTGGCGTTGTTGTGCAGTGCTGCTGTCACATATGTGTTGGCACAGTTTGCAGCGGGATTTGTTGCAGCATTTGGTCCCATTCTGTATGTCATCATGTTCCTGAGTGAGTTTTCTGCTGACCAGTTTTTGCCTCCGGTTGGGGGGTTGCTTGAATGCCAGTAAAGGGGCTGTGGGGATATTTCTTTGAACGCAGGGTCCTCTGTGACCAGTGGCTGCAGATCTTTGATTTTGCGAAATGTCAACCCCCTCCATACCTACTTCAACGGACCATGTGGCCCTCCACAAAAAATGAGTTGACACCCCTGTTCTAGACCTCTTTAGAACTGTTAATTTCTGGAAAAAACATTATTAAAATAACTTAACTTGTTCAATTTTAGGATATTGCTCAGTATAGCATCCAGACCTGAAGAAGAGAGGCGACTCTCAAAATCTTGTCTTTTAAATGTAACGTTAGTCCAATAAAAAAGTATCACTACTGCTGCTATACTCTGGTGATTTTGACATCTGGACTAACACGGCCTATCTAGTATAAATCTATATAATATATTTATAAAATTTTTAGTGGTTATTGGGAAATATTGAATTCTGTGTTTAAAAGGCAGGTAAAAATGGTTCAGCGTATTGAGGTATATGCAACGTTTTGCGATCTAGAGTGTGCACATACATATACGAGCACAAATGTTTGGTGTATTGAAATTACTACAGTGCACAGCAGGTAAATTCCAAATGCATTCAGTTATTCTCTTGCATCTTCTGCAACAAAGAGATTAAGTGAGAGGAAATTGTTCGAAGCTATGTAAGAAAATGTCACAATGTAAAAATAAAAGCCTCCCTCCTGTATTTGTTCATTGCGTGTCATGCTGTCTGTGAAATGTGGGCACTCTGGAGTCATTTGTCTAGTCTGTCCTTCCTGTCTTTGTGTTGTTGCATACGGCCTCAATGTAAACTGGAATTGCTGTATTTTTTTTCTTTCAGATGTCGGACACTGTCCGGCTCACCCAGACCAAAGAGCTTTAAGAAGGTTCATTTTATCAAGAGCATGAGGCAGCACGACACCCGGAACGGCAGGTAACTCGCACGACATATGCAATGGAAGATCTGAATTCATCACTCTGTAGAATTATTGGATTCCTTAGAACGTGACCTCATTGTGCTTGTGTTGAGCATTCATGTGATAACCTGCCGGGAACGCCAGCTCTTCCTAGAGTTAATTATTTCATACATGTATGTTAAAATTCACTTCCAAGGTCAGTAGGTGCTTTGAACGAACAGAGTTAAGTCGAGGCCAAGTTTTTGTGATTAAATTTGGCACCACTACAAATTCACTTTGCAAACGTCAAAGGGCTCGATTCTAGAATCGAGTGAAAATGTGACCCGAGCTGTTTAACCGACGCCAAACCTTTTGACCGCTCTAGTAAGTTTACACCTGACTTGGAATCTAACCCAATGAGTGTAGAAAATGATCATGTTCTGATATGGCGGGTCATTTCAGTTGATTTAATCACAGAAGCATGAAAGTAACAATGTTAAAATAACCACAAGATTTACAGGGTTATTCAAAGAGAATCGTAAAGTCACTGCACGTTCGGTGACTTTTCGCTCTCTTCAATTCGGTGCTATTCGGGGATCCCATTTCGGCGACCCTGCGGTGTATTCAGCAAGCACCACAGGGCCGTCGTAGTGCAGGGGAAAAGCCGCCGCAAACCTGCCGAACACTCCCCGCAAAACCCGGCGAATGCACACCGAAACTCACAAAAACATTTGGATTAACCCCGCCGAACACGCCGGAGAAACCCGAGCAGCCGCCGATCACAGCACAGAGCAGCCGCCGTAAAAACCCAACACCGCAGATGAATGGAGTGAAAAAAACCAAAACCAAAACCGTACGCTTGTATGTTTGAAAAGTGAAACGCTGTTTGCAAAAAACTACTGAATGAAAATGTCTGAAATTTACATATAAGGTCCAATGAATGATCATAAAAAGGGCTGTTACAGAAAAAAGAAAACGATTTAAAAAAAACGAAACCCCTGAAAAACGCCTAAAAGATCCCAAAAAAATCTCTAGACTTTTTACTGCAGAATATTATAATCAACGGTATTCGATATTGTATTAAAACGGGAATATTTTTAACATTGAAGCCTATGGGATTTGCCTGAATAAACCTGTCGAATGAAACCACCAAACAGCAGGGCAATTCGGCAACTTTTCACTGCTGTTTTTTGTTCTCTGAATAGACGAAGCGTTGCTTCTCTATGGGGATTTCACTGCCCTCGACTAGGCAACGAACAGGCACCGCATGTGCAGGCAATTCGCCAACATTTGGCAAACTGCCTGCTCTCTGAATAGCCGAATGGCCAGAAAAGGTAACCGTACGCTGAATTTTACTGTTCGGTTACCTTTCGCCAGCAATTCGGAGCTCTTTGAATAACCCTGTTAGAGTTCAAAAAGAATTGAAAGCCATGTTGTCCTAGTTGTGGTCCTCAGTTTGATGTTGTGTTGCATGTAGGTTCACAATCCTTGGCCCTCCAGATGTTTTGGAATTGCAGCCTGCGATGCTCAGCCATGCATTAGTTTTGCTGAACCCCATGGGAAATGCGTTTCTAAAACATCTGGAGTGTCACGGCTGCTGACCCCTGATTTACATATTCAGTGACTGTACGGCATTTATTCTCTCGTCTGGTATTATGCAAGAGGTAGTCCTAGAGCCGGACAGGATGGAAAGCAAAGTAGTTATCCCTGCTGATTTGTATGTTTTACATGGCACAAAAAACAGCTCCTGCAAGACTATAATGGGCAATTTTATTTCCACTTTACCACTGCCATCACCGTGCCTGGATGGGTCTCTGATATCTTGTTTTTTTTCCGCAGGATTGTCTTGATAAGTGGGAGGAGGTCCTTCTGCAGCATATTTTCAGTGTTACCATATCGAGACTGTGCCCATGTTGGGTAGGTATAATCAAATTTGGAATACACTTTAACGGTATTTTTGCCCTCAGCCGAATGTTGATCACGCAACAAAATCTATATGGCACAGGTATATTGTGCCCATGATTGGGATCAAGGCCTGTTGTGCCTTGTATGAAGAATCTCTCTAGTCCCCACCACAAATCCTCCATGACCACACTTCTTTGGCCAAAGCCTCCCAAAAGCAATGGTTAGAAAACCCGATGATGAATGTGTTTTTGTTTTTTTATGGTCATGGTGTTACACAATTGTAAGTGCAAATAAACATTATTATTAAATAACACCGCATTAAAAACACCAAAACATGTAAGTGATAAATTCCAAGAAAACGTATAAACACATAAGGCACTGGCAAACAAATGGAGGCAGTGAAAAAGACACAAACACACCATGACTGGGACACTGACAAACACATACACACAAAGAACCATGGACAAAAAAGCTTGTGAAAGTTACACAGGTGCTGAGAGACGCTTAAAGGCATACACAAGGTCAATGACCGAGACAATGACAACACGAACGGTGATGCTATGATACTGACAGAGATATGGGTAAAGATACAGTCTGACACAGACATTTGACTGGTAACAGAGACACCCCCCCCCACTGCATTCACACTGACGCAGCCCCTGAACCCCCACTACACACACATGGACACCACAGCCCCTGAACCCCTACAGAAATAGACTCTGATCCACACCCTGCACGCACAAGTTGACACAGTATATAGACCCTGAACTGACGCATACAAACAGGTAACCTCCCTTCCACACACACACACACATACAAACAATAACACAGAGACTATGACATTCTGCAGAGCTGAACATACTGTTGTCCAGGCAGGTGCAGGGAGTGATTCCCCCATGCAGTGCCTGGATTACGGTGAAGCTTCTCCTGCTGCTGTTTGAATTTGCTTTTTTGTTAAAAGCTGGAAGTTTTTTAAAGAATATAATATTGGAGGCTCAATCAACATTTAAAAAAGAATAATTCTGGTTTCTGAGCAATAGAGTGCAAGTCAAAACCCTGCCGCCCCCCCCCCCCATAGAAATAAGTGCTTGTAAACGTCACCTGGGTAAAGGTATCGGTACAGCTTCTAAATATCTAAATATGTAAAGTAAAAAAATAAAATCCAACAACAAAGGTTTTTACACATTGCTTCAAAACCTCATCAGACATGTAATGTAAAAGCAGATTGTCCCAGGTCCAGGTGGCATAAAGCCGGTGATATCCAGGGAGCTTAGTTTAGCATTACCTAGTCCATTCTAATTGATTGCACCTGGATGCTCTTTTATTAAAGTGTCAGCAGACTGGCTTAAAGCAGTTATTTGTGCCACGTTTAAAAATAAATTGAAATTTAGATTTCCTGAAGTCAGGGATTGTTCTGGATAAGAAATAAGGAAGAGTACATTTTAAACGTATAACATTTGACTTGACGCGTTTAGAATATAGAATTTAAATACCCGCAGCCTGTACGAAGACGTTTTGTACTTTTTCATAAAATAGAGCTTATTGTCGTGTTCAGTGATGTTGTTTAAAGTTTACACCAGACCTGTTTGTGTCTTGTATTTCTGGACGATTAGCTGTTTTGTAAAGATCTAACTTTAATATTTAATAGGATTCTTTAAATTATTCACTCGGCGGCGTTTCTGTGATGTTGCTGTTCTATCTGTAGAATCGTCTGAGCAGCTGTGTTATCTATTACTGGCTGCAGCTCTTACAGCTGCTGATTTTACTACCCAAAAATGCTTATGGCAAATAAAAATGCTTATTATTCATCTGTTGGGTAGCGCCAACCTATTCTATAGTACTGTACAATAGGTAAGACCAAAGTATGGGGGCGCTATTCCATAGTTAACGGTAAAATGTAGACAGGTTGCAGGAAAATCTGCGCCTGCAGACTTGCTGTCTCCATTTTACCATCTTATTCTGGAGTAGGGGCTACCTTAGCACCTCGCCCAGGAACACAGCGCAAAGCTGCCGAATGCCAGCAGTAGCATTCTGCGCCGCCGCGATTATCTATGACCAGGAGTCCATAGTCCATGGATCCTATACCCACAACATGTGGCCACACAGCAGCTCCCTCATAAATGAGAATGTTGTGGCCTCGGCATTCACTTGCAGCGTCTTCCCAGCCATCTCCATGACTCGCCAGCAGGAAGGGAAGACACTGCGAGATAATGCCATGGCTGCAGGACGCCAGCTGGAAGGTTAGGAGTCTTGCTTTCCAGCATATCTCCGAGCTGGAGGTTGGCTTGGCTTGATAAAGCAGATATGATCACCCAGAAAATGCTGAGATCGGATCAGGACATCCATACGTTCAACCCCTCTGCAGGTGCTGTAGTTGTGTATATGTTGATGGTCAATTGTCCAGCAATCAACTACTCTCGTAGTTGGATGGCCAGGGGCAGGAAGAGCCAAAGGGAGACTTGGCCATGGGCTGTAAAGCAAGTATAAACACTTTAGGGAGAAAAAAGGAGAGCTTCATTTAAGAAATGTAAAGGACTCTGTTAGTTTTGAAGCTGGTTTGATGATCACCTTGGCTGCCATCTTGTGTTTATCTACTGGTCCTTGGTAATTTTATGATTTGTGCATCTTCAGGGCAGGACACCCTCTCAGGAGGAGGTGTGTGCGTGTAGGAGTGCGTGTGTGTGTGTGTCTTGGTCCAGTGGGCATTTAATTGGGCTATGTTGAGATATTTGGAGTTGGTCTCCATGCTGCAGGTCCTGGCCATATACTCTTAAACAAAAATACAAGTTTAACTTTACATTAAAACTTGGAGAAGCCACTTTCACGGTGTTTAATTTGGCAGCTATTCTTGCAATGCTCGACATATTAATCATCAGCCATAAGGAAATCTATTCCTCTGCTTTATGGAAGTAATAACTCTCTGTAATGACGCTGTGTAATCATTTATTGAGCGTTGCGTATAACACAGCTGCCTGCTAAAGTATATAAATATAACGTGGCTTAGTCACGTGTATTGAATAGTCCTAGCACTGGACGGAGCAGATCCCGATGCTGTAAAGCTAGGGAATTTAAACCAATCAGGAGGTTGCAATGTAACAAATTCCTGAAAGCAGGACTGTCAAACTCCGGCTCCCCAGATGTTTCTGAACTACGGCTCCCATGATTCCCTGGCCATATATTCCAATCTAAGAACTCTGGAAACTGTAAGCTATGATCCCCCTGGGATCCCCTGAGAGTTTGCCAGCCGTGCCTTAAAGGGTCATTCTACTGAAAGTGATCTTTATATGGCAATTTTGACCCAATGGTTAAATGAAGTGTGCATGTTTTAACACACTCGGAGGGATTCAAATGGATGTAAATTCTAGCTGTAGCTGACGGCCAATCAGTGCATGAGTTGGTCCTATGCTGTAGCTGACGGCCAATCAGTGCATGAGTTGGTCCTATGCTGTATTGGAGGGCAGATAATGTGAGCGCCTCCTTCAACACCTCCTGTCAGTATTTTCACAAATTGTGGTATTTGCTTCCCCAGAAGTTCTAAAAAGCTGTGGGAAATGTTGGTGCTATAGAAATGATTGAGGATTACATTATTATAAATTATTAATATTATTAACTACAGTCTAGTGCGCAGTGTTTTTATGTATTTTTTCTTGTAGAGGGGATCCACCTATAGCTGCTTTGTGCAGGAGAATAGATGAATGTATAGTTCGAGCTGTCCGCGTTACCTTGACCGGTTTGGAATGTGTGTACGGCAAATGTCTATTACAGAATGAAATCCATTCCCGCACTTTCTAAAAGGTCTATTGTTACATACATGTCTTGAACAATTTATATTGTACGTGTCTCTGGGTGAGGTAGCTTATTGCGAGGGAGGGGATATATATTCTGCGAATTTTAACCTTTCAAAAAATCTTTTTTCTTTTAGGTACAAATATTGCACTTGCGTCACCTGATATAGCTTTAAAACAGGTGCAAGTAAAGACTATCTTTTCATCAGATTTTGCTGCGGTGTCCTTTATTTTATAATGTAAAGCAGGGGCCGGCAACCTTGGCCCTCCAGATGTTTTGGCTCTACATTTCCCATGAGTCTACCGGCATAATGGGAGATGGAGGTCCAAAACATCTGGGATCCATTTGCAATGTTGGCGATAAGATGCCTTGGGAACACTATTCCACTCTTTTGGTAAATGGAGTAGTGTTTTTATCACTAAGCGTAGCAAAGGTTGTTGGAGTGACTGAAAATCTACCTTCCACCGCTGATTTTTTTTGGAGTGCCAGCCTTCTACTTTTTTAAAAATAATATATTTTTATTGATTTTCACAAGTAAATACATCACTGTATAAAATGACATTCCAAAACCATAACAATGGAGAATAGTACAAGTGATGCTTGTAATCAACGTGAGAGTACTGAAAAAATTGTCAAACTGAGTAATAACATTTATAAATCAAAAGCGTATAATATAAACGTTAAGGCTTGTGTCTCCTAATACTTTAAATAATAATGGCGTAAATACGAGAAAAAAAGAGCAAAAAAAAAAAAAAAGGGGTGTTCCAAATTGTTTATATGTATCAAGGTTTCTAGGACCTAAGTAAGAATTGTATGGAATTCCAAATGTGACATAGAGGGCTGTTAACACTATAAAGTTGCTATTGCATTCTTTTGGACAAATAATCAGTCCACCAATACCACGTATTGAAATAGTTTTCATAGTAGTTATCCATGGAGAAGAACGGCTACTGCCGTTATCCATTCCGTGAGGGGCGGGGATCTGTGTGGAACGCCAGTGTCTAGGAATCCGATTTAGCTACGTTGAAAAGTTGACTGGCCAGGTATTTTCTATAGGTAAGGGGAAAGAAGGAAGCCAAATGGAACAAAACTACTTGGAGATGGAGTAAGCTTCATATCAGTGATTTTATTAATTTCCTCAAATATAGTGGACCAGTAAGGGCGAATGAGTGCCCAATCCCACCAGATGTGCATAAAAGTTCCCGCTGATTTCCGGCACCTCCAATATAATTCCTCGGAGGAAGGGTAAATTTTGTGCAGTCTGGATGGAGTGAGGTACCATCTTGATAAAAATTTATAATGGGATTGTTGAATGTGTAAGCTTCGCAATGAGTGTGCTGCTATTTGGAAGATCGAGTCCCATTTATCTTCAGTCTCCTAAATCCCTACACCATCGCAAAGCATATGAGGGCAGAGAGGGGGTAGATGCATCTAAAAGGGTCCCATGTATAGTGGAGAGCATGTGAGGAAGGTGTGGGTCAGTAATACAGAGGGTCTCAAACGGAGACTCATCCAGTCTATCGGGATCACCTAAAGAGAAGATAAAATGTCAACGTTGTTGGTACCAGCCTTCTACTTTATGCTTTGTAGATTGTCTTGGGTTGCCTTCCCAGGGTGCCTGTGCACCGTTAGTATTTTCTTTTCAGGGTCTGTTTTGTTGCCATGTGCAGAGCTCTTTATTGTCCATGCTAGCTTCGTGCATCATCACTGATCGAAGCAACAACCTTCCCATTTTGATCCAGTCAGTTACCAATCTGCTTTTACCTGTTGGTTGTATCTTCATCCTCTCCACATGCCGCTCATGTAGTAGACAACATACATACCACCTCATGGCCAGTCTATAGCTTCTTGCTACACTGGAAATTGCTCCTTACTAGTTCCCTCCCATACCCAAGATGATGCTCCACTCAGCCAGACAGCGGTGTCTACTGGACAGTCTCTCAGCACCCATTGAATCTCCAACACGTCATGTCAATGAAGACCGAGGTTTTCACTTTTCCCATGTGCCATATTACAACGGACTTGCATGGCAAGGTAGCAAACTGACACCATATCGAATGGGCATGTTGTTTGGGTGTAACGAAACCTCTTGATGATTCAACCCTACTGATACTCAGTAGTTCAAAGAGAAAGTTTCTTCGCTTACTCTGTTTCTTTTTGATATATTTGAGAATTTTAATTAATTCTATTGCGTATTGAAACCTTTGACTTGATTTATAGAGCTAGATTTCTCTATGCAGATTTTCCGTTCAAGTGGGTTTTCATTTATTTTTGGTGTAGATGTATCTCCTCTCAAACAGCTCAAATTAAGTTGGACCCTTCAGCCAACCAAGGCAGGATGTGGGGCTACAAGTGGATTGAGGACAGATTGTGGACTTATCAGGGGTGCAGCCACAACACAAAAGGATACCCTTTGAGAACCTGTTCGCCCTTACCCACAGCATTTGCCTGGTTTGTCCAATGGATAGCTTGTGCTTGCAACCGATTTAGCACCTGAAATGCTTTGAAATGTAGTGCAGTCATCTTATATTTTGCTTAGACCAAGATAATTATCATTTTGAAACTGCTGTCTTTTACGTGAAAATGTTCCGTATTGAAGAGAATGTGGAATTGTTACTATTGAATCCCCTTTAACCCCTAACCATACATTGTGCCCGGCCACACCTGTCAAACTACATACCCCTTTCTACAAAGGAATTTAATTGGCTCGTTGCCTAACTATTTGTGTTTTTATTCTTTTGTATTTGTGTTATTTAGCGATGTAAAACTGGAAGGTACAAGACAGCGCCATTCCTCAGGTGGACTGGGGGCACGTGAGCTGATTCTCGGTCTTGAAGGAGTGGAACTTGGTGCTGATGGAAAGGTGAGACTGTCATCTAGAACATTTATATATATTTTATATTTCGATGAATGATCCTGGGGCTTCCTCGTCCGCTTCCGTGTCTGTCAGGATTTTCTCAATACTCTTTCCTTTGAAGAATGGGGCACTTGCTGCTATCTTTTAGTCGAGTGAGGTTCCTTGTACATTTCCTAGCTTCCAGAAACCACCTGCTTCTTACAGATTGTGAAGTGCAATATACCAAAAGCATTAGTTATATGCTAGTGCCAGGAGGACATGACAGATCATTTGGCCCAAAGCACCAGAGTAGGTGTGCGCTTCAAGCTCTACACTGGTTCTACAAGTGTGCTGAGCAGAGGGTTATTTATTGTATTTAGCTTTGTTATTACACCGGTGCGGAGTTCTAAACCTGATACTTGGTGTCAACCAAACCACAACCTTGCCTTGAGACAAATATGATGTGTTTATAAGGAAATAATGTAGAACCTCACTCCGTGTATAAATGGAATTGAAGATGCAGACACTTCATCCAAAACAAATATTTAACGTCGTGATTTAGTAACCTGTGCACACTTTTTCTATATTATCATCCCAGCCTGGGGTCTCCTTTTTAAGTAAATTTTGGCCATGAACAGACATTTGCACATTACATCCAGGGATGAAAAGCATGTGTGTGGGTAATGGGTTCAATATTGTGCCCTCAGATGTATGGCAGGAAGCAGGTTACATAACTAACTGTAGTAACGAAAGGAAAACGTGCTGCATTGTGCAAAGATGAAAATAAAAGTACTTAAAATTTGTACATAGTTTAGTTCAGCGGTCAGTCACTCTGGCCCTCCAGATGTTTTGGAACTACATTTCCCATGAGGCTCAACCAATCTAATGACTACCTGAGAATGTCGTTTCAAAACATCTGGAAGGCCATGATTGCTGACCCCTGATTTAGATGGACACCTACAACCAAATGCTTACACCGAAATAGGATAATCCAAGCAAATATATATAATTTTGTGTTCATGTATATATTTAGTTATAGTCTGAAAAAAGACATGCGTCCGTCAGGTTCAGCTTTTCACACATCACCTACTGCTGTTCATCCAAAAGAAGGCAAAAAAAACCAGTCTGAAGCGCTCGCCAATATGCAACACACTGGGGAAAAAGTTCCTTCTTGACCCCAGAATGGCGTCAGATTTCTCCTTGGATCATGAAGCTTTTACTCACATATAATATTAAGGGTTATAATATTTAATGTTTCTGCAGGAAGGCATCTGGGCGTCATTTAAAAGTCAGTAAAGTCTCTGACCCAACCACCTCAACCGGCAGAGAATTCCACAGCTTTATTGTTTAAACCGTAAAATAACCATCCCAATGCCTTAGGCCGAATTTAGACTGGATGACAGGAAATAGTGACCTTGTGTCCTGTGTATAGTCCTATTAATGAATAGGTTTCCAGACAATGGTTTATAATGGCCCCGTATGCCGTTGCCAAAAATCTGGTTGACTAGAGAGGGCAAGCAAAGTGCCTTGCGGCTGATAAGGTTTAACTACGGCTTGGATTTTTATCATTGAATGGCCAGGACGGGGTAGGCCTTAAATATAAGCTGGAGAAGACATTGGGCTGTGGTGCGAATGGAACATGATGTAGTGGGACCCCTAAATAAAACGAAGAGGAGACGAAAAGCGATACCTAGGGAAACTCGCGCTTACCTAAATGCTTCACGTCTTCGGACAACTTGCAAACAATACGGGAGGGAAGAAGAAATGACTAAATTGAAGGTCCAAAAATCAGGGATTGTCCTGCCAAGCTGGAGAAAGTTACGTGATTGGTCATCCTGCAAAGAAATGCTCCTAGCACCATAACCACTTCCTCTAGCATTAATAAATGAAAGCGTGTCCAGCTGAGACAGCTGTATGTATTGTTGTGGACTTGGTGTAGAAAATGTAAACTGCTCATATAGCTGCACTGTCTGAAAATGAATGCTCTGCCAGCACGGATTAACACGCTTCAAACCAGTTGTAGTGACTCTAGGTGTGTGTGATTTGTACAACGTATTTATCGCAGTGCATATGTTGTTACGGATTGTGACCACTGATGTTGTCATTCCAGACTGTGTCATACACTCAGTTTTTGTACCCAACAAATGCCCTCGGAGCCCGCAGAAATACTATAGACTCGACGTGCTCAGCCTCTCAGGGACGCAATCCAAATCACCGCAACCTTGTTCTCGGCAGAGCCAACAGTATCCAAGGGAGCGTTGACACAGGTGATGCTTTTTTAAATTTTTTAGTGCCCACACCCCCCCCCCCCCCACGGCAACTCATTGCACATGGCTGATTTAGTGGAAGAATTGTCCAGATATAAACTGATGACAATACTGTAGTTTTCCCTGTAAAAGGAATATTCTCTTAATCAGTAATGACTACCCTTAGCATTTAATGCTCTCGTGTTTTTGCACTTAATGAGCATCATGGGATATGTAGCTCCTAAACATCCCACTTGGATCAGCAAGCTTTTAGTAGCATGGCTTGGTCACACGTCGGTCATGCAGGAAGCCCAGTAGTGCGAGCCTTCCACAGCATGTTACTGCTCCTTCCATGGGTTGATAAAGAAGTGCTGGAGATGCAAACCCGTGATTTTATTTTTTTCTAACACTGCAGGAAGTGACATAGGAGATTTCATCGACTATGATCCAAATCTTCTTGATGACCCTCAGTGGCCATGTGGCAAGCATAAACGGGTGTTAATATTTCCTTCTTATATGGTAAGTGGTTTTGTTCCAAAGGCTTTGTTTCCAGAGCCTTTCCTAATGAATGGAAAATCATGAAAACCTGGTTAAACTAGAATGGCTGGACACAGAGGCTGTGCGGTGTCTGTCACATTATTGCATGTTTTTCCTGGGAAAGACATGCGTTTCTCTTGCATCCTCTACATGCCTCACAAGGGTTAAATTGGTTTACTTGAGAAAAAGAAGCGAGAGGTCATAGGTCAGAGCATTATATAGGATGTGCAGCATGGCAGAGAAGTTCATAATTTTGCATTCTTAACCGGCCATGACAAAAAAACATGTTACAGGGACGCACTCTTTACCGCTGCATCCCACATACCAAGACAGGGAATTTGTTTTATACAGTTGGAGGTTTAGTAAAATTTTAATTTGTGAAATGTCATATAACGAAGGTTATCTTTAGTTTACGTTTTCTGAGTTAGAGTGAAAACTTGGAGACCAACCCCAAAATGAGGATTTTGTATGGTTTTTCCATAATTTATTTTTTTTTCTAACTGGCAAATACCTTTTTAAGGATTGTGCGTTGATATAGTGTATGTTGGCGTGTCTGGGTGCTTGTTACTGTATACCTCTTGTTTATTATCTTTTTCATGTTGTTTACTCAGAATCCAACTCTATCCTGCCAACTGGCACCTCCAATACGGATGCTCTTCTATTCTCAATTTTCTCTGCTCACTGGCCAAGCCAAAAGTTGAATAACAAGCGTGTGTTGGATTATAAGCCTAGCGTCAGACGAACGCAGTCATCGCGTCTGTGTCGCCGCACAGTTTAACGTCCGTTGTAGCATTGATTTGTGATCAATAGAGTCCAACACACAAAGTACGTGCGCATGCACCATGCAGGTGGCAACGGACGCCATTTAGGCCTCGACATAAAAGCGCTACGACGGACGCCTAGCGTAGCGGCCTGTGTGCGTGATGACGTGACGTCAGACGCATCGCATTTGCGACGTCCATCATGTTGACGCTCAGAAGCTTTTTTGCTCTTGCTGACTGTACATGTCATTTAATTTGATTCCCATATTTCCCTTTTTTTTTTTTTTCCCTACGTCTGTCAAAAACAACGGACAGTGTGGTGTCTACAGTATCTTCCGTCAGTACGTCCGTCCTTTATGCACGCACGCAGAGGGCGCTCAGACTGTGTTCATCTCACATTAGCCTTAGAGATTTAAATCTCTGTCTATACATTGTGCTACTCGTGGTTGTGTGAGAAGTGACAATGATAATCTTGCATGTCCCTTCAACTTTGTTTCTAGCTCACGTCAGAAATTTGTATAAAATGATGGCTTTAACTCATGGTAACAAAGTATAACGTATCCCCTTTTATGTTTACATAATTCAGATTTCTAACCCCCTTTCTCATGTTTTTTAGACCACTGTTATAGAGTATGTGAAACCATCTGACCTCAAGAAAGATATGAACGAAACCTTCAAAGATAAATTTCCCCATATCAAGCTGACATTGAGCAAAATTAGAAGGTATAATGCATGCTTTATTATTATTAAGCTTTATTTTGCTTTACACAATTCCTCCTTTTTGTCACTGTGGCCTCACTCCAAACATTTTCAATTTAATTCTTTCATTTATTCATGCTATACATCCAAATCCCATCAATCATCCTTAATTAGTAAATTCTATCCACTATTCTCCCCATATGGTTATCTTTCTATACACTTACCTCGCTCCATTATACATGCTTTGATATCCTTCTACCTCCCCCCAAATATCTGTACACATACTGCCTTCTGAATCCTTCTCATTCCACCTGTATCCTTCTGTAATCCTGTATCATCATCCTTCCATCTGCGAATCTTACGTTTTGCCCCTTTTTGTATGACATTTTTAACAAAAACCACAGCCCACCATGTATATACAGTATATATTTTACAGTGGATTGTATGATGGTCATGAAATACTGTAACGATTCTCCTGTCCTGTGGTCTTCTAACAGCCTGAAACGTGATATTCGCAAGCTAGCCCAGGATGAATGTGGCTACGAGGAACCCACAGTAGCCATGGCCTTTGTATACTTCGAGAAACTTGCATTGAAAGGGAAGCTAAACAAACAGAACAGAAAGCTGTGTGCTGGAGCCTGCATCTTATTAGCTGCCAAAATTGGAAGTGACCTCCGGAAACATGAAGTTAAACACCTCATTGATGTAAGTTTATCACTCTGCTTAGAAGCGTTACAGTATCAGACTGTCCACAATTTAGGAGTCAAAAATGTACTGTGTGTGGCATTGCAGATAGATTGGAGGGATAAATTGTGTGCAAACGTGGTCATGTACGCAAAACTCTCCTGTACATTTTGTTTGCGATTGTTACGGGAGTCTGACTTTGCCACCCTGTGCACCCGACATGCAGATGCCTTGGTGGTACTTAATACAAGTAGTGTTCCTTTATAGAGGTTTGATTTAGACTGGGTTTCACACCTCAGCATTTTACAGCACGTTTCTGCGCGCTGTAAAGGGCCGAGACACGGAAAACCCATGATTTCCTATGGGACCCGTTCACACCTGGGCATTTTACAGCGCGCAGGAACGCGCTGTAAAACGTCCTACGCCCAAAGAAGTACGGGAGCTTCTTTAGGGCGTATTTGCAGCACGTTCACTCTGCAGTCTATGGCTGTGAACGCACTGCAATGCGCGTTCGCATTTTTTACGTTTGCGCGATACGTGCGTTAAAAAACTCACATTGTGCATGTAACAAAACACGCAGGTGTGAACCCAGCCTTAAGGTGAGTGATGTGGACAATCGGAATATAACGTGGGAAAGATATTTAGTTCTGGAACACAGCAGTTTGTGAACTGCAACTTGCAAGGTCTGCATCGATGTTTATCAGTTTTGCAATCTAAACCTTTAACATGGATTGGGCGTCTGAGACCATCTTCTCTTGGCAAACAGATGGGGCTAGGTAATCCATATTCTGTGTTCAACTAGAGGGGAGATGCATGGCTGCCAGGTGGCTGGTGCAAGTCCATATGAAGGTTGTTTTGGGTCCTATAATAACTAATCTATCGAAAACCCACTTATAACACGTTCACTCCTTTACTTGGTTTTAGAAACTGGAAGAGAAATTCCGTCTGAACAGACGTGATTTGATGGCCTTCGAGTTTCCTGTCCTGGTGGCCTTGGAATTTGCACTCCACCTGTCGGAGCATGAAGTCATGCCGCACTACAGACGCTTGATACAAAGCTCCTAGCATTGGACACACTTCACGACGACTCCTGGGTTGAATTTCTGAGCTGCAGCTGCTAGTGGAATTGCAAAAAAAATAAAAAATACAAAGCAACAAAACCAACGTACTGTTTGAAGTGCGCTCTGATATATATATATATATATATATATATTTTTTTTTTTTCCTCTTTAGCAACAGATTAGTACAACTATTCTAAAATTCTACTAAAAAGCAGACGTGTGCGCAAACCTCAGACTTGAGTAGCAAACAGATCCTCTGACATTGCAACATTGGTATTATTATTTTTTTAAGAATTGAGGATCAGATCACATTACAAGGAAACATTTTCATCTCATAAACTACAGCTCTGGTGTTTGACGTTCTGCAGAGATTCAAAGGACGTTTACACATGTGGAACATCAGAAGAAATGATGCTGTGTCAAAAAGTTTGTGCCAAACCATTTTTGATCGATTTTTCTTTTTTCTATAAAGCACTTTTATAGATTACACTTTAGCAAGAAATCTGTTGGGTTTTTTATGGCTTTTCCTGGAATGTGGGAGTAAAAAGAAATTGTAAGTTTAATTTAGGGGAAAAGTGTCTTCTCATATTTGCCCATTCAGCCAATAAGCATATGAATGTGGAAGGCAGCTGGAAACGGAGCTGATTTTACATTTTTCCAGTACCTTGGCATGGCGTGTGACACTACAAATGGATAATTTTTAATTTCTGGAGTATTTGCGTAGCCTGGACGCTTTGTGGTTGATGTATATAGTTTGAAGGACAACGTCTTCAAGACTGATTTGTAAAGCCACAATGTTTTAGACGAATTGCACTTTTCCAGTGTGGAAGAGCTGGTTGCACTCATAGGTGTGGTGTATCTGTGCTCTATGTTAGAGTACATATTAAGCACGTTTTAGTGTGCTACATGTTGAACGGTGTTGTGTTGACAGTCAAGCAGTCATCCAGTGCATATCATCCAGATTTATAGAGGGAGAGATGACATGCCATGATTCTGGATGTTATGTCATATTTAACGCCAATAGATAAATGAATGCAGATCATGCAACACCAGGCAAACAATAGGAGAGCTTTATTCCACCCAAGTGAGGCAACATTTCAATCCGAGTCTTTGAGGCTTGACAAAAACAAAATATTGACTGGTCCACTTAGATGAATGAAGCTCTCCTTTCATATGCCTGGTGTTGCGTGATCTTTATCCATACGAGGATTGAGGGACCCCGCACCCTAGCTTTGCCAGAGTGTGGATTCCTCGTTTGTTTTTAACACAAATGACCTGTGGAATTGTGTTTTTATTTTATCTGCAAAAAGGGGTTCAAAACACACAGCCAATCAAGTTGTATCCTGTTGCGCGCATACAACAGGCGTGCAATCATCTCACACATTAACATGTGCTCCGGCTGGTAAAGTGTTTCGGCTTATTGCATTTTTAACCCCCCCCCACATGGTGGGCCTTAAAACACATTTCCACCAACCATTCGGCTTATGATTATATACCTTTATTAAATAGAGCTTGTTATTTTGGCACTTAAACTCCCTGCTTACAGCCAATGTAAACCCAGTGTTTCATGAAGCTTCATTCTACGAAATCCATACAAGCCATCATATCCAAAGTCTTTGTATGCAATATTCTATAAATAAGAAAAATTATCTTCCCTTTTAGTGCCAGAAGGACTGCTTAGAGAACAAACGTAGTCCCGTAACCTCTTCATTATTACTCCGAGGTAAAAGACCATCAATCAAAATGTAAAATTTGAAATTTGTTAAAGAGTAAAAAGATTTTTTTTGCCTTTATGCATTTTATCTTTCTGTAGTTGTTAATGTTTGGATTCACTAAGTTCAATGGGGTTCTGAATGATAATTTTTCATGAGCATTATCCTAGCTTTTAATCAGTAGCATCACTGTGAAGCCTCTTTATCCATTAAAGTCCAGTCAATGGATCTTTCCTTAATTGTCCATCCAGTCTGTGTGCCAGGATGACCATTATGGTAAACAGTGAAGAAAGACATTCCTAAGAAATAACCCACTGACTTGCCTTGAAACTGCTGTGCAATCAGTGATGTCAATGGGGATTCCTTTTGTGGCCAACATAGAAGCTTTGAACTCCTGCCTGGACCCTATGGCTCAAATCAGCCGAGGCACGCAAGCGATGCACACTGAATTCTTTATACCTGAGAGATGTCAAACTAATTACCATGAAGCTTTCTAATGTTGGTAGTTGTGAAGTTCTGCAGGTGTTAAGGTAGGACCAAAATTTTGCCCAGCCATGTCTTTGGAGTTGGTGCATTAACCTCACGTTGATTCCTGCGAGGCTCATATCATTGAACGGTTCAAGTAAGCATCTGACATCCTGCTGGAATATTTGACTGCAACTCCTATGAAGTTTATTTAAAACAAAGTTGACATAGACCTCATAAGGAGCATGGTGGTTGCAGGGACTGCGATGGATTGAGATCTAGAGCTGTTATTTCTCAATTCCTCGTTTCAGATGGAAAGCGAGAAGCAGACATATGTTATGTCCCATTTTGAAAGACCCAGAATTATTTCAAAAGAAACTGCTAAAAAGGTCACAATTGCCCTTTTCCCATAAGAAATGACTACACAGACATCAATTTAGTCTTTATAGAGCTGCTCAGGGGAGAGTTTCTCTCGATGAGAATTGTAACATGAAAAGCTGGTATCGTTTCAACTGCAATGTGTGAAGATGAGGTCCAGTGCCAGGTGGGCACACGCTTTATACATTTTAATCCTTTACCCTTATCCTGTAGTTCAATTTTCTGCAGTAAATAGAATCTGTGGATTTTTTTTCCCATTCAAAGCTGCACAGGTGTAACAAAATACTAAAATGAATCGGCATAGATCTTCTAGACGTTTGGAGATCTTAAAGGGGTGTAGAAACTCTACAGCAGGGATCTCAAATTCCAGCCCCCCAGATGTTTGACCATTTATTGTATTCACATAATTGTAGGCAGAAAATCATGGGAGTTGTAGTTCAGAAACATCAGGGTGGGGCATAGTTTGAGATCCCTGCTGTAGCGTATGTCAAAATCATGTGAGAGTTTGAGATCTAAAGGGGAGCATTATCCTTCCTACCCCGGGCCCATCATTTAACGTGAACATTTACTTTAGTGAAATTTCTATCTTAACAAAAAAAAATCCCCTGTGCAATAAATGCCATATCCCCACTAAACAAAGATAAGATCTATAGATGTCTTTCTTTAATTAGCCAAATGTCTTACGCGGGAGGGGGGGGGGAAATGTAAATTGATCAGGTTCAGCCTTTCACACATCACCTACTACTGTTGATCCAAAAGAAGGCAAAAAAAACAGTCTGAAACGCTCGCCAATATGCAACACACTGGGGAAAAATTCCTTCTTGACCCCAGAATGGCATCAGATTCCTCCTCCTTGGATCAAGCAGCCATTATTACATATTAAATCTTCTATGACTTTAACGTCATGGGACGAGCTATGACTTCCGCACAGAAGCTGGGCCTTTAAAATGCAGGGCATACAGGTATGCCCCGCTGACTTCAATGGGCTGCCTCAGCCCCTCCCCGCAGGCGGTAGCACAGTTGGCTGCAGTGGGGTGGCCTAAACTTGGACAGTCCCCCTGCAGCCAATGACATGCGTCACATGATGGCTGCTTGGGCTGGCCAAATCACCTGTCTGCGTTTAACCTCCACCTGAAAGGCGACATCCACCCCTCGTGAAGGGGTTAATATTCTGTCATCTATGAGGATCAAGTGAGGTTCTATGTTTGAGTTATTCCCTTGAAGAAAAACACATACTATGGCACAGCACTGGGAATGTAATTGTGAACTGGTGGAGGTACCTGGGCTTGCAGTCACTATTACACCTGTGAGCTATCATTTTAGTTTTTTTTTTTTGTATCACCGGTAGATACCCAGGATACATCAGCTTTGACGGTGCATAAGAAAACAGGCGGATTTTCCCTGCAATCGAGTAATGTGCAATAACAGCCAATTCAAGGGCATATATTAAAAGGCTATATAGCAGTTATTTCCCAACCGTGGTCCTCCAGTCCCCCTAACAGGCCAGGTTTTCCAGATATCTGAAGCACAGCACAGGTGATATGATTTACTGCTTAGTGATTGCAGGATTCAGTCTCCATTTCCCCAAGGGGATCCTTTAAACGGAGTAGAGGTATCATCACTGCTCTGCGTGGAGAGAGCCTGTGGAGACATGGGTTCAATCCCAGCGAGCACCTCTCCAGTATGTGTCCTTGGGCAAGTCATCTAACGGTACATACTCGCCATCCAGGACATACTTGAAAATGAGAGAAATATCAATGTATCCTTCCTGGTAAAATCCTTTCTCGAAAAAACAAACCTGGCCTGTTAGGGGGGTACATGAGCAGGGGTGTTGCTATGTGGGGGCGGGGGGTGCGGCCCGCACCAGGTGACACCCGTCCTTAGGGCGGGTGTCTCACCCTGCGCCGCGTGTTCGCTCCCTGCGAGCGTCCGAAGCTATGCAGCTTCGGCGCTCGCCTGGGGGAAACTCGTCACCAGCCGAGTTCTCGCGAGATCGCGGCTGGTCACGTGGCTCCCCCAGGCGAGCGCCCAAGCTCCATGCCGCCGGACGCTCAGAGGGAGCGAACACGCAGCGCAGGAGGTGAGCTGGGGGCATTATCCATGAGCTGCTGGGGCTGGGCATATCCATGAGCTGCTGGGGCTGGGCATGGGCATATCCATGAGCTGGGCTGGGCATATCCATGAGCTGGGGGGCATATCCATGAGCTGGGGGGCATATCCATGAGAGCCGCTGGGGGCATTATCCATGTGTGAGCTGGTCTGGGGCAATATATCCATATGTGAGCTGGGGCAATATATATCCATGGGTGAGCTGCTGGGGGCAACATATATCCATGTGTGCTTTCACTGCCTTCGAACAGGCATCGTACTTGCTGGCAGTTGGCAAAAAGTTGTGTGAGCATATGAGAGAGCTCCGCAGCAATAAACCTCACAGTAATGTGCGCTGTGTGTATGAGCATTCAGTGTTATATGGGAGTACTGATTTAGGAGTAAGTAAGTAAAAATCTGTATAACTCGGGGGGGGGGGGGGTGACACCATAAATTACTGCACCGGGTGACACCAACCCTAGTGACGCCACTGTACATGAGGAACGGTGTTAGGAAGCCCTGCAAATGTAAGAGAAAAGGTGCCCATCTCTTGTTTTGTGTGGGTATTTTTTCTCTTTTGAAACGGACAAACCTGGCAGTGGGCAGCGTGTCCCATATGAAGCGTATACGGTTTCTGCCAAAAACCACCAACTGAAGGGGCATACTTTAAAACCAAAAAAGAAAATCTATTTAGATCCTGCAAAAGACATGGATGAAATCTGATCTGAACGGCTAAAACCTGTAGGAACACGATCCAGGAGATCTTTATCTTCAGTCTCAGTACAACCCATACAAGACGTGCTGTAAGAGAGTCATTTAACAGAACTCCGGCTCGACTGATTTATTCTGTGGTCACATTTACGTTTTGTAACGCGGGCTGGAAGATTTCCTTCAGAAGCTCCCATTACTGCGGGAGACTATGTGCAGCCTCTCAAACTACAGCAAATTGGCTCCTTCGAGAAAGCCCTTTCTATTCTGTGGTTAAGAAGAATTTTTAAAAAGTAGCTTTTTCTAGGAAGAGCCTCCTTAAAGTTTTGGCATCTACCTGGTGTTTTATGATATGGTCGCCTTGAGCCCAGAAGTATTAAAATTCACAGGGAGACCCATGTCTAGGTCAATTTAGGCGCTCCATTATTTTCCATGTAATTTACAAGGCGTTGCTCTGCTCTTAGGCTTCACATGCTGGCGGTAAAATCGGTGCCACATTGACCGGAGACTTTTTGTTTTTATAAAATTACTTTATTAAATCGGTTTTACATATGAAACTTACACAGAGGAGCCGAACAGCATGACAAGAACAATAACACATACAAGAATACTGGGACAAAATATAGATACTGTGTATTTTTTTTTTCCCCTTCCAAAAAAAGAAAAAAAAAAATCAGTACAGTCCCCTTAATCATATTCTCTTGCCTGCGTCTGTGGTCTCATGTGATCCTGATGAAGAGGTTCTTTGGCATTGTGGAAATCCTAATCATGTTCAGTTTTTATTGAGAATTTGCTGTTCACGTTCTTGCTCGATGTTTATTTATGATGGTAGACAATAGTTGTAATTGTGATTCCTTCATGGCACGCCGGCCCCTATAAAATATTCTAAAAAAGTGCTTTAAAACAAGAGTCCTTTCAAAATCGAGTTCAGAATTTGGGATTGCAGACGTGATTAATGTACAGAGTCCATGTTCTGGCACCGGCCCACCGAGCTTTGTACAGACGATACAAGAGATTTTCTTTTTTCTTCATTGATTACATGCCTCGCTTTAGGCTAGGGTCAGACGAACGCATTTTTCAAGTCTACCCTCAGAAAGTGCGTCGGTGCGTCTGAACGCACTTTCTCACAGAAGATGCGACAGCGGTCATACGATGCGCAATTTCGTCCGTGATTTTTTACGGAGCTATTGGAAACAAATGGACGTGATGTTGGCCAGACATGAGCAGCGTCTGACGTCTCCTAATCACGCGCACACGCCGCTATGCCGACGCAGCGCACGCTGTACATCAGTACTAGCGGTTCTACACTCTCGAAAAAATGTGTTCCTTTGCCGCTTGCGTTGCGTGGCTGAACTTCATATATTGGCTGTCATTTGCTGCTACTACGGCCGTAATAAAGTGCGGCTGCACAAGCGTTTGCACTGCGTTTGTCTGACCCCAGCCTTAGAACAATGCATCAGACTAGGGAAATGATCATGGGAGGGGGATATATTAGCCCGCAGTCAGATGAGCGTTTTGCAGAGCGTAAGGAACGTCTGTGAGAGTGGACGTTCCTTCCACTCTGACGCCGTCTGGCCACATCGCTGAGTGCAGTTAGTGCATTCACCGCTGCAAGGCTCGATCCTCCTATGGAGGATTGCACTTTGCAGCCAGTCAACCATGCCTCAAAGCATTTAGACGGGGAGGCTTTCAGTACGTCTGCTGTAGCATGCGCGCAAATTGGGTGTGTTACAGCATGTGGCCGCCCTGTTGAAACGCTGTGACAGGTATCAGAAGGCACGTCAGTACGGGCGCACTTAGTGATCTTGTCTGACACTGGCCGTAGCTGTTACTTGGAAAGAGATCCTGGTGTAAAACTATTTACACATGTATAGAAGCTCCTGCCAGAGGGACGTTTGGGGTTTTGGACCTTTCCTAAATAAATTTCACGTGTGAAATCAAGCATTATTCTAATTTACGTCAGTTGTTTATTACTAAACGTTTAGGTCAGGAGCGAGAAGGCTGCAGACTTTTTTTTCATAAAATTAGGAATATCTCTTTAACCCCTTCAATACCAAGATCGACTATACATGATCTGCAAACTTATTTACAAATCCAAAGGGTCTTACTTATAAATCCAAAGGGTCCTGGCAGTGGTTTTATGAGGAACATGGTAGTGAAGAGGTTAAACATATACACCAAAGCCCTGCTCTGATTCCTGATAGGCAGAATTTATAGTCCATGCTGGGATTGAGCCGATAAAGCACATGCCTTTTAAAGACCGGGAGGTAATGTCAGTCGACTGGTCTTTTAAACCGTTGTTAAAGGTGACGAATGTCAATTAGGAAAATTGATTATTTCAAACGAGCTGAATTTGTTTACACAAGGCCCAAAACCAAAAAGTATGAGCTGGAGTGCCAAAGCAGATTCAATCCAGGTAAGAAGACGACTTTTACGGTTACAAGTATTTATAAAGCACCAACAAGTTCTATAGCGCTGTACAATGGGAGAGACAGAATAACAAACAGAACAGGAGAGAGGACCCTGCCCAAGAGCTTACAACCAAAGAGGAGAGGGGTGACACACTAGGGACAAGATGACAGCGGGAGAATAGCCAATCGCTAATAACCTAAGGGATGCTAAGCCTCGCGTCACTAGTTATCCTGCCCTCCATTAACCTCCTCCTCATCAGCCGGTGTGCACATTCCTGGAAGCTGATCCTGGGAGTCTCTTTTCTTTATAAGCCGGTCCTCTCGGTATACACAAGCAGCGCTTCCCCTACGCCACACGTCAAGAAACTGCAGAAGATAAAAAGTACAAAATTATGATATAAGAACAATAAGGGGGGTGAATGTAACAACTGAAAATCCCATTAATTGAATGTGTTTTTAGCTTGAAGATTTCAGTTGCCTCGAGTTGCTGGTAGACGAATATATAAAATAATGATCTGACCAATACAGTTTATGCACCTACAGAGCCGCTCCACAGACCAGTAGCCGGCGAGCAGGTGGTTTGACAGGTAGCCATTACTTGACATAGCCAAGAGGTAGAGGGGCTCTGGAACATTATAAAGATAACCATCGGCCACTCATTAGAAGGAATTTAAAAAGTAAAAATGGCTAAGCCGTATATTGCCCAAATTACCATGTTATGAAGAACCAGTATAATAATACCATTACCACCCTTTACCTGTACCATGAGGAATAAATACAGTCTGACATTGGTCTAACAATCACATTATACACGGATACCATCCATAAAGATCATGTCTGGGATAAGAAGCTGCTGGGTTAACCCCTGCATTACCTTCCTGTAATATCCCATAGTCCCTTGGCAAGAGGCTGCCATCCACACCTCTCCACAGGGTACAGAGTGGCCCCTGAACATGAGTAATGTGGTGCGTGACCATGGGCGTCCACAGGTTGGGGCAAGGGGGGCACGTGCCCCCCCCTGGAATGGGGCCAGCCGCGGAAGCAAATCCTTAAATTTGCGGCGCTGCACGCCGCAGCGGCCTGCCTCAGCCTGCACTATTTGTTTTTAAAGCAGGCAGCGTCGGCGGCCGCGACGCATGCGCGCAACGCTGCCTCCGCACGTCAGACCACATGTGTGTGGGCACAGTCAGAGAGACAGAGTGGTGGGAATCGGGATTAATGCGCCTGCCCGCGTTGGAAATCCCGTCGCTCTTCTTCCCCTCATCCCCCTCTGCCCCTCACTCACTGTGCGGCACCACCATCCAGCCTGAGCCTGCAGGCGGCCTCCACCAGGCAGCATCTTCCAGCCCCTACGGCCTCTGGTGTCAGTCCAGCCCCTGCAGTCTCCCCTCCAGCATCCAGGCAAGCTGAGTCTCCCTGCCCTGCGGCCTCCGACATCCAGCCAGGCAGCTGCGGCCTCTGGCTCCCATCCAGGCCCCTGCGGCCTCCACTCCAGCATCCAGGCAGAGGCAGGCAGTCCCTGCCCTGCGGCCTCCGACGTCCAGCCAGGCAGCTGCGGCCTCCACTCTGGCGTCCAGCCCTGGCCTGCGGCCTCCCCTCCAGCATCCAGGCCGCATCCAGGACAGTCCAGGCCAGCCTGCCAGTGAGTGACCTCAGGCTCTCCTGTCTCGACTGACCTGCCCATCACATCAGGCATCAGCCAGCTGAGCTGCCAGTGCCTGCAGACTGCAGTGTGTCACACAACTCCTCACATTCACACGGTATGTGGGCTGCATTTATTTATATATTTAAAGGCAGAAATTTGTCATTATGATGAATAGGAAATAGGGGCAGACAGAGCATTTTGACTTTTTAAAGCTATAATATGCCTAATGTCACTGCACTGATGGCAGTCTCTCTTTTTCTAATAATCCTGCGGCACCGCGGCCCTGTAAATGAGATCTCCTTGGTGGTGGTGAGTGAGCAGTCAGTAATCAGAGGTGCATTCAGGTCCTCAGCAGCTGCTGAATTGTTCCATTGCAGCAGTTCAGTTTGCTGCAGCCGTCTCACTGAACGCTTTGGCTGTGAATATGGAAGCGAAAGGGCAGAGGATTGCTTAATGAAAGGTGCTGTTTCTGCAATATCCACTTTTGTCCATTTTATTACCACTTTAGTGTTAATGTTTACCATGTTCCAAAAAAGATTTACAGGGTTATTCAGAGAGCGTGAAAAGCAGGAGAATGACTGGAGAATGAAAAATTCTAGGTCAAAATAGCCGATTTGGAAAGTGAGATGAAAGGGAGAATTTTTCTGGTTTGGCTATTTTGACCTAGAATTTTTCATTCTCCTGCTTTTTACGCTCTCTGAATAACCCTGTTAGTGTTTTAATCCACCAAAACCTCAAACTGAACTTTACCTTATTGGATTATTTGGTGCATGGAGGCGGCCATCTTTCCCACGTCACACTCAGCTAACCCCGCAGCACCTCTTGACTTGGCTGCAAGTGCTATGTTAGCAGTGCTGAGCACTGACAGACACTTACACCTTTATTCTTCTATTAGACTTGTATCATGCTTCGCAGCCTCTGTATTACTACGCTTTATTTTACGACTGTCCCCTTCATGACATTGTCAAAAGGGCAGAATATGGATGCCATTAAAAATTCCCCCCCCCCTGTAAAAATTTCTGCGGACGCCCATGTGCGTGACTGTGCCAGGCAGTCCATTAGGACAGTGGTTCCAAACCCTGGTCCTCGAGTACCTCCTAACAGGCCAGGTTTTAAGGATCACCTTGGGGAAATTCAGACTGAATCCTGCAATCACTGAGCAGCAAATCGTGGGTTCCTAAATAAAACATTTCCAGACCGGTGGATTGGAAGGGGTGACCCAATTCCCTGGCCACCTCTTTTCACCAGATATCAATCCCCTCAACTTCTTTCTATGGGTTTATTTTGAAGATATCGTGTATGGAACAAAGGTACGGGACATCCCTAATCTAAAGCAGAGGATCACTGATGCCGTTGCCACCGTTGAGGGTATGCGACCGCAAACATGGCAAGAAATCGAGTACCATCTTGATGTGCTTCGTGCAACTAATGGTGCCCATATAGAGGTGTATTAAATGACACAAAAAACCTTAAATATATACGTCTCATTTTGTAATAATATTCACTTATCATCTGTCTTTTCATTCTGCCTTTATAATAAAGTTTTAACATTGTAAAGAGACTTTATGGACACCCTGTATAATTGTTAGTGCTACGAGAAGTTTAACGTTATGGCATCGATATTCCAATCTTATTTCTAAACGGAGGTGAAAGTTTTGCGCCTCGCAGCTTGCATGAGCTTACTGTACTTTGTGCTCCCCCTGGTAAGTATAGGAGACGCAATAATTTTTTTAGTGTTTATTATAAGTGAGGTATTAGAAAGTGCAGGCGCAAACTTACTGTAAGGAAGCACAAAATTGTAACTTCTAAAAACTGGTGCTAAATTATTCTGCAATTTCATTAAACAAGCTCCAAAAGCCCCCCTCCCACAATTCTAATCTCCCCTCTCATCCCCCGGTGATAAGGGTGACCTGATCCGCCACTTCTCACCGGAAGCAGAGTGAGACTGAGAACGAATAGTTCCTAGTCTCCCTCTGCGGCGCTGTGAGAGTGACTTCACACAGAGCTTGTGGCCCAGAAGCGCAAGCCTCCATGGAGTCCTATGGACTCCAGTAGTTGATATTCACAGTGGCGCTACTGCAGTTATCAGGGAGGTGCCGAGATAGCACCTTCCTCGAAATACGACATTAACATGGAGACGGTAAGGGAAACTCTGCAAGCGCACATTATCTTATTTAGGCTGGCGTCCGACGTGCGTCATTAAAGAGCGGAAGCAGGGGCGGATCCAGACACAGGTTTGGGAGGGGGGCACTCTACCAGTTTTGGATAAGAGCTGGTGTTACATAGTTACATAGGCTGAAAAAAGACATGCGTCCATCGGGTTCAGCCTCTCACACATTGGGTTCGCAGTGACAGTCAGAGACACGCCTAATCGCAAGCTGTGTTCGTTACACTCACTCTCCCCAGAACATTGCACAGGGTCTGTCCTCATGTGGCTCATGAGCCCTGTGAACCCTTTCCATACGAGGGGCCCAGGGTACCCCCCTCCCAGCACATACCCCTTGCAGCTATGCAGTGTAGGGTAACCCGGGTGTGGGCTGCCCAGTGCATACTTTCCATGCTGGCAGGACACACGTGGCACCCCATCTGCGCAGCCCTGCGAACCCTTTCCGTACCATGGGCCCAGGGTACCCCCCCAGTTCACATGGATATATTGTCCCCAGCTCTCACCACCTCTGCTAGGCCCCTACGCTCTGAGTACCGTGCGGCCGCCGACTGCTTTGCTCCCTACGAGCGGCCGCCGGCCTGCAGCTTGGTCGCTTGCCTGAAGCTTGCTGCATGCCGGCAGCCACTCAATATTTTCGGGGGGGGGGATTGCCCCAGTGCCCCCCCTGGATCTGCCCCTGAGTGTAAGGAAGGTCCACTCTCACGGACCTTCCTTCCACTTGATGCCAGTCTGGCCTCCTCGCTGAGCGCACTTAGTGCGCTCAGCGCTGCATGGCTCGATCCTCCTATGGAGGATCGGACTTTGCAGCTCCGTCAACGTGCGACTCTTTGCAGCTCCGTCTGACGAGGCCTGCTGCACGGCCGCTGTTGTGCGCGCAATTCATGTGCGCGCAACAGTGTGTGGCTGGCCCCATCACTGCGTCGGACGCCAGAAGGCCCATCAGGTGACGCTAACATGGAGACGGTAGGCTGGCATCAGACGAGCGCACTATATGCGCCCATACTAAGAAATATAGCCTACCCTCTGCCCTTTCCAGTGACACCTCACATGACCTTGATCGGTGTAAAAATCTGACATGAATTGCATGGCCGGATCACCATAGGGGCTGATGGAGCAGCAGGTCCAGGTCTATGCCCCAGAATAGGCCCAGAGAAAGGATAACTAGGTCTGCATTGATGGGCATTTGGACCGCTGTGTCTCTAGCTCCATAGAAGCTATAGGGTCATATGAGGTATCACTTGAAAGGCCAGAGCATGGCCTTTCCAATGATACCAAACATGACCAAGTATTAAAATTAAACAATAAATGTTTCCTTATTTTTTTTCCTAACAGCAACATTTTTCACTTTAATTATAAAGTGAACAATGATGTTGCACTAAGTCGCCATCACATTTCTCATCACATTTCACATTTCTCAACAAGTGTGGAGGTGATGGCACAATCTGTTGTTACGAACTGTTGTTACATCAAAAACCTAAACCGCCGCACTGCAACGAAGAGCACTGGGGGGACTTTGGAGCCCTGCGTCACTAATCTTTACACCTCACAAGGTCAAGTGAGGTGTCATTGAACAGGTCAGAGTCTGGCCGCTGCATTAATTCCAAACATGACCATGTAAAATCTAAAAAGAAAATAAAAAAAGTTTTTTTTTTTATTTACTTAAAGTTCCAAAGCGACGGTATTGTCCATTTGTCACGTATAAAATGAGCAATACCACGGCCATTACGCACCTTTAAATATCCCACACTGGGAGCAAGGTCAGTGTTTCATACATAGTCATATTATTCATAAGATACCATCCTCCAAAGCACATGGGAAATATTTCCTCTTTTTTTTAAATTTTTGGTTAAAATTGTATATATTTCTCAGAAAAATGCAGTAACAGGTTCCCATTTCACTTTTTATTTTTTAACAAGAATTCCCTATAGAATAAATAACCACAAAGGTTTGGATTATTAGATATACCAATAATGGTGCTTTATAAATACTTGTAACTATTAAACTAAAATCTGTTTTCATTTCACTAAAATCCAAAAAAGCCACCAAAATATTCAGCTCCAGCCCATAGAGAGCTTAATGCGGCCCTGATGAATTGTTCCAAACGCCGCCTGCCTCTCCTCACTGCGGTGCCATGGTTTAGGCTTCCAAGAAACAATCAGGGTAATTCCAAGAGATCCGAATTGCTTGAGAAAGGTAACCAAACGCTGAAAATCAGCGTTCGGTTACCTTTCTTGGCCATTCGGCTATCCAGAGAGCAGGCAATTCGCCAAATCCTGGCGAATTGCCTGCACATACGGTGCCTGTTCGGTGCCTGTTCGAGGGCAGTGAAATCCCCATAAAAAAGCACTGCTTCGGCTTTTCAGAGAACACAAACCAGCAGTGAAAGGTTCCCGAAATGCCCTGCCATTCTGTGGTTTAATTCGGCAAGTTTATTCAGTAGAATCCCATAGGCTTCAATGTTAAAAATATTCCCGTGTTTAATTCAATATCTAATAAACCATTCTTTATAAAATTCTGCAGTAAAGAGTCTCTTTAGTTATAGATTTTTTTAGGATATTTTAAGCATTTTTCAGAATTTCTGATTTTTTTTTATTTAACCCTTTCGCTGCTGAGGCATTTCTGAGCTGAGCTCATTTTTACCTGTTTCGCTCATCATGTTTAAACGTGTTTTGAAGGCTTATTTTAGTATATGACCCAGACATATTATATATCGTTCTTTCCGGCAGATTCATAATATGTCATTATTATATGTATACGTCATGTCCTGCAATAAAATATGAATTTTCAATAATTTACAACGTATAAAGTGTGTTTTTTTTCACATTTTAGCATGCGAGCAATTGCGGTTATATTTTGTATGGGGTGCGCTTGTTAAAAAAATTAGAAATGGGGTCTCGATTCCTTTTTTTCTTTTGGGGAAAATTACGCGATGCGCATACAAAAATCGTTAGTGCAGCATCATTGTTCACATTATAATTGAAATGGGAACAATATTGCTGCATTAACAAACCAAAAAAAAGAAAAAAAACTTATTTAATTTTTTTAACATTTTTAAAAAAAAACAAACTTTTTTCATAGTCATGTTTGATATCGTTGGAACGGCCATGCTCTGGCCGATCCAACAGTACCAAACGTTAACCCCTAGCTGCCACCGATCGGGAGATAGGGGGTTCATTGGAACCCCCCATCTCCACCATTGGTGGCAGCTAGGGGTTAACTCCAGGACTGGCGTCATCGTGCTATGCATCGTGCTATGCACGATGACACCAGTCCTCAGGGGGAGTTCCCGGAGGCTTGGCCGACATCCAAGATGTCGGCCAGCTCCGGGAAAGGATCACGAACCGGCGCTTTTCAGCGCCGATTCGTGATCCGGCTCCCCAGGGGTTAATGACAGCCACCGTTTGGAAGGGCAGGCTGTGCCCTTCCAAGCAGTGCCTGTATTAACTCCCTACTCCCCGGCGATCGGGAGGGAGAGAGGTCCGAAGGACCTCCCCCCCTCCCTTTCAGGCGAATCCTCCGCACATGCGGGGGGGGGGGCGCCTGAATTAGATGTCATCGCGTCGCCGCGATGACATCTAATGTCCCCGCCAGGGTCCCGAGTGCTGGGCTGACATCCAAGATGTCAGCCCGCACCTGGGGGCGCTGTAATCCGCCAGGAGAACCACTTGGCTGGACGCGCCGAGCGTGTCCATAGCAGCCAAGTGGTTAAAGTTTACTTATTTTTTCTGTAACAGCCCTCTTTATTATCATTCCCTGGACCTCATATGTAAATTTCAGACATTTTCGCTCAGTAGATTCTTTGCAAACAGCGTTTCACTTTTCAATCATTCATGCAAACTGTTTTCCTAAATTATTCACTCTGTCTGCGGTGTCGGCTTTTTCCGGCGGCTGCGCTGCGTGTGATCGGCTCCTGCTCGGGTTTTTCCGTGGTTTTCGGGAAGGTTAATCGAGATGTTTTTGTAGGTTTTCGGCGTGCATTTGCTGGGTTTTGCGGTTCGTTTTCGTCGGGTTTGCGGCAGCTTTTCCCTGCAATTCGGGGACCCTGTGGTGCTTGCTGAATACACCGCAGGGTCACCGAAATGGGATCGGCAAAAGGAACCGAATTGAAGAGAACGAAAAGTCACGGAACGTGCGGTGACTTTTCGAATCTCTTTGGGTTATTACTCATTCAGGGTAATTCATTGTGCCATCACCTTCACACTTGCTGGCAACGTGATGATAAATGAGAAGGTGATTTAGTGCAGCATCACTGTTCACTTTAAAAGTAAACAATAGTGCGGTGTTCAATTTTTTTTTTATTATTCATTTTATATAAAACCTGTTCATCATTGGTATCACGCGAGAGGTCATAGCCTGCCCTTTCCAATGATACCTCATATGACCCTCTACCATGTTGGGTTCTAGGGAGTCAAAAAAATTTACCTAAATTTAAAATAGAAACGAAAAAAAAAGAAAAAAAACACTTCCAGGCGCACCTTACTAAAATTTCCACTTTTTTAACCCAAAAATGGCCAATATACAAACATCAAATGAATTAATATTTAAACAAAACAGTGGTTATATTATAATGATAAATGTGCATAACTTAAGGAATACTTATAGTTCAGTGGTGTTTCCTTTTTTTTTTTCCCCTCTCTCAGCATGGGGTCCTGCGATGTAGCTGTTCAGTATCCCAAGAAAAGAGGAGGGGGGAGGGTATTTCTCCACTTGATGTAAAAAGACAGCAGATCGGCAGGTGATTCAATTAAAATGCATTTATTAATCAATAAAAAAGGTTGACCTTCAACTATAAAATCAATTGTTAAAGTACTAATTAAATAGGATCAACAAAAACGCGCTTTCACCTTTTTTGGACTTTTTGCACAGACTGATCATTCAGAAAGATAACAACTGACGCGTTTTTGTTGATCCTATTTAATTAGTACTTTAACAATTGATTTTATAGTTGAAGGTCAACCTTTTTTATTGATTAATAAATGCATTTTAATTGAATCATCTGCCGCTCTGCTGTCTTTTTACATCAAGTGGAGAAATACCCTCCCCCCTCCGCTTTTCTTGGGATACTGAACAGCTACATCGCAGGACCCCATGCTGAGAGAGGGAGGGAAAAAAAGAAGAATCACCGCTGAACTATAAGTATTCCTTAAGTTATGCACCTTTATCATTATAATATAACCACTGTTTTGTTTAAATATGAATTCATTTGATGTTTGTATATTGGCCATTTTTGGGTTAAAAAAGTGGAAATTTTAGTAAGGTGCGCCTGGAAGTGTTTTTTTCTTTACAACCTCAAAAACACAAATATAGTAGAAAATAGGGTTGCACCGATACCGATACTAGTATCGGTATCGGGGCCGATACTGGGTACTGCAGGAGTACTTGATACTGGTGTAGTACCCCCGATATTTTTCCCGATACTGGAAGCCGGCATTGAGCCGGCTTGCCGGCATCCGAGGGGCTGCGGCGGCTGTCCGAATGCTCTATCGGCATTCGGACAGCCGCCCCTGGAGCTGCTCTCCGCGATACTTACCTTCCTGAGCGACGCCGGGAATGTCTCCGCGCGTGCGCTCGTTGGAAGGACCCCAGCCGCGACCACGTGGGACCATGTGATCGCGGCTGGGGTCCTTCCAACGAGCGCGCGCGCGGAAACTTTCCCGGCGCCGCCCAGGAAGGTAAGTATCATCGCGGAGAGCAGCTGCAGGGCCTGTCCGAATGCTTTTCGGACAGGCCCTGCAGCTGCTCACGGTGTTCATACTTACCTTTCCGCGTGGTCCCACGTGGTCGCGGCTGGGGTCCTTCCAACGAGCGCAAGCGCAGAGACATTCCCGGCGTCACTCAGGAAGGTAAGTATCGTCGGGGGGGGGGATCCATGAGCTGGGGGGGCATACCCATGTGTGAGCTGGGGCATATCCATGAGCTGGGGGCAATATCCATGTGTGAGCTGGGGCATATTCATGTGTGAGCTGGGGCATATTCATGTGTGAGCTGGGGCATATCCATGTGTGAGCTGGGGCATATCCATGTGTGAGCTGGGGCATATCCATGTGTGAGCTGGGGCATATCCATGTGTGAGCTGGGGCATATCCATGTGTGAGCTGGGGCATATCCATGTGTGAGCTGGGGCATATCCATGAGCTGGGGGCAATATCCATGTGTGAGCTGGGGCATAGCCATGAGCTGGGGCATATCCATGTGCGAGCTGGGGCATATCCATGTGCGAGCTGGGGCAAATCCATGTGTGAGTTGGGGCAAATCCATGTGTGAGTTGGGGCAAATCCATGTGTGAGTTGGGGCATATCCATGTGTGAGCTGGGGCATATCCATGTGTGAGCTGGGGCATATCCATGTGTGAGCTGGGGCATATCCATGTGTGAGCTGGGGCAAATCCATGTGTGAGCTGGGGCATATCCATGAGCTGGGGCATTATTCATGAGAGGAGCTGTGGCATAGCCATGAGCTGGGGCATATCCATGAGCTGGGGCATTATTCATGAGAGGAACTGTGGCATAGCCATGAGCTGGGGCATATCCATGTGTGAGCTGGGGCAAATCCATGAGCTGGGGCAAATCCATGAGCTGGGGCAAATCCATGAGCTGGGGCATATCCATGTGTGAGCTGGGGCAAATCCATGTGTGAGCTGGGGCATATCCATGAGCTGGGGCATAATCCATGTGTGAGCTGGGGACAAATCCATGTGTGAGCTGGGGCAATATCCATGAGCTGGGGCATTATTCATGAGAGGAGCTGGGGCATATCCATGAGCTGGGGCATATCCATGTGTGAGCTGGGGCATATCCATGATCTGGGGCATTATTCATGAGAGGAGCTGGGGCATATCCATGTGTGAGCTGGGGCATATCCATGTGTGAGCTGGGGCATATCCATGTGTGAGCTGGGGCATTATTCATGAGAGGAGCTGGGGCAAATCCATGAGCTGGGGCAAATCCATGTGTGAGCTGGGGCAAATCCATGTGTGAGCTGGGGCATATCCATGTGTGAGCTGGGGCATATCCATGTGTGAGCTGGGGCATATCCATGAGTGAGCTGGGGCATATCCATGTGGGAGCAATATCCATGTGCGAGCTGGGGGCAATATCCATGTGCGAGCTGGGGCATATCCATGTGTGAGCTGGGGAATATCCATGTGTGAGCTGGGGCATATCCATGTGTGAGCTGGGGCATATCCATGTGTGAGCTGGGGCATATCCATGTGTGAGCTGGGGCAAATCCATGTGTGAGCTGGGGCAAATCCATGAGCTGGGGCATATCCATTAGCTGGGGCAGTATGAATATATATATATATATATATATATATCGGGGGGGATATACATGTGAGCTGGGGCATTTTTATATGGTCTGTTCTTATTGGAAAGCGTCACATGACATTAAAGAAAAGTATCGGTACTCCGTATCGGTGAGTACTTTTAAAAAGTATCGGTACTCGGTCTTAAAAAAGTTGTATTGGTGCATCCCTAGTAGAAAACACTTATCTTCTAGCTTGCAGCACCGACTTATATTGAGCACACCTTAATAATCTTATAAACACCAAGAAAAGCACCAGATTCACGCTTTCCTCTACTTCTAAATTTAAAATGTTTGAACAGCATGGCACCCGTAAGCACATGCCTACTTTGTCTAATTATAAATCCGGCCATGTATATAACAGGACAGCTATGTAGATTTTCTGGTGTATAGCTGTGTAGATATATAGATGGGCAGAGAAAAAGGTTGACTCTATAGCTGTGTGTTTGTGTTTTCGCATTGTACACAAAACACTAGATACAAAATATATACAATAAATACACTTTATATATGCGCAATGAAGTCACCCTCTGGGATTCCCCTGCCTAATAGTACAGGAGATGCAGGGGTCTTTTAGACTGCTGTATCTCTGGATCTGAAAGAGCTACAGGGACGGTTGAAGTGTCATTGGAAGGGCCGGAACCTGGCCTTTCCAAGGATATCCAACATCACTATAGGGGTTATTCAGAGAGCACCGAAATGTCACCAAAAGTTCGGTGCTCGCTTGGTCCCCGCACTTCAGGGAATCAATTTCCCTGACCCTGCGGTAAATTCAGCATTCGTCGCAGTGTCCCCGAAGTGCAGGAAAAAGAGGCCAAATGGATCACACAAATAATTTGCCGATAACACACCGATATGATCAGAAAAATCTGTTCGATCTGAAATGCCGTAGAAAACCAGACTATCCGCCGCAAACCCACCAAACGTGCCTGGAAAAAGTCGACGATTCGCTGAACACAACGCCGACCAACCGCCAGAAAAAGCCAACAAGCCTACGAACAGGGTAAAAAACTAAAACACAAAACATTTAGGCTGGGGTCAGACTAACGCATTTTTAACGTGCATTTAGGCGCACTTAATCACGGCTGCAGTAGCAGCAAATGACGGGCAATATACGAAGTCCGGCCGCACAACGCAAGTGGAAAATGAACACATTTTTTCGAGAACGCAGAACCGCTAGTACTGACGTACAGAGTGCGCTGCGGCGTGTGTGCGTGATTAGGAGATGTCAGACGCTGCTAATGTCCAGCCTACATAACGTCCAGACGCAAGAAGTGTTTTACTGACGATCCGTAAAAAATCACGCACGAAAATGCGCGTCATCTGACAGATTTCGCGCATTCCGTGAAGAAATACGTCAATGCTTTCGGATGCACTTTTTGACGATCGCTGCGAATAATGCGTTTGTTTGACCCTAGCCTTACACTGGGGTCAGACGAGCGCACTGAATGCGCACTGTAACGGACGTACTTTTTAACTGATGAGATTGTGGTTACATTGTATCCATTAATTTTGACTGATGCTGAGAAAAAGAAAAAAAAAACTGTGCAAGGGTTTCTCTACGTCCTTCTAGCTTTTTCACATTGATGCCATTTTGGCGTCCGTTGCAACATGTGTTGCGCGCGCGTGTGAAAAAGTGCGCACGTGCTTCGTGTGTTGTTCTCTATTGACTCCTTTGAAAAGCTACAACGGACGGCAAACAGTGCGGTCAGACGGACGCAAAGAGTTCGCTCGTCTGACGTGGGCCTAAAAGTTTCCAAATTTTAAAAGCTGTTTGCAAAAAAACTACTGGATGAAAATATCTGGAATTAACATATAAGGTTCTATGAATGATAATAAAATGGTTCGTTACAGGAAAAAAAAATTAGGCATTTTTCGTCGAGTTTTTTTGCTGTAGATTAAAATAATAAATGGTTTATTAGATACAAGGTGGAAAGCCTGCCCAGAGGGCAGTCTATTGTGGATATACTGCCCCAGCTCATGGATATATGGCCCAGCTCGTGGATACTGCCCCAGCTCGTGGATATTGCCCCAGCTCGTGGATATTGCCCCAGCTCGTGGATATTGCCCCAGCTCGTGGATATTGCCCCAGCTCGTGGATATACTGCCCCAGCTCGTGGATATACTGCCCCAGCTCGTGGATATACTGCCCCAGCTCGTGGATATACTGCCCCAGCTCATGGATACTGCCCCCCAGCTCCTGGATACTGCCCCCCAGCTCCTGGATACTGCCCCCCAGCTCCTGGATACTGCCCCCAGCTCCTGGATACTGCCCCCCAGCTCCTGGATACTGCCCCCAGCTCGTGGATACTGCCTCCCCAGCTCGTGGATACTGCCCCCCAGCTCGTGGATACTGCCCCAGCTCCTGGATACTGCCCCCCCAGCTCGTGGATATTGCCCCAGCTCGTGGATATTGCCCCAGCTCGTGGATATTGCCCCAGCTCGTGGATATTGCCCCAGCTCGTGGATACTGCCCCAGCTCGTGGATACTGCCCCCCAGCTCATGGATACTGCCCCCAGCTCATGGATACTGCCCCAGCTCATGGATACTGCCCCCCCAGCTCATGGATACTGCCCCCCCAGCTCCTGGATACTGCCCCCAGCTCCTGGATACTGCCCCCAGCTCGTGGATATTGCCCCCCAGCTCGTGGATATTGCCCCCCCAGCTCGTGGATATTGCCCCCCAGCTCGTGGATATTGGCCCCCAGCTCGTGGATATTGGCCCCCAGCTCGTGGCTATTGGCCCCCAGCTCGTGGATATTGGCCCCCAGCTCGTGGATATTGGCCCCCCAGCTCGTGGATATTGCCCCAGCTCGTGGATATACTGCCCCAGCTCGTGGATATTGGCCCCCAGCTCGTGGATATTGCCCCCCAGCTCGTGGATACTGCCCCCCAGCTCATGGATACTGCCCCCCAGCTCATGGATACTGCCCCCCAGCTCATGGATACTGCCCCCAGCTCATGGATACTGCCCCCAGCTCATGGATACTGCCCCCCAGCTCATGGATATTGCCCCCCCCAGCTCATGGATATTGCCCCCCCAGCTCGTGGATATTGCCCCCCAGCTCGTGGATATTGGCCCCCCAGCTCGTGGATATTGCCCCCCAGCTCGTGGATATTGCCCCCCAGCTCGTGGATACTGCCCCCCAGCTCGTGGATACTGCCCCCAGCTTGTGGATATTGCCCCCCCAGCTCATGGATACTGCCACCAGCTCATGGATATTGGCCCCCCAGCTCATGGATATTGCCCCCCCCAGCTCATGGATACTGCCCCCAGCTCATGGATATTGCCCCCCCAGCTCATGGATACTGCCCCAGCTCATGGATACTGCCCCCAGCTCATGGATATTGCCCCCCCAGCTCATGGATACTGCCCCCAGCTCATGGATATTGCCCCCAGCTCATGGATATTGCCCCCCCCAGCTCATGGATATTGCCCCCCCAGCTCATGGATACTGCCCCCAGCTCATTGATATTGGCCCCCAGCTCGTGGATATGCCCCCCAGCGCTCATGGATATATGCCCCAGCTCAGACATGGGGCGGCTGTTCGAATGCTCTATTGGCATTCGGACAGCCGCCCCATACTTACCTTTCCGAGCGGCGCCGGGGAAGTGAAAGTTTCCCGCTTCCGCTCGTTGAAGGACCCAAGCCGCAGTCACGTGACCGGGGCTTGGGTCCTTCAAAGAACGGAAGTGGGGAAACGTTCACTTCCCCGGCGCGAGGGACCTTTCCCTTCGCCGCTCGGAGGTTGGATGCGCTCGGCAGCGGGTAGAGGCTGCGAGCGCAGCCTCTACCCGGCTGCCGCGTGCATCCAACCCCGAGCGGCGGAGGGACCTTTCCCTTCGCCGCTCGGGGGTTGGATGCGCGCGGCAGCCGGGTAGAGGCTGCGAGCGCAGCCTCTACCCGGCTGCTGTGTGATCTTGTAACCGCCGCGGCGAGCCGGCAGCCGGCTCGTGCCGCGGCGGTTGCATGCGCGCGCAACCAACCGCCGCTGGTTGCGCACGCATGCGCAGAGTAAGGCTTGGCGACGGACACGCCAAGCCTTACTCAATTATAGTATAGATGCAGTAAAAACGGAAATATTTTTAACATTGAAGCCTATGGGATTCGCCTGATTAAACCTGCTGAATGAAACCAACGAGCAGCAGGGCATTTCACTGCTGTTCAGTGTTCTCTGAATAGATTAACGATTACTTCTCAATGGGAGATGTTACAGCTGTCAAAAGGCACCATATTTCGCTTGCAATGTGCCAATATTTGGCACATTGCCAGCTTTTGAATAGCTGAAAGGCCCCAAAATCGCACTGTATACGGAGAAATTCCCTGTTCGGTGCAATTTTGGGGCCAGTTCGTCTGTGTCTGAATAACCCCTTATGTAAATGTGTAAAAACAAAACGATAATAAAATAATGAATAAGAAAATTAGTTCAAGATGGCCTTTTTTTATTTTTGTTCTAAAAGACAGGGGTATTGTTTTTTTGCCTTATAAAATTACCAATGCACCACATAAATTTTTTCATATATATTTTAATATATTTAAATTAAAATTGAATATAATTATTCTAAGAATATATTTTTCTATTTTATTTATATTAAATATATTTTAATAAAATACTGTATTTTGATATAACTTTAGTTTGAAAACAATTCAAAACCATTATATTTAACTCCTCTATTAAACGAGTTTGAAATTTTTCATGTGGCCCCCATGGGATTTGAAAACTTCCAGTGGCCCTCGGGTAATTTGAGACCCCCGCTTTAAATGAGTATTCATTTTGGCCAATTTAAAAGAAAAAAAAATTATACAGAATATTAAGAAAACAAAATGGATTATCTTCGCAAAACACTTGGCAGTGAAGGTGTTAATGGCTCAAAGGATTTTCCCCGACATGTGAAAACTCACTTCATTTTAATTAATTTCTGGCCACCGGAATCTAATTTTTTTCTTTGCCAGCAGCAAATTGGCTCATTTCCACCTTGTTGCATAACTCGAACCCCTGAAAATTCCGACAATGAATTAATCTTTGTGTTAAACTTTAAATCTTAAAAAGCCGATTTTGCTTGTGAAACAATAAAGCTGCTTACTAAGAAATGTCTGTAGAGTTTATTCACAGAGGGGCACATGTCTGGGCATACTGCCCTCGGCACCTCAGAGTGCCTGAAGAGGGATTCAGTCATGACCCACACAGGAGCGCATCCTCCCTGCAGGATATATAGGCTACCTCAAAGGGACTGATGAGGACACTCTTTTGAGGCTTGCTTCAGGTTTATAAACATCCCACGTAAGATCGCATGTAGATGGGAGAGCCTTCGGTCTACTTTTTCAGATATGTCACTATAGGAAACCTATCACCTCTGAGATCAGCATTACACGTGGAGGGACTGTGCATCTTTAGGATGCAGCAAGCAAGAGGGCTTATAGACTGTGCCGGACCCGTTTAAAAATATGGGGCTAAAATTCAAGCCTGGTGTAAACCTATCCACTCTGGTAAACTTAGACTTTACCAAAACATTGTAAAACATACCCGAGGCCTTAGGCTGGGGTCAGACGAGCGTATTTGAAGAGCGGAAGAAACGTCTGAGAGTGGACGTTCCTTCCACTCCACGCCCGTCTGACCACCACTTAGTGTGCTCAGCGCTGCAAGGCTCGATCCTCCTATGGAGAGTCGCGCTTTGCAGCTCCGTCAACGTGCGTCCTAGCACTTTTACGGAGACAGCTGCTGCACGGACACAGCACGGCCGCTGTTGCGTGCGCAATTCGTGCGCGCGCAACAGCGTGTGGCTGGCCCCGTTGCAGTGTCTCAATGCTGCGACGGACGACAGAAGGCACGTCGGTCCGGGTGCATATAGTGCGCTCGTCTGACGACAGCCTTAAAGTTTACACCAGGCTTGTGCTCTAACCCAGTGGTTCCCAACCACGGTCCTCCAACAAGTCAGGTTTTCAGATATCTGAAGCACAGCACAGATGATATGATTTGCTGCTCGGTGACTGGAGGATTCAGTCTGTATTTCCCCAAGGTGATCCTTAAAACCTAGCCTGTTAGGGGTACTTGAGGACCTCAGTTGGGAACCACTGCTCTAGGGTATAAACAGCCCACAGACTTGTAGTTGTGCAAAATAAGAGGTCTTTTTATTCCATAATGGACATACGTCACACTTGGCTTTGAATCACTATTGCAGGTGATTAGACAAAAACTACAAACCAAACCCTAGCTCAATTAGAGCACTTACTATAGACACAGTGATCCTGACTATCCAAGTAACAATTTAATAAACAAAAAACACAGCATTTCTTAGAAGGGTCACTGCTCCCCGCCCTGCTCAGAGCAGTCTGATTAAACACACTTCTCTCCAGTCAGCAGCCTGGGAATTTACCTGTTGCTTAATTGATTAATTGGCAACTGTGTGGGTGAGAATAGAGGCCATGCAGGATTCTGGGTCCTAAATATCTTCCCTCAATTACTCTCCCAGACATCCTGTTACCCAGCCCATGCACTCCGTCACAATATATATTTATGTGTGTATATATAGATCTACATAGTTCTCCTATAAGGACTTTGAAGAAGTCGGGAAATTGTATAATGTACCTCCATATTCTGAAGGTCAAAAAAACACTGCCTCCAATGTATCCTTATCCTTCAGTGCATTTTTTTATTGAATGGGCTCTGTGTCTGGCAAGGCAGCCAAATGACAGTGATCACTACGATTCATTCATCACACAGAATGATAGGCTGCGTTCTCTCCCCTGATCGACATTGTGATGCAGACTAACCACTCCATATGGCCAGAAGTCACATTTACAGACACCTGTAGAGAAAAACTATGGGAGTTTTAAAGAAAGAAGAAAAGTAGCAAACCCCGGTGAAAAATTGGCATTGTTGCCAAGGCGACAAGTGCCAGCCTATGGGGGGGGGGGGTCTGAAAAGTGTAAGGAGAGGCTACTTAGTGATAATACACAAATACGATTTGTGAGGGGAGATGCAGGCAGAACAATCACAACAGAAATCCACAGACATGTAGACAGGCCTCCAAGTTGTGACATAATGCAGTGATTCACATAAGCACCTTGAAAGGTCTGGATATCACATTTTTCTGAAGAGGCCTTCTGACTAAACATTAACATTTTCCATCCACATAAGATTTCTATACGTTATGTTATGCTTAAAAACAAAGATGGGAAGATCAGTGTGAAGAACAGATTTGTTTTTAACGGATAGAATCGAGTGTAATTAGTGCGCATCACCGCAAATAAAACAGCAGGGAATGCGATGGAGGCAAAAAAATACTCAATACGGCTATAAAACTTAATTGCTCCAGTGTGTCTGGATGTGCTAGTTGCATTGTCCATCTATCCCCGGTATACCTCTGGCATCGATCACTGCAATTACTTTTAAATGGAGAACATGGAGCATCGCTCTTACCATAGCGTTAGTTGTACATTCAAGGAGATCTCAAAGAAGAACAACGACAGGCCAGACGTGATGACCTTAAAATGAATAAAAAAATAAATATATTACAATAATATCGCAAGCAGCAAAAAAAAAACAAACACTATTAATAATTGTAATAAATAAACTGATTTAGTAATTATATATATATATATATACACACACATATACATACACCCACACATAAATACTTATTTTAAAATCGTTTATATTTTTCAATGTCTGTAAATGTTCTTTGTTCTTAGCATTTGTTCTTAGGATGATGAGCAGAATTGGCTTTGTGACACTTACCCTATATGACATTACAGTCTCGCTTCAGTTATGAGACAAGAGAACCAGTTAGACTTGTCATTGAGATCTGATGAATGCCTTTTCATGGGTCATACCGAAGCTGCACTCAAGGAGAGGGAAAGTTGACAACCGACCCAGTTTTCCACGTCTTTGCTCAGTGTCCCGAAGGGGTTAATTGTCCTGGGGCTCTAACTTTAACTCATCTCAATCTTAGTCTCAGTCTCCGGGCAGAGTCCTGGAGCATTTAACCCACAAGAAAAACTGGTACTGTTAGCATTTCATCGTTTTTTAAAAGTTAGTTACATGTCCAGGGCTTTATCACAGACTTGTTTTGATTTCTCCTTAGTGTTTATTTTAATCAGGACAAGTGACTCCATCCACTTATTTTTGTGACATCTAAATGCTATTATTTTTTTTTATAATGCTATAAAAAAAGTGTGAGGTTTAAAATAAAAAAAAAAGCATAATATGTAGAGAGAGGTGTATTCCTTTGGATGTAGTATCAAAAAAGAAGTTCTGGAACCTTCCAGTAACATCATTCTGTTACATACAAGATGTTTATTATTGATAGTGGCAATGTTTATCACTCCTTCAGGCATAGGCGTCTCTAGGGGGGCCAGGGGGGCAATTTCCTCCCCCCCCTAGGTTATTCATTGCCCCCCCCCCCACCAGTATTCAGCTTCAAGCTTCCCTCACATCTTCGGACCAATGTGTCTCAGCCCCATGCATCAAACGTTGTCGATCAAGATGTTATTAGAAAGAGCAAAGTCTGGCCTTTCCAATGATACCCAACCATATTCAGTGTAAAGACGAGATCATAAATAAGAAGATATGAAAGAATTGATATTTTTAATTTCCTGTATGAATATATACTGTATGTCAGGCCTCAAAATTTCCACTCGCCTGCTCGCATTTGGCGAGTGGAAATTACATGAGGGCGAGTGGAAATGCAGACGCAGGCAGGGCAGGATTGGGGTTATGTGGGGCAACTACTGGCGAGTAACTCTTAAGGCCTGGCTAGTAGCTTGGGACTTGAAATTTTGAGCCCTGCTGTATGTATTGTGATTCAAATACGTACTGTAGTAAATATATTGGGCTATGGTTCCCCCCTCCTTTTCATGGCACATGACCGTTAGGAAAGCTGGAAAAGTGCCGAAAGTTGTAAGACAGAAAAAAAACATCTCTGAACCATATTTGGTAATAATAAGTGTTTCTTTGTTAGCTGTGCTGGCCAAACTCTGACATGGAAATATATCTGTATACTGATTGGCTGTTATATCACATTCCTGTTTGGGGCAGAAATGGAACCCTGTCTATGAGGAACACTCTTATTGGATGTTTGAAATCTAATAAATTGGTCTTTCTAACAAAGAAAAAGTCAGACATAATGAAAGCTATACATTGTGCGTAGTTGATTTTAATGTCTCCGCTAGCGTAAGCGCGCGTCTTTCTTTATATTTTCTTATTTGAGAAGAAACTTGCAAAGGTTTATGGAATTCCAATTATGGTAATTACAAATAGGAAAACTGATTTTGTTTGTTTAAAGTTATTATTTAACAAGATAAAAACAAAACAAAAAATTCACAGGGTGGAAATGGCTCAGCAGTGACAGAGTTAATGGTCAGACTAGATATTACTTTGTGTATTACTTTTGTTTTTGCCTTGGTTTAGTTGTATATTAATGGGTTAATGGGCAGGCTTCATCCGTCACAGTATACATTTTATTTTTTAATTTATTAATGGCATTTTAGGAGTTGACGTGTAGGCTACATGTCTCACAGTGTATACATTTTATGTTTTCACTTGATTACTGCCATTTTAGGGGTTAATGGGAAGGCTAATGCCTCGCAGTGTATAGATTTCACATTTTCACTTGAAAACTGGCATTTTAGGAGTTAATGGATAGGCTAGATGCCCCAGTCTATTCATTTCATGTTTTCCCTCGATTAATGGCATTTTAGGGGTTAATAGGTAGGATACATGCCCCAATTTTTATTATTTTTATTTTATTTCCCTGGTTTTATGGCATTTTAGGGGTTATTATGGAAGTTAGAAACTAAAGGATCTATTCATATTTAGATCCTTTGCTTTTAGTCACATTTTGGGGAATCTATTTCGCCGAAAATATGGTGAATTCCCTATATAGCGAATTGAGTCACTGAAGAAGTTATCAGACGTCAGCAAAAATCGCTTAATTGCGTCAAATAAAATATTGAATTTATGTATCACGTTAGTACTACAAAAAGGTATCATTGCATCACATTACTCTGGGATTTTGGAATCTTATTTATATATACTTAGGTTTTTTCAGTGGTATGATTTAGTGGCGAAAATTATTAGTGGCCCCCCCCCCCCAGTTTTGACTGTGATATGTTATGTGCCCCACTATATACTGTTCCTAGAGTCGCCACTGCCTTCAAGATATCCATAATTTGTGACATAGCATACGTAATCCCTTTTGATTCTTTAGCATCACGTGACTGTCTTAAAGGGATACTCTATTGAAAAATAGAAAAAATTAAGGGCAAAAAAGTAACTCTATTAGGTGATTTTAATTCACCTCTTGTTCCTTGCTGGGTGCAGCTCCTTCGCTTTGGCTTAGGGACTCCGGAAGCCCCTGATCCTTTTCTGCGCAATTTGTACGCCTATGCAAATCGCATAGAGCAAGAACTGCATATTGGGCACCGCTATGAGACTTGTGCTATGTACAGTATATACGCAAGCTCCGTAGCACCTGCACAGAATGATGGGTCGGAGCTGTGCGTGCATGCACAGATCTGACCGACTGCCTCTGAGACCACTCGCTACAGGGAGCAGTATCACAGGGTATCATCGGCCCACTTGGTGCGTGGTGACGTCACTAGTGACAGATCTGGTGACTGACCAGTAGCCGGGTAATTAAAAAATCCTGGCTGCTGGTGACGCCGGAAACTCCTCCACTTCACTCAGCGTAGTCTTATATATCGGGGGGGGGGGAGTCATATGCTGACCACATTATTGCTTTAAAGTGGTCAGTATGAGTAGAGTGTTCCTTTAACCTCCCTGGTGGTGTTCCCGAGTGTGTCTCGGGGTTAAATTTCACCGCTGAGAGCGGTAACCCCGAGACAAACTCAGGCTGTATACATCACCTGTCCCTGCGCTCCCTCGCTGATCTCTGCAGTCTCCTCCGGCGATCGCAGCGTTTTACTTCCTGGATTCCTTCTCGCGAGGAGGAAACCAGGAAGTAATGAGGTCGTGGTCACCAAAGGAAGCAGCTGGGGACATCGAGGGAGAGGTGATGTGTCCAGCGGCATCCCGAGTGTTGCTCGAGGTTACCGCTTCCAACATGGGATACTGCTGGGGGGGGGGGGGACTGTTTTCAGCAAGGAATTTTCTAAATAAATAGACCGCCAGGGAGGTTAAGCAGTCATGTGACCAGCTGTTATACTTTGTCGCCATTTAAACATTTTTAAATCACGATTTTCTGAACTTCAGAGACTATCCTAATAAAAACGTACATTCATTTTTATAATTTTGTTGGAAGACTCCTGGACCACCTTACTTCAAATTTGGTTTTGATTGCCAAAACATACAGGAGGGAGAAGGGATACAGATTACCAATATATTAAGTAAACACATAGCTTTGTGGTCGATTCCAGCTGCCCCCCCAAGAGCAAGAGTTTGTTATTGTTTTATAGGTTCCATTTGCATAACATAATTGGAGATGAAGAAAGAAAGATACATAATACACAAAATCCAAGTATGACGGAGCTGCATCAGTGCAGTGTTTGTTCTTCGAGCGATGGAATAAGAGTTTACAAATGCTCAAGCTGGCACATCCAGTGGAACCGCTGCCTAGGGAGTGAGACGTTTCCTCCTAACAAAACAACTCAAATCAGGTTTGGTGGAACGTTTCACAGCGAATACACTCAACAACAAAAACTGACAAAACAATGAAGAGAATTTGAAACACTAATAAACCAATAAAAGATTGTGTGATTACGTCTTTTCTAACACATGGAATAAAAAAATCTCCGTACCAATGCCGGTCCACGTACACCCACTGAGCTGGACTTCAAGCCCGGCGTTGGTGTGAGCCTAACCAGAGCTATGGAAAATGTAACAACTCCATAGACTTATCCAGTGCTCTGGAAAAACTTACCAGAACCATCACCCATTAACCAACACACAAAAGTCTACCCCCTCTTAGTTTTCAGTACAGTGGATGCAGTTCGTATTGACCAGCAGAGCTATTACCTAACCCCATCTGCTGGCGAAACCACCGGTGGCTTCCACTGCTTACACTAAACCATGAAAGCCAAAAGCGTTGCAAGTATAGGAATACATCCTCGAACAAATCTGCAAACCAATTTTGAAAACAAGATAGTGACCACGCTTTTTAAAACCACCATTAGGTGCCCAAAAACAGTCAACACGATCAAACTAGAACAGGGATGTCCAAACTCCAGCCCCCCAGATGTACCTGAACTACAACTAGGTACCGGCTGGGTGGAGTAGGGGTAACATCACTTCTCTATTGCTGTGCAGACACAAGTTCGATCCCAGCAAGATCACTTTTCCAGTAAGTGTCCTTGGGCAAGACACTTAATGGTACATACTCGCCACCCAGGACATACTTGAAAACGAGAGAAATCTCAATGTATCCTTCCTGGTAAAATACTTTCTCAAAACAAAAAAAAACAAAGAAAAAAACTCCCAGAAATCTCTGACTGCATTAGATGTATGGAGAAGCATGGGAGTTGTAGTTCATGGACATCTGGCAGGCTGGAGTTTGGACTTCCCTGCACTAGAAAGACTGAATACCAATCACACAGAGCCTTCAAATTAGAGATGGGACACATTCAGGGTTATTCAGAGAGCGTGAAAAGCAGGAGAATGACTGGAGAATGGAAAATTCTAGGTCAAAATAGCCAAACCAAAAAAATTCTCCCATTCATCTCATTTTCCAAATTGGCTATTTTGACCTAGAGTTTTCCATTCTCCAGTCATTCTCCTGCTTTTCACAGCTCTCTGAATAACCATGTTTGTGTTTTTTTGTTTCTGGTTTATAAAACTCACAAAACAATCTAAGAACAGAGGATCAAGTCAGTTGCTGATCAACTTGATCAGCTGATAAGCAGTAAGGAGGCAGAGCTTGCATCCATCCCGTGTCCTTGTACGACTTCCTGACTGATGCCAATCAACAAAGAAAGGTTGACGGGGTGAGTCAGGAATAAAATCATATGCCTACTTTGTTCAGAGCGCATAATGAGGAATCTTGGCAAGAACCACACGTTCACAGTGATGTGACCCCTTGCCAGGAAGGAAATTTGCCAAAATTAAATTTAGTTTTTATATCTTCTCCAAAAAACCTTGAACAATGGATCTTCGAACGGAGTTGGGCAATAGCTGGGGGGGGCTCCCGTTTTCAGTTTCATCATAAGAGAGTTGTAAATTAAATGCAGAGTGATGGACTATTGGCATCAAGTATACGGCTTGTGTCGGCTTTATGAGACCTGAAAAAAAGGCTTTGCAGTTTGTTATACTATCCATCCCATAAAGCTGTGCGCCTGAATAAAGTTCCTTATTACTGTGGCAAGGGGGCCTCTAAATGCTTAATGTGTAAATATCAGAATGTAAGCTCTGGGGCGCACCAACTTCATATCTTCATATAGCCGTATCGTGTGCCTAACTACACTGCTAAAACAAAGCAACTCACCACACTTTAGCCTTACTCTAGTGAACCAAAACTAAGCACACAGGGGAACCTGAACAAAAATTCCAAAGCTCAAACATACCGTGCAGTCAGTTTTATTACACATTAAAAATAAAACTCTATGGATGAGGATGATGGGAGTTTCAGGCCATATTACCTGGAAGATGGGCACCCCCTAACCCTTAACACTTTGATTCCACTAAGCCATAACACCCTAAAAAAGGTAGTGATGGCGAAACTTGGTACCCCAGATGTTTCATAACTTCATGTCCCATGATGCCTAGACACATTTTAGGCTAGCCGAGCATCATGGGACATGTAGCTCAGAACACAAGGGGTGCCAAGGTTTGCCATAACTGCCCAGATGCTACATAATTTTTTATTGACATTGAATCTCATTAGGCTCCTCCAGGTCATAAAAGCTGAACCTGAAACCTCCATATTTCCTCTTCTGGCATAATATATGGCATAAGACAGGGTATGTCAAACTCGGGTCCTCCAGATGGTTCTGAATTACAACTCCCATGATTCTCTGGCCATCTATTGCATGAAGAGATTTCTGGGAATTGTTGGCCATCCGAAGATGTGGGCCAGAGTTTGACATCCCTGGAGATCAGGAGGAGGAGAACAGGTCACACACAGAGTCTATGGCACAATGAACTGGATGAAGGCCTATCGCTGAGCTGTAACCATGGCCCTCCAAATGTTTTGGAACTACATCTCCCATGACGTTCAACCACTCATTAGTTTGGCTGGGCCTCATGAGAATTGTAGTTCTAAAACATCAGAGGGCCAAGGATGCTGACCCCTGGCCTATGGCACAGTGCACTGAATAACACGGCTACAAATGCTTGATTTTCTCCATTCCAAATAAAAAGGAATCATTCTATTGGTTTAAAACATTGCCCAAACTTACATTCACACTTTATTTCACACCTTTACCAAACTATTCCTCTTTATAGAAGAGTCGGCAGACTCCCCCCCCCCCCTTATCTAAACACAGCACTTACCGCAATGACAAAATACACACTACACAATCAGAAATAACACGATTGGAAAAGCAGCGCAGAGCAGAAGTAGGAGCTGGCACCGGGATTTATCGGATAAGGAATGTGCGTGGGTTTAGGGCAGGAGGTAGAGGTCTGTAAATACAGTATTTAATCCCATATGGATCAACGACGAAACAGTTCTGTCATAAATGCATGGACTTTAAAGACCCCTTGGCCCTTACGGGGTTAAATAATTATTCAATTATTCTCTACCTACCTTTTATCAACAGCGATGCTCAATTCTTTAAATGTAAACATGAGAAGGCGCATAATGCAGAAAACCGCGAATGCAGCGAAAATTCCCCAAGCATGTAAGCCACTTCATCAGGCTGGTCTGCTTACGAAACAAACAGCCCTCACTTAGCGGTGATCACGGCAGTAATTATAATTTAAGTCACTAATGGTGTTTTCTACTGCTAAAGGATTACTGGACAGATGCAAATAGGAGACAGACACGTTAGATCAGGCTTCAGGAAACCTAGAATAGCCATCAATCTTTGTACAGTGCGTTCAACTAATATTCACAACTTTCTTTTTAATTCGATTTTTCTGACGCAGCCTTATGCTAAAATTGCTTAAAGGAACACTAACAACCCCCCCCCCTTAAATCATCTGTCATTTTTTTCTTTCTTATTTTAGAGAAAATGCTCACTTTTTGTCCTTCGGTGCTGGGCTGCTCGGGATGAGCTCAGGGCTTCCAAAATGCAGAAGTCCCTGCAGCTTTTTTAACGCAATTTGCATGTGTATGTAATTTGTATAGGATACGCCTATAATGCATCGCTTGGAACTGGGGTGCTCTTCGTTCACAATTACGTAGCTCCTGTGCAGAACGATGGATGTGTCGATTTAGCACCTTAAAGGCATCATTAAAAGGACACTAGAATAGTGCGCCATTATTCCCGTCAAATACAACTTTTTTCCCCTAGCGTTCGAATATACAGAGACATTCTTAAATGGTGTCTTTTTTGCACGATCATATCCAGCGCTGGCTACTAGGTGACGGGCTTTGTCACAGGTTGCCGTCCAAACTTCATGACTGCTCTAATGAGATTTACCCACTTACAAGGGGCATACAACATCCTCCCAGGGCTCTCTGCGAGGTCAAGGTTTTAAATAACACGTTTTTAATAGGACCCAGAAATTATGCACGAGTGAACGGGTGGGGTGCAAAACCAGTTCTTCATTATAATCTGTGGGGGCTGCACTCAACCCAGTTTGGAAGAATATTAAAAAAAAAAATTGATGGACTGCTCTTTCCTGGAACTTTAACTTGAAAATATAGAGATATTCAGGGCAGTGGTGTATTTTGGCCTAGGCCGGCACTTTCCAGGGGGCGGCGGCCTGCACTGGTGACCCCACCCCTAAAAAAATCTATATATATTTATTTTTTTACCTTTTGCAAAGTATTTTACCAGGAAGGATACATTGAGATTTCACTAATTTTCAAGTATGTCCTGGGTAGACAAGGCCTAGGCTTTCACTTTCCAGGGGGCAGCAAAAACCCTCACCACTAAATGGGTAACTCACAGAGCACCGAAATGACGCCAACATTTTGGTGTTCTGTAGTTCCCTGCACTTCGGGGAATAAAATTTCCCCACCCTGCAGTGAATTCACCATTCACCGCAGGGTCCCCAAAGTGCATGGAGTCGGCCGCTGAATGCTGCCACCGCAAACCCGTGGCCTGCTGTTTTCAAAAGAACTACTGAACGAAAATGTCTGGAATTTACATATAAGATCCTATGATTGATAATAAAAAGTTCTGTTACAGAAAAAAGAAAAACCGCTATTAAAAAAGCGGGGGGAAATTTTGCTTAAAAATTACTATAAAGGTACTAAAAAAAAATAAAAATCAATAGAGACTTTTTACTGCAGATTAAAATAATAAATGGTTTATTAGATATCGCATAAAAACAGGAATATTTTTAACATTGAAACCTATGGGGTTCGCCTGAATAAACCTGCTGATTGAAACCACCGAACATCAGGGCATTTCACTGCCATTTCTCTGCTGTTTGGTGTTCTCTGAATAGATTAACCATTACTTCTCTATGGGGATTTGCAATGCCTTCAAACAGCACCGTACTTGCTGGCAGTTCGCCAAACTTGTGTGTGAGAATATCACAGAGCAGTGGTGTACTTAGGGGAGTGGCAGAGGGAGTGCCGGCCCAGGTACCAGTGATTATTTGGGTGTCATTAGGGGGGAACTAGGAGGTGCCACTGTCACTGTGTGTCAGCTTTGAGCAGTGTTCTCAAACAATGAGCAGCGGAGCAGGGCGTTTGCATACGGAATAAAATCGAATAGAATAAAAATCCCCCTCTCCTCCCTCCATAGCTCCTCCCCTGCCCTGCAGCAGCTCTAGGAGAGGGGAGGGGGATGTGATTTGTGTGCAGAGAGAAGATGACAGTAAATGGCAGGTAAAGGGGGGTATCAGCAGAATATGAAGCCCTGTCTGCTTACTGCTGTTTAAAGTGGACCTTTCCTTAACCAGCACTGCAGTGATATAAATTTGTCATTGAGCTGCCTGGCTCCTGGTGAGGCTGCGTGCGTGCAGGTCAAGCGGTCCGGCCAGTCAGGTGGTACTGAGTCTCAGTACCACCTGACTGGCTGAACCACATGACACGCGCGCACGCAGCTGCCCGCCCTTTCGTTAACACGGACTCTCACTCTATTCTGGACTGAACACCCACCGGGAAGGGAATCAAAGCCACGGTGCACCCTCTGGCAGTGGCACCCCACTGCTGACAAGATGGCTCCACGCAAAGGCACAGCCGCGATCCTAACGTGGCCTGGAGGGACCTCCTGCTGAGTCCGTACACAGTCCCTGCTGACTCTGCACACAGCCCTACCGCAGACGGAGGCCGGTAAATGTAGAATAAATAATTGCTGTGTGCTCATATTCACTCGGTTTGCTGGGAGTCTTATTGCGGTGGATTCTGATGCACTCATACACACCACACATTGCATTGCTGGGAGTTTTATTGCTGTGGATTCTGGTACGCTGACACACACACCACACATTGCATTACTGTGAGTTTTATTGCTGTGCAGTTCTGATATGCTCATACACAGTGCCCATTTCTGTGGGTTTTATTGCTGTGCAGCTCTGTGATACACTCTGTGATATGCAGTGCACGTTTCTCTGGATTTTATTGTTCAACCAAGTAGGTCTAGGTCTAGCTGTTCCATTTATAAAGTATGATGAAACGTAAATGAAGCTGTATTCGCAGCTTTGCCAATGCAGCCCAGCAGCTGTGTCTGCCAGGTCCTTCGCAGGGCACATAGATTGGCAATGCATGCTACAGCTATTGTTTCAATGTTACAAAATGTTTAAAAACAGTAACTACGTGACATGACACACCTAGAAGTGGGGATGTTATCCAAAGGGCCATTGGTGTTTGAGTATTGTAGCCAGTCCTTTACTCCGCACATGGGCTCAAGCAAGACACACAGATACATCTAGACCTTCTAAAAAGCATTTTAATGTATTATTTCCGAGCTGACATCTGGATATACACTAGATTAGCTCATGCAACAGAAAGGAAACGTGAAACACGGGTTAACAGATCCAAGCAAAGTAAATGCTGTCTGGCGAATGTGTTCTGGGAATTAATTTTTAGCATGGTCACTGCATAATGGTTACATATTAACGGAGATTAATTATCCTTCCCCAGTGGAGGAATGGGGAGAAAATAGCAAAGAACTGAGGCCTGTTTGCGTAGCAGCTGCTGCATTTGCAAATCAGCGCTCAACCCAGCTAACTTGAGGGATTATACAGAGAGCACCAACTGGTGCATTTCCCCGTACGGTGCAATTTTGTGGCCATTCAGCTATTCAAAAAGCAGGCAATTCCCCAAATAGTAGCGAATTGCCAGCGAAATACGGTGACCTTCGACAGCAGTGAAAACCCCATAGAGAAGCAATGGTTAATCTAGTCAGGGACACCGAACAGCACCAAAATGTCACTGAAATGCCTTGATTTCCGGTGCTTTCATTCGGCATGTTTAATCAGGCGAATTCCAGAGTTTTCAATGTAAAAATGTTTTTTCGAATACTTAGGCATTTTTCGGCAAGATTTTTTTTTACATTGCAATTTTTTTATATTCTTATTCATAGGACCTGCTAGATTATTTCCATGCACTAGTTTTTTTCCCCACAATTCAATTTCTTAAATTTTTCAGACAATACAAACTGAGTACGGTCATAAAGTATACGACACAAAAGACAGGAATGCAAATCGGGCATGGGGGGGAAAGACAGAGTCTGAAGTAGGCATATAAACCAGCCGAAAAATACAAAATAAAAATACACTCAAACTACATAAAACAATACAAGCGGTCTAGATACCGGAACAGCAACAGCGGGCCACATCAATCGGGGGAGGTGGTGAGGGACTACGTGCGTGGCAAGCCACAGGGCCCATATCTTATCGCAGCAAACCACCGTGTCATTCAATTGAGCAGTCAAATACTCCAGACCATGGGTCAGCAACCTTTGCTCCCTGATGTTTTGGGAACTACATTTCCCATGTGGCTCAGTCAGCTTTATGGGTGACTGAGCATCATGGGAGATCTAGTTCCCAAAATATCAGGGAGCCAAGGTTGCTGACCCCTGCTCCAGACGGTAGAGGTACCAAACCTTGGATTTAATTTCGGCCAGGGAGCACTAGTTGGTTTTGCAGCAGGTTATCAGATTGATTCGGCAGTTTTTCGATTTGTTCAGTGCATCAGTTCGGCGATCTTTGGGGACCCTGCAGTGAATGCTTAATTCAACACAGGGTCGGCGAATTAAGCGTGCCAAAGAGGGAGAGAGCGCTGAAATTCCGGTGCTCTCTGAATAACCCCTTTAGTATTTGTAGCAGAAGAGTGTAAGAGTAGTGGAGTGTTGTGTTGCAAGATGGGAGGCCCCCACGGAGAAACCAACCTTACATGATGCAAATCTGGTGGGTAGACAAACAAAAACACCAAGGGCCCTATTCCAACCTTGGAGTGAACATAACCAGAGCTGTTAACAACTCCATACAAAAGGGCTGTCAAACTTCGGCCCCCCCAGATGTTTATTGTCTATAAGTCTCAGAATTCTTTGAATGCAGCAGATGGCTAGAGAATCATGGGAGATGTAGCTCAGAAACATCTGGGGGTAGCCAGAGTTTGACCATAATGGCACTGGTAGTTTTAGAGCAGCTCTGGTTAAGTTTAAACCAGTGTTGGAATAGAGCTCTAATATTTAATGGAGAATGTGCCAGCAATAAGGCTTGGAAATATTGTAATAGTAAAGTATTTTTGAAATAACAATTCAGCAGCCGCTCTGTAACGGAATTCAAAATACCGAAATAAAAAAAGATAAACACAGGTGCAGGAAAAAAATAAAAGGACAAACATTTTAAAAAGGAGCAATATCGGAAGTGTTCCTCTTCCTTAGTATTGTTTAAAATAAATGAGGCTATACAATTGAATCGTTTTCTAACTTGTGGGCATTTAACCCTTTGACAGTCAGGGCATTGGAGAGTATGTGTGTGTATATATATGTTACGGTTAAAGCCCGAAGTGCGGATAAATACTAGGATTACCCGGGTAATCCTGACATTACCCAGGCATCATTAGCAAAAGTCTGAAGTGAAATGACATTTCGGACTTTACCTGGGTAATCTGCAAAGTATCCAGAGGCCTCTGGGCAGTCTGGTTTTCTGCTCTGTGTTAACCGGGTAATTCGCACATTACCCTAGTGTTGCTGGATAAAGTGTCATGTGCAACAATACATCAGACTTTATCCGGGTAAACTGCAAAGTATCCAAACGCCTCTGGGTACTCGGCTTTTCTTGGGTTTTCAGCAGGTTACAGTCGACTGAATTCCGAGGATTACCCGGATAAAGCTGCAAACTGTTATCTGAATGATAACATATTCGTGTTTTTTTGTTATTTTTAATGAAATTGGATCCAGTCACAAACCGCACTAAATAACCATAAGGCTACTCTGTGCATTAATTGTCTGAAAATTAATTTATGAAGATAAAGATATTATATTGTTCTTGAACCCAGGACATACTTGAAAACGAGAGAAATCTCAATGTATCCTTCCTGGTAAAATCCTTTATAAATAAATATAAAGAGTAACCTGATGGTTATTATGTTTTATAAATGATATATAAGCACATAGGACACATAGTAAAGATCATGCAACTCTTTCACATTCATATAAGAAACATATCCTGTTACTCTGTATATTCATTATATCCGCAATACATTTTAATGTTTTGTCATTTTCGTTGATAATAGCAAAATTCACTGTTACCCAAACGGGGTTGGATGCTCTGCAGATTACCCAGGTGAAGCGGTGGATAGTCCTCAGATTACCCGGGTGAAGCTTCACACTTGCACATTATCCGGGTAAAGTGCGAATTTTTCAGCGCTTCCAGACCGTTACCAAAGGGCAGTTGGTTACTCCTAAAATTACCCCTAAAATTTTCATATTTTTTTTTTGCAGCTTTACTCAGCGGTTTTGGGTAAGGTCAGGATTACCCGGGTAATCCTAGGATTAACTGCACTTTGGGCTTTAACCGTAACATATATATATATATATTTTTTCTCTTTCTTTTTAACACTCCCTCAGCTGGCATGCAGCTTGGATTTTGTAGACCATGCCTTCAGAGGAAACACTGCATTTTACTTGGCTGTGTGTGATAGAATATATAAATGGTGAAGGCCGAGGGGTAGAAAGCGCATGCATTTAATTGTAGAAAGAAAGAAAAAAAGCCTATTTTCTTCACCATGACAGTCTGTTTTGTTACACAGCACTGAGTAAGAATCAATTCACATGTTATTGGCACGATCCTATTCCTGTTCACATTTCCACATACCCCAGAAACACGAGGATCTGTTATTATTGCACAATATTGTGGTTGGAGCAATGTTCTGTGTTTAAACATTAAAAGTTGGAAGTTGTTTTTTTTTCCTGTTCACAAGGAACGCCAGATGTCTGTATTCTCCGACACATTAATACCTTAATGATCACTCGGCAAAAATATGAAATGTGCGCAAAGAGGACAGAAAATACATGTTTCATGATGCAGAAAAGGCAAGTCACCCTCCCAGCAACCAGATGCAGACATGATGTATCATAACAAGGATGTGTGACAGAACAATGCACACAGTTATACACATGATACAGCAAAATTGATATACAAAACGGACACACATTGCATGACACATAGTCTATAGAACATCTAGAATAGCAAGGACGGAGCTATTTCATAGGACTGTTACAGAGCTATATGTAACTGTATTGCTTTATACACAAACATCTCAGAGAATGCTCCTTAAAGAATAAAACTACCTGTGTTATATTAATATAGAGCAGTGTGTACCGTTTGTAGGGACACATAGAATACTGTAATGTACTGTAATAAAACGTGTAAGTAAATCACGGAGCTCCACTACAATAAAACACACAGTAATGTGCTGTGTGTCTCACAGAGCTCCACTACAATAAAACACACAGTAATGTGCAAAGTATGAACTCAACTATAATAAAACACACGGTAATGTGTGGTGTGCATGAATTTATCAAACAGCTCCACTACAATAAACCACACAGTAATGTGCAAAGTATGAACTCAACTATAATAAAACACACGGCAATGTGTGGTGTGCATGAATTTATCAAACAGCTCCACTACAATAAAACTCACAGTAATGTGCTGTGTATAACACAGAGCTCCACTACAACAAAACATACTGGAATGTGCAAAGTATGAACTCCGCTACAATAAAACACACAGTAATGTGAAATGTGTAACACAGAGCTCCACTACAATAAAACACACGGTAATGTGCAGTATCACAGACCTCCAGTACAATAAAACACACAGGAATCTGCAAAGCAATTATGCATCGCAGAGTTCCACAACAATAAAGCACACAGTAATGTGTGTGTGTATCAGGGTTCCACTACAATGAAACTCTTTTATAATGTGTGGGGTGTACGAGTACATCACCGAGCACCATTACAATAAAACCTACAGGAATATGTAAAGTATGAACTCCACTACAATAAAACTCATGGTAATGTATGGTGTGCGTGAATGTATCAAAGAGCTCCACTACAATATAACTCACAGTAATGTGCGCTGTGTATGAACATATCACAGAGCTCCACAGCAATAAAACTCGCAGTAACAAGTGATGTGTATGAGTGTAGTATCACACAGCTGCAAAGCAGTACCACTCATAGTAATGTGCAGTATGGGCATCATGTTTGTGCATTCTAATAGTAGATCCCAGAGCTCCACTACAATAAAATGCTCAGTAATGTAAAAGACTTTTTAAAAAATCTTTCAGATCAGTGAAAAATGAATTTGCAGAAATTTGGTACCAAAAATAAGTAAAAATGTTGAAAATCAGGCATGCATTGTTTCCATGACATGTTGCAGCGGATCTTAAATAAAATTGTTGAACTGGCCGTTTGGAGATTCACAAATACACCAGATATTAAAGCAGTCTGTGTTTCTGTTAAATATTACGGATTCTTCTGTGTGTGTGTTTTGAGGTCTGTGACAAGATAGCTGTGTGTAAGATGTATGTTTCAGGAGGAGAGGCCCCAGCATGCAGCACTGTGTGGCTCCCAGCTTTGCCAGGAGACGCCTCGTGATGATAATCGTGCAGACTTTGAGCTTTGCAGAAACTTTTCATGAAATCACACGCAATATTAAAAAACAACTCCACCCTGACCAGCTCCAGCACTGAGCGAAGCGAGGCGGCCAACGAATACGCATGGCCGCACCTCTACCAGATAAAGGCCACAACACACACTTCCCCTTCCTCAATCTAACCAGGTGAGGACAGCACAGGACACATTCAGCTTTGTGAGACACAAAAAAAAAAACAAGCTTGACACTGTAACAAGCGTGACCGCTTCATATATACATATACTGACACAGGCTTGGTGTGGGGGTACATTGTTGTCCTTTGCATAACCAGAATAAATCTCACTCAGGGTCAGCACACCACAGTGTTAAGTGTTATGTCATGCAGGGGGGGTATAATAGCAATAAAACTATTTGCAATAGAAGAAACCGATGTAACGATATTAAAAGCAAAAATAACAACACATTCCTCCATATATTTTGCCATTAAGGATGAGTGATGGTCTACAAGTCATAGCTAACCATGGCATCCAACTCAGATGTCTCAGAACTACAATTCCCATAATGCCCAGCCATCTTAAATGCACACTGAGCATAATGGCAACTGTAGTTTAGATATAAGTGCTGCGGAATATGCTGGCGCTTTATAAATAAAGAATAATAATAATAATAATATAAGGGGTGTCAATGTTAGCTGCAACTGGTGTATGTCACAAACAAAACTGGTCTATGAGGATCCCACTACACTGGACGATCTTGACATAAGTGAAGAATGAGATGTCACAAGAGATTGTCACGGGTAATGGGTAGCAGAGTGTCTCCCCATCCTCCCCATACTGTGTGGAAGAGATTCAGCCTTTCACAACTGAGGGATATCCTCCACTTGGAAGGAGGTCAGTCTACAAAAGCTGGACAGCCTTCCAGGGTTTGCATCAGGCATGCGCAGCTCTGTGCATTCTTGATCAGTAAATACTTCTCAATGCCTTTGGACGGAGAGGCGTCGGATTGGCTGCTCAACCAAGCATTAATATTAAACTGCATCTGACACTCCCCCCCCCCCATTTATCGTAGAATATCTCTCTAAGAATGAACCATTTTCCACATGAAGAATAGAACATTCATCCTCGGACACCTTTTTGTGGACTCTGGATTTTTAAGTTGTTCTAGGGAATCTCCCATGAAACAATCCAGAGTGCTGACTGAATGGCTAGCAAAAGAAATATCACAAATATTATTCCTAAATCGTGTTATAGGACCTTCTCATGTGTTACCACTAGGCCAGGGTAGAACAATAAACAAAACCAAGGAAGCTATGGGATAAAATTCCTCCAGCATGACCCTAATATTACCCCCATATTACATCCCTAACGCTGAGGCTGCGGTCCCATGTGCGTCCTTTGAGCAGAAGGAACGTCCGTGAAGGTGGACGTTCCTTCCACTCTGATACCCATGTGGTCACCTCGCTGAGCGCAGTTAGTGTGGGAGCTGAGTGAGACTGGGAGCAAATAGTTCTCAATCTCACTTTGCAATCTCGCTCGGCAGCAGTACACTTCACGGAGTCCTAAGGACTCCAAGGGGTGATACTCTCAGCGGCGCGGAAGTGCTACCATGAGTTTCACTGATGGTAGTGCTTGGTTCCTGGGGCAAGGTGCTGAAGTAGTGTCTGCCCCAGAATATCACAATAAAATGGAGATGCTATGGAGGGAAACCATTTTCCCCGCTTGCGTCCCCATTTTAGTGTGCACAATATAATCTGGTCCGACGTGTTTTATGGCATTCTCCAACTTGCTACAATATAATCGCTGTACATTTGTATGCCGCTATCATGGGGTCAAATGAATTTGGTCTTTTTTAAGCTCATAACTAATAAAGGACAATTATTTAGCAGCAATGTTAAACTGATTTACACCAAATGGAAGTAATGTAGAGGAAGGCAAAAATTTGTAGAACAAAAGAGCCTAAAGAACAAGACATGCCACGTCCTATGGCTTTGAAAATATGGGGTACTGGATATTTATACTATACCAAAGTTCATACTAGCTATTCTTAATAAAATCCTAGGGAACCAGGCTAAAAAGAGAATAAATCGGTACAGTATTCCAAGTCATTTCTTCTCGCACGCCTTGGTGTTCAGAGTGTCCAAAGAAAAATGAAAGGAGAGGCAGGACGTGCTCTGTTTAAGTCTAAATTACATTGCTCTCATTCTTGTGTATCCCAGTAATCTCTGGAAGGGTCATTGCTCCCAACAAAAAAATATCAACATGCTTTTTAACTACTTCAGATCAGTGACATGATATTACACAGTCATTAAAAGGATGGGGATTTGCAATTCCCAAATCCTAGAGAAGTGAAAACCAAAAATATATCATATACCATTGCGTGGGTTCGCATCACATATACATCCTTTATTTATGGCTCTGTAGGATTAACGTTACATATACATCCATTACTCACAGTTCTATAGGGGTTAACATTAGTATATATACACATTATGAATGTGATCCAAAACTCTACATCGACATGTGCTTAAAAAGAAATCTACAGCCACTTCTAGCACTTGCTCTGGGATGTGTTCAACATAAGAGGAGGTAACTTACCAAAACTCCCATTAATTTCTGTTTATACATTTAAGATCTATATCAAAAACTTTGGATTTGGGTCTACATAAAATCACCCTATATTTTAAAATGTAAGCTTTTGTTTTCGGTGGCACCATTCATGCTACGCATTGAGCTTATGTAGCTTTAGTACATAGGAAAGACCAAGCCCAGGAAGTCTGACAATTTATTGACAACCTAAAGGATGGAGGTGGGACCTGTGCTTTGAATTGCTATTGCAGTAGTCGGGGACCACTGGGGAGCGAAGGGGAAGACAGACCTCTGCCACCATGGTCGTTTACATACTGGCAATGGGGAACAACGTGTCCATTTAAACATTACAAATATTATCGATAATCCATCAGATCAATTCAATCTTTATGGAGCATCGTTCCTAAGCCTTGCTAATTATAAACACACACATATATATATATACAGTTGCAAGAAAAAGTATGTGAACCCTTTGGGATTACGTGGAGTTTTGCATGAATTGGTCATAAAATGTGCTCTGATCTTCATCTAAATCACAACAATTTGAAAAAAAACACAGTCTGCTTAAAATAATACAACAAACATTATATGTTTTCATGTTTTTTATTGAACAGAACATGTAAACATTCACAGTGCAGGGTGGAAAAAGTATGTGAACCTTTGGACTTAACCCCTTAAGGACGGGAGTAATTTTACAACTTCGGCGCTGTTTCGGAAGTAGAAGTTTGCTGAGCTCATTTTGACCATTTTTAAGTCACGTATTCTTATACCACCCAGACAAAATATATCGTTCTTTCCGTCAGACTCGGCAGATTAATAATATATCATTATTATATGTATATGTCATGACCTGCCAAAATGCTATAACAAAAAATGTAAAAAAATGTGAATTTTCAATAAAATTTCAATCTTCCACAGTGTGTGAAGTGTTTTTTTTTTTAAATTTTATTATCAGAGGCTCTGCGGTCATATTCTATTGGGTAGATTTGTTAAAAAAATTAGAACGGGGAACCCATTTTTTTTTGGGGACAAATTGTGTGATTTTAGCTAAACCCCCCAAAAAAAAAAATCATTAGTGAAGCATCATTGTTCACATTATAATTGAAATGTGAACAATAGTGCTGCATTAAAAAAACTAAAAAAAAATTTATTATTAGATTTATTATTTTTTTATTATTTAATTTATTATTTTTTTATTATTTTTATTTTTACTTTTACTACACTTTTATTTTTACTTTTACCATGGTCATGTTTGATATCATTGGAAAGGCCATGCTCTGGCCTTTCCAGGAATATCAGTCATGACCCCTAGCTGCCACCGATCAGGAGATAAAGGGGTTCAAAGAACCCCTATCTCCTGCAAGGGATTTCCATAGGAAATCCTTTGCAGCTAGGGGGTTCCCGGTTAACTGACATCATCGCGCATGGCGCGATGAGTCAGTTGACCGGGGGTGACCCAGAGGTGGGGGCTGCCATCCAAGATGGCGGCCCCCACCGGAAATAGGCCGCGATCGGGCACAAATTAGTGCCCGTCGCGACCTGGCAACTAAGGGTTAACTCCCATACATCGCTGGAAAGGTCAGGCTGTGACCCTTCCAGCGATGCTGGCCACAGCCGCCGGGACCAGGCGATCGGGAGATAGATTTGGATCCCTCCCCTCCAGGCGCTTCCCCTGCTCCGGTGGGGGGACGCCTGAAACTGACGTCACAGCGCCGGAGGAGGGTCAACACTGATCTGACTCCACGGGAGTCAGAGCAGCGTGGGAGCGACCGGAGGAGGTGATATCTCCCGGGGGGCTGTAAACGCCGAGGACGTACATTTACCTCCTGCGGCGTCAAAGCCCGCCTAATGCAGGACGTAAATGTACGTCCTGCGGCGTTAAGGGGTTAATAACTGGTTGACCCTCCTTTGGCAGCATTAACCTCAACCAAACGTTTCCTGTAATTGCAGATCAGACCTGCACAACGATCTGGAGTAATTTTGGACCACTCCTCTTCACAAATCTGTTTCAGTGTAGCAATATTCTTGGGATGTCTGGTGTGAATCGCTCTCTTAAGGTCATGCCACAGCATTTCAATCGGGTTGAGGTCAGGACTCTGACTGGGCCACTCCAGAAGGCATATTTTGTTTTGTTGAAGCCATTCTTTTGTTGAATTACTTGTTTGCTTTGGGTCATTGTCCTGTTGCATCACCCATCCTCTGCGGAGCTTCAGTTGGCGGACAGATGGTCTTACGTTTTCCTGCAAAATGTCTTGATAAACTCTGGAATTCATTTTTCCATCAATGACAACAATCCGCCAGGACCTGAGGCAGCAAAGCAGCCCCAAACCATGATGCTCCCTCCGCCGTGTTTTACAGTGGGGATGCGGTTTTGATGCTGGTGTGCTGTGCCTTTTTTTTCTCCACACATAGGGCCCTATTACAATCTGGGCATTAAAAGGCGGGCCACGGGGGCGGAGTCTGGACGTCCACCGGAGCAGTCGCATGTAACAAGGGCTCCCGTGATTCCTGAGTTCCCCCGTGACCCCTGATAGCACAACGCTTCTTTAGCACACCCTACTACCCCCAGCCGGAACCGTGAACATGCCGGGCAGCGTGAGGAGCGGAAAAAAACCCAGGCCGCAGGAGACGGAGGTGGCTCCGATCTTCCTGCGCCGCGATGGAGCGGAGGCCCAAGATGGCGGCCCCACGAGGCGGTCTGGCCTGGACTCGGAGGCGACGGCTGCCAAACGGGACACACAGCCGGCGTCTAAAGCAGACATCTCCCACCTCCTGGAACGTATGGGAGACATGCAGCGTTATCTCGCCGAGGAGATGTCTAAAATGGCGTCCGAAGTGCGGTCAGAGATAAGGGACCTGGGATCACGCACTACAGCCCTCGAGGAGGCAGCAGAGGAAATGGTGGTGGCCCATAACGAGGTGGCACGAGACACAGTTCGCCTGCAGGACAAGGTAGAACAGCTAGAACTGGCGCTGGAGGATCTTTCGAACAGATACCGGAGGAACAATATTAGGCTGAGGGGCCTCCCTGAGACAGTGTTGGCAACGGAGCTGGAAGATACAGTTCTGGGCATCCTCGGACGCCTGGCACCGGAGGTGCCCCCAGCGCGACTCCTGATTGACCGAGTACATAGGGCGCTGCGTGCCCCGAGAGGAGCTGAGTCTCAGCCACGAGATGTCATTATGAGACTCCATTATTACGCTACGAAGGAGATCCTTATGCGGAAAAGCAGGGAGGTGAATGTGACATACGAGAACTCATCCCTAGCCCTCTACCAGGACCTGGCTCCGGAAACCTTACAGCGAAGACGACACTGGCCCCATCACTTCTCATCTGGCGAGCCTTAACATCAAATATGCCTGGGGCTTCCCTTTTAAATTGTTGGCATTCGCAGGTGGCAAGACAGCGGTCCTGCTTCCCCACTCAGATCCGAAGAAATTTTTCTCTCGCCTCGCTTGCCCGCCGCTGGAGGGAGCCAGGCGCCTCTTTGAACCCCCGTCCCAGGCTCATTGCGTGGCCTCTAGATGGGAGAAAGTTCCTGACCACAGCCGGGAAGAAGAGAGCCGAGGCCCTGATTGAACGGAGGCTGTATTACCCTCTCTGCTGAGGCTGTGGCTGCCCACCTGTTCATATTTTTCTCCTTCCACTTCCCTGGAGGGCCCTTCCTCCGTTTCGCCTCTAGCTGGTGCACCTGTTCATGGCAGATCTGGGGATGCGGCAGTTTGCACTTGACTGCTTGAGGCCTGGTCACCAGACGGCCAGTGGTTTGGGGGAGGTGGGGTGGGGTGCCCACTTTTTGGGTGTTGCGGGGAGGTTTCGGGGACGTCGCTTTTTTGGTCCGTACACCCTGGCTAGGACGGACGACGACTCTGGAACACTCCCTTGGTTGGTCCGGCGATTAGTAAGACCGGTCTGTTCTGATATGTTTTTTGTGTTTTCATTATTCTTTCTCTTTCTTTCCTGCCCTTCTCAGTCTGTTTTTCTGTCTCTTCTTAATCCCTTTCCTACCCGGGGGGAACGGGCGTTCCTGGTGACACTGACGTGGCGTGTGTTTGAGATCTGGCCATTTCTTCGTCCGCCATGATGGCAGATTTTAAAATAATCTCCCAAAAGGTCAAGGGACTGAACTCCCCGACGAAACGCCGGCTGGTCTTAAGAGACCTGCGGCGAACCTGCTGTCAAGTAGCTTTTCTGCAGGAGACACACTTTACCAGAATACGCCAATTCAGTCTCACAGACCGCTCGTTCAACCGCTCTTTCCTGGCCTCTGCCAATAACAAGCGTGGAGGAGTTGCGATATTGCTACATAAAAAATTTGACTTTAATGTGCTTCACTCTGAATGTGATGCAGAGGGCCGATATGTGCTGCTGAGGGGGACGTTGGCGGGGCATACTGTGACTTTCCTTAATGTGTACGCGCCGAACACGCTGGATGCTCCCTTCTGGGAGCATCTGGGGAGTTTGGTGAAGGGTACCACTGACTCCCTGGTGGTTGTGGGGGGCGACCTAAATGCTACCCCGGTTCCAGCTGTTTACAGGAGGGGTCCGACATCTAGGGCGACGCAAACAGGGACTCCTCAGGATAAACAACTGGCCCGCTTTCTGACGGACTCGCACCTATTGGACGTATGGCGACTGCAGCACCCAGGGGATCATGACTTTACCTTTTTCTCCCACCCTCACTCCTCCCACTCGAGAATAGATCTTTTCCTTCTCCCTCCTACATCATTGCAATGGGTAACCCGCTCGGATATCGGTAATATTAGTTGGTCGGACCATGCTCCGATCTCTCTGTGGCTCTCGCTGCCTGGGATGAGGGCAACCTGGTCATGGCAGAACTTCTCCCTGCTGCAGAAACCGGAGGTTAAAGCGGAATTGTCGGCCGCGCTAGATAGATACTTTGTAGACAATGCGACGGATGGCATACGCCCGGACATCTTGTGGCTAGCCCACAAGCCGGTCATCAGGGGCCTCCTTATTCAAATCGGGAGCAGGCTCAAGCGGGAGAGGCTTCAGAGGATCTCAGACCTGCAAGCCCTGTTGGCAGATAGAGAGGCGGCACATAAGGTCTCCCGCTCTCCGGGGGACTACGAGGCCCTCTTGTCGGTACAACAGGATCTTAGGGCTGAGCTGACTTCGGATGCGGCCCGGTCCCTTGCTTGGTCAAAACGGTCGTTTTATGAATACTCTAATAAGGTGCACACCTTCCTGGCTAGGAAGCTACGTAATCAACATAGATCGCACGCGGTGACTTCTGCCCGCACCCCTTCGGGCGAGTACACTACGGTGCCTGGGGAGGTGAACAGAATATTCACGGATTATTTTAAGCAACTGTATAACCACTCATATCCCCACTAATCAGGCTCATATGCAGAGGGTGAAAGCCTACCTGTCCAACTGGAAGGGGCCGGCCCTCTCGCAGGCTTGCCTGGACTGCCTGGACGAGGAAGTGACAGAGACAGAAGTACTCTCGGTAATCCGAGGTATGAAGCCACACAAATCGCCAGGCCCAGATGGGTTCTCGGCCTCTTATTATAAGAGCTTCTCCACAAAACTGCTTCCCCATCTGACTAGGCTTTATAACTCATTGCTGGGGGGCTCCCCAGTGGCGCCGGATTTCTTGCGCTCTGACGTGGTCTTGATTCCGAAGGAGGGGAAGGACCCGGCGTTGCCCCAAAGTCACCGGCCCATCTCCTTATTGAATGTGGATTATAAAATTTTTACAAAAATTATGATAGGTTGGGAGGCTTTCTCTCTTCCTTGGTTCACCCCGACCAGGTGGGCTTCGTCCCCTCCAGACAAGCTTTTGAGAATACGTGGCGGGCTGCGGTCCTGATCGAGAGGCCAGCGCCCAGTCTGACACCTTCTCTGCTCCTTTCCTTGGACGCGGAGAAGGCGTTCGACCGGGTGGAGTGGCCTTATATGTTTGAACTACTGGCGCGGTGGGGTTTCCCGCCCTGGTGCCGAGCGGCCCTGGGGGCCCTGTACGCTGCCCCACTCACTAGGGTCCTCACCCCGGGGGCGAACCCAGAGACCTTCTCCATAGGAAATGGAACCAGGCAGGGTTGCCCATTGTCCCCCCTCCTTTTTGCCCTTTCCTTAGAACCGTTACTGGTGAATCTCCGGGCTTCACCTACAATCAGAGTACTGGGGGTCGGGGGGGAGGAGTTTTTGGTCTCCGCTTATGCGGATGATGTCTTACTGACAATAGCGGATCCCCTGCAATCGGTCCCATCCCTTTTGACTGCTGTTGACTCTTTCTCGGACATCTCAGGGTACAAGGTGAACTATGATAAGACGAGAGCTATGCCGCTGGGACTGTCTCGGGAGGATGTGGCTGAGCTGCGCAGCCTGACTAATTTCCACTTTTCTTTTGACTCTTTAAAATACTTGGGGGTTTTTCTGACGAGCGATCCCGGGAGAGTATACGGGCCAACTATGATACCATGTTTGCCAGCCTGCTTAGGGACCTGGATCGATGGAATGATTTCTCTATCTCGTGGGTGGGCAGAGTGGCCTGCATTAAGATGAATATGTTACCTCGCTTGCTGTATTTGTTTCAGGCCCTGCCCACCCGCGTAGATGTAACCTCCCTGGCGCACCTCCAGCAGCACATAGCCAAATTCGTGTGGCAGCACAAGCGTCAGAGAGTCGCACGTTGAGTCCAACACAGGCCTCGGGATAGGGGGGGGGGGGGCATACCGAATTTATTGTATTATTATTATGCTGCACAATTAGTGCAATTTGTGATGTTTCATGCCCCACCAGGCACCCACCGTTGGGCAGACCTGGAGTCCCACTTGGCCGCTCCGGACATTCCGAACCTATATTTCTGGCTTCCCAAGGCTCACAGACCTATCTTTCGCTCCACATGTTTTGCTACAATTAACTCTGAGGATATGGGATTTACTCCGAATCAAACACTCACTTTCCTCGGATGAGTCGGCCTTATCCCCTATACTTCGAAATCGAAGCTTTCAGCCGGGCCTAAGCCAACAACCCTTTGCTACATTAGAGGGGCTAGGCCTACAGAGACTCCACCATCTATACCACCAGGGCTCGCCGCTCACTTTTCAGGACATACAGAACAGAGGCCGAGTGCGGCCCTCGGACTTCTTTCGCTACCTGCAACTCTCGGACTTTGCCAGGTCGCCAGCGGTGAGAAGAGCGGTCACGAACCCGTTTACATTTTTTGAGAATCTGTGTTCCAGGTATACCCACCCACGCTCCTTGATCTCTTCTCTCTATATTACTCTCCTCTCGGGCTCCTCGGAATGGGGCCGCTCACATATACGAACCGTTGGGAGAGGACGTGGGGGAGGAACTCCCGGGGGGATTGGGAGGATATATGGGACAATGTGGCTCACTGCTCCATCAATGTGGCCCATCAAGAACAAGCCTATAAAATGTTGTTTCGCTGGTATATCTCTCCTTCACAGATGTCACATATGGGGCAGGGCCTCACGGATCTTTGCTGGAGAAATTGCGGTCTGAAAGGCTCCTTCTACCACATGTGGTGGACATGCCCGTCTATACAGCCCTTCTGGTCCCAGATACACGAAATGACACAGGAGATATTGGGTCACCCGGTCGACAGAGATCCCTGGACATTTTTGCTCCACCGCTCTCAAGAGGCCATGCCCCCACCGGAAAACAAACTCCTCCATAGAATCGCGCTGGCGGCGCGGAGGGCGGTGGCGCAGCAGTGGACGGCGCCTACCCTCCCCTCCCTGGAGAGGGTGCGAATTAATATAAGGGAAGCTATGACGATGGATAGATTGACAGCTATGGTCCATGACAGCATGCACCTGTTCGACCGAGTCTGGGCCCCCTGGCTGGAATACGAACCAGGATAGGATGCACAGAGACGCTCAGTGGGGACCCTCGGGTGTTGTTCCTCATGTACTCGCGGCTGGGGATGTCGGTTCCCCCCCCCTTTCTATTCGCTTTCCCCGCTTTCTCCGACCTCATCCTTTTTATTTTTTATTTCCTCACTTGAATATTGTTTCTTCTGTTTATTTCTGAAAAATGATGCTGTTCGTAGTTCCTGATAGATATCCCCGATGGGGATATGTTTCATTTTTGTACAGGCATCTTGTTAAATAAAGAATTATAAAAAAATAAAAAAAGGCGGGCCGCAAGGGAGGAAAAACTGCGCCCATAGTTTTTCCCCTTGCGCCAGCATTTTAACGCCAGATTACAATGCAGTCGCAAAAAAATGCTGCCTGCATTGTAGCGGCCGTTAAAAATCAGGATGCTCGTGGCACCGCTGAGCGCAGCCGCGAACATCCACTCACTGGAGTCTATAGGACTCCATTGAGTTCCTCTCTGCCGGTCACGTGACCGGCCGGACCTCGCATCGCAAGATCCGGCCGGTCGGCGTAGGGATACGCAGGGAGAGAGAGACAGGGGAGACTTTCCCCCCCCGTCTTTCCCTGCTCCCGCCGGCCAGAGGAGGCGACCGTAGCCGCGGTCCTCGCCGCGGGACAGAGGGTGAGTATAGGATTTTTTTTTTTTTTTTTTAAGCCTGGTGTTAACGGATTCTGCAGAAGCGGAATCTGTTAACACCAGGTCCTGGCTCTGGTTAACTTTTCGTTGACCAGAGCCAGGCGTTAATCAGCGCTAGGACATTGTAATCCAGCGCTGATTAACGCTTTGCGACCCCCATGTTAAGTATAGGGAGCGCAAAGTGCAGTGACCTCGCGCTGAGAAGCGCAAGGTACCAAACGCAAACGGGTTTTTTAACCCGTATGCATTTGGATCTTAATAGCCTGCTAATACCACAGCTAACAGTAGTGCTCACGCAGGTGAGCGCTACCGTCAGCGTTAGGTATGTAATAGAGGCTATAGTGTTGTGTGTTTTTTCCAAACAACTCAATTTTGGTTTCATCTGTCCACAGAATATTTTGCCAGTAGTGCTGTGGAACATCCAGGTGCTCTTTTGCAAACTTCAAAACGTACTGCAATATTCTTTTTGGACAGCAATGGCTTCCTCCGTGGTGTCCTCCCATGTACTCCATTCTTGTTTAATGTTTTCCTTATTGTAGAGGTGTCAACAAAATTGTTAGCATGTGCCAGAGATTTCTGTAAGTCTTTAGCTGACACTCTAGGATTCTTCTTTACCTCATTAAGCATTCTGCGCTGTGCTCTTGCACAGGACGACCACACCTAGGGTGAGTAGCAACAGTGCTGAACTTTCTCCATTTGTAGACAGTCTGTCTTACCGTGGACACATGAACATCAAGGCTTTTAAAGATACTTTTGTAACCCTTTCCAGCTTCATGCAAGTCAACAATTCTTGATCGTAGGTCTTCTGAGAGCTCTTTTCTGCGAAGCATGGTTCACATCAGGCAGTGCTTCTTGAAACCAGTAAACCCAAAACTGGTGTGTGTGTGTTTTAAAAAGGGCAGGACAGCTTTCAGCAACACATCCAATAATATCACACTGATTGGACTCAACGTTGGCTCACTCCTGGCTCCAATTAGCTCTTGGAGAAGTCATTAGGCTAGGGGTTCACATACTTTTTCCACCCTGCACTGTGAATGTTTAAATGTTCTGTTCAATAAACCCATGAAAACATATAATGTTTGTGTTGTATTATTTTAAGCAGACTGTGTTTTTCAAATTGTTGTGACTTAGATGAAGATCAGAGCACATTTTATGACCAATTCATGCAAAACTCCACGTAATCCCAAAGGGTTCACATACTTTTTCCTGCAACTGTATATATAGTGTAGCGCTCACTCCCGGAGGAGCCGCTGAAATTGAACCTCGGGTCAGTCTCCCCGCACTAGGGAATAAATATACTCCAGCACCGTTGTGGATTTTATAAATTATATAGTTTACTAGAACAAATGGCATATAATGAATAACACGGTGTTCGTAGATATATTTACAGTACTTCGTAATGCGGGAAACGCGCAGCGGAAAAGAAATACAATGCTTCGTATTTCGAGGAAACGCGCAGCGGAAAAGAAATACAAGGTTTCGTAATTCGAGAAACGCGCAGCGGAAAAGAAATACGATGTTTCGTAATTCGAGAAACGCACAGCGGAAAATAAATGCGATGTTTCGTATTTCAAGGAAATGCGCAGCGAAAAATAAATGGAAAATTATCTTTAACCCCTTTCTTCGTTGGGGAGTGAGTCCCGCACAGGTTGTGTCCCGGAATGTAAGTGTGTGTGTGTGTTATGGTACCCGGGTACAATATTCAACTGGCCAGTGAATTTCTTAAGAGGTATCTTCGACTAGTCAAGTTGGGGCCCTGTGGGTTTTGGAAACAAACAGCAGCGTGCTTTCTTGGTTTTACAACGGCCTAGAAGGCCTCTCACCCATCCGCCAGATACTTGAGGCTCCGCTGGACCCAGGACGTCTCTCCGCTCGATATTGACTGGGGTTCTCTTGGCTTCTGGATCCGCTGTCTGGCTTTCTGCTCCTGCCGTGACTTGTCCAGCTTACCGCCTGCTCTCCCAGTCCGAACGACCTGCGGTACTCCTTACTCGGGGGTCCTCTGGCTTCCTCAATAGCAGCTTGGGTAATCTTGTGGATCACTGGGTCTCCCTTTGGTAAGGCTGAGTAACCCGATCTGTAACTCCGTTAGGCCGCACCTGCGCTCCGGCCTGGATGCTGTTACGTTCTGCAGCACTGTGTCTTGTCTCTCTCACTCCCTGGCGCGCTCTGCCAGCTCTCTCCACGAGGCTCAGGATGTAAGTCTCTCTGTCCCACCCACTTCCTGTGTCCGTTCACAAAGCATGCCGGGAAATGTAGTCCCAATGTAATATTCAGTGTCTCACATTGCGCTTGTCTCCCTCCGGTGGCCAAAAATAGGTACTGCCACAATAAAGAATTAAACACAGCGCTACAATAGCAATCAAAGGTAAACCAGCACTCTCTTTACCATCAGTGTTGCTTCAATCCAATGCCTGGGTGCAACGAAATCAAGGTGATAAAGACCCGGCGCAGGGTCGAAACGTTGGTCATTTTAATGTAACTTTGAATAAAAATAAATTTTTTACTGAAGCCCTGGAGTGCGTCCATCTGGATTGATATATATATATATATATATACACACACACACACTACCTCAATCCATGTAAGAATCAGAAAATACAATGAAGCATACGGAGAGAATAAGCAAATATAGAATCATGAAAAAAGGACTTTGCATTTGCCGGCATTCTATAGATTAGAGTGCCATTTCCACTCAAGGGGTTAACGTAGAAATCTTAATATAATAGGTCCGCCTGAAAGTTACATGCACACATTAACATAACTTACTGCTAATTACCTACTCTGCCATTCTTTCATTTTTATTTAATTAGTTTTGTAAATAAACTATTTCCTTAGCAAATATCCCAAAATAGCACAATCCAGACAAGTTGACGACTAGACAGGCGAGCCATCTGTGATTTTCTATAGCTGTCACGCTGTTTTACTAGTGAGGTCATGGAAAGAAGCAGAGATGCTAATTACTAACTGGAAAATCGCGGTTCTACGGGGATTTAGGTTTTCCATGGGATGTAAGGAAAACGCTGCCCCACAGCACTCAATGTGTTATGGTACAATGCGAACTGTGGGACAGCGAGGGAGACAAACAAGAAGCGTTAAGGAAAACTAAAGCCAAAAACTTTCACTGGTTTAAATAGAATCGAGAAATGTGATTTAAATGTATAAATAGATCAAAAGCAGGGCCAGAAGGACAGAAAAAAAGACAAACACTATGCAACCAGCAAAGGAAGAAAAAATATACAAAGCATGGAAGGGTGTGACTGTGCTAACATCCTATTTAATAATCACTTTCGTATGATAGAGACTCTTTGCAGTCATTTTAATGAATTACTTTGCAAGTTAAAGCTATTAAAATATTTGCAAAACATTAAAACTGTATTGCTCAATCACAATGTTACCAAACTATTACATTAACAAAAGAACTTTTATTTACTAAACAGGAATTGCAATACAATAACAAACACAGGTAACAATAATTCCTGTATGTGAAATGTTAATCTTCTATTTAAAGCAGTTAATCGTGAGCATACGTTCTTGTAGGGTTTTGTTTAACAGGTTAGCTGGTCGGCAGAGGGGGTGAGGGGGACAACCAAATGGATGTGACTGCAGAACAGCATATTGGGCAAGTGCAAAAGTATACATACATGTGTGTGCCTGTCAAGGAACTCAAGAAAAGGGGCATACACTATAAGTGGGACACCAATAGCAGGTTCCAAACAGTCCAGGTTGCCAACTTCAAACATATAAAGTCTAAAAGGAATACCAGTCACATTGCTTCGAGTCCATGAAGAAGCCTTTTATGTACCGGCTGGATGGAGTAGAGGTAACATCATTGCTCTATAACCGTGGAGACCCAGGTTCAAATCCCAGCCAGAGCACCTCTCCAGTAAGAGTCCTTGGGCAAGACGGCTAACGGTACATACTTGTTTACCACACAATATCAGCTGTGGAGTCCAGTGGTAACGTCTCTACCACTTGACCGAGGAGAAGCAAATCAAAATACCATTCGGGGGGCGGAGCTGACTGCCGACAGGGAAGGTCGCATTCTGCTGAGCTCCTCAAGGTTTCCCTCAACTTTTGCTAATTCTTGCGACCTACCTTCAGCTGCTGTGCTCACAGGGGAGAGGACTGTGCAGGGGGACCCCCCGATATATGCCTGGTCTCTTCTGTGCTCTTTCGGAGTTGTTTGGGGCACTTTGCGGGCTCCAGCCTGCTTTCGAGGCCTACTTTGGGCGGCCATCTTTGAGCCTTTGTTGCAGTGCTAAGGGGACCCGTATCCTCCCTTCCTTGCCGCGGTGGGGCACTGATGGAGCGCCTAGATGGGTGCCTGGCTTGGTTACTGGAGGAAGGGGAGCGACCATTTACGCGTGGGGATGTCCGGCGCCTTGTGGCTGAGATGCAACTCGGCCGGGATGCAGCTACTACGTCTGGAGATGTGACTGGGAGCCCCCTGTGCGGGTGTGATGCGCTTACCTGCTCCTTCGAACAGAGAGAAGAGGTATGGAGACCGGGGAGTGGCGGCCCTGAAGTTGCGTTGCAGCGGACCGGGTGCGGCGATCCGGCCGGGTCGCTTCGTGTACTGGCGGTGCCTAGCTTGCCTTCGGTCTGTGGGCTCTCGGGGGGAGCGGTCTGGATGGACTCCGGGTCCGAGGAGGGCCCTGCGGCACTCGAGTCATCGGATAGATCTCCCTGCACAATGATGCCGCCGGCCCAGCTGCTTCTTGTGACTCAGCGGAGTAAGACGTCTTCTGGTGGGCCTGGGACTGGGGCTGACTGGAAGCTGTGCGGATGGCGAGACCTACTCCCCCCGGATGTCCTTGGAGAGGTCCTGGGTCATAATCCACTCTTCGACTTGCTGCCCCAGCCGACTTCGTTGTTGCTCCTGGATGATGGATGCGGGGATAGCGTGTCTCTTATTTTTCCCCTGGACACTGGCTGAACTGGATGGCCCCACTGCTGGATTCCTGGATGCTGATTTCTCCTGCATAGCTGTTTCCCCTTTTTCCCCCTCAGAAGTGTTTCCCCCCAACGATGTCTTCCCCTGCTGACACTCCTACCCCGCCACACAGTTTTGAGGACTCTTGCCGATTTATTCTCCCCCCTCTGGGCTCTCTTTAGTGGACTCTACTTCATCTGACCAGGACGTGGTTTGGCGTGACGGTCCGGGCATCTAACCACTTTTTTTTTTTTTTTTTTGGGTGCGGGACGATAGGTTGCCCTGGGTGAGCCATTGGGACGGATACCATGGCTCTGACCGCTCTCTCTGGCCCCAGGACACCTGGCCCTGTGGCCCTTCCATGGCCTCCAGTTTCCTTGCGGGGTTGCTGGAGCGCGCCAGGAATGCCATTTTTTTTCCGGGCCGTCCTCCCACCTTACTCCTTCTACCCCCACGTTTTTTTTTTTTTTGTTGCGGTTGCCCCACCCCATACCTGTTTAATGACGAGACCACCTCCCTGGTCACCTATATCGGAGTGCCCTTCCCTCTTTTATTTTTTGTTATCCCAGATGAACCTTGCTGGCTTTACTCGTTATTATTTGTATTTATGTCTGATTTACTGCTGACCTATTTCAAAATAAAATTTTGAATTAAAAAAAAAAAAAAAAAAAAATACCATTCAGCACATCCCTCCAATACAACTGTGGAGCAAGTCTCGACTTTATGGGAAGCGGGTTCAACCTAACCACCAGGTCGCTGATCTACAGTCATGGAAAGACGACTCGATCCCACTCAGAAGACACCACCAGCGAGTGCCCTTGGGAAAGACCCCCAACGATATGAATGTGCCTACCTCACAAAATACTTGTACTTCTCATAGATTGTAAGTTCCTTTGGGAACAGGGTGTTTAAGAGCTTCTCTGGGAAGCTGCCACCCTACCTGAATAGACTGCTTCCCCCAGCAGTTCCCTCATCCTATAACCTCCGATCCAGGACCTGCACCTTACTTGCAATACCACAATACAAAAAGAAAGTGGCTCGATCCTCATTTTCCTACAGAGCACCGCAGTTATGGAATAACATCCCAGACACCATCAAATCTTCCCCCAGTCTAAAGTCACTCAAGAGCTCCCTATTAACATACCTCAATACAGAATGCACCTGTAAACATGTAACACAGTGACTATATACAGAATGCACCTGTAAACATGTAACATAATGACTAGATTACTTACATATTTATTTTCTGTGTAAATCTGTATTTTGTTTTGTTTAATATCTTACATGTTATTAGCATTGTATTTCTGTAACAACTGTAACATTTTAATGTTCTTGAACCCAGGACATACTTGAAAACGAGAGAAATCTCAATGTATCCTTCCTGGTAAAATACTTTAGAAATAAATAAAAAAATCCGGCTGTATCATCCAATGTAGCAACCCCTTGTACACCGATATTTTAAAGCGCTGCAGAATTTGTGGCGCTATATAAATAAAGGATAATAATAAGACACATGCAATGACTCAGCTTCCAACATGAGCCTTATTCAATCCAAGGCTCAGCAGTAGATCATTGATTGATCACTGACTGCTCAAGCCTCAAATAGTGAATTTTATACGTGCATTTACAGACTGAGATCCCAGTTTAGTGACCTAAACTTCCACACTGCTTGGTAACCCATGGCTAAACTGGAATATAGAAAATGCTCTGTGGCTTTATTTTTTATCATCACCTGTAACACGCTTTTGTTGCACCAAATTTCCTCCATTACAATTAGAGAGGATTTTTATGTGTCTTACCTTCGCAAGGAAGCTCCAAGAAGCATGATGTGCAGAAGAGAGGCTACTTCTTAACTTCACAGACATCAGCATCAACATGAAACCCAAAATCCCACTGAAAAGAAGAGGTCCATATATTATTGCTATCATCATTTATATAGCACCAACAGTTTCTATAGTGCTGTACACCATTATACCAATCTACACCGACTTGTACAAGGTAGATCTAATATGCCAGTGTATATAAACACAAAAGGATACAAACGGTTTAGTTACGGCAAATTATAAAAGAACAGTGAAAACTAAATTCTAGGCATTGGAGAAACAAGGAAGAAATGGGGGCACGACTGGAAAGGATAGACAGGAAAAAAAAGGAGAGGGGAGGGAAGAGAAGATAAGAGATGAAGGGAAAATTTTAAGGAAAGCTAGAGATGGTTGGAAAGAAAAGAAAGGCTAAAAAGGAAAGGAAGGGGATAAAGGGCAGGAAGGGGTGAAAAGGAAAGGGGTGAAAAGGAAAGGGGTGAAAAGGAAGGAGTCGACAATGTTGCCGAGTTTGGCTCTGCTTTATAAAAGAATATCAGGTCTATTCAGTAAAAAGGTGAAAATCAGGAGAATTGGCAGGAGAAAAGAACAATCTAGACAAAATAGCCGATTTGGAAAGTGAGATAAATGGAAGAATTTTTCTGGTTTGGCTATTTTGACCTAGAACTTTCACTTCTTCAATCATTCTCCAGAGTTTCACCTTTCTTTGAATAACCCTGTATGAGACGGTGGCAGATTCTTTATATCTGGATGTAATTAAACAGAGTTTTTTGTGTCGATAACCCTCTCTTTAGTGGAATTATCTCCCTCCTCACATTAGGCAACACGTCAACACATGCGGAATGCAGTTCATCTCCATTCAAGAAAGAAGTCTATATTATGCCCGTGCATTACCTCGCACAGCAGCCACCGTGAAACCTGTGAAAATAGAGGAATGGAAACTCCACGGCACTCAGCAGGTCACCTGCGGGAGACGCAAACAATGTCTCAATAGAAAGAAGACGAACACTTTGTTAAAGGAGAACTACACAATAACAGCAACATGTGCTGGCAGAGTCAGAGTATACAAATCGTGACATATTCTGGAATAGATACTCCTGGCCGTGACCCCCAGTGGTCCTCCTGCTGTTTATGCACACGACATGGAGATGTTTTACTAGCAGGGCACAATAGGGACCTAAGGAGGTACACAGTGATATTTGTGTCCAATTAGGCAAAGACCGATCCTGAAAATATATAGACTATCCAGACATTTTATCTTGTAACAATTAAAACCAGGCTCTATCGTTTATGAAGAATTGTTTCATTTGTTCTGCAGTTTTCATAGAATTGCAGATTGAGGATTTTGAGCCAAAGTTAAACAGTTTCCTGCCTATTGAAGGATTAGAATTTGCTCATAATTCACATAAAGCCATTGCTACCTACACAGTGAACGATCTTTTACTACTAATATACAGGATGGGGCATAAAGATCTCCCATATTTCGAAGGGGCACTGTGTGGGCTGTAGTGGGGTAGGTCTAATTCGGTAGGTTAGGCGCTGCCGTTTCCAGTACCTATGAGTTGGACTAGTGAACAGCGGGGCTTTGTTGTTCAAGCGTATAAATGAGAACAACCGTTCTGCGATAATGACGCATACAGCGCTCCGTCCACGCTCTAAATGCATCTCTACCAGATCGGAAAACGATTTTCTATGGATTTCTAATCTTCGGCAACTGGATCTGCACGGAAAAGAAAAATCATCTGGCAACCTAGGACCTTTAGAACGCCATAAAATGTGGGATCAGTAAGAGCATCCATTCTGCAATCACCAAGGCTCTCCGATCATAAGCATGCCATGGCACTGGGGAGATCAAGTTGGAGTTTGAGGAGGATTCTGCATGCCGACTTAAAACTGCATCCTTACAAAATGATGTTGGCTCAAGGTTTGAGTGAGATCATGCCAACCGCAGAGCCCTAAGTGTGGAAATTCTTGAACAGGTTCCCGCTGCAGCTGTTCTTCGGAGTAGCGACGAGGCTCACTTCCATATCAATGGAGCCGAAAACAAGCAGAATTTTCACTATTGGGCTGAACATAACCCTCGTGAACTCCACGAATAACCGCTCCCCTCTCCTCACGTAACCGTTTGGTGTACAGTTGCCGACTTTGCGGTGATCGGCCTGTATTTTGTTTAGGAAGGTGGTGCAACAGTAACTGACTTCTAACCGGTACGTTGAGATGTTGGAGACCTTTCTGCACCCCAAACTTGATGATGTGAATACAGAACATATGTGGTTTCAACAGGACGGGGCCACAGCTCACTCAGCACTTCAATCTCTTTAAGGGGAGATGTGGGGTCGACTTCCTAGTCACCAGATTGAAGCCCATGTGACTTTTTTCCTTTGGGGATACCTAAAGGAAAAGGTTTTCAAACATCGGCCTCGAACTCTTGAGGATTTGAAGGGAAGGATCGGACAGGAAATCGACGAGATGACCCGGAGAATGATGGAGAAATTCCAGGAACATCTTCAGCAATGGATTGCCAACGACGACCGCCATTTGTCTGATTTACCCATTATAACCTGGTTTTTAATTTACTTTTCAGAAATATATACAGTTGTGTTCAAAATTATTCAACCCCCACTGAAATTGAGTGTTTTGGCCAGTTTGACATTGATTTTGATCATTCAGTCATCTTGCTTACAATTAAATCAAAGAGGCACGTGTAGGTCAGACAAATATAACATAACATTTATAATGAAATAACCACAAATCTCTTCTCTGTGCTCACATCATTATCAGTTTTATTCAACCCCCAAGTGACATTCAATCTTAGTACTTAGTACAACATCCTTTTACAGTGTTATAACAGCTTTTAAACGTGAAGCATAGCTTGACACAAGTGTCTTGCAGCGATCTACGGGTATCTTCGCCCATTCGTCATGGGCAAAAGCCTCCAGTTCAGTCACATTCTTAGGCTTGCGCACTGCAACTGCTTTCTTTAAGTCCCACCAGAGTTTCTCAATCGGATTTAAGTCAGGTGACTGCGATGGCCACTCCAAAATGTTCCAGCCTTTAATCTGCAACCAAGCTCTAGTGGACTTGGAGGTATGCTTGGGATCATTGTCCTGTTGAAAGGTCCAACGTCTCCCAAGCCTAAGGTTTGTGACGGACTGCATCACATTGTCATCCAATATCTCCTGGTACTGAAGAGAATTCATGGTACCTTGCACACGCTGAAGCTTCCCTGTACCTGCAGAAGCAAAACAGCCCCAAAGCATGATTGACCCCCTGCCATGCTTCACAGTAGGCAAGGTGTTCTTTTCTTCATAGGCCTTGTTCTTCCTCCTCCAAACATAGCGTTGATCCATGGGCCCAAACAGTTCTAATTTTGTTTCATCAGTCCACAGAACACTATCCCAAAACTTCTGTGGTTTGTCCACATGACTTTTGGCATACTGCAGTCGACTCTTCTTATTCTTTGGAGACAGCAAGGGGGTGCGCCTGGGAGTTCTGGCATAGAGGCCTTCATTACGCAGTGTGCGCCGTATTGTCTGAGCTGAAACTTCAGTACCCACATCTGACAAATCTTTTCTCAGTTCCTCAGCAGTCACACGGGGACCTTTCTCCACTCTATTTATAAATAAATAATAATAATAATAATAAAGCGCCAGCATATTCCGCAGCGCTGTACAATAAGCACAGTACAGACAGGGTTACAATACATTGAACAACATTTGACAAACAGTACAGGAGGAGATGAGGGCCCTATTCCCGTAGGAACTCACAATCTAGGAGGGTTGGGGTTGGAAACAGGAGGAGAGGACTGTAAGGTGAGAGTGATTGATGGTTGCGTCAGTGAGTTGGGTGGTAGGCTTCCCTAAATAGGAATGTTTTCAGGGAGCGTTTGAAGGAAGAGAAGTTAGGGGAAAGTCTGACAGCACGAGGGAGAGCGTTCCAGAGAGTGGGGGCTGCGCGTGAGAAATCCTGCAGTCTATCATGGTAAGAGGTGATGCGGGGAGAAGCTAGGCGCAGGTCACTGTTTGACCTTAGGGAGCTGGCTGGGGTGTATTTGGTGATTAGTGAGGACAGGTAGTGGGGCGCTGAGTTAGTGAGGGTTTTGTAGGTAAGGATAAGGATTTTGAACTTAATTCTGCAGTGGATGGGGAGCCAGTGAAGGGACTCGCAGAGGGGAGCGGCAGAGACAGAGCGGCGGGTGAGGTGAATTAGCCTGGCGGAGGCGTTCAGGATGGATTGTAGGGGAAGAGGCGGGACAGAGGGAGGCCAGATAAGAGATTATTGCAATAGTCGAGTCGGGAGATTACCAGGGCGTGTATGAGTTGTTTGTGTGACAGCGGTAAGAAATGGCCGAATTCTGGAAATATTACGCAGTTGTATCGGCAGGAGGAGGAAAGAGACTTGATGTGGGGGATGAAGGAAAGAGCAGAGTCCAGTGTAACTCCAAGACAGCGAACTTGGTTTGATGGGGAGTGGTGGTGATACCCCTCACCGTGATAGAGAAGTCAGGAGTGGGGAGGTATTAGAGGGAGGAATAAGTAGGAGCTCAGTCTTTGACATGTTGATCTTTAGGTGGTGGGAGGCCATCCAGGAGGAGATGCCAGATAAACAGTCACTGACTTTTGAAAGGACAGGGGGAGAGAGATCAGGGGTAGAGAGGTAGATCTGAGTGTCATCAGCGTAGAGGTGGTAATTAAAGCCAAAGCTGTTGATGATTTTGCCCAGGGAGGAGGTGTAGATGGAAAAGAGCAGAGGACCAAGGACAGAGCCTTGAGGTACACCAACAGATAGAGGCAATGAAGAGGAGGAGTTACCAGCAAAGGACACACAGAAGGACCTGTTGGATAAATAGGAGTCAACCCAAGCAAGTGCAGTGTCACCGAGACCCAGAGAGTTGAGGATCTGTAGAAGGAGGGGGTGGTCAACAGTGTCAAAAGCAGCCGAGAGGTCAAGCAGGATGAGAATAGAATAGTGGCCGTGTTTTTTAGCAGTTAGGAGGTCATTGGTGACTTTGGTGAGGGCAGTTTCAGTTGAGTGTAGCGGACGGAAGCCAGATTGCAGGGGGTCAAGTAGGGAATTGGAGGACAGGAAGAGGGAGCGCACAGCAGTCGAAGTCAGCATTTTCTTTCTGCCACGACCAGGTAACGTTTCAACAGTGCCCTTTGCCTTGAATTTGCGAATGATGCTTCCTATGGTCTCTCTTGGTATGTTTAACATCTTTGCAATCTTCTTATAGCCATTGCCCTTCCTGTGAAGAGTAATCACCTCTTCTCTTGTCTTCCTAGACCATTCTCTTGACTTCACCATGTTTGTAACCACACCAGTAAATGTCTAGAAGGAGCTGAGTATCACAGTCATTTTATAGCTGCCTAATTGGTGCTTATTATGCTTTATTGCTGCTCCGTGACATCCACAGGTGTTTTCAATAGGTGATTGAAAACACTTGAATGAACCGCTGTTCTTCAGAGTGGTAGTCTTTAAGGGGTTGAATAATTGTGTCAATGAAGAATTCACAAAAGAAACATTTACTACTGTATTACAAAACCAATTGATGTCATTTTAGTTGCATATGGTTCTTTAAAAAGTCCTTGTAGGATTTCATTCTGAATACAATTACAAATGTACACTGAATTCCCTAAAACCCTTTACAGCATTGGGGGTTGAATAATTTTGAACACAACTGTACAATGTTTTCTAGATAGCTTTGTTCATTTTTTTAAACCCTTTCAAAATGTGGGAGATCTTTATGCCCAACCCTGTACTTACTATTGCTAGGCTAAGTGAAAATAATAATCAGTTTGTCCTTATTATATAAAAAGGATTTATGGGAAGGAAATGTCAGACGACACCCACACTATGTATGATTTTGCTTTTTAATTTTTTGTCTGTACGTGATTATAATAAAACATTTGATCAAAAGGCAATCCAATCCTATATACCACGGGTGTCAAAGACAAGGCCCGCGGGCCAAATCCGGCCCGCCAGACCTCGTCATGTGGCCCGCCAGCCTTAAACTGGCCTGGGGGTTGAGGGGACCCAGATGCCGGGCAGCGGGAGTGCCTGCCCGGTCCTGAACAGTCCGTCCTGTTGAAGGGGATGCGGCTGCGTGCAGGCGCAGCCGGTCACGTGGTCCGGCTAATCAGGTGGTACTGAGTCTCTGTACCACCTGACTGGCCGGACCGCGTGACCTGCGTGCGCACGCACACAGCCGCATCCCCTTCAACAGGACGGACTGTTCAGGACCAGGCAGGCACTCCCGCTGCCCGGCATCTGGGCCCCCTCAACCTCTGCCGGAGCTGGGGCAAGTATCCAGGTGAGAGCTGGGGCAAATCCATGTGTAAACTGGGGCAAATCCATGAGCTGGGGGCAAATCCATGTGAGAGCTGGGGCAAATCCATGTGAGAGCTGGGGCAAATCCATGTGAGAGCTGGGGCAAATCCATGTGAGAGCTGGGGCAAATCCATGAGCTGGGGGCAAATCCATGAGCTGGGGGCAAATCCATGAGCTGGGGCAAATCCATGAGCTGGGGGCAAATCCATGAGCTGGGGCCAAATCCATGAGCTGGGGCAAATCCATGTGTGAGCTGGAGCAAATCCATGTGTGAGCTGGGGCAAATCCATGAGCTGGGGGCAAATCCATGAGCTGGGGGCAAATCCATGAGCTGGGGGCAAATCCATGTGAGAGCTGGGGGCAAATCCATGTGAGAGCTGGGGCAAATCCATGTGAGAGCTGGGGCAAATCCATGAGCTGGGGCAAATCCATGAGCTGGGGCAAATCCATGAGCTGGGGCAAATCCATGAGCTGGGGGCAAATCCATGAGCTGGGGGCAAATCCATGAGCTGGGGCAAATCCATGTGTGAGCTGGGGCAAATCCATGAGCTGGGGGCAAATCCATGAGCTGGGGGCAAATCCATGAGCTGGGGGCAAATCCATGAGCTGGGGGCAAATCCATGAGCTGGGGCAAATCCATGAGCTGGGGCAATATCCATGTGTGAGCTGGGGCAAATCCATGAGCTGGGGCAAATCCATGTGTGAGCTGGGGCAATATCCATGTGTGAGCTGGGGCAATATCCATGTGTGAGCTGGGGCAATATCCATGTGTGAGCTGGGGCAATATCCATGTGTGAGCTGGGGCAGTATCCATGTGAGAGCTGGGGCAATATCGAAAACTCATTTTTCAATAAATTGTACAATAATTGTACATTTGAATATCTACTTGCCATTATTCTGACTATGTTTCTGCTTTCAGAGCTAGTTATTACTTACATTATTACAAAAAACAGTAATAATTGAAAGCAGTGACAATAATTTATGATAATAAAGAGTGGACACATAGTCCTACAGATACAACTGGCCCTTTGAGGGTGACCAAACTGCTGATGCGGCCCCGATGACATTTGAGTTTGACACCCCTGCTATATACAGTGCATGGCGAGTAAGCTAAAGGAGGGTATGCAAAAAATGTATAAATACAAAAAACATTCATAAACCATAATTTGTATTTTACAATATGTTCTTTCTAAGTACCAGTCAGACTGACGTGTAACTCACCTGTTGGATGAGAGGCAAAAGCCAGCAGCAGAACACTAAGATATATAAAGAATAACATGTAATACAATATAGACTATAGTTTTTTTATAAATAAATAAAGAATAATAATAGACTATGTTTTTTTTTATAAATAAATTTATAATAAATAAAGAATAATAATAATAATAATAATAATAATAATAATAATAATAATAATAATAATAGACTATGGTTTTTTTTGTATATATTGTTAATTTGTTCATTTATAGCTATATAGTCTGTCTTCCATTCAATCCCATCACAATTCTCTTTACATGTTCAAAAAACATTTCCAAAATAATTATGTAATTTCCATTTGAGCTGAAAAATATAGCAGCGGATGAATCTGTCTCTTAAAAGGGACTCTAGGCAAGTGTTTCCCAAACCTGTCCTCACGTTCCACTAACAGGCCAGGTTTGCAGGTATCTGAAGCACAGCACAGGTGATAGGATTTGCTGCTCAGTGATTGCAGGATTCAGTCTGCATTTTCACTAGCTAAATCTTAAAATCTGGTCTGTTGGTGTTCCTTGAGCACAGCTTAAGGAAACATTACTGCAGGCACTGTCTGTGACCACTCAGTTGTAAAGGACTTAGGCTGGCAGCACACGAGCGTACAGGTACTGCGTACAGTGCGTCCGTAACGGACGCACATTTTGACAAGAGATATTGTGTTCAACAGACGATCAGAAGTTATAAACGTGGATCAGAAGAAGGCAGATACTTCAGTGTGCCGGCCTTCACTCTTGCGCAAATATTCACGCACACAGGAAGCAGCACGTAGTTCCTGCGGGACGCCTAGCATTTTCACGTCCATGCTATTTTTGCGTCCGTAGCAATACGCAAAGGCAGTGCGTGAACAAGTGCGCAGGTGCATCGTGCAGTGTTCTTCATGGACTCCAGCAAAAAGCTACCATGGACGGTGCGCACAGACAGACGCAAAAAATCCGCTCGTGTGCCGCCAGCTTTAGGCCTCCACGTACAGGAGAATCAGTCTCGCCCACCAAAACTTGAGCACCTACTTCAAGTTCAGTGACCCCGGCTCCCACCAATGGATTTCAATCAGGGGTCGAGGCCAGGGGAAACTTGTGGGAACTCCGTTCCTCCACTATTTTTGCAGAGGGAACTCAGTTCCCATACTCTATAAAGCTTATATTCAGGTATTCAATCATTTCTTTCCCTGTTAACTCCTATATTTATTGTGACTACTCATATATTTTCGCTAAAAGCCACATATATACATAAATATATCAGGTTTGAGGGTATGTTTGTGTTAAGTGCTAGAACAGTGGTTCCAAGCCGCAGTTCTCACATCAAGTCCCCCTAACAAGCCAGGTTTGCCAGATATGTGAAGCACAGCACAGGTGATATGATTTGCTGCTCAGTGATTGCAGGATTCAGTCTACATTTCCCCAAGGTGATCCTTAAAACCTGGCCTGTTAGACGTACTTGAGGACCGCGGTTGGGAACCACTGTGATAGATGATAAGTACTAAGTGGGGAACAGAATCTTGGGGAGTTACTGCACTTTTTTTTTCAGGACTTGACCCCTGCTTTCAATGCGTTTGGCTTTGGGGAGCCTTAGGTTTAGCTGAAAGCTCCCTTGAGCACCCACCCTTCCTGCGTTCACGTGACAACTGTAGCTTTCAGGAATCCGGCAGCATGTCACATCGGGACATACGGTTAAAAATCGAAAAGGATCAGGAGGGGGTTAATATTTAACCTCCCCTGTTTAACTGTAGAGTGTCCGATTAACCGATTTCCCTATGGCAAACCTCTTTTCCCCCTTCTTCATGCACACGACTGCAAAAACAGCCCCCCCCCCTCCTACCATAAACAAGAAAAACAAGGCGCAGGAAGCTGTGAGTCTGTAATATCCCGAATGCTGATCAATTAATATCCTTACATTTACCCCAGGTAGACAGAAAATAAGCAAATCGTTCCAATTAATAATAATGGTTATTTTACCAATCTAAATTGATTATTGGAACATGCAGGGATAACTTTACATTTGGACCAGCCGTAGAAAAAAGGACAAGGCAAACCCTTTCTTGTTTATGAACATTAAAAGTCTCTGTGATGAGGGCGGTGTGCTTGGGCTAATTGTTACCTCTCCTAAGACACTTAAAAAAATAAACTCATCACACATACACATACAAAAGAGGTCCTTATCCCCAAGATGTTCTGACTAGTGTCTGTCTATATTGCAGTTATTGTAACTCTAACCGCATTCCTGTGGCTCAGGCAAACAAAAGGCCAGTCTTCTGTTAAGCAGAGACGCCTGTATATTCCAAACAGCGCTGTGATATCACCCCATAACTCACTTCCCCAACTGCAGAGTGAAAGCCAATCATAGAATTATCCGAGAGTGCAACTGCGTCGACTTCACTTTTAAAAAGAAAACAGTGTTTTAAGAAAAAGAAAACACATATAATGTACATTAAATCATTCTAAAGTAGGATATGCCGTGGGGAATGTGCATAGATCTATCACTGGTCCAAACGCAGGAGGAAATACGGAAACAAAAACCCTAAAAAAATACGTGATTAGGTCCTCTCTATTTTTCCTAATTTTGATATTCCCCTCTTATTCTGAAAAAGGTTAAAGAACAGTGAATGCAAGACGTTAAATCAACAATGCTTGCCATCAGCACATGTGTAACATAGAAAAGGTGCAGACAGAGGAGAATAAAATCATGGTGAATGGACAAAGGGAAAGAAAACAATTGGGTATGGATTGAGAAGTGGATTATTGTTGTTGAAACCTTTTTTTTCTAACCAGTTGAACTACACAATCAGGGTTATTCAGAGAGAGGTGAAAACCTTGAGAATTGCCAGGAGAATGAACAATCTAGACCAAATAGCCAATTTGGAAAGTGAGATAAATGGGAGAATTTTTCTGGTTTGACTATTTTGTCCTAGAATTTTCAATTTTCCAGTCATTCTCAAGGTTTTCACCTCTTTCTGAATAGCCCTGAATGTATATACATATGGTTTATGTAGCTTAAAGTGCCTCCGTCATGACAAAAACTAGACAGGGCACCTCTCCCAGTATATATAGAGCAGTGTTTTTTCGCAGACTTATAAAACGGGGGGGGGACCCAGTGATGTTCTGTTTTAAAGTTTGCTGTTCTCCAATGTGATCTGTGGCATGTCTCCTGTGGAAAGGAGCCGCTGTGAGCAGACAGCCACCCTATAGGACAGCACCCCTGTTCAGTCAGTGTGCTGCTCAAGTGGTCAGTTACAATCTGAGTGACAGCAAGTGCAGCACACAGACTGAGGACGGAGTGACCCCCTTCCTGCAACATGGCGCTGAACTGGCCTTGCCAACAATACCATGCATGGCCCTCTATCTTGTACGCTTCCATAGGTAATCCCCTGCCCGCCCTGAGGGAGGTCCAATTTCTAGCGTCACCGCGCACACACGCGATGATGTCAGTGGGCGGGGAGGTCCCAAGCTGTGGCCTCACTTCCAGGAAGTCAGACCACTGCGGAATCTCCCCCACACGAGGGATCTACCTCCAGCGCTGCCGATAAGTTATGACGTGTGGGGAACGTCCTCCGTAAATAGCAATGAAATACTAGGATGTCCCCACACGTCATCCGCAGCCAAGGGGTTAAGGGTTGTAATATTTAATATGTGGGTAAAATCTGCTTGATCAAAAGGAGAAATATGACTGTCACCTGGAGTCAAGGAGGAATTTTGCTCCCAGTATGTTGAATTTTGGCAAGCACTTCAGATGTTTTTTTGGAGTTTTTTTTTATTGAAACGCTCCGCATGTTTTGCGTAAATAAAGCTCCTGAAACTTCACGAGTGCCATGGGGGACAAGCACATGCACACTACTGGGGAAAGGGACAAAGACAAGTATTTTGCTACATTCTGGACTTTTACAAACACCCCCCCCCCAAGGGTGCAAAAGGGGATGAGGAGCCCCAAAACTGGTAATCTACCTATTTGCTTGTGGGGTCTTAATGTAACTCTGAAGACCAGCCAATGTTTGGCAGTTGAAAAGGAAGAAGTCCTGCACAAGAGGAGGCAGAGGATCTCGCCCTCCTCTTTACCGAGGGACAAGAGGTGAGTTAAGTACTGATTTTCTATTTAGGCCTTGCAGCACCACTTAACACCAGGTTTTGGGGGACCTGGGCAATGTTCATTATTCAATACTCCCACTACATTTTCCCCTCCTATACAAAGTCCATAAACTATAGGAGGAGCAAATGTGCAATAAGCTGCTACACTAGAGGAACCACGACAGAAGCTGTGACTTTTCTTGGTAGAGCAGCATAGCCACTTGCATATATTAACCTCCCATGCGTTACGATTCTGACATATTTTATATATCAGAATCGTAACGATTTATTTGGCCCCCTGGTGGGAAAGCGAGTGTGGCTCAGGGTTAAATGCATTGCAGAAAGCGGTAACCCCAAGCCACACTTGGGCTGGATACATTACCTGCCCCTGCGCTCCCTCGCTGTCACCTCCGGACGATTGTGACGTCACACTTTCTGGTTCCCTTCTCGTGAACCAGGAAGTAAAAATGCTGCGATCGCCGGTGGAGAATGCGATCGCGGAGGTCAGCGAGGGAGCGCACGGACAGGTAATGTATCCAGCCCCAAGTGTGGCTCAGGGTTAGCACTTTCAGCACTGAAAGTTAACCCCGAGCCACACTCGGGAATACCGTCAGGGAGGTTAATGGCTCACACGTACGTATTAGCAGACTATCTGGAAAAGAGCACAGGACTGGCTGGAATTCCCCACTGCTGGCAACGAAAGTTCAGGACTCTCCAATACTGGGTGCCTTGAAGCAGCTATCATGGGAAACATTATATATTTTAGATTTATTTATTTGGAAGTGTTTACATACTGAATGAAAATCATAGATCTTTTTCTATGGCACTATGGAAAGATGGCTGCTCTTAATCAGTCTTTGGAGAAAGAATGTTCAGTGCTATGCTGCGGTTAGGGAAAAATAAAATACTTTCTTGAGCAGCTGATTGGGAACTTCTGACCTGTATTAATTTCATCGACTAATAATTTTTTCTAAGACTTAGTTAACTAAATTTGACTAAAACGATGTCGAAAAATCCATTGACATTTTAGTTGACTAATAGACCCTAGACAAAAATATTAGGGAGAGGCTATTTAGGAAGAGATCCATATAGAACTAATCTAGTATAAAGATAGAAATGATGAATTTTCTATATTCAAATAAGAAGTTTACTCCAGGAATATATAAGGAGTTTGGAAATTCTAGAGAATTGCTTAAATAATGCATAATACACTTTAAACCCATTAGATTATAGTAGAAACATAGAAAAATGTCGGCAGATAAGAACCTTTCGGCCCATCTAGTCTGCCCAATTACATGGATACTTTACCTGGATTTATCTTTTGTTTAGGATAGCCTTATGCCTATCCCATGCCTGCTTAAATTCAATTACTGTTTTAGCCTCTACCACTTCAACTGGAAGACTGTTCCATGTATCCACCACCCTCTCAGTAAAATAATGCTTTCTGATGTTACTTTTAAACCTTTGCCCCTCTAATCTAAGACTATGTCCTCTTGTTTTGCTACTTTGTTTCCTTTTAAATTATACTCCCTTCCTCTACCTTGTGGATTCCCTTTACGTATTTAAATGTTTCTATCATATCTCCTCTGTCTCGTCTTTTTTCCAAGCTGTACATGTTAAGATCATTAAGCCTTTCCTGGTAACTTTTCTCCTTCAAGCCGTACACCATTTTAGTAGCCCTTCTCTGAACTCTCTCTAAGATGTCTATATCCTTCTGGAGATACGGTCTCCAGTACTGCACACAGTACTCCAAGTGAGGTCTCACCAGTGCTCTGTGCAGTGCCTAGTAGACTAGGGATGCACCAATACCACTTTTTTAAAACAGAGTACGATTACCGATACTTTTTAAAAGTACTCACCGATACCAGGTACCGATACTTTTATTTTATGTCATGTGACCACATATATATATATATATATATACACATACACACACACACATATATACATACACACACACACATATATATATATATACACACACACACACACACACACACACACATATATATACACACACACACACACATATATATATATACACACACACACACACATATATATATATACACACACACACACACACATATACACATATACACACACACAGAATACCCCCAGCTCACATGTAGCTTGCCCACGTGGCCGCCGGGCACATCTATGACGCTGCCTCCAGCCGAGTGGTCGCGTGAATGCATCACTGCCATGCGACCGGACCTTCAGGATGGGTCGTATGTGGTGCGCCAGAGGGGGAACGCTGGCCGCGTGCTTTTCATGCATGCGGCCAGCTTCCCCAGCTCCGCGGATACCGGCCCAGCGCCGGCTTCCGGTATCGGCGGGATGTATCGGGCCGTTTGCACGAGTACCAAGTACTCGTGCAACTGGCAGTATCGGCACCGATACTAGTATTGGTATCGGTGCATCCCTATAGTAGATTAAATCTGGATTTAGTCGACTAAAAAAATCTTGTGACATTTAGTCAACTAAAACAATTCAGAAACTAAAACATGATTAAATCGTCATTTTAGACTGAAGACTATGACCAAGGCTAAGAGTCACACGAGCGCACTTTTCGCATACAGTGCGTCCACTGAAACTGATGCACTTTATAACGGATGAGATTGTGGTTACTTGTGTATCAGTTGGTTATGACAGTCGTTGAGAAAAATAAAAAGGAAAAAAATAAAAAGATGTGGTGGTGTCTCTACGTCCATGGTAGCTTTTTCACGTCGATGCCTCCATGGCATCCGCTGCAATATCGTTGCACATGCGTGGAAAAGTGCGCACGTGCTTTGTGTGTTGTTCTCTATTGACTCCTTTGAAAAGCTACGATGATCAGCAAACAATGCGGCCAGACGTACGGGCTAAGTGTGCTCGCCTGACCGCAGCCTAAAACTAAATTAAATTTTGCTGTTGTCAAAATTAACATTGCTTCTAACATGTGTAGGGTCACGTTTATCTAGTGGGGCACGTACCACTGGAAGCTGTGGCGCTTGCCAGACCAAAGACGTTGTGTCTCCAGACTCAAAGAAACACAATCCAGGAGGTGCATAAAACATATCAGCAGTTAAAGCAGCTACATTGAACTGACCGGAAGAATTCTGGGGAAGTTTGTTTCTTACTTGGACGAGATCACTTTAGTTTGGAAAAAAAAGCAAAAATGTTCTTTTTGGTGAAATTTCCATCAATAGAACATTTGTGCCTTCAATTCTATATATAAAGTTAATGGCTTCCTCGAGTGTTTTCCCTTCTCAACATGCAATACAAGAAGTAAAAACGTCTGATTCATGGACCTCAGAGTCTTTGACAGAAAAGTGCTGACCAATACCTGAAATAACGTGACTTTCCGCAGTCTTACACACTCTGAAAATGGATTTCTCCAGACAATATCAACAAAACAAACAAGATAGCTTTTAAACATACCTGAAAACATAGTTTATGTATTGCTGGTCAAGGTCACTGTTCAGTAACAAAGAAATAAAAAGAAATCATGTCAAAACAATGCTTAACGTTCATCAGATGTATGAGGATTTAGGTCTGTACACGAGTGGAACTTCAAACTACAGGGCTTCTCGGATTCCCCCCGCTGGTTTTTCAGTAATACACATTCGACTGTGGGATTCTGCTTGTTTGCATTTAAATTAAACCAGATATCCCTGGATTTACTTTGTATAGGTCAAATATAAAAAAACTCTCAAATGAGCCAATGTGTCAAACAGCTAGCAAATGTACAGATTTTATATAAATATCTGTTAAAGAATCCCCCCCCCCCCCGGGACAGTGACTGAACTCCTACTTGGTGGGTTATTCAAAGAGCGCTGGTGTTTGCAGAAGTTGCAAACCCCGTTGAAAATCGCCATTGATCACCAATGACAAACGGTGGCATTTCACGATAGGGAAGTCATAACAGTGGTAGAAGAAGCTTCTCCTGCATCATATGGATTTCGCTTTTGTAAAATGCTGGGATTTGTCGACATGGTTTGCAACTTTGGCAAACACTGGTGCTCTTGGAATGACCTGCTTAGTGTTTTATTTGGAGTAAGAAATTTCCTTGAAACAGTAAGACGGATTCAGAAAAAAGAGACAATGGCTATGTGCATGAGTTGGCCTTTTACAGATTCCAGTTGGTTCCATTTTTGAATAACAGACAACACCAAATCCAAGCGTTTAAAAGTGAAGACACAGAAAAAAGATGGCAAGGGCAGCTAATAGTGCAATGGACCCCCGCTGAGGAACTCAACGAAAATGATATTCTTGTAGGTTTCAATTGTACCCTAAATATATTCTATTTGCTACCAACTGCATCATGATTCTCTGTAGAGTGCCTAGAGTGACTAGGTGCACTTTGGTCACCAGGAGGTGGACAACACATAGGTCTTAAAAGATCGATAGCTCATCTCTTGATGAGATATAGCAGCTAGTCCTCATTTTTCCAGTGCCAGACGCAATCTAGTTTCCACCTCAGTGCGCGGAGCATGGTGAGGACTGTTGCACAGCGCTGCACATTCGGCCCTTAATAGTGACATCAGTCTGCTGACTTATTAATCAGCACATCGACAGACAATTGAACGAACAGTGGAGGGTTGTCCTATAGGAAGTCCGCTCAGAGCTGTCACTCCCCCTGTGGCATGCCGCAGGTTGATAAGGGACAGCTTAGCTTTGACAGAAAATAACATTCAATTACATGTGTTAACAAACCACTGAAAAGACTGTGTAGAAACCCTCACTCCCTGCTGCAATCAAGGAATATAGGGATCAGAGACCAGGCCTGTAGACTCTTGAAAATAGGATTAAAGGGCCACTACCACCAATAAAAGGAAAATGTCCATGTGTTTATTTTATGCTGCTGATATCTTACATGTGCTTTGTTTTTATCTTGTTTGTTTAGTTAATAAAATATTTTACTCTATATGTGTCACTGAGTGCATCCATTGCATTATCTTTAGTGTTGTAAACTGCCCCCTACAGTATCTTTACAGCTCTTGCTCCTCACTGTCTGGCTTTGGCCATAGAATGGAGTCTATCAGATCTATTCACTAAAGGGTGAACTCAGGAGAATTGGCAGGAGAAGTGAAATTTCCAGGTCAATATAGCCAAACCAGAAAAATTCTTCCATTTATCTCGCTTTCCAAATAGTCTATTTGGTCTAGATTGTGCTCTTTTCCTGCCACTTCTCCTAATTTTCACCTTTTAGTGAATAGACCTGTATGGGTTGATCACCCACTCAAATCATTGTATTACGTGGGATATATTCAAAGGAAATCTCGAGGAGGTAGATTAGAAATCTTTAAGCGCCCCGTTTTATCCAATTCAGCTGTCATCTACCATTTTGAGTAGGCTGGAGAACACAATACACCCCCTGCAGTCTTATCTAAACATTCCCTCCTCCACCTCACTAACTGCTAAATGCTGTATAACATAAACGCACAGCCACAAAGTAAAACATTTGCACAGATTTTGGTTAATGTTGCATCATGGGAAAAATCCACAATATGGAAACATGAGATAAAAAAATGAAATGTATATTTTTCCTTTTTACATGCAACTACTTCAAAGAAAAAGCAGCAGCATGGGTTTTATAAGGTGGTTTTGTTTGTAATGCAAAAGTAATGTAGTTACAGCTTACGTAAGTGGTAGTGACCCTTTACAACATTGAAGGCAGAAAGTCTCAATTACTATAATGCTTATTTTAACAGACTGGATTTATTCAGGTTCGCTTTTAGAAATGTAGAATGCCCCTTCAAGATAATATTATCCAAATAAAGTAGAATTCCTTTATAAAAAAAATAATAATTATATATACAGTATATGTGTGTTACCGTAACACACACATATATATATATATATATATGAAATGTGCTTTTAAAAAAATGGTATAAATACCTTAATAAGCTGGACTTTTTAGTTTTCTGGAATGCCTTGTAACACCCTGTCAAACAAAACAAATATATAATAAAAAGAAGGGTAAGAGTCTGAAAATATTCTTCATGTACAATTATATCCTGCAAGAAATGAATGAATGAATCCAGAGAATGAGTTATCTATAGTCTATGGACATATCAGAAAGATCATGGAAATTGCTTGTTTTTAGTGGCGAGTTTTAGCTTTCCTAGTTTTTTTTAATTATGATATTGTGCTGCGCTATTACTTTTTTAAGGAGAGTTTAACAGCACATCCTTAGAGTCTGACGGACTGTGTGAAGACCACGTGTTGTCAGCCACAGTGACATTATGGCCTAAAGAAGGGAACGAGCCCATCATATGACCCAGTTATTCTATCCATAAATCACAACGGTACGGAACATTCTCAACGCTAACATCCACGGACGCCAAAACGGCTTCGAAATGAGCTAGTTGGATGTGCATATTTAAGAGAAGGACAGTGTTTCAGATTAGAGAATAGAACATGTTTTCGCACAGATATCTGGACCTTAAACCAATCTCACAGCGACAGTCATTGTGAATGGACTTGTGTAGATTCCATAAAACGTTCGACATGGGACTTGACATGGGGGTGTTATTATCTCCACTGGTTTGGTCAGTGACAATGTGATGTAAGACAAATCGATTACAAGTTGCCAATCTGGTGGACAACCAGGGAATTCGATCGCTACCGGTTAAGACATAAACCCTAAAATCTTTGTATGGCAGTTTAGTTACCAAAAGATTACACATTACCTTACAACCTTGCTGATCAGTTTCCTTTCCGTCAAAGATCTCCTCAGAGTGTCTCACTTCTTTATGCACTACTCCAGGAAGCGAACAATGTGCGTCTGTCTTCCATGTTTGAGTGGGACAACATTTTGGACTAATAAAGTTCAGTTGAATTGCAAGGTCTCCCTTTTCTTGATGCATCATGGTTCTCACCTTATCAAACATCAAGATACTTCATACTCCTTTTTGACATTCTGGTATAGGACACCCATGTATTATGAGGTCAACACATGAATTCAGCAGTAATGAGTTCATGTACAGTTGTGTTCAAAATTATTCAACCCCCAATGCTGTAAAGGGTTTTAGGGAATTTAGTGTACATTTGTAATTGTATTCAGAATGAAATCCTACAAGGACTTTTTAAAGAACCATATGCAACTAAAATGACATCAATTGGTTTTGTAATACAGTAGTAAATGTTTATTTTGTGAATTCTTCATTGACACAATTATTCAACCCCTTAAAGACTACCACTCTGAAGAACAGAGGTTCATTCAAGTGTTTTCAATCAGGTATTGAAAACACCTGTGGATGTCACGGAGCAGCAATAAAGCATAATAAGCACCAATTAGGCAGCTTTAAAATGACTGTGATACTCAGCTCCTTCTAGACATTTACTGGTGTGGTTACAAACATGGTGAAGTCAAGAGAATGGTCCAGGAAGACAAGAGAAGAGGTGATTACTCTTCACAGGAAGGGCAATGGCTATAAGTAGATTGCAAAGATGTTAAACATAACCAAGAGAGAGCATAGGAAGCATCATTCACAAATTCAAGGCAAAGGGCACTGTTGAAACGCTACCTGGTCGTGGCAGAAAGAAGATGCTGACTTCGACTGCTGTGCGCTACCTGAAGCGTAGAGTGGAGAAAAGTCCCCCGCGTGACTGCTGAGGAACGGAGAAAAGATTTGTCAGATGTGGGTACTGAAGTTTCAGCTCAGACAATACGGCGCACACTGCGTAATGAAGGCCTCCATGCCAGAACTCCCAGGCGCACCCCCTTGCTGTCTCCAAAGAATAAGAAGAGTCGACTGCAGTATGCCAAAAGTCATGTGGACAAACCACAGAAGTTTTGGGATAGTGTTATGTGGACTGATGAACAAAATTAGAACTGTTTGGGCCCATGGATCAACGCTATGTTTGGAGGAGGAAGAACAAGGCCTATGAAAGAAAAGAACACCTTGCCTACTGTGAAGCATGGCGGGGGGTCAATCATGCTTTGGGGCTGTTTTGCTTCTGCAGGTACAGGGAAGCTTCAGCGTGTGCAAGGTACCATGAATTCTCTTCAGTACCAGGAGATATTGAATGACAATGTGATGCAGTCCGTCACAAAACCTGAGGCTTGGGAGACGTTGGACCTTTCAACAGGACAATGATCCCAAGCATACCTCCAAGTCCACTAGAGCATGGTTGCAGATTAAAGGCTGGAACATTTTGGAGTGGCCATCGCAGTCACCTGACTTAAATCCGATTGAGAACCTCTGGTGGGACTTAAAGAAAGCAGTTGCAGTGCGCAAGCCTAAGAATGTGACTGAACTGGAGGCTTTTTGCCCATGACGAATGGGCGAAGATACCCGTAGATCGCTGCAAGACACTTGTGTCAAGCTATGCTTCACGTTTAAAAGCTGTTATAACTGTAAAAGGATGTTGTACTAAGTACTAAGATTGAATGTCACTTGGGGGTTGAATAAAACTGATAATGATGTGAGCACAGAAAAGACATTTGTGGTTATTTCATTATAAATGTTATGTTATATTTGTCTGACCTACACGTGCCTCTTTGATTTAATTGTAAGCAAGATGACTGAATGATCAAAATCAATGTCAAACTGGCCAAAACACTCAATTTCAGTGGGGGTTGAATAATTTTGAACACAACTGTACAAGGTTGGATGGCAGGTGAGGCACAAAGCAGCACATATGAAACAAAGGGACCATGACATTAATTAACACTTACCAACACATGTCAGGTGAATTACTGCCCAAAAATAACCATCGGCATCAAACTGCAAAGAAAGTTACATTTTCTGGTCATAAAATAAAAATAATAAGATGTTTGAACGGATATTGAGAAGTGGCTGCGCCGTGAAAATTTATATTGTAAATGTAAGTAAAAATTATATTTGGAATGGAATAAATAAGAAAAGAATGTAAATGGAGCAAGAAGGACTGGAGAAAGGGGACAATGGAAAGAGGAGTGAAAGACCGTTCAGACGGCAACTGAAGGAGGGAATATAGACAGGACATTATGGGAAAAGAAATGGAGATCGGACAAAGCCACACAGTTAGAAATTCTGCCTCTTCACACTACACACATTGAAGAGAAATTTCTACAAAGCCAAGCGGATACGGTTGATTCTATCATTCTGTTACGGGGGCACCTGGCTGGTGGCAAGGTGGGCCCTTTATACTGGGTGTTGTTAAGCCCTTTAGGCAGGTTTGCTGCTGGCTGCTTGGATACAGAACACAGAATAACACAGATCCTGGACAAGGATGACAGAACTAGATTAACAAACACACAGATCTGGGGCAAGGTCCTTATACTGGCCTTCTAATTCTATACAGGATACAGGGCAAGGAATAAACAAGACAACAAGACAATATGCCCAGCAGCTACACAGAACCCTGAACTAGGAGGAGGTCCTTATGCTGGCCTCAAACACTGACTGATAATATGGTAATATGCTGCTGGGTAAATACACAGAGACAAGAGAACAGGACACAAGGAAATAAATGACACAGAATATAACCAGGAATAATCGAGAGAGTAGTCAGGGAATGCAAGAGGGTCAAAATGCCAGGGTAGGGTGTCAGCCGTTTGCCGGGAGTCAAGAGAACAGGCCAGACAAGCAGAGGTTGGTACACAGAATTATCAATATACAGAGTACAGTGAGCAGACAAGAGAATAGTCAATACCAAGCCAATATCATACACAGAATCACACATAGAAACAAATAGAAACTCAGGATACAATGACCCAGGCAGGAGCAGAGAGCTAATGCTAAAGCAAACCATATTTATGGGAACCAGGGCAGGCCATGTGACCTCAGGCCAAATCAGCCACATGGAAGTCCAGGGGCAGAGAACCTGGACAGGCTAGCCCTTAACACCACAAGAGCTGGCTGGATCGCTTATACCACCAGGGGGCCTGGCTGAAATGTGGAAACCCGACACATTCCAGATCAAGAGATCCACTTTTGTCTGTACCAGTTAAGTTTGCTTGATAAATCCTATTCACATACATTTATTGACCCCAAATCATCAAGACAATCATCTCACAAGGCCTCCATTCTCAAATTAACTATAGGATGGGAGAATACGGTAAAAAAAAAAAAAAAAGGTTGTTACATCTGAATATTTTTTTTCGAAGGATAAAGATTCAAAGGAGGGAACATGCCAGGGTTCTGCCAAAAGGAGCAGACCAATCCTGTTACTTCGCCTGTCCCTTCTCAGACCCAAAACCAGTCAAGGGACGGAATTCATCTTCCAGACTACCAAACTGGTTGCCCTCATATCTCAGAGATGCAAAGTTTCCACAACCCTCAGCCATACACAACTGATGGAGTGGGAAATAAATCCAACACACTGGTCCATAGTATCTTGGCAGGAGGCTGGCATCCACACTCCCAGGCATACAAACTGTCTTTTGATTGACTGTCAAGCCTATTTATTTGCAAACTATTTTACCAGGAAGGATACATTGAGAGTTCTCTTGTTTTTAAGTACGTCCTGGATGTAATGTCTTCACTTTGACCGTACCATTTCGGGCAAGCTTACATTGCGATATATATATGTTCATTGGCCTTTAATTCAGATGTTGGCAGCCGTTTTCAACCACTAAGGCAGCCGGCACACGAGCATACTGTGCTGCGTCCACTACGGATGCACTTTTTCATGGGAGATATTGTGAGTACTGCATAAGGCTAGGGTCAGACGAACGCATTTTTCACGTCGTCCGTGTAAAAGTTCGGTCGAACGAACGTACGTATTTTCCCCCGGAATACGCGATAGCGGTCATACGATGCGCCTTTTCGTCCGTGATTTTGTACGGATCATCAATAAAACACTTTTTGAGTCTGGACGTTATGTTGGCCGGACATTAGCAGCGTCTGACGTCTCCTAATCACGCACACACGCCGCTATGCGGCCGCAGCGCACTCTGTACGTCAGTAGTAGCGGTTTGACGTTCTCGAAAAAATGCGTTCGTTGGCCACTTGCGTTGCGCGGACGAACTTTCGTGCGGCCGTTCGTCGTATGTTCCCCGGCATTGGACGTCATTTGCTGCTAGTACAGCCGTGATTTCGTGCGGCTAAACGCACGTTAAAACTGCGCTAGTCTGACCCTAGCCTAAAGTGCGTCCGTAACGTCTGACGTCTCCACGCCCTAGGAAAATACATGGCGGCGTTGTTTTTGCGTCCGTTTAGCTTTTTAACGTCGATGTTATTTTTGCGTCCGTGGCTTTATGCTTTGCCCGTCCGTGAACAAGTGCGCAGGGGATTTGTGTGGTGTGTTTAATTGAGTCCTTTATAAAGCTACGACGGACAGCAAACAGTACGGTCAGACGGACGCAAAATGTTTGCTAGTGTGCCGCCAGCCTAAAAGGGACCAATCTGGGAAAAATCACATGGAGAGCATACAGGTTGAGGACCTTGTACAGTTCATTTACTATCTTAAGGTGAGGCAATGGAATCCAATAGTAGCTTTCTATAATCCTACAAACCGCCATGAACCTTAACGAATACAATGGAGTTGAAATTCAGAATCTCATAGTTATCTTGGTCCCTGGACAAACCTTCAGTTTTAAGCAAATACAAAGGAAATTCAAGATTGAGTATTTGTAATGCTCCTATTTTCTTGACCCTAAAATTCCATCATGCTTATTATAAAGGTGTATTATACAAGGATACAAAAGATTTCCCTCTATAAATTAAAAAGACACATTTACAGAATGCGTGATAAATATAACGTTTGCAAGCTGTATGATTTTCATGTATAATCTATAAAAAAGGGTTGGCAGTTTAAATCAATTTTAACAGAATAAACAGTATGTCTAAGAGGGTGACAAGGTATTAAGATATTATTGTGGAAAACAAAGCAGAGTATCAGATCTGTTAAACATGCACGTACGGCTCTATTGAACACGTAAGGCAAATCATTAGAGGTCGATTAAGTGCTCATAGCAGGGTTATTGAATAAATGTAAGGAAGAAAGAAATACCGTATGTAACGTAACAAAAGCTATTTTGTCTGGATTCCTCCATAGAATGTGACAGCTCTGCAGGCTACTCCAATAATTAGCACCTCCACTAATAGCTTAGCATGTAAGCAAAACAGAACAAAACACTAGAAAGAGACTGAAACACAAAGACAACTTGTATTCTGCAAGAAAGTCGGATCTGATAAAGGTAACTGTTGGATCTTGCCCTATACCTTGGGGCCTGGTCTTTTCTCTATTACTGTTGCATGACAAATCACATGGTGACATCTGTAATTGCTCGTAATCTCCTAGACCGGTGACCTCTAACTTTGGTAACCCAGATCTTTAAGAATGAATGTCCCATGGTGTTCTGCCAGCCATGAAGTGGCATGGTTATTCCTATTAAAAAATAAAAAGTCTGCATGCTTCACCCTTCGACATACAGGATGGCTTTAATAGCCAGTGCAGAGACTTGTTTAAAAATCATGTTTGATTCATGCATTGGCAGTTAACTTCAATTAACCACGCATAGTAATGCCTGCAGGTCAGGTGTCGTTGCAGGGATGTAACTATTGGATAAAGTTTTGTGACCAAAAGAAAGAAGGTGGGAACGTGCGCGTACACACACTTCCTTATTCTATAACTGAAATCAGACAGGGTTATTCAAAGAGATCCGAATGGCTGGAGAAAGGTAACCGAACGCTGATTTTCAGTGTTCGGTTACCTTTCTTGGCCATGTCGGGTATATTACAGAAAGGAAAAAATTAAAATGGATGTCTGTAGCCATTTTGTTTTGAAAGACAGGTTTTTCTTTCTATTTTCTCTAGGTTTAGAAATGAACGAGATTTTTTTTTACAGAGTTCATTCCTGGGTGAAGTCTTTTATATTTTTTTTTAAGAAGTGCCAGACATGAAGGAATCTAGAATGTTTTTGTGTGATAATGCTAGAGTTAAGTGCTAAGACGTGTCATAATTAAATTTATTGGTCTGTCTTAAGTTTTTAAAACAAAAGATATTTTGTCTTTTGGGTATAGGAATAAGAGTTAATATCTCTGTAATATAGATTTATATTCACAAAATATGTTTATAAATCAAGGTATATTTTATTATATTTACAGTAGGAAATATATACTCCAATAAATATTGTAGAAAGTATATAATTGGTAAATAATAAAAATTACTAAAGAATAGATTCTGTAGAGTTAACCAGAAAAGAATTCAGCTGATAGGACTCTGTGTAACCAAAAGGGAGTGAGGATATAAATCAGAGATGATAGGTAGAGACAGTGTCTATACATTGGGAGAAGAGAAGGTCTTTGTGTAGATTGATCTTTTGACCCGAGATAAGAATATTAAAAAGAAATTGTGGAATTAATTAAGAAGTGCAATACTGCCCTCTAGAGGATAGTAAATATTATAATTGATATACCAATAATATTGCCAGTGACGTCAAATTGGCTATAATAAGCGGCAGTGTTGGTTGCAAGTCAGTCGGAGATTCCAGCATTCAGAGACTCACACTGCAATGCATTACACATGACCCTCTGAGAGTCTGAGATTCCAGCATTCAGATGTCCGGTACACATATCAGATCCCAGGACATGAGGCAATCAAGATTCTCACCAAATCTCTAACTCACATGCATTGATTATCTGATATCGATAATCTTCACATATTCCAAAACAAAGCATCACATAGAAAATTCCAAGACTTATCAACATCCAAATTGGACAGGTAATTATATATATTATAATGAAATAAATAACCTGGATCGGCGCAAAATAATGCTCTCTGGGGTCCTGAAATCTCGCGTAGATATGTATAAAAAAGGAGACAAATAATAGTGCAACACTGATATATACAAATTACTGTAAGTGTATATGAGATATATCCCACTCACAAATATAGAGCCGTAACACTGGCTCTAAGTGGGTCCAGGCATGTGGGTGATTATCTTCAATTTCTTAGGTGACCCCCACCTTACAGCAACTTTTCTGTCCAGAATTTTATGCAGTGGAGAAAAAAGGAAAATTTCCTTGTGTAGATCCACAAACAAAGTTCACAGTGTTGTGTACAGTTGGAATCGTACTCACATTTTGAGGAGCTCACATAGCTCGTGGATGTATGCCCACGGGTTTTTTTAGATGGGAAAAAACCCAAAGGAAAAACCACCAGTGATCCAGGAAACAGCACCAATAATCCAGGAAACAGCAAAGCAGGAAACGGGATTGAAGGTAGAAAATAAAATTTATTAAAATATAGTTAAAATGACCACCAGAACGCGTTTCGCCGCATCAAGTAGCGGCTTCATCAGCTGATGAAGCCGCTACTTGATGCGGCGAAACGCGTTCTGGTGGTCATTTTAACTATATTTTAATAAATTTTATTTTCTACCTTCAATCCCGTTTCCTGCTTTGCTGTTTCCTGGATTTTGGTGCTGTTTCCTGGATCACTGGTGGTTTTTCCTTTGGGTTTTTCCCATCTAAAAAAACCCGTGGGCATACATCCACGAGCTATGTGAGCTCCTCAAAATGTGAGTACGATTCCAACTGTACACAACACTGTGAACTTTGTTTGTGGATCTACACAAGGAAATTTTCCTTTTTTCTCCACTGCATAAAATTCTGGACAGAAAAGTTGCTGTAAGGTGGGGGTCACCTAAGAAATTGAAGATAATCACCACATGCCTGGACCCACTTAGAGCCAGTGTTACGGCTCTATATTTGTGAGTGGGATATATCTCATATACACTTACAGTAATTTGTATATATCAGTGTTGCACTATTATTTGTCTCCTTTTTTATACATATCTACGCGAGATTTCAGGACCCCAGAGAGCATTATTTTGCGCCGATCCAGGTTATTTATTTCATTATTGTGTGTAATGGTATAGGGGAAACCACTATATCCTGAGATTGGCTATCTGGGCACCCTGGTGGTGGATGCATGTTGTGTGGCGCTGCACCATTCTTTGTTTAAATTATATATATTTGTAGATATTCTTGCAACGTAGACTGAGATTTCTCAGATACTGTAGATCCAGAATCTAAATAGCTTTATTCTGCAGATAAAAGATGTGAAGAAGTGGATATAAGGATTTATTCAAAAGAAATGTTGTAAGATTGATACCAATATATATTGAATTTGGAAATTACTGTGATTTAAATTAATAAGCAAGGAATTATATAACTACAAAATAAAAGCAAAAGATTAGAAGTTTAATTCTCGAGATTAGGGGAGGATTCACTAAATAAGTTTTATTACTTATCATTAAATTAGCTCATCTTTTGTTGATCCATGTAGCTTAGAGAGATATAGATATATATATATATATATATCTATAAGAGCTGGCTGGTTAAACATTGTTTGCTGGGAATGCATGTTGTATTAAGCAGAAATGTTTATTAACCATTTGTGTATTTTACTAAACTGATAAGGTAAATGATATTATCATATATGCCGTTACTAACAGGAGAATACATATATTGTGAAGCTAGTTTTTATATGCCGATGGATTGTGGTTTATAAATTTTTGTTTATGATATGAGATTTGAAACTTTTTTTTGTATACGTAATAAATCTATATATATTTTTATCCGATTATTGATTATTGTATTTTTCAAAGTAAAACACAGACAATTAAAAGAATTCAGGAGAATTTATAGGAAATATAAACGATTGATATTTGTGTCTCGTATAAGTTTCTTATGAAATAATAATCCCTGATATATTGGAGGCAACTGACGAGGTAGGTCCAGTAAATCCAATATAGACATATTGGAGGCTTGGCTGATAAGTCCAATATATAACGTGTTGTATTCACGTGCAGAGATTATATCCGACAGCCATTCGGCTATCCAGAGAGCAGGCAATTCGCCAAATCCTGGCGAACTGCCTGCACATACGGTGCCTGTTTGAGGGCAGTGAAATCCCCATAAAAAAGCATTGCTTCGGCTATTCAGAGAACACAAACCAGCAGTGAAAGGTTCCCGAAATGCCCTGCCATTCGGTGGTTTCATTCGACAGGATTATTCAGGAGAATCCCATAGGCTTCAATGTTAAAAATATTCCCGTTTTAATACAATATCTAATAAACCGTTCATTATAAAATTCTGCAGTAAAGAGTCTCTTTATTTATAGATTTTTTTAGGATATTTTAAGCATTTTTCGTTGTTTTTTTTTAACTTTACTTATTTTTTCTGTAACAGCCCTCTTTATTGTCATTCATTGGACCTCATATATAAATTTCAAGACATTTTCGCTCAGTAGTTTCTTTGCAAACAGTGTTTCACTTTTCAATCATTCATGCAAACTGTTTTCCTAATTTATTCACTGCCTTGTCTGCAGTGTCGGCTTTTTCCGGAGGCTTTGCTGCGTGTGATCGGCTCCTGCTCGAGATTTTCTGGCGTCTTCGACGGGTTAATCCAGATGTTTTTGCGGGTTTTCGGTGTGCATTCGCCAGGTTTTCAGTGGGTTTTTGGCAGTTTTTCGCTGCACTTCAACAGCCCAGTGGTGCTTGCTGAATACACCGCAGGGTAGCCGAGATGGGAAAGCCAATTTGCACTGAATTGAAGAGTACAAAAAAATCACCGAATATGCGGTGACTTTTCGAATCTCTTTGAATAACCCTGTGAGTTGATCCGTGGGTCAACAAACTTTCACATTCTTATAACCCTGTGTATCACACATTAGCAGAAAAGCATCAACCCCCCTCCCCGTTCCGTGCCGGAAATTGAAACAAATATTCTCGTTAGCATAGAATTCTGTATTTTTTTTTATATTGGTTTTCCCTGGAAGAACACTACGCTGCCCTAATGCTGAAACATACTTTGCCCCAGTCTCCATGGATGACTGTGGGTCACTTTAAAGTCCTGGAGCTGTTAATACTGGACCTATATGTATTTGAAAAATGTAATCATATCTGCTCTTAAACTGCAACTTTTCTAATCTTTCTATGCAAGATTAAAATCATCCGTTCCCTTTACCAGTTTTATAGTACTTTCCACAGCGCTAGAAGATATATATTAAAAATCGTTGCTTATACATGTGCTGTGTAACGGAAGTGGGGTATCAACACTGTTTTAGAATGAAGTATAATTACATTTAGTCAGAATTCTTTGTTTGTTTCTGCACCAGATATCCATACCCCTGAAACGTCGGCCTCTGTAAAACGTCTGCTTTAGGCAATATGATCAAATTAAGCTACATCCCTGAATCCTACACTGAAATTAGCCCAAGTTTCAGTAGGACATACTGAATTAAAGGTTTAGGCTAGAGTCAGACGAACGCAGTCTGAGCGCACTCAGAAAGGACAGATGTACTGACAGAAGATACTGTAGACACCACACGGTCCAATTCTCTTGACGGACGTAGAAAAAAAGGGGAACTATGGGAAATAAAATTAATATGAAAAATGATAAAAATTTGAAAAGTACAGTTGTGTTCAAAATTATTCAACCCCCACTGAAATTGAGTGTTTTTGCCAGTTTGACATGGATTTTGATCATTCAGTCATCTTGCTTACAATTGAATCAAAGAGGCACGTGTAGGTCAGACAAATATAACATCTATATAATAAAAGAGTAAGGCTTTGGCTGTCCGTCGCCAAAGCCTTACTGCGCATGCGCGCGCAACCAGCGGCGGTTGGTTGCACGCGCATGCAACCGCCGCGGCACGAGCCGGCTGCCGGCTCGCCACGGCGGTTACACATGCACACAGCAGCCGGGTAGAGGCTGCCGCGCGCATCCAACCCCAGAGCGGCGAAGGGAAAGTTTCCTCCACCGCTCGGGGGTTGGATGCGCGCGGCAGCCGGGTAGAGGCTGCGAGCGCAGCCTCTACCCGGCTGCTGTGTGCATCTAACGGGTCCCCCGAGCGGCGAGGGAAAGTTCCCTCCGCGCTCAGGGGTAGGATGCGCGCGGCAGCCGGGTAGAGGCGCAGCCTCTACCCGGCTGCCGCGCGCATCCTACCCCCGAGCGGCGGAGGGAAAGTTCCCTCGCTTCCGCTTTGAAGGACCCAAGCCCCGGTCACGTGACCGCGGCTTGGGTCCTTCAAAGACCGGAAGCGGGGAAATCTTCTTCACTTCCCTGGCGCCGCTCGACAGGTAAGTATGAGCGCTGGTGGGGGGGTCAATATCCACGAGCTGGGGGGTCAATATGCACGAGCTGGGGGGTCAATATCCACGAGCTGGGGGGTCCATATTCACGAGCTGGGGGCAAATCCACGAGCTGGGCAAATCCATGAGCTGGGGCAAATCCATGTGCTGGGCAAATCCATGAGCTGGGCAAATCCATGAGCTGGGCAACTCCATGAGCTGGGGCAACTCCATGAGCTGGGGCAACTCCATGAGCTGGGGGCAAATCCATGTGCTGGGGCAAATCCATGTGCTGGGCAAATCCATGAGCTGGGGGCAAATCCATGAGCTGGGGGCAAATCCATGAGCTGGGGGCAAATCCATGAGCTGGGGCAAATCCATGAGCTGGGGCAAATCCATGTGCTGGGCAAATCCATGAGCTGGGGGCAAATCCATGAGCTGGGGCAAATCCATGAGCTGGGGGCAAATCCATGAGCTGGGGGCAAATCCATGTGCTGGGCAAATCCATGAGCTGGGGCAAATCCATGAGCTGGGGGCAAATCCATGAGCTGGGCAAATTCATGAGCTGGGCAAATATCCATGTGCTGGGGCAAATATCCATGTGCTGGGCAATATCCATGTGCTGGGGCAGTATCCACATGCTGGGGCAATATCCACGAGCTGGGGCAGTATACCCACAATAGACTGCCCTCTGGGCGTGCGGGGGCAGTATCCACGTGCGGGGGCAGTATCCACGTGCGGGGCAGTATCCACGTGCGGGGGCAGTATCCACGTGCGGGGGCAGTATCCACGTGCGGGGGCAGTATCCACGTGCGGGGGCAGTATCCACGTGCTGGGGCAGTATCCACGTGCTGGGGCAGTATCCACGTGCTGGGGCAGTATCCACGTGCGGGGGCAGTATCCACGTGCGGGGCAGTATCCACGTGCGGGGGCAGTATCCACGTGCGGGGCAGTATCCACGTGCGGGGGCAGTATCCACGTGCGGGGGCAGTATCCACGTGCTGGGGCAGTATCCACGTGCGGGGGCAGTATCCACGTGGGGGCAGTATCCACGTGCGGGGGCAGTATCCACGTGCGGGGGCAGTATCCACGAGCTGGGGCAGTATATCCATGAGCAGGGGCAGTATATCCATGAGCAGGGGCAGTATATCCACAATAGACTGCCCTCTGAGCAGGCTTTACAACTAGTAACATTTATAATGAAATAACCACAAATGTCTTTTCTGTGATCACATCATTAGCAGTTTTATTCAACCCCCAAGTGACATTCAATCTTAGTACTTAGTACAACATCCTTTTACAGTTATAACAGCTTTTAAACGTGAAGCATAGCTTGACACAAGTGTCTTGCAGCGATCTACGGGTATCTTCGCCCATTCGTCATGGGCAAAAGCCTCCAGTTCAGTCACATTCTTAGGCTTGCGCACTGCAACTGCTTTCTTTAAGTCCCACCAGAGGTTCTCAATCGGATTTAAGTCAGGTGACTGCGATGGCCACTCCAAAATGTTCCAGCCTTTAATCTGCAACCATGCTCTAGTGGACTTGGAGGTATGCTTGGGATCATTGTCCTGTTGAAAGGTCCAACGTCTCCCAAGCCTCAGGTTTGTGACGGACTGCATCACATTGTCATCCAATATCTCCTGGTACTGAAGAGAATTCATGGTACCTTGCACATGCTGAAGCTTCCCTGTACCTGCAGAAGCAAAACAGCCCCAAAGCATGATTGACCCCCCGCCATGCTTCACAGTAGGCAAGGTGTTCTTTTCTTCATAGGCCTTGTTCTTCCTCCTCCAAACATAGCGTTGATCCATGGGCCCAAACAGTTCTAATTTTGTTTCATCAGTCCACAGAACACTATCCCAAAACTTCTGTGGTTTGTCCACATGACTTTTGGCATACTGCAGTCGACTCTTCTTATTCTTTGGCGACAGCAAGGGGGTGCGCCTGGGAGTTCTGGCATGGAGGCCTTCATTACGCAGTGTGCGCCGTATTGTCTGAGCTGAAACTTCAGTACCCACATCTGACAAATCTTTTCTCAGTTCCTCAGCAGTCACACGGGAACTTTTCTCCACTCTACGCTTCAGGTAGCGCACAGCAGTCGAAGTCAGCATCTTCTTTCTGCCACGACCAGGTAGCGTTTCAACAGTGCCCTTTGCCTTGAATTTGCGAATGATGCTCCTATGGTCTCTCTTGGTATGTTTAACATCTTTGCAATCTTCTTATAGCCATTGCCCTTCCTGTGAAGAGTGATCACCTCTTCTCTTGTCTTCCTGGACCATTCTCTTGACTTCACCATGTTTGTAACCACACCAGTAAATGTCTAGAAGGAGCTGAGTATCACAGTCATTTTAAAGCTGCCTAATTGGTGCTTATTATGCTTTATTGCTGCTCCGTGACATCCACAGGTGTTTTCAATACCTGATTGAAAACACTTGAATGAACCTCTGTTCTTCAGAGTGGTAGTCTTTAAGGGGTTGAATAATTGTGTCAATGAAGAATCCACAAAAGAAACATTTACTACTGTATTACAAAACCAATTGATGTCATTTTAGTTGCATATGGTTCTTTAAAAAGTCCTTGTAGGATTTCATTCTGAATACAATTACAAATGTACACTAAATTCCCTAAAACCCTTTACAGCATTGGGGGTTGAATAATTTTGAACACAACTGTATATGAAAAGCCATTTTGTGCGTCAAGGTGCTGGACGTCGCAATTGCGCTGCGTCTGACATCTCATCACACACAGAACGCTACATGGACGTGGCGCACTCTGCGCGTCCATGGTAGCGGTTTTACATTCTTGCCTAACTTGCGTCCGTTTGCCACGTGCGTTGTGCGTGCGCAGTTCGGGCCGCACGTACTTCGTGTGTGGGTCTCTTGCTCATGATTCTATGCTACGACAGACGTTAAACTGTGTGGCAACACGGTCGTGATCACTGCGTTCGTCTGACGCCGGCCTTAAACCCTTAAGGACCAAGGGTCTTTAAAGTCAATCCATTTATGATGGAACAGATTCGTCATCGGTCCTTAAGGGTTAACAGGATTTTAATCCCAGTTTAAATTTTTACTCTATTAGCGGCACTCGCGCCTATACGGTGTAATGGAAGGTTTGGATTTAGTGATTCGGTTCAGTTTGTGCCCCCATGATTGGTATGCCAGTAGTAGAAAATATATCATGTGCTGAAAGAGGTTGATAAATGGCTGTTAGGGCATTGGAAGAGATCCAAAAATGAAAAAAAATACACATCCTATTAGTAATGTGGATAATACATTACTAACTGAAAAATATGCTGAAGCCAGCGATGAACAACACGAGTTCATAATTCTAAACAATAAAATACAAATGAAGTAAATAAACCTAAATTTTACCCACAGTGCCCGAGCACAGAAGGAGTAAGTGGCAGAAATGTGGGAAACAAGTATCTGCTGTGCGGTCATGCCTTGGCTTTCAGCTCGTACAAACTGCAGAGACCTGCAGCACTGGCATGGCACCACAGGCAGAGACTGCGCCCACTGTTATGCCATGCATTGGGCAGGGCTGCAGGAAGTGTGAGAAGTACTGAATGTGCCCCAGGGAAAGCTTGCCTGTACCTGGCAGCCATCGGCTAGTCCAGGGGTCAACAACCTTGGCTCCCTGATGTTTTGGGAACTACATTTCCCATGTGGCTCAGTCAGTCTAATGGGTGACTGAGCATCGTGGGGAATGTAGTTCCCAAAACATCAGGGAGCCAAGGATGCTGACCCCTGGGCAAGTCAATCGGCAAAAAACAAATCCATATACTCCCTTGCAAACAGCACTAGGCTGATTGTCATAAGGGAATGGATAATCATCAAGGAAACTGTACATCAAGAACAGGACAGGCGTCCCAATAGAGGAGTCTGTCTTTCAGTACATCCTCATCAAGTCTTGGATAAAGATCGGGACTCATTTAAGTCACAGGAATGCAGAGAATCAAGGAGGTATCCCAAGCGGCATTCTGTTCAGTCTAAACACATTGCAGTTGTCTCTCTCAATATAATGAGGGTCATTGACTGCGGAGGCGAGGATGAGAGCCCCTTCCTCCAAGTCTGCTATTGATACAACCAGTAGCTAAAATAATATGCAGTTCTCTGAGAAATACAAAATACTAAGGAGTGAGAAACTATAATCAAATAATAACACCCAGACCTTCATTAACCACTGAGTTATTGTGCTGCAGAAGATAAAATGTATGAATGCACAGGGATAGAAGATACTGATGATATATTAGGAGTCCGGTCAAAATATTTATCCTCATTGGTTGTGTAATGTGATTTAACATAGCTCTGGACCTAAATAGAGTTGCCATGACAATATTTAATGGTAAATGGAATAATCAAGGTTTCCTGGATTCTTTCCCTCTCTCTCAAGTCTGTCTTTTTCTACAAATAATAATACATCTTTAAGAAGACCATATGAAAAGATAACAACTGGGGATTTTCTGATCAAAAGTGAAGAAACGGATGAAGGGACATGTCGGCACACACAGGATGATGGTTATCAACTACACCTGGGTCTATGAAAGATACATAAGAGCAGCAAGAGAGAACAGGAGGCCAGTAACAGGGAGCGTTCATATGTATCAGAGTCTGCTATATATTGCTCAAAAAAACAGGGGTCTAAATGTAATCTAGTGAGGTGCAATTATATACAGGATCAGTAACGGGGAGTACGTTGGGACAAGATATGTGGATTTGGGAGAAGGGGCTTTGCTAGAAGACATTATGATGGAGGGGGGACAGTCCTTAACTAAAGCTAGGGAGAATATGACGAAGCAGGACCTGCACACCACCTATGAGACACGGAGGGGGGGATATGTGTGCACCAAGCCCTGGGGAGGCCAAACTCCACAACACATAGTCCGTGAACAAAAAAAAGAACTGGAGACGCAGTTTTCCAACAACAGATACATTGGAAAAATCTGGCGACGTTTCAACCCTGTACGACTTAAGACTCGTGTTGGGTCGAAATGTCACTAACAGGGTTATTCAGAGAGAGGTGAAAACCAGGAGAATAACTGGAGAAGTGAAAATTCTAGATCAAAATAGCCAAACTAGAAAAATTCTCCCATTTATCTCACTTTCCAAATCGGAAAATTTGACCTAGAATATTCACTTCTCCAGTCATTCTCCTGGTTTTCACCTCTCTCTGAATAACCCAGTAAATTTTTCCAATAAATATATGGTCCTTGTTTGTTCGTGAACTTAGAAATGACACAGCCTCGCAGGTATATGTCATGTGTTCAGTGCTTCGAATGCTCATAAAAGCGTATGGTGCCTCTACAAAAATAGCACAAGTTGTCACAAAAGCAATGCCAGGGTATGCAGCAGCCACGTCTATAAAACCCAAACACTGGGCATGTTTCTCTAGGATTCATATTCTTAGTAGTTTTAAAGCCCTTATACAATTGCTGTCAAACCCAAGTGTTTTTGAACTACAGCTCCCAAGGCCATCGAGTGCATTGAAAGAATTCTGGGGAACGGACACACATATTTGATTCTCCATTTCCAAAAAGGGGGGTGGGGTAAGCTGAAACACAGATATAAACACCATGCACACCACCTCATCTCGATTGGTTGCGGTTACAAAATAACAGGTTCTGCTTGTCAAATGTACAGAGGAGACAGATGGTTTTCTTTAAAATAGAATTTGCAAAATGGATTTAAAATAGGAAATCATGCTATCATGCTCTGCGCTTTAAATATATTTGATGACTTCCTTTAAATGGGGAAAAGAAAAAACAAAAACACAGGTTTTTATTTCATGGATCTTTCTCGCAAGTTAATCTGTAGGAGCACGAGGTGCATTAAAACAGCCATCTGCCAGCACAATAATTGGGGGTGTTTGGAGATGGAGAAGGGAAAGGTGAAAAGGTAGGCTGGGAGGAAATCCACATACTGCATGCATTGCATCCCTTTTTCACAATGTTGCAACGTTTATTACATTTACAGCAGATTGCTGGTTATACCCATTAACTGCCGAATTATTGCTTGAAAAAGTGATATTTTTTTTGTTACATATCACTTTACGTGTCAAATTCAGACGGCTATTAACGGATGCATTTTAGGCTTTTATTATTTGTGGTTTAGTTCTAATAATATGTAATAAATACATGATGATAAATAATGTAGGAGTAAACATTTCTAGATGATCCTCAGCTACTAATGTAACCGGGAGCATGCTGCCCTAACATGATTAGAGTTGTATTTAGCAAGGTGCGCTGCCACAGACACAAGCCATGTTACATTAACAGTGGCGGGACACCGTTTCATTCAGATGGAGGCATTCATAAAACATCCCAAGCTAAAAATTCTTCTATTCATCTCAGAGATCAAACTGGAGGTAGAGAACTTGGGTGAAAAAATCCCTCCCAGGTCTATAAAGGTCAACATGTGTTTTAGAGGTATGTTGATCGGTGCCATCTAATGGCTGAGCTTGTTCACAGCAGTGTTTATTTTGACAGCAAATTTTGATTTAGTTTTAGTCTTAGTCTTTTGAATAAAATAGCATTTAATTTTAGTCCTCTCAATTGTTTTAATTTTAGTCTAGTTTTAGTCGACTAAAATATCATTCGATTTTAGCCGACTAAAATCAACTGTAAATTTAGTTGACTAAAATCTAATGGTTTTAGTTAAAGTGTAATTAATGCATTATTTCAGCATTTCTCATTTTATACTCCTGGAGTAAACCACTATTAACCTGTTATTATTTATGGTATTAACCTCCCTGGTGGTATTCCCGAGTGTGACTCGGGGTTAAATGTCACTACCGCGAACGGTAACCCCGAGCCACACTCGGGCTGGATGCATACTCACCTCCTCCTGGCTCCCTGGCTGTCCCCCGCAGTGTGATCACGGCGAGCTGCTTCCTGGTAAGGCTCTCTGCGAGTCACACGATGCAGGGGGGCGGGACCAGCAGCAAACTTAGAAAAAAAAATTACACTGTATAATCCAAAGTGCAATGTTTATGAACGGCCACTAGGTGGCACTACAGGATAAGAAACAGACCATACATCGTCTCACCCTTGTTTTCAGACAGATTTCAGCGTTTTTTTGTTGTATTTTATTGAATATCATTTATTTGCATTATTTTGGATAATTATTTTTGGGATAATAAATTATTATGTCGGGTTTCAAACTTTATCGGACTCAGTGTATTTACTATTTTTTATTTATTTATTTATAAAGGATTTTACCAGTAAGGACTCTTGATTGCATGGATTTCAGTGCGTGATTCCTAATTATTACAGGCTAACTATGTACAAAAACACGTTTCCTTTAAAAGAAAATTGAGACGCTTTTAGACACGAATTTTTGAAAAGATTAGACCGCCAGGGAGGTTAAGGTCTGAACATGCAATACGGCGCAGATATAACTGTTATGTTATAAATAACATATTGATCTTAAAATCCAGTTTCCATTTTGGCAGCAAATTGGTTTAGTTTTAGTCGTAGTCGTTTGACTAAAATGTCATTTAATTTTAGTCACATTTTAGTCATCTGAATTATTTAGATTTTAGTCAAAAACATGTTATAATATTTACTCGACTAAAACTAGACTAAAATTTTTAGTCGACAAAATTAACACTGGTTCACAGCGATTTGAAAAAGTCACCAGTAATAAAAAAAAACTTGACAAAGAGTATATGGTTTGAAGGTTGAACTTTATGAACAATGGTCTTTTCTTCAACTAAGTTGCTATAATTACTATGTATGTACATAAAATTATCAAGGAGAGCTTTACATAGACGGAAGAACCATTGTTTCAAGTGAAATTCACAATTTTTTACTCATAAAAAAGTATTACCGATGTTTAAATTGACACTATCACTTACAAGAGCTGTAACTAGATTACTTGTGCATTATAAAAAAAAATTAAGAAAGCACATTATAAAACACATGCTGTTTTTTTCTTTGTCTGAAGTAATTGTACGTAAAAAGGAAAAATAAAGCAAGGTTTTGATCCGCAACACCAACTGAGGAAGCGATTGACTCGCGAAACGCGTTTTGTTGTACTGGTTCTATTTTACTTTGTATTATTAAATAAATTTGCCTTATTTTACACTAATCTTGCATCCTGGCTGTTACCATTCACCGAGGAGGTGGCTGAGGCTGATTAGGTGCACCAGATCACCTATAGAAGTCTTCAAATCTGGTGTCTGATCTGTGAGACACCAGTAAATGTCAGTAATACATTCTTTCACTTATTTATACTCCATTTAAGACCATATTGCACTTTTAAAGCTATTTTTTATGTGAGAGCTACGGAGGAACCAAACCCCAGGAGGAAGTACTATATTGAACACTGGAGCATAACAAAAGGAACCATAATCGAGGATTAGAAGCGACAACTCCACCACATTTCCTCTTTTAAAGTAAGGTTTTGATCTCGTTTCCATTTTGAGTATTTTTCCAGGATGCAATATTTAACAAAATTGTTGCTTTGTGGCTCTTGTTTATTTAATTTACAGTATTTAAGTAGTACAGTATTACAGTAGTTAATGAGGTGGAATGCTTAGATAAGGCAGCAGGGGGTGTATTGTTCTCCAGGCTAACTGACATAAGAGATGGCAGCTGAATGAGATAAGACAGGGAGCTTCAAAGACTTCTAATCTCCCCCTGGTGATGTCCTTTGACTACATCCTACTCAATACAATGATTTGAGTCAGTGATTGACCCATAGGCTCCATTATACGGCCAATGCCACAAAGTGAGGTAAAGATACTGTGGTGTGCCAGGAAACACACAATGGATGCACCCAGTGGCACATATAGAGCAGAATATTTTCTTCACAAACAGGAGAAAAAACAAAGCACATGTAAGATATCAGCAACATCAAACAAACACAATAAGAACATTTCATTTTTTTGGTGGTATAGTGGCCCATTAATTCAAAAATTTTGCTGTAGTGTCAGTATATTTAAAGTACTGTGAACAATGATATAGTCATAGTTTAGCAAAAAAAGGGCAAATTGGGTTAAGGTTATTTTTTTAATATTGCTATAACATTTTTATATCAGTGTTCAATTTTTTCCACATATTTTTTTGTAAAATATGGATATACCTTTGCTCACAGTAGTTTCCATGTACTGAAACAGTGGCGAACCTTTACACAAACAATGTTAGTTGTTAAATAAACTATAACAATGTTTACTTCAAACAACGGAACAACCATTGTTTAAAGCCATCCTGGATGTAAAAAAACTGTAGTGGTAGGGAATGGGGGGGGGGCACAAGTGTGGGACCCTTTTTAACAATAAACAAGGTAAAAAAGGTAATTAAGCATGCTCTCCACCGGAATCCTTGGATCCAGGAACACAGGCAAGACTCAAAGAAAATAAATACATCTCTGTGATGCAAACAATGGACGATGCATTGAGACAGGTGCTCAACCCCAAACCTTTGCCATTTAGACTCATGTCATAAATATAGGGGACACTAGTGCACATGGTTTGAAACAGCGCTGTCTCGATCTTCTTGACTGACTCAATGTAAAATAAACTGCTTTTTAAATTGGGTGACTTTAATTAGCCATAGCTAAAAATGTTGACCGATAGTGGAGTAAACCTCATGGATATATACAGTTCAGAAACTTCTAGAGCATGGCTCAAAATTTCAAGTCCCAAGCTACTAGCCAGGCCTTACGAGTTACTCGCCACTAGTTGCCCCACCTAACCCCTATCCTGCTCTGCCTGCGTCTGCATTCCCACTCGCCCTCATGTAAGTTCCACTCGCCAAATGCGAGCAGGGGAGTGGAAATTTTGAGGCCTGGTCTAGAGCACATTACTTTCCATTAAAAGGTGCTCAACATTGGAAATACCAAAGGTGGGCTCAACAATCTGCATAGGTCTCATTTTAACACTCAGATGGTTAAAACACTACCCTCACCCCATGTACTAACAACCTCACACGCCCATGTAAAGTTTTGTTTTATGCATACAAAGAGAAATCAAACTGAAGATGGATTAAGAATATAAATCCTACATGTATGAATGAGACTTCATCTCATCAAGCGCAAATAATCATTTATTAAGAAAAGAAAAAGACTGAACAACTTGTTTTTAAGTACAACACATACCTGAGAATCATGTAACGGAAGGCATCCAGCAGAAACCAGCAACAGAATTATACTTTGTGGAGAAAAAACAACAACACATTATCTCTCTGTACCACGTTAAAATCACGAAATTAATAGGTCAACAATCAAATATATAAATAAAAAATATATCAACTAGATTATTACTGCATACAATGGGTACAAGGCCAACTTTAAGGGGATATGCAGGTCTAGAATTTTTTTTTAAATTGACAGTTAAACACTTTTATATCAATAGACAAACTAGAATAAATCAATAAAAGCTTTAAAAATGTGTAGAAAATGTTTATTTGCTTTAAACTCTGTCATGTTATCTTCGCCGGCGACGCCCCTCTGCTAGTGGCGTTTCTTCAGCTTCCTGAATATTCCCTGCCTCTTCCCCACCCACTACTTCACCAATCAAAAGCGTCACATGAACTAGCACAATCTGTGCACGTGAAACCCTGTGCACGCTCAGGACCTCAGACTGGGGAAACCGAGGAACTGAATATTAGCATCTCTGCAACGGTGAAAGCAAAACTCACTCACAAGGTGACTCACTCACACACTCACTTGAGCTCTTTCATGGTCTACATAGTCACTGTCTTGCTCTTTCTTGTGCTGTCTCCTGTGCGCACGCTCTCTAGCTGCGCCATTTCTTGCGCTCTCTTGCTATGCCTTTTCTTGCTGTGTCTCTGCTTTTTTTTGCTGTCTCTCTCTGCTGTCACTTTTTCTCTGTGTGTCTGTTTCTTTCCTTCCCTGTCTCTGCAGTAGCTGGGGGTGAAAGAGTTACAGATTGGAATGGCACTCAGCCCCGCCCTCTCCTCAGCTCACAGTGCAGGAGGGAGGAGGAGCAACTCAGTCGCACATGCTCAGTGCGTTTTTTCATGCATTCCACAGAATACACACTAATTGGTTAGCTCAGTCCTCCGTTAGAAAACACATAATTTACTACTGTCTCATTCAAAAGTCATTGCACATTATAGTACATGGCCTATATTCAAAAGGGACATTAGAATGCTTTTTGAGGTTTGTCTAAATCAATTCAGCATGCAACAGAAGCGTCTTCCTAATTTACAGGTTACATTTTTCCTACCTTCAACAAGTTAATTCTATTTGATAAAAAATGTTCATGGCCTTCTTCCTCCAGACCCCCCCCCCCCCCAGGATTTACCAGCAAAGTCCCCATGTCTCACAAAACAGAATTCATACCTTGAGGTCTTTGTATAAGAGTATTGCTGCAAAAGAATAGGAAATATTTCAATTAGATATTGTAACAGAGCATGCGACACATCGGGTTTCAGTCTCCAAATCATTAAAGTTTGAGGGCTAGATTACGTACTGAACACTAAGTGTAGCTTTCGGATATGTAAGCGTTATCGTCAGGATAAGTGACTTTAACACATGCGTCCCATATTACATTCCTAGGGCTAAACAGGTTAAAAACCCGTAAGTGCATCGGTGATTACGCAAGCTTACTGTACTTTGTGTAACCTATACTTAACAAAACTGGCTGGGTGGAGTAGAGGTAACATCACTGCTCTGCCTGGAGACGTTCCTGTGGAGAGACATGGACTCCAGGAGGTGATTCTTGTGGTGGTGCGGAAGCAGTACCGTGACTATCACCAAGGGTAGCGCTTGATTCCTGACCCAAGGTGCTAAACTAGCACCTGCCCGGAATCTCACGCTAAAAAGGGGATGCAACGGGGAACCCGCAGGCACAGGTTTTCCCCCTCTAGTGTCCCCATTTTAGAGGGAGCTGTGTAACATAGCCCTGAGAAGTTCTCAAAATATCCCTTGTGTGTAATCGACTTGGATGAAGCTGGACATGCAGCTCAGTTAAAACATGGGCTAATCATTCTCAGTACTGAAAATATCATGATTTGGTAAAAATAACCAAGGTAAGGTGAAAACAATGTAGATTCCTAAATAATAAACCTGGTCTTCTTCGTCGTCAACTGAATTCGTCATAAAAACAAGCAAGAATATTTTGCAGGTTAACAAATAATGTGGATATCTGGTACCCCATGAGCCTTCTGGGTTGGAGTGAGGGCCTAATGGGAAATCCATACACTCTGCGGAAAATAGTGGCGGAAATGCGTTCAACTGTTCCTACTCAGTTTGACTTCTGCCTATCGTGTACCATGAAGGTTGGAATAGATTTGAGAGGTAGCCCCCACACGTACTGATGATATGAGAGAGTAGGAAGTAACCCGATATGGTGTAGACAGAATTTGATGGTAACTGGGTAACATTATGGCTAGAAAGGGGATGGATTCAATAAACCCAAAGATCTAGTATTAATAACCTATGTGTTAGACTGGTAACCTTGTACAATTTCCCAAAAATTCACAAGGAAGAGATGTATAGCGTAGAGAATAAATCTACATCTATAAATTCGTGTTACAGCAGAGGGGAAAAATAATGTGTGATCCGGAGCACGATCCGCTTTTCCCCTTGTTTCTGGTTCCTATGTTTGTTAGTTATTTTGTGTGATTCCCCATTGGCTATTGTAAAGCGCTATGGAAACTACTGGCGCTACATAAAGAACAAAACAAGGATCAAAGCTATTATCCTGAGGTTAGCGAGGGAAAAAAACACTTTAAGAAGTAATAAATATTGGAATAACCAGTTATTGGGGTATATTCTGGTATCGACTGATAAGAGACATCCTTTGATCACATATCATACACTATGGGACTGTTGGCAGGTACCCTGAGCAGCCTAAGGTGGTACACACACTATTTGAAAGTGGTTTGATATAGGATGGTGGGCAGCACCCACATACTTGTAAGGTCCCCTGATGTGGTGTTTGTGAAGGGATCACGTGGCTAGCACGCCTACCTCCTTGAAGATGAATCTCTGGATTGCATAGCTCACGACTTCTGCTACATTTTGTAAGGTGAAAAACACAGGCACCGGCTGTAATTGAGAGAAGAACAGCAGGTCTGCTTATCCCACACATTATAAAAGTAAAAAAAGAACATGAATATATTCGATTATGCAAGAATAAATATGTATAAACTGTCAGTGTCGCAGTCATTTACCTGCTGCAACACTGCGCTCACGATCTAGAAGTGGGAGGACTGGGGTGATAGCACGGGGGTGAGGAAGAGTGGGAAAGAAAGATGGAAAAAGAACGAGATTGGCAGAATAAGAGACAAGATACCGAAGAGAGAGTGGCAACTTGGGATAGTGCAAAGCGGGAGATTGATGGAGAAGAAAACAGATCTAGGAGATAAAGAAAACAGCTGGCAGATAAAAAAAGGAATACAATTTGTAGAGATGAAGACACACACACACAAAACGTATTAATGTATACGTTATACCTCTTGGGACACGTTATGTAAGTTGCAGTGAAAGCAAATCATCATAGGTGTCACAGTCAATAGAGGTTTGTGTCTGTAAGGAATGTAAAAAGGACGTTCCAAGGTGTGTAACTGCTGAGGTTGCAAAGGTTATAGATGTGAGAGGACCCATCCAAGACGACCGGTCCAGTAGTGAAGACAGTAATAGCTTAGGGGGTTATTTAGCAAATTCCGGGTGTTTGCTCATGTTACAAACCCAGTAAAAATTGCCATTGTAGCAACGGCAACCACAGCTGGAGCTTTATCAATGACAACTCCAAACATCGTCAGGAGAAGCGGGTCTTTATTTAGTGGTTGTGTTAGGAATCTCTAGTGTCCCACAAAAAACAGGCACACACCCTAATGGGGAAGTTGTAAAACGGATAAATTTTGGGCAGACTAGAAGGCCCGTGTCAGACGAATGCAGGGATCACGTCCGTGTTGCAGCACAGTTTAACGTCCGTCGTAGCATAGAATCATGAGCAAGAGACCCACACACGAAGTGCGTCCGCACAACGCATGTGGCAAACGGACGCAGGTTAGGCAAGAACGTAAAACCGCTAGAACGGACGCGCAGAGTCTGCCACTTCCGCGTAACATTGTGTGTGTGTGTGATGGAACGAAGTCAGACGGAGTGCATTTGCGACGTCCAGCACCATGACGCACAAAATGGCTTTTCATATCATGTATCAAATTTTGTAATTTTTCATATTAATTTTATTTCCCATAGTTCCATTTTTTTCCTTATGGAATGACGGTTGATTGCAGTTACCCGGTTCCAGCCCCAGGTACCCCAATGTTCATCCTCCGTGAGCGTTGCGCAAAATGACAGTAATTGAACAGAAATGTGTCACTGATGCTCTGACTCATTAGCAAGAAGGCAAATCGATTTCCAGCTAGGAGTACATTGCGGCCTGACCTGTGGGATGACTCCAGGGTTACCAGATCCTCCATGTTTTCCTGGACATATATAAATTTATTCTTGCTGAGGGAACTGTATGTTCAACAGTATTGCATGTAGTAACAGGTAAAAAAAATTAATCAAAGTGGGACCTCAGTTGACTTGCTTTGATTTGGTACCAGATTTCCTACATTAAGCATATAAATTATACATGTTGCAGGGCAGCACCATCCCTGTGCTCTTCCTCTGCATGAAATAGTAATATGCGTCTAGGAAAACAAGGCCAATCTGACAACCCTAGACAACTCCTCCATTGCCCGTTATCATGGATCAGGAAGGGAGTAACAGGGATTATTTTGATGGGGAGTTATTAACAAAATGTAATTTACTGAATTATTGTACGCTAACACACATATAGCACAATAAAGCACACTTCAAATCCTCTGGAAGAGGTAAAAGCTAGGCATTCTGACATCCCAGTGTTCGTAACTATTAATTTTAATGACAAAAAGTCTTCTAGACTCCGCTGAGAAACCGGTCAATCAGATCCAAAATATTGACATTTCCTGGAACACACACCAAAGTGGATAAAAGGTTAACCCCTTCCCTGCTGAGGCATTTCACCGCTGTGTGCTGAGCTCATTTTTACCGCTTTCGCTCATCATGTTTAAACGCGATTTGAAGCCACATTTTATTATACGACCCAGACATACTATATATCATTCTTTCCGGCAGACTCGGCAGATTCATAATATATCATTTTTATATTTATACGTCATGTCCTGCCTGAATATTATAACAAACCATGCAATAAAATTAGAATTTTTAATTATCTGCAGCGTGTAAAGTGTTTTTTTTCACCTTTTATCACATGACGTTTGCATTTATATTTTCTATGGGGTGCGATTGTACAAAAATTAGAAATGGGGACTTGTTACATTTTTTGGGGGGGAATTACATGATTTTTAGCAAATGCACCCCATAGAAAAACAATCATTAGTGCAGCATCATTGTTCACATTATAATTGAAATGTGAACAATATTGCTGCATTAATAAAAACAACACACAAAAAAAAAGGGTTTTTTTTTTCATTATTTTTTTATTTACTTTATACCTGGTCATGTTGGGTATTTGAAAGGCCATGCTCAGGCCTTTCGAGTGACACCAACCATGACCCCCTAGCTGCCACGGTTCTGGAGCTATCGGTGTTCAAAGGAACCCCCTATCTCCACCAGGGGATTTCCTTGGGAAATCCCTGGCAGCTAGTGGTTCCCAGGCTATCTGACGTCATCACGCTATGCGCGATGACTTCGGGCAGCGAAGGGGGACCCGGGGTGGAGCCGCCATCAAAGATGGCGGCCCCCCCGGAGCTAGGCCGCACTTCGGCGCCGAAAGGTGCTGAAGTGCGACCCGGTGCCTAAGGGGTTAAAGCCAGGCACCGCTTAAAAGGGGAGACTCTCCCCTTTTAAGTGGTGCCTGGCTTGTGGCGCTGCTCCTTTCCGATCGGGAGGGAGAGGGATCTGAACAGATCCCCCCCTTCCCTTCTAGGCGATCTCCGGCAATGCCGGAGGGCGGGTCGCCTGGAAATGACGTCATCGCACATAGCGCGATGATGTAATTTACGCGGGAGGGGCTTAACTTCAGCGTCTGGGGACGCTGAAGTCAGACCGCCGCGGGACCCCGGACAGAGAGGTAAGTATCTCCGCAAAGGGGCTCCCGCAAAGTGGATGACGTGTCGGGCACGTCCTCCACATATAGCGGGTGTCAATGAGGATGTGTCCCACACGTCATCCGCAGCGAAAGGGTTAAAGGTGAACAGTCCATCTCTTGTGTAAGCACTATAAAAGGTTATTTTCTGCTCCTCATTGCTTCGTTCGGTTTGTGGAAAACACATGAGAGGTTATTTACTTGCTTCAGAATCGGTCTCCAAATTGCACTAAAAGGTGAATTTCACTAGTCGGTGCAATTTTGCCAAATACAGGCAAATTGATGGTGAAATACGGTGCAGTTCACTGGTCTTGGCAGAAGTGAAATTGTGGCATAAAGAAGTAATAGTTTGTTTATTCACAGAATGCTGAACTGCACCAAAGTGTTGGCAAAATGCCCTGATTTAGTGTTTCAGTTCGACAGGCGAATCCAATAGGTTGCAATGTAAAAAAGTAATATTTTAAAAATTAAGAAAAAAAATGGTTATTCTGTTGATTTTCAGCAAAAGGCCTTTTTAATTTTTTTTAAAACACAGTGTAGATGAAATTTTTCTTTCCCTGATTTTTTAAAGCCTTTTTTATTCTGTAACAGACCTTTTCATTATTTTTAAAAGACCTTTTTTTATTATTTAGACACATTTTAATAAATTTTTATTGGTTTAACCTCCCTGGCGGTCCGATTCTGACGTATTTTATATGTCAGAATCAGTACAATTAATCTTGCCCCCTAGCGGTATTAGTGTGGCTTGGAGGTTAACTTTCAATACTGAAAGCGGTATCCCCGAGCCACACTCGGGCCGATACTTACATGTCCTGCGCTCCCTCGCTGTCCCCGCAGTCACATTGCAGCCGATTGCGACGTAACACTTCCTGGTTCACTCCTCACGAGAAGAGAACCAGGTATTAGGACGTTGCGATGGGCTGCAGGAGAACGCGGAGGCCAGCGAGGGAGCCCAGGACATATAAGTATCCAGCTCGAGTGTGGCTCGGGGATACCGCTTTCAGTACAAAAAGTTAACCCTGAGCCACACTCAAGAATAAAAGTGTTCGTGGTTTTTTTTTATGCAGTTCAGTGGCTTTCGTCAAGGCCAGTTCGCTGCCCTTCGAGGACAGTCGCCAAATTTTTCATGAGACATTGGAGACTCCATCTTCGGCACACTACCTAGTGAATTCACCTTAGCTTTGGCAAAAAGCAAATTTCGAGATTTCAGTGCTTTATGAATAACCCCTATGGTTTTATAGATATGTGGAACTATTCGTGGTCAGTTTCTCCATGGTTGTCTGGATAGAGATATCTATATATATATATATATACCTGCAGATGAGCAGTGTGTGTATGGTGCTGCCCTGCAGTTAGCATCCATGTATTGCAGCGACAAAAATCAATTTGTTAATCAGGGTGAGATCCCAAATGAAGTGCCTTGATTAGGCAGTTGATTTCCCTCTTGCAATCTCTGCATGTTGCAGAGCACATCCCTCCATGTGCTCCCCTTCAGCAAAAAAGGGCACATGAATGATACAATAGGTCAGCATGATGGTTGGCCAAATGTGGGCATGTTGCTCTACCTTTTAGTCTATAATGACAATATTTCTCAGTGCTTTTCTGTCATTTGCGTGGACAGGATTAGAAATCAGTCTGGGGGGATTCAAAGGGGATGGATAAAAAGGCTGTGGTCACACGAGCAAACTGATTGCACAGTGCGTCCGTTGAAACGGATGCACTTTATAACGGATGAGATTGTGGTTACATTGTATCAGTTATGACTGACGCTGAGAAAATAAAAAAAAAAGCAGTATGCAGGGGTTTCTCTACGTCCGTCCGTTGTAGCTTTTTTACGTCGATACCATTTTGGCGTCCATTGCAACATGCGCAAAAAAGTGCGCACGTGTTTCATGTGTTGTTCTCTATTGACTCCTTGGAAAAGCTACGATGGACAGTAAAAAGTGCAGTCAGATGGACGCGAAAAGTGGAATTGTAGAGAAATAAGTAAATATTAAAAGACATTATTTCGGGTTTAACAACAAAAAAAGCAGCACTTCACCTTTTAGGACGGTGTCAGATGAGCGTACTAGGTGCGCCCGTAACATCGTGACGCTGCAACGGGGCCGGTCACACTCTTGTGCACGCGAGCCAAGTGTCCGCTCACAAAGCCTCCCCCCTGTCGAAACGCTAGACGCGCATCGACCGGGTTACAAAATGCGATCCTCCTTAGGTCGGGGGTCAGACGAGCGCACTAGGTGCACCCGTACTGGCGTGCCTGCCGGCATCCGTCGCAGCGTTGTAATGCTGCAACGGGGCCGGTCACACACTTGTGCGCGTGCACGAAATGTGCACACAAGTGTCCACTCACAAAGCCTCCCCGTTGAAACGGAAGACGCACGTTGACGGGGCTGCAAAGCGCGATTCACCATAGGAGGATCGCACTTTGCAGCGCTGAGTGCACTAACTGCGGTCAGCAAGGTGGCCTGACGAGTGTTGAGTGGAAGGAACGTCCACTCTCACAGACATTCTTCCACTCTGAAGTGCACTCGTCTGACCTCGGCCTTATGGCTAGGGAAAAACCACGTGCCTCTTATTTAAATTTTTTTCTTCGAGTGTCCTTGTAAAGTGTCAGGACCTGACTTTTCTATACTAAAGCTTTGCATTGGTTGGGAAAATAAACAATTGTGTTTCCAGGACAAATTCTATGTAAGGATTTAAGGAAAAAAGGAAGAACACAGCCATAACAAATGGTAATCAAAGGATTATTTGCAGAGAGGCTAATTGGGTTAAAACTGGTAAGAGTGGTCAGTACTTTCATGGGACGCGAGAAGAGAAGACTGGCCACTCACAAATACCAGAGCTCAAAACCTAGAATCTATGGCAATAGTAGTCACCCTTTCTGTACAAAAAGAGGTTTAGACCCTTTGAAAGGCGGGGGTTACTTGGTAGATAATAGAATATATATATCTCAAAATTCCCACTCGCCTGCTCGCATTTGGCGAGTGGAAATTACATGAGGGCGAGTGGGAATGCAGAGGCCTGGCTGGATAGGGGTTAGGTGGGGCAACTAGTGGCAAGTAACTCTTAAGGCCTGGCTAGTAGCTTGGGACTTGAAATTTTGAGGCCTGAATTTATATTTATATAAAGATTTGGGTCAATCAGGTTATTATTTCAGCCATAAAGCACCAACATATTCCACAGAGCTGCATACATACCAGTCTGGACAAAGCCCTGGAACCTGCATAAATATTTCCCACAAAAAGAGCGGAAGCTGGAAGCCATGCTATAACGTCCGACCTGGTAAAAGATTAAAAAAAAAAAAAACACAAAAAAGCCAAACATTATTACTATGTTATAAGATCCTGAGAAACTCCTCCGCAGGGCGATCTAGGAGGTTTTTATTTTAATCCGCAAGAATACATGGCTAGCAACATCACAAAAAACTGGACGAAATATAGCGCAGCGGCTTCTGTTGCTTAGAAACTTGCTTTCAAAGATGAGGAAAATAAACAGCTTGGCAATTTCTCAAAAATGACATAAAACATTTCATAATTTACATAGCAGGGACCAACATCTGGCTGAGCACACAATTCAAAACCAGGGAAGTAAAAGCAGAATGATAGCAAAGCACGTGGCGTGGGGGTCTACTGAGACCCCTTAAACGCAATTTATAATGGTGACAGCAACCAACTGCTATCACAGCATATCAAATTGGAAATCCTTCTACCTCCTCCAAAGGTAGTAATGTGTGTTTCCCGGATCATCTATCATAGCATTACCCCAGTGGGCGGTAATGGGACAGGACATTGAGGTGGGGTCAGCAAGTGGAGCATTCAGCACAGTATCGCGCCCTCACACTGACAAGTATAAGACTAGTGGCCAGTGGCGACTCTAGGAACAATATTTAGGGGGGCAATAAGATACCACAGTCAAAACTGGGGGGCGCTAATAATTTTCACCACTAAATCATGCCACTGAAAAAAACTAAGGGCCCTATCACCTGGTGAGCTAAGGCTAGGGTCAGACGAGCGTGATTTCTACGGACTGTACGTCCGTGCAGTACGGACATCGTCAGTACGGAAGACGCAGTAGTGGTCACACAGTCCGTTTTTTCACTGAAGTTATTTTTTGACGGATGTAGGAGGGGAAAATAAATTACAATGAAAAAACATTCTGTCCGTCAAAAATGCTGGACGTATAAATGCAGTCCGTCTGACCATGCTCCATCACTCACACACAAAGCTATGCGGACGTTGTGGACGTGGCGCACTCCGCACGTCCGTTCTAGCAGTATTACGTTCTTGCCTAACCTGCGTCCGTTTGCAGCGTCCGTCAGCCCCCGCACTTCTGTGCGGACGTACTTCGTGTGTGGGGCTCCATTTAACACAATTGTATGCTATCACGGACGTACTTATGTGCGGCAACACGGACGTTAACACTGCGCTCGTCTGACCCCAGCCTTAAACACCGTTGCTAAAGGAAAAGGTTAGCACAAGTCGCTAAAACTGATGACCTAATAACAGATCTCCTTGTCCGCGGTAGTCCATGTACAAGGTCATTTAGTGCACGCTAGGGAAACGCTAAGACCCAGGCTGAGACCCAGCGCTAATGCGGTTGAGTACAGGATAGAACTGGGTTTTTTTCCAGTACAAAGTGCCGGGCCATATCTATTCTCTGCCCTCACAAGGTTGTATAAGTATGAACACATCCATCGAAGAGCCCTCACACCCCTACATTATTAAAATCCTCCAAGGTGGCTGTATCATACATGTCTCTATGCCCACATAGATTAATTAATGCTTATGGGCATTGCATGATAAATGCCACCCAACAGTATGTAGAATCATTAGACTGCGTTTAATAGATCCAAAAGGAAGGCCAGGTGAGCGACAACAATTTCCCTGCTGCAGCATATAAAGAATACATGTTTCAGGGTAAGACTTGTGTACATGGGTCCCTATAAACATGGTCCAAGCTGTCACCCTAATAATCAACTGCTTACATAGTATGAATTAACCCCAGCATAAAATATTTAAAATTAGGCAATATACTAGAATAAGGACACATGTCAATAAAGGATACATTTATAATATAGTCTACTGCAACAGCAGCGACATTGCTGACCAGATCCATTACTATGGTTTATGGGGCCAAGAGAACACCTGTGTGGTATTACTTTCAATTGCCTGTTAAATTTGGGCGAGGACCTGTTTTTTTGTAGTTAGCACCAGAGTTTAGCAGTAGGTAAAATTCTGCAAATAGCGTCCCTTCAAAAATTGGCGCATGCACAAAGTTATTTGTTAGTTGCAAAAGTGCTAAAGATCTCTAGCTCTCCCCATGTTAAGTATAGGATGTGGAAAGTACAGTAAGCTTGCGCTACAATCGCTAATAGCAATGCACAAAGTGATTTTTCCTATCTGTTTTCAGGCGCTAGACTGAATTAATCTGGCGCTAACGCAAAAAATGCCAATGCTAGAGTTAGCTCACACCAGGTGATAGTGCCCTAAATAAGTATATATAAATAAGATACCAAAACCCCAGAGTAATGTGATGCAATGATACCTTTTTAATGTACTAACCTGATACTTAAATTCAATATTTTATTCGCCATAATTCGGCAGTTTTCGCTGATGTCTGAGACTCCACTTTTAGCAAATTACAGTGACCATTCACTAAATAGAGAATTCACAATATTTTTGGCGGAATGAATCCCCCAAAATGTGACGAAAAGCGAAGGATCTAAAGATGAATAGACCCTTAAGATTCTAACTTCCATAAACCCAGGGAAATGCAATAAAAATAAACAATGTGTTATGTAGCTACTTATTAACCACTTCGCTGCGGCGGATGCGCTCAGCACGTCCAACCGCATGTCACGTTCCATGCGGTGGACGCGCTGAGCGCGTCCAGCCTTTGGGGTCAGCGTTCGACCGGGTTCCGGCCGATCGCTGGCCCCCCCGGCGCGGGCTGACATCCTCGATGTCAGCCCAGCATCCGGAACCGCCGCCGGGCTAATTAGGTGGCAGCGCGATGACACCTAATTCAGGCGCCCCCCCCCCCCGCATGTGCGGAGGAGGCGCCTGAAAGGGAGGGGGGGAGGTCCTTCGGACCTCTCTCCCTCCCGATCGGCGGCGTTGCGGGGGTTAACCCAGGCACCATTTGGAAGGGCACAGCCTGCCCTTCCAAATGGTACCTGGCATTAACCCCTGGGGAGCCGGATCCCGAATCGGCGCGGAAAAGCGCCGGTTCGTGATCCTTTCCCGGAGCTGGCCGACATCTTGGATGTCGGCCAAGCCTCCGGGAACTCCCCCTGAGGACTGGCGTCATCGTGCATAGCACGATGATGCCAGTCCTGGAGTTAACCCCTAGCTGCCACCAATGGTGGAGATAGGGAGTTCATTGGAACCCCTATCTCCCGATCCGTGGCAGCTAGGGGTTAAAGTTTGGTATTGTTGGATCGGCCAGAGCATGGCCGTTCCAACGATACCAAGCACGAAAGTGAAAGTGTTTGTAAAAAAATAAAATAAAAATTAAAAATAAAATAAAAAAATATTTAAAAAAAAATTATAAAAAAAAAATAAACAAGTTTTTTTTCTTTTTTTTGGTTTGTTAATGCAGCAATATTGTTCCCATTTCAATTATAATGTGAACAATGATGCTGCACTAACGATTTTTGTATGCGGTGCGTTTGTTAAAAATCGTGTAATTTTCCCCAAAAAAAAATGTAACGAGACCCCATCTCTAATTTTTTTAACAAGCGCACCCCATACAAAATATAACCGCAATTGCTCGCATGTTAAAATGTGAAAAAAAAACACTTTGCACATTGTAAATTATTGAAAAATCATATTTTATTGCATTTTTTGTTATAATATACAGACAGGTCATGACGTATACATATAATAATGACATATTAGGAATCTGCCGAGTCTGACGGAAAGAACGATATATAATATGTCTGGGTCATATACTAAAATAAGCCTTCAAAACACGTTTAAACATGATGAGCAAAACCAGTAAAAATGACCTCAGCACAGAGGCGGGAAAAGCCTCAGCAGCGAAAGGGTTAATCCCTAAAATGCCATACATCAAGGAAAAAAATAAAATGTATACTGTGAGGGATGAAGCCTGCCCATTAACCCTTAAAACACAGCTAAACCAAGGCAAAAACAAACGTAATACACAATGTAATATATAGTCTGAATGTTAACACCTTCACTGCTGAGCCATTTCAACCCTGTGAAAAAACATTTGACTACGTACAAGTTACATTTTTATGATTTTAATTTACATTGAATATGGGCATGTTGGGTAACATTAGAAAGGCCAGAATCTGCCCTTTCCAAAGACACCTAGGTCATCCATATACGATGCACAGGGACGGCGATATAGTGGTCCAAATATGTGGGGGAAGCTGGATGCAGATTTTTGGTGGGGGGGCAAGGAATAACCATGGGGGGGGGAATTCCCCCCTTGCACCCCTGTAGAGTCGCCTATGCTAGTGGCACAGCTGTACATAAGCACCACAGGGGTTACTCAGAGAGCACCAAAATTTCAGTGTTCTCTGGCGCAACACACTTTGTAGGATTTCAGTTCCCCCGACCCTGCAGTGAATTCAGTATTCGTGGCAGGGTCCCCGAAGTGCACCGAACAGGATCTGCCGAAGACCGCCGATCAGCCCGCCGAACTGCAAAAACAGCTGACAATCCACCGGACTGATCGCCTCACACTGCTGGAAAAAAACAAATCAGATGCCGAACTGGTGTTTTTCTGTTTCTTTTTTTTTCTTATTTGTATGGTCGCTCCGAGTTAAGGGCAGAGTGGACTTTAAGGCTAGGGTCAAACGAAAGCATTTTTACACGCGAACGTAAAAAGGTGCGTCCGAACGCATTGACACATTTTTTCACGGAATACGCGAAAACGGTCATACGATGCGCATTTTCGTGCGTGATTTTTTACGGATCCAAACCAGGAAACTTTGGGTGTCTGGACGTTATGTTGGCCGGACATGAGCAGGGTCTGACATCTCCTAATCAAGCACACACGCCGCTATGCCGCAGCTGTGCACTCTGTACGTCAGTACTAGCGCTTCTGCGTTCTCGAAAAAATGCGTTCATTTTCCACTTGCGTTGCGCGGCCGGACTTTCGTGCGACCGTACTTCGTATATTGGCCGTCATTGCCCGTCATCTGCTGCTAGTGCGGCCGTGATTAAGTGCGCCAGAACGCACATTAAAAATGCGCTGGTCTGACCCCAGCCTTAAAGATGGCGCCCAGATTGAGGAGGACGATTGTTTCCACTTTTGAGCTTCCAATATGGCATAGATTCCGAAAGTGCGTCAAAGACAGGTGCTGGCTGGCGGATGTTGAGAGGAACATGGAAGTAATGAACTTTGGATGGAATACAGATGGACCGGACGCTGGATATTGGTTAATTACCCACAAGATCCTGGGAGGGTGACCGTATATAATAGGGGGAATCTTTTATTTGTTTTTATCCCTGAGGAAGTTAGTGTGGTCTAAGGAAACGCATCGGATATTACAACAAATTTTCTATTTTATGCACCTCTACGTGCTCTGGGTTATTTTCACCCGTTTAAAAATTTTCCCTTTTGGAATACTGCTGCCCATCATGGTCACCGCCGCTCGTCACGGTCACCGGCACCTATACTGAAAGGTGTTCATGGTCGTTACTGAGCAAGAGGTGGAGTGTCTGCATGCATCTGGGAGGGCCTATGCACATCAAGGAGGGTAACAATTTGTGATGAGCGCTGAAGATTTGTGGATCCTGGGAGTGCATTTCTGCTGCGGGTCATTATAAACTTGTGATACACAGTTATATGCTATGATCTGTATATTTTTTGTACCTTATACAGACTCATTCTTGATGTTTTACATGCTGACCTTCCCATGCAAAATTCTTTCTCGCCACCAGCTGCACACTCCCCCTGCTCCCTTTACCTTTGTCCCTTAAATAGAAGCTCACGGGATGTCTGGCTGAGTACTTTTATAAAGTGCTATATCAGCAGGCCAATTATCCTGCGGGCAAGGTTGTATGTTCCTTATGTGTTTTTATTATGTCTCAGGGTTGTTCTAACCCAATGTAAAGCGATGCAGAATCTGTTGACACTATACAAGTGCCTGTAACTGTCACTTTTACCAGTCTCTCAAGTGGAGGTCTCTGAGCTTCTTCTCTTCTACCCCTTGCATCTCCTTTGTTCTGGCTTGTCCATTATTTCCTCTCCTTTGACTAAAATTTTCAACCTCTCTCCAATGGCATCTTCCGGTCTTTAAACAAGTTCAGATTTCGCCTTTTCTAACTAAGCTGTCTAGTGACCAAACCTCCTAGTTTAACGTCTGTCCAAACGCTTTCCTTCCTTTTGCCTCTAAGTATCTAAATTAAAACATGTGGGGTCCGATACCAAGGTTGGGGTAAAGTTTACAATAGCTCTGGTTAAGTTAACAACTCCATAGAATATAATGGTCTATAGTTTATTGTGGACGCTAACATGGAGACTAAGGCCCCCGGCACACGAGCGTATTTATGGCTCATGTGCGCCCGCACTTCCCTGCGTCCGTGGGTTTTTGATGGGGAAGGCCATCCATCGGACGTGAAAAAGCCCTCCCCGTCAAAAAGCTAAACGGACGCTGAAAGGATACAAAGCGCGATTCTCTATAGGAGGATCGCGCTTTGTACGCTGAGCGCAAGGAGTGGAAGGAACGTCCACTTTTACGGACGTTCCTTCCTCTGCTCGTGTGCTGCCAGCCTAAGCAGGAAAATTTGTGCCTGCAGATTTTTCCTTGCAGTCTCCATAACATCATATTCCCGGGGAACGTGCCATCTCGGCATCTATCCCGGAAGACATCACTAACCTCACGGATAACCGCAGTAACGCTTCCACAAATATCAGCTCCCGGAGTCCATAGCAGTGACCATGGAGTGAGACTAGGAACTATTTGTTCCCAGTCTCACTCTGCTCCTGACAAGAAGAAACAGCAGTTTGGGCCACCCTTTTCACCTCAAAATGAGAGGAGAGTATGGGATTTTTAGGGGGGGGGGGTTGGAGGTGCTCCGCTGTCTCCTTGCCTTATTATTGCACTCATTGAACTTCCTCATTATTATTGACCAGTTTTTCACATCCCTTGACCACCCAGGTTGCTGCCTGCCCTGACCCATTGGGCTTGACCCTTGACTACGATTTCGGATTAACACTCTTGGACACCACGTTTTGGACTTCCTTCCCAGTCCTGCATTATTGGACTCTTACGCACCGCCCAACTATGTCACAACCTTGGAGTACGGCCCATGGTCTGTACCCAGCTTCTTGGATTCCTCCACTCTAGCTCCTTAGGCTAGGGTCAAACAAATGCATTATTCGCAGCAACCGTCAAAAAGTGCGTCCGAACGCATTGACGTATTTTTTCACGGAATGCCCGAAAACGGTCAGGCGATGCGCATTTTTGTGCGTGATTTTTTACGGATCGTCAATAAAACACTTTTTGCGTCTGGACGTTAAGTAGGCTGGACATTAGCAGCGTCTGACATCTCCTAATCACGCACACACGCCGCTATGCCGCCGCAGCGCACTCTGTATGTCAGTACTAGCGGTTCTGCGTTCATTTTCCACTTGCGTTGCGCGGCCGGACTTTCGTGTCCAGCCGTACTTCGTATATTGGCCGTCATTGCCAGTCATTTGCTGCTACTGCGGCCGTGATTAAGCGTGCCTAAATGCGTTAGTCTGACCCCAGCCTCAGTTGACCCTCATTCTGGCTTTTACTCCCAGCACTCTATCAAGACTGATCTGACCAAAGTAATGATTTATTTGCTGATAAATCCAAAATGTCACTACTTCTTTATCTTTCTGCTGCTTTTCACGCAGTTGAATATCTGTTTCTACTCTTTACACCAGTTTTTCCTAAACCTGTCCTCGGGACCCTCAACCAGGCCAGGTTTTGCAGATCACCTTGGGGAAATACAGACTGAAACCTGCAATCACTGAGCAGCAAATCATATCACCTGTGCTGTGCTTCAGATATCTGCAAACCTGGCGAGGCGGATGGTCCTGATGACAGGTTTGGGAAACACTGCTTTACACAATCCACAAACTCGATCTGAGGCAGGGCTCTCTCCTGCTGCTCATACCAGCGCTCTCTCACCAACCTTTCAGTGTCTCCTTTGCTGGCTCCTCTTACCCCCAGCACCTCTCTGAGTACCTTAAGGTTCTGTTCTGGGTCCCCTTCACTTCTCAATCTATACCACCTCCCTTGGCTATCTACACTGATGACACCAGATCTACCGCTCTTGTTTTCCTCTCCGGTGTTAGATTGCATCACTGCCCGTCTGTGCGATGTCTCGAACTGTACGACCGCTCATTTCTTCATGCTCAATCTCGTGATCACGGAAATCCTGATCTTCCCTTCCGCTACATCAGGGATCTCCAGATTTGGCACTCTAGATGTTTCTGAACTACAACTCTCATGATTATCTGACTATTTATTGCATTCTAAGAATTGCAGGCCATAAACAACAGGGGGGGGGGGGCTGAGTGTGAGACTCCCTTTGCCTCACAGGCTCCCTGTCTTTGTGTCCTCTTTCACGCTCTCCTCCACTCCGCACATACAGTCACTAACCAAATATTGTGACTGTAAACCTATTAACATTGCACGTATCCACCCCTTTCTAACCCAGTACTCTAGTAAAATGATCATCCAAGCTCTTAATAACTCCAGCCTTGACTATTGTAACCCCTGGTCTCACTAGCCTTAAGTAATCCCAGATTCTCCTCCTGCTGTCTAATGAATGCCTCTGCCAGGCTCATCTACCTCACATCCAGATCCTCTCACACCTCACCCCTATTGTTAATCTCTACACTGGTTCCCTGTTTCAGTCAATTCAAAACCCTGAACCCTACAGGATCCTTTTACTCATGGAGCTCCAACCTTCGAAACATATGACTCTCCTAATAAGTCCAGTCTTTTGAGAAGATCGAAGGAAAAAAAAGTTCTACTTTAGAAAGACTCACTGGATCAAACTAATCTCTCCACATTTTGTACCTACAACACATAATGGCCACGTGCATCCCCTTGAAATTTACTTTTTTGTATTCATCTACCCTTCTCATTGTGATAAAGTCGTTTACAAATAAAAAAAAAACGTGGGTCAAAAATACTAGCGCTTTCAGGTTATGAGTTCTGTTATTTTTATCATTACACTCCACAATATTTCTGGCAGCAAAACAAAGGTTCAACCTCTTTAAAAGCGAGTCTCAACGGTTTCAAAACCTGGAGAAGAGATCTAAACTAATAGAGTAACCAATGCCAACACTTAACCCTTGACTTTCTACATATCTACTGATAGAGAAAATGCGTAATAATAAAAATAAAACAAAATAAAAAAAAAAAATCAATGACAGTTTTATATCACGTGTAAAAAAAAAAAATGACAAAAACACATTTTTAGGCTCCAGGAAAATATGTGCATATAAGATTATGTATAATAAAAGTATTTAGAAGCAAGTGGTAAAATTCTAGCTATGTGTGGCTACAGGGCCCCAGGATTTACCAAGCCCATCATATTCTCTATAAACAATCACCTAGTGTGTCCCCCTATCCTTTAAGATTGTAAGCTCTTGAGCAGGGTCCTCTCTCTTACTGTACTGTGTGTTGAACCTTTATGTATACTTGTTATTCTGCCTCCCATTGTACAGCGCTACGGAACATGTTGGCGCTTTATAACAACTTGTAACTAAAGCATGCTTTACCAGATCTCCCCAACTGGGGCATTTCATGACCCCCGCATTACGCAGGATTTCTAGAAAAACCAGCATATATTGCACTGTGGATAGAAAGAAAATAAATAAAAACAAAACCTAATTAAAACAATCTCATATAAATTAACCCATATACTTTAATTAATGACATAAGCAATGTGTATTTTAAAGCATTTTCTTAGAAAAAGACTTTTTCCTTTTCCATCCGTTAAGTGCACACTTCAGACACTGGAGAACTTTGTGCTTTGTTTTTCAACATGAAGTGAAAAGATAAAGAGTTGAGTAAGCTCTAATGGGAGGAATTAAACTTGGAACAGCTCAGCCAGTCAGCTTCTAATGCCTACTGCCCCCTAGTGGAAGAAACTGCAACGTCAAAACAATAAAAAAAATCATCAGAAGGCAGAGAAAACAAGAAGAAGAAAAAAAGAGCAGAAATAGCGGATGAAAACATTGTTTTGATCAAAACTGCGTATTAACGTTACAGTTACAAGTTTTTATAAAACGCTACCAAGTTCCGTAGCACTGTACACTGGGAGGCAGAATAACATATGCATAGAAATTAAAACACACAGAACAGTAGGAGAGAGGACCCTGAACAAGAGCTGACAATTTAAGAGATTGGGGCGACACACTAGGGGAGGGTAAGTAGAGAACATGAAATGTTGCTCGCAGTTGTGAGCCGCTATTCAGATATTTTAAATCACTAGTCCTAAAGGGTTATTCCCAAAGCATCGAAATGGAGTTCAATTTCAAAATAATTTGGCGATTCCATTTTCGTGGAAAAAAAAAACAGTGCGTTCACTATTCACCGAATGCTCACTGTATTGCAGCAATATTAAATCAGCGAAGAAGTTATCCTACATTGGCAAACAGTGCCAAATTGGCCTCGGCGAATTCCAGAGCTGAAAAAAGATAGGAAGTCTACTAATAGGTTAAATCAATAAAAGTATGTAAAACAAAAATATAAAAATGTCCTATAAAAAAAACAATTAAAAAACGTTTTTATAAAAAAATAAACGGTCTTCAGAAAAATTAAAGATATTACAATAAATTCACCCGTTTAGACCTGTCGAATTGAAACACCAAAATCAGGTAATTTTGCTACAATTCAGCAATGTGAATAAATGAATCGCTAGTCCGAATCGCACTGCATACCAGTGAACTGCACCGTATTTCGCGGTCAAATCGTCTGTATTTGGCAAAAAATACAGCTTAGTAAATAGACGAATTGCCCCAATATTACACCTATGGTGAAATTCACCGTTCAGGTGACAAATTCGGAGCTTCGTGAATAACCCTCCTAGTGTTATGGCCCTAGAATTTGATTAGGTTTATGGAAGCAATAATGAAGATGTAAAATTCCTGGAACGTTTGAACCCATGAGGAAAAAAATTATAAAAATATATATTATATTTTACAAGAAAAAAACCACAAGAACAAATATTTCTTGTTCCCTATCTCAATCGCACAATATTGGGAAATTTCAGAAAAAGGGAAGAAAAAAATTAATAAAAATGCAGAGCGGAATACTATTTACCGACTGAAAGACACTTTCTTACATCGGGAACATTAAATGTAATGAGTATAAAAGTACTATATTTAATTGCTTGAATTTAAAGCACAGCTTATTCTATAAACATATATTTTATTGTTCGTTACAAATGGAATTATGTGAACTATAGAACACATGAACTATACAGAGTCTCTTTACCAGTACATATGAACAGGCAATCGCCAATACATTTTGGTAAAAAGAAAAGAAACCGTATCAAAACTAAGAACATAACTTTGTCTCCTCTAATCCTCCTCCTGATTCATGGCACCAGTTCTCATTTCACAAGAAATATAGAGAAGCAGGTGCTATGAAAACATAACGTACAGTGGCAAGAAAAAATATGTGAACCCTTTGTGATTACGTGGAGTTTTGCATGAATTGTAGGGATGCACCGATACCACTTTTTTAAGACCGAGTACGAGTACCGATACTTTTTAAAAGTACTCACCGATACCGAGTACCGATACTTTTCTTTAATGTCATGTGACGCTTTCCAATAAGAACAGACCATATAAAAATGCCCCAGCTCACATGTATATCCCCCCGATATATATATATTCATACTGCCCCAGCACATGGATATGCCCCCCAGCTTATGGATTTGCCCCCCCAGCTCACACATGGATATGCCCTCCAGCTCACACATGGATATGCCCCCGGCTTATGGATTTGCCCCCCCAGCTCATACATGGTTATGCCCCCCAGCTCATGGATATGCCCCCCCAGCTCACACATGGGTATGCCCCCAGCTCATGGTTATGCCCCCCCCCAGCTCACACATGGTTATGCCCCCCAGCTCATGGATATGCCCCCCAGCTCATGGTTATGCCCCCCCAGCTCACACATGGATATGCCCCCCAGCTCATGGTTATGCCCCCCAGCTCATGGTTATGCCCCTCAGCTCATGGATATGCCCCTCAGCTCATGGATATGCCCCCACAGCTCATGGATATGCCCCCACAGCTCATGGATATGCCCCCACAGCTCACACATGGTTATGCCCCCCAGCTCATGGATATGCCCCCCAGCTCATGGTTATGCCCCCACAGCTCACACATGGTTATGCCCCCCAGCTCATGGTTATGCCCCCCAGCTCATGGTTATGCCCCCCCAGCTCATGGTTATGCCCCCCCAGCTCATGGATATGCCCCCAGCTCATGGAAATGCCCCCACAGCTCATGGATATGCCCCCCCACAGCTCACACATAGGTATGCCCCCCCAGCTTGGAGCCCCCGATAATTACCTTCCTGAGCGCCGCCGTGAATGTCTCGCGCGCGCGCTCGTTGGAAGGACCCCAGCCGCGACCACGTGGGACCATGTGATCGCGGCTGGGGTACTTCCAAGGAGCGCGCGCGGGGAAACTTTCCCGGCGTCGCCCAGGAAGGTAAGTATCATCGCGGAGAGCAGCTGCAGGGCCTGTCCGAATGCTCTATCTGCATTCAGACAGGCCCTGCAGCTGCTCACTGTGTTCATACTTACCTTCCTGAGCGACGCCGGGAAAGTTTCCGTGCGCGCGCTCCTTGGAAGGACCCCAGCCGTGATCACATGGTCCCACGTGGTCGCGACTGGGGTCCTTCCAACGAGCGCGCGCGGAGACATTCTCGGCGGCGCCCAGGAAGGTAAGTATCGCCGTGAGCAGCTCCAGGGGCGGCTGTCTGAATGCCGATAGAGCATTCGGACAGCCGCCGCAGCCCCTCGGATGCCGGCTCAATGCCGGCTTCCGGTATCGGAAAAAATATATCGGGGGGTACTGCACGAGTACCAAGTACTCCTGCAGTACCCAGTATCGGCCCCTGATACCGATACTAGTATCGGTATCGGTGCAACCCTAATGAATTGGTCATAAAATGTGCTCTGATCTTCATCTAAGTCACAACAATTTGAAAAAAACAGTCTGCTTAAAATAATATGACACAAACATTATATGTTTTCATGTGTCTATTGAACAGAACATGTAAACATTCACAGTGCAGGGTGGAAGAAGTATGTGAACCTTTGGACTTAATAACTGGTTGACCCTCCTTTGGCAGCAATAACCTCAACCAAATGTTTCCTGTAGTTGCAGATCAGACCTGCACAACGATCTGGAGTAATTTTGGACCACTCCTCTTCCCAAAATTGTTTCAGTGTAGCAATATTCTTGGGATGTCTAGTGTGAATCGCACTCTTAAGGTCATGCCACAGCATTTCAATCGGGTTGAGGTCAGGACTCTGACTGGGCCACTCCAGAAGGCATATTTTGTTTTGTTGAAGCCATTCTTTTGTTGAATTACTTGTATTTCTTTGGGTCATTGTCCTGTTACATCACCCATCCTCTGTGGAGCTTCAGTTGGCGGACAGATGGTCTTACGTTTTCCTGCAAAATGTCTTGATAAACTCTGGAATTCATTTTTCCCATCAATGACAACAATTCGTCCAGGCCCTGAGGCAGCCCCAAACCATGATGCTCCCTCTGCCATGTTTTACAGTGGGGATGAGGTTTTGATGTCGGTGTGCTGTGCCTTTTTTTCTCCACACATAGTGTTGTGTGTTTTTTCCAAACAACTCAATTTTGGTTTCATCTGTCCACAGAATATTTTGCCAGTAGTGCTGTGGAACATCCAGGTGCTCTTTTGCAAACTTTAAACGTGCTGCAATATTCTTTTTGAACAGCAATAGCTTCCTCCGTGGTGTCCTCCCATGTACTCCATTCTTGTTTAAGGTTTTCCTTATTGTAGATGTGTCAGCAAAAATGTTAGCATGTGCCAGGGATTTCTGTAAGTCTTTAGCTGACACTCTAGGATTCTTCTTTACCTCATTAAGCATTCTGCGCTGTGCTCTTCCAGTCATCTTTACAGGACGACCACGCCTAGGAAGAGTAGCAACAGTGCTGAACTTTCTCCATTTGTGCGCAGTCTGTCTTACCGTGGACACAAGAACATCAAGGCTTTTGGAGATACTTTTGTAACCCTTTCCAGCTTCATGCAAGTCAACAATTCTTGATCGTAGGTCTTCTGAGAGCTCTTTTCTGCGAGGCATGGTTCACATCAGGCAGTGCTTCTTGAAACCAGTAAACCCAAAACTGGTGTGTGTTTTTAAAGAGCAGGACCGCTTTCAGCAACACATCCAATAATATCACACAGATTGGACTCAAGGTTGGCTCACTCCTGTCTCCAATTAGCTCTTGGAGAAGTCATTAGGCTAGGGGTTCACATACTTTTTCCACCCTGCACTGTGAATGTTTACATGTTCTGTTCAATAAAAACATGAAAACATATAATGTTTGTGTTGTATTATTTTAAGCAGACTGTGTTTTTCAAACTGTTGTGACTTAGGCTAGGGACAGATGAGCGCATTTTCTGCGGCCACCGTCAAAATGTACGTCGATGCGTGCGCACGCATTTTTTCACGGAATACGCTTAAGTGGTCAGACGATGCGCAATTCTGGACGTATTTCATGACGATGGGGTGAAAAGAAGTCTAGGGAAATCCGGCTGTTTGAACGTTATGTTGGCCGCACACTAGCAGCGTCTGACATCTCCTAATCACGCACACACGCTGCTATGCGGCCGCAGCGCACTCTGTACGTCAGTACCAGCGGTTTAACGTTCTCGAAAAAATGCGTTCATTTTCCACTTGCGTTGCGCGGCCGGACTTTTGTGCGACCGTACTTCGTATATTGGCTGTCATTGCCCGGCATCTGCTGCTAGTGCGGCCGTGATTATGTGCGCCAGAACGCGCGTTCGCACTGCCTCAGTCTGACCCTAGCCTTAGATGAAGATCGGAGCACATTTTATGTCCAATTCATGCAAAACTCCACGTAATCCAAAAGGGTTCACATACTTTTTCTTGCCACTGTATGAGAGAGTGCCTCCAGGCCATCAAGCTGACCACCAGGAGGGCTTGCTCTTTTGCCAATTCAATTGTCCTCACATACAATAATCCATAATATAATCATAATATTCCAAAACCACTTCCCTGCCTAGGTCTCCTCCCTTATTAGCAGGTATATCCCGTCCCGCGCACCTGATATTATCATCTCCTTGTACCCACACCCCCAACTCCCACCTTCAGGACTTCTGAGCTGCCCTTTTTTATGGATCTTCCTCCCCCGCAACATTACACTCTCCCTGTCTCTCCAGTCCTTCAAGAAGTCTCTGAAAACACATTACTTTAGAGAAGCCTATCAGCTCACTTCATAATCCCCCACTGTACATTTCTTGCCCCATCTTCCTGCACAGCCTCCTTTGCGTCCACTACTTCACATCCTCAGCCATTACCCTCCCCTAACCTGTCACCCCTCTCCTCTTAGACTGTAAGCTCTCGAGCAGGGTCCTCCCTCCTACTGTTCTGTTTATTTAACTTGGATTTTTGTTGTTCTGTCTCTCCCATTGTACAGCGCTACAGAACTTGTTGGTGCTTTACAAGTACTTCCAACTTTAACTGCTATGATAGCTCTAGTTCTCTCACAGAGAGTATTCGCATAAGGAATAATTAGCCAATGCTTCTCTATGGAGTGGACAACCAAATCAGGTTTACGTATTTACATGCACCAATTACTGCCCCAGCCCCTGGGGGACTAATGTCCCAGCAGTTAAAAAATATGGTCCAGTTCTCAGAATTCAGGATTTAAACGATTAACTTTCAATTAAGGTCAAACTGGGAGGACAGAAATGGATCGATCAACTAAAACAACAACATGGAGCCCATGAGCAAAAAACCTAAAGCATTGTCCCTGCAGCGCCCCCAGACACAGAAATACAGCTGCAGCTTTTGATTTTTACACTACGATTGCAAGCTTGGGGCCCTACTCTACTGTAGGCAATAGGCAGCCACTAAGCAGAAATAAACATCCAGTACTGGCTCCCTGTTACGAAGCCCAGACATGTTATTTCAACCCAAATAACCCACTAAATAATGTGTTTTAACTTCCACAAAAGGTATAATACACACAACAGCTTGCACGCTCTGGTCAGCATGCAGTCACCCAGTGCAGGTACTGATTGAGGAGGAATACAGCAGACTCATGCTTGGATTGGTTGTGTGCCGATCAAAGCATGGGTTAACCCTTTTCTGATTGTGAAAAGCAGGAGTCACGGCACGCAGGAGCACTTGGGAACGCAGAGGGAAAGTAGTTCCATTTAGGATCACAAAATGTGAAGCTTTAATGTAGGATTCAATAATATTTCTTCATTATGTCACCAGAAATTTATTACAATTATTGTAACGATTCTCTAAAGACCCAGCCTGTTATAATTAAAGCAATAATATAACATTTTCATGAGGAGTTAAGTGTTACATGTGAATGGTTATATGAAGAAGAAAATAAACCTTTGAGTTTCCAAAGTTTATTAATTTTTTAGGATCTGACCCCTGGATACTCGGCACACCAACGCAGGACATCCAGGTTAATGGGATTTGTCCTGCTGAAAAATACCATCTCCCCCACTAACATCCTTTTAATTCACACAAATTGTGCGAGACAAACTCTTGAAATATAACCTCGGGCTTCAGTTTGGCAGTGACAGCATCCAATAAGCAGATCTCTAGGAACAGGAGCCGTAAACCCAGAGGAATACTCCGCTTTCAGGATAGGATGTTCCACAACATATTCATTCCAGTAAACACAATCAATATACAAGGATTTGTCAAAGAGAAAATGTAGCTAAATAAACCAGACAGTCTGAATAATTAATGCTTTAACGACCAAGCTTTCCCCAGGATTTCTACTGTTCCCAAAAGATGTACAAAATGTGTATTACTAACAGGGTTATTCAGAGAGCGGTGAAAAGCAGGAGAATGACTGGAGAATGGAAAATTCTAGGTCGAAATAGCCAAACCAGAAAAATTCTCCCATTCATCTCACTTTCCAAATCGGCTATTTTGACCTAGAATTTTCCATTCTCCAGTCATTTCCTGCTTTTCACCGCTCTCTGAATAGCCCTGTGAGTATTCAAAATGCTATAAAAATACATTTACAAAATAAATTTGCAATGTTGTCAAATATCTGGCAACATTGTTTTTAGGGATGCACCGATCCCATTTTTTAAAGAATGAGCACGAGTACCGATACCTTTTTCAGGTACTGACCGGCCCTGAGTGCCGATACTTTTATGTAATGTCATGTGATAATTTAGGATTTTGCTGAACGCCGGTCCAATTTATGTGAATATCAAAATGTATTCACAGACACCCCATTTACACACTGCACAGACCTGAACGCACAGACACCAGACCTCACCTCATATATATGTATATCCACCCACAGACCCCAGATACATGTACACCCACAGACCCCAGATACATGTACACCCACAGACCCCAGATACATGTACACCCACAGACTCCAGATACATGTACACCCACAGACCCCAGATACATGTACACCCACAGACCCCAGATACATGTACACCCACAGACCCCAGATACATGTACACCCACAGACTCCAGATACATGTACACCCACAGACCCACAGACACTGGGGCTGCTGGAGGAATGCATTAACCTCCCTGGCGGTCTAATTTTTTCAAAATTGTGTGTCTAAAAGCGTTTCAATTTTTTTTTGGAAAGGAAATGTGTTGTTTTATATAGTACGCCTTTAGGCTAGGGTCAGACTGAGGCAGTGCGAACGCGCGTTCTGGCGCACTTAATCACGGCCGTGCTAGCAGCAGATGCCGGGCAATGACGGCCAATATACGAAGTACGGTCGCACAAAAGTCCGGCTGCGCAACGCAAGTGGAAAATGAACGCATTTTTTCGAGAACGTAAAACCACTAGTACTGACGTACAGAGTGCGCTGCGTCCGCTAGCGGCGTGTGTGCGTGAATTGGAGATGTCAGACACTGCTAATGTCCGGCCAACATAACGTCCAGATGCAAGAAGTGTTTTATTGATGATCCGTACAAAATCACGGATGAAACTGCGCATCGTATGACCGCTATTGCGTATTCCGTGAAAAAATACGTCCATTCTTCGAACGCACATTTTCACGGACAACGTGAAAAATGCGTTAGTCTGACCCTAGCCTTAGTCTGCATGAATAACTCCCTGAAATCCGTGCAAGCAAGTGTCTAGTAAACACACGGAGTCAGAGAAGGTTTGAAACACGAAATAATAATTTATTATCCCAAAAATAATTATTCAAAATATTGAATATAATTTATTTCCATTAATATAAATCAAACCAAAAACATGTCTCTTTCCTCTGGGTGCTGGGGATTCCTGTCCAGATGTACAATCCTTTGCCAAAGTAATACAGGACACGGGGTAGCAAAAAAGCATATTTATTCTCAAAGCAGCTTTACAGAAATAAAAGGCAAATAAAAATAATTTCTAAAATGTAATAAGGCTTTGCAATACAAGTTTCGCTGGTGCTTGCCCAGATCCAACAGTTGGATCTCGGCAAGCACCAGCGAAACTTGTATTGCAAAGCCTTATTACATTTTAGAAATTATTTTTATTTGCCTTTTATTTCTGTAAAGCTGCTTTGAGAATAAATACGCTTTTTTTTGGTACCCCTGTGTCCTGTATATTTCATTGGCAAAGGAGTGTACATCTCAACAAGAATCCCAGCACCCACTGCACAAAGTTTATTCTATTGTATTTTTTACTGTAAATTTATTTTTATTTTTTTGCAGTTTTTGAAATTGCCGCCTGGTCCCGCCCCCCAGCGTCACGTGGCTCGCAGGGAGCGGAACCAGAAAGCAAGTAGCCAGCTGCCGCGATCACACTGCGGTGACAGCGAGGGAGCGAAGGATGCGGTGAGTATATACAGCCCGAGTGTGGCTCGGGGGTTACCGAACGCGGTAGAGTCACACTCGGAAATACCGCCAGGCAGGTTAACAGCGGGGCTGGAGGCTGCGTCACAGCTCAGCCACCACTCGATGAAACGCAGCCAGCTGGAGGGGATTGCTGGCGGAAACCTGTTAATGCATTCTGCCAGCAGCCCCTCATATACTGGCAAGCCAACCCATCGCTAGATTCCGGGTATTGGTAGAGGTATCGGGGCATTTGCACGAATACCAAGTACTCGTGCAAATGCCGGTATCGGCACAGATACTAGTATCAGTGCATACCCAATTATTTTATTATTATGGGGTATTGAATGTAGACAGAGGAGAAAAGCAATGGATTTAAAAATTATACCATAAGGGTGCAACATAAACTATAGTCAAAAAATGAATGGGTCGAAATACTTTCTGAAAGTATTGTATGTGTGTATAAACTATATAATAAACGAAGATCAAATTAAATGTAATAATAATCTAGAGGCAGACCACATGCAGTACCAATGGATGTGGTACCATTTGCCAGTGAGTGGTGGCCTCAACAACAAACTGGAAATCTGGTGCTCCATTCAACGTGAAATTAATGTGTATCTTGCATTGTGGGGTTGTTATATACAGGTTGAGTACCCCTCAACTTGAATTACAAAAACCCGAAAGACTCCAGAAACTTTGATCCTTTCCCTCAGCAACTCTCACTCACCTCTTGAAGCTCCTGTCCGCTGCCTTTTTCCCTCACGGCATGCCACCATGTCCCCTCAATGAATGCACTGCCCAGTGCCAGCAAGTGTCATGGCGTCCTGCTCACCTGCGTGGTGCAAATTCGGCCTAGTGCTGGTGTCCGACGCGGCCTCGTGGTCCCAGGGTGTTTTTCCCTTGCAGGGTCTTGGTCTGGTCCCTCGTCCTCGGTGGGTGCCACGGCGTCTTCCAGCATTGTGGAGAGCTTAGGGCAGCCGGACCACCTCGCAGGCCCAGAGGCTCCGGCGTGTCCTGGCATCCCTTTGCTCTGCCCTCTGCATGTTAGGGAGGCCGCGTGTGAGCGAGCCGGGTTTGCCCTTAAAGGGACAGGCACCGAATCTGATAATGTGCAACACAAAACACCTGTAATCAAAGGGTGTATCCCTAACACTGATCCCACTATAAAAGACTAGTCTGGCCCCGACAACCTTGCTGGATAGTTGTGTTTTGTTCCCTGCCTTACCGGTGTGCTTATTTGGCAGCCCTCCCGTTACCGACCTCTGCTGACGTTTATCCACCACACCGATTTCTGTATACCGACCTCTGGCTATGCTTCTCGGCTACGCTGCTTTCTGGATCCCGACTGACCACTGGCTTGTATATTTGATCACTCTACCACTGCTGCATCAAGGCGGGTACTGATGTCTGCATCCTGAGGTCCGGCGTCTCTTTCCTGATTCCTTCTACACCGTGCCAGCAAGGAATAAGCTGGCACTGTAAAGCATTACCCTTGCTGGAACTGTACAGTGTATCCCTCCTTAAGCCGAGGCAATCAAATGCAAGAAATGCGTGTTGCATCCAAAATAATGATTAAGGCAAATGCTTTTTAACCCCTTAAGGACCAAGGGTCTTTAAAGTCAATGCATTTATGACGTAACCGTTAAGTCTTAAGGGGTTAAACATCATACTAAGCTTCGTTAACAGATGCCATACTATAATGGACATAGCTCTGTTTCAGAAGCTAGCAGCAGGCTTTAAATAAAAGAGATTAATTTGCTTGAAGCACATGTGAGACATTCAAAAGCACAATACAGGCTTCAAACAAAAATAGTTTGTATCACACTGCCGTGGCTGGATAATATTGCTGTGTTTCAGAGGAATATAGGAATACAGGAAACTTCACAGGATTTAAACCACTTCAGTAGGACTCTGGGAACTCAGACAGATAAATGTTATCGAGTTTATTCCAACCCTGATGTAAACGTAACCGCAGTGGTCGTAATCGTACCAGAGCCAGTGAAGTCTGTGGAGTTGCTATGTTTACATCAAGGTTTGAATACTGCCCAGTGTGTGTGGAACGGACTGGTTGCTATACCTGGAATTGCAGTTTATCTCTACCCATCCCAGTTTCCAGGACACGTGCAGGAAAAGTCCACCCACAAGGGTCTGCCATCTGCAAAATAAACACAATTTTAAAAAAAACTATATAAAAACAGAGGCAATAGAGATGACCCAAATTTCAACTTGAAGCGGATCAAAGCAGGCAAGCAGACACATTTAGCCAACTTGTCCTTTTAAAATTGAGCAACAAACCACTGAACAAGAGCAACCTCGACATAACATCGAATTGCACCAAAACGGCATCAACTCACTGCTGAAATTACACTATAGTCTACAGAAAACACACACACACACTTTGAAAAAATCCTGGAGAAAACTGCTCCCAACCCCCTCCCATTTTTAGCTTGGGATTCATTATTAAGCGCCAACACATTCTGCAGAGCTGTACAAAGGTACAATGGGTAAAGCCAAGGCGATTCTGCAATACACCAAAAAGCCAAGTCAATATTTCACCACAGACACAAGATGAATTAAGGACCCTATTCCCATGGGAATATACAATCTAGATGGGTGTAGAGGTGAGAAACAGGAGGGGGTTGGACGAGCGTGATGAGAGTGATGTTAATACAGAGAGAGCAATAGATAAAGACTCTTATTGAGTCGGTCAGATGTTTTCTTAAGGAGTCAGGTGGTAGGCTTCCCTAAAGATAAATGTCTTTAATGAGCGTTTAAATTAAGCCAGATTTCAGGACAGTCTGATATTGCGAGGAAATGTATTCCATAGGGTCGGCACAGCACGAGAAAAGTCCCGCAGTCTGGCATGTGAAGAGGTGATAGTGGCGGATGCCAGGAGCAGTGTTGGATCTATTGGGACGGGCTAGGGTGTAGTTGATAATTAGCGAGGACAGGTACCCCCCCCCTTTCCCCGAAAATAAGACCTAGTGTGTGTTTATTTGATAACTGGTAAAATATAAGACCTACTCCGAAAATAAGACCTAGTTGAAGGGCAACTTGAAGGCTAGGGTCAGACTAACACATTTTTCACGTCGTCCGTGAAAAAGTGCGTTTGAACGAATGGACGTATTTTTTCACGGAGTACTCGATAGCGGTCATACGATGCGCATTTCCGTCCGTGATTTTGTACGGATCATCAATAAAACACTTTTTGCATCTGGACGTTATGTTGGCTGGACATTAGCAGCGTCTGACGTCTCCTAATCACGCACACACGCCGCTAGCGGACGCAGCGCACTCTGTACGTCAGTACTAGCGGTATCACGTTCTCGAAAAAATGCGTTTGTTTGCCGCTTGCGTTGCACAGCTGCACTATCGGGCAACCGTACTTCGTATATTGCCCATCATTTGCTGCTACTATGGCTGTGATTAAGTGCGGCTGCACGCGCGTTCGCACTGCGTTAGTCTGACCCTAGCCGAAGAGTCGCGGGAGAGAATCCGTGATAGCGGCACCAGAGGAAGCGAGGCGGCAGCGGAGGGAGCAGAGTCACATAAAGCTGCGCTCCCACGAGTGTTCTTTGAGCAGAAGGAACATCCATGAGATTGGACGTTCCTTCCACTCTGATGCCATTGTGGCCACCTCACTGAGCGCAGTTAGTGCACTCAGCGCCAGACAGTGCGATCCTCCTATGGAGGATCATGCTTTGTAGCCCCGTCTGCGTCCGTCGTAGCCGTTTGACGGGGAGGCTGAAATCACGTTCAGTGGTAGTGCACGCAATTCATGCGCATGCTGCACCATGTGACCCACCCCCTCCAGCCTTCACAAAGCTGCAACGGGTGCAGGGAAGTGTGGTCACATCGACACACTCAGTGCGTTCCTTCTGCTCAAAAGAATGCTAGTGTGGCCGCAGCCTTAGCCAATGCTTCCTCTAACGCCAGCTGCTGTCACAGGTGGAGTGATACCAGATGTACACCATCAAAAAAAAAACACCAACATAAAAATAAGGCCTACCCCGAAAATAAGACCTAGTGTGGTTTTTGGGGGCCAAAAAAAAAATATAAAGACAGTGTCTTATTTTCGGGGAAACAAGATAGTTGGCAGTGGCGTTAGTAAAGACTTTGCAGGTCAGGTGAGTAAATTTAATTGAATTCTGTTTTGGATGGGGAGACAGTGTAGGGATTCACAGAGGCAGCGCAGCGGGTGATATGGATAAGCCGTGCTGAGGCGTTAAAAGATGGACTGCGGGGGGGGGGTGAGAAGGAAAGGCCAGTTAGTTCATACCTTCATTCCAGCACTGCGTACCCCCTCGGAGCGCTTATGGCACGACTGCTCTGCTGCTCCACTTCTACTTTGGAAGTCAGTTACAGCCCCTAAAACTCAGCCATGATTATTTAGTGAATATAATTGTGGTAGTTGGCTTGACCCTTTAAATCAGTGTTTCCAAAAACTGTCCTCGGGACCCTCTAACAGGCCAGGTATTAATCTCCCTGGCGTTACGATTCTGACATTTTATATGTCAGAATCATTACAATTTATTTCGCCCCCTGGTGGTATCCGAGTGTGGCTCGAGGTTAATTTCATTGCTGAAAACGGCAACCCCAAGCCACACTCGGGCTGGATACATACCTGTACCTGCGCTCCCTCGCTGTCCCCCACTGTCACTTCCAGACGATCACAACGTCCTACTTCCTGGTTCCCTTCTCTCGAAGGGAACCAGGAAGCAGGACGCCGCGATCACCGGAGAAAACCTGGTCTGTCAGTGGGTCTTGAGGACAGGTTTGAGAAACAATGCTTTAAATGGTCGTATCGAGCAGAGTGTGCTTCTTGTATCCCACGGTTTACCCAAATCTGTCCTCAGGATCCACCAACAGGTCAGGTTTGCAGATATCTGAAGCACAGCACAGGTGATAGGATTTGCTGCTCGGTGATTACAGGATTCCGTCTGCATTTCCCCCAAGGTAATTCTTAAAACTTGTCCTCAGGGAGCACCAACAGGTCAGGTTTAGAAACCACTAGTCTAGTCTGTCCCTACAGTCTGTGACAACCTTCCAAAGTGGAGAGTTCAGATCATCTCAGAAAATGGCCAACCAGCCTCCTCACAAACAAGCTTTTGGGCTTTTGATCAGTTTTGCCCAGGCTGAGCAAAGCTGATCAACCACTGTTTCTAAATGCAGAAAATTTGAGTGTTATCAGACTGGTGCTGTACCGACTGGCAGAATGCCAAGGAACTGAAGGGTGTGGTTTTTTTTATTTTTTATATAGAGTTTTATCCAAGACCGGGGGGGGGGGGGGAGTCAGGAAGGGTATGTTCTATCCAAACGTCCATCCTTCTAGAAGCTCTGAATATTTGGTGGCTGTTTACTAAAGAGTTTCTCAGCACCATTGCAAGCTGTCAGCTTTGTCATAGCATCTGTTATATCGTCTGAGTGGTGGAAATTTTGGAGTGGCAGGCATCAGCATCCTTGGCTCTTCAGATGTTTTGGATCAATTTCCCATAGGGCTTAATCATCAAACGAGTGGCTGAGCATCATAAGAGAAGTAGTACAAAAAGATATGGAGAACTATGGTTGCTGACCCCTGCATCGGCCTGATCACCACCAGTTTGCTTCCAGGAGTGGAAAAATAATATCACACACATGGCACGGCACGACACATCTGGTTTAATGAAGTACTTACCCTTGGAATAGGGTAGGGTAGGTGAATTTCAGTACAGACAGAACATACTGCAAAACAAAGACAAAATGAATAAAGAAATCAAATCATTGCGGAAAACATCAGCTTATGTGCAAATTTAGCTGCAGCATAAAGGAGCAAGAGACAGAATCCTCCTTTTGATGTCTGTCAGTGAGGGATATTTGTTAAACCCTGCAGTTACAGGACTGTGTACAGCGAGACAGAGGACCAGAACCACACAGGGAGCAGAGGATCCTTTAGCACAAGGATGCAGGTTAATATGACCCTACTGCGTGACTGTGGCATTTGGGCTGTGTGTAGGCTTGCCAGATCGGCCATGTTTTCCTGATCACATAGAATTTACTCCTGCTGATGGGCAGTGCGTGAAAAATGCAACCCTGCTGCATGTAGAATACCTGTATTGCAGGTGAGAAGTCACAAAGGAATCCCGGGTGACCAGCCTTGATTTCCTTAATGAAGCAGATGAATTATACATGTTGCAGGGTTGTACTTTTCATTGTGCTCTCCTCTGCATGAAATAGTAACATGTGTCCAGGAAAACGTGAGCAATCTGACAACCCTAGTCATCGCTGGCCCCTGGAATCAAGTAATGGAAATATCAGCGGACATAAAAGTCAGAGGGTTAGTCAGAAAGCACTGAAATCTAAGGCCCTGCGGTGAAATCACTAATCACCACGGGGGTCCCTTGAAATGCTCGGAACGCTGCCGATCAGCCCACTGAACTGCACAGAAAAAAAACCCTCTGCTATACTTTAAAATGTGTTTAAAACAATACAAATGCACGGAAACAAGCAAGGTCCTATAAAAATAATATGGTCTCTCTTTTTTTTTCAAAAAAATTCTGTAAAGGAATCAAAAATTTTGCAAAAAAAAAACCCCCAAAGAATTCCAAAAAAAATAATAGATCAATAAATGAAAAGCCTCTGTGCTGGAAATTAAAAAAAAAAAAATTAACCTTGAATTCTATGGGATTCGCCGGTTTTACTTTAAACCTAACAAAAAAAAAAAATACATCACAGAAAATCAGGACATTTCGCTGCTGACACATCAATGCAGTTGGTCATTCTGTGAATAGGTTAACCATCACTTCTCTATGGGATAATTTCCCTGCCGCTGAAGGACGGCGAATTGCAGCGAACTGTGGCAAACTGTATTTCGCTGTCAATTTGCTAGTATTTTGCGAACTGACAGCTCTCTGAATAGACGAACTGCCACGAAGTTGCACCAGTGAAATTCACCACTCTGTGCAACTGGGTGGCAACTTTTGCGCTTACTGAATAACACCTATAGTGTAGCCTGGTCTGTAACACACGTGCACCAATCTGTCCTAATTTTTTTTTTAACCCTGCCAGGTATATATATCTGTGTAAAATATAGATCTCCTGATTTATAAATATATACAGAAAAGAGGTGCACAAAATGCATATATGAAACTATGCAGTCAGGAGGACAGGAATGTTATTAGAAGCAGGATTTGCAAACGGTGACAGGGCAGCTGGGGCACTGACAGCATTGTGTGTAGATTGGTCCTCCTGTCCCCTCACCTTGTTGGTGAAATAGAAAGCCAGGAAGAGGCCAGTGAAGGAGAGACCCACCGCGGGTCCCCTAAAATACATCTGTCGCTACATTACAGCCAACGCGACCCACTAAAACTGGAACATCACAACACACAAATCATGCAGGACAGGAGGAGGAGAACCGGCTGGAGGCCGCCATGACAGCGACACGTCGCAGGTCCCTGCTCCAATCAGCCAGGAGGGCATCGGTGTGTAAGCCCCGCCCCCTTGGAAAGAACACGTCCAGGCTCAGGGCTGTGTTAACACAGTGCAGGCTGCAGGGGGCGCCCATTCACATACTGCAAAGGAACACGTGGAAATGCAAATCCAGGGCGTAGTTGCTATGATCATTGCTAGGTTATACACTCGTCTTGTTTCCAGCCTGTGCAGGGAGCTCCACTAATATCCAAAATGCAAAAATACTCTGAGCAATTATATTAAAAATCCCTTCTTCCATGGAAAACCATTGTGGATTATGGGATTCTCCCAGAGCTCCATTAGAAAGCCATGGGGTGTACCTGGAGTTTACATCACTTCCTGCTATAGTAATTAGTGATCCTCTTAGGGCTGACCTCAGGTTTTCTGGGCACATTTATTCATGCCGATGGGCTGCTGTTCATAAAAAATGCCACCCCGCAGCATGTAGAATCCATACGCTGCAAATCGAAAGGGAATTCTAGGAGATCTGCCTTGATTTCCTTTCTACAGCATATGAGTTATACACTTTTCGCTGTGATCCACTCTGCATGAAATATGTGATAATAATGAGTCCAGGAAAACATGGCCAAATTGGCAACCCTACGTGAAGGGGTCACAACATAGGAATGTTATGCTGCGGCTATGCCACCCTCTGCGTTTAGGGGGGCAGTCCACATATCCTAAACATTTTTAAAATCCTAAAGATAAAGTGGTCAGGATGTAGAGCTAAGGTGCGGTGGACCAGCTCAGTGTATTGTCGCAGTCCTATGCCATTCTGGTGTTGAGCGCCAGTCGTCTCCCGGTGAGGACTGACATCTTGGATGTCACCCCTGCCTTGGGGGGACGTCTCCCACCCACTGACATCACAGGCACGATGACGTCAGAAAGGGAGATAGGAAGAGAACCAGGAGAGGGCGGAGTCACTGAGGCCATGTTAACGCAACGTGAGGAGCAGGAGAGGGCGGTCAGCAGTGTCAAATGCAGTGGAAATGTCAAGAAGAATAAGGAGGGAGAAGTGACCTTTGGTTTTAGCAGCAACTAAATCATTACTCACCTTGGTCAGAGCAGTCTCAGTGGACTCTGGGAGAGAAAGCCGAACTGGGGCGGGTCAAGTAGAGAGTTAGCAGCGAGAGAACTGGTGAGCTGGTTATAGACCAGACGTTCTAAGATTTTGGAGGCAATGGGGAGCAGAGAGATGGGACGGTAGTTCGAAAGGGAGGTAGGATCAAGAGATGCCTTCTTTAGAATGGGGTGATCATAGTACGTTTGAATGCAGAGGGGAAGAGTCCAGAGGAGAGGGAGAGGTTGAAGATATGAGTCAAAACAGGGACAATAACCGGTAGGACAGAGCGAGTAAGGTGCAAAGGGATGGGGTCAAGCAGACAGATGGTCAGGCAGGAGAACAAGAAGTGCCGAGACATCCTCCTCTGAGATCGGAGAAAAGAAAGACATATTGGAAGAGGGTGCAGGGAGTGAGTGAGGCTGAATGGTAAATGGAAGAGGACAGTGAAGAGATATCTAGTCTAAGTTTAGTAAGCTTATTGTTGAAGTAATCAGCAGGACGGACAGCAGTGAGGTCTGTGGAAGGATGAGTGAAAGTGGGGCACATTAACAGACTGAAAGCAAGAAACAGATTTCTGGAATCATCAGAAAAAAATGAAATAAGTTTGTTTAGCGAGGGAGAATGTGAAACTGCAGAAACAGAGCATGAATTTGTAGTTCAGGAAGTCAGCCGTAGTGCGAGACTTCCTCCAGCCACGTTCAGCTGCCCTGGAACATCGACAAAGATATTGTGTGTATTTAATGTTCCACGGTTGGCGATTAGGCCTGTGTTTTGGACAGAGAGAGAGAGAGGTAGGAGCGAGTTCCTGAAATGATGTGGATAGGGCAGAGTTGCAGAGATCAATGGCTTTGTCCATGCAGTGACATGTTGATATCAGAAGGATAGCGGTGGAGAGAAGCTTTGGATTCAAGGCACCCAGGTGCTTTCGAAGATGAAGGGTGGGAGTAGAAGCAGGAGTCTGGGTTGGCGGCAGGAAAGGAGTTTGTGGTCAGGAAGGGGGAGAGGTGTATTAGAAAAGTTAGAAATGGTAGAAGCTGGAGAAAATAAGGTCCAGGATGTTGCCAGCTTGGTGGGTAGGAAAGTTGAACCACTGCGTGAGGCCCAAAGAGGTGGTGAGAGCAATTTGGAGGTATGGGGGATGGTAGTGAAGTGGAAATAGGCTGGAAGACGGCCGCCATTGTACACAGGCGGCCATCTTGTTCAGAATATTGGTTCACTTGTATATAACTAGACAGGGTTGTAGCTGAGACTAGAATGAGGTATACGTAGAAACTTAGGAATGCGTTTAGATTAGCAGAAAAGCAATTAAAGCTTTATGAAAGATCTCTGTCTGTTCCTGGGACGGAGGAGAAAAGCGACTCAAGGTCGTTGGGGCCCGCAGAGGAACAAAGAAAATATAGAGAACAGACCAGGCCCCAGGCCATCTGAATAAACATAGCCGATAGGGAGGGAGGCACTGCTCTGAGAAAGACAGCACAACAAATCACAGACTGTCAAACTAACGAGAAGTGTATTAATTTATAGTTATATGTGGAATGTTCTTTGTGTTCGAGTTAATGATGGGAGGTATTAACCCACGTGGGGTGGAATAAAGTGTCATAGGGAGGTGGGCTAATGGGGATGTACCTAATTATGTATTTGGGGCATAAAACCTCATGTCACTGTGTAAGGGGGGCTCACTCTTTGCGATTCAATCCTGTGTGAGCACTTGTGTGACGACACAATAAACTCTTGCCTTTCCTGAAGAGACTCGTGTTTGGACAATCCTTGTTTGTGTCTGGTCCGGCGCCGTTAATGAAAGTGAACCTGTTTTTGTCCGCCTACAGTAGCAGAGTTGTTGGGAATGTTAAAGTCTCGAGGGATGAGAAATGGAACGTCAGAGGACAGAAAGTGAAGGAGCCAGGCTGAGAAATGTTCCGGAAAGGATCCAGAACTGGGGGGAGGGGGGGTAGATTACAACACCTAGGGGTGAGGGGCGGAAAAGGCGGATGGCATGGACTTTGAAGGAGAATAGGAGGCACTGGTGTGTGCAGCCCGTTTCATTAGGGTGTGCACCCAAGGAACGTTTATTAAGAGAAAAGATATGTTTAGAAGATTTTACACAAAATGCACATTTTTCATCTGTGCCTGGGTATATAATTCTTGGGGGTCTGCCTGGGTATTTAATTCTGGGGGCCTGTGCCTATATAATTCTAGGGGCCTGTGCCTGTGTGTATATCAGGGGTAGACAACCTTTCTCTGCCTGAGGGCCGGATGCAACAACTGTGAATGCATGGAGGGCCGCATTCACCTACAAAGCTAATAAATGATAATAATATTGTAATAACGCAACAATCACAGTAGATTTTAAATAACTAGGGTTGCACCGATACCGATACTAGTATCAGTATCGGGGCCGATACTGGGTACTGCAGGAGTACTTGGTACTCGTGCAGTACCCCCGATATTTTTTCCGATACCGGAAGCCGGCATTGAGCCGGCTTCCGGCATCCGAGGGGCTGCGGCGGCTGTCCGAATGCTCTATCGGCATTCGGACAGCCGGCCCGCACTCTCCGCAATACATACCTTCCTGGGCGCCGCCGGGGAATGTCTCCACGCGCGCGCTCGTTGGAAGGACCCAGCCGCGACCACGTGATCCCGGCTGGGTCCTTCCAACGAGCGCGCGCGCGGAGACATTCCCCGGCGGCGCCCAGGAAGGTAAGTATTAAACACAGTGAGCAGCTGCAGGGCCTGTCTGAATGCTGATAGAGCATTCAGACAGGCCCTGTAGCTGCTCTCCGCGACGATACTTACCTTCCTGGGCGCCGCCGGGAAAGTTTCCCCGCGCGCGCTCGTTGGAAGGCCCCCAGCCAGGATCACGTGGTCGCGGCTGGGGTCCTTCCAACGAGCGCGCGCGCGGAGACATTCTCGGCGGCGCCCAGGAAGGTAAGTATCGTCGGGGGGGGGGCGGTCCATGAGCTGGGGGGCATATCCATGAGCTGGAGGCAATATCCATGATGGGGCATATCCATGACCTGGAGGCAATATCCATGAGCTGGAGGCAATATCCATGATGGGGCATATCCATGAGGGGGCATATCCATGAGCTGGAGGCAATATCCATGAGGGGGCATATCCATGATGGGGCATATCCATGAGCTGGAGGCAATATCCATGAGCTGGAGGCAATATCCATGATGGGGCATATCCATGAGGGGGCATATCCATGAGCTGGAGGCAATATCCATGAGGGGGCATATCCATGATGGGGCATATCCATGAGCTGGAGGCAATATCCATGAGGGGGCATATCCATGACCTGGAGGCAATATCCATGAGGGGGCATATCCATGAGCTGGAGGCAATATCCATGAGGGGGCATATCCATGAGGGGGCATATCCATGTGGGGGCATATCCATGAGCTGGAGGCAATATCCATGTGGGGGCATATCCATGAGCTGGGGGGGCATACTCATGTGTGAGCTGTGGGGGCATACTCATGTGTGAGCTGTGGGGGCATAATAACCCATGTGTGTGCTGGGGCATTATCCATGTGCTGGGGCAAATCCATGAGTGAGCTGGGGCAAATCCATGAGCTGGGGCAGTATGAATATATATATATATATCGGGGGGATATACATGTGAGCGGGGGGCATTTTTATATGGTCTGTTCTTATTGGAAAGCGGTCACATGACATTAAATAAAAGTATCGGTACTTGGTATCGGTGAGTACTTTTAAAAAGTATCGGTACTCGTAATCGGTCTTAAAAAAGTGGTATCGGTGCATCCCTATAAATAACGTTTACTTTTTAAACTTAAATATGATAAATATTGTAATAAGAATTATAAACAACACACACAAGAAACTAAGGTTTGCTTTTTAGAATTAAGTATCTGAGACTGCCTGCCTTGCAGATTCATCCTATGCGTGCAGGCAAAATTCCCTGCGAGTTCTTATGGCTGGGCATGCACGCTGCCCCATCCTTCATGCTTCCTGCTCGTCCTCATATAGTGCGCACGTGTTGTTGTTGCTAATGCCGCCGCGGCGGAGCCAGGGGCTGACTGGCGACTTTTGGCCTGAGGCGACTTCATTCCCCAACAGGCAGGCACCCCCTCCAGAGCTCTAAGGAGGCCGCACAGGAGGAAGCAGCATCTCCTTCATCTGAGCCCAGGAGTGCAGACAGTGACGTCTTCTCTGAGAGAAATGCCCTGGGAACCCTTTCCATACCATGGGCCCAGGGTACCTCCCTCCCAGCTCACATTTATATATTGCCCCCAGCAGCTCACACATGGATATATTGCCCCAGCAGCTCACACATGGATATTATTGCCCCCAGCTGCTCACACATGGATATTATTGCCCCCAGCTGCTCACACATGGATATTATTGCCCCCAGCAGCTCACACATGGATATATTGCCCCCAGGAGCTCACACATGAATAATATTGCTCCCAGCAGCTCACACATGGATATATTGCCCCCAGCAGCTCACACATGGATATATTGCCCCCAGCTCTCACCTCCTGTCTGGTCTGCTGGCGGCCTAGTGCTTTTCCCTCTGACAAGCGGCCGCCTGCATGAATATCTGCCGCTCGCCTGGGGTTCTATACAACAGCCAGCCGCGATCTTGCGATCGCGGCTGGCTGGTGTATAGAACCCCAGGTGAGCGGCAGATATTCATGCTGGCGGCCGCTCGTTGGAGGGAAAAGCACTAGGCCGCCATCAATATCTTCTCGGGGGGCAACTGGGGGAGCGCTTGGATGCCGGATTTTTATCGCGGGCCGGGTGTCCATGATTTTATCACAGACACCCGCGGGCCTTAACAGGGGTGGCGGGCCATATATGGTCCGCAGGTTGCCGACCCCTGGTGTATATATAATTCTGGGGGCCTGTGCCTGTGTATATATATATATAGTTCTGGGGGCCTGTGCCTGTGTATATATATATATATAGTTCTGGGGGCCTGTGCCTGTTATACATGATTCTCGGGGGGGGGTCTGTGTATGTATGTGTGTGATATACACTATATTGCCAAAAGTATTCGCTCACCCATCCAAATAATTAGAATCAGGTGTTCCAATCACTTCCATGGCCACAGGTATATAAAATCAAGCACCTAGGCATGCAGTCTGTTTTTACAAACATTTGTGAAAGAATGGGTCGCTCTCAGGAGCTCAGTGAATTCCAGCTTTCTGATTAATACACTCTGTGTAGGAAGCAGTCTATCCAGCAGCTCTCTGTAGGAATTTATTATACAGTGTGTGTTATACAGAGAGCTGCTGGATCGACTGCTTCCTACACAGTGTGTGTTATACAGAGAGCTGCTAGATTATTAGTCTATCCAGCAGCTCTCTGTATAACACAGTGTGTGAAGCATTATATCCAGCAGCTCTCTGTATAACACACACTTTGTAGGAAGCAGTCTGCTCCACATAGAAGTGCACATGTCCTTTACATGCCAGTGCCTCACCAGCCACTGACCTCACAACAGGTCCCTGGCACATACACTATATTGCCAAACATATTCGCTCACCCATCCAAATAATCAGAATCCGGTGTTCCAATCACTATCGTGGCCACAGGTATATAAAATCAAGCACCGAGGCATGCAGACTGTTTTACAAACATTTGTGAAAGAATGGGTCGCAACAATCCGTGAGGTTCTGCACTCAAGGTCCAAAATGAGTTCCAAATAGCTGGTACTGTGATAGCTGGTAACTTCATACAGTGTGTTTATACAGAGAGCTGCGAGAAAGACTGTTTCCTACACAGTGTGTGTTATACAGGGAGCTGCTGGATATAATGCTTCATACAGAGTGCGTGTTATACAGAGAGCTGCTGGATAGACTAGCAATCTAGCAGCTCCCTGTATAACACACACTGTGTAGGAAACAGTCTATCCAGCAGCTCTCGCTTCATACAGTGTATATTATACAGAGAGCTGCTGAATAGACTGCTTCCTACACAGTGTGTGTTATACAGGGAGCTGCTGGATCAACTGCTTCCTACACAGTGTATGCTATACAGAGAGCAGCTACATCATTAGTCTATCCAGCAGCTCTCTGTATAACACACACTGTGTAGGAAGCATTATATCCAGTAGCTCTCTGTAGGAATTTCTTACAGTGTGTGTGTTATACAGAGAGTTGCTGGATCGACTGCTTCCTACACAGTGTGTGTTATACAGAGGGCTGCTAGATTGTTAGTCTATCCAGCAGCTCTCTGTATAACACACTGTGTATGAAGCATTATATCCAGCAGCTCTCTGTATAACACACTTTGTAGGAAGCAGTCTGCTCCACATAGAGGTGCACATGTCCTTTACATGCCAGTGCCTCCCCAGCCACTGACCTCACTGCAGGTCCCTGGCACATACACTATATTGCCAAAAGTATTCGCTCACCCATCCAAATAATCAGAATCCGGTGTTCCAATCACTTCCATGGCCACAGGTATATAAAATCAAGCACTGAGGCATGCAGACTGTTCTACAAACATTTGTGAAAGAATGGGTCGCTCTCAGGAGCTCAGTGAATTCCAGCGTGGAACTGTGATAGGATGCCACCTGTGCAACAAATCCAGTCGTGAAATTTCCTCGCTCCTAAATATTCCACAGTCAACTGTCAGCTGTATTATAAGAACGTGGAAGTGTTTGGGAACGACAGCAACTCAGCCACGAAGTGGTAGGCCACGTAAACTGACAAAGCGGACTCAACAGATGCTGAGGCGCATAGTGCGAAAAGGTTGGCAACTTTCTGCAGAGTCAATCGCTACAGACCTCCAAACTTCATGCGGCCTTCAGATTAGCTCAAGAACAGTGCGCAGAGAGCTTCATGGAATGGATTTCCATGGCCGAGCAGCTGCATCCAAGCCATACATCACCAAGTGCAATGCAAAGCGTCAGATGCAGTGGTGTAAAGCACGCCACCACTGGACTCTAGAGCAGTGGAGAAGCGTTCTCTGGAGTGACGAATCGTGCTTCTCCATGGGCCAATCTGATGGACGAGTCTGGTTTGACGGTTGCCAGGAGAACAGTACTTGTCTGACTGCATTGTGCCAAGTGTAAAGTTTGGTGGAGGGAGATTTTAGGTGTGGGGTTGTATTTCAGGAGCTGGGCTTGGCCCCTTAGTTCCAGTGAAAGGAACTCTGAATGCTTCAGCATACCAAGACATTTTGGACAATTCCATGCTTTGGACAATTCCATACTTCCAATTTACACTACACAATTTGCTACGAGGCTGAAGTTAGTTTCTTATTCGGCCAGTTACTTATTCGTGGAAGTTGGTTTCTGATTCGGTTGAATTCTAAGTATGTAAAATTTCAATAAAAACCTGATTTTAGATGGTAAATTGCCATTGTGCCAATGATTTTAACATGGATTTATATAGAGGTGGATGCCCTCTACCAAACAATGTCAAATTTAGCCTGGCCAACTGCAATTTGGGCAGAAAAATCAGTGCCAACTGTGCCAAGGTGTTGATTTTTACTATTTTGAATAAGTAACTGATGTTTTCAAAGGGTTAATTGCCATTGGGTCACTGAATTCAACATGGATTTATATAGAGGTGGATGTCCTCTATCAAACACATTGTCTTCAGCCTGGCCCAATTGCAAGTTTTCCACGAACAGTGCAACTGTGCCAAGGGTGTTGATTTTTACTATTTTGAATAAGTGATGATTTCAAAGGTTAATTGCCATTGGGCCACTGAATTCAACATGGATTTATATAGAGGTGAATGTCCTCTATCAAACACAATTGTTTTCAGCCTGGCCCAATGGCAAGTTTGCCACGTAAACAGTGCCAACTGTGCCATGGGTGCTGATTTTTACCATTTTGAATAAGTAACTGATGTTTTCAAAGGGTTAATTGCCATTGGCCACTGAATTCAACATGGATTTATATAGAGTGGATGCCCTCTATCAAACACCATTGTCTTCAGCCTGGCCCAATGGCAAGTTTTCCACGAAAACAGTGCCAACTGTGCCAAGGGTGTTGATTTTTACTATTTTGAATAAGTAACTGATGTTTTCAAAGGGTTAATTGCCATTGGGCCACTGAATTCAACATGGATTTATATAGAGGTGGATGCCCTCTATCAAACACCATTGTCTTCAGCCTGGCCCAATGGCAAGTTTTCCGCGAAAACAGTGCCAACTGTGCCAAGGGTGTTGATTTTTACTATTTTGAATAAGTAACTGATGTTTTCAAAGGGTTAATTGCCGTTGGGTCACTGAATTCAACATGGATTTATATAGAGGTGGATGTCCTCTATCAAACACCATTGTCTTCAGCCTGGCCCAATTGCAAGTTTTCCACGAAAACAGTGCCAACTGTGCCAAGGGTGTTGATTTTTACTATTTTGAATAAGTGATGATTTCAAAGGGTTAATTGCCATTGGGCCACTGAATTCAACATGGATTTATATAGAGGTGAATGTCCTCTATCAAACACAATTGTTTTCAGCCTGGCCCAATGGCAAGTTTGCCACGTAAACAGTGCCAACTGTGCCATGGGTGCTGATTTTTACCATTTTGAATAAGTAACTGATGTTTTCAAAGGGTTAATTGCCATTGGGCCACTGAATTCAACATGGATTTATATAGAGGTGGATGCCCTCTATCAAACACCATTGTCTTCAGCCTGGCCAATGGCAAGTTTCCGCCGAAAACAGTGCCAACTGTGCCAAGGGTGTTGATTTTTACTATTTTGAATAAGTAACTGATGTTTTCAAAGGGTTAATTGCCATTGGGTCACTGAATTCAACATGGATTTATATAGAGGTGGATGCCCTCTATCAAACACCATTGTCTTCAGCCTGGCCCAATGGCAAGTTTTCCACGAAAACAGTGCCAACTGTGCCATGGGTTCTGATTTTTACTGTTTTGAATAAGTAACTGATGTTTTCAAAGGGTTAATTGCCATTGGGCCACTGAATTCAACATGGATTTATAAAGAGGTGGATGTCCTCTATCAAACACCATTGTCTTCAGCCTGGCCCAATTGCAAGTTTTCCACGAAAACAGTGCCAACTGTGCCAAGGGTGTTGATTTTTACTATTTTGAATAAGTAACTGATGTTTTCAAAGGGTTAATTGCCATTGGGCCACTGAATTCAACATGGATTTATATAGAGGTGGATGCCCTATACCAAACAATGTCAAATTTAGCCTGGCCCAACTGCAATTTGGGCAGAAAAATCAGTGCCAACTGTGCCAAGGGTGTTGATTTTTACTATTTTGAATAAGTAACTGATGTTTTCAAAGGGTTAATTGCCATTGGGCCACTGAATTCAACATGGATTTATATAGAGGTGAATGTCCTCTATCAAACACAATTGTCTTCAGCCTGGCCCAATGGCAAGTTTGCCACGTAAACAGTGCCAACTGTGCCATGGGTGCTGATTTTACCGTTTTGAATAAGTAACTGATGTTTTCAAAGGGTTAATTGCCATTGGGCCACTGAATTCAACATGGATTTATATAGAGGTGGATGTCCTCTATCAAACACAATTGTCGTCAGCCTGGCCCAATGGCAAGTTTACCACGAAAACAGTGCCAACAGTGCCATGGGTGCTGATTTTTACTATTTTGAATAAGTAACTAATGTTTTCAAAGGGTTAAATGCCATTGGGCCACTGAATTCAACATGGATTTATATAGAGGTGGATGTCCTCTATCAAACACCATTGTCTTCAGCCTGGCCCAATTTCAAGTTTTCCACGAAAACAGTGCCAACTGTGCCAAGGGTCTTGATTTTTACTATTTTGAATAAGTAACTGATGTTTTCAAAGGGTTAATTGCCATTGGGCACTGAATTCAACATGGATTTATTTAGAGGTGGATGCCCTCTATTAAAATCAGTGGCACAATGGGTGGTGTGGTTTGGCCGAGCTCTGACATGGCTGCCTGATCTCTGAGCTTCTGCGCAGGTGGCGCTTCCACAACTGACAGTAGCCTCCACTGATCAGCCCTGGACTTCATTGTAGCCTGTGGTGTTTAGCTTCCATGCCCAGGAGCAAGTTGAACCCAAATCGAGCCAAGCTGAAATTGCCCAGTATTTTCCCCTGCTGTTGGCGGTGGTGCGTTCAGAAGCTGTCAGGATGGCGTCGTCGTGAGTCCTTCTGTCGCGAAAGGTGAGCCTTGTCCTCGATGTGACAAGAAAGCTCTTGCTCACTATGAAGGATGACCTTCAGACTGACCTCAGGGCGGGCCTGGAGAGGCTACGGACGGACATTGGCGCACTGGGGACCCGCATAGCCAAACTTGAGCATTAAGTGGAGACTGATCACGCCGAGGCGCAGGCTATATTACGAGAGGTCTGCGACAACTACGTGTTGCTTCAGGAGGAAGTAGAATACCTGGACAGCAGGTCCCGTCGCTCCAACCATTGTATCGGAGATGTCCCGGAGACAAGTTGTTCCACACCCTGTTGTTCATGCCACTCCGAAGGTGGAGTTGCGCCTAAATAGGATCCATAGAGCCCTGCGCCCATGCTTGGGTCCCAACGAACCCCCGTGGGACGTGGTGCTCAAGTGCTGGTATTACTCCACCAAGGATGCCCTGCTGCTTGCAGCCTGTTATGGCGCCTCCTTGATTGAGGGGGTTGCCCAGAATCTCTTCAACGATGTGGCTTCTTCTACGCTTCCGAAGAGAAGAGCCCAATGGCCTCTTACAGAGCTTCTTCCGCACAAGGAAGTCCGCTACCCTGGAGGTTTCCATTTTGCCCATGATGGGGCCTTCATATCCCTGCGCTCACCGGCCGATTACACTTGACTGTTGGAGGCATTGGGGATCCCCATGCCAGCAGATCTATTCGTGCTCCTGGACAGAGGCCGTGGAACGGAGGTACCGGCCTTACCACAACACCAGGCCTGGGTTAGCACCTGTCATCCCCACCATTGAAGCTCCTTGTAGCTCCCTCCGCTCCTCCAGTTTTGTGCTCCCTTATTTGCCGGGCCCTCGTCTTCCCGTTCTGCCGTGCTCTCCCTGGTCCCATACCCTCAACCTTGCATTCCTCCATGATTTTTGATTCAGACGTTTTCTTGGTCGACTGACCCTCCTATTGCTCTGGTTTGTTGTGATGGTACAGGCTGCAGGATCCCACCACATTTAAAAACTTTTTGCCTTTGTTTTGCCCTGCACCTTTTTTGCCCCATTGGGCCCTTATTTTACACCCTGTTTTCACATGCCCATATGTGTGTTTCTGTTCCTCAATATTCTGCTTGCTCGGAAACTGTGTTTTTCCTGCCCACTGCTTACGTGCATCAAGCCGCCTGCTGCGACCCGACTTTGGCCTTCGAACCATCTCCAGACTGGACAAGGGCGACATTCCACAAACTGGGCAATGGCTGAGGCTGTGGTGGCCATTATATTCAGGGACTGGGAATGGCTGGAGGCAGTGGTGCTCCGGATGTCTGAGGGTGGGCAGGAGGGTGAACAATAGGGACAGCTCCATATAAGTATGACCTGTGTTTTGCACAAGAAACAGATTCTGTTTGCAATTCAACCTAAAATGTGTCTTGCCTCGTTCTTGGGGCAAAACCTGCAGCTATAAGACACACTCTGTCCAGTAGTTGTATGTGCTACTATTGGGCCCTGACGCCGTGTATCCGGCAGCCGCGGTACTCCGTGATCGTCACATTTGTGCACTTTCTCATGGACCCTAGCCCAGGACTTACTGATGCCAGAGTGGCGGGGGTGAAGGGTGCACGGTGAGGATGAGCCTTTATGGGAGTGGACGCTCTTTCTTTTTGTATTATTCACATGACTATCGCATGGATCGCACTATAAATAGCGGTTTCAGTATGGATGACATGGGATGGGGGGGTTTGTATTACTTTTCTGTCTGTGGGGATACTGTTATGTTCTGCTATAAGATTTTGGGTCTATGGATGTCTGCCTCGATTGGGACGGGGGGGTTACAGTTTTTTCTTTTTAATCCACATGGACATTGAGTCACGTCCAGTGGTCCTGGGGGTGCCCATGCCTCGTCTGGCGTCCCAGGTGGTACCCGGCAGCGCTGTGTTTGCTTTTCGCTGGCTGGGTGGCTATTGATATACCGGCTCTCGGCGGTCACATGAGTGGCCAGGAGGCGCCTGTTAACCCTTTCTGGCTGTTGTACCCTGCAGATAGTAAGCTTTACCAACCATTCAAGGATCGGAGGGGTAGATAGGGTTCTGTATACAGGGACCAGCATCGTAGTTCTACTGGGGATCCGTGACACATTGTATAGTTCAGACTGTCAATAGTGGTTTACTTGTTGAGATGGACGGGATGGGAGGGGGGTTTAGTATAAGAGCACTCCCATAGGGTCACCCCACACTTGGAATGGGAGGGGGAATGTGTTCTTTATGCTAGTATGTGGGGTCACTGTTCTGTATTGCTATACTGAGGGTGGGGGGGGTTGCTTTCATTCTCTGTACGGAGGTGCCAAGGACACAGCTGGATTTAGGGTTTTTCTTTCCTCATGGGGGGTCGGGAAGGGTGGGATTTTTGGGGGGTTTTTCCGGGAGCTTCTCTCTTTGGAGAGGTGGGGGTGGAGGGGACGCATATATATGAGAACTGCTTGTGATTTGCTCCAAGGGGGTTCAATGTCTTCTCAGCTCACGGTGGACGTGCAGTGTTGAGCCTCAGCCTTGTTGCCAAAAAGGATCTTGGTTTCTGTGCCAATCTGACTATTGGGCCAGGCAAAAGACAACTGTTTTTAACGAAGGGCATCCAACTCTATATAATTCTATGTTGAAATCAGTGGCCCAACCGCATTTAACCCTTTAAAAACATCAGTTACCTATTCAAATTGATGGAAATCAGTGCCCATAGCACAGATGGCACTGTTTCTGTGCCAAACTAACCATTGGGCCAGGCTATCAACAACTGTTTTTAATAGAGGGCATCCAACTCTATATAAATACATGGTGAAATCAGTGGCCCAACGGCATTTAACCCTTTAAAAACATCAGTTACTTATTCAAATTTATGAGAATTGGTGCCAATGGCAGTGTTGGCACTATTTCTGTGCCAAACCGACCATTGGGCCAGCCTAACAAAAACAGTTTTTAATAGAATGCATCCAATTCTATATAAATTCATGTTGAAATCAGTGGCCCGACAGCATTTAACCCTTTAAAAACAGTTACTTATTCAAACTAATGAAATTTGTTTGCCTTGCACGGTTGTCACTGTTTTTGTGCCAAACTGACCATTGGGCCAACATAATGACAACTGTTTTTAATAGAGGGCATCCAACTCTCTATAGATCCATGGTGAAATCAGTGGCCCAATGGCATTTAACCTTTAAAAACTAGGGATGCACCGATATTTTTTAAGACCGAGTACGAGTACAATACTTTTTTTCAAGTACTCACCGATACCGAGTACCGATACTTTTATTTTATGTCATGTGAACGCTTTCCAATAAGAACAGACCTCATATAAAAATGCCCCAGCTCTCATTGATTATGCCCCAGCTCACATGGATATGCCCCAGCTCTCATGGATATTGCCCTCAGCTCTCATAGATATGCCCCAGCTCTCATGGATATGCCCCAGCTCTCATGGATATGCCCCAGTTCATGGATATTGCCCCCAGCTCTCATGGATTTGCTCCCAGCTCATGGATATGCCCCCCAGCTCATGGATATGCCCCAGTTCATGGATATTGCCCCCAGCTCTCATGGATATGCCCCGCTCATGGATATGCCCCAGCTCTCATGGATATGCCCCCCAGCTCATGGATATGCCCCAGCTCTCATGGATTATGCCCCAGCTCATGGATTATGCCCCAGCTCATGGATTATACCCCAGCTCTCATAGATTATGCCCCAGCTCATGGATATTGCCCCAGCTCTCAGATATGCCCCCAGCTCATGGATATGCCCCAGCTCATGGATATGCCCCCCAGCTCATGGATATGCCACCCAGCTCAGTGTGTGTATGTGTATATATTACAGCAGGGGTGTGGGAATTATATCGCCCGACGCGTTATATGAAGATCCGGGCGCCGGACAAGTAAATAATTTTGAGATGCAATCCGGCGGGCAAGAAGCCCGCCGGACTGCTCCAGCACACGAGCGCCGTCGGGAAATAAAGCGCGATCATCCATAGGAGGATCGCACTTTGTACACTGATCGCAGAGAGTGGAAGGAACGCCCACTCTCACGGACGTTCCTTCCTCTCTCTCACAGAGCGGCGCGATGAGGGGAGGGGCCGGAGCTACGGCGCTTGCACACAAGCTTTCGATCCACACTCCCCATCCTGCACTGCTTCTATACCCGCCGAGAAGCATGAATATGGAACGGGGTGTCTGGGAGGACGTTTGGGGGGGGTTGCAGAGGCTGCCTGATACAAAACAGGCCCTGTGTCCAGGTGAGCAGCTCTGCCACGCAATATGCCAAGCAGCCCTTTACCTCGCTCCGTGAGCGTTTATCGTGAGGAGGGTGAGCGGGATCTCCTGGGGTATAGTAACAGAAAGCGGCGCTGGCACAGGGATAAAAGCGAGCAGCTCGGAGGCCGTGGAAATGCCTTACCCAAAGAAGATCTGAGTTAACCCTTGCCACTGTGCCCTTTAAATGCCCAAATCACTAGGTCAAACGAGGTTCAGTATTTTCCTGGCACACAAGGCTGGCCACGAGGCAGCGGGCACTCAGCATGGAAATACCCGGCTAGATTATAGGAGAGGGGGAAAAACATGTCCACATTCACTGTATAGCATGCCACATTCACTGTATGACATGTCCACATTCACTGTATGGCATATCCACATTCACTGTATAGCATGCCCACATTCACTGTATAGCATGCCCACATTCACTGTATAGCATGTCCACATTCACTGTGGGCATTATCTGGTCTGAGGTCTATATCTGTGGGCATTATCTGATCCGTGGTCTATATATGTGGGCATTATCTGGTCTGAGGTCTATATCTGTGGACATTATAAATTATGTGCATGCTGTTAACAATAAAGACCTCTAAACACTATTTTGTTGAAATTATTTTTCTTATCAGGACAAGTAGATCGGACTACCACTTAGTCCGTTGGACAAGTAGATATTTTTAAAATTTCCACACCCCTGTTACACATACACACACACACAGACCCAGACCGGACATAGGGCGACTGTCCGAATGCTCCATCGGCATTCGGACAGGCACCTGGAGCTCTCCGTTCATACTTACCATCTGAGCGACGCCGGTAAAGTTTCCGCGCGTGCGCTCGTTGGAAGGCCCCCAGCCGCGATCACCCACGTGAAACTTTACCGGCGTCGCTCAGGATGGTAAGTATGAACGGAGAGCTCCAGGTGCCTGTCCGAATGCCGATAGGGGGCTGTCCGAATGCTCTATCGGCATTCGGACAGGCCCTGCAGCTGCTCTCCGCGTTCATACTTACCTTCCTGAGCAACGCCGACAAGGTCTTTGCGCGTGCGCTCGTTGGAAGGCCCCCAGCCTCGATCACGTGGGAGTCCCTGGTGATCGCGGCTGGGGGCCTTCCAATGAGCGCACGTGCGGAAGCTTTACTAGCGTCACTCAGGAAGGTAAGTATGATCACGGAGAGCAGCTGCAGGGCCTGTCCGAATGCCGATAGAGCATTCAGAAAGCCGCCCCAGCCCCTCGGATGCCGGCAAGTCGGCTCAATGCTGGCTTCCGGTATCGGGTGAAATATTGGGGGCACTGCACGAGTACCATGTACTTCTGCAGTACCCGGTATCGGCACTGATACCGATACTAGTATCGTATCGGTGCAACCCCATTAAAAACATCAGTTACTCATTCAAAACAGTAAAAATCAGCACCCATGGCATAGTTGGCACTGTTTTTGTGGCAAACTTGCCATTGAGCCAGGCTGAAGACTATTGTGTTTGATAGAGGACATCCACCTCTATATAAATCCATGTTGAATTCAGTGGCCCAATGGCAATTAACCCTTTGAAATCATCAGTTACTTAGTCAAAATAGTAAAAATCAACACCCTTGGCACAGTTGGCACTGTTTTCGTGGCAAACTTGCCATTGGACCAGGCTGAAGACAATTGTGTTTGATAGAGGGCATCCACCTCTATATAAATCCATGTTGAATTCAGTGGCCCAATGGCAATTAACCCTTTGAAAACATCAGTTACTTATTCAAAATAGTAAAAATCAACACCCTTGGCACAGTTGGCAATGATTTTTCTGCCCAAATTGCAGTTGGGCCAGGCTAAATTTGACATTGTTTGGTAGAGGACATCCACCTCTATATAAATCCATGTTGAATTCAGTGGCCCAATGGCAATTAACCCTTTGAAAACATCAGTTACTTATTCAAAATAGTAAAAATCAGCACCCTTGGCACAGTTGGCACTGTTTACGTGGCAAACTTGCCATTCGGCCAGGCTGAAGACAATTGTGTTTGATAGATTTATATAGAGGTGAATGTCCTCTATGTTGAATTCAGTGGCCCAATGGCAATTAACCCTTTGAAAACAACAGTTACTTATTCAAAATAGTAAAAATCAACACCCTTGGCACAGTTGGCACTGATTTTTCTGCCCAAATTGCAGTTGGGCCAGGCTAAATTTGACATTGTTTGGTATAGGGCATCCACCTCTATATAAATCCATGTTAAATTCAGTGGCCCAATGGCAATTAACCCTTTGAAATCATCACTTATTCAAAACAGTAAAAATCAGCACCCATGGCACAGTTGGCACTGTTTACGTGGCAAACTTGCCATTGGGCTAGGCTGAAGACAATTGTGTTTGATAGAGGACCTTCACCTCTATATAAATCCATGTTGAATTCAGTGGCCCAATGGCAATTAACCCTTTGAAAACATCAGTTACTTATTCAAAATAGTAAAAACTCAGCACCCTTGGCACAGTTGGCACTGTTTTCGTGGCAAACTTGCCATTGGGCCAGGCTGACGACAATTGTGTTTGATAGAGGACATCCACCTCTATATAAATCCATGTTGAATTCAGTGGCCCAATGGCAATTAACCCTTTGAAAACATTAGTTACTTATTCAAAACAGTAAAAATCAGCACCCATGGCACTGTTGGCACTGTTTACGTGGCAAACTTGCCATTGGGCTAGGCTGAAGACAATTGTGTTTGATAGAGGACCTTCACCTCTATATAAATCCATGTTGAATTCAGTGGCCCAATGGCAATTAACCCTTTGAAAACATCAGTTACTTATTCAAAATAGTAAAAATCAGCACCCTTGGCACAGTTGGCACTGTTTTCGTGGCAAACTTGCCATTGGGCCAGGCTGACGACAATTGTGTTTGATAGAGGACATCCACCTCTATATAAATCCATGTTGAATTCAGTGGCCCAATGGCAATTAACCCTTTGAAAACATTAGTTACTTATTCAAAACAGTAAAAATCAGCACCCATGGCACTGTTGGCACTGTTTACGTGGCAAACTTGCCATTGGGCCAGGCTGAAGACAATTGTGTTTGATAGAGGACATTCACCTCTATATAAATCCATGTTTAATTCAGTGGCCCAATGGCAATTAACCCTTTGAAAACATCAGTTACTTATTCAAAATAGTAAAAATCAACACCCTTGGCTCAGTTGGCACTGTTTTCGTGGAAAACTTGCCATTGGGCCAGGCTGAAGACAATGGTGTTTGATAGAGGGCATCCACCTCTATATAAATCCATGTTGAATTCAGTGGCCCAATGGCAATTAACCCTTTGAAAACATCAGTTACTTATTCAAAATAGTAAAAATCAACACCCTTGGCACAGTTGGCACTGATTTTTGTGCCCAAATTGCAGTCGGGCCAGGCTAAATTTTACATTGTTTGGTAGAGGGCATCCACCTCTATATAAATCCATGTTAAAATCATTGGCACAATGGCAATTTACCATCTAAAATCAGGTTTTTATTGAAATTTTACATACTTAGAATTCAACCGAATCAGAAACCAACTTCCACGAATAAGTGACTGGCCGAATAAGAAACTAACTTCAGCCTCGTCAATTTGCTAAACTATGAAATTGTGTAGCAAAGCCGCAGGGGCTTCTGGATTCAAAGGTCCCTGAGAGGAAGAAGAGGAGCTGCTTGCACTGCAGGACAAAAGAGGAGTAACCGCACATAAAATAAATAACATAATTGGGTAAATGCTGTCTGCCCAATCATTTACAACAATGGTTCCCAACCCTGGTCCTCAAGGCCCACTAACAGGCCAGGCTTTAATGTTTACCTTGGGGAAATGCAGACTGAATCCTGCAATCACTGAGCAGCAAATCAGATCATCTGTGCTGTGCTTCAGATATCTGGAAAACCTGGCCTGTTAGTGGGCCCTGAGGACCAGGGTTGGTGACCACTGATTTACAAGGCAAAATAAGGGGAGCGTCTTATATCAGATAAAATATACAGGTAATCTCTTATTTTAGCGTTTTTTATTCCCTATGGAAGAATCAAGCGTCTTAAATTCCAGCCACTGCTGAACACCTTGCAACAAATGTTTATAAACACAATGTTGCAAATTGAAGTAATTGCAGACAGCTGGAAAAAAAAGCTACTGTTAGGCTTTCCCTGCACAACTGAGATTACCATACATTTCTATGAAGTATTTTGGCGTATTTAACCCCTTAGTGACCAGACAGTGTTACGATTGTCTGTCCGTAAGTGCCCACTGCTGTTTTTTACGTTTCTGCTCCGTTTGTACATCATATCGAATAATTTACTTTAAATAAAATTTAAGAAATATGATGAAAAAAATGGATAACCCACACTTTTTCAAAATTTAATCCCCAAAATCAAAAACTATCAAAATTGTCCTGAGATTAGAAAAACAAAATTTTTACATGTTTTTCCTTTTGACCCCTTCACTGCTGAGCTCATGTTGACTCTTTAATTGACATTTAAACATGATGAGCATAAAATATTTTTTTTTGCTGCTCTGGATTGGGAGATCCAAAGGATCCCCCTAGCACCACTTGGCAGCTAGTGGGTTAACTGGCCGACTAATGTAAATGCACATACGGCGGCGACGTCAGTGGGTGGGGAGATGATTCGGAGGCTTAGCTGGTATCCAAGATGTCCGCCACTTCCGAGTTCGAATAACGATTTGGCACCTAAGGGGTTAAAGAGAGCCACCACTGAAAAGGGCAGACTGTGCCCTCATCAGCGGTGCCACTCTTTCTCTTCTATGTGGAGCTGTTTGTTTCACATTTAACAATGCTGGCGCTGGGGGGGCGCCATCGCCGGGCCCCATAAATACATGGGGCAGGCTTCAAGCATGCCAGACCATCGTGGGAGCCAGAGAGGTGAGTATAGTGAGGAAAGGGAAGTTAAAAGGACCATACGTCCTTAGTACATCCTGAGGAAAATTCCCCAGACCATGTATGTCAGTGGTCCTTAATGGGTTAATTATTGCCGGTATTTGAGACTTATATTAGGAAGCCTAGACACACCAAGAGGGTCTCAAATACCTTATAGGGGGACATGGGAACACTGGGCTGAATTCTGCCTGGGTGGAGGCACTATAGACCCAACAGAGATTACCCTCCACCTCTATGAAGTATTTTAGCGTATTTAATTATTGTCGGTATTTGAGACTTCTATTAGGAAGCCTAGACACACCAAGAGGGTCTCATATACCTTATAGGGGGACATGGGAACACTGGACTGAATTCTGCCTGGGTGGAGGCACTACAGACCCAACAGAAAACACAATCCACCTCTATGAAGTATTTTAGCGTATTTAATTATTGTCGGTATTTGAGACTTATATTAAGATGCCTAGACACACCAAGAGGGTCTCATATACCTTAAAGGGGGACATGGGAACACTGGGCTGAATTCTGCCTGGGTGGAGGCACTATAGACCCAACAGAAATCACAATCCACCTCTATGAAGTATTTTAGCGTATTTAATTATTGTCGGTATTTGAGACTTATATTAAGATGCCTAGACACACCAAGAGGGTCTCATATACCTTAAAGGGGGACATGGGAACACTGGGCTGAATTCTGCCTGGGTGGAGGCACTATAGACCCAACAGAGATTACCATCCACCTCTATGAAGTATTTTAGCGTATTTAATTATTGTCGGTATTTGATACTTATATTAGGAAGCCTAGACACACGAAGAGGGTCTCATATACCTTATAGGGGGACATGGGAACACTGGGCTGAATTCTGCCTGGGTGGAGGCACTATAGACCCAACAGAAATCACAATCCACCTCTATGAAGTATTTTAGCGTATTTAATTATTGTCGGTATTTTAGACTTATATTAGGAAGCCTAGACACACCAAGAGGGTCTCAAATACCTTAAAGGGGGACATGGGAACACTGGACTGAATTCTGCCTGGGTGGAGGTACTATAGACCCAACAGAAAACACAATCCACCTCTATGAAGTATTTTAGCGTATTTAATTATTGTTGGTATTTTAGACTTCTATTAGGAAGCCTAGACACGCCAAGAGGGTCTCATATACCTTATAGGGGGATATGGGAACACTGGGCTGAATTCTGCCTGGGTGGAGGCACTATAGACACGACAGAAATCACAATCTACCTCTATGCTGGGCCGGATTTGCACCTCAGGAGCCTGTAGGCACAGAAATGTGGAGCGCCCCTACCCCCCCCCAAACAAACTAAAAAGAAACATTCCAAAATTACTATTTAAATTTTTGTTTTGAGGCTAAGAAAACAAAAAATAATTTAAAAAAAAATCAAAAACTGTTTTTCTCCACGCTCAAATCAAAAGAAGAGGCAAAATCTGTTGCATTTTGTTGAATTAGTTACAGTTACAAGTATTTATAAAGCGCCAACAAATTCCTTAGTGCTGTACAATTGGGGAAACAGAATAACAAATATACATATATGTTAGACACGGAACAGAAGGAGGGAGGACCCTGCTCGAGAGCTTACAATCTAAGAGGAGAAGGATGGCACATTAGGTGAGGATGAATAGGGTATTTGAACTAGCGTGTTGCATGAGGACTGAATGGGAAGATGGAGCAAGAAATGTGCAGTGGGGGATCATGGAGTGAGCCGATAGGCTTCTCTATAGTAATGCGTTTTCAGAGACTTCTTGAAGGACTGGAGAAATGGGCAAGTCTGCCATTGTGGTGGAGGGAGCAGTGGCGTCACTAGGGTTGGTGTCACCAGGGGCGGATCCAGACACAGGTTTCGGGGGGGGCAGTCTACCAGTTTTGGCTAAGAGCTGGTGTTGGGTTCGCTGTGACAGTGTGACATCCAGGGCCCCGGGTGGCGATCGGGTGGGCCCCGGACGCATGGTGCTGCCGGCTGGCCGAGTGCCAGTAGCTCCAGCGGTACCCGGCGCAGTTGTGGCTGATCAGGGGGCAGGGCACGGCGTGATGACACGGAGCCGCCGGGACCCTTAAATCAGGAGCGCGCGCTGTACGCCTTGCCTTGCCGTGGAGTTTCATTCCCGCATCGCTGCTTTACTGAAATATTGTGTATACTCGTTACTGACCCTGCTTTGTTTTGAGGACCCAATCTGTTGTGGATTTTGCCTGCCTATACGACTATTCTCTTTCTCTGTGCCCGTCTGGTGTATCTGCTGCTGGTGTGTGCTATTGATCCTGCCACATATAGTAGCGCAGTACAAGTGTCTACACGTTGCTGACCAGGTTTGTTATCACGATTGTTCTCTCTCTGTACCCCTGTCTGTTGTGTCTGCCATCAGGTGTTTTTCTGGTGCGCTTTCATCCTGCTATGTACTGTAGCGCAGTACAAACTTATATAGAACTCGGCCTGTGGTGTATATTGCTGGTGCGGTCTCTCTGGCCTTTGTGGCTGCTAGAGGTTAGGGTTTAGTGGTCCCGACCATCCTAAGGATCGGAGGTTTAGAGGTCTGTCACCAGGGATCCTACCAGGTCTGTCCTGAGGAACGTTACAGACAGGCAGAGACGTGCCTAATCGCAAGCTGTGCTCGTTACACTCACACTTCCCAGAACATTGCACAGGGTCTGCCCTCATGTGGTTCATGAGCCCTGCGAACCCTTTCCATGCGAGGGGCAAAGGGTACCCCACCTCCCAGCACATACCCTTTGCAGCTATGCAGTGTAGGGTTACCCAGTGCACCCTTTCCATGCTGCCAAAACACGTGGCACCCTATCTGCACAGCCCTGCAAAGCCTTTCCATTCCATGGGCCCAGGGTACCCCCCCCTCCAAGCTCACATGAATATATTGCCCCCAGCTCACATATGGATATATTGCCCCCAGCTCATATGAATATATTTGCCCCCAGCTCACATGGATATATTTGCCCCTGGCCAGCTCATATGGATATATTTGCCCCCAGCTCATATGGATATATTTGCCCCCAGCTCACCTCTCCTCTGCCATCTGGTCTGCTCTGCCAGGCCCCTCCGAGTCATTGCCGGCGGTCGCGTGCTTTTCCTCCTACGAGCGCCCGCCAGCATAAAGCTCTGCCGCTCGCTTGGGATCTGTCAACCAGCCAGCTGTGATCTTGCGAGATCGCCGAGTTCACGTGAACTCCGAAATCTCGGGAGATTGCAGCTGGCTGTTGGATCCCAGGCGAGCGGCAGAGCTTCCTGGCAGCGGCCGCTCGTAGGAGGATAGTAACGCAGCGGCTGGCAATATTTTTGCGGGGGCAATTGCCTCGTTGCCCCCCCCGATCGGCTCCTGGGTGTCACCCGGTGAGGTAACTCATGGTATCACCCCCCCCCCCGAGTTTTACAGTTTCTTTTTTTAACTACTCTTACTCATAACTCAGTACTCCCATATAACACTGAATGCTCATACACATTGCGCACATTACTGTGAGATTTATTGCTGTGGAGCTCTGTGATATGCTCACACACAAATTTTGGTGAACTGCCAGCAAGTACGATGCCTGTTCGAAGGCAGTGAAAGTCCCCATAGAGAAGTAATGGTTAATCTAATCAGAGAACACCGAACAGCAGAGAAATGTTCTGATGTCCAGTGGTTTGATTCGGCAGGTTTATTCAGGCGAACACCATAGGTTTCAATGTTAAAAATATTCCCGTTTTTCTCAGCACCTATTACACACACTGACGTCCGTAACGCGATCATCTCACTCAAATACGGGACGGGTTTGGGGTGGAATATTAGAAGCTCCTTTCGGGCGCAGTGATCCCACACTTGGTCTCCCTTTTATAACAATATTTTGCAAGGGGAGGAACCTTGCACCTCATACCGGCCCATCGCGTTGTTAAAAACCAACCTGAAACTGCTCTCCACTATTATGGCTTGCCGCCTACAGCGACCTCTCGCACGTCTTGTGAGCCCCCAACAAACTGGCTTTCTTGCCGACATTCTACTACGAACATACGCAAGGCTATAGAGGCCATATGGTCCTCCTCCCTTACTCCCCACGCCTCCAATCTTCTATTGAGTTGTGACGCCGATAAAGCGTTCGACAGGATATCCTGGGCTTAGAGAGATTTATTAAGTTCCACCACTCTGAGAAGTTGTTCTTAACCCGATTTTGCGCGCGCTACCGCAACCCTTCCACAGTGGTCACCGCGAATGGACTCCACTCTGCCCCCTTCGTGCTAGAGAGGGGAACCAGACAGGGGTGCCCCTTATCGCCGTTACTGTTTAAACTCACCCTGGAACCCCTCCTCCGCATCAGAGACATGCCCGGCAATCACTGGTATCAGTTTGTCCTCCTCTGTAACTCCTGAAAGTGGTAGCTTTCGCAGATGACCTGCTCCTGTTTCTTTCGAACCCGGCATCCACTATCGACGTGATTTGATTAATTTCACTCGGCCTCGGTTTCCAAATTAATTACACTAAGACTATTGCTTTGCCCCTGGGACCGAAACCGCAGGGCGACTGGCTCAGACAGTTTCCCTTTTCATGGATCCCCACACCTTCCATTAAATACCTAGGGATCGTCCTACCGGCGGACCTTTCACACTTATATAGTCTCAATATTTACCCTCATTTAACCCAAACTAAGCAGCTCTTGTTGGCGTGGAGTTCTCTCCCTCTGTGCTATTTAGGAAAGGCCGCACTCATTAAAATGACCTTGTTCCCCAAATTGCTCTAGCCTCTGCAGGTCTTGCCTCTATTATTGAAACCCACAGACCTCCGTATATTACATAGGCAATATGCGGCATTCATTTGGCAAGGTAAACGAGCGCGCATTCCACTCCCCGCGCTCCAACAGCCACTAGATAAGGGAGGTATTAATTTCCCAAACATATTTGATTATAATTTAGCGGCCCTATACCGTTATGCTGCTGACTGGTTGATTGGCACTTCACACTTTGTACCCTTACATGTCGAACAGGCATTGCTCCTCTCATCTTCCCTATTGGCATTCCTTCACCAAAGCTCGCCCATTGCCCCCTCCAGTCTGCGCTCTAATCCACTATTTTCCTCTACGAAAGTAGCTTGGATCAAGATTCGCAAGCGCCTTCAGTTGACCTGGCAAACGTCTTTGTGGTCCCCTATGCTATCCTTCACAACCCTCACATTCAAAACGTCTCCCCTGCTCCGATTTTTCACACCTTGGCTCAGGGGTTTTTTTACCCATCTTCATCATTACATTGATGGAGTATCGAGCGTGCCGTATTCTTATACGACCCTAAAGGACCGAATTGCACCTCCTAGACATACACCCGGTATTTTATTTACAAATAAAACTATTTCTCCTTACCCAATTAAGCGCACTATCCCCTAATGATCTAGCTAATCCACTGGACACGCACTTACTAGCCCACCCTTTGTCCCCCCTGTACCTCTGCTACTTACACGCTCTTGCAATCTTCGCTACCTACCAAGCTCCCGTGGGCAGCAATAACTAGATGGAGCTCTCCGTGCATGACTTGATAGGGTCCACCTTACTATCCAGACGCTCCCTCCCTTCGGCTAACTACTGGGATATGTTCTATAGAATACTCCATCAAGCATATATGGCGCCCGACAGAACGGCTCGGGCTGGACTATCGCTTACCGCAAACTGTTTAAAATGTCAGGGTGCCCAGGCCGACTTGCGCCATTGCTTATGGGCATGCCCCTTCATTCAACTGTTCTGGGACACAATACGACAATTTGGTTTACAGGTTCTCCCAGGGTTCAAGTCCTGGCAAAAAAGTGAGGGAACTCACCCAAGAATTCCACAACCCCCATTACCTGAAGAAGAATAAAAGTGTATGTGTCTGTGTGTATATTATATATATATATATATATATATATAATCTCCTGAGAATCATGTATAACCAGGCACATGCCTCCAGAATTATATATGTATGCACAGGCTGACCCCCCAGAATAATATACCCAGGCTGATCCCCAGAATAATATGCCCAGGCTGATCCCCAGAATAATATGCCCAGGCTGACCCCCAGAATAATATACCCAGGCTGACCCCCAGAATAATATGCACAGGCTGACCCCAGAATAATATAACCAGGCTGACCCCCAGAATTATACTTACCCAGCAGCTCAGACCTCCCGCGCCGCGTCTTCCTCCCTGCTCCTGCACGCTGCTGCCGGTGTTCCCCAGCCCTCTGTAGGCTATGACACGTCTAGCGAGATCTCGGCTGCAGGCCGCGTCACAGCCTTCCCAGGGCTGGGGACGACGGCCGCGCACAGGAAGCAGATAGGCAGGCGGTCAGGGAACGCAGCCAGTCGAGGGGGCTGCTAGCGGAATGCGGTTTAACGCATTCCGCTAGCAGCCACAGTGATAAGTCGGCCGACAGTGGAAACATGCGTTCCCGCAACATTCCCGCTGCGGGAGAAGTGCGGGAACGGCGTTCCCGCAGGACTCGAGCCGTGGGTTCTCCAGCTGGAACTCCCTTTAACCCCGGAATGGACCATCTTTAATCGTCTGACCCCTCCCACCCCCGGCCTTTTGATAAATGCCATCGGTTTTGGCTTACTCTGCTAGCCCCGACCGGCAAGAAAGCGATCTTGTCCCAAAGGATCTCCGCTTCCCCTCCTTCCTTTCGCATGGTTTACGAGAGAATATATGCCGTATTTGTGGCAGACTGGACTGAGGCTTTGGTATCTCAGGAAAAGAGGACTCAGTCCTTCTTTTCCAAGTGGTCCCCCTTTATTCGTACTCTTCCATGCGAAACCAAGGACTCTTTGCAACGTACCTTTTTCTGTGCTCCCTGGCACTCTTTGCGGTTGCTGCGAGGTACACCGCCGATCCCACAAGGTCCTCCTGACCACCCCTTAACCCGTTTTCTGGCCTCCTCCCCCACAGACACTATAGCTATCTGCACATAACCACCCTTTTGCCTCTTGGTGGAATTCACTATATGTAGATAATGGTGGAGATGGCAGTTCACGTACGGAATACCTGGACTTGATCTAATTGGTTTCGGTACAATTGTATTATGACTTCTTCGTTTAACGGCTGGATGCCATGTTTGTGTGGTTTTCATATCTGTCGTTGTTGTAGAATATGACGTCTGTTTGATTTTCTTTGTGCTGATCCAAGATAAATAAAAATATTTTTTAACAAAGTAACCAGTTCCCAGTTCTTATATTTTTTTTAATAAGTGTACCCGTAGAATAACCAGAAAGGCTCGGATGATAACATGTGAAAAAAAATAACTTTACACGCTGTAGATGATTAGAAAGTCCAATTTTTTGTTATAGCATTCTGGTAGGACATGACGTAATACATATAATAATGTTATATTATGAATCTTTCGAGTCTGCTGTAAAAAGTGATATATAATGTGCCTGTGTCGTATAATAAAACATGACTTCAAATCACATTTAAACATGATGAGCAAAACCGGTAAAAATAAGCTCGGCACACAGAGGTGAAATGGCTCAGCAGCGAAGGGGTTAAATTCACTATTTTATTCACCGCTTTTCGCAGACGTCAGATAACTGCTGCAGAGACTCCAATTTTCACAAATTACGGTGACGATTCGCTAAATAGAGAATTCACCATATTTTTGGCAAAATGGATTCGCCGAAATGTGGCGAAAAGCAAAGGGTCTAAAGGTGAATAGACCCGTTATTTTCTAACTTCCTAAAATGCATAAATCAAGGGAAATACAATAAAAAAATAAACAGTGTGGCATTGAGCCTATCCCTTAACCCCTAAAGTGCCATTAATTGAGGGAGAACATTAAATGAATACACTGTGAAATATGTAGCCTGCCCAGGCCCGGACTGGGACAAAAAATAGGCCCGGACATTTTGGATTGAGCAGTCCACTTTTTTTTTTCTACACAGCGCACATTACTGTGAGTTTCATTGCTGTGGAGCTCTGTGATATGCTCATACACATTGCACATTACCGTGGAGCTCTATGGCACCCTCATACACACTGCACATTACTGTGGAGCTCTATGGCACCCTCATACACACTGCACATTACTGTGGAGCTCTGTGACACCCTGTAAAACACCACGCAGCAGTGTTTAGGAGGGTGTCACAGAGCACCACAGTAACGTGCAGTGTTTAGGAAGGTGTCAGAGCTCCATAGTAAACACTGCACATTACTGGGGAGCTGTGGCCCTGTGAACTTCTATGGCAACTGGCCCCTTCTGATTCCGACACAGGGTGCACCATGTGCCGCCCTAGGCCCTGGCGGCTGATGTCACGCGGCGTGCCCTGTGACCTAATCAGAGGGAGCCCCCGTTGACTTGCTCACATAGTGCGTTGCGTGACGTCTGCCGCAAGGGCATAGGGCAGCGGACGTCATGCGCCGTGCCCTGTGACCTAATCAGCGGGGGCCGGCGGCCAGCCGGCTCCCGCTGACTAGGTCATAGGGTGCTTCGGATGCGATCTTAAAGTCAGCCTAGGCTGCCTCTCAGTGCGGCTGGTTATGATGACGGCCGTCTGGCCCGAGAGGCTAGCTGCAAACGCCCAGCATGCCGGATGGCCACTCTGGGCCAGAGCCTACACGTTAACCCATAAAAAGGCGGTAATCAAGGGAAAACATGAAATGTATACACTGAAGCATGTAGCCTATCCATTAACCCCTAAAATGGCATTAAGAGAAAAAGCTAAATTAATACACAATGTGATATACTGTATAGTCTGAGCGTTAACCCATTTCAACCATGTGGAGAAAAAAAACCTTGAGCAAAAAACTGTGAAAGGTGAAATAACTCAATAGTGTAGGGGTTAATAACGTCAGTTATTTAGGGGTTAATGACAGCAGTTATTTAGGGGTTAATGACAGCAGTTATTTAGGGGTTAATGACAGCAGTTATTTAGGGGTTAATGACAGCAGTTATTTAGGGGTTAATGACAGCAGTTATTTAGGGGTTAATGACAGCAGTTATTTAGGGGTTAATAACAGCAGTTATTTAGGGGTTAATAACAGCAGTTATTTAAGGTAGTATTGTGTAATGTTAGATGAAAAAACAATTGTTATAACTGAGTAGTGAAGGGGTTAATAACAGCAGTTATTTAAGGTAGTTTTGTGTAATGGTTTGAGGAAAAACACAACAATTCTGTAAAATACCTATAGCAGTGAATTTGTTGAGTCAGTAAAACTCGGTATGGGAGGAGAAACTCAAAGCTTTCTTGCAACATTGTATAAATATTGACTTCACAGCAGCAGCTCTGAGAATAAAAGACGCTAAAATACTAAATTGGCTTGATGGACTGAATAAAAGACGCTAAAATAAGAGATTACCAAATATACACAGGGTCCCACATGAAGCATGGCGGTATTTTAACAGATAGTGATGCTCATCTGTTAGAACAGGTGCCAGAGCTAGTGCTACATGTCTGGGCAAGTTCTCCAAAAAAAACCGTTGTGCGATGAGTCTTCCTGCCAGTGGAAAGCGCTGTCGCTGACTAGCACTGACAGCTATTCCCCGCCCCGGCTTCAGAATAAGAGATGTAAACACCACTCCAGTCTAATCGGTTTGCATAGAGCCCATAGGTGATATGTGTCACAGCACACGAGACTAGAAGGGTCTGGCTGCAGACTGGAGCTCCACTCTGGACAGGAAACATGTGACCTCCACTCACGCATGTGATCTCCTTCTCAAAAGTGTTTTTTCTGTTTGAAATCAACTTTAATGTAACAAACAACAATAAACACAATAATTCTGACTGCTGGTTTCTGCTTGGTTTTCATAATTAAGGGTAAATGAACTGATTCATTACATTAAGATAGGGTAAAGTATAGTAATGATTATTGGAAGTTATGAATACATCATCTCAGGAAATCCGAGGTTTCTACCATCATTTTGCGTTTTTATGTATTATATACTATTTAAAATTCACAGTAGGAACGGGTCAAAGCAGGGATCTCTCACTAAGGCTGCGGTTACACGAGCACGCTGAGTGCGTCCGTGTGAGCCTACTTCCCTGCATCCGTCGCAGCTTTGTGGTGGCTCGATGGGGAGCGTGTGCTACCACAAGATGTGATTTCAAATTCAGTCTCCCCCGTCAAAAAGCTACGACGGACGCTGATGAGGTACAAAGTGGAGGATCGCACTTTATAGCTCTGAGCGCACTGACTGCACTCAGCGAGGTGGCCACACCGGCGTCAGAGTGGAAGGAATGTCCACTCTCACGGACGTTCCTTACATTCAAAGAACGCTTGTGTGACCACAGCATAAGCAGGTTTGTGGATGGGCTTCTGAATCGGTGCTATGGTTCACTTGGTTAATGTGACTTTCTCAGCAGGGGCTTTTTTTTTTAACGCATTTACCTCTGCCATCTTTATTATACAATGTTAATGCTGCGATTATTATTATAGTATTATATTGTGAATAATAGCATTATCATATTAATATTATTAATTATTTAAAACAAAGGCTTTTATTACAATGCTACTACTAATCATAATACAATTCTATAATAATAATAGATGCATTATTATTGTATAATAAATAAGGCAGAGGTAGATGAAAATCAAGCAGAAACCAGTGTTCAGAATTGTGTTTATTGTTCGTTACATTAAAGTTGATTTCAAAGAAAAAGTTTTGAGTGGAGGTCACATGCTTCCTGTCTAGAGTGGAGCTCCAGTCTGCAGCCAGACTCCCTTGCACGAGAAAGCTCATAACTCGCTGTTCAGACATAACGGAGCGGACATACGTACTCTCAGCTGTTTAGAACATCCCGTGGGCTGCGCTTGGATGACGTCAGGGTACGGCGAGCGTGATTGGATGACTCGAAGTATTCCCCGGCATGCACCGCGCAGTCGAGCACTTGACTTCGTTAGGATAAGGTGGTGACGTAGAGGTACTGCGGCCATAACGAGCTGTACGGAGCGGACTCCCTGCCTGCTGTCTATCGCCGTGCGACTAGAACTCCCCGCTGCTCTCACTCGCTGTACTGTACGGACTCTGCCGAGCGGCACTCTCTGCATACCGCGGCTGCCTTCAATCCCCCTCATTCCGCTGCTAGTGTCACGATAAATCGGCTAGGCCCGGCCCCACCCATTTGCTCAAACAGGACACAGGCCCCGCCCCCCGGCTCATACCCTGCTCTGTGTCTATATATAGCGAGCTCGTCTGTCACTGTATACAGAGACCCCATATCACCCGCACCGTGACCAGCCAAGCCTGAATGAGAACATGGAGCAAGTGGCTATCATCACTACCGAGACCCGGCCGGTGAGACCTGGGGGAGGGGGAGTTTCTCATCTATAGTCATAACCTGTGTGTGTATGTATGTGTGTGTATATATATATATATGTGTGTGTGTATTGTATTCAGACCCCCCATTAGGATGCGGTCTAGGGCTTCTTTCAAAAAAAAAAAAATGGACAAATGTTAAACACTGACGCTTTGGCTTGAAAAAGGCTTTTAAGATCTTAAACCTTTTTATGTATGTCCAGTATTATTGTTAGTATAGAATATTTATTTATTTTTGCCCTCCAGTGTATCCTAAGGGAGGTCTGACTGTACCATACAGATGGATTGGCCGCTGCGGCGTTTAACGTCCATCATTTTATGGGATCCAGTGCTTTTCTTACAATTTATTGTTAATATGTGTGATATATATTGATTTATATATTTTTTGGCCTTCGCAGTCAAGTATATTTTGGCTGTCAAGCTATGCGAACCCTCAGACCTATGTTTCTGAACTACATTACCCATGAATCTCAAGCCACTGCATTCAAAGAATTGTAGGCAATCCATATCAGAGGGGCTGGAGTTTGACCTCCCTGCTTAATCCCTTACAGATCAAGCGAGTGGTTTTTGTAACCTTTTGTTACCTGTTCTTATAAAGGTAGAGGACAGGAGGATAAAAATATTTTTATATTAAATCCGTATAAAGATGCTGTAGTTACAAATCAAAATAACCTGGTGATAAATGTACAATTGTAGCTGGAAGGGCCAAGTATCGGTTATAATGGACATCGGGAAGACTTGCCATATGTTGAAATAATAAAACCAGCAAATCAAAACTTAAATATACAGGGCCTGATGTATCTGCCCCCCCTCTATGGTCATGTGACTCCTGTAGATCTATACAGCCTGATGGCTATTGAAGTTGCATTCTAGTGAATCTTGACATTAACTGCTGTGTTTAGGAGAAGCATTTTTTTATTGTAAGCTTTTGAACAGGGTCCTCTTCTCCCCTTGTTCCCAGTGTGTCTATAACATATAATTTGGCTTGTTTTGTCCTACCTCCTTGTACAACGCTACATAATTTGTTGTGACGTTAGAAATGTCTGTAAATGTCTTTTAGTGCGGTGTATCCTCAGCTGCTTCTCCTAACCTGATCTAAACAGGTCTTAGTTGCCAGCAAAGTCCCTGTTCCTCCAGTATGAGGGTCTGTCCAGGGACCTGGCTGCTAGGTATTTAGGCTCAGTAGGGAGAAGTCGTGGACTCTTTGTTTAAATAGGAATAGCTCTGAAAGGAAATAATACAGCAATTATTTAATATGCTGAACGAGTTGACAATAAAACTCAAAAGCCACTAGAATACCACTTTAACTCGCGGAGGGTGGAGCAGACGGCGAAAATAAGGGATATTGGCATCGGTGTGTTGTTTTTTTTTTAGTTTCTTCTTTGGTAATGAACATGACATCCCAGCCCTCCAATAAATGTGGCTGTTTTTGTTACATGTGGAAGATGAGCTTGATAATGGGACAATGACATCATGTTTGACAGCTTTATGCCTGTATAACCTTTTGTTTTTAAGAGTCTATCATGCTCTGACTGCTCCCTTCCACTCCCTGCTTGTCACCCCTGGGCAATATTGGACGCTCCCCTCCCTGGGTGACGTTCTGGTCTCTGTCACAGTTTACTGCTAAGCACAATGTACTTCACCCTATGTACACTCGCGTGTAATCATTACCTAATCTACCAACTAGCTCACCCATCAGTGCTGGGGATTTCCCTGTGTGATTCATCGATGACTCAGATCATGGTGACTTGGCATGTTATACAATACTTGTGGAGAGTGTACCAACCCCCCCCCCCCCCTCAGCATAGGTAGGTGATAGTTTGAAGTTGATGGATTGACAAAGGAATGACATGTCTTAAACTGAAAGAGCTGTTTTCCTTTTTATATTGTCCTTTATTGATTCACCACAATTACCTTTTCAAGCTGTTTGAAGCAGTGGATTGTCTGCTCTCTGGATGCTTTTCCAACGTTAGCAAAGCATCATGGGAGTTGTGATATTACAGTACCTGGAGATCTCCCTGTTGGCCAGCCCACTGTATGATTTCACCCCTATTCGCTTTGCGCTGGGTTAGTGATTGGGGCGTCTCCTTGGATGTGAATAGGCAGGATTTTTTTTATAGGAATTTATTCCTATAAACCTGTGCGTTCCCAACGTCAAACATTTATGTGCCTCTCCCATCATAGTATGTGTTTTTATTATTTTCAGAATTCAATTAAGTGGGGCAGACATACTGAAATGCCAACCTGACAAATTTAACTAGATACACTGTATAGAATTTATTAGAAACACCACAGGAAGCTTGGGGTGGGTATAATTCATTTTTTTTTTTTTTTTTTTTTTTTTCCAGTCCTGGTGATATTTACTTTTACTAAAGTGTGACATACATTTAAACTTCCCTCGGTGTCTTGAGTTTTAATAGTTTGCAGTTTATTACTTTGAGTGGTTACAGTTGTTACAGAAATACAATGTTCTCGAACCCAGGACATACTTGAAAACGAGAAATCTCAATGTATCCTTCCTGGTAAAATCCTTTTCAAATAAATAAATAAATAAATATTCCCTTTGTCCTGTTGTTCACTATAGCCTGCCTATTGAAGCCAATTCAATGACTCTCAAGCAACTCTTGGCTGCTCAGGAATGTACAGAGCTGTACTTTCCTGACCTAAATTCCAGAAGTTGATCAGCAAAAGCTGATTGACTGCTTTCTAGGTGGAGGCATCCCTTTTTTAAACCTGGAATATCAGTATGGTAATAAATATCACAAAATGTACATTTTTTTTTTTTTTTTCTGCATTAAAAAATATATATGACTTAAATTCCATCTTTATCCTGTTGCCAGTTATTGATGTCAATTTTGTTTCTATTTCAGAGCCCATGGGGCGTCAACAAGCCTGTAAACCAGTGCTCACTGGCAGATGTCATGAGTGAACAGCTAGCCAGAGAACTCCAGCTAGAAGAAGAGAGCCACTGCGCCCCCCAGGAAGCGCTGTAAGTGACCCAATTCTCCCCGAAACGTGTGTGTTCTTTAAAATAAAAAAAATCTAGCATCTGAATCACAAACACGTGTGTACAGTATCTCACAGAAGTGAGTACATCCCTCACATTTTTGTAAATATTTTGGTATATCTTTTCATGTGGCAACACTGAAGAAATGACACTTTGCTTCAATGTACAGATTGTATAATGGTGTAAATTTGCTGTCCCCTCAATAACTCAACACACAGCCATTAATGTCTAAAGCGCTGGCAACAAAAGCGAGTACTCAGTGGTCACTCAGCATATGTTATTTCTCGTTCCTCCATGGTTGGGCTCTGCATGCTTACTTGAAGACCGCTTTCTCCCCACGGGGGGTCATGTTTTTTAATTGTTTATTGTGGTTGGTATGTGCCAACCACCCAAACGTCACTGGTTGGCATTGTTGGCGCAATTCACTGACGTCACTGTGCTGGCACTTCTGGGGTCTGGCTCGGCTGTAGTCTCTCTGTCCCCGCACTCCACGTACAAGATTCTTATGCTCTGGTGCAGTAATCCAACTGTAGCCAAATACCTTCAACGTTTCAGATGCACATGGAGACTTACAGGGTTATTCAGAGAGGTGAAAACCAGGAGAATGACTGGAGAAGTGAAAATTCTATGTCGACATGGCCAAACCAGAAAGATTCTCCCTTTTCAAATCTGCTATTTTTGACCTAGAATTTTCACTTTTCCAGTCATTCTCCTGGATTTCACCTCTCTGAATAACCGGTAGTAAAGATGAAAAGTTTATTAAAGGCGCAAAATTAGTTTCAGTTCCCGAAGGAACGTTCCTCAGGATAACCTGCATGAACAATGAAAGCACATATGTATATGTATGTACCACAGGTGTAAACATTCATGCTGAACGGCAAGGTACAACCAGGTACATTCAATGTAGGCACGGCAACCAAACACACATTAGCGTTTAAACGTATCTATAGCAACCATAATCATTCATTAAAACTTAAGCTCAATGGATTCAAAGCAGAGGGCGCATACAGCAATGATCCGGTGCAAAAAGAAAAACACAATGTGAAAAAATTAACCTAAACACATAGAGAAAGAAGAAATATAAAACATTTTTATACCGTGGTACAAAAAGGACAAAGCTACCTGGAGGAACACATTCCCAGGGCATATCAGGATGTAGTAAAAAATAAATACAAACCTTATCTTGGGGGCAAGAAAGGCACATAGTAATAATTTCTCACTAAAATCACAGAGGGCCAATGCATCCAAAGAGCAAATCCAAAACCATTACCTGGCCCGGTCCCCACCTCTAACCAGGGGAGGGATGTGATCAATGCCCATAAACCTCAGGCTCAATAAGGGATGTCCCGCCTCACAAAAGGTGGCATGCCACCGGTTGTGGATTATCAATCTCCTTTGAGGGCGGTGCTGACCGATGGTTGGCCATTTCTTCCCTTAGACTATTGATGAATTTCCCAATATAAATCCTACCACACGGGCAATGTTGTTAATTACATATCCCCCCCCCCTGGTCTTAATGAGAAATTGTCTTTCTTGCTGCCCCTATGATAAGGTAGGATATATAATTTATTTATTTTTCCTAGATCCTGATATGCCCTGCGAATGTGTTCCTCCAGGTAGCTTTGTCTGTTTTTTGTACCCAAGTATAAAATGTTCCATGTGTTTGGCTGGGTTCACACCTAAGCGTTTTACAGCGCGTTCCTACGCACTATAAAACGCTCAAACAGTGGAATCCCATGATTCCCTATGTGTGCATGTCACACCTGGCCGTTTCTCAGCGCGCATGAACGCGCTGATAAACGGCCGACGCACAAAGAAGCTCGGGAGCTTCTTTTCTGCAGATAGCCACGCGTTCGCGGCCATATCATAGCCGCGAACGCGTGTAAAAGAAACGCACGCATTGTGCGACGCTGCGCAATGCGTAGGTGTGAACCCAGCCTAAAGGTTCATATCGCGCCCCCCCCACCATTGTGTTTTCCTTATTGCACCAGATCGTTGCTGTATGCGTTGCCTCTGCTTTGTATCCATTTAGCTTCCTGAATGATTATGGTTGCTATAGATATACTTGGTGCGTTTACACACGTTTGGTTGCCATGACTACATTGCATTGGACGGTACTGGTTGAGCTCCAACGTGTGTGTCCCCTTCAGAAACTGAAACGTCGCATTTTGCCTTTTTTTTTTTTTAAATTCATTTCCTTTTTTTGTTAAAACAAAGTCTTCGTGGGCATTTTGAAAATGGAAAGGTCTGTGTCTATCACAACACTTCTTGTTAGATTTGCCTGAGACTCACTAGACATACCACTATACTCCGTGAATTACTTAATGTCTCTTTACAGGCGCCCCCCCCCCCCCGGCCCCTTGTGAATTAAAGTTTATGTAAAAATCTATTCCCCCTAGATCTGATGAAGGATCTTTTCTGACTGGTGATGACATTGCTACATCAAGTGATGAAGTCTTGGCTCAGATGCTGCAGATGCAGTTTGACAAAGAATATGATGCTCAGCTTCTCCGAGAGGAGCGGAAGTTCAATGGAGATAGTAAGGGTAAGACAGACAAAGGGGTTGACATAAGGGAGTAAAGTCTACTAAACAGATCCAGTGCAAATCTGAATCCGTGTGTGATTTTGTTGCAGTTTCTATTTCCTTTGAGAACTATCGGAAAGTTCAACCTTATGAAGAAAGTGATAGCTCCGGAGATGAGGTGGACTGGCAGGACACGCGCCACGATCCATACAAAGCAGGTAACTTCTGATCAATGTGAGATTCCTTACTACAAGGATTAACACCCTAATGTTGACTGGTTCACTGTAAAATGGATAGTTTCCTATAAGAGCCAAAGTCTGGCCTTAATACAGCCACATAGTGTGTGGGCTTTTTTTAATTTATTTTTTTATTTAATTTAACTTGTGTACTTTGATCTCCCAGTTAAACCCACTCCCACCCCGAAGAAGGGCTTTATTGGAAAAGGAAAAGATATTACAACTAAACACGATGAGGTGGTGTGTGGACGAAAGAACACTGCTCGGATGGAAAATGTAAGAGTTTGGTCACACTGTTGCCATAACACAAAAACGTTACAAGCCACGCATCTAGAGTATTTAAAGTGAATCTGGCTCAGGTTTGCTTTTCCATTCGGAGATGGATGTTGCATTGTGTTAAAGGGCCATGCATTATCGCAGACTACATGTGTCCAGTTCCAACGCCACTGTGCGTCTACTCTGAGCAGAGCTGCAAGAGCGTCTGTTGTGTAGTGCTGCACGACTAGCTGTCTGTGATGAAGCTGGCCTATTGTCACCAGTGCACCTCTGAATTTGAAAATAATTCTTAAACAGAATGTTGGTGGTTCTTGAACATAATAAACACTGCCTTACATCAAATGTTTGCCTTTTTGTCTTGCACAAAATGCAATTCAACTCCTTAATCTCACTCAGCACTTCAACACATGTTTAAATTTTCAAATCTCCCATGACACGTGATCAATCTTCAGTTCTTAGACCATTCTGTTATCCCCTGAATCTGGGAAACTATGGAATGCATCAATTATTTAGTAAAATGTTCTTATTTCCACCAAACCTTTTTATTGGCAACAAGGTAAGGTGGATAAATGGATAATGCAACCCTGAAAAATTGCATGAGCTGCCTGTTAAGTTCCTCAGCAGCTGCAAGTACTAAGTTAGCAACTTATTCACGGCCAAAGAGTTCAGTGAGACTGCTACAGCAAACTGAACTGCTGCAATGTAGCAATTAAGCAGCTGCTGAGGAACTGACCAGGCCTGGATACAGCACTGGTGGTACAATTTGCTTTGTGCTCAATCCTTTTAAGAGAGGGCCGACTAACGCATTTTTTGCGTCTTCCGTCAAAAAGTGCGTCCGGCACATGGGCGCACTTTGACGGAAGACGCAACAGTGGTCACACGGTGCGCAATTACGGCTGTGATTTCTGACGGAGCTATAAAAAACAAATGGATGTTATGTTGGCCGGACATGTGCAGCGTCTGACGTCTCCTAATCACACACGCTGCTATGCCGACACAGCGCACTCTGTGCGTCAGTACTAGCGGTTCGACGTTCTTGCAAAAAATGCGTTCAGTTGCCGCTTGCGTTGTGCGGCCGCATTTTGTATGTTGGCCATCATTTGCTGCTACCTCGGTCCATAAAAGAGCGGCTAAACGCACGTTCTCACTGCGTTCGTCTGACCCCAGCCTTAACCCACTGAAGGATTTATTTACTGTTCTGGGCAGCAGGTTTGCCAGGTGTTTTTAATTGCTCACTTCTTTCAGTTTGCGCCAGAATTCCAAGTTGGAGATGGAATTGGAATGGACTTGAAGTTGTCAAACCAAGTATTCAATGCCCTCAAGCAGCACTCGATCTCTGAGCAACGCAGAAGTGCCAGATTGCATGACAAGAAGGAAGTCTCTACAGCGGTATGTATGACCGATCTCCTAGTTTGTTTAAAAGTTTTTTATTTTGAGACCCTGATTTAATAGTAATGAAAAGAATGTGCAAGACCTGCATTTTAGAAGTGTACTTCCCCCTCCAAGATTCATGTGTAATATCTACTTAACACCTTTTATAAGTGCATGTGCCTTATTTTTGGTTTAATAGTGTTAGTAAGCATTATTACCCTAATTCTGCATTTTAAAGTCTTTCTTGTGAGCACTTTTTCGAAGAAGAAGAAAAAAAAATTCGAGCAGAAAGCGCCAATTCTTTAAACACCAACAAAAGTCTCCATTGTTGCATTTGCTCGTCACAAGAAACTTCTCCTGCAGCTGTTTAGATTTTTCTGTTTGGAAGCACCAGCGATTGCAACATTGGCAAACTTCAGTGTTTTTGTGATTAACCTCCTCAATGCAGGGGCTGATCCAGAGACTAGTTGGGGGGGGGGGGCACACTGACCGACAATAAGGTGTTTTAGCAGAGGGCCTGGCTCACAGGAGCTTACAATCTAGAGGAGCAGTTACAGACTCATATCTGAGATGTTTATTACTGTGCAGCTCTAGCTTTCTTATACACCCTGGAGGAAGGATCAAACTCTCAGGGACCCATTACTTGCCTCCCTGGTGTCCCTGCATGGAGGCTCCAGCCCCTCTCTCCTCTGATCCTGTTGCACAGTGCAGCCTCGGATCCAGCCCTTTCCTGTGGCTGTCAGACAGGCTCAGCCACATGGTCACCGGGAAAAGGATCACGGGACACGCCCCTGACACATGACTGGGAGGGGCAATCCACAGTGCTTCTGCGCAGTGTGTGCCTCTGCAAATCGCGATGCTTGCATTCACTGCACACATCGCGATTTGTGTTCTGGAGGTCAGCCTGGCATCTGCACTGCTCAACCCCCCCCCCCCCCCCCCCCCCCGCGCTTCTGCCCCTGTCTCAATGACGATCTCCCGAGACAGGCTAAAATGGTGCAGTTGTTAACCACAAAGTCAATATTCTCACTTGTTTTCCAAGTGGTTATATTAATGCCCCAAATTCTTGGTTATATTAATGCCACAAAAATAAACACTTGCTTTGTCTGGTTACAATAACTAATATTTAACTCTCTGGACCACATTATAAAGTGGGGAATAAAAGTACCATTCTAGAGGGACCTTTCCTGATGCACTTGCAATAGAAGTTATCTTCTATGGGAAAAAATGCTTCTTATGCAGCAAACTGTTCTACAACCTTTTTATGCTATTTTGTCTTGCAGGGGGCTATGCAAGAACATTCTTCACATGGCTATCCTATATAACTTTTTTTAATTGTATGTATAATTTTCACTTACTGTAGGAGAAAGCAGTGGATCCAAAAACTAGATTGCTGTTGTATAAAATGGTGAATGCAGGCACTCTGGATACCATCAATGGCTGTGTGAGCACTGGAAAAGAATCTGTCGTGTTTCACGCTAGTGGAGGAAGGTTTGTATGGAATTGACTGAAACAAAAGAAGTTTGTGTAATATATGTCTGTCAGGGTTATTCAAAGAGAATCAAAAAGCCACCGCTCGTTCGGTGACTTCGTTCTTTTCAGTTCGGTTCGATTTGGCGATCCCATTTCGGCAAGCACCACAGGGTCCCCGAATTGCAGGGAAAGGTCGCCGCAAACTCACCACAAAACGAGGACGAACGCACACCGAAACCCGCAAAAACATCTGGATTAACCCACCAGAAAAACCAGAGGAGCAGCCGCCGGAAAAATCCAACACTGCAAACGAATGCAGTGAATAAATTTAAAAAGTTCACTTAAATGTTTGAAAAGTGAAACGCTGTTTGCAAAGAAACTACTGAGCGACAATGTCTGAAATTTACATATGAGGTCCAGGGAATGATAATAAAAAGGGCTGTTACAGAAAAAAATAAAGTTAAAAAACAAATTTAAAAAAAATCCCAGAAAATGCTTAAAATATCCTAAAAAAATCTATATAAAGCGACTCTTTACCACAGAATATTATAATGAACGGTTTATTAGATATTGAATTAAAACGGGAATATTTTTAACATTGAAGCCTATGGGATTCTCCTGAATAATCTTGCCTAATTAAACCACCGAATGACAGGGCATTTCAGGAACCTTTCACTGCTGGTTTGTGTTCTCTGAATAGACGAAGCAGTGCTTCTCTATGTGGATTTCACTGCCCTCAAACAGGCACCGTATGTGCAGGCAATTCGCCAAGATTTGGCGAATTGCCTGCTCTCTGGATAGCCGAATGGCCAAGAAAGGTAACCGAACGCTGATTTTCAGCATTCGGTTCTCTTTCGGCAGCCATTTGGATCTCTTTGAATAACCCTGTAAATCCTCATTGTTTTGGAACCCACATCAAGAGTATTGCCATCAAGTACTGGTGTTGTAGCACCTGCAAACACCAGTGTGTCTTAAAAGTTAAGAGTAGAGCGGAAGCTGCACAGTGAAGCTTTTGCTGCTCTTTGGGCTTAACTTTTGTGAAACATGCTGCTACACTGGCAGTACTGAATTGGCCCCATAATATTAGCCGCGTACATATCTCCATTTGTTAGGGGAAAGTAATCCCTATAGACAGCCATGCCATTAGTGTGAAGGCGACATGGAAGGGTTTCAGGACGAGGTCCTGTAGGCAGTAGCTATGTTAATAAACCTGTCAGCAAAATTGTGTGCGTTTCCTTTATTTAAATAAAAGACGAAAAAAATCTGCCCTCTTGATAATGGCATCTTCCTCCCCATTTAATTTGTAGATTGGAAGACCAAGAAGTACCAGCTGAATGTGCGCTAAAGGTCTTCAAAACTACCCTAAATGAGTTTAAAAACCGAGATAAGTACATCAAAGATGACTACAGGTTCAAGGATCGTTTCAGCAAGCTGAACCCACGCAAAATCATTCGCATGTGGGCAGAAAAGGAGAAGCACAATTTAAAGAGGTACGTAGTTTGTGGGAATGTCATGCCTGTATGTTCAATTTTTTTTACATTAAGTTTGTGTACATGTTTATAATCATGCAGTCAAGGAAGTCCTCATATGCAACCCTTAATGCTGGGTGAGGAGGTCCTCTTTCACCTCTTCCGTTGAGATTTTAGGTGTTCATGATGACTAGGCTAAAATCTGACTATCGGATTACAGGCCTGTTATTTCTGATGAGAAATCTGCATTTTTTTTTTATTTTTGTGCGACATCTTCCAAAAATAAGTTTTCAATTACGGTAATAAAAGTTACATTAGGGTCTGCACCCCAATGTAACAGACTGTGGGTGTAATGTTGTCTAACCTGCTAAACCAGGCCTCAAAATTTCAAGTCCTGAGCTACTAGCCAGGCCTTAAGAGTTACTCGCCACTAGTTGCCCCACCTAACCCCTTTCCAGCATTGCCTCTGCATTCCCACTCGCCCTCATGTAATTTCCACTCGCCAAATGCGAGCAGGCGAGTGGAAATTTTGAGGCCTGTGCTAAACTGTAAATATTTCGATCTTTCTTTTTATGCTGTGCTTTCAATACAGAATGCAAAAAGCTGGCATACCCTGCCCAGAAGTTGTCCTGTTAAAGAAGCACGTTTTGGTCATGTCTTTTATTGGGAAGGATCAAGTCCCTGCTCCCACTCTGAAGGAAGCCAAGCTTGGGTTGGAGGACTCTATACAGGCTTACCATGAAGTTCTTTCTGTAAGTTATCTGCCCGTTCCTTTTAGTTGTGAATGACCAGATTGTGTATAAATATTTGTGCTTTGCCAAGGTGAAAATGCTTATTGAATAGTTGTACTGCCACTTGTAAGCAACATGAATAATTTTATTTTGCGTTTTACTTAAATTTTTTTAATTTTTTTTGTATCCATGTCAGATGATGAAGCAGCTATATGATGAGTGCAATCTTGTGCATGCTGATCTTAGCGAATACAACATGCTGTGGCATGATGGAAAGGTTAGTATGAAGTCTTAATCTGTGCTGTCTTCTACAAAATTTAATTGGCGTGTAAGGATTGCTGTTGTTTTATATCATGTAAAAAGGGCCAATCGAGACAAGCTTACACTAGTGAGCGCAGACGTTCCGCCCAACATGACTGACAGTAATTTTTTTAATTTAATGTATTCTACTGATTAGTGGTTATCGTCTGGCACAATTAAATCTATGGTGGCTTTAGTGATTCAAGATGGCCGTGAATGTGGATTTTCTTCTAGTCTTTACAAAATAATTTCTTGTTCCAGGTGTGGCTTATTGATGTGAGTCAGTCGGTTGAGCCCACTCACCCTCATGGATTGGAGTTTCTATACAGAGACTGCAGAAATGTATCACAGGTATATATCTGCTTTGTTTTAATTTATTGCCATTTAAGCCGAAAATGTAGCTTCACAGTACTCAAAGCAGCCTGAAACTGTATCCCAAAGGTGTTCCTAGTACTCCTAGAGTACTTTAGAAAAATGACTGTGATTTGAAGATTCTATCGGTGTGCTGATTCATGAATCTGTATAGATCAGGGTTTCCTAGATATGTGAAGCACAGCACAGGTGATATGACTTGCTGCTCAGTGATTGCAGGATTCAGTCTGCATTTCCCCAAGGTGATCTGCAAAATCTGGCCTGGTTGAGGGTCCTGAGAGGTTTTGGAAACACTGATCTAGGTGTGAAGACAAGATACATTATTTCTGGTCTCTTCAGCATTTAACCTCCCCTGGCGTAACAATTCTGACATCGTTTCAAAGTCAGAATAGTTACGAATTTTTATTTTTTGTATCCCTCTAACGGTGTATAGTGTGGCTCGGGGTTAAATTCCTATGCTGGAAGCAGGAACCCTGAGCCACACTCAGGATGCCGCTGGATTCATTACCTGTCTCCTCCGGCGATTGCGACCTGGTTCCCTTCTAGCGAGAAGGGAAGCAAAACGCCGTGATCACCGGATGAGACTGCGGGGAACAGCAAGGGAGTGAAGGGACAGGTAATGTATCTCTATCCAGCCTGAGTGTGGCTAGGGGTTACCACTTTCAGCTGTGAAGTTTAACCGCGAGCCACACTCGGGATAACTGACAGGGAGGTTAAATAAATGTTAGTGCATCTGGGCTCTAATATCTTTCTTTTGTTTTAGTTCTTCCAGAAGGCAGGTGTTACAGAAACTCCAAACGAACGGGAGCTTTTCAACATTGTGTCTGGCTTGAATATCACCTCTGATAATCAAGCGGATTTCTTGGCTGAGGTAAATTCTGCTTCATGTTAATTCTATCCTGTTGTGATTGTCCCAGCTTGTCTTTTTTATATAGCTAAAATGCTTACTGGTGTTTTTATATTCCCATCCAAAACATCCTGTATACCTTACTATGTCCTAAACAAACCACAAAAAGGTATGGCCTGTGCTCAGTTGTAGCGGCTTTTACATGCCCTGGAATCATGCAGCCTTTTCGTATACCTCCTTTAATGGTGTTACCACACAGGACAATGGGTAGATGTCATTCTGATGAAGCATGTCTCATCCTAGTTTTAATGTATACCCATAGTCCACATTTTGCTTATCCTTGCCTAGTTTAAGTTAATGTTCCTATCGGTTGCTGTTAATATAAAAGTTACGAATATACTGAGGGTCACTTGGGATGCTAAATTTTTTTAATAAGGGCATCACGTGACATCTAGCAGGAAATTCCTAAATATTTATCTTGGAGATCTGCTTAAGATCTTAAGAGGGTAAGTTTTAACCTAAACCCTTAATGGCTATTTTGCAAACTATGGATATACTAGACTTGTACCTGTCAGTGTGCTTCCCAATGCACCTAAATTGAAGATTAATATTTGTATTACAAAAACGCAACAAACTAAAGGGCAATATTACATTCCCCACACGGGCCTAACCCAAAACCATATATGAAAAAAGAAACTGTACCGGGAGTGCAGAGGAAAACGTACATACAAGGCTAGAATAGTCAAAACTCTAATAAACAAGTGGAAAATATAAATGTCCAGTTCCTCCCAGCAGATACTCAAGCACTAATAAGTCTCACAGCCGTGATGGTATTTGGTTTTTTTATTTTTGGGACATTATTTTGTCTTAATGATGAACTGGGGTATAGTGGAATATTATGTTTTGTTTATTGATGTCTCATTCACCTCCTATTGTCTAGTTTGTTTTACCCATTCTACTTGGAGGTGGGTAGGCACTAGGCAGCATGAACAGTATTAGTGTAAAATCCTAGCTGGTACTCCAAGTCCTTAGGATGTGAGGTTTTGGCTTGATTATATTATTGGGAGGAGCTGGACATTTATACACTGCTCAAAAAAAATAAAGGGAACACAAACCTAAGACATCCTAGATCTGAATGAAATCTTCGTATTAAATACTGTGGTCATTACATAGTTGAATGTGCTGACAACAAAATCACACAAACCTTATCAATGGAAATCAAATTGAGCAACCCATGGAGGTCTGGATTTGGAGTTACACTCAAAATTAAAGTGGAAAACACTACAGGCTGATCCAACTTTTGTAATGTCCTTCAAACAAGTCAAAATGAGGCTCAGTGTGTGTGTGTGGCCTCCACATGCCTGTATGACCTCCCTACAACACCTGGGCTCCTGCTCCTGATGAGGTGGCGGATGGTCTCCTGAGGGATCTCCTCCCACACCTGGACTAAAGCATCCCCCAACTCCTGTACAGTCTGTGGTGTTGGTGGATGGAGCGAGACATGATGTCCCAGATGTGCTCAATTGGATTCAGGTCTGGGGAACAGGCGGGCCAGTCCACAGCATCAATGCCTTCGTCTTGCAGGAACTGCTGACACACTCCAGCCACATGAGGTCTAGCATTGTCTTGCATTAAGAGGAACCCAGGGCCAACCGCACCAGCATATGGTCTCACAAGGGATCTGAGGATCTCCTCTCGGTACCTAATGGCAGTCAGGCTACCTCTTGCGAGCACATGGAGGGCTGTGTGGCCCCCTAAAGAAATGCCACCCCACACCATTACTGACCGACTGCCAAACCAGTCATGCTGGAGGATGTTGCAGGCAGCAGAACGTTCTCCACGGCTTCTCCACACCCTGTTACATGTGCTCAGTGTGAACCTGCTTTCATCTGTGAAGAGCACAGGGTGCCAGTAGCAAAGCTGCCAAACGTCCTGCACGGTGTTGGACTGTAAGCTCAAACCCCCCCCCAACCTGTGGACATCGGGCTCTCATACCACCCTCGAGTCTGTTTCTGACCGTTTGAGCAGCCGCATGAACATTTGTGGCCCGCAGGGCTCTGGCAGTGCTCCTCCTGTCCCTCCTTGCACAAAGGCTGAGGTAGCGGTCCTGCTGCTGGGTTGTTGCCCTCTTACGGCCGCCTCCACGTCTCCTGATGTACTGGCCTGTCTCCTGGTAGCGCCGCCATGCTCTGGACACTACGCTGACAGACACCGCAAACCTTCTTGCCACAGCTCGCATTGATGTGCCATCCTGGATGAGCTGCACTACCTGAGCCATTTGTGTAGGTTGTAGACTCCGTCTCATGCTACCACTAAAGTGACCAAACCATCAGCCAGAAAGCATAGGAACTGAGGTGGTGTGTGGTCACCACCTGCAGAACCACTCCTTTGTTGGGGATGTCTTCCTACCTGCCTATGCTTCCCACATGTTGTCTATTACATTTGCACAACAGCATGTGGACTTGATTGTCAGTGTTGCTACCTAAGTGGACAGGTTGATTTCAGAGACGTGTGATTAAGCGTTCCCTTTTTTTTTTTTTTTTTTGAGCAGTGTATTTTCCAGTTATTTAAATATAGAACAAAGTTTTGACCATTCTAGCCGTGTAATGTATGTACGTTTTCCCCTCTGCGGTTTTTTCCCCCCCCATAATTACACGAAAAAGTGCTTTTAAGAGCTTTCTCGAATTTCTCCCCTTTTTGATACATTTATCAGTAAAAGCTCCTCAGATGTAAAATGTCAATCTAGCTGTAACTGAACAGTTTTCATGTCTACAATAACTTTATATATAGTTTAATTTTTAACTTTTTTATTTTTAAACCTTGCCATAGATTGAAGCTTTGGAGAAACTGAACGAATCCCATGTTCAGAATCATGGAAAGAAGATTTCTGCATTTCATAAGGACGACGAGGGCCCTCCCCTAATGTACGATGAATAACCTTTACAGAAGGATGTTCAGAGTTAAATAAAATAAATGAGAAAAAAAACAGCTGTTTTTCCAACAGCATTGATGTAGAGACTAATGTCCTCTACCTTGTGTGAGTTGGAAGCGGTGAATGAGAGCGCTGTTGCTCCTAGAAAACACTCTACGTGGGCTCCACCTATGGAATATGGCACGTCTGGCTCGAATCTGTTGCCACGCAGACTGTAAGGATGATTTATGTTCCCCCGCCCCACTCCTCCTTCCCTATTATAGAAATGTGCATGGTTGGTTTAAAAAAAAAAAATAGACCTCCTATACTTGGGTTGCTGGCCTTTCCAGAACAAAGGTGTCTGCACTGAGTGCTAATTTTAAAAACCTTTTGGAATTTACAGCATGTAAATTATTTAGTGAAATAAGCAATACATTAGTGACCTCATAGTTGATCATCACAAGGGGTCGTAGTTAAATGGGGGTATGGAGTACAATTACACTGTGCACAATTATTAGGCAAGTTGTTGTATTTTTTTGAGGATTCATTTAATTTCATTGAACAAATACAGTGCTCTTGTTCGATCCAAAAAGTAAATCTCAAAGCTGAATATTTAAGAAAGTAAAAAGTGAGGTTTTGGCTTTCTTAGGGGGATATCTATGTGTAAAACAAAATTAAACAAGTCTTCAACCACAAGGACTGAAGACGGATTATCCAAGGAGTGGCAAGAAAGTTAATTACAACGTTCTTATTTCAAAAACAAAGTTGTAATTAACTTGCTTGCCACTCCTTGGATAATCCGTCTTCAGCCCTTGTGGTTGAAGACTGGTTTAATTTTGTTTTTTTCACATTTGCATAGGTTCAATCCTGTTATGGTAGTGGTATCCCAGTGAACTACTAGGGATAAGTGATTGTTAGACCTTGGCTACCGATGTGTCCATATTCTTTTGGTTAGTAGGATACCTATGTGTGCACCATTATTGGGCAACTAAATGAAAAACTAAACTTTTCCCATCTCCCATGTTTTAACAACTCAAAATTTACAAAAACATTTCTGACCTTTCTAAAACAGTGACAAATCTAACCACCCTTCTTTTCAATAAGCCATCCATACATGGAGTCTTGTCAGTTTCTTGATCTGTTGACTATCAACTTTTTGTGCAGCAGCCATTGTTCAGAAAGGTGTACGTTTTCCCTTCTATGTAAATCTCCTGTTTAAGAGCCCACGAGTTCTCAATAGGGGTTAGATCAGGTGAGGAAGGGGTCGTGTTATTCTTTCATCTTTTAAGGGCTTTACTGGCTAGCCACGCAGTGGAGTAGTTTGATGGAGCATTGTCCTGTATCACTGCTTGAAGAAAGTGTCTTCTAAAAGCTGGCAGTAGGTTTGGGAGTTGATTTTGAGTCCCAGTCCTCTTTAAGTCGAAGTGGAGCTCTGTGCCTATTGTTGATCCAGCCACAAGCCCATCCATCTGGCTGTTGAGTTCATTCTCCTCTTTTCAGTCCACAAAAACTCTGAAAAAAATCCATTTGTTTTCAGATATTTCTTGACCTTTCAACTTGCATGTCTTGTTCAGTGGTGGGCATGTTTCAGCATCCCTTACCTTGGCCAAGTCTCTGAACAGCTTGTTCTTCTGGGCAGTCCAGGTAGGTTGCAGCACCGGAGGATAGGGGGTTCCTCTGAAATCTTTGGCAGTTAATTTGCCATTTCTCAACCCTTTTCATGTGACATTTTTGACTATTTGCAACAAAATGTTTGTTCGTGCCCCTATATCTTAGCATTTCAAGAGTGCTGCATCCCCAGAAATACATTTTACAATTTGTGACTAATTCAGGGACAGAGTAAAAGAAGCTGCCTAATAATTATACACACCTTGATTATAGGATGTTGCGCTCCTAAGACCACACCATCCCTCATTGCACAAATACATATCACCTGATCTTAAAGCCAATAAGCATTCAAGTTTATACAGCTTGGAGTTGGACAATATGCATAAACATGATTTTTGGTCAAAATACTTACCTAATTGTGCACATAGTGTAAAGACCTACCCATACCGTTCATCTATTGGTTTGACAATACTATTAGTAACAGACAATAGCATACACAAAGGAATAAGTGGCACCAACAACAGAGTCACTTTCAGACATGAATGTGCCTTTTTAATGAAGGAAAACAAATTTTGTGTATGAATGTTTGTAACATTTTCATTGGCAGACTATAGGGCGTTATTTTTTTTCTTTGACTTGTGAAGAACAACCCCCCCACCCCAACGAATCAGAGGATGGTAAAAACGCTGACTGATCTTTCACCAATTTGCAATTTAGGATCTCCTACAATTTCTGCAAACCCCTTGATCATGTCCTTTTTTTTTTTTTTCACGTGTGTTCACTAACTGCTTCCAGTGGATCTGTTCCTATTGTGAAACTAGTCATTTATTTGCGCTTTCATAACAATATATTAATCCTGGTTGATTTTTAGTTTTAGGAAGAAATGTACTTGTCATTTAATGATCACAAGGTTGCATGCTTTATATTTGTAGTTATTCGTATAGTTTGGATTTTTTTTTTTTTTTCCTTCATAGTGATTTTATGCTTAGAATTATGTAGCCTGGTCTTTTGAAATATTAAGTGTACTTAGTGTTGTGATCTTTTTGATGTGGAAAATAAAGCCCTATGAATTTTGTGATTGTTTATTCTTTAAATGCTCATACGCAGAATTTTCATTTTTTGTGTGTCTCTTTATTGCATAAGAAGAAATGACATCCAGCGCAGAAAGATGATGCAAGCTAATTTCTATAGTCCTTATATGGTTTTTAAAAAAAATTCTTTTTTTTAAGGCTGGGGTCAGACGAATGCACATGTCCAACGCAGGCAAACTAATGCATTTTTGCAAGAACATTGAACTGCTAGTACTGACGTACAGAGTGCGCTGTGTTCGCATAGCGGCGTGATTAGGAGATGTCAGATGCTGCTCATGTCCGGCCAACATAACGTCCAGACACCCAAAGTTTCCTGGTTTGGATCCGTAAAAAATCACGGCCGAAATTGCGCATTGTATGACCGCTATCGCGTCTTCTGTGAAAAAATGCGTTCGGACACATCAACGCACTTTGACGGTAGACGTGAAAAATGCGTTTTGTTCTCCCTGACGTATAAGGCTAGGGTCATAGTGCCGCCACCTTTCTACATTCAATAAAGGTGAGCCAGTCTCGCTTTTTTTTTTTTTTTTTATTGAATCTGAAAAAGGTCATGAGCATGGAGCCATAGTGATACAGCAAAACAAAAACTGAGGTGTTTAGTTTACTTGAATGGCCATTGAAGTGTTAAGCCCTCCTGCCACATCACGGCAACCTCTTTCAAGGTGGGTCCTAACATAATGACCAAAAGTTGCTTTCCAGGCAACCACATGTCCTCCTGCTGCTTCTCATTTTAGAGACAAAATGGTGGGGTTCTATTATTCCCTCACCAAAACATGTCCACTTTGGGATTGAAAGGGACACATATCTGAGTAGAGCTGAAACAACTAATCGGTTTGTGTAGATTTGGACACTACTTTGAAGCTGATTGGAGAAGTTGCTTTACTTCGTATGACTTAGTTCTAGTGTTATGGTGGACATCACCAGCTTGTTTTTATCTAGGTCTGCTACTGTCGGAAACTATCACACCGACTGTGGGGTGCTGCCAGTGGTTGGTTGGCACTGTATCACCAGTGTTCTATCCTTCCTTGGAGCTGGAGTTCTATACCACAACCCCACCCTCTATCTCTCCAGTCCTTCCTCGCAAACTCCCTGTCAAACTCAGGTCCAGTCTCTTGCGCAAACTCCATTTGTTCATGAAATCATTTTTAAAAGGACACATTGCACACCCTGACCACTTACAGCTTATTTACATGGTCAGTCTGTTTGCAGTGCGCCCCACCTTCTCACCCCACTTTGCATGCTGACATCATCATGTCCATATCCGAGTGATTGTAACAGCGTTCGTTCAGGGAGAAAGCACATGAGCTTGAGCTGTGCACGCAGAATCAATCCATCACTCTGACCAGATGCTCACGTGCCTTGTGTTTGAAAACTACCCAAGTTACTCGAGATACATAAGCACAAAATTTACATACTACAGAAATTGCATAACAAATTATTGTGTCATTTTTTTTATTCGATTATCGAAAAAATAATCGTCCCATTAATCGATTATGAAAATAATCGTTAGTTGCAGCCCCATATCCGAGCCTAATGATTCTGAAGAGCAACTGACTTCCTAGTCGGCCCCAGCAATATCCAAGCACACAAACACAGCTATCAAGTTCAGAAGGGAGGATACAATGTACTACCACTTGAATATGGAAAACACCAGAAAAAGTGTAACTGACCTTCAGATTGGAAATGTTTTTTTTTTTTTTTTTTAAATCATGCCAAGTAAATAAAAGTTCTTATACTGAGGCAGGGCTACACAGGCTCTGATCGATGTGAGGGGGATTTATGTATGTGTGACTACTAAATTAGGACATAAAAAATGTCTGCAGTATGTGTGACTACTAAACTTCCTTTTGGGGTTTGTCGCCATATCATAAAATCTGTCTTCGATCTGCACATGTTGCAATATGGCTGTTTTTACTCTGTGCGCATGCACATACATGGTTGGCCTCTTGCTTGGTGCATGATCCCTTCTGAGAAAACTACCATGACACTCGTTCCCTGTTGATATTCGAGCAGGTGCTTAGAACGACATAAAGATAGACATTTCTGTTATTTTCTCAGTTCTTCAATCTTTATATTATTGCCTGTTGTCACATACACTATATTGCCAAAAGTATTCGCTCACCCATCCATATGCGAGTCAAGGCAGGTGAGCGAATACTTTTGGCAATATAGTGTACGTATATTTTGTCCTGTTTCACTGTAATACAGTCATCCTAACGAACATAAGACGTGTACTGCGTGCAAAATATACCTTACAATGTTGATAAAACGTAATACTTGCTTATACGTAATGGTTAATTCAAAAGGGTTAACTCTGCGGTGCTGGATGATTTGGATCGCCAATAAACCCCCAGAAAGAGTCCTTCCCGTCACCCAAAAAGAAAATCCAAAAGAAAATAGAAACTAGGGGTGGCACTCACAATAACCCCGTATAAAACACCATAAGAAGAATCGTCACACATGAAGGAATCCGTCTGACAGTCAAAGTCTCTCTTCGAAAGAAAATTTTCTTCATAGATGTTATAAACAAGATATTTTTTTTTCTTTCTCTCAGAATTCCCTTGGAATGCCCAATGGATACTGCAGATTTTGCTTCATATGCATCTCAGAAAGAAAGGATGCAACGCATAGTACAATATTGATTAAGCTTGGTGCAAACCTCATTAGTAGCGTATCAAGAGGAGGCCAGGAGGTCCAATGGTTGATTTTCTTATGGTCATGCGCATATATATACAGTATATATATATATCTTACAACAGTTGTGGTGGAGGACAAAAAGTGAGACAAAAACCCTCCACGCAATAATGGTTATTTTTATTATTGCAGTAGCTGAGTAAAAACACACAGGATGCAATAAAAGTGAGACAGAGGTCATTTGCATATTCTACCCGGAGTTCCTTGCTGCATATGGGGAATGCAGCACAGGGGCTCTGGGATGCAGTTCTTTGAATTGCTGTGATGTGCAAGTGGCTTTTGCAATAATAAAAATGATATATATATTTATATATCCAATGTGTTGAACTTCTTGCCCCAAACGATGAAAAGGCAGGACGTGCCCCTGGTTTTCATGCTGAAATCCACAAAGCTTAAAGAGACAAACAATCTAATACACAAGTATAATACAGAGAATTTATGTTCCTGCTCGCAGAGTTTACAATCTAATACACAAATATAATAAAGAGAATATTCCTGCTCGTAGAGCTTAGCGTCTAAGACACAAATACAATACAGAGAATCAATATTCCTGCTCGCAGAGCATTTCAATCTAATACAAAAGCTACAATACAGACAAATAATGTTCCTGCTGGCAGAGCTTACAATCTAATACAAAGGATACAATACACAGACATTGCCTAAAGGGGGGAGGAGGGTCAGGCTTCTCAAATTCAACCCTCTCAACTCTGGGGAGGAGGGTCAGGCTTCACCTCTCCAAACATGGAGGAGGTTCAAGCCTCTTGCCTCAAAGCAAGCGGGGGAAGAGGGTCAGGCTTCTCACCAACAAAGAGAAGGTGTGAAAAACCTGTAACCTCAAAGCTCGGCTAGACAATCTTGGTCTCTAGTCCCACAAAGCCCAGGAGACGACGGTCAAGCACCAGTCACAAGCTGTGGAGGAGGTTCAGACTTCTCAAGTTCAAGCCTCTCGTCTCAACTCCAGGAAGGAGGGTCATGCTTCTCACATCCAAATATGAAGGTTCAAGCCTCTCGCCTCAACGCAAAGCAGGGGAGGAGGGTCAGGCTTCTCGCATTCAAACATGGAGGAAGTTCAAGCCTCTCGCCTCAACGCAAGCAGGGGAGGAGGGTCAGGCTTCTCACCTCCAAAAAGAAGGGTGGGTTAAGCCACTCGCCTCCAAACAGGATAGGTGGATCAGGCAACTTGGCTTCAGCCTTGAAGACTGATAAATCAAATTACAAAATAATCAGTTTTATTTATCTTTTACAGTTCATAATTTTGATCTCTGGACTCACGTAGAGTCACCCTTCAGCACGCAGGAGAAAAAAAAACTCCTGTGGCAAATCTCTGAGGTACCATGGTATGGTATAGCTGAGTGCCGCGCGCTCCCAAATTCTCTTTCTTTGATGCTCTGAACTCGGAAAATTTGGATTGTAATTTCAGCAGATAGCTTTCAACGAAACCATGAAGAAACTGTAATTAAGAGCCTGGAAGGGAGAATGAAGATACAGATCTACCCATTAGTGAACAGTCATTGGTAATATGGAAAAAACATAACTATGGAGAGCAGCTAGAAGTTAGAATATAATAATTCTGGAGGGTACGTGAATGTTGCGGTGTGGATAATACTCGCATCTGTGTCTTTATTATAATTACGATTCCCCATCAAAGCGTATAGAGGAATCTTGGAATTATTCCCAAGACAAGGAGGCTTCAGATTCTGCTAGTTGAAAGCTTAAGACATAAAAGAATGGGAAACATGAGAAATTGGTTTAAAATAAAATTCTCTATCGATTTGTGTAACCAGTTAGTGGTCTTCATTAATTCCTACAGTCGGCAGCCTTGATAAAAAGCTGCAGTAGCAGCTGCAGTTCTAGAAGAATGAGCTCCGAAAATAGATATATCTATTCCAGCCTCCGACATTATCCAATTAATCCATCTCGCCAGAGTGGTGGAAGAGATTGAGTGAAATGGTTTCTTAAGAGAAAAAAATAGTTGGTTGGAAAACGATATAAAGACATAACACGTCTGTGCTGCCTACTGCGTCTGGATCTGGTCTCCAACTGAAAAATTTAGGTAATTGAGTGTTTAAACGAGAGGCAAAGATATCTATAGTAAATGGACCCCAAAGAGAAGTTAAAGATTTGAAGACCTTTGAATCTAATCTCCAGTCGGTGGGGTCTATCAAATACCTGGAGTTCCAGTCCGCTACTATATTGGACAACTCTGGGATGAATTAAGCTTGCACTGTGAGATTGTGAGCTAGGCAATAACCCCAGAATTTCTTGGGAATCTCTTATAAATGATATGATCTGAGACCCCCCTCGGTGATTGATGTATCTCAACCCTGGAAAAATTGTGCATTTGAAGGAGGACAGAAGACACAGTTGTATCTTTTGTAAAACCTCGAATAGCGAACCAGCCAGCCAAAAGTTCTAGACAGTTTGTGTGACAGGAGGCTTCTGCAGAAGACCGTCTTCCGCCTCTGGTTAAGGAGTCACAATGTGTGCCCCATACATAATTGCTAGCGTCAAATTCTATACACATTTCTGGGGTCGGGGAAAAAAATGGCCTGACCATTCCAACTCTACAACATCTCATAACCTCAACGCGTTTCACCACCTATAATAGGGGAAGAGGACGGCTTCATCAGGATGGAACAAACATCCTTCATGTAGGAAAGGAAAACGGGCCTGTTATGAGATGGTGGTGTGTACTCCCCATGACCACTGACCATTTTAAACTCCTTTGATTTTGCTTATGTGTCACTGTGGCACAAGGTTTACTCTTCTCCGATTTATAGGTCTATACATTACCCTCGGAGTACCTTTTGGGGATTCACCTCGCAGTACTGTGCAGGCTAGGTGGTGCCATATCCCTGCACACTATATGAACCTTCAGCAGAGAGAGAGATACGTACCTTGTTTATAGTCCTTGATATTTTCTGTCTCTTATAGGTTCGTTTCTTCCATTACTCTGCATCAAGCGCACCCCATAGTGTGACTCCTGACCTTTCCTATCACTCCGGACCCTTGAAGGTCCGATTCCTACTTTGGCAGTTAATCACTATCTTCTTTCTACAGATTGGGGTGCTGTTTTGACTAATCACGAGGGACTCGTGTACCTAGTCTGGCTGCAGCCCGTGTTTTGGGTGTAATTCAGAGTCTGTGCCTGGCTCACCTTTATGTGAATGAATCCAGTAAGTGCTTTACTACTCACATCATTAGAGATTTACACTGTATGGACTTACGGTTTCTTTGTAAATCCTCAGTTTTTGGTTATTGAAAGCTTACATTTAAGCAATGTTTCATTTGTGCTCAGCCTAAAAGATTATATATAAATGAGGGGTACAATAGATTCCCTCATCTGATCTTTTTTGCCACTGATGAAGCGCCGTGTGTGGCGCGAAACGCTTTTGGCCTTTGGTCCTATCCTTTATTGCTTTTATATTTGATGTTTCTTATCCCATTGGGGAAATAAAAAAATGTATATTATAGTCTATTCAATAACGTCCATTGTTTTCTTCACAACGGAACCATCACCCATTGAACATCCAGAGGTTTGGAGAACACGGGCAGTCAGGTTGGCCCAATAACAACCTGCAAAGCCACCATATGAGGGCTAGAAGATCTCCTAAAGCGTGAATGCCTACTTACCATCTTTATTATATATTTGCATGGGGTGGTTCTCATAAAAGCAAAGTAATAACGGAGACTGAAAAAACAACCAAGTAGTGAATCGCCAGGAGACGCTCAGCACTGAGGGAAGCAAACTCCACGACAACACGATGAGCCGGATCGCGCTGTCTGTATTTAAACCCGGCGGGCGCGGGTCATAATGCCATGCCCCGTCTCCTGGCCAGCCCTGCGAGCTCCGGAAGCAGGCACAACTCCTGTCACCCAGCTTGTCGATGGCGCCGCTGGGTGCCGGGGCCCCCTCTGAGCCCCAGACATGACATACAGTATTGCGTGGTGTGCATGAGCGTGAGTTTTATTGCTGTGGAACTGTATTATGTCCTTTTTTTGTTTTGGAAGGGGGCGAAAAGCTGTTAAAGGTTGAGGAAGTTTACAGGGGGGGGGCCATCGTGAGGTTCAGTAATGGGCCCCATCATTTCTGATGGCTGCCCTGGACTCCATAGCCCTAATGTGCCTCCCCTCTATCCAGCGTCCTGCAGCCAGTAAGATAAGATTTACGCCTGTGAGTTAGATCCTGCTCGCTCCGCTAGCCTTAATGAGCGTGCCCCATCCCCCCCATTCTGACCTGCTGCAGATACAGGGGGGAAAAAAAGTATTTAGTCAGCCACCAATTGTGCAGGTTCTCCCACTTAAAAAGATGAGAGAGGCCTGTAATTGTCATCATTAGGTACACTTCAACTATGAGAGACAAAATGAGAAAACAAAATCCAGAAAATCACATTGGCTGATTTTTGAAGAATTTATTTGCAAATTATGGTGGAAAATAAGTATTTGGTCAATATCAAAAGTCCATCTCAATATTGTTATATATCCTTTTTTGGCAATGACAGAGGTCAAACGTTTTCTGTAAGTCCTCACAAGGTTTTCACACACTGTTGCTGGTATTTTTTGCCCATTCCTCTATGCAGATCTCTAGAGCAGTGATGTTTTGGGGCTGTCACTGGGCAACATGGACCTTCAACTCCCTCCAAAGGTTTTCTATGGGGTTGAGATCTGGAGACTGGCTAGGCCACTCCAGGACCTTGATATGCTTCTTACGAAGCCACTCCTTCGTTGCCCGGGCGGTGTGTTTGCGATCATTGTCCTGCTGAAAGACCCAGCCACGTTTCATCTTCAATGCCCTTGCTGATGGAAGGAGGTTTCCACTCAAAATCTCACGATACGTGGCCCCATTCATTCTTCCCTTTACACGGATCAGTCGTCCTGGTCCCTTTGCAGAAAAACAGCTCCAAAGCATGATGTTTCCGCCACCATGCTTCACAGTAGGTATGGTGTTTTTTGGATGCAACTCAGCATTCTCTCTCCTCCAAACACGACGAGTTGAGTTTTTACCAAAAAGTTCTACTTTGGTTTCATCTGACCATATGACATTCTCCCAATCCTCTTCTGGATCATCCAACTGCTCTCTAGCAAACTTCAGAAAGGCCCAGACATGTACTGGCTTAAGCAGGGGGACACGTCTGGCACTGCAGGATTTAACTCCCTGGCGGTGTAGTGTGTTACTGATGGTAGCCTTTGTTAATTTGGTCCCAGCTCTCTGCAGGTCATTCAATAGGTCCCCCCGTGTGGTTCTGGGATTTTTGCTCACCATTCTTGTGATAATTTTGACCCCACGGGGTGAGATCTTGCGTGGAGCCCCAGATCGATGGAGATTATCAGTGGTCTTGTATGTCTTCCATTTTCTAATGCTTGCTCCTGTAGCGCTGTCTAAGGATTGTGTTTGCTGCATTTACTTGTTGTAGCCACCAGAGGGAGACAGGGGCAATATGGACTATGCTGGACACAAATGGAACTACAATTTCCATCGTGCTTTGCGGTGGAGACAGGAAGTGGGTGGGAGAGGGAGTAAGGATGTCCGCAGCCTCGTGCGGAGGAGAGGCAGAGTGAGCCGAGCGGCGAAAGGTGGAAGACGCACGTGAGACTGCCAAGGATCGTGACCAGGCCGGAGAGCAGGCGCTGCCTGGCGGGTGCTGGGGATCGGGACAGTGACTTTGCAGAGACCTACCTACGCACCGCCGAGAGGTTTGCACAGAAATTTAGTTCCGGTTGGACCCCGAGTAAGGAGACCGCGATGATCCATTGGGATTGCAGGCGGTAGGCCGTAGTTTCGCATTGTGGAGATCGGACAAGCAAGAGAGCTGATCCGGTGGCAGAGAGTCCCAGTGGTAAAGCGGAGAGACATCCTTGATCGGGCAGCGGAACAGATTGTCTAACGGATGGGTGAGAGGCCTTCCAGGCCGCAAATTCCAAGTATAACAAAACACGCTGTATTATTGTCCAAATCTACAGGGCCCCAACGTGACTAGTTGAAGATTTGCTCATTTCATTCACTGGCCAGTTGAATACAGTACCCGGGTACCCGAGATCATACACACACACACACACACCTTTTTGAGACATTACTTTAACGGGACTTACACTCCAGAACTGAAGGGGTTAAACTTTTCTTTTACCGCCGTGTGTTTTCCCCACATTACGAAATCCTGTCATTCATATACCGTATCTACATTATATATGCCGCTTTATTGGGATCAGTAAAGTATATAATCTATAAAATCCACAACAGTGCTGGTGTATATTTTTTTTTGTATTTCAAAATTTTATTTTGCAATAAACGAAGGGTCACAGACTGACCAGCCAGGTGGCCTCACAGGGCCAGATAAGACATGCTCAGAGAAATCACATAAAACATAAAAAGGGGATCTCAAAAGAAACTGCAGAATATCAAAAATTGGGGGAGGGGATACAATAACAGGGGGGGATGTATAAACTCGTCAGGAGGGTCGATCCAGCAAGAGCAAAACAGAGCGATGGAGTTCGCTGGGGGGGCACCAGGAAAACAAAAAGAAGAAAAAAAAAAAAAAAAAAAAGAAGGAGAGGGGAAAAGGGTAGTGAGGGACTGCCAAATATATTGTGGTATTCCTGGCTCACCCCGGCAACCTTGAAGGAACTGAGGGCCATGGAAGAGGCCACTTGGCCGGGAGACCTGGGGCCAAAAGGGTGGACAGAGCCTAGGTAGTCACCCTAGTGGCTCGCCCAGGCTGCTTCCCAATGTCCTACACAAAAAAAAAATAAGAAGAGGGGGCTTAAGTCCCAGTGCTCCAAACGAACACCAGACAAACACCACTATACCCAAAAATTCAGCAGGCATGACCATAAAATCAGTCAGGAGAACATAAAAAGGGGGGGAACAAAAAGTAAGAGGATAGGAACAGATAGCAGACATGAATAAGGGGGGGTTAATTCACAGACATCAGTGAGGGGGTGTCATCAGGGGGGTAGACCATCAGCATCAAATGGGGGGGGTCTCGTCAAAAGAAAAGCGTTAGCCGATCCATCCGAAGTCCAGCATATAGGCCTTAGCCAGTGTCACGAAACTCGAGGGGACCAAAGAGTCAGCCCATTTAGGCCCAGCGATCGGGAAACTAAGGCACAACATTTCCCTGCACCCTCCACTAGCTCCGCAGGGGAAGAAAATCCCACAGCACTCCGCTCCAAGTGTAAGGAAAAAGATCCTCTGCATCACCATCTCCCCTGATGTCACGTTAGGGTGCCAGACCTCCGCAGCAGAAAGGCCCAAATTTCCAAGAGACACCGCAGTCTCGGCAATCAGTGTCTCAGCTGGCCGCCCGACTGCTGCGGCATGCAACTTATCATCCTCCGCCAGCAGCCTGGAGTCCTGCATTGTCCGGCGCTCCCGGGGCACCGCTCTCCATCCTCCTCTGCGGCAGAGCAGCCAGCTGCCAGGGCCACGGTCGACGTATCTTCTGGCCAGTCTGCGACAGCGCGACACGAGGCCGCCTCCAACCGGGAGCTCACCTCCACAACCGCAGCTCTCACCTCCTGGAAATCCGCCTTCCACAGCGTGCGGAACTCCGCTATGAGGCGCCAGACCTCCCCCCTCGTAAGCGGGCACAAGTCATCAGGACGCTCGATAACAGCCGTCACCGCAGAAGAGGAAGCAGGCTCCACTAAGGCTTCGACATCCCGCTGGTGGGGGCCCTCCACCAAGCAGGACCCTCTGCCAATCCACTCCGCCATCAGGTCACTCCTCAAATCAGGTAAGATTACCCCAGGGGGAGAGTCGGCGACTCCTGCACAGGCTTCCAAGATGGCCACCTCCGGCTAGGCCGCAAATATCTTCAGTGTGCTCAAACTCCACCGCAAACGGTAGATTGAGGGTTGCCTCGGGCCATAAATGATGCTCCAGCACAGCAGGAATTAAAATGACCCAGGCAACAGCTCTCCTGGACGGTGGGACGTGTATAATATTGCCAGAAAGGCCAGGTCTTCAGAGAGCTCCGCAGAAACACGTCCACACTCATCCACTCACAGCTCCGCCCCCCCTGCTGAGCCATTTTAACCCCCAATGATCACTGGCTGCAGGAAGCTCAGATGATACTTGTCCCTCGGACTCCGTATCCCGTGACCCTCTGTGCTGGTGTATATTTATTCCCTAGTGCGGTGAGACTAACCCGAGGATAATTCAGCGGCTCCTCCGGGGGTGAGCGCTACACTCCCACAGGTGATTTCTTCACACCAAGCTGCTTGCCTATTGCAGATTCAGTCTTCCCAGCCTGGTGCAGGTCTACAATTTTGTTTCTGGTGTCCTTCGACAGCTCTTTGGTCTTGACCATAGTGGAGTTTGGAGTGTGTCTGTTTGAGGTTGTGGACAGGTGTCTTTTATACTGATAACAAATTCAAACAGGTGCCATTCATACAGGTAACGAGTGGAGGACAGAGGAGCCTCTTAAAGAAGACCTTACAGGTCTGTGAGAGCCAGAAATCTTGCTTGTTTGTACTGTACTGTAGGCGACCAAATACTTATTTTCCACCATAATTTGCAAATAAATTCTTTAAAAATCAGCCAATGTGATTTTCTGGATTTTTTTTTTCTCATTTTGAAGTGTACCTATGATGACAATTACAGGCCTCTCTCATCTTTTTAAGTGGGAGAACCTGCACAATTGGTGGCTGACTAAATACTTTTTTGCCCCACTGTACTTTAACAGAAAACATTATGGGCCCTATTACATTCTTCGCACATACGTTTCCGACCGCACAAAAACGCATTAACGCGAGGGGCAAAACCTTTTGCGCAGAACGTCGTATTACAATCTCAGCGCAACAAACACGCGTATACGTCTACCGCGGGTGAACCTGCGTGAGTTTACTGTACTTCGCGCGTCCTTGTCATGGTCCTCGCAGTCGCTGCCGCCGCAAAGGCAGAACTAGAGCTGCTGCGCACTCACATTCCCTGGGCAGCACATGAAAGGTGCTGCCCTAGATTTTAAAACCAGACTTCTCAGCCAGCTCTGCACTACAGGTGCACCTAATCAGCCAGCCTGACTGATTACATATAATGGAACCGCGCCCCTCCCAAAAGGGCTCCAGCATCAGTTTCCACTCCCTAAGAGGAGCTTGTGCAGCCAGGAACCTGTCATGTTTCAACCCAGCATTTGGATTCAAAGTGTACCAGACTTGCTCACCGGATTGTTGCCTTCTATATTCCTGGACCTATGGACTCCATTTGACTACCCTTCTGGATCATCCCTTTGATACCTCGCAAGATTCCCTCACCGCTTTTCCTGGAACCCCACTTTCATCTGTAACCCCCCCCCCCTTCCACTTCATCCAAGGACTCCTTCATACAGACCATCTGCTTATCATTTATCCAGCTACCGGACTCCCTGTTTAATGGGCTTAAGCTACATTCCAGAAAACCCTGCGCTCAGGCCTGTTCCTGTGTTATCCCTCTGTCTGTAAGTTAACCTCGTGTCCTCTCTCATTTCCTATTGTGTGCATTGTCAGCTCTGCTCTAGTTCTGCTTCTGAAGTTAGTTTACTTCCCCCTCTCAGCCCCTTAACCTGCATATTACATGGTTAACCCCTTCCTGCCTATTTATCAGCTTTCCCTTTGTTAGGCAGCCCTCTTCCTATCTTCCCCATCATCCTGTGTTTGTTATATCCAATAAACCCTTTTATTATTTGAAACCTATTGTCTTCTTCGTGTCACTGCAATCTGGGCTCGCACCCTCACCCACCCAGCCTGGCTGGCCTTGACCGTCCTATACTTAACATTGTGAGCGCAAATGCGTTTGTGCGCTGGTACGAGGATGGTATTACAATCTTTGCGCAGTTTCTAACGCACTGCCTTTTGCGTGCATAATTTTAGCAACTCCTATCAACCTGGCTGAAACCAAATACACCAGCCCAAAAGAGAAAATATGCAGCAAAGTATAGTTACACATACCAAACCAATAAATTTGAGAAGTTGTGCGTGTTTTTTTTATTGATGCAGCATATATGCGCAGATTGAGTTTGCAGGTGCAAAAACTTAATGTGAGACAATTGTCTTTCTTAATTCTGATTGGCTGAATCGCGTGAAAAAACAGTCCGCACACTTATTTCTGGGCGCAACATTGCTGCGCGCGTGTTTTTGCGTGTCCGTTTTCCACGTGTTATTTTTTTGAAGGATGAAAAAATGCGCAAGGACTGTAATACCAGCATTGATTTACGCACGTTAACGTTTAAAGCTTCGCGCAAAAATTCTCGCGTTTTACCGTGCGTTTTTGTGTGAAGAATGTAATCGGGCCCGATGTATGGTCTCTGCGTGATTGTAGCATTGATATATGCGGGGATGCTTTCAGGCTGCTGTGAGGGCTCTATCACATACATTGCAGCTGCTATCACTCCGTGTATATCAGGGACATACAGTCAGGTGAGGCAGAGTCTCAACTGCCATTAAGTAAAAAAAATGAAGTCATTAACACACCTGCTCCAGGCTCCCCCGCCGTCCGCTTCGTCCTCTGCCTCTGCGGGCTTTAGTTTGAACAGCAGCCTACGCAATTTGCGCAGCGGGACGCTTCCCCGCTGCGCTAATCACGTAAGCTGCTCCAAGAACTGTGCAGCGCGCGCCATAGAGAAAAGCACTGCCTACTTCCTGAACGCTGCTCATTAGTGCTGCAGAGAGGTACTGATAGAGCATTGGAAAAGCTTGAACCAATGGGAAAGCACCATTGGTTGAAGCTATTCCAAAAAACACCTGTATTGGAAGACTGCCTCTGACAGGGGCACATCTAGCAGCTAGACATGCCCCTTCCTGTCAATGATCGGCCAGGCAGCCTCCCATACAGGCTGGAGTGCAGGAGGAGGAGGGGGTCCATGCGCAGCTTCTGGGTGGCCTCATCGTGGATGAGAAGAGCCCAAGGAGGAAGGACAGCACTGTGCAGATCGCCCTCAACACCCTGGGGGGTGGGGCTCCCCGGGGGGCCCAACATCTGCTTCCTGAAGGGTGAGTGTGCCCCCCCCCTGTAGCATTGGCTGGGGGGGGATTTAAAGCCCCCTCTCCTTATATTGGTTTTTATCCTGCCTGGGATCCTCTCTGTATAACACACTGTGGGCAGTATTACAAAATTGCTGCTAACTTAACCAGAGCAATTGTAAACTTAAAAGCTCCATAGGCTATAACGGCTCTGGGAAGTTTACAACAGCTCTGGTTAAGTTAGCACTAAGTATGTAATATGGCCCTGACTGTGCTGTAGAATATTAAAGATGTAAGATGATCTTACTGAAGACTGCTGAATGTATGATTTTTTGCTATACACTGAATACACATGGTGATATAAGCTATTGGGGCTAGAATACATTATTTAGCAGTGCCATTCTAGTTACATAAAAATAAAACAATCCGTGAGGTTCTGCACTCAAGGTCCAAAATGAGTTCCAAATAGCTGGTACTGTGGTAGCTGGTAGCCCCATACAGTGTGTTTTTATACAGAGAGCAGCTGGGTATAATGCTTCATACAGAGTGCGTGTTATACAGAGAGCTGCTGGATAGACTAGCAATCTAGCAGCTCCCTGTATAACACACACTGTGTAGGAAACCGTCTATCCAGCAGCTCTCACTTCATACAGTGTGTATTATACAGAGAGCTGCTGGATAGACTGCTTCCTACAGTGTATGTTATACATAGAGCAGCTAGATTGTTAGTCTATCCAGCAGCTCTCTGTATAACACACACTGTGTAGGAAGCAGTCTATCCAGCAGCTCTCTGCTTCCTACACAGAGTGTATTTAATCAGTCTATCCAGCAGCTCTCTGTAGGAATTTCTTACACAGTGTGTGTTATACAGAGAGCTGCTAGATCGTTAGTCTATCCAGCAGCTCTCTGTATAACACACATGTAGCGCTCACTACTGGAGGAGCCGCTGAATTTAAACCTCGGGTCCGTCTCCCCGCACTAGGGAATAAATATACACCAGCACTGTTGTGGATTTTATAAGTTATATAGTTTACTGAATAAACTGGCATATAAAGAGCAGCACGGTATACGTATATATATTTACAGGAATTCGTAATGCGAGAAACGCGTAGTGGAAAAGGAAAAAGGAATTTTAACCCCTTCGTGGTTGGAGTGTGAGTCCCGTACAGGTTGTGTCCCAAGAAAGTGTATGCGTGTATTGGTACCCAGGTACAAGATTCAACTGGCCAGTGAATGATTTCAATGTGTCTTCGACTAGTCACGTTGGGGCCCTGTAGGTTTTGACAAAACTGCAGCGTGCTTTATTATTTTTACTGTGGCCGGGAAGGCCTCTCACCCATCCGCCAGATACTCTGCGCTCTGCTCGACCCAGGACGTATCTCCGCTCGATCTGACTGGGACTCTTTGTCACCGGATCCGCTGTCTTGCTTGTCTGTTTCTGCCACAAGATGCTTAGCTCACCGCCTGCACTCCCATTAGATCATCTGCGGTCTCCTAACTCGGGTCCTTCAGCATACTCTGTATCTGTGTAAACTTCTCAGCGGTGGATCACTAGGTCTTTGGCAAGTAAAGTGAATCGATCTCCAGCTCCGCAAGGCCGCACCTGCGCTCCGGCCTGGTCACGATCGTTGTCTCTCTCACGTGCGTCTTACTCTCTTCACTCCTCTGCGTGCTCTGCCTGTTCTCTCCACTAGGCTGCGGATGTAAGTCTCTCCTGCCCACCCACTTCCTGTTCCCGCCGCAAAGCATGCTAGAAAATGTAGTCCCATTGTCCAGTGTCTTACAATGCGCTGGTCTCCCTCTGGTGGCCAAAAATAAGTACTACAGCAACAGTGTTTTAACCCAGCGCTACACACACTTTGTAGGAAGCAGCAGTCTGCTCCACATAGAGGTGCACATGTCCTTTACATGCCAGTGCCTCACCAGCCACTGACCTCACCGCAGGTCCCTGGCACATACACTATATTGCCAAAAGTATTTGCTCACCCGTCCAAATAATCAGAATCCGGTGTTCCAGTCACTTCCATGGCCACAGGTATATAAAATCAAGCACCGAGGCATGCAGACTGTTTTTACAAACATTTGTGAAAGAATGGGTCGCTCTCAGGAGCTCAGTGAATTCCAGCGTGGAACTGTGTTAGGATGCCACCTGTGCAACAAATCCAGTCGTGAAATTTCCTCGCTGCTAAATATTCCAGTCAACTGTCAGCTGTATTATAAGAACGTGGAAGTGTTTGGGAATGACAGCAACTCAGCCACGAAGTGGTAGGCCACATAAACTGACGGAGCGGGTCAGCGGATGCTGAGGCATAGGGCGACGAGGTCGCCAACTTTCTGCAGAGTCCATCGCTACAGACCTCCAAACTTCATGCGGCCTTCAGATTAGCTCAAGAACAGTGCGCAGAGAGCTTCATGGAATGGGTTTCCATGGCCGAGCAGCTGCATCCAAGCCATACATCACCAAGTGCAATGCAAAGCGCCGGATGCAGTGGTGTAAAGCACGCCGCCACTGGACTCTAGAGCAGTGGAGACGCGTTCTCTGGAGTGACGAATCGCGCTTCTCCATCTGGCAATCTGATGGACGAATCTGGGTTTGGCGGTTGCCAGGAGAACGGCACTTGTCTGACTGCATTGTGCCAAGTGTAAAGTTTGGTGGAGGGGGAATTATGGTGTGGGGTTGTTTATCAGGAGCTGGGCTTGGCCCCTTAGTTCCAGTGAAAGGAACTCTGAATGCTTCAGCATACCAAGATATTTTGGACAATTCCATGCTCCCAACTTTGTGGGAACAGTTTGGAGCTGGCCCCTTCCTCTTCCGACATGACTGTGCACCAGTGCACAAAGCAAGGTCTATAAAGACATGGATGACAGAGTCTGGTGTGGATGAATTTGACTGGCCTGCACAGAGTCCTGACCTCAACCCGATAGAACACCTTTGGGATGAATTAGAGCGGAGACTGAGAGCCAGGTCTTCTCGTCCAACATCAGTGTGTGACCTCACAAATGCGCTTCTGGAAGAATGGTCAAAAATTCCCATAAACACACTCCTAAACCTTGTGGACAGCCTTCCCAGAAGAGTTGGAGCTGTTATCAGGGCCGTCTTTAACGCTGGGCAAAAGGGGCAGTTGTCCCGGGCCCAGTCATTGTTGAGGGGCCCAAAGCAGCTGCCCCTTAGACCCACGTACATTGTCTGTGGATGCAATCCTGCTGTGCGCCCAGAGGACACATGAGGCTTCCGTATCTGGCTCCTCCCCTATTCCCCATCACCATCGCCATCCTGGCCCCGCGCATTGCACACTGTGTGCACGGGGCGGGAGCTGCTGCTGAGGAGACGGAGCGAGGAGTCGGAGTGATTGCAGTCTGCAGCCAGCGACAGATAAGAACAGATGGAGGTGAAGGGCCATTGGTGAAAGTGGAGGTTTTTTTCAGCAGACACTGCAGACCTTGAGAATGCTCGCTCCTTGGCTTATGTCTTCACTAAACGCCACACATCATTTAACTCTCTCCCTTCCTCTCTCCTGTTCCCTCTTTTGTTTACTTTTCTCCCCGAGGCTGCCCTCCTGTCTGCTGCATTCTTCACTGCTTTCATGAAGGCAGCTTTAAGCTGGTGTGTGTGTGTGGGGGGGCGGCGGCTATGTTTAAGGGTCACTGGAAGTTTTCTTTAGCGTTCACCTTCCATATTAACTCTTTTATTGCTGTGGAGCTCTCTCTATGATATACTCACAGACAGCACACACTACACAGTAAGTTTAAAGCTGGCCACCCCCCCAAAAAAATATGGGTTATTTTTATCCCCCCCCCCTCTCCCTGTGATAAACTTACACCAAAGCAAGACAGATTTATCTGCCTTCACTGGGAGAAAAAAAAACTTGACCCTTCATCCGGGGAAAAAAACTAAACTAAATTTAATTTATTTGCCTCCAACCTGGACAAAAATTACTTTCCAAAAATAAAGTCTACAGCCGCCTCTGCGCACATTACTGTGAGTTTTATTGCTGTGCAGCTCTGTGTTATGCTCATGAACACTGCACATTACTGTGGGGGTGGAGAGCAAAATTATGTGGTGGGTGTGGCTTTCGGGCAGGGGGGGGGCCCAAGAAAATGTTTGCCCAGGGTCCAATCAATATTAAAGACGGGCCTGGCTGTTATAGCTGCAAAGGAAGGACCAACGTCATATTGAACCCTATGGATTAGGAATGGGATGTCACACAAATTCATATGCGAGTCAAGGCAGGTGAGCGAATACTTTTGGCAATATAGTGTATGTAATATGATCCTAGAGTGAGTGAGACAGCTTCTGTCAGCACTGCCGTGCAATGTGTTAGAATGTAAACTGTACAATGACTTTGTTCAGATTCAGCAGCTCACTTTTCTTAATCTTAACAGCAGACTGTTTGCCTTAAATAACTAACTAAATACAGGATTATCCTTCACTGTTCAAGATTCTGATTCCCTTTACCTCTAACTGCAAAATAAAATCATTTAAATATTTTCATGGAGTTAACTTTGCACCATAAATTAACCCTAATGAGTAGCAACCCCAAAATCCACACCACAGAGGGTTAATTTACTCCTGAACATGATCCCTCCTCTTCTAAACAAAACGGATACATTACACAAGCAGCAGCAGCACAGGGAGTGAATCTCCACCATAGACTCGCCCCCATCCCCCTTCATATTATCCCTTAGGCTTGGTTCACACCTGGGCGTTTTACAGCACATTCCTACGCGCTGTAAAATGCTCAAACACTGAAATCCCATTATTTCCTATGGGCATGGTTAACACCTGGGCGTTTTACAGCACGTAGGAACGCACTGTAAATACGCCCTGCACCCAAAGAAGTACATGAGCTTCTTTAGGGCATATTACAGTGTGTTTGCGGCCATAGACGTCAATGTGATCGCGCTGAAATGGGCATTTGCGTGTTTTCGTAATCAAAAACGCGCGTAGGAATGCGTGTTCCGCACATGGCAACAGGCACAAAAGATCACACCCTGGGGACTTCAGGCACACTTTTCAGCCGACCTGGAAGCATGGAGGAATCTGCAGCTGGTGGCCTGAGTGACACCGAAGCCTTCATTCGCATGGTTCAAGAAAAAACGTGCATCTATGACATGCAGGATGCTGCATACAAGAACCGGCAAACCAGACAGCGTGCATGGCAAGAGATTGGCCTAAAGTTATGGCCTGATTGGGAGAGTTTCACCAAGCAAGTGAAAGAAGCAAAAGGTACGTGTGCAGTGTTCATTACCATACGTAAGGTTATATGACGGTTCATTATATACATCTACGTGTGTACATGTCTGCAAACTGTATGCTGTGTTTGACTATATACACAGCAGGCGCATGCTGCAGATTCATAAACCCACACTTCGATATTCTGTGATTTGTAGTTCCACATGAGTTGATCATCAATGTTTCTGAATGGAGAAATGTACTGGTTGATCTAACAACTACATATTTATATTAATTGTAAAGTAGAGTTACACTACACCCATATGTAATGAGCAATGTGAAGGCACAATCCAGACGCCACCAGCAGCTAACCATGTGTGTTGTCAGAATGGGTATGCTGTGCATTTCATCATGCAAATTGTCATTATGAAAAAAATGGACAAAAAAAGAAGGGTCTGAAATTAGTTATATACAAAGAAACTTTATTAATAAAAACATAAACTTTTTATTATACACAGAACAGAGAAAAAAGTTATTTTTTTATATAATTTTTTTTTTAATCATGATTGGATTGATTGCATTTGCCATGACACCTCACCCTCCGGCGACATAAAACAGGCTGCAAACTGGTCCCGAACGGTGGCTCCATGCTGTGGTGTAACCAGAGTTGTGGGCGCCTGGGGCAGAAATCCCCCCCCATTATATAAACATCCGCTCTGGTTATAAGCAGGCCCGGACTGGGACAAAATATAGGACCCCAGAATATTATATACAGGCACTGGACCCCCAGAATTTTATACACAGTTGCTGGACCCCAGAATTTTATACACAGTTGCTGGACCCCCGAATTATATATACAGGCGCTGATCCCCCAGAATTTTATACACAGGCACTGGACCCCTAGAAGTATATACACAGGTACTGGACCCCCAGAATTGTATACACAGGCGCTGGACCCCCAGAATTGTATACACAGGCGCTGGACCCCCAGAATTGTATACACAAGCGCTGGACCCCAGAATTGTATACACAAGCGCTGGACCCCAGAATTGTATACACAAGCGCTGGACCCCAGAATTGTATACACAGGCGCTGGATCCCAGAATTTTATACACAGGTGCTGGACCCCCAGATTTTTATATACATGCACAGGACCCCCAGATTTTTATATACGGGCACAGGACCCCAGAATTTTATACACAGGTGCTGGACCCCCAGAATTTTATATTCTGAGAGTATATTCCAGAGTTATGGGCGCCCGGGGCAGAAATCCCCCCCCCCATTATATAAACATCCACTCTGGTTATAAGCAGGCCCGGACTGGGGCAAAATATAGGACCCCAGAATTTTATAAACAGGCATTGGACCCCCAGAATTTTATACACAGGTGTTGGACCCCAGAATTTTATATACAGGCACTGGACCCCCAGAATTTTATATACAGGCACTGGACCCCCAGAATTATATATACAGGCGCTGATCCCCCAGAATTTTATACACAGGCACTGAACCCCAGAATTGTATACACAAGTGCTGGAGCCCAGAATTATATACACAGGCGCTGGACCCCAGATTTTTATACATGGGCACTGGACCCCCAGATTTTTATATATCCAGCCAGCAGCACACTCACTCACAGACCTCAGATTCAGATGGGGACCTGCACGCCAGCATGCTTCTCCAGGCGGCCGCCGCTTCTGAAGGCTGTTGATGCGCTCTCGTGAGATCTTGTGGGATCTCGTGTAGGCCGTGACACAGCCTTCAGAAGGCCGGCGGCAGCATGCTGTGCGCTCACCAGCACTACACTTTGTCGGGCTCGGGCCACAGCGGGAGCGCAGGACCCGAGGACTCGAGCCCTGTCCCCAGGTCTCTGGGCGATATCGGCGGCAGTGGCATAACCGGAGGAGGGGCGTGCCGGCGGACGGCGCCCCCCCTTAACCCTGCACCCGGGGGAACCCGCACCGGCTGCTCTCCAATTTGCGCTATTTTCATCCACTCCTCCTTATTGGGTTTTTACTTGACAACATCATGAAGGATATCCCATATGGCACAGCACGTTTCTTGGATAATGTTGCTTGTTGTCGCTTTTTCCAATCATGAAGGCATAGTGCAGACTGACCAATGACTGTCCAGTTGCTAAATACCTAAGATATGAAAATTAATTACCGTATATACTCGGGTATAAGCCGACCCGTGTATAAGCCGACCCCCCCCCCTACTTTTTCCCAAAAAAACTGTGAAAACTTAAGTGGGATATTGCCCCAGCTCACACATGGATATTGCCCCAGCTCACACATGGATATTGCCCCAGCTCACACATGGATATTGCCCCAGCTCACACATGGATTTGCCCCAGTTCACTGCCCCAGCTCATGGATTTGCCCCAGCTCATGGATTTGCCCCAGCTCATGGATTTGCCCCAGCTCATGGATATGCCCCAGCTCATGGATTTGCCCCAGCTCATGGATTTGCCCCAGCTCATGGATTTGCCCCAGCTCATGGATATGCCCCAGCTCATGGATATGCCCCAGCTCATGGATATGCCCCAGCTCATGGATTTGCCCCAGCTCATGGATATGCCTCAGCTCTCACCTGGATATTGCTTCAGCGGCAGCCAGCTCTCACATGGATACTTGCCCCAGCTCCGGATCCAGCAGGGGTTGAGGGGGCCCAGATGCCGGGCAGCGGGAGTGCCTGCCCGGTCCTGAACAGCGTGAGTCCGTCCGTGTTGAAGGGGAATCGGCTGCGTGCGTGCGTGCGTGCGCAGGTCACGCGGTCCGGCCAGTCAGGTGGTACAGAGACTCAGTACCACCTGATTAGCCGGGCCATGTGACCGGCTGCGCCTGCACGCAGCCGCATCCCCTTCAACATGGACGGACTCACGCTGTTCAGGACCTTGACTCGCGTATAAGCCGAATCGAGTCAAAAAACTCGGCTTATACGCGAGTATATACGGTAAGTAGTTCATGTTTACATTTTGTTTCAACAGTCAACATCTTGAAGAGCAAATGGAAAAGCCTGAAGGACGCCTTCATGCGACACAGGCGAAAGGAGAGGGAGTATCGCAGTGGAGGGGCTGCCAGTGCGCCATCGCGGTATATCCATGCTGAGCAGCTAGCATTTCTAATCCCATGCATGGAAATGCGTAGGTAAATCACGCCAATTACAATGTTTATGAGGGTCATGGATATTGTTTTACAGAACATGTAGAGAATAATATATTGCACATACTAATTTTATTATTTCGTTATGACCGCACCGACAGCAGCTGGGAGCCTACCCTGAAGCAGGAAGAGGACGAGGAGGAGGACACGGCCTCACAGGCGACTGAGCCGTGTGCCTCTACAGCAACCCAGAGTCTACCCCCACCACCACCGACACCGTCTGCCCCAACAGCCCTGGCACCTGTACGCAGACGTACCATCCTCAGGCCCCATCGGCAGAGGCTTGAACGAGAGGAGGACAGGCTCATCGATGCCCTTGAGGCCATGGCGCATCCTGTCCCCAAGCTCTCATGTGAGGCCTTTTTCCTGCTCAGCTTGGAGGACAAAATGAAAAAGGTGCCTAGTAGTCAACAGACAGAGCTACGTGACGCATTAACACGGTGTATTGACTCCTTCATTCCACCCAATGGCTCCTCACACTCTCCTCTGTTAACCCCTTAAGGACGCCGGACATTCCTTGCTGTCCTGCATTTGGCGGACTTTAACACCGCAGGGAATGTCCTGGACATCTGGAGCCCAGTCGGCAGTGATACTCACCTCCTCAGAGCATGGCCTTTCCAATGATACCAAACATGACCATGTTACAAGTAAAAATATAAATATTAAAAAATGAATTAATAAAAACGCACTTTTTTTTTTTTTTATTAATGCAGCACTATTGTTCACATTTCAATCATAATGTGAACAATGATGCTTCACTAATGTGTTTTTTTTTTTTGTTCTAGCTAAAATCACGTAATTTCTCCCAAAAAAAAATGCGTTCCCCGTTCTATATTTTTTTTTTAACAAGTTTACCCCATACAATATATAACCGCAAAGGCTCGGATGATAACATGCAAGAAAAAAATATAGCATTCTGACATATACATATAATAATGATATATTATTAATTTGCCGAGTCTGTCGGAAAGAACGATATATAATATCTCTGGGTTGTACAATAAAACGTGACTTAAAAATGCGTTTAAACATGATGAGCAAAAACGGTCAAAATTAGCTCAGCCCTCTTCTACTTCTCGAAGAGTGCCGAACTTGTAAAATTGCCCGTCAATAAGGGGTTAAACAAAGACACAGGAAACGGAAATGGTGCATCCCAGGAAGTCTTTTTCATTGGACACCTCTGTAGTCAATCAAAAAAAGTTGCGTACAACGCGCATCTCTAATTGTCAAAAAACGTGCGAAAACGCCAGGTAATACGCTCATAAAGCGCACGACAAAAACACGCGTAAAATGCGCATATGGGATACGCTTAGACGTGAACCCAGCCTTACCCCTGCTAATGTCCATGGACTTACCCATTCCCCCCATATCGTTCTTTACCCCTTATAATGTTCCACTACCCCCCCCCCCCCCATATAACCTCCCCATATGCTTTTGGCAATGCTAAAATGTATTTGGTCCTGGCAATAAAGCTTATTTGAATTGAGTGACCCAGAGCCAGAGGAGCCGTTACAGGTCATTCACTCCCCCTCCGCTCTGCAATTTTTAAACAGTGACTCAAATGAGCCGGTTCATGAGCCAATTCTTTGAGGTGACTGACCCATCATGAACCGTGTCACCTAAAAGAGCCGAACTTCCCATCACTAGTCCCTAGTCAATTCAATTCAAATAAGCTTTATTGGCAGGACCAAATACATTTTAGCATTGCCAAAGCATATGGGGAGGTTATATGGGGTGGAGGGGGGTAGTGGGACATATATGGGGGGAATGGGCAAGTCCGTGGACATTATCAGGGGTAAGGGATAATGTGAAGGGGGATGGGGGCGAGTCCATGTTGGGGATTTATAAATCCAGGATCTCTCATGTTCCTCTCAGTCTGTGACATTCTGTGACGTATTGGGCAGATATTTTCACCGCCGGCTCCTCTTCTCCCAGTATGATGTGGAGTTTCCTCGTCTCTTCTATAGAGGTGAAGTCCAGGATGAGAGCGGAGAGTCTCTGGAAGTGAGTTTCCCTCAGCTCTGAGTACTTGGGGCACTGTAGGAGGAAGTGGACCTCATCTTCCAGGCCCCCTGGTCACAATGCTGGCACAGTCTACTCTCCCTGGGCTTGTATGTCTGTCTATGCCGCCCTGATTCGATTTTCCAGGCTGTGGGCGCTCAGTCTGTAGCGGCTCAGGATTTGTCTGTCCTTGGGGTCTTGTAGTACCTCCATTTATGGGGCCAGTTTGTATTCCCTCTGTAAGGATTGGTAAATAGTCACATTCTTTTGACTTGTAAGATATCAGGGGAGGGGGGTGCATATGACACATCTGCATTGTAAACTTATTGTCCAGCGGGAGCTTTTGGTTTTAACCCATTTAGAAGTATTGCAAAAATGTCACTTTATAAGTGTAGCCCTGTGTTTGGTTTGGCTCTGAGGACTGCAGCTGTTATGCCTCTAGGGGGATCCAGAGTACAATGTATGGGGAAAGACTGTAATGGCTCATGGACTACATCCCCTAGAAGCCTTTGGGGAGAGAGGAAGGAGACAAGCTCTGGCGCCAGGAAATGAAGAGCATTGCATGCAGTGTGGGCAGAACAGAGTGAGCAGAGAGAGAGCAGTTAATGAGAGACATCTTCCGGGATCTGAGCAAGCTGGAGCGCGGAGAATCGGCGGCATCCATTGCTGGAGGATTGGAGAGAGTGTACCATCGACCTGCAGTATATCGCACTGGATTGTTCCGGTGGCGTGTGTGTTTGAGAGGGGACCTCGTGTAAGGAGGCCGCAGGCGGAGCGGAGTGCTGGCGGCATTCGACTTCTGGCAGAGGTAGGGTTCCCACGTGTCCGGTTTTGTTTGACCCGGACTGTCCGGTTTTGGAGTCATGTGTCCGGGTTTGACACCCTCTGCCACCCGGACACATGACTCCGAGTCGGTACTGGGCATCTCCGCCCCATACTTACATATCAGCGTCCCCCCGTCGCCGCCTGAGACGCAGCACGTCCGTACCACCCACTGCCAGTTGCACGCAGGCGCCACGGCTCACATGACCTTTACGTGCTTCTGGCGTGCGTGCGGCGATCCCGGACCTGCTTCAGCCTCCTATCCCAAGACGAGTGGTTCTCTGGTTCCTGCTGGTCTCATCCAGATCTAGGTCTCCAGGGCAGGGTGGCTCCAGTGACCACCGACTCCAAGACAAGTGTGAGTGAACGCAGCATCAGCCATAATTCCACTGTGCCAGCCATAAAACCAGTCTGCCAGCCTTAACTACAATGTGCCAGCCTTAAAACCAGTCTACCAGCCTTAACTACAATGTGCCAGCCATAATCCCAGTCTGCCAGCCATAATCCCAATCTGCCAGACATAATCCCATTGTGCCAGCCATAATCCCAATCTGCCAGCCATAAAACAGTCTGCCAGCCATAAAACAGTCTGCCAGCCATATAACCAGTCTGCCAGCCTTAACTACAATGTGCCAGCCATAATCCCAATCTGACAGACATAATCCCATTGTGCCAGCCATAATTCCAATGTGCCAACCCAAATTCCAGTCTGCCTGCCATAATCTCAATCCGACAGGCATAATCCCAGTCTGCCAGCCTTAATTACAATGTGCCAGCCATAAAACCAGTCTGCCAGCCATAATCCCATTGTGCCAGCCATAATCCCATTGTGCCAGCCATAATTCCAACGTGCCAGCCATAATTCCAGTCTGCCAGCCATAATCCCAATCTGACATAAAACCAGACTGCCAGCCATAATTCTATTGTGCCAGCCATAATTCCAACGTGCCAGCCATAATTCCAGTCTGCCAGCCATAATCCCAATCTGACATAAAACCAGACTGCCAGCCATAATTCTATTGTGCCAGCCATAATTCTATTGTGCCAGCCATAATTCCATTGTGCCAGCCATAATACCAGCATGCCATAATACCAGTGTGCCTGCCATAATACCAGCGTGCCATGCATAATACCACCGTGCCAGCCATAATACCAGCGTGCCATAATACCAGTGTGCCCGCCATAATACCAGTATGCCAAGCATAATACCAGTGTGCCATAACACCAGTCTGCCATGTATACCACGTGCCATAATGTATACACTACAAAAAAAATGGCCGCCTGAACCCAACCCTAGAGTGTTCGGGTTTGGCTTGAAGGAAAGGTGGCAACCCTAGGCAGAGGAGATTCTGCATGCAGCGTGATGGAGATTTGATCCAGAGGCTGCAGATTGCTAAAACGTCCGGGAGGTCTTCCTGGGGCCGTGAGCAGCTGAAGTTGTGCGGTAACGAGTATCTTCTCCCTCTGTCACGCTGACAGGGCACGCTATCCATCTCTACACTAAGGAAGAATCTCACAGCCGTTGAGCGGATTTTACCCACAGCCTTTTCTGCACTTTCAGCTGAGTTAACCGGGTGTTCTGCTAAAGGACCCTAATTCCTCTGTGCACCAACTGGTACCCATCAGCAGGGCCGTAGGAAGGGCGAGGCGAGTGAGGCACGTGCCTCGGGCACAGCTGTGATGGGGTGCAGCCATGGCTCGAGTCCTGTGGGAACGCTGCGGGAACGCGTGTTCCCGCAGCGTTCCCGCAGGACTCGAGCCATGGCTGCGCCCCTTCACAGCTATGAAGCTGTGGCCCGAGCCCGAAACGATTGCCGGCGGCCGCGTGCTTCCTGCTAGAACGGCCGCTGACAGGAAGTGCAGCCGCTTGCCTGGGATCTAACAGCCAGCCGCAATCTCGCGAGATTGCGGCTGGCTGTTTCATCGATCCCAGGCGAGCGGCTGCACTTCCTGTCAGTGGCCGTTCTAGCAGGAAGCACGCGGCCGCCGGCAAGTACCGGCTGGGTGGAGTAGAGGTAATGTCACTGCTCTGCATGGAGAGAGCCTGTGGAGTCATGGGTTCAATCCCAGCGAGCAACCTCTCTAGTAAGTGTCTTTGGCAAGACACCTAACGGTACATACTCGCCACCCAGGACATACTTGAAAACAAGAGAAATCTTAATGTATCCTTCCTGGTAAAATCCTTTCTCAAAAAAAAAAAAATCGATTCGGGCCCACAGAGAGGTGAGCTTGGGCATTATCCATGAGACCTGGGGGCATTATCCATGAGACCTGGGGGCATTATCCATGATGAGACCTGGGGGCATTATCCATGATGAGACCTGGGGCATTATCCATGATGAGACCTGGGGGCATTATCCATGATGAGACCTGGGGGCATTATCCATGATGAGACTTGGGGGCATATCCATGATGAGACCTGGGGGCATTATCCATGAGACCTGGGGCATTATCCATGATGAGACCTGGGGGCATTATCCATGATGAGACCTGGGGGCATTATCCATGATGAGACCTGGGGGCATTATCCATGATGAGACCTGGGGGCATTATCCATGATGAGACCTGGGGGCATATCCATGATGAGACCTGGGGCATTATCCATGAGACCTGGGGGCATTATCCATGATGAGACCTGGGGCATTATCCATGAGACCTGGGGGCATTATCCATGATGAGACCTGGGGCATTATCCATGAGACCTGGGGGCATTATCCATGATGAGACCTGGGGGCATATCCATGATGAGACCTGGGGCATTATCCATGAGACCTGGGGCATATCCATGATGAGACCTGGAGGCATATCCATGATGAGACCTGTGGGCATATCCATGATGAGACCTGGGGGCATATCCATGATGAGACCTGGGGCATTATCCATGAGACCTGGGGGCATTATCCATGATGAGACCTGGGGGCATATCCATGATGAGACCTGGGGGCATATCCATGATGAGACCTGGAGGCATATCCATGATGAGACCTGGGGGCATTATCCATGAGACCTGGGGGCATATCCATGATGAGACCTGGGGGGCATATCCATGATGAGACCTGGGGGCATATCCATGATGAGACCTGGGGCATTATCCATGAGACCTGGGGCATTATCCATGAGACCTGGGGGCATTATCCATGATGAGACCTGGGGGCATTATCCATGAGACCTGGGGGCATATCCATGATGAGACCTGGAGGCATATCCATGATGAGACCTGGGGCATATCCATGATGAGACCTGGGGGCATTATCCATGAGACCTGGGGGCATATCCATGATGAGACCTGGGGGCATATCCATGATGAGACCTGGGGGCAATATCCATGAGACCTGGGGCATTATCCATGAGACCTGGGGCATTATCCATGAGACCTGGGGCATTATCCATGATGAGACCTGGGGCATTATCCATGAGACCTGGGGGCATATCCATGATGAGACCTGGAGGCATATCCATGATGAGACCTGGAGGCATATCCATGATGAGACCTGGGGGCATTATCCATGAGACCTGGGGGCATATCCATGATGAGACCTGGGGGGCATATCCATGATGAGACCTGGGGGCATATCCATGATGAGACCTGGGGGCATTATCCATGAGACCTGGGGGCATATCCATGATGAGACCTGGGGGCATTATCCATGAGACCTGGGGGCATATCCATGATGAGACCTGGGGGCATATCCATGATGAGACCTGGGGGCAATATCCATGAGACCTGGGGCATTATCCATGATACCTGGGGCATTATCCATGAGACCTGGGGCATATCCATGAGAGCTGGGGCATTATCAATGAGAGCTGGGGCATTATCAATGAGAGCTGGGGCATTATCCATGAGACCTGGGGCATATCCATGAGAGCCTGGGCATTATCCATGAGAGCCTGGGGGGCATATCCATGAGACCTGAGGCATATCCACGAGACCTGGGGGGGCATATCCATGATAGCTGGGGCATTATCCATGAGAGCTGGGGCAATATCCATGAGAGCTGGGGGGCATATCTATGTGAACTGGGGCAATATATACCCATATGAGCTGGGGTCAATAATATCCATGTGAACTGGGGGCAATTATATCCATGTGAACTGGGGAAAATAGTCTGGGGGCTCAGTGCTGTGTATATTATTCGGGGGGGGGGGTGTATATTATGCTAAATGTTCTTTTGCTATACATGCATGTATTCTGTGTGTACTGTATTTGTACATGTACTGTATGTGCACTACATATGTAGGGCCCCATCACCTCCTTAACGCTAGCACTCACACATGTAAGCGTTGGTGCTAGGTTAGATGAGGTTACTGCATGCTGCCCATATCACATCCTAGCACAGGACCCTCATATTACAATCCCAACGGTAACAGGTTAAAAAATCCAGGAGATTGTGCTTTTCAGGGCGAGGTTACTGTACTTTGCGCTCCCTATACTTAACATGCGGAACGCAAAGAGTAAAGAGCGTTAGGATTACAAAATCCTAACGCTAATTACCATCCCGCCATAGCTACAAAAGTTACCCACAGCTAGACGCTGGTGCTAAGTGATGCCGCTTCTGCAGAATCAGTCGGCACCAGCTGGAACCCCCCAAAAATCACATACTTGCCTCTCATCCCACAGCGCAAAGGGTGGTCCAATCCACTGCTTCTGGTCGCGGGGAGCATCCAGGAGCTTAGCACTGCGCCAATGGTTGGGGACTCTGATTTTTAAAATTATGTGGGGGGGCACAATTTTCTGTTTTTTCCTCGGGTGCAAAAGGAGCTAGCTACAGCTCTGCCCATCAGTGCCGTCATTAGGACGAAGATCAGGGTGGTTCCAGGTTGTTTGGGAGGGTCCTGGGCTGGGAAGTTAGACAGCAGTTGGTGTGTCTAGTTAGTTACTGTATTACCTGCAAATCCTTTTATGCTGCCGTTTCTCTTTTAATACAAGTTTATATTGCTTACTGTACCACTGTGTAGTAGTTATTATTATGTTCCTGCCTGGGCAAACAGTCCGTGCCATGGATGCCCAGACAGGTGGAGGCACTGCCAACGTTATGTATCCTTATTCCCAAAATGCAGAGACTCAGGACCAACAGGTAAAGCAAGAAGGTGTAACCCAGCTGGGGGTGCCAGTGGGGGCGGCCCCCAGTGACAAAAGAGCGTTACATAAGCAATAGGTTGCTATATACAGGGGGCTCTGTATCTTTAAGGCTGGGGTCAGACGAGCGTAGTGTTCACGTCCGTGATGGCGCCTAAAAGTACGTCCGTGATAGCATGAAAGAAAGCCCATCGGAGCCCGACACACGAAGTACGTCCGCACTGAACTGCGGACGAACAATGGCCGCGGCCCACGGACGCAAGGCAGGCAAGAACGTACAACCCCTAGAACGGCCGCACAAAGTGCGCTGCGTCCGCAACGTCCGCATAGCTTTGTGTGTGAGTGATGGAACGTGGTCAGATGGACTGCATTAAGGCTAGGGACAGATGAGCGCATTTTCTGCGGCCACCGTCAAAATGTACGTCGATGCGTGCGCACGCATTTTTTCACGGAATACGCTTAAGTGGTCAGACGATGCGCAATTCTGGACGTATTTCATGACGATGGGGTAAAAAGAAGTCTAGGGAAATCCGGCTGTTTGAACGTTATGTTGGCCGCACACTAGCAGCGTCTGACATCTCCTAATCACGCACACACGCTGCTATGCGGCCGCAGCGCACTCTGTACGTCAGTAGCAGCGGTTTAACGTTCTCGAAAAAATGCGTTCATTTTCCACTTGCGTTGCGCGGCCGGACTTTTGTGCGACCGTACGTCGTATATTGGCCGTCATTGCCTGTCATCTGCTGCTAGTGCGGCCGTGATTATGTGCGCCAGAACGCGCGTTCGCACTGCCTCAGTCTGACCCTAGCCTTATACGTCCAGCATTTTTCACGGACAAATTGGTTTTGCTTTTTAATTTATTTTCCCTGCTACATCCGTCAAAATATACGTCAGTGAATAAACGGACTGTGTGACCACTACTGCGTCTTCCGTACTAACGTCGTCCGTGTGCACGGACGTACAGTCCGTAGAAATCACGCTCGTCTGACCCTAGCCTTAATTTTCACAGTAAAATCATACCCTATTGAACATGTTATATAGGGTGATGTATGTGTGACAGCTCAGTGTAATCATTATCATATATATTACATTATGTTATATACTGTGCCATCTATTTTCTTCTCTATAGAATATCTCAAAACAAAAATAGTTTGGTAACAAGACCACATATTTAAAACTGTCTGATGGCTGGACTGCAGTCTTTTCCCCCACCATTAACATGGCGTCTCGACATAGTCGGCGACAGCTGCAAGGGTCCTGTGATAATGACGTCACTGTTGAAGCAGACGCTAGGAAGTAGGCCGCGCTGGACTAGAGGAAGAGATGGCAGCTGGTAAACACAGATTCCCGGGAGGGCCCGAGCAGTGCAGCTAACGCCGCTTCGCTGGGAGTGCAGCGTACATGGCTGCTCGGGTGGCGCACTAGCCGGAGGCAGTAAGTTCCGGGGGTCCCCGCGGTGTGTGAGAGCAGCGCAGCCATGGAGCAGGACTATTACCTGGAGCTCAGTGAGCGGCCCGTGCTCTTCGAGAAAGCCACCAGCGTCAACAGCGTCTTCTTCGACGAGGCCAATAAACAGGTGACACCGGGCTGTCTGCACCAGCACTGGCCCCTGTGCATACAGGGCGAGCCGCCAATACGGGCTACTAACCGGGGAGCCCGGGGCACTAGCCACAGAAAGACTATCACTAGCCAGGGCTACTAGCCACCGGCAGACACCGTGTATCTCTAGTCACCGGCAGACACACAGACACACAGTGGCCCCAGGCAGACACACAGTGGCCCCAGGCAGACACACAGTGGCCCCAGGCAGACACACAGTGGCCCCAGGCAGACACTGTATCACTGGCCTGAGATTGTAGACACTGGGAGATACTGTGCGTTGCTAGCCTGGGCTACTAGCCACTGGGACTGACCTCTTGTATCACTAGCCTGAGCTTCTAACCACAGGGAGCCATACAGGGTTATTCAGAGAGAGGTGAAAAGCAGGAGAATGGCTGGAGAAGTGAAAATTCTAGGTCAAAATAGCCAAACCAGAAAAATTCTCCCAATTATCTCACTTTCCAAATCGGCTATTTTGACCTAGAATTTTCTCTTCTCCAGTCATTCTCCTGCTTTTCACCTCTCTCTGAATAACAATGATAGTGTGTCAATCGTCTGACATTCTAGCCTCAGAGAGACACCGTGCATCGCTAGACTGTGCTACTAACCGGGAGACACAATGCATCACTAGTCTGGACTACTAGCCAGGGAGACACCACTACAAGCCACAGGGAGATGCAGTGTATCATCAGCCTGGCCTACTAGCCACGTCGAGCCACTGACTCCCTCGCTAGCCAGGCCTACCAGCCACAGAGACTGATGGTGTGTGGCTTTCTAGATCTATTCCGTAAATCACAATATAACACTGGGAAGGTGGGATTGAAGCCCAGTGCCATGGCATGTGTACTATACTAACCACACAGGGCACATGTCATTGCCCAAAAACAACAGACTCCAGCTCTGAATACTGTATCTGTAGCTCTCAACGACTGGTGTACCAGATATTGAGAAATGTGCAGGCTGCTCCCCAGTGGGATTCTTTTGTTTTCTACACTGTGCCCCAGGGCAATACTGATTTTACTTTATTTTTTGTAGTCTCTTGGCATTTGAAAAATACAAAGTGAAAAAGAAGAAAGTGAAACCAAAAGATGCCTTGGAAAAAAAACCAAAACACTTAACTATTAAATAGAAAGAACATGGAAAAGGAATAAAAAATATATCTATATTCGTTATAAACCAGCTCACTTCCTTAAATTGAAGATTTTGTATTTGAAACATTAGATTATTCTGCGTCATTGCTTTTCTTAACTCGATTACATGGTTTGGTTAAGTCACATGACAGGATACTGGGCACCATCTGACACGGATTAAAGGGATACTCTAAGCAACATGACCACCTAAGCTATTTTAGGTGGTCATGATGCCCGGAGTATGCCGCCCTTTGTCCCCCTCCCTCCGCTCAGCCGATCAGCTGAAAATGCTGAAAACAGCTGAGAGAGGCGGAGAACTTTACTCCGCCCTCCCAGCTGTCAGTCAGCAGAGCGGGAATCATATTTCCCGCTTCTGCCGACTTTTGCCGAGTAGGAGACGTCATCGCGCTTTCAGCGCGATGACGTCTCCTACTCCCCGCAGAAGCTGGCGGCTCCCTCTTCGGTTAGTGTTGCGCGCATCCTCTTGCGCGCAACACTAATCCTCAGAGGGAGCCGGGAGGAAGCCTGCCGATTGGCTGGCTTACGTGAGAGGCGCGCATGCGCGCTTCTCACGTAAACCAGAAGCCAAGACGCAGCAAGAAGAAGGACGGGAGCGGAAGAGGAGGGAGGTGAGTATAAAAAAAAAAAAACGCCGCTGGAAACCAGAGGATTTTAAGGTAAGTATTGCAGTTACAAGAAAAGAAAAAAAAAAGAAGGTTTTATTAAGGGAATAGGGATAGGTTAGGAAAAAAAAACGGGGGGTGATTTTTTTGTTGGAGTGTTCCTTTAATGCCACATAAACAAAAATTAAAGGAACTGGTGTATATCAAGAGGTATTCTTTGCGTCACTGCAGAGGTATTTGACACATTTAATTTCTTTTTTTCTTTGCGTTGAAGGGTTTAGTCCGGTCAGGCGTTGCTTGTTTTTCCATACTATTGGGCAGTTTTTAATTGTGACGTCCAAATGCCTGATATGCGGGGAATGTCACCTTCCTCATGGGACACTTCTGTTTTTCATACATTTTATAAAGTGCCGTGAGGATAAGACCTTTGTGTTTTTAAGTCTCTTGAATGAGCAATAAAGGTAACAAACTCTACAAATTAATCCAGTAATAAACATGATACAGTTGTCAAAATGTGATCACCAACATGATCACCAGAGCACAATATCCTCATGGAACGAAGAATTTTTTTTTATATATATATATATATATATAAGTAATTAAATAATACAAAACAAACCTATACATGTTTTAATGTTCTTAGGTGTTTGCCGTGCGATCTGGGGGAGCCACCGGCGTAGTTGTAAAAGGCCCAGAAGATAGAAGTCCCATCTCTTTCAGGTATTCGCTCCTCAAATGGTGCCTCGCCATATATACTGCGACATTAGATTTAAGATTTATTGTTTAGGCAGATTTTAAAAAGAAAATCGCCTTTTCTTGACCAGTGTTTCCCACCCCTGTCCTCAGGGAGCACTAGCAGGCCAGATTTTAAGGATTACCTTTAAGAAATGCAGAGGGACATCTTGCATGTCAGCATCGCTGTGGGACTGCCCCCCCCCCAGCCATGTGAGTCGTTGCACATGATGACGTCACAAAGGGGGACTCCCTTCACCTTACAGTGATGCAGAGGTCCTTTGGACCCCTGTTTCTCGAGATCCCTAAGGTAGGTTGAGGTATCGTCGGAAAGGCCAGAGTCTGGCTACATTTCCAATGATGCCCAATATGACCACATAGTCTTTAAATGTAATAAAAATTATTATTTTTTTTTTAGTTCTAAAGCATCACCATTGTGTACTTTTTAATTATAAAATACACAATGGTGCGTCAGTTACTCACCTTCTCATTTCCCACGCTGAGGTATATAGGCGATGGTGCAGTGTGTTATTACACACTGTTCAGTCAAATGCACACGCTAAAAGAAGTGTCAGTCCGTTGGACCCCTGTATCTCCCTGCTGTCACCTAATAAGGTCAAATGAGGTGTCATTATACTGGCCAGGGTGTTGGCTTTCGAATGATATCAAACATGACTATGTATTTGGTAATTGGGTAAAATAAATAAAATACTATTAAAGGTTTATTTTTTTTTTTTTTGGTCTAAAAGTAGTGGCAATGTTTCCCCCGCTTTTTAAAGGTAACAATGCCGCTCCAATAACTTATTTTTTAATATATTTAAGTTTATTTTATATAGCTAATTGTTTTAATAATAATATATTTTAATATTTATTATTTAGCTATATTAGAAATAATACATTTTAATAATATACTGTATTTTGATATATACTAGGCCAGAGGCTAGACAGTGTTTTTTTTGAAAAGCTAAGGTCTCTAATTTGGAAAATGTTCTATAGTCAATTCTTTATGATCCGCTGTATGTGTTCTGTGCTGTAAAGGTGTTTGTGTGGCTTTTCTAGTGGTGCTTTAATGTAATTTTTTAAAAATTATTATTCTCAAGGATGGAAGATAAAGGCGAGGTAAAATGTATAAAGTTTTCCCTGGGAAATCGGATCCTGGCTGTTCAGCGGGCACAGAGGAGGGTGGTGAGTAATCCTATCCGTGTGTTTGAAGTTTTATAGTTCTATAATTTTTCTTCTATATTTACTTTTATGAAATGCGTGCAAATAGAAGTCAATCAATCTCCTGATTCCTGCCTGCGCTGCACCGGATGTGAATGAACAAAATGCATAAACCTAAAGGGGGAATAGAAACCAGGCACTGTTCATGCTGTGTCCGCTCCTTTTACTGTCATTGTTTACATGGCTGCGACAAGGAAGTGACTAGGGCCATGGACAGACGAGCGCACTATGTGCGTCCGTAGTGACGTGCCTCCCGGCGTCAATCGCAGTGTTGTGACACTTTGACGTGGCTGGCCACACGCAGCGTGTGCACGACATGTGTGCGCTGCTGTGGACATTCTGAAAGCCTCCCCATCGAAGCGCTACGATGCACGAAGACGGGGCTGCAAAGCACGATCCTCTATAGGAGGATTGAGCCTTGCAGTGCTGAGCGTACGAACTGTGCTCAGCGAGGTGGCCAGACGGGCGTCAGAGTGGCAGGAATGGCCACTCTCCCAGACGTTCCTTCTGCTCTGAAAACGCTCATCTGACCCTGACCTGAAAGATTTTCAGCAACTTCACTGTCGCCCGGAAACGAGCAAAAGTAGCACAAGTTAAAAAAAATGTCGCTCAGGCAGACTCCATGTATTACAAAAATATGATTATTTCCCTTATTCCACCCTGTTTATGTCTTCCAGGACTTCATCAATTTGATTCAAGATTATTCCCAGTTGGAATACTCCCAGGAGTGCAAGGTATACAACATGGGGACAACGGGGGCAAAAAAACAGCTGTAGACTTTGATAGTGTACAAAAGCATATATATGCAGTACAAAAGAGCAGCGTTCATGCTTATTGATGCTCACTAGGTAATTTTTATGGCTTTGGAGATGAGCAAGTTTTCCTTGGCGGCTTGAAGATATTTCAGCACAAAACACACATATTTTAGAATATACGTATGAGATTGGTGATGAAGCCAACTCTATCGTATTCAGGACGTGATAATTGTAGAGAAAGTGATTCAACACCAGAATTTAGTGTATTGGAAAGAGTCCTCTAAATGAGGAAAAACAAATCTCCCCTAGTATCCATATTAAAATATAACTTTTATTTCAGTCATTAAAATTCCTCATTTATGAGCTGGTTTTATAAAATGAGAGAAACACCTAAAGAAATACACATATTTGGATGATAACCTAGCATTTACAGACTATTTTCATGCAATTTATCGCGATCTAGAAAGGGGGGGGGGGGTGCAGAAGATCATTTTACCATCATTGGTGTGTTCCTGGGTATATATATATATACAATTTTAGATGACCTGGAACAGTATAGTGACATGGATCATAGGGCAAGAGTTACACTTTGTAACGAGCGTCTGTACTCGAACGGAGTACCTCTGTCTGTGGTCTCTCTCCTCTTAAAGCTGGGTGGAGTAGAGGTAACATCACTGCTCTGCGTGGAGAGCGCCTGTGGAGTCATGGGTTCGATCCCGATGAGCACCTATCCAGTAAGTGTCCTTGGGCAAGACCCTTAACAGTACATACTCGCCACCCAGGACATACTTGACAACGAGAGAAATCTCAATGTATCCTTCCTGGTAAAATACTTTCTCAAAAAAAAAAAAAGCAGTCCTAACCGCTCATCCAAACTTTAACCACAGTTCAAAGGATGGAGACTGTTGAAAATTCAAAAGCAGGCGGTTTTTATTTTCAGTAATTTAGTGCATTTTAAAACCGTTCACAGGGAGGGATAAGGCGAACAATAGGGTTACCACCTGGTGCTACACTAATAAGAGCTCCTTCTGATAACATCACCTTATTCAAACCGTCTCTTTCAATTGGGGGAATGGGGGTGGGATACACTATATCCACACTGCAAACTAAGACCGAAACCTTCTCACAGAAACTGTTTTTAGAACAAGTTTGCAACAGATCGAATGACAACTGAAACACAGACCAGAATACACATTAAAACCTATGGCCCGGCCAAGTGTCCAAACGGGGGTTTAGGAGGAATACTACATTACTGGTACCCTACATTCCCTGTAGATGGGGATATCTGCACGTTGGAGTCTGTGAGCACAGGATGTGATACTAACAGGGTTATTCAAAGAGATCCGAATTGCTGGAGAAAGGTAACCTAACAGTGAAATTCAGTGTACGGTTACCTTTCCTGGCCATTCGGCTATTCAAAAAGCAGGCAGTTCGCCAAATCGCAGTGAATTCCCCATAGAGAAGCAATGCTTAATCTATTCAGAGAACATAAACCAGCAGGGAAAAGTTGCCGCATTGCCCTGCAATTCTGGTGGTTTCATTCGGCTGATTAATTCAAGCAAATCCCATAGGCGTCAATGTTAAATATTCCCGTTTTAAGCAAATATCTAATAAACCGTTGATTATAATATTCTGCAGTAAAACGTCTCTTTTTATTTAGTTTTTTTTTATTTTTGAGAGAGGATTTTACCAGGAAGGATACATTGAGATTTCTTTCGTTTTCAAGTATGTCCTGGGTGGCGAGTATGTACCGTTAGGTGTCTTACCCAAGGACACTTACTGGAGAGGTGCACTTCCAGGGATTGAACCCATGACTCCACAGATTCTCTCCACGCAGAGCAGTGATATTACCTCTACTCCACCCAGCCGGAATCTTTTAGGCATTTTTCTGAATTTTTTTCCGCAAAATTATTATTTTTTATTATTATTATTTTTAATCGTTTTTTCATTTCTGTAACAGCCCTTTTTATTATCAATGTAAATTTCAGACATTTTCGTTCTGTAGTTTCTTTGCAAACAGTGTTTCACTTTTCAAACATTCAAGCGTAAGGTTTGATATTTTTTTTTTTTTTCTTTTCACTCCGTCTGTGGTGTCAGGTTTTTCCGGCGGCTGCTCTGTGCTGTGATCGGCGGTTGCTCTGGTTTCTCCGGTGTGTTCGGCGGGGTTAATCCAGAGGTTTTTGCGGGTTTCGGTGTGCGTTCTCCCGGGTTTTGCGGTGAGTGTTCGTCAGGTTTGCGGCGACTTTTCCCTGCACTACAACTTGCTGAATACACCGCAGGGTCGCCAAAATGGGATCGCTGAATCGCACCGAATTGAAGAGAACGAAAAGTTACCGAACGTACGGTGACTTTTCAATTGTCTTTGAATAACCCTGTAGGTCTTGCTTAAAAAGATAAAGTGGTCAGGATGAGTAGAGTGTCCTTTTTTAAACTTAAACAAAATCACAGAGAATCTTGGTGAACCAGAGGCAAACGGCGGAGACGGCCCTGCTCAGATGAGTTTACACTACAGAGCAGTGATGGCAACCTTGACCCTCCCAGATATTTCTAAACTACAGGCTCTCTGATGCTCAGCTAGCCTAAAAGCTGGTGAAGCATCATGGGACGCTTACAGGGTTATTCAGAGAAAGGGGAACTGGCAGGAGAAGAGAACAATCTAGACCAAATAGCCGATTTGGAAAGTGAGATAAATGGGCGAATTTTTCTGGTTTGGCTATTTTGACCTAGAATTTTCACTTCTCCAGTCATTCTCCTGAGTTTCACCTTTCTTTGAAATAGACCTGTCCGTTTCTAAACATCTAGGATGCCAAGGTTCGCCACCACTGCTATAGTTTCTTATGGCTTTTATGTATACTATGTCCTTTATAGCTTGTGTTCAGTACTTTTGCTGACAAGTCACGGTGTCCTAATGTAGGGTTTCTTGTAATTGCTCAGGGTCTTGCCTGCATTTTTTTTTTTTTTTTCTGTTTCTCTTCCCTGTAATCACACATTTACAGCAATGTTTCATTTTGACTGATAACCAATATATTTGGTGACGGAAAGAAAACTGTTGTATTAGGTCGTGACATTGTTATGCATCAATACTTATTTTTTGTTTGTTCTCTCTTTTCTAGACACGAAATGCACACATAATGGGCTTCTGCTGGACCAGCTCTACAGAGATTGTGTTTATAACAGATCAAGGGATTGAATTTTATCAGGTTGAATACATCTTTTAGTCATGTACTGAAAAAAGTCTGTTAATACATTATTGGCAGCAAGAACCTTTTATAAATCCAGAGAAAAAGCACTGGCACGACGACAGATGAAAACGTTAAATGTTCTTTTTTTTTTTAGTGTTCTTATAGATCCTCATACAAAGTGCTGTATTGCAAGTCCAGTTTAAATTTATCAAGCCATTCCAGTCTATGGAAACATTAAGTTTACGCCTGACATGGGATACAGCCCAAAGCTTTCCACTTTATGAATACTGGATGTTCTGTGCCAAACTTGCTAGAGATTGATCCCATTATTATTAGTGAAAAGTTGTATCTCTGTAACCGCTGGGGATCTTCTCATTGAACTGATTACTGTGGTATTAAATAGTTTGGGGTCTTAATTTGTGGCTTCACATCACAGAGGAATCAGAAATCCTCACCAATCTCTGGTCATTTTTATATTGCCTACAAATTTTTATTAATTTTATTGATTGAACATGCTGTTCCCCCCCCCCCCCCATGTCTTGGGGAACGAAATTTCGAACCACAGCAGTGTAATTGAACTACAGGTTGGTCACCTTTTATCCAGAATGCTTTGGATCCTGGGCATTTCAGATTCTTCCAAATTTTAGAATTCGGCAGAATCCAATGTTTTAGAGCAGTGGTTCCCAACCGCAGTCCTCTAGTCTTCCTAACAGGCCAGGTTTTCCAGATATGTGAAGCACAGCACAGGTGATATGATTTGCTGCTCAGTGATTGCAGTATTCAGTCTGCATTTCCCCAAGGTAATCCTTAAAACCCAGCCTGTTAGGGGTACTTGAGGACCGCGGTTGCGAACCATGGTTTTAGAGGGAGGTCATGGCGAGAGACACGCTATCCACTCAACTACTTGTACACGTGCTGGGAGTGATCTGCAGCCTTTCTGTGCAGATTTAATTCATGCTGTTTGCATGACTCTGAACAGCATGTCACGCACTGAGGCTGCCCAGAGGTTCTCCGTGTCTGCCGCAGTGCTTGAGAGCCACGTTCCCAAGCAGCAGGACTTGCCTGCCGTGTCCCTGATCCCGGAATTGCTGAAATACAGAAGGCTCCAAAAATCCCGGCCTTCGGATTCTTAGTGTTAAATTTTAGAATTCCGGATAAGGGGTGCTCAACCTGTATTACAAATTAGTTTTTAAGCTGCACAGTATATTTACCAGATGATCAGGTTTCTCCAAGGGCAAACCTACAAATGAAAATATCTCTAATTTAAACCATCATGAACAATATACCGGAGAGTTGGGGACCTGATCCTCTAGCTGATGTGAAGGTATAAATGATTTCTAGATGCACGTAGCTATGGCTTGATGAATGCAGCATTTCTCACCAGCTCAGGTTTAATTTTTTTTTTTTTTACCGCTGGTCCCCAGGTATTGCCTGAAAAGCGGACGTTGAAGCTCCTGAAGAGTCAGAGCATCACTGTGAACTGGTACATGTACTGCCCGGAGAGCAGTGTCATCCTGGTGTCCACTGCGAATCACTGCAATGTGCTGCAACCCTTCTATTTCAAGGTCAGGCCAAGTACTTTACAACATGAAATACAAACTTCGGAGGTTGTCTAATGGGGTTGACGTTTGGGGTTCTTTTTACATATTATTTGCCAGCCCCCCCCCCCCGTCATGGAGTGAACCAATGCTTAATTATTCATATCTATGCAGAGTAATTAATGAGAGCCTTAAGCATGTTTTAGTTACATGTGCAGGCTCGGTGTGGGAGCAGGGCACACGTGGAGAAGGTACTGAATACAGCCATTGCAATGTACATTTGACATTTTTGCTGCTTTGTATCCCCAACCTGCATTGTAAAAGGATTTTACAGAATTTTACCTTTTTATTTGCCTTCTCATGGCAGGGTGGAACGGTGTCAAAGATGACGAAATTTGAAATTGAATTTCCAGTGTCCACAGCGAAAACCATCAAGATTTCTGAAAGAGACATTGCAATGGCAACCATGTAAGTGACACAAGATGTCTAGACGATAAATTAAATTCCAGGTTGTGTGGACTTCTCACAGTGGAGGATTAGCGGATGAACTTGCGGCGTCCTCATTATATTATCAATTTCTGGAAGCAGAAAGCCGCAACAGAGGATTTATCTAAACTGATAATAACCACACAGCATAATGAAAAGAAAACATTGTTTTATGGAAAGTAAAAGCTTGCTTAGTATATAGGCTGTTATTCAGAAATCACTATTGTTTCCTGATGTTGCAAACAGCAGTGACAAGGGTTGCACTTCACAAAAGTAAAATCCAAACACATGTAGGAGAAGCTTCACAGTGAAACTTGTCCTGCAGATGTTTGGATTTCACTTTTTTGAAGCTCCAGTATTTGTTGCCGTTACAATAGCAATTTACGCCGGTGTTGGAACTTTGGTACACACCATTGGTCTCTGAATGATTCCCATAGCTTCTGCACACAACCAAAGGGCACCGAAAATGTCCTGAACAGTGGAATTTTAAACATTTTGTAGAGCATATTTTCCCTGACTTATGAGATGTGATTTATTCCGATCCCTTTAGATATGGCCAGCTGTATGTTCTATATCTGAGACATCATGCAAAATCCTCCAGCAGTGCCGGAGCAGAGGTCGTGTTGTATCACTTACCCCGGTAGGTATTCATCCCTTAATGCCCCTAAGGTTCTTGGGTCTTCTGTAATTATCTTTTGTATAGGGATGTGCCAATTTCCTATTTTTAAGGCCACCAATCGGGGTCCTATAACAAAAGAGTTGGGTGTAGAGATTGAGATGTAGTTTGACCGATCCGGGTCTGAGTTATTTGAGATGGACAATACAGAGTCGTGATCAGATACTGCATGACCTGCCACTGGACCGGTGTTTCCCTCACATGATGGAATCCCGGTGACTCTGCATTGACATGGATATATTTGCCCCCAGCTCACCTCTCCTCGTCTGCCAGCGGCCGCTGCTTTTCCTCGTAGCGAGCTGCCGCCAGCATAAAGCTCTGCTGCTCGGCTGGAGATCTAACTACCAGCCAGATATCACGGCTGGCTGGTGGATAGATTCCCAGCTGAGCGGCAGAGCTTTATGCTGGCGGCCGCTCGCTACGAGGATAGAAATGCGGCTGCCGGCAATTCCCCCCCCCCCCGGGCGCTCACTTTGTCGTGCACGGGCCACAGCGGGAACCTGCGTCAGGACTAGAGCCCTGCCCCCCAGGTCTCCGGGCGATACTCCTCAGTGGCGTAACAACAGGGGGCCGGCGCCCCCCTCGGCCCTGCGCCCGGGGCACCCCCACCGGCTGCCTCCCGGTTGTTACGCCACTGCTTGGCGGGCTGCAAAAACTCGGTGGCGGGCCGCATGTGGCCCATGGGCCGTAGTTTGCCCACCCCTGGTTTAGGTCAATGCCTTGACCAGAATGGACGGGAGGCCAAATGGAACTCGGGCCATCTCTACAGGAATGAGACAGCCCATATCCTTGACACAGGTCTATGTAGAGTTAATAAAGGAAATTTAAAAATCGATTCGTCTCTGTAACCAGTCTTTGCTAATATTGCATTCTAGTTAATGTAGGAATATATTTTAAGCCCCCTCTGTGTGTTTTATCAGGGATGGCTCTCCAAAAAAGATGCACATCTTGAAGCTGAACAGGACTGGAAAGTTTGCTCTGAATGTTGTAGATAACTTGGTTGTTGTACATCACCAGGATACGGAGGTGAGAAGAGCTTAGAATGTGAAAATGCAGTGCTACCCCCCCCCCCCCATAAGGGGTTTGTAAGCAGAAAAACCCACTCTACAAGTTTGTGTAGATGTAGAAATAAAAATGTATTAGTTGTGCTTCTAACCCCCCCCCCCCCCTTGTGCGTTTCAGTCTTCCTTTATCTACGACATCTTGTTGCGGGGAGAGAGTGACGGCACGGTTATGATACACCATCCTGTGCTTCCTCCTCGTTCTATACACCCTTTCAACATACCAATGGCAGGTATAGTCCTATCAAATGCCTCTCGTTAGCCATGTGAATTATAGTGGAAGACATCTTAAAACAATAGTCACTTTTTGTTTCTGCTGCTCGGGATAAGGGTAATGTCACTACCACTTTAATCTTTCCAAGAGGTGCTATACCCACCCACTGCACGCCATATTATGTGATACATTCAAGACCGTATTTAATATAATGGTACAATGTTGAATTCCTGTATTACTGGAGATGTGTTGAACCATTCTGTGTGCGAATACATCTGGCCAAATGTAGAAGATGAGGTTGTAGTCATTACATCCTATAGCAAGCATTCAAGACATTGGTATGGTTACGATGGGAAGCAAACCAGGCAGCCAGGACGGCCATAACTGAAGAAACCACGCCCGTTACACCATTGCCAAGTGAAGAAGCTGATTGTAGTCAGTGCTTTGCTCTAATTATTATAAGCTGCTGCTTCTTCGCTGTATGGTGCAACTGGCTTTCTTCAGTTACAAATGTAGAAGGTGAACCTGAAGGCAGGGATTGACAGGCATGCTTATGGGTATCCTAATCCTGACCTGTGATGGGGAAGCCAGAAATGGCTACTGAAACCAACATGCTTCTATTTATTCAGGAGACTTAAACAGAATTTGGAATTTATATTAATCTATTTGATGTTCTTACATATTTTTCATTCTGCAGGTCCTTCAGTTGTAGCTGGACCGGTCCCTGCTCCCTGCAAACTCTGTATCCTTTACATATGTGGCGAAAGCTAAAATAGAAGTCTATTCCAATAATCCACTCGGGACATGGGGCTTTAACTGTAGCACATTTTAGATAAGAGCAATGGAAGTGATTTGAGGACATTATTTCTTATATACACCAGTAGTAGGAAGATTACTGTCATTTACTAGCCTTAAAATAATGGTTTGTGAATCTGTAATAACAGATTATTTAAAGTATACATTAAGACACTGCCTGACAATGCCAGGGATCAGTTAGACGCAGCTTCCTGAGATTTTACTTGTTACTCTATTTTGTCTTTATTTTACTCAATTCTGTCTATACAATCCTTCGCCAGATGCTTAAAAACCTGTAGTTTAATCCTGAGTTGGATACTTTTGACAAGCCTGACGTTAACCTATGATTTAATTTTTTTTCCTTTTGAAGCACTCCAGGGCTTAGCTAATATATATATTTTCCTTTTTGGGCATTTAATAATTTCAGTCATGCAGTTTTCTGTTTCCTTTTCTTTCGATCCTCTATCTGCAGGTAGATAGACACCAGGGTGATAAACAAATTCCAGCTTCCTGGAAGGCTATCCAGTGGCCAGTGTTTGATAGTCGCCATGGCAAAGGAGAAACTTCTTCTTTTATAGAGGACAGGGACACCTGAGGTGGGGGACAGACTCCAACCACCACCACTTAAGAGTAGAGCGGACAGGCAATTGATCAGTGATGATCACAAGTAACTGCACAATGCAGTCGTTTGAGATTATGTAAATGTCATTAATCCTCTGCTTTGCATTAGATTATGGAAAAACTGCAATATATCCCTTAACGATCAGATTCCTCCTCCTGGATTGTGTTTCAGCCGGATATTATCATTAGCGCTAGTGAAGGTAATGTGGTGCTGCTTTGTGGTGTTACATGTGAAATACTGTTTATTTACACATCTTCCATTCTTATCCTTGTTGCCATTAACACTGCACATAAACCAAGGTGGATTTAATGTTCTAGACTATCCTAATTAGTTCCCCTTTATAACATTTACTCTTCTATTCTTATTCCTGTCTTGATACATTCCTGCCTTTTTCATAGTACATACCCCTCCTCCTGATGCCAAGAGCAGGTTCTCCATTCAACAGCCCTAGTGTGGTTATTTGTTTTGCGCTTTTTTTTTTCCCATATATTTCCTTTGAATATTTTTTTAGTCATTCTTCCTATTCTTTTTAATAGAATTAATGACACAAACCTTGCCAGCTTTACTTCACTTGAATCTGTCTCCTTCGTGTTGTGTGTTCCCAGTGTCAGCTGGTACTGTCCTTAATCTGTTTATGAATATTTATTTTTACCGTATTCACTACCATCTGTTATTCGTCTAATAAAAATGTTGCAGAGCTGCTGGTGATATCATAACGTCTTGTGTCCTCACAGGATACCTCTGGTACCTGCGTATTAAGCTTCAGCCTGTAGTCAACCTGCTTGCAGACAAAGGGCGCCTAATGGATTTCTTACTGCAACGCAAAGACTGCAAAGCTGTCATTCTGTCCGTGTGCTCTCAAAGTAAGTGTCACTGGAGGGTCAGCCGGGCTGGCGTGTTGTCATATTTATGTATCAAGAGATACACACAGCTCATAATTGGCATACGGGATGGTATCCTGCACTACATCAAGTAATAAAAATGAAATGTATCATGTGTTTCCTAGTGCTAACAGAGCAGGATAGAGCATCGCTGCCTGTAATCGCTACAGTGTTTGACAAGCTCAACAGTGAATATAAGAAGTATCTGGATGCCGAGCAGAGTTACACTATGGTGAGTTCTGTAGCTTCTTTTAGGATTGAACTTAGAAACCTAGAAAAATGTCGGCAGATGAGAACCTTTCGGCCCATCTAGTCTGCCCAATTACATGGATACTTTACCTGGATTTATCTTTTGTTTAGGATAGCCTTATGCCTATCCCATGCTTGCTTAAATTCAATTACTGTTTTGGCCTCTACCACTTCAACTGGAAGACTGTTCCATGTATCCACCACCCTCTCAGTAAAATAATGCTTCCTGATGTTACTTTTAAACCTTTGCCCCTCTAATCTAAGACTATGTCCTCTTGTTTTGCTATTTTGTTTCCTTTTAAATATACTCCCTTCCTCTACCTTGTGGATTCCCTTTACGTATTTAAATGTTTCTATCATATCTCCTCTGTCTCGTCTTTTTTCCAAGCTGTACATGTTAAGATCATTAAGCCTTTCTTGGTAACTTTTCTCCTTCAAGCCGTACACCATTTTAGTAGCCCTTCTCTGAACTCTCTCTAAGATGTCTATATCCTTCTGGAGATACGGTCTCCAGTACTGCACACAGTACTCCAAGTGAGGTCTCACCAGTGCTCTGTACAGTGGCATGAGCACTTCCCTTTTCCTACTGCTAATACCTCTCCCTACACAACCAAGCATTCTGCCAGCATTTCCTGCTGCTCTATTACATTGACTACTTACCCTTAGATCCTCTGAAATATTAACCCCTAAATCCCAACCCTCAGATGTGGAGGTTAGGACTGTATCAAATATTCTATATTCAGCCCTTACACTGTGTTCCTGCCAGGCATAAGACATTGCTTAGTTTTCGTTCTTCAATGTTCTATGAAATTTAGTGTAAAAATTAGAATTCTTTATTTTGCTTTCTGCAAATCATGAAAAAGGTGGCATTGGTTCTAGATTTAATAGACTTTAGCCAGGGCACCGTCTTCTAGATTGTTTTTTTTTTTATTTATTTTTTTACGGTCTACTGGAATTTATTCACGGGAATCTTTTATCATTCTGTTTCTTTGGAGACACAAGTCATTTTTAATCTGGGTTAGTGTTGTTTAAAATATTAGACCATGTATGTCATTGTGTGCCTCTTTGATACTAAAGGCAATGGAATCCGGCCCGGGCAGAAGTAATGCCATCCTGAAAAGGCCAGTGCGAGGCCAGGCTGTCATAGACCAGTCCGATATGTACACCCACGTGTTATCAGTCTTCACAGACTTGAAGGTAGGTGAAATGTTACAAATACTGACTAAATGTGAATCTGCCGCTTCTATTCACACACTCTGCACTGGAATAACGAGTGTTCTGATTGCTGTGAATTTTGTGACCTAACAAAGTTTGACACTAGCAAGGCTTTTGTGCACTTCACATGGTGATTATGCTAATTTTCTTCAGATCTTCCACAGCTACCCTGAAGTGAACAGCAAAACCTGAATACTCTTGGTTAAACAATATCAACAAATTTTAGATGTTTTATGGGTTTTCAGAAAAAAATCTAAATGTCAATTATTCACTTCCAGGAGCCACCACACAAGTTCATAATTGCTGTTCTAATGGAATACATCCGTTCCCTGAACCAGTTCCAGATACCAGTGCAGGTAATGGCGGGGCAGGAGGTGCTCTTTCCTGCCGGTTTTTATTTAAGGTCTGTTTAAATTCTCACAGGTGCATTGCATACCTTGTATGACAAGTGACTTGTCCCAGTACCCTTTCACTGCAATGTGGTTTTTTTTCTTTTTGCTCGTAAAATAGCGCTCAGGCTTTTTAGGAGGTCTTGTGTCATTTCATACATTTCTCTGTGTACTCTGGATTATCTCATTTTAGGCACATTTCCTCTGCTTGCAAAGTGCTTGATTAATGATGGGGAAAATGGAGCACTTGCTCTACTAGCCTAGTGGTTCCCATCCATGGTTCTTAAGTCTCTCCCCCCCCACCGGTCAGGTTTGCAGATATCTGAAGCACAGGTGATATGATTTGCTGCTCATGGATTACAGGATTCAGTCTGTATTTCCCCAAGCTGATCTGCAAAATCTGGCCTGTTGGGGGTACCTGAGGTCCATGGTTGGGAAGCACTGCTCTAGCACATTGTGTCCTTGTCCATTTTCTCTCATAGCCTTGAGGTTAAACATACTAACAGGAGACACTTATGTTAGCTGCATTCTGACATTTTTGAGGATATGAAATTTCCACAGTACTTATGCAATCTTTATGCAACATTCAATCCTCATTGGCTTTAATCCACTATTGCTGAAAGGTCATTTCTGATGGTCTTTTTTCCTTGCTTTACCCTTAGCTATACACTTAGCTGTTTCTTTGCTCTTCTGAATGGCTTCCAACAGTGTCAGATGCGGTTTTTAAAGATGTGCATTGGAAAAAAATGCATTTAGGACACTTTTCCCCTTTGTGTGGATCTAAGAGCTGGCACACCCACTTCATTGTAACTATATGGATCCCAGTGTGATCTAGCCAAGCAGGTGCATGGTTTTCCTTGTATACCGTTTTGATGGGCTTTGTGTGGTGGAGTTGCTTTTTACACCTGACCTACATTAACAAGTACTGACACCCTGTTTTAAAACCAGTCATCCATAAGCTAATGCTCCTCCTTGATGCCCCCCACCTGTACATTAGCAACATGTGCTATTCTTCATGACTGCCGGTTTCCATGTGTCTTCCCTTCCAGCACTACCTTTATGAACTTGTCATCAAAACGCTGGTGCAGCATAACCTCTTCTACATGCTTCATCAATTCCTGCAATACCACGTCCTCAGTGACTCCAAACCACTGGTATGTATATGTTCATCAAACACACAATAGTGTTGTCACCAGATGTTACCAAATAGTTATTCTGTAATAAACAGGGACAGCCATCTGGGGTCTGGCCAGCACTGCACAGGATGATGCGTCTGCACCCCCACCCCATACAGAACTATATATAGATATCTATCACTAGACGCTCTGTTCAAAGCATTACCGAGATGCATGAAACCTGCAGTTCTTAAATATCCAGAGCCTAGGGCATTGCTCTTTTAGTTAAAGTCACATATGATAAAAAAAAGACATGCGTCACACCTAGTAACGGTGTGCAGGGCACCAGCTTTCCACCCATTGCAAAGTTGTTTCTCTACAGACAGGTGTGAAATAGTTATCTGGTAGAGCACCACACGAAAAAAAAAATCACCTAGGGTCAAACTGGGATTTAAAACTGAAGATGAAGCTGGGCCAGTCTGTTAAATCTTCAAATTGATCTAAACTTTATTACTTTATTATTGGTGGTGTCCTATTGCCTCAATCTTGCAGTGTCCCATGTTTCTCCAGAATAGCTTCTGTGGCATTCCTGCTTTTTAAGGGGGTCAGGCTGAAACCAACAAAGGCTTCCAAGCAAATATTGGGGAAGGGGGCCACCATGCCTTTCTTCACCTCACCCTGGTCCAGAAAAGAGAAAAACACTCAGAATTTACTCTCTTGAGAGTGTAAATTCTATGTCAAAATAGCCAAACCAGAAAAACTCTCCAAATCTATTTTGACCTAGAATTTTCACTTCTCCAGCGTTTCACCTTTCTCTGAATAAACCTGACAATGAATCCGTGTGAATTTACTTCGCATTTTACAGTGGTGGAGCGCTGATACGCTCATACATAGCTCAAACCCAGGACATACTTGAAACCGAGAGAAATCTCAATGTATCCTTCCTGGTAAAATACTTTATAAAATACTAGGTTTTATTGCTCCCAATGTCAAATTAATTACTGGCATGTCTTTAATAAATGAACGGAATCTTTGAAGGAACAAGAGATAAAGCATGAAAGCTGGTTTGTGACTTCACATGTGTTAATATTTGGCCTTCATAAAGTATTAATACTATACTGAAGCATCCATTCCCAACCTGTCATTTTCTTTCGTCACTTAAGGTACTAATTTTATATCCATGTTTGCTTGCAGGCCTGTCTCTTGTTGTCTCTGGAGAATGTGTATCCCCCAGCACACCAGCTATCACTTGACATGTTAAAGGTAAGACAAACATTTAAACACCCTTTTAAGAATGTTCCCAATCAGATAACGGATTGCTGGACTATATTCATTTGTTACAGCGTTCCCTTCAGTTATACAGATTCCAATGACTCTAACCGGGAGATATCCTAAATTTACAGCAAACATCTGTAGCTAATTCTGTTGGTCAGGGCCAAAGGTTTGAACAGGAGCCCATATCTTGGTGCTCGCAGTTCTGATTTCTGAAGTCTCCTTGTAATAAACATGGGGTTTTCATAGGAAAGTGATATTGGTTCATATTTTTGCAGAGACTCTCCACCGCAAACGATGAGATAATTGAGGTTCTCTTATCTAAGCACCAAGTCCTGGCTGCGTTGAGGTTTTTGCGAGGCATCGGGGGACACGATGTTGCCTCTGCGCGTAAATTCCTGGATGCTGCAAGGCAAGCAAATGACGACGCGCTCTTTTATACAGTCTTCCGTTTCTTCGAGCAAAGAAACCAGCGTTTGCGTGGAAACCCTACCTTCACCCCTGGTACGTTGTGCAGATTGCTTGTGTGGATCATAATGCTTTAAGACATGTGTGAAGATCAGAAAGAATTGGCAACTAATCATTGAGGTGATTGACCCTCTCATGTAACCATCAAGCTTGCAGCCTACAGCTAAGGTTTTAAATTGGGTTTAATTTCCAAACCTTAGGCCAACATGGCTCCCTCCTCCTTGTTAAAGCTTAGAACTTGCCGTTTTGCTGGGGGGGGGGAGGAGGAGAGAAAGAAATCCTTTAAATATCCCCAAACGGCCCTAGAACAGATCAGTTTCTCTTGCGTCTTGGGGAAATGTCTCTTGCTGCATTCAGCTTGTACTTCCATTCCTGAGGCCGCCTGCATTTATCTAGTCGGCTCCCATCTCCATTTATTATACGTGGCAGCCAAAAGCACATTTTCAAATGAGATTTATTTATTTATTTATTTATAAAGGATTTTACCAGGAAGGATACATTGAGATTTCTCTCGTTTTCAAGCATGTCCTGGGTTCAAGAACATTGAAGTGTTGCATTGTATTACTTTGTATTTCTGTAACTGTGTAAGATATTAAAAAAAAAAAAAAACAACACAAGTATACAGATTAACAGAAAAAATATGTAGGAAATAGTCACTAGGTTACATGTTTACAGGTGCATTCTGTATTGAGGTATGTTAGTAAGGAGCTTTTGAGTGACTTAAGACTGGGGGAAGATTTGATGATGTCTGGGAGGTTATTCCATAATTGTGGTGCTCTGTAGGAAAATGAGGACCGAGCCACTGTCTTTTTGTATTGTGGTATAGCAAGTAAGGTGCTGGTCCTGGATCGGAGGTTATAGGATGAGGGAGCTGCTGGGGGAAGCAGTCTATTCAGGTAGGGTGGCAGCTTCCCAGAGATGCTCTTAAACACCAGGCTGGAAAGGTGAAGGGTGCATCTGGATTCCAGCGATGGCCAGTTTAGCTCTTTTAACATGTCACAATGGTGGGTCATGTAGTTACATTGTAGCGCAAAGCGGCAGAATGAGTTATACAATGTAGTAAGTTTATGAAGGTGTGTTTGCGGGGCGGCTGCATACACTACATCTCCGTAATCAATAGCTGGCATAAGCATTTGCTGTACAATCTGCTTTCTTACCGCGGGACTCAGGCAGGATTTGTTTCTGTACAGGGCACCTAGTTTGGGGTAAAGTTTAGTTGAGAGTTTTTCGATGTGGGGGCCAAAGGATAGATTAGGGTCCAACCACATACCTAGATATGAGAGATGTGACTGTGGTCAGCGTGCCATTTGATTTTGTCCCAACACATAGATGGGGATTTTGCAATTTGTGTAGTTTAGGTGCTGTTCCAAAGAGCATCGTTACAGTTTTGTCAGTATTTAAAAAAAGTTTGTTGTTTTTGATCCACTTTTCTACCTCTGTGAATTGTTCTTGCAGCACGGCCTCCAGCTGCGGGAGATTTGGTTTGCTGGTATAGATCACAGTGTCGTCTGCGTACATATGTACAGTTGAGGCTTTGCAGACGTTGGGCAGATCATTTATGAATATTGTGAACAGCAGGGGGCCTAGTATTGAGCCTTGGAGTACACCGCAAGTGACTGGGAGTGGGAGGGAGGAGCTGCCAGAAATTGACACATATTGTGATCGGTCGGATACATATGATTGAAACCAGGTTAGCGTGCGATCACCAATGCCAGAGTTTAAGTTTTTCTAACAAGATGCCATGGTCTACCGTGTCAAAGGCCTTGGCAAAATCAAGGAAGATGGCTCCAGTTAGGTTTCCTTGTTCCATCCCAGCCTGGATATCATTGCAGACTTTTAGAAGGGCGGTTGTAGTTGAGTGATTTGGACGAAAGCCTGATTGATCCGGGGTTAAGTAGTTCCAATATTGATAATAATCACGTAATTGTGTGTAGACACATTTTTCCAAGACTTTTGACATTACAGGGAGCAACGATATCGGACGGTAGTTGGATACCAAAGTAATGTCACCACTTTTATGGATAGGTACCACTCTCGCAGTCTTCCAGAGCTTGGGTATGTATCCAGTCGCCAGTGACTCATTTATTAGGGTTGCAACAGGATTTGCGATTGCTGGCGCACTGATTTTCAGCAGCATTGCTGGTATTTGATCAGGTCCAGACTGGTATTTCATTTTTTGCTTACGGAGAAGTTTAGTAATGACACTGACAGGCACTGGTCTAAAACTGAATTCCTGTCTGATACAGGGACTTTGCACAGTTGGGGGGGCCTGACCTGCATGAGGCCTCTCTGATTGCATGTCATTTCCTAGCTTGGCAATCAAAGTGGTGGCACATCCAACAAAATAATCATTAAAGGCATTTGCTACATCTAGGGGGTGTTGCAGGGTTTGGTTGTTTACTTTGACAGCAGCTGGCTGGGAGTGGACTGGGGGTGCTTGTATGTTACTTATGGTTCTCCAAAAGTTTCTAGGGTTTGATATGTTATTGTTTAGATTTTCATTGAAGTAATGGGCTTTGGCAATTTTTGTTTTTGTGCATTCATTCCGGCATTTTCGGTATTCGTAGTGATCGTTCATGGAATTTACTATTATACATTATAGGATTTAGAATCTACTTTAATAAACGCAAACCTAAGTCAGAAACATAATTCTTTATTTCAAATGTAGAAATACAGGCTATTTCAATATCCCTTTAAAATGTGTAATTCTCCCAGTGGTTAATTTTTTTAAAAAGTAAACACTGTACATTGAAGCCCATTGATCCTGGTTTGTTTTCCTCCTCTCTCCAGGTGAACATTGTGAAGAACACGTGACTTCCTTCAAAGAACTGTTTGGGGATCAGGCCCTCCTCGGAGCTCCCATTGTATGACCATGCCACCTAACGGCATATAAAACTGTATAAAGTATTTATAGTGTAATAAAGTCCATACAGCTTCTGTTACAAAATGTCTTTCTTTACAAAATGAAAAAAAATTCATGGTTTCATCAGCAACTACTAAAATATACATCTGAACACCTGTTTCCTGGAATAAAGCAGCTGGAAAACTTGCATTGATTCTTGCATTTATAAAATAAACCCCCATAAATTAAACATGGCATTTTGGAAAACAAATACATTTGGGGGGAGGAAAGGGAGGGGGTTTGTAACTTCTATGTACAACCAAGGGGGAAAAAAAAATAATCGAACTCATGGGATCACTAACACTGATTCTTTGAGTAACTTATTCCTGAGCCCTAGAGCTGCATCACTTTCGTGTTGATGTCCATGGTGTACCACATGGCACCTCTCCGGGGTCCATGACCACCTCATGCAGTGCCTGGGGGCAAGGGTGATGCAGTAGTCAAGTTAATGGTTTAGAAGCCTCTCGTGTTCTGTGCCTCTCAGTCGCTCCAGTGCAGCCTGTGCCTTTGCTTTATTTACTTTTGGTCCTAAAAAGAAATTAAAATAAAACGTCACTCCTGTGAGGTACAGATAGGGGGATATTCACTTAATAAGCATTTAATGGCATTGCAAAGATTTAGGCCAGGGTTTCCAAAACCTGTCCTCTGGATCCTCTAATAGGTCAGATTTTAAAGGTTTACCATGGGGAAATGTAGACACTGCAATCACTGAGCAGCAAATCATATCCCATGTGCTGGTGCTTCAGATATCTGGAAAATCTGACCTGTTAAGGGGCACGTGAGGACCACTGTCTGGAACCACTACTCTAGAGATAATGCAGTTTGTACTCTCCTTGATCCAGCAAATGGCAGCATGTTTCGCTCTCTGTGGGAGGAACTGCCACACACCAATTAGGTGTACAAAGGGCTGTCCCTCCCTGTGGCATGCCACAGGCCCATAAAAAGGACAATCTAACTGGGAATTGCTTTTAATTACAGGTTAAAAATAAAAGCGCAATTCTGGTCACAAGCGCCCAACTTACATGGGCAATTTAATGGGAAACCTGAATTGTTACTCATTTGCAAAGTCCTGTCGTGGGTACATCCATGGTGAAAACTACTTTAAACTAGGAAAAAGCTTGTTAGTATTTGACTTCATGCAATATTAACCTACCGCTTAAGCACAATGCAGACTTTCTAGTGAGGTTATATGGTAGTTAATTCAAAATTACTTTAGGAAGTATATCTCCTACAGTAAGGGGAGCAAGAACAAACCGCAGTAGTGGCCTGCTCTAGGGTGGGTCCCCACGCAGGTCTCACTGTTGGAAGCAGAACCATAGGCAAATCACCCAGAAAGGGTGGCAGGAGCTGAAATGCCAAGGCAGCCACCTCTGCACAAGAGGAACAGCAGCCCCTGTTGCTTGGGTGATTGGATTTGCATATGGAATAGTCCTATCACCCAAGCAACAGGGGCTGCTGTTCCTCTTGTGCAGAGGTGGCTTGGCATTTCAGCTCCTGCCACCCTTTCTGGGTGATTTTCCTATGGTTCAGCTTCCCTTGTAAAGACACCATCGAGCTATAACCTTGAGACCTGAGCAGGTACTCACCCTAGGACAGCCTGTTCTCAGGACCCTCACGTTATTTTGCTATAAAAATCACCCAAGTCCTGCATGTGTAAATTGCTAAAGTTTGGCATGTGCTTTAGCAGCGTACAGAAGACCATAGATCCCAAATATTAGTCTGAGGGTGAAGGGGTAAACAAAGCCAAATAACTGCTAAAGAACAGCTGTAAGTGCTTTGTGACAAAAGGGTAAAGAAAAAAAACCATGAACTTCTAGGCGGTGTTCCCTGCAGCCTCACGCGTCAAGCAGATATCCTGGTTATGTGTAATGAGATTAGCAAAGCGGCTTCCAAAAAAGCCCAAACATTTAAACATCGTATAGATCTGTTGAATATGGCAATTAAAGCTGCAGCTTCATTTTCATTTCAGCAGTTCTAACCTCTTGTATCTTATCCCTATAGAGTAGTGATTCCAGGGCCTCCAAGCTTTGCTGCATTACAAAAGCCCTGAATATTTACAGTAATGATGGGGGCTCCTCTGTTTTCATACAGGAGACAAGTGATTGTTTCCCTAAAGGAGATCAGTACTTTACAAAAGGTAATTGGGGCTTCGCTGGCAAAACTAATTTAATACGTTGCAATGGAAGAAACATGCATGCACATCTTGGGTAATAAAGGGGTTAACATTCTTTAATTCTGCAGGAAACCGGTCAGAATTGTGTTCTCACATTGCGAAACAGTGATGGCAAGTTCTGTGTTAGATGTGGTTTCAATAATGTTTTTGTCACTTGAATGAAACTGAGCTCTGTCTAGATCACCAGCTCCTACTGCACAGTGACAGGACGGACTCATTCCTCCACAAAGCCACGACCGAGTCCTGAGGCTGCTTCTACAGCCATTTTAACAAACCTAGGGAGAGGGGGTGCTTAATGGGCCCCCTGGAATAACCAGGCCTTCCTTAGAAACAGGAAAGCACCTTATTTGGGAACAAGGCAATGTTTTGGATGCAGACTTCCATATAAATTGCCGTCCTGCTTGTAATGTGTGCTGGGTCCCATCTGTTTTAAAGCACTGTCCAGACCTGCACTACAGTCATCGAGCATACATGATCAGCGTTAAACACACACACCATTGCAAGTGAAACTAGTTTGTTCTTGGGCTCCAGGAGGTGCCCCCAAAGCTTTATTACCTTGGGCATCATGCCCACAGTTCTTAAACGGTTTAAAAACAGCCAAAGAACATCTTTATGGGACATTCCCCAGCTGATAGTTACACCTGCAGTTCAAGGCTCCATGTAGCAACTTCTATTTGCTAGCAGATGGCGCCTGCCAATAGGGAATATTCTTATTTAATTCCTACTGTATAATTAAAAGGATTTTCTGAAAAACCTTTGCCAGTTTATGTGTGTGTGTGTGGGGGGGGGGAAATCACTTCTTTGTGAACGTGTTAATATTTATCAATCTGCGCACAGTAGGTGTAATATCTGCTGCGATGTGGAAAAAGATTCCCTGAAGAACATATCTGAGTAAAGGACAATGTCCCCAGGAATCAGGTCACTCTAAACAGCACATTCTAACATCTAGTCTAGAAATCAATTTTAACCACTGCCCAGTATATTGTTCAGGGCAGCGTTTCCCCTCAGGTCTCCCTAACAGGCCAGATTTTAAGGATTCCCTTGGGGAAATGCAGACGGAATCCTGCAATCACTGTGCAGCAGGTGTTGAACAGGAGGGATGCTGCCACCACAGGAAACCTTACTGGATGCAGTAGCCAAGTTTGTAGCCAATGCTGAAATATGTGAAAAGCTTACCCTCCTCAAGACATCTGAAAAGTCACAAATTTGTGACTTATCAGTCTTACCTTCAAGTACTGGTACTTCTGGTTTCTTTTTAATGAAGCGTACTTTTAAAGAATGTGTTACACATTAAAAAAGGTACCAGCAACATGTCAACCCACTAGCTTTCCTCAAGCTAATGTAGCTCGATATAGAAATATAGGCGTAAAAACACACTTCAGAGTCCACTGGCACTATTTGTTCTTTTGACTTGATTCTGCCACATCTGGAATAAAGTGCACCATGGAGCAGATCTGCCATGAACCGAGCGAGTGCTGCCTAAACTCTTGTCTTGAATTGATCTTAAAGCTTGGCACTGCAGGTAGTGATGCCACAGGACCCTTTAAGCCTCTGTCACAGCATTTGGCAGCAAGTACAGCACTGTGATATACATGGCAGCAGACTGGTAATGTCCGGAACACCAGATACTTGGCAACCTAGGCATAACGTAACTTTATTAAAAATTGGCCTAATGTTAACAAAAGGCTGAACGAACCCACTATACATATTCTAACCTCTCCCATTTATTTGAAATTAAAACCAAAAAACGATCGTACAATGGATGTTCTTTGATCATCACACCGATCCTGCAATCCTTTTCCGTACACTAAATGGGAATTTGCTTTCAATGGCATGAATACACATAAAAAGGCTGGGCTTGCGTCACCGAGTGCAGATATGGATCTTTGTCCTTTTTTTCCATGTTTCTACTTCTTGTCATCGTCGTCACCCTCCCTGCACTCACCTATATAGCTAAGGAGGACCGGTAGAAATATTAAGCCGTGGGCGGCCCCCAGGAGCACCATCGCAAGATACATCCGGAAGTAGAACACCTTGAAGATCTGGGACTTTGAGAAACCCAACACGCCGATGCCAGCGAACTTTGTCAGTGTGATCCCGCTGTAGACCTGAAAGGGGAAACAATGCGGTGTCTGAATAAACAACACTAACATGCTCTCTGGGCTCCAAATAAGGAACGAAGCACAGACGGGTGACCAATACTGAGGGAATACGGCTAGAAAAAGGATTGTGACAATAAAGCAGCAGAAATCACAAAATTATACACGCATCTCAGATTTGTTTGCCTTGTCATACCGCAGACTTAACGGAAAGCATTTTTTTTGCATCCAATACAGGGATGCGCCATCCAGTTGGGGGATTAATCAGTAATTGGCTTCGAGCCTTCACAGAACTCTATACAAATGATCTAGCAGTCCATATTTTCTCCATAAAGCGTCTGATATATTTAACCCCTTAAGGACCAAGGGTCTTTAACCTCCCTGGCGGTATTCCCGAGTGTGGCTCGGGGTTAACTTGCATTGCTGAAAGCGTTAACCCCAAGCCACACTCGGACTGGATACATACCAGTACCTGCGCTCCCTCGCTGACCGCGATTGCGATCGTGGCGTCCTGCTTCCCTTTTTGCGAGAAGGGAACCAGGAAGTGTGACATCAGCGGGGGACAGCGAGGGAGCACAGGTAATGTATGCAGCCCGAGTGTGGCTCGGGGTTACCGCTTTCAGCAATGAAATTAATCCCGAGCCACACTCGGGAATACCGCCAGGGGGCCAAACAAATCGTAACGATTCTGACATCTAAAATGTCAGAATCGTAACGCCAGGGAGGTTAAAGTCAATGCATTTATGACAGAACAGTTACGTCATTGGTCCTTAAGGGGTTAAAGCAAGCCCTAGGTCAGAAACAGGCCCGATCTCTCTGCACATAGACCTGATGTTTATACCACTTTTGTTGGCTTGGCTTATTGAAGCATGTATTAGAACTATAAAACAACACTTAGACTTACAGAACTGCCCATGTTAGCTAAAGCATCTTGTGCACGTTGCACCCGGCTTCCCTTCGTGCTGACCGAGAATGCTCTGGTTATATGGCTGCAAAATTCCACAGAAATGCCGCAGCACTGCATGAGATGAGATAAGGATAAATCAGGGGAAAATCACAAATACAATGATCAAGTTTATTTTCACAACTTTATTACAAGAAAAATGCTGAGGGATAACATTAAATACGGTGTCACAATTAAATCAGCTGCATTACAATGTATCCATGCAAGCTTAGAGCATGAGACGTTAAAGACCTTCTGTACTATCGACAATAGCAGAGATAAGAACGGTTTAACTATGGACCAGTGTCCCCCATCCCCTCACAAAACCAGACGCACAAGTAGCAAAACCAAGGGATATTAAATGCCGACTAACCAATTTATGAGCGATGCCCATAGCCTGAAAGTTGATCGGAAAGCAGCCTAATTAAGAATGTCAGAGCCATGTATTAAAACATGAAAGTAGCTCTAAAGCTGTGTTTTCTCAACTCTGGTCCTGAGGTGATAGGATTGGCTGCTCTGTGATTGCAGTATTCAGTCTGCATTTCCCCCAAGGTAATCATTAAAACCTGTCTGGTCTGTGGTTTTAGGGGGTCAAGGTTTAGACCTGCTGCTCTAAAGTATTGTGTTGTGTTTTTTTTTATAAACCATTGTTTTTCACAGTCCTTTAATCCAAGGCTCTAAATATCAGCTCACTCCATAATCCCCCATTACACCTTTCCCGATCCACCTCCCACACATCCTCCATGCCTCGCACTACGTCACATACGGTGTCACCCCACTCCTCTTAGATTGTAAGCTCACTTGAGCAGGGTCAGCTTTTCCCATCGATCCCTGTGTGTCAAACTTGTCTTTTTTAAATGTTTTGTCCCACACATTGTACAGCGCTGCGGAATATGTTTATGCTTTATGAAGATTTGTAATTTAAATAGACAAGAACTCACCATAACCAAATTGACAAGTGATACTGCGTTCAGGCTGATGCCCCAAAGCCACATCACTCCAAACATATTGACCAAAATCATAGAAATGGTCAAGCACATCAGGAACGCAGACCACAGCTCAAAGCCAAGCAGTACGACAGCCACGAAGAAGATGGCAGCCAGCGATACACACAGGTTGAAGATGGTGTCATCCACAATGGTTAAATACTGCTCATAAAATACATAGAAAATACTGCAACAAATGGAACGAAGGAAAAGAATGAGTATTCACAGCACAAATCATGTAAATATCTTCTAAACACATAAAAAATAAAATTTTTACAAATATTTAGCTGGGATGGAAGGCCCTGGGTCAGCGGGTAAAACACTTACAGCTTCCAAGTTTACCAATGTGTGATATACTAACCGCCCCATACTGCGAATATATGCTCATACCTGTATGGGAATACACGGTAAGTCTTCCCTGGTATGTCCATGCTGTCAGTGATATTGGTGGCGATCTCACGGGCTTTCTTCAAGGCGTCAATGAAATCCGTTGAGGTTTTCAGGATGGTGTGATAAGTCATGAAGTAGGTGGCCCCCACGTCTGTGTTATTGTGGAGGAGGTCGACGGCAGTGCTGTACGCAGCATGACCACTAATCGTACAGAAGAAAAGAAAAAGCCATTGAGTGGTGAGCATGCCAGAGGCAGGACAAAAGAGGTACGAACATCAAGGATGCACAAAAGAACAGATTGTTAAGACTTCTCAAGAGTTGTCTCTTCTGGATGACACTCTAAGGACATTACTGCATTGGCAGTGTGAAGATAGGAAAAAAAAAAAAATCTGAACGCCAAGGTGTTCATTGCAGAATGCTTTTAAAACCTGTTAAATATTTGTATTTCTCATAAACACCGCTTAAAAATGTAATTATTACCGTAGATACTCGAGTATAGCACGACCCGAATATAACGCGATGGATAGAGCTTTATTATAGAAATGAGAGACTACTCAAGACTCGAATATAACGCGAGGAACAAAATTTTACTGAATGGGTAAACAATTAAAATCCTTCCAGGTTCTCTTAACACAGGCTTCCCCTCAGGCCAGGGTGCTCTGCTCTAGAATGATTGCAGTTGTTACCAAGTACGAAGCCACTGGCCACCCGTCTTACTAGCCGGCAGAGGCAAGCAAGGTTAGGTGAAGTGTTTGCAAGCATCAGGGAGCCCACATTCACTTCAGCGAGACTACCAGAACTTCCGGGAGACTTGGGATCCAGAGCAAGGCAAGTTTTTTTTTTTATACATGTGATGCAGATGTCTCGAATATAACACAACAACCCCCAGCCCCCAATTTTAAGGTAAATTTTTGTCACCAAAATCTAGCGGTATACTTGAATATCTACAGTAATGAACCATGGCATACAATGCACATGTCAGATTAAAAACAATAAATAGAAACGATGAAACAAGCAAATTATCTATAGCTGGCAGGAATCCATATGTCCACTACAAACCAAGAAACCGACAAGGGTCAATATAAAACCCGTTTTCCAAGATTAAACTGACAGCTGCATTGTGATCGCAGAAAAAGGAGGCAAATCAATGAATACCCAGAGGACAATAAGGGAAAGGCTGCCCTGCTAGAAAAGGTGATGCTGTTTAAGTGACTGGAACACACATAATGACAGACAAGCAGATCCTTGCGAATCATTTAATATTAAGTTCAGTAATATCAATAAAGAATCATCAGGCATGCAAAACACAGCTCATTTCCATTATGACATGCTCACCCTTTTCCACATTTAGGATTGGGGTTATCAGACAGGAACATAGGAAGGAACTTCATGAACTCTTCTCCCACCGGTTTCCGCTTTCCTTCTTGTGTGTAAGGCCGGCATCGTACACAGGATGGATTAACAACTACACAATGTAATAGACGGGCGAAAATAAATAAATAAAAAGACTATAAGTATTGCTGAAAAATAAGATTTACGGTAATGGACGTCCTGGTAAAGCAGCGCTGCAGACTGACAGACACAGAATTTTATGAAATCTTAAAAGATTGCCGATACATTTCAGATTATGCAAGAGGCTAAAAACTAAAATCGAATACAATCTAAAAGATGAATGCCAAGAATGTAATCCTCTTCTAAATTGTAAATTCCCTTGGGAACAGGGTCCTCAAATCCTCCATCAAGTTATGGGATGCTCAAATGTAATCATTTTCTGTTGTATTATCCCAAATGTACACATTTTGTACAACGCTGCAGGAAATGCGGTGCTTTATGGGCATAAAAATACATATAAATGCGTTCAATTGTACATTAAATGGGCAATCCGAGATCCGTAATCGGCTTCTGGCATTGCTATGGTGCTAGGTGGTCCCTGGTCTCCCTGCACAAATTACAGTGCAGCAATTTAGATATATCACAGCTATAACCAGGCCTCTCCCGCTCTGATGTTACAGGACAATCCTTGGGCTTTGATCACTGGCAATACAGTGCTCAGGCCAGGTTAAGCTTGGCAAGCTCCCACCTTGTTCCATGAAGCGGTGTGCAAAAACCCATGTATCAAAGCTATGCTGCACAAGGGAATTGGTGCTGCCCTTTAGGCTGGCCGTCCACTGGGTACATAGTCTGATGACTGACTTGGTCGTCTGCCTACAGACAACGCCATAAGTCGATCAGAGTGGTCCACTGAAAGCATCTGCGGATGACCCAGGTCAGCCGACAGACAGGCCACCAAACAGAAAAAAAAGGAAAAAACCCAAACCCTCTGTCCTTGGTGCTGAAATGGGGTTTCAGCACCAAGGATAGCCCTGTCAGAATGCAGCTGAAGGGGGGGGGGGGGGGGGAGGAGAGAGACTTGCCGAAGGCTGCAGAGAGGGGATAAACCCCACCTTGTGTCTCTGGTGCTGAAATAGGTGTCAGCACTGAGGACAGAAACGCCAAATGCAGCCAGGCCTGAAGAAAAAAAAAAAAGTGCCTTTGTTAAAATGGGAACCCAAAATTTTGCTTAAAGTAATCCAGAAAAATACCTAAATAAATTAGGTGTGTGTGTGTGTGTGTGTGTGTGTGTGTGTGTGTGTGTGTGTGTGTGTGTGTGTGTGTGTGTGTGTGATCTTAAATAAAAAGGCTTTTTGCTGTGGATGAGAAAAACAAACAGTTAAATAAAGAATTAAATAGAAAATATTTCTTTACATTGAATCCCTTCTCTAGGGGGCAATTTCCCTGCCATCGCAGTTTAACTATACAATTCATCCTTTTAATGTAACCAGATGTGTCCCGGCATTGTCCAACAAATCCTATTCAAATGGGAAAGATCGCTAGTCTGTTGCAGTCGCAAAAAAATCATCTGAAGTCGTCCGATGGAAGTGGGAGGCAGTGGAAGAGGGCTGATTCACCTGCATGTTGTGGGATCGGTCGGATGACTTCAGACGATCGCACCATCGCACAAATACGGACCCAGTGGACGGCCGGCCTAATAACTTTTCTAAAGCGATTAAATTGCAGCTGGCAACTATAAATCCACTAAGCCCTCACCCTGAAGGCTTTATGTCAAAAAGTATTTTATTGTGTTGAGATGCATTCTTTATACATTTTGTAAATAAAAAATTCTGGCCTGTAGTTCCCCTATAGCACTTTGCAAGCACACGTTTAGGTGTAACAAATTACCTGAAGCATTGCAGAACTGCTCGGTTTCATTATAGAGCCGGCAGCAGCTCGACTGCGGCTTCACCCAGTCAAAGTAGTCATCAAGCCAGGAAGATGGGGAATATCCAATCCTAGTGCTGAGGGCAGAGGAGCGGTGTTACATTGCATGCAGATGGAATCGAAACACACAAGAGACTTAAAGAGGCCAGTCTTTTGCTCTAAGGCAGGGGTCAACAACCTTGCCCCCCCCCCAAGATATTTTGGAACTATATCTCCCATGATGCTCAATAGACGGTAGAGCCTCAAGAGAAATGTAGTTTGTAAAAATCCAGATGGTCATGGTTGCAAATCCCTGCACTAAGGCTTTAGCCCCATGCGTTCAGAGTACTCACTAGTTTTTTAGAAGCGCTGCATTGTAGACCTGCTGTACAAGGGAATTGTTATTGCATCCTGCACCGCCGCACATAATGTCCTGTCCTCCTTCAGTAGTGTAGTTATGACCCTCTTCAACCACAAAGTACATAGGGGGGCCTGTGTGCAGATACTTGTTGAGTGAGTGGAAGTAGTTCAAGACATAGGAGTCCTGGAGGAGAAAGGGAGCATAGGCAAGGATGGATAAAGACGTAACATTCCAAGGGGGGAAAATATCTGCTTCATAAAAGGAAGAGATTACGATATATGACATAAACGTCTACATTTCCTGCTGCACAAGGTCATTCATCGTAAATTTCTCTTAGTGTCTAAATAAAGCAATACAGTGGTGACCCGTGAACCGAAACCACAACCAAGCAATGCGAAAAATGCTCAGCATGTCACTGGAAGGCTTATAAAAAGAAAGGGATGATGAACACTACAGATCAGTTATTCCTAGGCCATTGTGAGAAAGGAAGGGACAGGTCTCGCAGAATGTGTTCCCATGACTGCTGGAGATCAGCTTTAAAATTACATGCACCGACCTGACCAGACAGGACATGCGGCAGACCAGTTATGCCACTTGGGAATCAAATGTGCTGAGGTTTATAAAATCAGAGCCTTGATGCCGATACCAAGTACAAGCAGTTTGTTAGAGTAAACCTGTACTTAACAGGTTCACTTTCCCATGGATGTCCCATTACGGCAGTGGTTCCAAAACCTGTTCCTCAAGTACTCCTGATAGGCCAGACATCTGAAGCCCAGCAGAGGTGATGACTTGCTGCTCCGTGATTGGAGGATTCAGTCTGCATTTTGCCCAAGTTAATCCTTAAAATCTGGCCTGTTAGGAAACCGCATTAGGGGATGGATATTACATTGAGCATAGATAGTGGCTAGTGATCTCTCGTCCTACTAAACCAGTTCCAATGCTATGTCTGTCATCAGCGGACGTTGCTTTATCAGTATCAGAAAGTGCTACATGATTGTCCCAAAGAGATGTCTGCACGCTGATTGACCAGCAATCAGCACGAGTGGAGGCTTCAGAAAGCAAGCACAGCAGCCACAAGGTTGCTGTGTACAGAATAAAGTGTCACCCTGCCTATGAGAATTGCCTAGTTTGCCCATTTCTTTCAACTGGATTGTCAGGGGTTGGTTACACCAGAGGACTATAAATCATCCACCGTTGGAAATCTATTAGCGGTGTGCTGAATGAGTGGAGGCGGTCCTGTAGGACGGCTTTGACACTCACACAGGCGGCATCATGACTGCAAACCTTTGACAGAGAATTACACATACGTTTTAAATATATATGTAATAATGTGTTTTTGTTTACTCCCAACACATATGTAAGGGAAAGATTCCCTGTTGGGCAAGGCCATGTTGTGCATGACATATGAACTTTAGCTAGGTAAACTATGGGAATGGCAGCACCACTTAACAGTTTGTCCCCTACACTATGGCTAGATAATATATTATCAAACATAGAATCTAAGTAATTGATACATTAAAGGAGTCAGGTAGTCGTGCCTCCGTGGAGGTGTGAGGGATACACAAACTAAGAGCCATTGGTAAAATTCTCCAAGATCTTGGAACTGGTCAAGCCCTGTCCAAAAACATTGTTTAAATAGATCCCAGATTGTGAAACTTTGATAACAAAGTGGTTTAGTGTAAACTCACGTCTGGCATGGACAAGGATTGATCCAAACCGACCTCCACTTTATTGATCACCGCAATGCTGAATGACAGGATTCCCACAAACACAGAAATCTGGAAGAAAATCAGAGATTGCATTTCAGGAACTAGACAATAACATAGTGACCTTTATCAATGATACGTGCAGAGACAGAAACGAGAATGAAGGGGGATGTGGTGTGAGCGCTCGGATTTCAGTCTAGTCTGGTTTACTTTGTTTCTCAGAGAGATCGGGGACATGACCTGCTCAACATCACCCAGAAGACATGAAAAGGAGATACCACGTATGTTCACACTCAAACCTGCTTTAAAAGACAATATGGGGCCGTACCATTAGCATTGTTAGAGCAGGATAAGAAAACACTAAGGACCAGGGCTATAGGTTGTGATGCGGGCCCCCCCTCCTAGACATAAATCAAATCTAAGCACAAAAATACGAAAAGAAAAAAAGAAAAAAGCACATTTTAAAAAGCCATTTTACAGCCAATACTGTTGACCAAAAACAGGTTTCAGTTCCACAGCATTATTGTGCTTTGGGGAAAGGGGTGGGGGGGGGGGAGAGAGAGCAAAGGGAAAAGATTCAAGGGACATTACAATATATAATCACCCCCGGGGGGAGCATGACAGAGCAGTGTTACAATGCGTACTAAGAAGATCCCCATTCTCCCATCTGAGAACCATTAAATGTTAATATTGGGCACCTCATGAGGAAACGTTCTCAAACAATAAGAAACAGAGCTCCTGCTACTCAGATTAGGAGGACATCAAGAAGCCGAGGTAAATAATTAACTATATTTACCACTACAGGGCGCAACCAATCCTTCATCAGAACCGGGGAGAAAACTTTCTTGAAGAACAGGAATACCAAGCTCTCAGATTTTCTACCTGTGCGACTTCGTTTACACCCAGGGACGCAGCAGAGTATATCCAACCTGTTTTTCTGCATAGTAAAAAGAAAGTTCTATATAAATCACACACTTCTGCGTGCTCCACAGGAACACAAGCAGGCAAGTCTTAGTGAACACCATCTCCAAATCGTAAAAATACCAGCAGGGGCAGGGTGGTGGACCACAGGTTTATTAGCAGGTGAATGGAGAACACCCTTTTCCCCCTATAGGGTTAACTCACAGCTAATGCCGGATTAAATCTGCCCTGCCTTCATAGGAGAGGTGGTCCCCTCTGAGAGCAGTCTTGGTGCTGGATGCAGCAAGGAAGCTAAATCCTGAGCCCAGAAGAAAGGTACATTTTATTTTGTTTTCACAGATTGGGAAGCGGCTTAGCCGCCCAATATGTCGAACAGTAGTTCTGAAATCTTTAGTTCGTCTCTGCATAAAGGAGTAGGTGTTTGTTTATTTTTCTGTTCATCATGTACCCTGCAATGTCTGCACAATAGAGAGAAGCAGAAGCACTGATCTCTGTATCCAGTGGCTATATCACACAGCATATGGAAGAGAGCACTCATGGGTCCTTGAAGCACTTTAATACAAGATCATAAAAAAAAACAACATGCAGTCACGTAAGCAAGACTTTTGTTAACCAAAACCTGACTGAAAGTTTGGAAACTAGCTGCATTTTTTTTATTAATGCAGCTGAAAAGGCCCTCAATAGACCTGTGCAAACTCCCAGAAAATTAACACAATGGGGAGAAAAAAAAGCAAAACAATAGAAAAAAGTTAAAATAATAATACAACTATGCCTTATTTTTGTTTCCTGTTGGTACCGTTTTTTTCACTAAAATTATTCAGGGAATAAGTCATTGATACACAGCATGGTGCCAAATCAAGAAAGGACGTATCCCACTAAGATATTGTACATAGAAGTAGCAGGGCCGTCACTTCTCAAACGTAAAACTACCTGAGCAACACAGATCTTCAGCAGTTATTGAAGAGCTGCTGAAATAAATTCTGAGCGGAGAAAACTGATGCTGAAACGGCCCAGCCCCTACAATAGATCCTTTATTGTGTGCAATAACCAGGAATCTGACAAGATGACATGTCTGAGGCCTGTTCAATACCTCAGCCGCTGCAAGTGCTAAGTTAGCAACTTGCATTGAACGCCGTTCAACCGCTCAGCGCTCAGCAGTGCTAACCTAGCACTTGCAGCGACCCGAGGAGATGCTTCGTGTGACGTATTAAAGATGGCCGCCGCATGAAGCCAGTAAAAATGCCCTACAGCAAGATGGCCGCCGCCTCGAAGCAAGTAATAATTCCCTACAGCAATGTTAATTGAGGTTTTTGTTCACCAAAGCACAAAATATTTCTTTATTATTTCCCCCTGCACATAGACATATATTACAGTTCAATTTATATATTGTTTCAGAAGTAAACATAACGTTTATTCATTAAAAACTATCATTTGTGGTGTGTGCATACAAAACGGAATTGTGCTGACTGCTTCTCTTTATTATTTTTTTGTCCGAGTGATCCGAAAAACAATCTGAATTTTTCATTAAGAAATTGTCGGCCATTTTGGATTCAAAATTCGCATCCAAAGGGTTCAACGACACTGCTGCAGCAAACTGAATTGCTGCGCTGCAGCAATTCAGCAGCTGCTGAGGTATTGAACAGGCCTCTGGTCCAACCAGTGGGAAACCTCATGGGTGTCACATTTTGTGCCATCAGCCCAAGGAATAGAACACACTGCTACAGGTCATGTGCACTAGGTTGAGACTCATCATAGGACTTAATATAGGTTTTTTTAAACAACATATCACCTCCTGGCGTCTCATGTCTAAGCCCAGGAGGCTCACGAAGCAGGTGATCTGCAGAAGGAAGTCCAGGAACACCGCCATTCCAGCAAACAGAGAAAATGTGCGCACAGCTGGCATGGTCGACAGCGCTCCTGAGAGTAAAAAACCCAAAACACGATCACGGTTACTGCTAATCCAGAGAGTCGGAATGTTACATAATAGCTTGTAAATGAAAAGCAGTATCATTTCCATCGCTTTCCTACAGAACAAAATTTTGCAATATTTACCCAAGAAAAAGGCAACTGTTTCAGAGAATGCCGACAAGAATATACTGGGAGCCACATCGCCCAGGACTCTGCCAATCTGTTGATCCAGTGTCTCTCCCTGCTGGCGCTCATCTCTCTGCAAAGACAAGCCGTGTTAGAACAGCAAGCAGCACAGACTTTAAAGTAGTCAACCCCAGGAAAAAAAGAAAGTATTGACTGCTTACGATGGCGTATGCGTACTCCGATATGAATACTAAAATACAGGAACGTCCCCGGCACCTTTTAGGACTACAGGTATCAAGTGGTCTGCTAATAACCACTGACATGCTCCCCCATATTGCATTAAGTTGGGCACAATATGATTGAGCATTTATTCTGAGCATATTCTTTGAAAGTTCAGCACAATATAGCATTTGTTTAGCCAAGCGTGTACAGAGGTACAATTTAATTTCATCTTTAAATTGAAATGGATAAGTGACATCCAAAAACTATTAATAGAAACCTATTAAGGATTAAAAAAGGGAAGAACACCCAGAAATAGATTGTACCTGGACAGCCCGAGCACCATGGCCATTAATATACTGAAATAAAAATGACTGTAAATTCATATCACTGCGATCCTCAAGATCGGCCAGGTAACGGAGCTTGGGGTAGGTATGCTTGTGTGTACAGTATTAGTAGTGATGCAAGTCTGAATTGTTGTAGAATTAGATCCAGCACTGACTGGAAATGAAAGTGATGGGAAAAAATAAAAATCTGAGCAGGTAGAAGGAGCCTCCACTGTCACTGGCTCATGGTGGAACGCTTCTTAAACACAGTCAAGCAGAACACAAAATTAAGATGTCAGGTCTTGACGGGGCAAGTAAACAAATATCTGCTCGGGATAATGGTTTACCTGCAAGGTTTGCACAATGATGTAGATGTTGTCCACACCAACAGCAAGAACCAAAAACGGGATAACTTCGATAACAATAAGTGTAAGTGGTATACCGGCATAGCTGAAAATTCCCAGAGAGCCTGCAACAGAGCAGAGCACGATCAGGATGCCCGCAATGCCCAGCGAGATCTTACAGTCCACCTGGCAGGACACAGAGTGGGGAAAATATTAGAACTCGTGCACAAAATGACACTGGAACTATGTAGAAAGTGAAACAAAGCAGATAAAACGCAATTTATTTTCTAAGTAACAATTTTCTAAGATCTGATAAATCTGCTGTAAAGATATCTCTGCATTATCGATACAGGATATGAGCATATAGCAACAACTGGTATAGAAAAATCAGTATAGTCTGTTTAGAAAAGAAGCAATGAACAGATAAAGCTCATTCCAGGTTCCAAGCAAGTGATTTCCCACAAAGTATGAATTGGAATTTACCTGGCTGGATTTAGGGTATAACAGACGTGGAGACGAGCTGCTGTCTGGAATCAATGTTCTAGAAAATTCCTCAAAAAAATCAACTGAGCTGAAATTAAAAAGGGACACTCTAGGCATTGTGACCACTCATTGGATTAGGAGTGGTCATAGCGCCCGAGTGTCCTCACTCCTCTTCGTCTAAGGGGCTCTCAGAGGGCTGATATATCCCTGCGTGCAGGGGCTTGGCGCCTTCCAGACACTCGGATCAGTGAGAGCCGACCCAACTTCCAGGGATCAGGAGCCAGAAGCAGGAACCAATAAAAAGGGACAGAAATCCCTCTCAAAGGCTTCATATGGAGCCACTGGATTGTCTGGAAGCTCCCTAGCAGTAACATGACAAGCTCTGGATCACGGAAAGCTGGCAACAGGTCATGTCCAAAGCATTTGAGAGCCACCACTATGCTGGATTTCAGGGGAGTTTTAATTGTATATAAAGAGTTAAAACAGGAGGGTGTGAAGAGAGGTTCATGTTCAACCCATTTCCCAACCCCCCCCCCTTTTGTGTCCCTTTAAGAAGAGAAACTGTCAAGGGTAAATACTTCTGTCGTTCTACGTTTACAGTAATTTACAGTAATACAGAGTTTGGACAAGTGTTGACAAAAAGATCCAAGCCCCCTCTAAGAAAGAAAAAGCCAAAACAAACGCACATCACAATATATATATAGGGTTAACCCTAAACTAATGCCTGATTAAGTCTGCCTTACCCTTTTAGGAGAGTTGATCCCATCTGAGAGAGCCTGGGCCTAGGAGAAAGGTAAACAATATTTTAGTTTTATAGGCTGGTAAAGGGCTTAGCCGTCCACTTTGCTAGACAGACATGTTACAGTGTGTAGTTAGTCCCCGCTTCCAGGAGTAGGTGTTTATTTTGCATTTGTGATATTGTGCCCTGCAATGGCTGCCCAATAAACCAAGAAACCAAAGCACACATATATACATACACAATATATATCACACACATACTAAAAATAGTTCTACTCACCAGGATGCTATTGCAGGGAATGATATTCCCCAGCGCCAGAGATATGTATACAAACATCACAGCATAGCTGATGAGAACAATAGACACATCACTGCGGCTTTCACGGTTTATCTCGTCTTCAATGCTCCTCTCAGAAGAGAACGAAATCGACAGGTTTGAATCGTTGTAATTTTTTACAAAGTGGATGAATCTTAAGGGAAAGAAATATGGGAGGGATAAAATGGATTGCAACTATCAAAACTGGTGTAACTTAACAAATGAGACAGGTGGCAATCAACATTCCTCAAGAGAATTGACAGGAACAAGGCGAGTGAAGGAGTAAATTTGTATGGGAGTATAATTTTATTTTATTCTTCCATCCCTCATTTTCATATCAGCATGGCATCAGGGCCATCCATATCTGTAACTTTGCCAGTGCTCAGGGCAATGCATCATCAGAAAAAGCTGATATTTGTTTAAAGTGCACCAGTCATGGCCAAGTTAGGCAATCCACTCCCGATTCATGTGCGAGCCTTTATTCGCTAACCCATATAATGGAAATGTGAGTAATTTCCTTCCGCTCACATCTGGAGGCATGCTGTAGGTTGAGTGACAGCTATAAGCTCCAGGGAAGCACTCTACTCACTCCGTTCACCTTGCAGACCAGCATGCGAACTTCGTGACAGTGAACTGACAAGGACCAATCATGCAGAACTGTGCAACAGCCCTCTTACAGGTCCACCAATGAAACGTAAATCATGGCGGCACCCAATGCTGGATCAGGGTGAATACAGGTAGCAATATAACAAAGGATGAGACATCAAAATGATCTTTAAAACCAATGCCATTTCCACTCCTTGATGGTTTAGCACAGGCAACGTGCACCTGGGCAATACAGATTCACTTTACATAAAGTATTTTTTCTTTCCCAAAAATGTGTTTGCTAAATTATAATTTAATGCCAAGACACATTCGACATTTGTAGAAAAGGTGCGCAGCCCCATACTGGTTCTTTAACCCCTTAAGGGCCGCTGACGTACCCTGTACGTCCTGTCCTCGGGTCTCCCTTAGAACCGCGGACGTACAGGGTACGTCAGCGGCGCCTAATCCCCCTCCCGCCCAATACTCACCTCCCCTCGCTGGATCCCTTGGCGATCTGGCAGGGAGGAAGCCTGCCCATGTGATTTACATGGGCAGGCGAGGCTGATGACGTCGCCACGCTGCATGGTGACCCCATGCAAAGCAATGGAGGGGAGGGGGGGGGGCTCCTTCGGAGCCCTCTATCTCCAACCATTGCAGCTAGGGAGATGCTTTTTACACTGCTGAAAAGGGGAGAGTCTCCCCTTTTCAGCGGTGTATAGCATTAACTGTTTTGCCGTTGGATCATGTTTCGGCGCCAATTTGCGCCAAAACGCGATTCGAACCTGGAGGGGGGCTGACATCTTGGATGTCAGCCAAGCCTCCAGGTCCCCCCCACCCACTGACAACCTCACCATATGTGTGAGGATGTCAGTGGGCCAGTTAACCATCTAGCTGCCATGTAGAGATAAGGGGATCCTAAGGATCCCTTTATCTCCCAATCCATGGCAGCTAGATGGTCATATTTGACATCATTTGAAAGGCCTGATTATGGCCTTTCAAACGATACCAAACATGACCGGGTTTGGTTTAAAAAAAATAATAATTTTTAATTAAAAAAAAAAACAACTTTTTTTTTATTTAAGTTTTTTTTTTGTCTGGGGGGGGTTTAATTAAATAGGACCTAGGCTGTCACCTAAAAAAAATTAGCACAAAATGGTCAGAATGAGCGCAGCGCACATAGGTGAACTGTCTCAGCAGTGAAGGGGTTAAAAAGCAAACGCATGTAAAAATTGGGTATTTCTAGTCTCGGGACAAAATTTTGAACCTATTTAGCCGGGGTCTTTTTGGGTGGTTGTAGATTTTGGGGATTAAATTACGAAAAAGTGTGTTTTTACCATTTTTTCCTCATATTTCATATATTTTTTATAGTAAATTATTCAATATGATGGAAATAATGGTATTTCTAGAAAGTCCATTTAATGGCGGGAAAAAGGGTGTATAATATGTGTGGGTTGAATAAACGAGTAAGAGGAAAATTTGACCTAAACACTAACAGCGCAGAAACGTAAAAACAGCAGCGGTCACTAAAAGACGGATTTGTGTAAAACCGCCCAGTCACTAAGGGGTTAAAACAGGAAACTAATCTATACCAAATGATGAACATTCTTAAGAAGACGGAGCTTACTCTTGTTCCCAGGCTTTGATTTTGTTCAGTTGTTCTGTGTCGTTGTAGACATTGTTCACCGGGAAGGTAATCACGAGCGCTGTTGCATTGTTGTAGTGCTCAGCTGCAAAATGTACAAACAATAGCACCATTAAAGGTTTTTCTGAAGAAAGAAAAAAAATCTCCGTCTGGAATATAGCAACAAATCAGCGTGCACTGGCAGGGTAATAGGTAAATGGACAGAACACCCTGTCCCAGAAGAAGAAAAAAAACCTTTTGGAGGTGCCAGTTATATTATTCTATTATGTGGTTCACATGAAATAAATCTAAAAAGAAAATAGGTTTAAAAAGAGTGAATTGAAAACCATAGGGGTTATTCAGAGAGCGCGGAAATGTCGCCGGACACTGAAATTCAGCGAACGGTGACATTTTGGCTATTCAGAAAGCAGGCAGTTTGTCAAATTTTGATGAATTTCCAGCATGTACGGTGCCTGTTCGAGGGCAGTGAAATCCCCTATAGAGAAGCAATGGTTTGTCTATTCAGAGAACACCGAACAGCAGTGAAAAGTTGAAGGGCCCTGCTGTTCGGTGTTTTCATTCGGCAAGTTTATTCAGGTGCATACCATAGGCTTCAATGTTAAAAATAATCCAGTATCTAATAAACCATTTATTAGAATATTCTGCAGTAAAAAGTAGATTTTTAGGATCTTTTGGGTAAATTTTTGTTAGAGTTTATTATTGCAGAGGCCATTTACACAGCCCAGCAATTCAAAGAACTGCATCACAGAGCTTGTGTGCTACATTCCCCATACGCAGCACAGAACTCGGTAAGACATACAAATGACATTTGCAGTTTCCCATTTTTTTTTGCATTCTGGGTCTGCTTTTACACAGAACCCTTCAATCAATGCCATAGCATATTGCGCTTTTTAGCAGAGTTCAAGTTTATGCAAATGTAAACTAAAGTAATTTGAGCAAAGTCCCTAGATCTTTCTCCATTAAGTAATAGGTAATCTATGCCACAGTGATCCCACAGGCTTGAGTAGGAACCTTGTCCCACCTACTCTGAAAACAAACATCTATAGCTTTGCCTGTGAGTTAAGGGCAGATCAACCACCATGTCAGTCCTACACCCGGCTTCAGCTAAGAATGCTGCAAAGCCAAGGTGTTATAACTCATTGTAACTCACCATCATAACCTCCCAGTACCAGCCATGGAAAGATGGGGCCTCCAAATGTACCCAGACAGGAGTCGTGCAGAGGTGACGTGTCATTCAGAGATGCAGGGGACCTGGAAGAAACAACCATGAAAAATAGTAAGGACACGGCCACTTACACTCAAACTAGCATGAGGAAGGATTAGCACGCAACGCAAACAGTTGAAGACTCCCCAAAACAGACACATTTTATCAAGTGATAGAGGACTCAAGGCAAACTGAAACTTTTTTTTTTTTTTTTAATATCGTAGGTGTACCAATCCGTGCTGCTGTCAAGGAAGCCATTAAGGACTTTGAACAAATGCATTTATTTAGTTTGGAAGAAAGTATAAATTCATAACCTCCACTATTTCAGCCCAAGGAAAAAAAAAAATGCAAATCAGGAGAATACTAGTTTTAGCAAACAACCAAACATTAATACGGATCCCAGATCATCAGCAAACACGTCTTCCAGAGAGTAGAAGCCAAGCCATAGGCCTCATTTCAAGCCAAGGGAAGAATTCAAAGAAGCATTTTAAGCCTTAAATATATGCCGGTCAATGGGATTTACTTTACTTTTGGATACAAAAATATAGACACGCAATAAGATCCTACTTACTGAACGCAGTACAGGAAGTGAGTGTGGTAATCTGCCCAGGTGAAGAATGGGTCGCCGATGCTGTGGTTTAGCACCGAGTAGCTGTTCTGGAAATAGTTCAGCACGCTGAGAATAGTGCAGTTATTGTTATACGGTGCCAGAGGAGCCAGGCAGATATCTTTCAGCATCACCGTCTCATTGTTGTATGTTGCAGTAATGTTCTGAATGGCATTTTGTAGATCCAGTACCTGGTAAATAAAAGTAGAAAATATTGACAAGCGTCACATGATGTTGGTACTCCGATCCCAAAGCAAAGCTTTGGCATGGAGGTTTGATTTCAGAGGGCACGGACTGGTCATGATGGTTACAACACAAAAGTATCACGGTTCCTTGTCTGTGCCCCGCTGTTACCCATCATAATGATAAACTCCAATATGCCATTACCTGGGCCAAAATGTTAAAGGCCAAAGGTGGTCCAAAGGGAACGTCGTTGCCTGACGGGTACGGAGAGTAGGTATGAACGGAGCTGTTGGGAGCGGTGATGATCAGCTGCTCCGTGCGAAAGAACGGCCCAAAATGGGAGTCAAAGTAATTTTTCTCCTGTCGAGCCTGGCTGTGGGGGTCTGACCACAGCTCCACCGGGTCTGTAGTGATCCTCAAATATTTGAGCCCGGCACAACAAACAGCAATGGCGGCAATCGAGAAGAAAATGACAATGAATGGCCTCCGGACGCAAAACGAACCCCACTTTGTGAAGGAAACTCTCAGAAAGTTCTCAAGTCGTTCCCCAGCAGAATCACAGCACGACGGGTCTCCTGCAACACAGCAAATTTAAACATGTAACCTATAAGATAAATATAACAACAGTAACGTAAATAATCAACGGGAAAACAACAACAGCAATAACGCTGATCATTTGTAGGAAACCGAAGTGTAGTAGATTTCAAGACTGGTATTTCAGAATGAGCTTAATTACAGAAAATATGGAACAAAACTCCTTACAGAGGGGGGGGGGGGGGACCAAATACAGTCTCTAGTGCTACCAGGTAGCGCCATCTTCCTTCAACAATGCTGTATGTATTGTAACCGGTTGCTCTCAGAGAAATAGTGCTAGTAAGTGCTTAGATTTCAGAGTAGGGATTAAAAAGATACAGGATTTCCTTGCAGGAAAACAAACTGTCTCGGTATGACAGGCTTTCCATCTACTGCATCAAGTAGGATTTTTATGCCATAGGTATATCCATAGCCAGCCATCCCCCCCCCCTACCCAGCGTTATACATGACCAGGTGTAATTACAGTAGTGTCTTGACAAATCCAGGTAGCTGTGGGACACTAGAGCTATAGATCTGGCTTCTCAACAATTATTCTACACAAATATGCTCAGGAAAATGCTACTTGGCTCCTAAATACATGGAATTGGCTACGGTTTTCTTACTGGCTACTAACTAGAATATACTTTTGCAAAGCCTTGCTTCCAGGCTTATGCACGTGGGATCATAAGGATTCCGTGACTTGCCCGTCATGCTAAACTGTCTACAAACCCAAGTGTGATTTACAGCGACACAAAAAATACAATTTATAGCCTTCAAACCTGGGATCTCAAAGTCTGCCCCCGCAGATGTTGGTTGCCTAGAATTCCCAGAATTCTTTTAACAGTTAGCCAGGGAATCATGGGAGTAGTATTTCAGAAACAGCTGGGGTTGGGGAAGGTGCAGTGTTGTAACCCAAGCACTTAGGTTTGGACTTTATGTTGAAAGAGGCTCAATAAATTTTAGGCATAATAACTGAAAGTATGCAGGGTTATTGGATTTAGAACCTCATTTTATTGCGCTGTAACCCTTCCCCTCTGGTAAATCAGATTTATTTTGTGTACAGCTGCATGAACGCAAATATCACATGCACAGTCTCCTGTAAATCTACACAAAGCAAATAAACAAAAAATAGCTTTCATAGAATAAAGTCTGTCAAAATGCCAGAGGAATTCGTGAGGCCAATTTTGTCAGATTATACATAAAGCAGGGCTCAAAATTTCCACTCGCCTACTCGCATTTGGAGAGTAGAAATTAAGTGAGGGCGAGTGGAAATGTACACGCAGGCAGCACAATACGTTATTTTGTGCTGCGTATTTCAGCAGTGCCACCGAGCAGCCCCCCCCTTCCCCAGGCTGCACAGTGGCAGGGAACAGCTGCCTAACCTGACCCAGTATGTCTCGGTCACTGGCAGGAGGTGGAGAAGAGCTTCCCTGCCTCCTCACTCTGCTCACACTGGGCTCTGATGACTGGGGTCTGATGTCTTGATATGTTATTTTTAGAACTTTATTCTAAATAAAACCTTTAACTTTAATTTCATAAGAATTTAAGGGGGTGTGTTTAGGGGCAGAGTTATGGGCTGGGTAGGGGTTAGGTGGAGCAACTGGTGGCGCGTAACTCTTATGGCCTGGTTAGTAGCTTGGGACTTGACGTTTTGAGCCCTGTATGAAGTACAAAACAGCATAAATAAATTCCAAGAACCCATGTATTAAATCAAAAGTGGATTTATTCGAGTACCAACAAGGACGACGTTTCGACCAGAACTGGTCTTTGTCAGGTCTACACACAAGTGTATGAAGTACAGGTATACCCTGCTGATCTGTCCCTAGAGTGTCATAAGTGCTGCCACAAAGCAGAGCGAGGGGGGTTTGCAATCCCCCCCCTCCCAAATCACCAGCTTCTTTAAAAACTCATACAACACATGCAGACATCAGACAGGGACCATATACAGGACTGTGCAGTACGCAGGTACAGTGCTACAAGGGAATATGCAGTACAGTATGTGCGGTGTTGCCTACCTTTGCACCAAAAGGGTTGAATTTACGCTTTGGAGCAACATATCAAATTGCTATAATGCAGGATATGCACCATAGAGCTTTGATATTATTTAAAGGGATACTCCAGGCAATATGACCACCTCAGCTTTTTAAGGTGGTCATATTGCCTGAAGTATCCCATTTTTTCCCCCAGCCTTCTACTTTTTCCCGATCGGCTGATATTGCCGAGAGAAGCGGTGGACTTTACTCCGCCCTCCCAGCTGTCAATCAGCCGATCGGGTTTCAAGGTCCCCGCGTTTTGGAACTCTCGGCAAAGCTGGGATGTCATCGCCCTAGAAGCGCGATGACGTCCCACCACTCCGGCAGAGTCGCGGGAACGCGCAGGAGAAGGAGCTGGAGCCGCTGCCGTCTCCTCCTCGTTCTCTTCCGCCTAAGTTTTTAGACGAGAAGGCGGGGTGAACTTCAGCTCTCCTCGCCGCTCGTGAACATGCGCTGCTCCGCACATGCGCGGTTGAATGAGCTGATTGGCTGGTTTACGTGATAGGCGCGCATGCGCGCTTTGCACGTAAACCTTAAGCCAAGTTCCAACTTTAACACGACGGGAGCGGAAGAGGGAGGGAGGGGAGTAAAAAAAAAAAAAAAAAAAAAAAAAAAAACACGCCATTGGAAAAGTGTAATTTTTAGGGTAAGTATAACATTAAAAAAAATATATATATGTACTGAATGACTAGTTAGGGCAATAGGTTTAATATAAAGTAAAAAAAAAAAGGGGGGTGATTTTCAGCTTGGCGTGTTCCTTTAAGGATCATTAAACACACAGGCCATGTACTCGCAATTATGGAACCTACCTGAAATTGGGGTCGAGTTTACAGAGTAGGCCAATGTACTGTCAATTGGGGCGTATTCTGATACAATGTTCTTTCTCCTGCAATGAAAAAATAAAATTAAAAGCTGTTGTGTCATCCGTTTTATGACTCTTTCCACATAGTAACAGATAAACTACTTGAAAAAGGTCTAGGATCGAGTTACTGTCCCAATATCTTGCCACACGTTTCTGGGGACAGAGTAAAACACTTTTTGGACTTAAATACCATCACACTGTAATCAAAATGTGCTTCATGCCCTGTCGCAGAGCACTTCTGGAGCAAACATGAACATCTGTAGCAATGAGACAACACTTAAGAATTTTATATAAAATATTTCATAATAATCCTGTGAAAACAAACAGGACTCCATAAAACGACAAGGATTAGGATTAATCTATATAATGCTATAACCTCTAAATTAGCAAATTAAACTATTCAGCACGTTTGTGTATAGACGGCCCTGCACACCTCATGCTGAATTTAAGTCAGAAGACTAGTGTGGGGAGGTTGTGATCCACAATCCCTATAGTCTAAGGGCACGGTTGTCCCTCTGCCCTGCACAGATGCACATGCAGCCAGAAATGGTGTCTCAGGCCCATTTTATTAAAGAATTAGAGCATTTATAAATCCAAATTGATAAACCCTCACTAACATTGTAGGATTTGAGGATAAGGTGTTTCTAGGCGGTGTTTATGACAGAACAGCTTCAACTTACCTGAAGCACCAGGCACCGATGATAACTGCAGAGAAGAGGAGTAAGAATGCAACATAGACTATCCACATGATGACCGCCATGGCATCGAGTCCAAAAATAAGCCAAGGCACTGGCGGTGGAGGCGGCTCTGGTAAGTCGCCGCACATAAGAGAACAGTCCTGACAACTACAAGGAGCTCCATCCTCATCCACGGCCTCGTTGCATCCTTTGGTGGCATTGTTCATGGGAATCTTTTGAGGCTGTGGCAAATCTAGAAAGGAAGAGCAACAAGGAGGATCGAGCTTTAAAACAAAACCACAACCATCCTTTAACCTTAACAAGAATGATACGTCTGACAACTGAACATGACTTCTCATTCCATATTAATGGGATCATTTGCAATACAAGTCACCAACCTGAAAAGATGGGAGTTATGGAAAAGGGAACTTGTCCATTGCTCTTGTCAAACATATACTGGATCCAGTTGGTGGCATTACATTCAGACACATCCTTCCCACACAGCAAACCTAAAGCCTTAACATTACTTGAAGGAGCTTCCACGTCTTGGCAGGCGTTGTACATGGCTGAGGTAAAAAGAAAAAGTCAAGTGTCAGAAGGAATGAGAATCTCCAGTAGTAAATCATAGGTTCTTAAACGTTGACTATTTTGAGCAGGGTAGTAATTCGCTTCATCTTTTAGCCAAAATCACACAAAGCGTAGGTTAAGTACCACTGTACTTCCATTATGCACTTGAGACGAAGACGAGTACTTTCCAAAGTTTTGATTAAACGTCATGTCGGATTATAAAGAAAGCAGATTTCCTTTGTGCTTTTAAGTCTCCAAATAAATCTCTTCAGTTACTTGAGCATTAAACAGTATTGCAATGATGATTAGGGGTAAGCGCATACAGCTGAAATGCATTTTAAGGGTTAAAGGGTCTTGTTTGTTGACTGATCTGGGGATCCATCAACTGCCAGATTGCATGATGTCCAAAATCAAAGCAAGATTATGGAGAGAGGTCAGTTTAGATTAAGTCGGAAACCCAGGCAGCACCAGCTTCTTCGTCAAGGCCAAAGCATCCTGTTGCAAACCACGTGCCGAGAGAAAAGTGATCACAGACTGCACTGGCTGCAAACCCAGAACAAAAGTAGAATCATTCATTGACAAGAGCTTTGCAAGTGAACACACTCCAGCACTTACCGTTTGCAAATCGATCCCCGATGTAATAGCTCAAGCCTGTGATGCTTACATTTCCAGGGCCGGTGCCATTCACTGTCTGCGTGACGGTCAGGAAGTCTGACTGTCGGGGGCTGCAGGTCAGCTCGCAGAACAGCGTTATAAAGTTATAGAAACAAGAAGGACATCTGCGAATATAAAAAAAAAAAAAATTAGTACATCAACTTCTGTAACATGTGCAACATCAGGACAACCATTATGATAAATAAATACTAGGGCTGAAACAGCAAATTCATAATAGTTAACTATTCTCATTATTGATTAATCTGTCTGTACAGCACAAACACTGTATAGAGTCACACGGAGTTAAAGGTTAATAACCTCAGATGCGGCTTCGGAACCGATTACAGAAGACATGCTGCTGCTGTACTCCATATGATTTAGTTGTAGGGTTGTGTCAGACATAACCAGTCTGTTTCCATTTATTTTACAATAGTAGCAGAACTACAGCACAGGCCCGGAGGTGCTGCCACTGGGTGGAGGAACTATACGGCCAGTGTTTTATCCATACTTTGAGCTGGAGTTCTGGGCCACCACCCCACCCTGGTACACAGCTGCCATCCCTCCCCTCTAAAAAAATGCCCACCCTTAGATCCAGACTCTTGCCCAAACTCACGTCTGGTGCTCTGGCCAAACCCCCCCCCCCCATCTGCGGTCCACCCCTCACCCACTCAGTTTGCTCATGAACTTATTTTAAAAGTCACACTGTAGCTTAAGGTGGCCAGACTGCATGGTTTAGGACCATTTTCATATGTCCAGGCATAGCCTGGTGGCGGCGGCGTTTCCAGCAGCTTTGTGCTCGCTTTGAGTTACCCAAGAAAGGTTTTAAGCGCCTTCTTTCTCAGTCCTTTTTCCCTGCTGTATTGTTGAGTTTATACTGAGATTGTCGGTCAACGCCAGAGATGGTAACTCAGATGGTCAGTCAACTTGTAGATGGTAACTCAGGGTAATGGTATTTTCTGAAATGAAAGTTTTTGTCTCAATGCCTGACCTGGAATAACCCAGAGGACAGGCGTGAAACAAATGTTGCAAGCGGTCACTGCTCTTAGGAAGTGAAAGCGTGATTCCCAGGCGATTGTTGAGCGCACAAATTGGTCATGTCATGTTGTTTTCCATCCTAGAATTTTAATGTTTTATTTCTGTTTCCTGCCTGGAATGAGAGACATGCAGTGTTTACTGTAGATACTCGAGCATACCGCTAGATTTGGGTGACAAATTTACCTTTAAAATTTGGAGGGGTCGCGTTCTATTCGAGACATCTGCATCGCGTGTAGAAAGAAAAAAAAAAAAAAACTTGACTTGCTCAGGGATCCCAAGTCTCCCAGAAGTTCTGGTAGTCGCCCTGAATTTAATGTGGGCTCACGGACGCCCGCAAACACTTCAGACTCCCAGATTGGAGAGAGGTGGGATCCATCACGGTCAGAGGGCACGCTCGGATTAAGCCAATCATTCAAGATCGGCTTAAAACTGAGCATGCACCCTCACTCTGGTACAGTATAATTTTGCTCCTTGCATTATATTTGAGTCTTGAGTATTCTCTCATTTCCACAATAAATCTCTATCCATTGTGTTATATTCGGGTCGTGCTATACTCTAGTATCTATGGTACTCCAGTATGGAAATTCCAGGCAGAGTAAATCATTGGGGGACGGGGGGGGGGGGGGGGGACACAATGCAGCCTGGTTTTGATGTGGTTCTGCGACCCTTTGTGTTCTGCATCAGTGTCTCTAAACTGTATGTGGTCACGCAGGCACCATCTACCTTTCAGCTTCTAAGCCTAGAAAACTGCCATATGGTCCGTTCCCTTCAATTAGGTTGTCCCTCCATGGTTTTGTGTATTTATTATTTTCATCTATTTAGTTGGACGATTATTTTTTCCAATTAATCAATTTCATTGGATAAAGAAAACTAAAGATTTTTTGTTTACTTGAATGCAAAACTATGTACAAAAAAAATAAAAATCAACAAACCCCCTCCCTACTTTTCTTGCGCAATTTGCATAGTGTACATACATACTTAAATTGCATATCTCCCTTTACACAAACAAGGTACACGAGTGCTTGGTCAGAATGATGAAGTGCTGTGTGCGCAGCTCAAGCCCATGTCTTTCTCTCCAAATGAACTCTAGCGTTTGGATAGACCTGATGATGTCTGCATGAAACCGAAGGGGGGGGGGGGGCACTCCATGCAGTCTGGCCACCTTAATAAGCTACAGTGTGACTTTTAAAATAAGTTCATGAGCAAACTGAGTGGGTGAGGGGTGGACCGCAGATGGAGGGGGGGGGGGGTTTGGGCAAAGCACCAGACCCAAGTTTGAGCAAGAGTCTGGATCTACATTAGGGTAAATCCGAGCTCTACTGTCATAAGGTACACTTTAAAAAGCATTTTCCCCTTGATCATTCCTCAATCCCATCATTTCCAACACAGCATCCTCCAGATTTGGATTTTACATAATAGGAGTTTTGATCTATTATTTTCGCATGTTACATATGTATTTATGTACAAATGTTAATCTGTAGTCTAGAACAGCAGATAGGCTAGGGTCAACAAACGCATTATTCGCAGCGACTGTCAAAAAGTGCATCCGAACGCATTGACGTATTTTTTCACAGAATGCGTGAAAACGGTCAGACGGCGCGCATTTTTGTGCGTGATTCTTTACAGATCGTCAATAAAACACTTTTTGCGTCTGGACGTTATGTAGGCTGGACATTAGCAGCCTTCTGACATCACCTAATCACGCACACACGCCGCCGCAGCACTTCTGCGTTCTCAAAAAAAAAATGCGTTTTCCGCTTGCCTTGCAAGGCCGGACTTTCGTGCGGCCGGACTTTGTATATTGGCAGTCATTTGCTGCTACTATGGCTGTAATTAAGTGCGCCTAAACGCACATTAAAAATGTGTTAGTCTGACCTCAGCCTTAAGGGGAGGTATACGAGAATGGGGTCTGGTCAATCCTTTGCCCCAACAACTGATGCAAGGCTGTAATAAACGAATATCACACGGTATCCCTGCATTGTAATATAAAGCACATAAAATAATTTTTTTGCCTCTCCCCACCACAGAAATGACCGAGTTATGTACACAAGAAGGTTAGATATTTGTTCTATATAGGCCAACTTTAAGCTATATTTCATTATATCGAGGTGTCTCTTTAAAAAGATCAGCAAGGTCCTGTTGGAAAAAGAAAAAGTCAAACCTTTTGCGGGCAGCTACGGGACTGAGATCCAAGAGGAATACCAAAGCAAGAATACAGGAGAAAGATGTCATCACATGAAGATATAAAACATGATCTACCTGGAGAGGAACTGCAAAGGGAGCTGTAAGTTGCTGTTCAGTGTATTCAGCTGCTGAACGTCACAGCAGACGCTGACATTGCCATAGTATAAGGAAGGGCAGAGTTGCTTTAAGAGGGGGGGAAAAAAAAAACAAAAAACAAGATCAATGTGAGGGACCAAAAAAAAAACAAATCCAGACAACTACATTCATAATTTTGTTTTCCTTTAAAAGTTTCACAATAAAAACATACTTTTAATTTCAGATATGGATAAATGCAAATGTGAGAAGAAGCAAAAAAGAAAAGGTACTGATGGAATACAAGATACAGTGACACGACACCAAGACTTTGCTGTAGTGTTCAGAATTTCATTTTGCAGACACATTATATACACATAGTTGCAAGATTTCACTTGGATCAGCAGCGGGATACTGACCCGGAATGGCTTCGCTCTGTATAACCCACATTAACTCTTTGGTTTTGTGTGTGGTTATTGTACTTGGAATAGCGAGTCAATCGGTAACGATTGTGCAAGAAATGGCAGTAAATAAGGCTCCGTGTCATGCAACAAATAACACTTTTTTGTAAATAAGGTCAGCAGTTCAAGGATCTCAAACTTTGCCACCCCACCTATTGTTGCTAAACTACAACTCCCATGATTCTCTGGCCATCTATTGCATGCAAAGATTTCTGGGGATTGTAGGCCATGAGCAATTTACATCCCTGTATACAAGAGTATGAATCCATAGTGAGGTACACGTCTGCACTACCCCACGAAGAACCTGTAGAGATATACTTCAGGGTACATTCTTATACAGGAGATCGTATGAAATGTTGCATTTCTACAGTAAAGAACCACTTCATAGCATGCCTTGCATGAGCAGCCCCTATGTTTCTCTCCACAAGATACAGACTATCCATAGAAACAAGCAATAGGTCGGTCACAAGCGGATTTATTAGTCGCATGGGTTTACAACATTTCAGTCTGCATTTGAGCCTTTGATCGGGCATGCTTGCCAAAGCAGAGAATGCATAGCTGAAGCGTTGTGAATTCTTTTTCCTAATAGATTGACTGGAATAGATCACACCGGTGCTTGTTACTCTAAGACAGACTTCTATAAAATCGCAGAATGAAGAGATTCAGCATTGCTTTAGGGCCCCTTCACACTAAGCGATTTATCGCACGTTTTTTGCCGCGATATTGTGCATATTTCCGCACGATATCGCTCTATGTAGCTTCTCTAATGCATTACAATGGAGCTGCTCACATCGCACAGCTCAATGTCACCTGTACACAACCCTTTTTGCGCGATTTCACAGTATTATCGCGCAGTATCGCTCAATGTTGCGTATATGAAAATCACGCGGAACAACGGGCGATTTTCATGTCGTTAAGTGTGAATGGGCCCTTATGGTGTAACAATAACAGTTTGCAACATGCACAGTCCTCTTTCTTGAGATAAGGTGGTCAGCAACCTTCACCCTCTAGAGGTTTTTAAACTGCATCTTCCATTATCCCCAGTCGCTTATAAGGATGGCTGAGCCTCATGGGAAAACATTACAAAATCAAGAGGGCCAAGTTTGCAGACCATGTTTCTAGGGTTGCACCGATACTAGTATCGGTGCCGATACCGGGTACTGCAGGAGTACTTGGTACTCGTGCAGTACCCCCGATATCGGAAGACGGCATTGAGCCGGCATCCGAGGGGCTCTATCCGCATTCGGACAGGCCCTGCAGCTGTTCTTCGCGTTCTTCCATTCTTACCTTCCTGAGCGACGCCGGGAAAGTCTTCGCACGTGCGCTCGTTGGAAGGCCCCCAGCGGCGATCACGTGGTCCCACGTGATCGCGGCTGGGGGCCTTCCAATGACCACACGCGCGGAAACTTTCCCGGCGTCGCTCAGGAAGGTAAGTATGATCGCAGAGAGCTCCAGGTGCCTGTCCGAATGCTCTATCCATGAGAGCTGGGGGGCACATCCACGAGAGCTGAGGGGGGGGGCACATCCACGAGAGCTGAGGGGGGGGCACATCCACGAGAGCTGAGGGGGGGGGCACATCCACGAGAGCTGAGGGGGGGGGCACATCCACGAGAGCTGAGGGGGGGGCACATCCACGAGAGCTGAGGGGGGGGCACATCCACGAGAGCTGAGGGGGGGGGCACATCCACGAGAGCTGAGGGGGGGGGCACATCCACGAGAGCTGAGGGGGGGGCACATCCACGAGAGCTGAGGGGGGGGCACATCCACGAGAGCTGAGGGGGGGGGGCACATCCACGAGAGCTGAGGGGGGGGGCACATCCACGAGAGCTGAGGGGGGGGCACATCCACGAGAGCTGAGGGGGGGGCACATCCACGAGAGCTGAGGGGGGGGCACATCCACGAGAGCTGAGGGGGGGGGCACATCCACGAGAGCTGAGGGGGGGGCACATCCACGAGAGCTGAGGGGGGGCACATCCACGAGAGCTGAGGGGGGGGGCACATCCACGAGAGCTGAGGGGGGGGCACATCCACGAGAGCTGAGGGGGGGCACATCCACGAGAGCTGAGGGGGGGCACATCCACGAGAGCTGGGGGGGGGCACATCCACGAGAGCTGGGGGGGGGCACATCCACGAGAGCGGGCACATCCACGAGAGCGGGCACATCCACGAGAGCGGGCACATCCACGAGAGCGGGCACATCCACGAGAGCGGGCACATCCACGAGAGCGGGGGGGGGGCACATCCACGAGAGCTGGGGGGGGCACATCCACGTGAGCTGGGGGGGCACATCCACGAGAGCGGGGGGGGGCACATCCACGTGAGCTGGGGGGCACATCCACGTGAGCTGGGGGGCACATCCACGTGAGCTGGGGGCATTTTTATATGAGGTCTGTTCTTATTGGAAAGCGGTCACATGACATAAAATAAAAGTATCGGTACTCTGTATCGGTGAGTACTTGAAAAAAAGTATCGGTACTTGGTCTTAAAAAAGTGGTATCGGTGCATCCCTACACGTTTCCCAAACCTGTCCTCAGGACCCCCTAACAGGCCAGATTTTACAGATCCCCTTGGGGAAATGCAGACTGAATCCTGCAATCACTGAGCAGCAAATCATATCACCTGTGCTGTGCTTCACATATCTGGCAAACCTGGCTTGTTAGCGGATCCTGAGGACAGGTTTGGGAAACACTGCTCTAGATAATTAAAAGGAGGTCACAATGAAGGAAAAAAGAAAAACAAAAGAATAATAGAAGTATCTTACCTGTAGCTGTTCATGTCCTTCCTCAGGCAGGGCTTTAGGGGGTCCGGAATATGCACAATTCAGTGGAAGACCTTCAGCTGATTGTGAACACTGTCCATACCATACGCACTCCTGAGAAGACACCTTGAAATCCAAATGAGAAAAAAGGAAAAGGGCATGAAATTCTGCAATGCAAACAACACGAGGACTCAATTTCCTGCCCTCACTGGGTGAATGTAGAGGTGCCTTGGCAACGATTACACGTAGTTGCTCTTAAATTTGTTTTACATTGTGAAGCATTCAGGGAAATATTGCTTCATAGAAGAAAAATAACATACAAAGATCTCTAGAGTGTAAGCTCCTGTGAACAGGGTCCTCGTCTACGCCTCTGGTTTCTGTTTCCTAGGTCTAATTTGTCTCATTCCCCATTGGTTAATGGAAACGGTTGTAGCGGATAATAATCACTGACTTTAGGAGGGAGATTGTGGAGAATTAGAAGACAAAATTAACACATACCTAAATAAAGATAAAGGCATCTCAAAGCCACACTAGGCATGTCCATCCCAGGAAATGCCGGGGGCCGGCTGCTGCCCTGGCCATTGCAGAATGCATGAAGTGGTTGCCATTGGCTGACCTAGTGGAGAGCAGTCAGACAATCCATCCCGTAGAACAAGGCTTGACAAATTGCTTTGAATCGAGGAGCCAGCTACAAAAGTTAGGAGCTAGTTTTTGCTTCAGACTAACAAAGCTTTACTTTCAACAACTCAAGATATACTCACACAATACCTTTTTTTTTTTTTTATTTATAGGAGTACCAGTACTCTTTTTGCCAGGTACACGAGATACCTTTATTTAATGTCATGTGACGCGTTCCAATAAAGTTTTTGCTGAAAGACTGTCCAATTTCTGATAGTATTGAAACGTATGGCCAGACACCCCATTTACTCACTGCAAACACAGACACACAACAGTCCTCATATATAAATACATACACCAGGGCTGGATAGATTTACATTAAATGTAGGAGACAGGAAAAAAACATTGAAGCCAACTAGAGGTTTAGATGCCAAAGACTGCTTTTAGATTGGTGTAAAATAAACTGGAAATTTGGGAGCCAGGAGTAAAATTCTAGGAGCCAGTGGCTACCAGGCCCCTGGATTTGTTAAGCTCTGCTGTAGAAGATATATGTAAATGTTTGCCCTCATCCCCTGATGAGATCTTAATGCAAACTGAAATATTGACACTAAAAGGATTCTAGAGAAACGAGACAGGATTTACACACTATGTGGATCCCATAAGAGCCAGTCCAACGAGTAGTATTTGCTATAGTACCATAGATGAAGAGATATTAACTAATGCTCACACATGACCAGGCCTGAACAGCAATCTGGACACCAGTTTCATGTGCTTCCCAACCACTCTAATTAGCTGCTCTCCTGCTGCCAATGGAAGCACTTCCATAATTATGTATTTACAAGCCCAGGTGCACATTCGCACGACAATTTAGGCCGGGGTCAGACAAGCGTTTTTCAGAGCGGAAGGAACTTCCATGAGTGGTAGTTCCTTCAACGCGACGCCCATCTGGCCACCACGCTGAGTGCAGTTAGTGCACTCAGTGCTGCAAGGCTCCATCCTCCTATGGAGGATCACGCTTTGCAGCTGCGTCGTAGCATTTCGACGTGGAGGCTTTCCGCATGTCCACTGTACATTGGCCGGCCCCATCGAAATGTCACACCGCTGCGTCGGAAGGCACATCAGTACGGGTACACGTAGTGCGCTCATCTGACACTGGCCTTACCAAGCTACAAGTTGATGTCAGCAAAACAAAATAAATTATCAAATTTCAAACGAAACTAAAAACAACTAAATCTGGATGTACCAAACTGCTGGAATATAGACAAAAGCAAACAAGACCACCATCAGCAAGTAAAAACAACACGAGCAGCTCCCGGGACACCCAGGCTCGTGTCAGACGAGCGCACGGATCACGTCCGTGTCGCCGCACATTTGTACGTCCTTTATAGCATATAATTATGACCAATGGAGCCCCACACACGAAGTACGTCCGCACCGAACTGCGGACATACAACGGACGCGGAAAATGGACTCAGGTTAGGCAAGAAGGTAAATCCGCTAGAACGGACACACAGAGTGCCATAGCTTTGTGTGTGAGTGATGAACTAAGTCAGACAGACTGCATTTTTGACGAACAAAATGTTTTTCATATTCATTTATTTTCCCAACTACATCAGTCAAAAAAAAGTCAGTCACAAAAACGGACTGTGTGGCCACTACCTTGTCGTCAGAGCCGAGCCTAAGGGTCCTATTCCAAGGTTGTTGTAAACTTATCAGAGCCATTGGATTCTATGGAGTTAGGTTCACAAACACCTTGGACCTCCTACAATGTTACCTTTTTATTGTGTGGAATAATAATCTATAATCTAACTTTACAAATATTGGGCTGGCTTCTTTTTAGAAATTTAGGTGAAGGTTTTTCTTGGTCCTCTAAAACCTGGGTAAAAGCCCGTGCTTTTATGTAACCTTACGTTTTGAGGATCTAAATGACAACATTGTGTGTCTGTACAATGACCTTTTTCTTGCATATCTAGCACATTATTTACAGATAAACAGTTCCCTTTTCCATATCTTGAGGAACTGTTCTACGCAGATTGTGACAAGATGGTCCGGGATTTAAAAGTCATTTACCGGACAGAGCTGGCCGTCTCACTGCTTGCAGACTGAGGACCACCTACACAATGTACTCCTCGGGCCCCCTATAAGTCCAGCTGGTGAAGCTGCACGGATAGAAATTTGTCCAGAGACTATTACATCTGTAACAGCTGCCCAATATTAGCCGCTATAATAGAAAACGAGCTTGTATGGTTATGGCCATTAAAGTATTCCCTCCTGGAATCCATTGAAAGGAGAGAGAAAAGACAGTAGTACGTAAATACCTTTATTGCATTAAGGTCTGGTTCACACCTGGGCGTTTTACAGCGCGTTCCTACGCGCTGTAAGGCTGGGGTCAGACTGAGGCAGTGCGAACGCGCGTGCAGGCACACATAATCACGGCCGCACTAGCAGCAAATGCCGGGCAATGACGGCCAATATACGAAGTACGGTCGCACGAAAGTCCGGCCGCGCAACGCAAGTGGCAAACGAACGCATTTTTTCGAGAACGTTAAACTGCTAGTACTGACGTACAGAGTGCGCTGCGCCCGCTAGCGGTGTGTGTGCGTGATTAGGAGATGTCAGACCCTGCTAATGTCCGGCCAACATAACGTTCAGATGCACAAAGTGTTTTATTGATGATCCGTACAAAATCACGGACGCAAATGCGCATCGTATGACCGCTCTCGCGTACTCCGTGAAAAAATACGTCCATTCGTTCGAACGCACTTTTTCACAGACAACGTGAAAATGCGTTCGTCTGACCCTAGCCTAAAACGCTCAAAACACTGGAATCCCATTATTGCCTATGGGCAGGATTCACACCTGCGCGTTTTACAGCGCGTAAGAACGCGCTGTAAAACGCCCAAAGAAGTACAGGAGCTGCTTTGGGGCGTATTTCAGTGCATTTGCGGCCATAGTCTTCCAAAAACACGCGTACGACACGCGTTTCTAATTGTCAAAAACGCTCATAAAACGCCCGACAAAAACACACGTAAAACGTGCATATGAGATAGAATCTATGATCCAAGCGAGCTACAAGGACAACACGACACGACAACTCCTGACACACTTTCACTTCTCTACTGCCGCAGTTCATTCTTCAATAATCTCTCCATATACGTTAGGTCATCAATCCATCCTTACTAACCTGCCAGAGCAGCTCCTACACCTGAGAAACACATGCAGCAAAAGGGGCTACCAAGACCACGTCTCCAAATCCATAGACGACAAAGCCATATGCACAATACTAAATACAACGAGGTACAAATGCATAAGAGTAAAAGGAGACAATTTACGCCCAGTGCAGCCAACGCCATGCAATCTTTAATGAAAACCAACGAGGGCCAAGCACTACAACCATAAGTTCATCCTTCAAGAAAAGGTTGCTTTGGAGTGTCTAGTCCTCACCCATTTTCATTCAATTTCTAGCACTCCAAAATCCAGCAGTCAGATAGTCCCGGGCTCGAAAACCTCTGGTTTATCATTCTACCGGTACAAAAAAAAAAAAAAAAAATATATATATAATATAAAATAAATATTTTCGGCCTGGCTTCTGAAAATGCACACTTAGCCCCGGGATTAAAATCCAGCCTTGCTCCCAGACATCTCCACAAACCTGAGCAATTTATCTTTATTCCAAAATTACTGAAAAATACACGGTGTTCCTGTCCTGTGGGCCTTGGATGGTGTACAACAGCAAATTCGCTAAACGTTCAGCTTGACCCGCTCTAGCTCCAAGAAGTCTACCCGACTGTCCCACCCAGCCTGGGATCCATCTCATTAGCTCTAAACATCCGAGGCGTTCACAGCAAAAAGCTCAGGGCAGGCTATAAATAAAGTGCAATTAACAGGTTTAGATGTTAGTCTGGATAAATAATTACAGCTCAGCACTAATTATAAAATGTGTGTTATAGAAAGAGGTCTCTGCTCTTTGGATAGGCCTCCTGTTATTCATATTAGAAGGGGTTTTATGCTCATTTGTGATGTTTGAAGGTACAGGATAAGTATCTAGAGTGGGACATCGCTAAAGGCAATCTCGCAAGAGGTAACATCAGTTTAAAAGACACTTTGACTCACATGTCAACACATAATGGACATAAACAACATTTCCTCAATGGTGGATCAGCAGCAACAGGTCCACCTGCTCATCACTGATCTACCAGGGGGCATGAGTTTTGTTAGCGCATGGAATAAAGCCAATTGTCAGACGAGCGTTTTTCCGAGCGGAAGGAACGCCCGTGAGAGTGGACATGCCTTCCAGTCTCATGCCCATCTGGCCGCCTTACTGAGCGTACTTAGTGCACTCACCGCTGAAAGGCTCGATCCTCCTATATAGAGGCTCCCTCTTTGCAGCCCTGAATGTGCGTCATAGCGTTTCAACGGTGAGGCTTTCAGCACGTCCCCTGTAACGCGCGCAATTCATGCGCGTGGCCAGCCCTGTCAAAACGTCACAAAGCTGTGATGGGCATCGGAAGGCACGTCAGTACATGCGCCCGTCTGACACTGGCCTAACAAATCCCAGTTTCAGGTAGAAACTGGTTACAATAAATGTTACCCTGGCTCCATCTTTCAGGTATATAATGCAAACGGAAATGTTCCTCAATGTCTAGCTGACCACAATTTTTCTTATTGGCTCCCAATTTTAACATGTGTTTGACAAGTCCTGGTTGAGGGCCACTACCACCAACGGTCCAGGATATTGGGGACCAGGACAGCAGGAAGCCAGTTTTTGTAGCCATGTGCAATGCACAGGTCGGATGGTTTATGCTAGTGGACAAAGGGTAAGAAAATAAAAAAAGTGGCAAAATTGAGGTTGGTATTTGTAAAGTATCTATTTTTACCAAATCTGCAGAAATAAACGTAAAAGCAGAAGTAATGCTTCACACGCTGTTCGATAATAACGGCAAACGTGTTCTGCCCAACGAGGACGCAGATCTTTATGTAGGTCTCGTAATCAATGTGGTTTCACCGGTGTCTATTTGCAGGGTTATTCAGTGAAAGGTGAAACTCAGGAGAATTGGCAGGAGAAGAGAACACTCTAGGCCAAACAGATTTGGAAAGTGAGATAAATGGGAGAATTTTTCTGGTTTGGCTATTTTGACCTAGAAGTTTCACTTCTCCAGTCATTCTCCTGAGTTTCACCTTTCTCTGAATAGACCTGATCGTGTGCTCTTTATTAAAGTGAAATTAGAAAACTGCTTTTTTAACCTATTCAGTACCAAAACTGGAGTGTGACCCCCTGGAGAATTTAAATTCCGAAGTGAAAACTCACTCGTCGCCCTATATTACTGCAACAAGCTAAAAGGAGCAGCCCCTACCCTCACTGTAACAAAAAGCTCAAAGTTTACTGTTGCATCATATCAGCCAGGGAGAGGGAAGGAGAGCTCTTAGTTCATTCACTGATTTACAGGGATAAGAATCGAGGGGGTTATAATGACTGAAAATCCCTGTACAGTGATACAGTGCAGATACAAGGTGTCCCTTTAAGAAGATGTTAGGTGCACGACATGACCCCGTAACGAAACCCTGAAAGCCAAACGACTCTTCCTCTGTGTAATGACGATTCCCCTGGTTCACCCAGTTAGTTTCACATCCCTAAAAGCAAAGAGAAACAACTTGCTTATGCTTTCACAAACAAATTAATATTTAAACAAATACATGACCCACATACAAAATGTTTATCAAGACGGGAGCTACTGGGAATTGAGCTGAAGCCCAAATCATTTGTTCAGAATAGAAGGATCCGCCCACGAAGGTCTATCCCACCTTCTGGCTCTGAATTAGCAGTTATATGATCAGTTCACAATTTAGTGAATGATCCCGCAGGTCTGCTTTTGTACACATCACTTATTCTGCTTGGACTAGTGACCAGAAGCTGGGTTCTTGATGGCACCTGGTAACTCCAGACCTGCACACAAGATGTCACTGGACTGATCCACAAGGGGCAGGATGACACTGGCTGGAGATTTGGGTCAGTTAGTTGCTCAGACCACAGCTCGGTGGGGGTAACTCGGGCCCAAACCAAACCAGAAGCACCTGATAGCCGGCTGCTGCATGCATATTTTGATGCATTTCCCCCCCCCATTATGTCATTTCGAAGAATTAGGCTACATCAGGCCAGCCATAAAACATATCAGGCTGAGACATCAATTTTAATGGCCCATAAGAATATGTTAACGGGAGTCACTGTATATTTCTGTAAGGCAGGAAATATTTTCTTATGCAAAGTATAACAAATAAACTCGACATACAGAGCATTCCCAGGGTTGGTCTGCACACGGTGGAAGGCATTGATAGGGGTTGCAGTTGTTCCAACAGAGATACAGAGGACCCATTCAGCCCACACTGCGCCCTCTGTTACCGAACCCGGCTTCAAAAGGAATGAATGCTCTATTCAGAGCGAATAATTAAGATGGCAAAGCACGGATGTAACAAACAATGTTCAAATTAACCAGCAAGATTCGACTCGGGGTGAAGGATCAAGATCCCTTGTCATATTCCACAGACAGTGACGCAGTACAAAGCCACTCTGTTATTAGCGCAGCCATGGAATGTAAATAGGAGCGTCCACCAAGGTACAAGTGGTCAAGGTCATCCTGAAACCAGCCGTGCAGTGAAGGGAAAGAACCTTCAAAAAGGGAGATAACCAACCATGTTCCAGTGACCCTGATCTGCTCATTATCTCTCTTAAACATCTGAACGTTCCTCTAAAACGTAGATTATTCAGAGCATTAAATCAAATAAAGAACTGACCAATCTCTGCAAAACAAAACTATAGATCTAGATATAAAAAAAAAAAAAAAAAGTTAAAATAAAGTCACTTTTTTAAATACATTATGTAAGGGAAACTTTAATTTTGGTTTGGAGCAGGGTCCTCTTTCTCCAGGTGTCAAATGTGTTACTTATGTTTTATGCTTCCTTCCCCATTGTACTGCGCCGTGGAATACATAGACGCTTTATAATGATAAACTGGAAATTAGGCAGTGACTGGACGCTTTCAATGCAGATTCTTCCAAATGATTGAACGTTTCCAACCATTTTCTTATAAACGCAGAACAAAACCCAAAAATGAATCCTAGAATATTGTTCAATGTAGATTAGATCATGCTCCTCGAATAAATGAAAAAAATATCCACTTGCTACAATTCTTTACAGCCGATACTAGAATTCCTTCCCCGTGGAAGACAGACCTTGAGCAATTTGGCATTGCGACGCAAAACAAGTATGTCCCTTTATCTTAGGACAAGTGTGTCAGCAACCTGCGCCGCCCCCCCCCCCATGTTTTAGAATTACATCTCATCTCCCATGATGGTTTGGGAGTTTGTATTTCCAAAATATCTGGAAAACCAAGGTTGCTGACCCCTGTCCAAGGACTGTGTTTCTTTGGAAAAAGATTCACACCGCTTTAAAAGTGCATTATATTCCCCTGTGTTACTTTGGCAGATTTTAGTGAAACTTGACAGCTGTATTTATTTGTTCCTTATATGTGAAATACAAATATTTTGGAAATGCCTCTCCCACGCAAAAAAACTAAATGAAAACAAAAATCAAAACACAAAACTTTGCTGGAATGGACAGTTATGCATGAGAAAGAAAATATAAAGTCTACAGTATCACAATGAACAATCGCAATCCAGTTCTGGCGCAGAGGATATAAAAAGGAAGATGCAGCAATGATACAGGGACACATGTGCAAGTTTCCATTTATTTTCTAAACCTACATTTAGACTCCGTATTTGAGGCTTTATCAAGCTATCAAACCCTCCGTTTATTTTTAACCAAAATGTTCACAAAGACACGAACTGAGCAAATGTTTTCGCGAGGCAGAATTTTAAAAGATTGTGCCATCACGTTGCTCATCGCCAGGAAGAAAGAAGTGACTGTACACAAAACACAGCCGAATTCACCCCCACATGTGAATAGTCAGCGTTCACCCCAGGCACATGACAGTCAGCTGAGGCGAGTAAACTCATCAGCTTCTGTTTGTTTCATACAACAAATCGACTGACAGCGCCAGCAGGATGCACGGGGGGGGGTCACAAATGGTGCGAAGCAGAATCTATGGCAGCCGGCTTTATAGTCACCCAATGGTGAACCCATGCTGGAAGCCAATAGTTAACCCTAATACAAGGCTCACCCATGCACGCCAGGTCACATCATGCAGATGGTTATCCATCCTGGATGTGAAATGGTTTTGCAGGGGACAAAAAGACAGACGCATCTTTTGTAGATGGAGCTATAGAGCAACAAGGGGTGACAAACTCTGTTCCCACAGATCTTGCTTTAACCCCCTTAAGGACGGGAGTAATTTTACAACTTCGGCGCTGTTTTGAAGTAGAAGTTTGCTGAGCTCATTTTGACCATTTTTAAACGCGGTTTTAAGTCACGTATTATTATACCACCCAGACAAGTTATATAATCGTTCTTTCCGGCACACTCAGAAGATTAATAATATATCATTATTATATGTATAGGTCATGCCCTGCCAAAATGCTATAACAAAAAATGTAAAAAAAAAATAAAATAAAAAAAAAATTAAAAATTTAATTTAAATAAAATTTCAATCATCCACAGTGTGTAAAGTTTTTTTTTTTTTTTTTTTTATTATCCGAGCCTTTGCGGTCATATGCTATGGGGTAGATTTGTTAAAAAAATTAGAACGGGGAACCCATTTTTTTTGGGGAGAAATTGCGTGATTTTAGCTAAACCCCCCCAAAACAAATCATTAGTGAAGCATCATTGTTCACATTATAAATTGAAATGTGAACAATAGTGCTGCATTAAAAAATAAAAAATGTATTATTTTTTTTATTATTTTTACACTTTTACTTTACTTTTAACATTGTCATGTTTGATATCATTGGAAAGGCCATGCTCTAGCCTTTCCAGCAATATCAGACATGACCCCCTAGCTGCCACCGATCAGGAGATAAAGGGGTTCAAAGAGCCCCCCTATCCCCTCTATGGGACTTCCTTAGGAAATCCCTTTGCAGCTAGGGGGCTCCGCGGTTAACTGACATCATCGCGCGATGAGTCAGTTGACGCGGGTGGGGGCCAGAGGTTGGGGCTGCCAAGATGGCGGCCCCCACCGGAAAAAGGCCACTGTCTTACACCGATAGTTGCCAGGTCGCGGCCTGGCACCAAAGGGGTTAACCCCCTACAAAAAAAAAAAAAAAAAAAAAAAAAAAAATCGCTGGAAATGTCAGGCTGTGGCCCTTCCAGCGACGCTGGCCACAGCCTAATGGTCGTCCCCGGCGATGGGGAGATTGAGGGGGGGGGGGGGGAGATCCTTTGGATCCCTCTCCTTCAGGCACTTCCCCTGCACCGTGCGGGGGGGGGGGGGGGAAACGCCTGAAACTGACGTCATCGCGCCACCGGTGCGATGACATCAGTGCGCCGGGAGGAGCGATACACGCCGATCTGACTCTGCGGGAGTCAGAGCAGCGTGGGAGAGACCGGAGGAGGGGAGTATTGCCGGAGGAGGGCTGCGAACGCCGAAGACGTACAATTACGTCCTGCGGCGTTAAAGCCTGCATAATGCAGGACGTAATTGTACGTCCTGCGGCGTTAAGGGACATGCATGCTTTGTCAGTGAGCGTTTACAAACATGCTATGCCTTTTGAATAAACCAGTAGTCTCACTCAACAGGCATAAAAAAAATGCGATATTTATATTTAGCTTTTCTTTCTTGGCGTTTTCCACGCCCACTGCAGGCGGCACACTAATTTAACCAATCAGTATGCATTCTGCGGAATGCAAAAACAAAAAACGCACCGAGCATGTGTGACTGAGTTGCTCCTCCCGCACTGTGAGCTGAGGGGGCTGAGTGCCTTTCCAATCTAACTCTTTCACCACCAGCTACTTCACAGACAGGGAAGGGCAGAAATCAAAACACACAGGGAGAAAGACAGACAGCAGAGAGAGGGACAACAAAGAAAAGCAGAGACACCGCAAGAAACCGTAAAGAGACAGCAAAAAAAAAAAAAAAAAAAAACAACAGCCAAGTTACAGAGAGAAGGACAGCAAAATATAACAAAGGGCCAGCATGAAAAGGTGAGAGTGCAAGAAAAGGTGCAACGAGTGCACAAGAGAAGGAGAAAGAGAGTGCGCGCAAGAGACAGCACAAAAAAGAGAGAGAGTGACCTGTGAAGGAGTTTGAGTGAGACAGTGAATATGCAAACCATGAAAGAGCGCAAGTCAGCAAGGTCTTGCTTTCACAGTTGCGGAGATGGCAAATATTCAGATTATGTCATTGCGACGGCCGAGGTCTTTAAAACCAGAGGTCTGACTTCAAGGAAGTCAGACCTCTGCGGGAACACAGCCAGAGAGGCAAGTATAGGGAGGGGGGGGGGTTTAAAGGACCATGACGTACAGGGTACATCCTTTGTCCTTAGCGGGCTTTTTTCCAGGATGTACCCTGTACGTCATTGGTCCCTAAGGGGTTAAACAACAACTGAGAAAAATGAGGTGCTTGCAAAATTACTTAAATAGCTTTCCAGAACACAGAAAAATGGCACAAACCCCGCCCCCCCCCCCAAAAAAAAAAAAAAAACACTCTTCTTCAGGTCTGGAGCTATACGAAACAAAATCATATCAATGTATCCGTCCTGGTAAAATACTTTATAAATAAAATGGAACAATAAAGAGCTTCTGCTTGGCTCTTTAGGCTTCCATTCCATTGTTTTCGTTTAGTATAGCTTCCAGACCTGAGGAAGAGAGGTTACGCTCTCGAAAGCTTGTCTTTAAAAGGTATCACTACGTACTGCTATACTCTGGTGAGATATAAAATGTGAAAAATTTTACAAGCTGTAAATGATTGAAATCTGAATGGAAATTTGCATTTTTGTTACAGCATTCTGACAAGACATATACCTATAATTATATATATTATGAATCTGCCGAGTCAGATGACAATAAGGATATATAATTTGTCTGGGTCCTACAAAAGAAAAAAAAAAAACACATGACTTCCAAATCGCGTTTAAAACATGATTAGCACAAAACTGTCAAAAATTAGCTCAGCAGTGAGTGGGGTTAACTACAACTCCCATGATTCTCTGGTCATCTGTTGCAGTCAAAGATTTCAGTAAAATCCAGAGGCGCATACAGTTCCTCAGCAGCTGCTGAATTGCTTCAGTACAGCAGTTCAGTTTGCTGCAGCCGTCTCTCTGAACGCTTTGGCTGTGAATATGGAAGCGAAAGGGCAAAGGATTGCTTGATGAAAGGTGCTTTTTCTGCAAAATCCACCTTTGTCCATTTTATTACCATTTTAGTGTTAATGTTTACCCTATTCCAATAAATATTTGGTGTTTTGCTCCACCGTGGGGCCCCACGAGCTTACAATCTAAGGGTCCTGTTCCCGTGCGCTTACACTCTAAGAGGGAAGAGGAACCTGCTCTAATATATAAATGCCTTTGTAATGCGCTGTCAGCTGTGCGCCCACCCATCACAGCTGCTCAGTTGCAGATGGGATGGCGATGGACGCAACAAACGTATTTATATAGAGAGATACTCCTGGATAGGACATTGAAAAAAGAAAAAAAACAAAACTATGGACGTGAATTCTGAGCTGGCGACAACAACAATAGACTGCCCTCTGGGCAGGCTTTCCACCTAGTTTACCATAAAGGGGAACTCGTACACTTCCTTCCAGCACTCCTATATGCAATACTGATAGAGGTCCCCTTTGCTTGGGCAGCTTCTTCAGACATTCCCTCCATCACCACAGAACAGAATAAATGTGATTTTCCGGATACCGCTTGGCCTAGGGGTATGAAGCCCCCCCAGCTTACAATCATTACAAGACAGTGCCTATAGAACACTGTATTTCTCTGCTAGAAAGCCACAGTGTGGCATAGCATTGATTTTAGGGTTCTGTGTAATAACAGATCCAGGATGCATAAAAGTGAGACACAGGTCATTTTCATATCCTACCCAGAATTCCTTGCTGCATATGGGGAATGTGGCACAGGAGCTCTGGGATGCAATTAAATCGAATTGCTGTGATGTGCAAGTGGCTTCTGCAATATTAAACACACTTATAGTGTGGAGGCTTTTTATCTCACTTTTAGTCCTTCACCACAACCCTTGTAGAAACTGTATTTCTATGCATACACACTCCTTAAAAGCATTGCTGTTTCTCTGACAGTCACATCTACTCTCAGGAATCCCAGAATAAAACTATAAAAAGGAAACACTGATTTTAGGTTGTTTTTGTGGTTCAGACCCCAGAACTAAAGCAGTGATTGACTGAGCCACTTCCTACTCTGAAACCTGGGGACTCACAGACATCACAGTAAGTGCACATGTAAACAGAGCTTCTTGAATCATCATTTCAATCTGTGCCGTGCATTACAAATGGGCAGGGGACTGCTGACGAGCCAGGCGGCGAAACGCGTGTCAGGTGCGTTCTACTCAGGGACCCAATCTAACAGATTCACAAATCTATATGCGATAGCGAATATCCTTAGAAATGATCAGATTTTAGGTGATTCTGTGGAGTGACTTGCAGTGCATTTTCAAAAGGGAGGAATAAAGGTAAGTGAAGCTAAAATGGTATTTATCGATTGGTGTGATTGTGTCCCTGTGGGTCCAGGCTACAGCCTTATGGCTATGGACCATTGGCTGAGCTAACAAAACGATCTAATGACAGCAGATGGTCGTGCACGATTATAGTTTTGGTTTTTAAGATTTTTTTTTTATTTGTATCAATTGTCCACTGGATTCCCAGTGAAGCATACTGGGAGCAGTTCAAAACAACACACCTGCCATCAATTCAAACTAAGAGTGGCATGTGGGCCCAAAATAACCAAGGTTCATCGACTTGCACCCTTAGCGACAAAGGGGGGGGGGTAGTAACCCCAAACCTTTTTTTTGTCCATGTGTGCACTTATCTCCATCATATATGTACAGCACATCACTTTCCTGTGCCTATCTGGTCCACAGGTCACACATTTCCAGTTAACCCAGTGAAGAGGTGCGAGCTGTAACTTTGCAGCACCAGAACTCCTGTGATCCTGTAAAGCACAAGCAGGTGTTCTGCGCCCAGGCTTGCCATGTTTTCCTGGACACATGTAGCATATACATGTTACGGGGCAGCCCTTCATAGTGCTTCCCTGAAGTATGTAGAATCCACAAGCTAAAAAGGAGGGGATACAACCTACTAGTTAAAGCGATGTTATTTTTCGTTCCTGAATGTTTTGTCCCGCAGGAGATGAATGGGACATATTTTAATGGATTTGAAGGTTCCAGAAATACAGACAAGGTTGGTCACTATTCACACGGTCAGGCGTAAGAATTCCTATTTTCCAGAGAAAGGATGAATATTACCGTTTATAAAACACAGGGAAGTGGCGTTTGTGGCATAGCTTTAGGTAGGTGAGCAGGAAGAGGATTTTTGGTTTTATGGTCGATGTAAACGTGTTATTGCAGCAGCATTGGGTTTTTGTGGAATGAAATAAACACTCAGTATCCTGCTTGCTTACGTTTAGCAGGAGGGGGTGTTTGTGGAGTAAGTTATGATAGGTAAACATCAGCAAGGTGCATGACCGTTTTATTTGTTTGTGTTAGATTATCTGAACATCACATAAAATCACTGTTAGCTGGTTAAAGGGACACTCTACAATCCTGACCACTTCACAGTTATACGGCCATTCAAGTAAACCACATCCTCTGTGTTTAGCTTCGCATGGAGCTACAGTGGCGAGCGCAAAGGACCTTTTTTCTTGTTACGTTTTATACATGTAGCAGGCTGGACACCTCTGGTCTACGTAGCCGGCCTGTTAGGGAATAGGCTCAAAACCATTTTTTTCTGGATTTAAGGCCCCGTTCACACTGCAATTTATCGCCGGATTTTGCCGCGAAATTGGACAAAATCTGCGCTGTGTAGCTTCTCCAATGCATTTCAATAGAGCTGTTCACATCTTGTCGTGCGATGTCGCGGTAGCAGGTCGTTGGTAAATGACCCTTTTTTGCGATTTGCATTGGTGGTGCTTTGCAAAAATCGCACAATACCGCGACATTATCGCTCTAGGTCATGAATATGAAAATCGCAGTGTGAACGGGGCCTTAATCACTGTTAGGTGTTTAAAACAGACACTATATAAAACTTTAAAGTAGTCAGGATGTTAGAAGTACCCCCCCCCCTCCCTGATCAGGTGAAAAAACTGGGTGAATAGTCACCAGCAGCGGGTTTATATTAGTTTCCTGGATGACGGCCACAGTAACATCAGAGCCCCGTTCAATACCTCAGCAGCTGCTGAATTGCTGCAGCGCAGCAATTCAGTTTGCTGCAGCAGTGTCATTGAACGCTTTGGATGCGAATTTCGAATCCAAAATGGCCGACGATTTCTTAATGAAAGATTCCGATTGTTTTTCGTATGACCGTTGAGGTATATATGATAAAGAAAAGCAGTCAGCACAATTCCGTTTCAAATGCACACACCACAAAATGATAGGTTTACTTCTGAAACAAAATATAAATTGAACTATAATATAGGTCTATGTGCAGGGGTAAATAATAAATATTTTGTGCTTTGGTGAACAAAAACCTCAAAATTAACATTGCCGTATGGAATTGTTACTTGCTTCATGGCGGCGGCCATCTTTACTACGTCACACTCAACTACTCGCAGCATCTCCTCGGGTCGCTGCAATGCTAAGTTAGCAGTGCTGAGCAGCAAAACGGCGTTCAATGGCAAGTTGCTAACTTAGCGCTTGCAGCGGCTGAGGTATTGAACGCGCCTCATCGCAGAAAGCATGCTGACATCACTCTGAGACCAATCAATGCAGTGGTCGTTCTCAGAGAGGCAGCCGATGGATCGGACCCCGTGCATGCCTGCAGCTCTGATCCATTGTCCTGCACAGGTGCTACAGATCTTGTGTACATAAAGTGAAAAAAAATAAAAGATTTTTGGGCATTGCCAGCAGCTTCTGCCGAATTGTTTGAAGGAAAAAAAAAAAAAATACTGTCTTTAAGAAGGTTCCTTTAAGGCCCCTGTCAGACGAACGCAGTGATCACGTCCGTGTTGCCGCACAGTTTAAACATCCCTCGTAGCATAGAATCATGAGCAATAGACCCACACACGAAGTACGTGCACACCGAACTGTGCACGCACAACGCACGTGACAAATGGAAGTAAGAACATAAAACCGCTAGGCGGACGCACAGAGTGCACCACGTCCGCATAGCGTTCTGTGGGAGTGATGAGATGTCAGACACAGAACATTTGCGACGTCCAGTACTTTGACGCACAATATGGCTTTTCATATCATTTTCCAATTACTATAATTTTTCATATTAATTGTTTCCCATAATTTTTTTCTACGTCCAACAAAAATGGACCGTGTGGTGTCTACAGTATATTCCATCAGTATGTCCGTCCGTTGTGCACGCAGAGTGCGCTCAGGCTAATGTCAGATGAACGCAGTCTAACTAAAAAACAGCAGATGACAGCTCAAGTGATTTATAAGCCTTGCAGGACCTTACTCAGCCCCCCACCCCCAATACTTGGCTAGAATAAGAAAAAGGAAAGAAAATCTTGCCCGTCAGGAGCCTAGAACTAGAGGCTGGGTGATTTCCGTGTTTTTTTCATGAATAAAATTGAGTATATGGTTGACCTTTGTCCTCGATTTTATCTTTACAAAAATGGAAGAATCCGGATCCTTTCATTGTAGACAGATGATGTGGTGGAGTCAGCGCTATTAAATAAGGAATTGCTTTCACGCTTAAATGAATTCCAAGCTTCTGATGATATACTTCCTAATGTGTTTAATCGATGAAGCTTCCAACCGAGAATGAGCAGAGCCGTGCCGACATGTTAATCCGCCAGCTATGCTTTGCCAATGCTAGGTCAAATATGTCAATGAGGGGAAAAGGAAAACAATCCAGGTTCCCTTAACTTTTCATAAAGGAAATAAAGAATAAATATACAACGAGAAAACAATATCCCAGACTTTATGAAACTACATGTCCCAGACATCGAGCGATAGCAATTCCAACCCCAAGTGTAGATCATTACAGGTTGGGCGCTCCTCATCTGGAATTCGTAAGATCAAAACACTTGAAACTGGAATTTGAACTATCTGGATTTTATTTTTACTTATCCCCCTGCCCCTCCAGACAGGCACTGCTGTATGCTTACGCGAATACGATGGCTACAGCACCACGAGGAACATGATTATTTTCACTGACATACTCTGCACAGAGCCAGTGAGAGGCATAGTTGATCTTTACAGCATGTCCCACGCAAAGTGCTAAGCAGCGCTTCTCAGCTTGTATACCCACTGGTGCTGCAGCAGTGTGTCACGGCTCCCATGACAAGGCCCCCTCTACCTCTGACTTCAGATGTTCCAAGATTCCAAAATCTGATACAACCCAAGATTAGGAATGCTCAGGGTCCTAAGAATTCCGGATAAGGGGTGCTCAGCCCATATACAAGTAAAAAAATCATAGCCTTAAAAATCCCTAGAAAAAAGGTTTAGCAAAACCAGGCCATGTATTCAGCATTACTGACTGATGCCTGCAAGATATATGGCAGGACTATGTAAATTTAGGATTAGGGTTGAAACAACTAAAATTGATTAAAATAGTTGACAACTATTCTCATTACTCAGTCTGCGTACAGCACACACTAGAGACTGAGTTAAACATTAATAACCCCAGACACTACTTTTGGAGCGGATTGGAGAAAATGTGCCGCTGCTTTACTCTGTATGATTTTGTTCTCTGGTTATACACAACCAGTTTGTTTTTATTTAATTTACAACTGTAGCAGAACTATCACACAGACCGTGGGGTGCTGCCACTGGGTGGTTGGAGCTGCGCCACCAGTGATACAGCCTTACTTGGACCTGGACTCCTGTGCCACCGCCCCACTCTCCCTCCAGTCCCTTCCTCGCAAACTCCCTCCTAAACGTAAGTCCGGTCCTTTGCCTAAACTCACTCCCTTTCATCTCCAGTCCTTCCCCCCATTCATGAAATCATTAAAAAAGAAAAAGAAAAGTGACTCGCTACGCACCCTGACCACTTTAGCTTTGTCAGTCTGCGTGGAGTGTCCCCCACAGTGTGACACCTTCTCATTCTGCTTTGTGTGCTGACATTATCATGTCTATTTGAGCGCTTGTAGCCGCGTTTTCTCAGAGAGAAGGTAGACATGGGCTTGAGTTGCACACGCAGTATTGCTCCATCACTCGGACCAGGAGGTCGCGAAACATGTGTGAAAAGTACGTAACATACATAATTTGAGTGTATACGTACACTACGAAAATTGCAAAACACAAAAATAGAAAAAAAAATATATATATTTTTTTTTATCTGAATCAATCAATTTAGGGGGGGGGGGACATTGGCCAACTGATCGATTATGAGAATAATAGTCAGAATTTTGTATATATGCATGTGGGCAGAAGGATATTTTAGGTGCCCTTTGCTACCTAGCGCACTGATTTTACAAGCCATGCTAGTAGGTACATTTGTTATCATTGTTATAATAGTTATCGTAGCACTAACACATTCCCTATTGCTTTACAACTCGAACTTTACAAACAAAAACCCAAAACTTCAACAAGAGACAATGCTGCCCTGCTCCCAATGAGCTGCCAGGCTGTGTCAAATCCCAGCCGTTTGTACCTTTGGCAAACACGGCACTCTGAATAACCCCTCTATGTGCCAGGATATGTTGCCAAAAAAAATAAAAAATAAAACACCATTGTAGCAACAGCAGCAAACGCTACAGTCTCAAAAGCAATCCAAATTGTGGTAAGAGATGCTTCACTTAAAGGAACACTCCAACAAAAAAATCACCCCCCGTTTTTTTTCCCTAACCTATCCCTATTCCCTTAATAAAACCTTTTTTTTTCTTTTCTTGTAACTGCAATACTTACCTTAAAATCCTCTGGTTTCCAGCGGCGTTATTTTTTTTTTATACTCACCTCCCTCCTCTTCCGCTCCCGTCCTTCTTCTTGCTGCGTCTTGGCTTCTGGTTTACGTGAGAAGCGCGCATGCGCGCTTCTCACATAAGCCAGCCAATCGGCAGGCTTCCTCCCGGCTCCCTCTGAGGATTAGTGTTGCGCGCAAGAGGATGCGCGCAACACTAACCCGAAGAGGGAGCCGCCAGCTTCTGCGGGGAGTAGGAGACGTCATCGCGCTGAAAGCGCGATGACGTCTCCTACTCGGCAAAAGTCGGCAGAAGCGGGAAATATGATTCCCGCTCTGCTGACTGACAGCTGGGAGGGCGGAGTAAAGTCCTCCGCCTCTCTCAGCTGTTTTCAGCCTTTTCTGCAGATCGGCTGAGCGGAGGGAGGGGGGACAGAGGGCAGGATACTCCGGGCATCATGACCACCTAAAATAGCTTAGGTGGTCATGTTGCTTAGAGTATCCCTTTAAGCTTCTCCTGTTAATTATTGAAATTTGTTATGGTTTAAAACCGGTGCTTTCACCATCGGAAGAATGGGGATTTTCTCCAGTGTTTGCAATGTCGGCAAACCTTGGCGCTCTTTGAATAACATCCACCGATTTGTATAGCGTTTTTAAAAAAGGACACACTACACACCCTGTCCGCTTTAGCTTTTTAAAGTAGCCGGTGTGTATTGAGTGTCCCACCTCCCTCCGGGGCCGACCTGGAGAAACTGCTGGGTGAAGCGGAGGAGTTTTCGTCACCTACACAAGCAACCGGGATTTTAAATTTCCCGTCTGCTTGTCACCAGTAAAGTCAACACGCTGAGAGTTTGCTGACCTTACCCTCTCAGACACCGGCGTCCTGAGAGGCAGCCGATGGATTGGTTCTGGGCAGGCGAGCGCAGCTCCATCACTCTGCGAAGGCGCTACAGAACTTGTTAACATAAAATGCGCACATGTTGTAGCGGTGTGCAATGTGCTGCTCCTACGCTACGCAATTTGTGTAGCTGTCCAAATATTGTAGTAAGGCCCCGTTCACACTGCGCGATTTGAAAATCACACGACTTTCCGCGCGATTGTCATATTGGCGACATGGTGCGATTTCCCGCGACATCGCTGTTGTGTGATTTTTGCAAAGCACCACCAATACAAATCGCAGATAGCAAATCGCAAAAAAAGCATCCTTCTGCGACATCCTTCTGCGACATCGGGCGGCAAGATGTGAGCAGCTCCATTGCAATGCATTGGAGAAGCTACACAGCGCAACGTCGCGGCAAAATCCGCACGATAAATCACACCGTGTGAACAGGGCCTAAATCTGCAGGGATTTTGAGACTGAAAAGCCCCCGAGATGAAGAGCAGCACACGCCGGGGGACAAAAGATGAGCAAAATGACCGGGAATTACTAAAATATCTGGACTGATTCTGTCAGCAACACCTGGCCAATTATTTAAAGGCCTGGTTTTAGCAGCCTGTCCCTTTAAGGCTAGGGTCAGACTGAGGCAGTGCGAACGCGCGTGCAGCCGCACTTAATTACGGCCGCACTAGCAGCAAATGACAGGCAATGACGGCCAATATACGAAGTACGGTCGCACAAAAGTCCGGCTGCGCAACGCAAGTGGAAAATGAACGCATTTTTTCGAGAACGTGAAACCGCAGGTACTGACGTACAGAGTGCGCTGCGCCCGCTAGCGGCGTGTGTGCGTGATTAGGAGACATCAGACGCTGCTAATGTCCGGCCAACATAACGTCCAGACACAAAAAGTGTTTTATTGATGATCCGTACAAAATCACGGACGAAAATGCGCATAGTATGACCGCTATCGCGTACTCCGTGAAAAAATGCATCCATTCGTTCGAACGCACTTTTTCACAGACAACATAAAAATGCGTTCGTCTGACCCTAGCCTTAGTGTGTGGGCTTTAGGGCAAAGTTCGCCAACAGCAGAGTGTCCCTTCAATAAGTGTGGAGTTTACACAGACTTATGCTGGACTGTCTCACCCATAACAATGGTTAGAGCAGTGAGGGCAGGGTGTACAGCAGCCACATACAGGTATATACGGACAGAGCAGCATCAAAAAGGTACACAAACACACAGCCCTATGTATACACTCATGACCAGGCCACGCTGCTTCCCAGGTGACAGACCCGCACTCCCAGCATCCCCTGCGCTGACAGCAGCAGCTACTCCCAGCACAGCCAGCCCGGGCCTCCCCCTGCAGCCAGTGTGCCGCTGATACCCTGCAGGGGACAGACCCGGCTTTGCGGGAATCGGAGGGACGGGGCAGTGTGGGAAGGGCTTGCCGGGCCACACTTACCGTGCCGGTGAACAGGAGCAGAGCGAGCAGGGTCAGCATGGCGCGGTGTGTGTGTGTGTGTGTGCTGGGGAGCTGGGCTCCGAATCTACAAGCCGTTTCAGGGAAAGCCGCTCCCTCTGCAGTGAACTAGCTGTCCCCGGGTGTCACCGGCTGATGACTAAAGCGCGGCCCCTCCTCTTCCTCACTGGAGCATGCTCACACTCACCTCCCTCCCACTTCCTCTGTGACTGTGTGTGCTGTGCAAGGACTGCCTAGGGAGGGCCAGGGGCAGAGTGTGGTATGAACTGTTACACCCATGATTCTCTGGCCCCATCTGACATAGGTTACAGCCTCCAAAGCAGGGGTGGGTGGGGTTGCCAAATCCTCCAATGTTTTCTTGGCGACATATACAGGGTTATTCAGAGAAAGGTGAAACTCTGGAGATCTTTAGGAAAAGTGAAAATTCTAGGTCAAAATATCTGATTTGGAAAGTGAGATAAATGGGATAATTTTTCTGGTTTGGCTATTTCGACCTAGAATTTTCACTTCTCCAGTCATTCTGAGTTTCACCTTTCTCTGAATAACCCTGATAATTTATTCATGCTGAGGGGCAGTGCATGAAAAATACCACCCGCTGCATGTAGAATATATATGTTGCCTGTGACTGACAAGTGGAATCCCAGATGAGCTGCTTCGAGTAGATAAGTTATTGTAAAGCGCTACAGAAACTGTTGGCGTTATATAAATGATGACCATAACAATAATAACATAAGAAGTGTTTGTATTATCCATGAAGCAGGGCAGCTTCTTCCCAGTGTTGTCTCTCTGCATGAAATATAATTCTATGTGGCTGAACTGGCAACCCTACTTAGCCCTCCAGAATCATGTTTATGAACTACATCTCCCATGATGCTCTGCCACTCATCAGCTAAGCTGAATCTCATGGAAAATGCAGTTCCTATTAGAGATGTGCACGCATTTTTTTTCGTTTCGGCTCGTTTTTTTTAAACTTTCGTTTTGGATCGTTTCGACCGATTTTCGTTTCGGGTCGTTTTGTATCGGCTTTCATTTTGTGATATCGGAAATTTTCAGTCTTTCGGATCGTCTGTTCTCGTCATTTCAAAGGGTCTAATTCATTTTGACTTAGACGAATGGTATTTTGGATGCTCCGATATTTAGATCGATACTGTAATTCTGCCGATTTTTTCCTTCGGACGTATCATTTTTTATGAAAGATCATTTTTTTCTTATGAATATGCATTGCACAACTTTATTTAATCATATTAAAATGGTATGAAAGGAAAAAAAATGAACAAAACGATTTACCTCTACAGAATAATGTTGCATATGAATCCGCACACTGCTGGGCAGCACCTCTACAGTATAATTACTGCAGCATATGATTCCGCACACTGCCGGGCAGCACCTCTACAGTATAATTACTGCAGCATGTGATTCTGCACACTGCCGGGCAGCACCTCTACAGCATAATTACTGCAGCATATGATTCCGCACACTGCCGGGCAGCACCTCTACAGCATAATTACTGCAGCATATGATTCCGCACACTGCCGGGCAGCACCTCTACAGTATAATTAATGCAGCATTTGATTCCGCACACTGCCAGGCAGCACCTCTACAGTATAATTAATGCAGCATTTGATTCCGCACACTGCCGGGCAGCACCTCTACACCTCCTCGGTGACGGTCCAAGGTTCAGCACCCTGGACTGTAGTCGATGGTGAAACACATCATCAGTCTATTTTTTTCACATCGGGACCTAGGATAGTATAGTAAGTCTGCCATTATCCACATAATCAGTCTGTTTTTTTCACATCCGGACCTCATATAGTATAACAAGCCTGCCGTTATCCACATAATAAGTCTATTTTCTTCACTTCAGGACCTTGGATAACGGCAGGCTTGTTAGTAAGTTGTTACTATCCAAGGTCCTGATGTGAAGAAAATAGACTGATTATGTGGATAACGGCAGACTTACTATCCAAGGTCCCGATGTGAATAAAATAGACTGATGATGTGATCCACCATCGACTGCTGTCCAGGGTGCTGAACCTTGGACCGTCATCGATAGTGAAACATTTCATCAGCCTATTTCAGCAAAGAAAAAAACTGACCTCGTTATTACATTTAAAATTAGTTAGGAAACCTAAAGATTAACCCAAAAAATTCCTGAAAAATTTAAAGAAAATCCAAAAAAATAAATTAAAAAAATATCTGTTTCCTGCAGATGAAACTAAAAAATGGTTTAAGAGATATTTAATAAAAAGTTAAAAGCGCAACTATATTTTTACATTAAAAAGTATGGAGGAATAAAGCCTAGTTTTGTTTAAAATTAGTTAGAAACCCTAAAGATTAACCCAGGAATTTCCGAAAAATGTCCAAAAAATCCTAAAAAATATAAATAAGTAAGGAGACGTTTATTTTATTGGTAGTAAATAATATCAATATCATTCTTGAACTGCTAGACTGTGGATTTAGGGAAAAGCTAATTAAATATTTAAAATAATATATTATTGATGTAGAAAGAAAGCACTGGAACAAGTGATAAAAGTGACTGACATTACGAAATCAGCAACGGAACCGAAACGGACTCGAAACGATACGAAATTACAGAATCAGCAATGGAACCGAAACGATAAGAAAATACGATGTCCGAAATTAACCGAAACGGACCCGAAATCGTGAATAGAACGAAAATTACTTGCTATTTTACAAATTTCACGTTCATACGAAATAACAAAATTATTTCGTTTCGTATCGGAAATGATTTCGGAAGGTGTGTATTTTGTTGCTGATCCGATTCGGAACATCGGATGAATCTGAAGCACCGAATCGGCCCGTTTTGTGAAAAAAAAGAATCGGTACGAAACGAATTGCACATCCCTAGTTCCTATACATCTGGAGGCCAAGGTTGCTGAGCCCTGCTCTAGAAGATAGATAACCCCTAGCGTACAGCCTCCTGTCACCCTCTAACAGAGCCCTCTAAACCAGTGTCTGACCCCCACATCATTGCAGAGTGTGATCCCCCCCCCCCCCAATGGCCGCAGAACGCCCCTCTTTGGGGAGCACACTGGAGGCAGAGTATTCCAGGACTGTTAATAATATTTTTTTAGGGCACAACCGAAATGAGGTTCACTATGCTATGTTGTCAAGTGAGGACAATATAGAGTGGATTGGAGAATGGTTAGAACGTCTGCCTTATTGTGGAGATGGTTTCCACAGTTCTTTCCACTGTACTGTAGTCCTTTGCCTTAGGTGGTTAGCGTAGCTCTCAGAGTAGCTGTCAATGGGTTTTATGCTAATGTTTTTCCCACTGTAGTTGCTATTGCTAGTGCTACCCTACATAAATTGTGTAAACGTCACCATTGTTTTGGGCAGCGTTGTTCTCTACAATCTTGTCACCCTATCAGGACTATTTAAAGAAAGGTGAAACTCAGGAGAATGACTGGAGAAGTGAAAATTCTAGGTCAAAATTCTAGGAAAAAATTCTCCCATTTATCTCACTTTCCAAATCGGCTATTTGGTCTACATTGTTCTCTTTTCCTGTCAATTCCCCTGATTTTCACCTTTCTTTGAATAGACCTGTATGTTATTTATGCACATACATTTTTGCTCACCATTCTTGTCATTAATTACACAAGCCGGTGTTTTCTCTCCCTGGATTTCATTTGATCAATGTAGTTACAGCATTGGTGCTTAGTAGATGAAGCCCCCCATCCCAGGAACCAGGAAGTGTATAAATAAAGAGATCATTTAGAAGAGCATTACGTTTTCTCTTTTGTTATACACCGCCCTCTACACCCCAAATATCAGGAGCTCACTAAATAGACCATGAGGTCATTCAGGTCTATTCAGAGAAAGATGAAACTCAGGAGAATGACTGGAGAAGTGAAAATTCTAGGTCAAAATAGCCAAATCGGGAGGCGGAGCTAGCTGTGGAAGCGAGCAGCAGCATTTTGGAGGAGCTCTGTGTCTACCACGGATTTTATTGCTTTTTTCGCCGTTTGCACTGCCCTGTGAGCTTCCCGGTTGGCTAGAGGGATCCTGGAGAGTTGAGGTACCTGATTTAGCCCTGAGTTTCGTGCCCGGGGACAGATTGCTGCCGGCAGCGCGATTTGGGCCTAGTCACAGCGGCCATCTTGGAAGCCTACTCGAGGCGTATTGAGATTCCCTCACCGCCCTGCGACCTCGTGCCAGCCCAGCATCTCCGGAACCATGCCTACCGGTCGTTCCCAGCGACGGGCCCCCCGACAGAGGGACATTCGGGATGTTTTGCGAGGTGGGTCCGCTTTTACGGGACTGACTGCTTCTTCCTCCCTCCCCCCGGGCTATGGCTCCTCAGAGGCTGACAGCAACTATGAACCTCAGGGGGGTATTACTGGGATGCCCTGGCTTGCCCCGCAGTCACCGGCGTCTGACTCCCGACCCCTCTCGGCGGCTGCTAGGAAACGGGCACAGAAGAAGAGAAAATCAGCAATGCGGACATCGTCCGGGGCAACGCCGGACACAGAGGATATTTTTGATGGGGACCCGACTGAGATTCCCCTTACCTCCGCCAGTAATAGTGTGACCTCGGATCATCGGTCTGCAGTGGGGACGGGACTTCGACAGCAACAGGTGCAGGAGGAGGACGACCATCTCCCCTCCACGAAGGGGGATCTCCGCAGGATCTTGGAGGAGCTTCGGGTGATACGTGAGGTGTGGCAGCCTGAGGTGGCGGCGGTCCGCACGGAGATAGCGGCGATGCGTGCTCAGGTGAAGGTGGTACAGGAGACGACTTCTGCTGTGACAACGGAACAAACTCACCTGTCTGGTCAGGTTGCTGGTTTGCGATACCAAGTCGAACTTCTGACACGCTCTGTGGAGATGCTTGAAACGAGACACAGACGCCGAAACATCAGGGTCAGGGGTGTCCCGGACTCTATTACCTCCGACGCTCTGCCGTCCTACGTGACTCGTCTTGTGCTTCAGGTCACGGGGCTTCCCCCTGACACACCTGACATGCTTGGGTCGGTGTTTCGGGTCAGGAGACCTGCGACGAACCCACCTGGGGCTCCTCGAGACGTCGTAGTGGCCTTCCGTGAAGTGGCTTTCAAGGTCAAGGTTATGTCTGCTCCGGGCGCGAGGGATCCCGTACGCTTTGAGGGCTCCACTCTGGCCCTGTATCATGATCTCCCATTCCAGACCCTGATGGCTCGCAGGCGTTTTCGTGAAGTGACATCAGTTCTTCGCCGACAGGGTGTCCGATATCGCTGGGGTCTGGCAGGAGCTTTGGTGGTGACCCACGCAAATGTCCCCTATACCATCACGGATCCCGCGGTGGCTTGGATTGACCTTGCGGCTGCGGGCCTCTCACCAGATCCTCCGGACCCTCGACCGGATTGAAGGCTGGTTTCTATGCCCTCTACCTCTCCAGGTCTGAGCTTTACTGAATTACACCCCCTCCCCTGCATTTCTCTTATATGCTTACGTGTCCCTGGTCTCTAGCTTGGCCTAGTGCCTGGACTTTCAGGACGGTTCGTAATTTGTTTTGATCAGTCCCAGCCTGCATTGCATAGGGCTTTTGCTTTTTTGCCTGCACATGGTACTTTCTGCCTTTTTACTTATTTTTACCGCCCTGTCCTTCTTTGCGACGCATGTTTTTTGACCAGCTGACCGTAGTTACCTTGGCCGGCCTTAAGTGGCTGCATTTATATATGTTTGATTTCCCACCTTGATGAGACCCCCCGTCTAGGGGATGTTTTCTGCTAACATATTGCTATCCTTAGATTTTTTCGATTCGCTGTTTTTACGATGACACTTTTTTGGCCATGTGTGGTTTCCGTTGCTTGTTATGTCTTCTTGTTTGGCCCTGCGAGGTCATCCATTATTTTACAGTATGATGTAATGCTGACTTATTTCAAAATAAAAAACTTTAAATTTAAAAAAAAAAAAAAATAGCCAAATCAAAAAAAGTCTCCCATTTATCTCACTTTCCAAATCGGCTATTTGGTATAGATTGTTCTTTTCTGCCAATTCTCCTGGTTTTCACCTTTCTCTGAATAACCTAGCCTAGATTGTGAATTGAGGTTGGGATCTCTTCTTAAATAGGGAAGCATGTGTACAGCAGTGTACCCGACACTGTAAGCTATCTTACATTAAAAACGCAGCAGTCTCTTACACATGAAACTCCATGAAAACCTTCATTATATACATTTTCCAAAACTACTTTTCATCTCTTTGACAAGACATGGCAAACCGTGCAAGAAAGTAACCTCCCTTCCCTCCCTTGTTAGGCTAGGGTCAGACGAGCGCATTTTGTACGGACTGTGCGTCTGTGCAGTACGGACGTACTTTCTGATTGACGACAAGGTAGTGGCCACACAGTCCGTTTTTTTCACTGACGTATTTTTTGACTGATGTAGCAAGGAAAATAAATTACAATGAAAAAAACATTCTGTCCGTCAAAAATGCTGGACGTATAAATGCAGTCCATCTGACCTTGTTGCATCACTCACACACAAAGCTATGCGGATGTTGTGGACGAGGCGCACTCCGCACGTCCGTTCTAGCAGTATTACGTTCTTGCCTAACCTGCGTCCGTTTGCAGCGTCCGTCAGCCTCCGCACTTCTGCGGACGTACTTCGTGTGTGGGGCTCCATTTAACACAATTGTATGCTATCACGGATGTACTTATGTGCGGTAACACGGACGTTAACACTGTGCTCGTCTGACCCCAGCCTTAGGTAGGAAGGCTGTGTCCAAACTGAGACCTGTTGTTCATTGTTCTTTATTTTCAGGGTCTTTATATATAATTTACATGGTGGTGGTTTTACATCTGGACAAGAGGAGCCATGCACAACTCAGTAACACTAGGATATTACCTCTCCAGTCCTCAGTAGCCCTGGCACATAGGCCCTCTCCAGTCCTCAGTAGCCCTGGCACATAGGCCCTCTCCAGTCCTCAGTAGCCCTGGCACATAGGCCCTCTCCAGTCCTCAGTAGCCCTGGCACATAGGCCCTCTCCAGTCCTCAGTAGCCCTGGCACATAGGCCCTCTCCAGTCCTCAGTAGCCCTGGCACATAGACCCTCTCCAGTCCTCAGTAGCCCTGGCACATAGGCCCTCTCCAGTCCTCAGTAGCCCTGGCACATAGGGCCTCTCCAGTCCTCAGTAGCCCTGGCACATAGGCCCTCTCCAGTCCTCAGTAGCCCTGGCACATAGGCCCTCTCCAGTCCTCAGTAGCCCTGGCACATAGGCCCTCTCCAGTCCTCAGTAGCCCTGGCACATAGGCCCTCTCCAGTCCTCAGTAGCCTTGGCATATAGGCCCTCTCCAGTCCTCAGTAGCCCTGGCACATAGGCCCTCTCCAGTCCTCAGTAGCCCTGGCACATAGGCCCTCTCCAGTCCTCAGTAGCCCTGGCACATAGGCCCTCTCCAGTCCTCAGTAGCCCTGGCATATAGGCCCTCTCCAGTCCTCAGTAGCCCTGGCACATAGGGCCTCTCCAGTCCTCAGTAGCCCTGGCACATAGGCCCTCTCCAGTCCTCAGTAGCCCTGGCACATAGGCCCTCTCCAGTCCTCAGTAGCCCTGGCACATAGGGCCTCTCCAGTCCTCAGTAGCCAATTCGGATCTCTTTGAATAACCCCCAAACAGTGTGGATTCACTTGATATTATGAACAGCCAAGGGGAATTATCCCTTAGCTGTATGTGTATGGAAGGAATAGAGTGGACACCGTGCTCCTTCCTTCCAGCACTTTCTGCCAGTGTCTCGTGGTCACAGTGCTTCAGTTCAGCAGAAGCTGACCATTCGACTTGCACCACAGGTGATAAAGGCTCAGATGGAGCTGAAATGTCCGATTAACATGTGAACGCTTTAATGAAGATTTTTTATTTTTTCATATGTCCTGGAGTGCATCCTGCATTCTGAATTTATATATATATATGAAATAATATAAATAATTGCAAAAAAACCTCTACACATACAAGCAAATCAGAGAGCAGCTTTGCTCACAGGTTGCAGTTCTGATTTGCTTGGATGTGTAAATGTTTTTCACAATTATTTGTATTGTTTCTATTACTTTGTGGCATGGAGGCTTTTAGGCTAGGGACAGATGAGCGCATTTTCTGCGGCCACCGTCAAAATGTACGTCGATGCGTGCGCACGCATTTTTTCACGGAATACGCTTAAGTGGTCAGACGATGCGCAATTCTGGACGTATTTCATGACGATGGGGTGAAAAGAAGTCTAGGGAAATCCGGCTGTTTGAACGTTATGTTGGCCGCACACTAGCAGCGTCTGACATCTCCTAATCACACACACACGCCGCTAGCGGACGCAGCGCACTCTGTACGTCAGTACCAGCGGTTTAACGTTCTCGAAAAAATGCGTTCATTTTCCACTTGCGTTGCGCGGCCGGACTTTTGTGCGACCGTACTTCGTATATTGGCTGTCATTGCCCGGCATCTGCTGCTAGTGCGGCCGTGATTATGTGCGCCAGAACACGCGTTCGCACTGCCTCAGTCTGACCCTAGCCTTAATCTCTCTTTTTCTCCTTAATTTTAATAGTTATTATACATTGTATACAGGTATATCATTTTCAAACACTCACAGGGTTATTCAGAGAAAGGTGAAACGCTGGAGAACTTTTGGAGAAGTGTAAATTCTAGTTCAAAATAGCCAAACCAGAAAAATTCTCCCATTTAGCTCCCTTTCCAAATCAGCTATTTGACCTAGAATTTTCACTTCTCCAAAAGTTCTCCAGAGATTCACCTTTCTCTGAATAATCCTGTCAGTATCTCCTTTACAATAATTCTTCATCTAGACCAGTGGTTCCCAACCGCAGTCCTCAAGTGCCCCTAACAAGCCAGATTTTAAGGATTACCTTGGGAAATGCAGACTGAATCTTGCAATCACTGATCAGCAAATCATATCACCTGTGCTGTGCTTCACATATCTGGAAAACCTGACCTGTCAGGGGTACTTGAAGACAGCGGTTGGGAACCACTGATCTATAGTGTAAGCTCTCGAGCAGGGTCCTCTCTCCTACTGTTCTGTGTTTAACTTGTGTGTATATTTGTTATTCTGTCTCACCCATTGTACAGCGCTACGGAACTTGTTAGCCCTTTATAAAAACTTATAACTGTAACTAGAATAATTTCCCCGCCCCGGTCCTGTCACTACACCACGTCAGAGTTTCCATGAGGCGAGACAGACTCTGCCTCACCCCTGCTCCATTCTGTGTAATGTGATGATGTGTAAATGGTGTGTCGGGGAGGAGCGTGGAGGAGGGCTTGTCATCACACCACATGTAATCTGATATCTGCCATGCTTTCATAGGCTGGAGAATTGAAAAATTGTGCAATGTTTATGCGACCTCATTTTCCCCTTGTCTCACCTAGTGGTTTAGCTTTCAGCGTGGTTACATGTATAGCCGAGCCTTTTTAAATATAACATTACGAGGACGAGCAGGTAGCGCGACTATAGATGCGAGTATGAGCGGATGTGGATTTATTTTTTACATATTGATGCAGGATCATAATTACAAGTTAAGTTTACATACGAATGACACGAAGGCAGAACAATTACCCTCTGTGCTAATAACAGAGTTTGGTGGCTACGACATCCATCCCTATTCGTCTGCTGACAGAATGACGTAGTTTTAATATTGTGTACTTTACATATTCAGTTTTAAATATTTTAAACAAAATTATAACATGCCTGGGATGGGGTTTAATGGTTCGGTTCGATGGTTAAACAACTATTCATACAGGTCTATTCACTAAGGCTAGCGTCAGACGAACGCAGTCATCACGTCCGTGTCGCCGCACAGTTTAGGCTCGGGTCAGACGAGCGCAGTGCTCACGTCCGTATTGCCGCACATTTTAACGTGGTAGCATACAATTTATGATGATAGAGACCCACATACGAATTACGTCCGCACAGAAGTGCGGACGCACAGCGGACGCGGCAAACGGACGCAAGTTAGGCAAGAACGTAAAACCGCTAGAACGGACGTGCGGAGTGCGCCACGTCTGCAACGTCCGCATAGCTTTGTGTGTGAGTGATGGAACGTACGTAGACTACATTTATGACGTCCAGTATTTTTGACGGACAAAATGGTTTTTCATATTAATTTTATTTCCCATCTATGTCAGTCACAAAAACAGACCGTGTGGCCACTACCTTGTCGTCAGTCAGAAAGTACGTCCGTGGTGCACGGACGCACAGTCCGCACGTCTGACCCTAGCCTTAGGCTAGGGTCAGACTAACGCATTTTTCACGTTGTCCGTGAAAAAGTGCGTTCGAACGAATGGACTTATTTTTTCACGGAATACGCAATAGCGGTCATACGATGCGCAGTTTCATCCGTGATTTTGTACGGATCATCAATAAAACCCTTTTTGTGTCTGGACGTTATGTTGGCCGGACATTAGCAGCGTCTGATGTCTCCTAATCACGCACACACGCCGCTAGCGGACGCAGCGCACTCTGTACGTCAGTACTAGTGGTTTCACGTTCTCGAAAAAATGCGTTTGTTTGCCGCTTGCGTTGCGCGGCCGCACTTTTGTGCGACCGTACTTCGTATATTGGCCGTCATTGCCCGGCATCTGCTGCTAGCACGGCCGTGATTAAGTGCGCCAGAACGCGCGTTCGCACTGCCTCAGTCTGACCCTAGCCTTAACATCCGTCGTAGCATTGATTTGTGATCAATAGAGACCAACACACGAAGTACGTGCGCACCGAAGTGCGCACGCAGTTGGCAACGGACGCCATTTAGGCCTCGACGTAAAAGCGCTACGACGGACGCCCAGAGTTAATTAATTAATAAAAGTTAGTTAATTAATCAATTAATTTTGATTCCCATATTTCCCTTTTTTTTTTTTCTACATCCATCAAAAAAAAAAACGGACCATGTGGTGTCTACAGTATCTTCCGTCAGTACGTCCGTCCATTATGCACGCACTCAGAGTGCACTCAGACCGCGTTCGTCTGACATTAGCATAAAAGGTGAAACTCAGGAGAATTGTCAGGAGAAGAGAACAATCTAGACCAAATAGCAGATTTGGAACCTGAGATAAATGAGAGAATTTTTCTGGTTTGGCTATTTTGACCTGGATTTTTCACTTCTCCAGTCAATTCTGCGGAATTTCACATTTATTGAATAGACCTGATAGGCACCACCTCACAACAAAATGTACCAAGCCTTCCACGCAAAGAGGGAATACTATAAAACCTATTCAGTAAGCGCCAGACTTGCCACCGAATTGCACTGAATGGTGAATTTCCTCGTTCGGTGCAATCTCATGGCAGTTCGTCTTTTCAGAAAGTTGTCAATTCGCCAAATACTGGCGAATTAACAGCAAAATATGGTACAGATCGCTGCAATTCGGCGATCTTTGGCAGCAGCGAAATTGTCCCATAATGAAGTAATGGTTAATCTATTCAGAGAAAGTCGAACTGCACCGAAGTGGCAGAGAAATGCTCTGATTTTCGGCAATTTAGTTTGACAGGTTTAAACAGGCGAAAATCCCATAATATGTATTTTAAAGAACTATTATCGCTTTTATTCAAGCATTTTTCTTTTAATTTTCAGCAAACTGTCTTTTTATTTATTTATTTATTTATTGAACATTTTTGATGTAATTTTTTAAAGGCAAAATATTTGAGTCCCAATTTTCTTTAAAAGCGTTATTTTTATTTTGTTACAGACCGTTTTATTGCTTTTTATTGGACTTTATTATTTCCACACATTTTCATGCATCTTTATTGTTTTAAACACCTTTTTAAAGAATAGCAGAGTTCCGTTTCTTTTTCTCTGCAGTTCGGCAGCGTTCGGTGCACTTCCCCACAGGGTTATTCAAAGAGATTCGAAAAGTCACCTCACGTGACTTTTCGTTCTCTTCAATTCGGTTCCTTTTGCCGATCCCATTTCGGTGACCCTGTGGTGTATTCAGCAAACACCACAGGGTCCCCGAATTGCAGGGAAAAGCTGCCGTAAACCTGACGAAAACTAACCGCAAAACCCACCGAATGCACGCCGAAAAGCCACAAAAACATCTGGATTAACCTGCCGAAAACCAAGCCCGAGCAGGAGCCGAACACAGCCGAAGCAGCTGGGACCGCAGACGAGGGAGGTGAATAAATTAGCAAAACAGTTTGCATGAATGATTGAAAAGTGAAACACTGTTTGCAAAGAAACTACTGAGCAAAAATGTCTGAAATTTACATATGAGGTCCAGGGATGATAATAAAGAGGGCTGTTACAGAAAAAAGAAGTAAACTTAAAAAAAAAGAAAAAGAAAATCGGACTTTAAAAAAAAAAAAAAGAAATTAAGAAAAATGCTTAAAATATCCTAAAAAATCTATAAATAAAGAGACTCTTTACTGCAGAATTTTATAATGAATGGTTTATTAGATATTGAATTAAAACGGGAATATTTTTAACATTGAAGTCTATGGGATTCTCCTGAATTAACTTGCCGAATTAAACCACCGAATGGCAGGGCATTAGGGGAACCTTTCACTGCTGGTTTGTGTTCTCTGAATAGCCGAAGCAGTGCTTTTTCATGGGGATTTCACTGCCCTCGAACAGGCACCGTATGTTCAGCCAATTCGCCAGGATTTGGCGAATTGCCTGCTCTCTGGATAGCCGAATGGCCAGGAAAGGTAACCGAACGCTGATTTTCAGCGTTTGGTTACCTTTCTCAAGCAATTCGGAGCTCTTTGAATAACCCTGATAGAGTAGGTGAACTGGAATCACTGAAGTGCGCCGAACGAGAAAGCACTGAAATTTCAACACTTTCTGAATAGACATGTGCATGGCAAAAAAATTAGTTTTGTTAAGGTCGAAATTATCCGAAACTGGTTTTTTTTTAGTTTCGTTTCGTTCGTTGTTACCATGATTCGGCATTTTGTATTGATTCGATGGTTCATACAATTGGTAATTTGTATTTCGGGATGATTCGTTATTTTGTTTTTATTGGGGTTTTTTCTGATCAATTCGTATTTGTTTTTATCTCGTATTTTGTTTTTATTAGTTATTTCGGAATGTGAAACAGGTGAATTTCACTTAGGTTAACCCCTTCACTGCAGAGCCATTTCACGTCTGTGTGCTGAGCTAATTTTTACCACTTTTGCTCATCATGTTTAAATGCGATTTGAAGTCACGTTTTATTATACAACCCAGACAGATTATATATCCTTTTTCCCGGCAGACTTGGCAGATTCATAATATATCATTATTATATATATACGTCATGTCATGTCTGAATATAACAAAAAAATGCAATAAAATTTGAATTTTCAATCATCTACAGCGTGTAAAGTTTTTTTTTCACATTTTATCATCCGAGCCTTTTCGTTTATATTTTCTATTGGGTGCGCTTGTTAAAAAAATTACAAATAGGGACTCATTAAATTTTTTTGGGAGGAATTACGTGATTTTTAGTAAACACCCCACCATAGAAAAAAATCATAAGTGCAGCATCATTGTTCACATTATAATTGCAATGAAGTCATTTACGTCGCCTTAAAAGCAAGTCAGAACACCATGGGACCCCGAAGGAGAGAGGTGAGTATCTCTCCTGGACTCCTGCTAGCGGATAACGTGTGGGGAACGTCCTCCTCATACAGCAGGAGTCTATGAGGACGTTCCCCACACGTCATCCGCAGTGAAGGGGTTAAGGTGTAAAAAAATAGGTTACAGCACCAAGAATAGCTGCTGTCCTTGGTACTGAATAGGTTTCAGCACCATGGAGAGCAGCTCCATGTGACTCCGTAGCCCCACGGAGCTGCTCTCCATGGTGCTGAAACCTATTCAGTACCAAGGATAACAGCTATTCTTAGTGATGAAAGCTACTCAGCACCATGGATAGCAGCTCCGCGGGGCTCCATAGGGAATTTCTAACCCTAGCATCTAACTCTGATTTTCGGTGGTTCGTTCACCAGGTTTAATAAGGCGAATAGGTTTCAATTCTAAAAAAAAGGGGTGTGTTTCCCTTATAAAGGGAGTGATATTTAGCTTCCTCTAGGCTTAATGGATACACCTGTTGCAAAGTATCTTGGACTGGATTTCCCAAGCAGCAGGAGATGAGAGGCCCTCAATGGAGCAGGCAGCCCGGGTCAAAACCAGGAGAGGAGTGTTGGGAACTAACTAGGAGTTTTATGACGAGGGTTCAGGTAGCTGCAGTGCCAACTCAGATATGGGTCTTTTGGCGGTGTCTCTGTGTCTCCTGGAGTGGGGCATGACAGACCAGAGCTGTCAAACTCATGGTCCCATAGATAGGAAACTCTGTGGGCTGGAGTTTGACAGCCCTCACTAGACCTACTAAAAACTAGCAAAGTATTCATGGCGAGCAAAGTTATTTTTGACCCCTTTGTTATCTTATTTACAGTCCAATCCCCACTAAAATATTTAGGTGCTATTTCAGTGGAACTTGCAAAATCACTTAACACCAGAAGAAAAAACAGATTTAAAAAGTACTGTTTGGAGCGGATGCTGTGAGTAGGGAGCACCATGCTGTATTGAGGACATTTGGCAATATAATCGTGATTTTGGTAATTTAGTTCACTCACCTTGGCTCCTCTGCTGGTGCTGCCCCTCTACAATGTTTACAGTGACTGAACAGCGGCTATCTAGCCAACCACAAAGTGGGTGAGTTTCCCAGGCCTAGCCAGGCAGAATTTTTCTAAATCGCTTGTGCTCCTTAGAATGGGGCATTCAGAACAAGGACCCCAAGGTGACAGAGGACAGTGTCCCTCGAGTCCCACAGATGAAGTTCTGGCTGGGAAGTTTGAGTGCTTATGACATGTCAATTTGTGCGCCACCCCAGGAGGGTTTGACGATGGCTGCTTGCCTGTCTGCTCTTTAAGACATTTGCCCTGTGTTATATATTGATGTGTGAAAAAGATGCATAAAACCCCCACCCTAATTTCCCTTTCCTTCCATCCATTTTTACTTTTCTTTCTACCTTCTCTTTGCTGTGATTATGTCAGCCATTATTTTTGTGATATTGTCATAACATGTGATACCTCACTACTGTGATTGCTACTTGCTGTCTAATTACTAAAGCATGTAAATAAATAATTTAAAGAATCCTATGCTTTCTTTTGGTCCCTTAATGAAGCTGTAGTCGTGATCCACCACCTGCTCTCTCTGTAGAGTGAAGGACATTAAGATCAAATAATTCTCTGTTATCCTTTTCCCTTGCACCTTGCAACATTGTGTACATGTGATATTGTGCGATTCTTCATGGAGTCCTATGGACTCCAGAAGGGAATACAAGCAGTGGGGGTGCAGTGCGCTAACGGTATTCTTAAAATATTTATAATTCTATGCTGTGCCACTAATATAGTGGAGTAAAAAAAGGTTTTTTAGTCAAAATGTCACTGCTAGCTAGAGTATGTCCAAAAAAACGGTCTGCAGACGGAGGCTGAGTGCCTGGTCCAGTTCTTTTGCTCTACTAATATGGCAGCTTGCTCATCATAACTGAGACGATAGTATGAAGCACCTAAGACTCTATGGCTAAAGGCAAATATTTGACTTGGGTTGATGTTACCAGCTCAGCCAGAACAGGAGCCTTAGTAACTGTAAATAGAAACTGTTCTGGAGGAGTACACTCGCACAGCTTTGATTTAGGGATATTTATATCCTCTGCACTATCTGAGAATTATTTGGATAACTGCATCAAATGTCTCCTTTTTTCCCCTTTAAATATTTCTGATATTCCATCCCTAATCGCTCTTCTACAGCTTCCTTTTTTCTGATTGAATTTTACATTTTTCCTGATTAAGGCTAAGGTCAGACGAAAGGAGTTTTAACGTGCGTTTAGCCGCACGAAATCACGGCCGTGCTAGCAGCAAATGACGTCCAATGCCGGGGAACATACGACGAACGGCCGCACGAAACTTCGTCCGTGCAACGCAAGTGGCAAACGAACGCATTTTTTTCGAGAACGTCAAACTGCTACTACTGACGTACAGAGTGCGCTGCGGCCTCATAGCGGCGTGTTTGCGTGATTGGGAGACGTCAGACGCTGCACACGTCCGGCCAACATAATGTCCAGACGCAGAAAGGGTTTTATTGATGATCCGTACAAAATCACGTACGAAAATGCGCATCGTATGACCGCTATCGCGTATTCTGTGAAAAAATACGTCCATTCGTTCGAACGCACTTTTTCACGGACAACGTGAAAAATGCGTTCGTCTGACCCTAGCCTAAAATGAAACATAAATTATCAAGCTGAAGTTCAAGCCAAGGCTGACGTATGTAAATATGAAAGTGTTACGGCTTGGTTTCGGCTTATGGAACTTGTATCCACAAGATCCAAACGTTGCTGTGGAGATAGTAGTATATGCTATTTCTCTATAATACCATACGGGAAAACAAATGGTTTTCTACAGACTCATGCTGTCGTTTACCTGTCTCGCATCGCCGTCTTGCTTTATTCATTTTGCTTTGAGAAAAGCCAAAGTTCAACTTATGTCAACAGTAACAGCAGAAATCTTGCCTCGTCAGCTTGTGTTCACCTGAAAAAGTCTAATATGATCTCATGTTCTCCAAACAAAAAATAAGAATATCTAGTACGGCAGAATATCAACCTATGGCAGACCCTTACAGGTGAAACGCGAAAAATTTGAATATCGTGCAAAAGTTCATTTATTTCAGTAAAGCAACTTAAAAGGTGAAACTAATATATGAGATAGTTCAAGTCGTGATTTGTCACAATTGTGATGATTATGGTTACAGCTCATGAAAAACCCAAATCCACAATCTCAGAGAAGTAGAATATTACACGCAATCAATAAAACAAGGATTGTTCATAGAACAATATCAGACCTCTGGAAAGTATAAGCATGCATATGTACTCAGTACTTGGTTGGTTTTGGCCCCTTTTGCAGCAATTACTGCCTCAATGCGGCAATGTGGCATGGAAGCTATCAGCCTGTGGCACTGCTGAGGTGTTATGGAAGACCAAGATGCTTCAATAGCGACCTCCAGCTCTTCTGCATTGTTCGGTCTCATGTCTCTCATCTTTCTCTTGGCAAAGCCCCATACATTCTCCTATGGGGTTCGGTTCAGGTCAGGCGAGTTTGCTGGCCAATCAAGCACAGTAATCCCACGGTCATTGAACCAGGTTTTGGTGCTTTTGGTAGTGTGGGCAGGTGCCAAGTCCTGCTGGAAAATGAAGTCAGCATCCCCATAAAGCTCCTCTGCGGAAGGAAGCATGAAGTGCTCCAAAATCTCCTGGTAGACGGCTGCTTTGACCCTGGAATTAATGAAGCACAGTGGACCAACACCAGCAGATGACATGGCTCCCCAAATCAACACAGACTGTGGAAACTTCACACTGGATTCAAGCATCTTGCAGTGTGTGCCTCTCCATTCTGCATCCATACTCTGGGTCCTTGGTTTCCAAATTAGATGCAACAGATCAGGTCTGGTTTTCTTTAGCCCAGGTAAGACGCTTCTGACGTTTGTTGTTCAGGAGCGGCTTGACAAGAGGAATACGACATTTGAAGCCTATGTCCAGGATCCGTCTGTGTGTGGTGGCTCTTGATGCACTGACTCCAGCGTCAGTCCACTCCTTGTGAAAGTCCCCAACACTTTTGAATGGCCTTTTCCTGACAATCCTCTCCAGGCTGCGGTCATCCCTGCTGCTTGTGCACCTTTTTCTTCCACACCTTTCCTTCCCTTCCACATAACTTTCTATTAAAGTGCTTTGATACAGCACTTTGGGAACATCCAACTTCTTTTGCAATTACCTTTTGAGGCTTTCCCTCCTTACGGAGGGTGTCAATGATTGGTTTCTGCACAACTGTCAGGTCAGCAGTTTTTCCCATGATTGTGATTCCTACTGAACCAGACTGAGAGACCATTTAACGGCTCAGGAACCCTTTGCAGGTGTTATGGCTGAATTACCTGATTAGAGTGGGACACTTTGAGCCTAGAATATTGCACTTTTTCACAATATTCTAATTTTCTGAGATTGTGGATTTGGGTTTTTCATGAGCTCTAAACCATAATCATCACAATTATGACAAATCACAGCTTGAACTATCTCATATATTAGTTTCACCTTTTAAGTTGCATTACTGAAATAAATGAACTTTTGCACGATATTCTAATTTTTCGAGTTTCATCTGTATGTTGTAAATTGGACCATAGCTCTCTATTCTGGTGCAGTTCTGGTCAAACTGGGACAAATGGCAAAATATTTTTTTCTTGATGTGGATGGGTGAGCTGAGTTATATAAAACTCAAAGTACAAACAGTAGTTGTAGTCCCCTGTATATAAGTGGGTTGGCCCATGGGCCCTTATGATACTATATTATCAGGGTTATTCAAAGAGATCGAATTGCTTGAGAAAGGTAACCGAACGCTGAAAATCAGCGTTCGGTTACCTTTCCTGGCCATTCGGCTATCCAGAGAGCAGGCAATTCGCCATATCCTGGCGAATTGCCTGAACATTCGGTGCCTGTTCGAGGGCAGGGAAATTCCCATGAAAAAGCACTGCTTTGGCTATTCAGAAAACACAAACCAGCAGTGAAAGGTTGCCAAAATGCCCTGCCATTCGGTGGTTTAATTCGGCAAGTTTATTCAGGAGAATCCCATAGGCTTCAATGTTAAAAATATTCCCGTTTTAATTCAATATCTAATAAACTGTTCATTATAAAATTCTGCAGTAAAAAGTCTCTTCATTTATAGATTTTTTTTAGGATATTTTAAGCATTTTTCTTAAATTTTTTTAAAAGTCCGATTTTTTTTAAATTATTTGTAAGTTTACTTATTTTTTCTGTAACAGCCCTCTTTATTATCATTCCCTGGACCTCATATGTAAATTTCAGACATTTTCGCTCAGTAGTTACTTTGCAAACAGCGTTTCACTTTCAAACATGCATGCAAACTGTTTTCCTAATTTATTCACTGCCTCGTCTGCGGTGTCAGCTGCTTCGCTGCGTGTGATCGGCTCCTGCTCGGGTTTTTCGACGGGTTAATCCAGATGTTTTTGCGGGTTTTCGGCGTGCATTCGGTGGGTTTTGCAGTTAGTTTTCGTCAGGTTTGCTGCAGCCTTTCCCTGCAATTCGGGGACCCTGTGGTGCTTGCTGAATACACCGCAGGGTCACCGAAATGGGATCGGCAAAAGGAACCGAATTGAAGAGAACGAAAAGTCACCGAACGTGCGGTAACTTTTCGAATCTCTTTGAATTACCCTGTATATCTTTTATATGTTGTTTTAAGAATACAATACATTTTTAATTTTAATTTGGGCTCATTGTGCTTTAATAAGGCTCTAAAGATCTGAGAAATTCGGCGCACCTGCAGCTCCAATACAGAAGGAGCGAACGTGGAGGTCAAGAATATTCACGCCAACAGAGAGAACCACTTCAAAGAAATATAAGTATTTTTCTCCTATTCATTTGCATAGCACGCAGTTTTTTTACTTACTCCTGTAGATATATTAATTATATGAGAGAAGGGGTTTTTGTATATAATATATGGTCACATTATTAGACGTTACATTATTGCGCTCCCAGGATACCTATAGATATAAAGTTGTAGACTTTGTACCTGGAGTGACACCAACTATTATTTTTCCAGAAATAATGTAAACAAATGTAGATAAATAGCAAGTTTGTTTTTTCTTTTGGGGCATGGTATTTATTTAATCTATCATATTATTTACTACAAAGCAAGTGCTTCATAAACATTTCTTAAATATAGTAAAGGGGCATTCAAGAACTTTACCTGCCCCTTCCTTTTCTACTTGAATGCTGCTGACAACATCTGCCCAATTATTTACTTTTTAATCTGTCTTTAAATCTTTTTTAGTTTACCAGTAAATTGTCACCTCGGCTCCTCCTCCTCCTCTTCAGTTTAGGGCAGAGCTGTCAACCTTACAGTCCCCCAGATGTTGATGCTTACAATTCCCAGAATTCCTACAATGCAGTAGATGGCCAGGGAATCGGGTCTTGGTTCAGAAACATCAGAGGAGAGGGAGTTTGACAGCCCTGACTTAGGGCTTCTGAAATGTGGCAGTCCCTGCTGCTTCTTGTGCAATTTGTGTAGCGCTCACAACAACTTGTGTAGCGTACACTATGCAAACTTTATTGTATGGAGCTTGTGTACTTTCAAATGCAAGTTACACTATGGCTGCGCACAGCAATGGATTGGTTATGCACAGGCACACGCAGCTCCAGTCCTCAGCTGCTGTCTCCCAGAAGACTTGCTGCTGCAAGCGTTCAGAGACAGAATGACATAACTTCATTGGTCCCCGACAGGTGGGATAGTCAAAATCCAGTCTGCCAAGTGACAGCCATGTCATGTGGGTGGAGGAAACTCCTCTGCTTCACACAACCATATGTGCAAAACAAACCTGGAGATGGGGGTAGGGCACTCCAAGCAGCCTGACCACTTTAATTAGGTAAAGTGATCTGGGTTCATAGAATGTCCCTTTTAATGGCTGAAGTTTGTAATAAAAACAGGGTCAGAGGGCGTGGCTGGCCGTGCATGGGAGCAGATGTGCATCAGCAGAGCTCCGTTTGAAAGCGGTGGCAGTTTCGACCCAGATTTTCTTTTTCATTACCCTTTAGGGGAATTCTTGTGCGATTGGCCATCGGGTAAAGTGCTCCGGAGCCTGTCTGGTCCCTCCTCCGGAGCCTAGCAGAGATTGTGGCCCTGTTTCCCGGCAGGTGTGTTTGGCTGTCAGCCATTTTGAGGCCTACCTTCCAGATCTGAAGAGAAAATGTGGCAGTGTTGGCGCTTCAAATGCTCTGGTGGTGGTATAGTTGCAGGATCTGTGCTTGCTCCTGGGGTCCTCTGTAGCCCTTAAAAGCAGGAATCATACATGGCGTAGCACAGTTTAAAATAAAAGTGCAAATGTACCACAATTTATGCTACCACGTTTACTAGTGTTTCAGAGCTCAGACATCAGATTTGAAGGCAGCCAGTGGTATTATCTAGGTGCACCGGATCACCTATCAGCCTCAGCCACCTCCTTGGTAGATGTAAATCAGCCAGGACCCAAATAGGATATAAACGTAGTGGTTTTTTTAACCTCCCTGGTGGTGTTCCCGAGTGTCTCGGGGTTAGGGTTTCCGCTCTCAGCGGTGAATTTGAGACACACTCGGGCTGTACACATTACCTCTCCCTGCGCTCCCTCGATGATCTCTGCAGTCTCCTCCGGCGATCGCAACCTCCTACTTCCTGGATTCCTTCTCACGAGGAGGGAACCAGGAAGTAATGAGGTCGCGATCGCCGGAGGAGGCAGCTGGGGACATCGAGGGAGCGCAGGGAGAGGTGATGTATCCAGCGGTATCCCAAGAGTTGCTCGGGGTTACCACTTCCAACATAGGAATTTAACCTCGAGCCACACTCGGGATGCCGCTGGGGGGGGGGGAAACTGACCGCTTTCATCCAAGAAATTTCACAATAAATAGACCGCCAGGGAGGTTAAAGCTAATAGTAAAAAGTATAAAATATAAATTACCAGTACTCCAAAACTTGTTTTGCCTTAAGTGGCTCCATAACCGCGCCCCTGCCTATATCTCCTCCCTTATTAACAGGTACATCCCATCCCAACCACTTCGCTCTGCCAATGAACTGATACTATCAGCTTCACATACCTGCACCCCCAACTCTGCCACATTTTTCTCTTCATTCTGTATCACAAAGGTGGAAAGGGATTTACCACCAAGTGGATGTGAGAGGCTGCTGACTGCAGAGGGGTAAAGGAAAAAGATCTTTTCTTTCCACCAACATTGGCACTTGAAAGAGACCACAGAGACTTTGTCCTTAGAGACACAGATACGTATACCTTACAAGCTGCTAATTTTGTTATATTTTTTTTTAGTTTACTCTGTATTTTATGTTTGCTTTTACGCCTGTTTTTACTTGTCTGAATTGGAGTTAAAAGGCACACTACCTCTCCAACACCACTGGGTGGCGCCAAAGGGTAAAGATTTCCTTTTTCCTACCTTCCAGATCTGCCTTGCCTCGTTCCTCGCTTCCCAAGCCTCCCTCTGAGGAATTACCTGGCCTGGGAGGTCAGCTGTCGCGGGCTCGGAGTATGAACGCGGCTGCTGTCCCTACGGAGGAGCTGGAGCTGGCAGAGGAGTGCACAGATCGGCGGCGGCTGCAATCCCCCCCCCATCAGAGGCCTGGTAGCTGCTCTTGCGGACCTGCAGGACTGCTTGAGACTGTTACCGGAGGACTAGGGGAGCCCGTTCATTAACACGAGGTTCCTGGCGGTGACTGCTGGCTGTGCTGTGGAATGGCTGGGAGAGGGAAACAGAGGCCCTGGCTGAACCCACGTCAGGGGAAGCTTTTCCTGTAATTCGCAGGGACGACTTTCCTGCCACAGAAGATGATCGAGGTGCTGGGGACAGGCCGGTAATTGATGAGCTGGAGACTGAGGTGGAGGCTTCTGAGCTGCCTGCTGCTGGCCCCCTGGTGCAGTCTGTGACAGAGGGGCTGCCGGGTGTTGCGGATGACTACCCTGGAGGGCTTCGGTGCACAACCCCGGTTTCTCGGCATGGCTACGATGGTGGCCGGATTCTCTAGGGGCTTGATCATCAAACAGTGCTGTCCACCGCATCGTGGTTTTGGACACGTGCTGAAATGCGTTGCCCCTCTGCGTTTGCGATCTCAGGCCTGTTCCCTTTTTTTCCCCTTGCATGCTATTGTATTTTTCCTCCCCTTAGCCCGGGGTCAAACTAGCGTTTTGAAGAGCGGCAGGAACGTCCATGTGAGTGGACGTTCCTTCCACTCCGACACCCGTCTGGCCACCTCGCTGAGCGCAGTTGGTGTGCACAGCGCTGCAAGGTTCGATCCTCCTATGGAGGATTGCGCTTCACAGGTCCGTCAACACAAGTCCTAGCGCTTTGACGGAGAGGCCTGCTGCACGGACGCAGCACGGCCGTTTCTGCGTGCGCGCAACAGCATGTGACCCGTCCCGTCGCAGTATCCCAATGCTGCAACGGACGCCGGAAGCCATGTCAGTACGGGCGCCAGTGGTGTATTTTGGCCTAGGCCGACTAGGCCCAGGCCTAGGGCGGCACTTTCCAGGGGGCGGCGGCCCACCCTCTGTGGCCCCACCCCTAAAAAAATAATTTAAAAAAATAGTTTTTTTTTTACTTTTGCAAAGTATTTTACCAGGAAGGATACATTGAGATTTCACTAATTTTCAAGTATGTCCTGGGTAGGCAAAGCCTAGGCTTTCACTTTCCAGGGGGCAGCAAAAAACCTCACCACTAAATGGGTTACTCACAGAGCACTGAAATGACGCCAACTTTTTGGTGTTCCCTGCACTTAGGAGAAAAAAAATTCCCCACCCTGCAGTGAATTCACCATTCACCGGAGGGCGCACAAAGTGCATGGAGTCGGCCGCTGAATGCTGCCACCGCAAACCCGTGGCCTACTGTTTTCAAAAGAACTACTGAACGAAAATGTCTGGAATTTACATATAAGATCCTATGATTGATAATAAAAAGTTCTGTTACAGAAAAAAGAAAACGCTATTAAAAAAGGGTGGAAATTTTGCCCAAAAAAATCAGAAAAATTACTAAAAGGTACTAAAAATAAAATCAATAAATAAAGACTTTTTACTGCAGATTAAAATAATAAATGATTTATTAGATATTGCATAAAAACGGGAATATTTTTAACATTGAAACCTATGGGGTTCGCCTGAATAAACCTGCTGATTGAAACCACCGAACATCAGGGCATTTCACTGCCATTTCTCTGAGTCTCAGTACCACATGACTAGCTGAACCACGTGAAACGCACACGCGCAGCTGCCCGCCCTTTCGTTAACACAGACTCTATTCTGGACTGAACACCCACCGGGAAGGGAATCAAAGCTACAGTGCACCCTCTGGCAGTGGCACCCCACTGCTGACAAGATGGCTCCACAGCATAATTTCTGTGAGCCTGTGTGCTCATACACACTCGGTTTGCTGGGAGTTTTATTGCTGTGGATTCTGATACGCTGACACACACCACACATTGCATTGCTGTGAGTTTTATTGCTGTGGATTCTGATACGCTGACACACACCAAACATTGCATTGCTGGGAGTTTTATTGCTGTGGATTCTGTGATACACACTGCATATTACTGTGAGTTTTATTGCCCTGGAGCTCTGGGATACGCTCATACACACTGCACATTACTGTGAGTTTTATTGCTGTGCAGTTCTGTGATATGCTCATACACAGTGCCCATTTCTGTGGGTTTTATTGCTGTGCAGCTCTGTGATACGCTCATATGCAGTGCATGTTTCTGTGGATTTTATTGGTCAACCAATTAGAGCGGCTGTGATCCCGTTTACTTGACATGCGTGGTTGTTCTTTGTAAAAATGCTTGAATTTAAACATTTCATAATTTATTTATCTCAATAGATACATTTGAAATGGTATACAAAATATACAAGTAGGCACTTGGTATCCACTTTTAATATAAAGAGAGGAAAAGGCGGAGCTCTAAGAGGAAAAGGTGGAGCTTAAAGAGGAAGGGTGGGGATTAACCAGGAAGAGGTGTGCCCTTGACAGGAAGGGTACGTCAAATTTAAATTAGGGGGTGCATGAGTTTAGTCAGGCCTAGGGCAGCACAAAACCTAAATACACCACTGACGGGCGCACCTAGTGCGCTCGTCTCACACAAGCCTTATCCACCTTTTTTGCCAGTCCAACATGAACATCTTGTCAAATTTTAGATTTTTTTCCTGTTGGACGCTCTTCGACAACATTCGCTTCTTTTTCTCTTTTAATTTCTATCTGAGGACTTATGTTTTATTTCTGAGACTTGATGTGGCTGCCCTGCGAGGCCGTGTGTATGCCGATTGTTCTGTGACACTGTTTAAAATCTTTAATTTATACTTTCATGTTGTGTCTAATAAAACATTGTTAAAATAAAGAATTAAAAAAAAAAACAGGGTCTGGGTTCTATCAGAAAAAAATATTCAGTTGTTGCACACTCATATACAATTTTTTAAATCATGAAAAGAGCAACTTGCAGTTACCCCTTTTGTCCTAATTTCCACTCAGGCCCTGTACAGCATTTAATGGATGCGATGCCAAGACACAATAAATTACAATTGTAGCGCTGTGATAGTTTGGCTTTATATATTGGACTAATGCTGCCACTAGAGGGAGACAGAGCCAGAGACATTGTGGACTATGTTGTGCCAAGAAACTCCATCTCCAGAGACCTTTGCAAAAGGGAACAGGAAGTGGGCGTGCGGCACCAAGAGAGACATCCGAAGCCTCGTGCAAGACAGGGGCAGAGCGAGCTGAGCGACGAAAGGAGTAGGACGCACGCAGGTCACTGTCAGGGATCGCAACCAGGCCGGAGTGTGGATGCTGCCATATCCAGTGCTGGAGATCGGGGACGGAGATAATGCTGTCACTTACTACATTCCACAGAGCAACTGGGAGGACAACCAGGTTCCAGAAGGACCCCGAGTGAGGAGGCTGCGAGGATCGAATGGGAGTGCAGGCGGCGGATCGATTCCGGCAGTGGAGAACGGCGATCGGGAGAGCGGATTCGTTGGCACCGGATTCCAATTGCGGAGAGAGATCCTTGGCCGAGTCATCGGTTCTGGACACTTTGTTCGTCGGATGGGTGAGAGGCCTCAAGGCCTACGGTTCCGAAACGAAAGTGCGTACTTGGTTAATTGCTTCTATCCACAGGGCCCCAACGTTGACTAGTCAAAGATAACTTTGCTAATTCACTGGCCAGTTGAATATAGTACCTGGGTACCCTAAGACACCACTTATTGAGCCTTTTTGAACGGGACTTAAACTCGCGAACTTAGGGGGGGTTAACCCGTTATTTTCTTCCGCCGCGTGTTTTTTCCGCGTTGCGCATTCCTATTATTATCTTCAACATACATGTGTATTATATGCCACTTTATTGATCCCGTAAAGTAAATAACTTAGAAAATCCACAACAGTGCTGGTGTTTAGTGATTCCTAGTGCGGAGAGACTATCCTGGGTTTATTCAGTGGCTCCTCCAGGTGTGAGAGCTACACAATCATCTCTCTCTATTTATTTGGGGGGCTGATCAAGTCCTTGTCTGAGCACCACTGAACCTACATATATTACCGTCAATAATTTATGTCGTATTTACTTTGTAGAATGTATGGTACATTCTACCCAGCTATTACAGCCCCAAACCCAAAAAACTGCTACAACAGAACTGCATTTCTTTGTATCTTGCAATAGCTCATATCTAGAAGTAAATATTAGTATGGGGACAAGTGGCATATTTCCCAATCGTTTTGTGCCATCTTGAGCACACTTCTGGAGTAGGATATAAGTGGTTACGACTATGCCTGTGTTCATTCTAGACTACAATGTTATTTTCTTTAATCGATCATAGTGACATCTACACGTATAAAGCAGAATATCCAAATAAGCAAAATGCAGCAAGTAATCTACAATCTCAAAATATTTTTATTCTATGAGAATACTGCAAGTGCAACACAGAGGGAAATCTATAAAAAGATCCATTGGAAAAGCATTCATCAGATGCGACTGGATTTTAAAATGTCATGTGTGTTGTCAGAGCCAGCAGGGTGTAGTGTGTGTATTGCCTTTATGTAATGTTGTAAATTTATAAATGTGATAAAATGTACAGTGTTCATTTTGAACCATTGTAAAAGTTGTCAGCGTGGACACTTTGGACCCACCTCTGTCCCTAAACCAGAATATGGTGGGCTACATAGCAAGTGCTTTATAAACAGAACATAGAGCGCTAAACAGTACTTTTACACAGTGGTGTAGTGTGGGGGGGACCTCGGGGGCGGTCGCCCCGGGCACAATTTTCTTAGGGGGCCCAAAATTTGAAAAAGAAATTTGAACCACTAATATTTTCCAGCAGGGATCAGCAAGGAGTCCGCTCACCAGGGCCGGATTAAGATCTCTGTGGACCTGGAGCTGAATATTTTGGTGGGCTTTTTTTGGAAGTTAGTAAAATGAAAATATATTTTAGGTTTTTTAATAGTGCTGATACGCGTATTCTAACTAGGCAGATACTGTGTGAGGAAATTTCAGATTTCAATCATTTAAAGCGTGTAAAATTATTCTTTTACATTTTATCATCCAAACCTTTGTGAATACATATTCTATAGGTAGGAATTCTTGTTAAAAAAATTTAAGTGCGAACCTGTTACTGCATTTTTCTTAGAAAATATACAATTTTAAACAAAAAATATATAATATTTCCCTTGTGTTTTGGAGGATGGTGTTTTATGAATAATATGACTATGTATAAAACACTGCCCTTGCTCCCAGCATGGGAAATGAGAAGGGGAGTAATGGCAGTGGCCTTGCTCATTTTATACGTGACAAATGGACAATGCCATTGCTTTGGAAACGAAAAATAGATAAATAAAAAAGTTATTTCTGCTTTCTTTTTAGATTTTCCATGGTCACATTTGGTATTAATGCAAAGGCCAGACTCTGACTTGTTCACTGACACCTCCCTTGACCTTGTGATGTGTTAAGATTAGTGACCCAAAGTTCCAAAGCCCCCACCCCCAATGCACTTCGCTGCAGTGCGGCGGTTTAGGTTTATTGATTTAACAATTCATAATAACGGATTGTGCCATCACCTCCACACTTGAGATGGTGACTTAGTGCAGCATCATTGTTCCCTTTATAATTGAAAACTGAAAAATAATGCTGTGTCAGAAAGAAAAAGAAAAAATAAAGAAATATTATTTTATTTTTATTGTTACATAAAACCTGGTCATGTTTGGTATCATTGGAAAGGCTAAGCTGGCCTTTCCAGCGATACCTCACATTGCCCTGTAGCTGCTATGTAGTTGGAGATATAGGGGTCCAAATGCCCATGAATGCAGACATAGTTATCCTTTCTCTGGGCCTATTCTGGGGCATGGGCCTGGAGCTGCTGCTCCATCAGCCCCTATGTTAATCCGGCCCTGCCGTTCACAGACACTGGTGTCCATGAGAGGCCCTTGCACGGGCAACTGCCAGATTTGCGGCGCAGGCAGTGACTTAGCGCTCAGAGTCCAGAAGGGAGGACCAGGACAGAAAATTCTGGTCCTGTCCTGACTCCTCCATGAGTCACGTGAAGCAGCGCAGCATTATACGACAGAACACCCTGCACCACGCTTGTCAGTCCCCCTTGAAGCCCTGTGCCAGCCCCTGACACTGGCAGCCCTGCAGCCACTTAACAGGAAGGAGGGAGGGAGGCGCATGTCCTGCAGCACATTTAAAATCTGGTCTCCACTTATCCCCCTGGGCAGTTCCCCCCCCCTGGGCCACCAGCAACTCCACGCAGGTAGGCGACACTGTGTGACACCAGAGCAGCGTAAGCAACACACAGTGAGGGGGTACTGGGGGTACGGGGAGAGGGTGACTGGGGGTACTTGGAAAGAGAGAGATTGACTGGGGTACTGGGAGAAAAAGGGGTTACTTGGAGAGAGAGAGAGAGTGACTGGGTCTACTTGGAGAGAGAGTGACTGGGGGTACTGGGAGAAAGTGGGAGTACTGAGAGAGAAGGAGAGAGTGACTGGGGGTACTGGGAGAGAGTGACGGGGGTACCTGGAGAGTGTGACTGGGTATAGTATGAGAATGGAACTATGCTAGGGTATACTGGGACAGGGTAACTGGTAGCAGTGGTGTAGCGTGGGGGGCATGTGTGTTTAATTTTTTATTATATCAGTATTTTGTTACTATAAAATACATGTGCTTGTGGGGTAAGGGGGTCAATACTCTACTGGTAGAAGGGAATCAGGGTGTGTTACAGTGTCCACAGGTTAGGGAGGACGCACAATTTTTGCCTTGCCCCTGGGGCTGACAACCCACACTACGCCGCTGCTTTTACAGTATCTATTCCAGCATACAATGTGTAAATCAGATTGGCTGGGCACTCTATCCTGCCAACAACCAATCCAATGATTCTCAAAGCCAATGCATTTGTATAAGGTTTGGGCATTTGTCCTAACAGTTACATGGTCTTCCCCGTTTCCATCATCATTACCAGGTGGGCAGCCTGAACGGCACTACAGGTGTCCAGTGATGGAGAAAGGACAGACCATGTAACTGTTGGGACAAATGCCCAAAATGTACAAATGTCTGGCGACTGGCGTGTTTCCATTGCAAGTATTATTAATGTCATTCCAACTTGATGAGGTACAATATATTAAAGTACATTACCCAAAATGCTCTTTATTTCCTTTTGTAGGAAGACCATACATTCGTATTATTATTGTTGCACATGCTGTGGTTATCCAGTAACTGATTTGAGGACATTTAGTTAGCTTATACACAGTTTTAGCTCTTTGGGCATTATGCCCACAGGGCTAAAACGTTGGGGGCAGCTTCTGCAGCCCATATGCACTTGGTAGTGAAGGAGTTAAAGAAGAGATTCTGTTGTTATTATTATTATTATTCTTTATTTATAAAGCGCCAGCATATTCCGCAGCGCTGTAAAATAAGCACAGTATAGACAGGGTTACAATACATTGAACAACATTTGACAAACAGTACAGGAGGAGATGAGGGCCCTATTCCCGTAGGAACTCACAATCTAGGAGGGTTGGGGTTGGAAACAGGAGGAGAGGACTGTAAGGTGAGAGTGATTGATGGTTGTGTCAGTGAGTTGGGTGGTAGGCTTCCCTAAATAGGAATGTTTTAAGGGAGCGTTTGAAGGAAGAGAAGTTAGGGGAAAGTCTGACAGTACGAGGGAGAGTGTTCCAGAGAGTGGGGGCTGCACGAGAGAAATCCTGCAGTCTATCATGGGAAGAGGTGATGCGGGGAGAAGCTAGTCGCAGGTCACTGTTTGACCTTAGGGAGCGGGCTGGGGTGTATCTGGTGATTAGTGAGGACAGGTAGTGGGGCGCTGAGTTAGTGAGGGTTTTGTAGGTAAGGATAAGGATTTTGAACTTAATTCTGCAGTGGATGGGGAGCCAGTGAAGGGACTCGCAGAGGGGAGCGGCAGAGACAGAGCGGCGGGTGAGGTGAATTAGCCTGGCGGAGGCGTTCAGGATGGATTGTAGGGGGGAGAGGCGGGACAGAGGGAGGCCAGATAAGAGATTATTGCAATAGTCGAGTCTGGAGATTACCAGGGCGTGTATGAGTTGTTTTGTGGTGACAGCGGTAAGAAATGGCCGAATTCTGGAAATATTACGCACTTGGTATCGGCAGGAGGAGGAAAGAGACTGGATGTGGGGGGATGAAGGAAAGAGCAGAGTCAAGTGTAACTCCAAGACAGCGAACTTGGTTTGATGGGGAGATGGTGATACCCTCCACCGTGATAGAGAAGTCAGGAGGTGGGGAGGCATTGGAGGGAGGAATAAGTAGGAGCTCAGTCTTTGACATGTTGATCTTTAGGTGGTGGGAGGCCATCCAGGAGGAGATGCCAGATAAACAGTCACTGACTTTTGAAAGGACAGGGGGAGAGAGATCAGGGGTAGAGAGGTAGATCTGAGTGTCATCAGCATAGAGGTGGTAATTAAAGCCAAAGCTGTTGATGATTTTGCCCAGGGAGGAGGTGTAGATGGAAAAGAGCAGAGGACCAAGGACAGAGCCTTGAGGTACACCAACAGATAGAGGCAATGAAGAGGAGAAGTTACCAGCAAAGGACACACAGAAGGACCTGTTGGATAAATAGGAGTCAACCCAAGCAAGTGCAGTGTCACCGAGACCCAGAGAGTTGAGGGTCTGTAGAAGGAGGGGGTGGTCAACAGTGTCAAAAGCAGCCGAGAGGTCAAGCAGGATGAGAATAGAATAGTGGCCGTGTTTTTTAGCAGTTAGGAGGTCGTTGGTGACTTTGGTGAGGTTGTTGATGCTCTTCAATAAGCTTTATATATCCATATCTCTACTCACCGATTTTTCTTTTTTCAGTCAAAGCTATTAACAATCCACCAACAGCGGAGGACCGATAAACTTCACCACCAGCATCGATAAAAGAGTCAGATGCGATAGATCAGTTCAGCAGCAATATACCTTTATGAATTCTTTACAGATTCCTCTTCATTTGCATGACATTTACGGTTTTACCTTTTCATGTTAACATTCAGTGTTATTAAATCTACATTTCATATAATCAATTTCTCCACAGAACTTAAAAATGGCATGTTATCTAGTTCAAGAAGTCCAGCGTTGGTTGGTTTCAGGAGATCAGATTCTTTTTAGTTAGTAGTGTACCCAGTAAGACTAATTGATCATTTCATTACTTTAAGGCTGACAGTTTAAAGGAACGTATATCCTTAGATAGAAGAGGAAGACTGCCTGATTTGTAACCACTCAATGTTCTCGAACCCAGGACATACTTGAAAACGAGAGAAATCTCAATGTATCCTTCCTGGTAAAATCCTTTTCAAATAAATAAATAAATAAATAAATTTGTACCTGGAAAAGTCAAAAATCAATTTAATATTTCCAGTATATTAAGATCTCTTAAAGGGACACTACCATTTACACAAGCTATAACTAGATTACTTGTGCATTACAAACAAAACAACTTAATAAAACACATCCTGTTGTTGTTTCTTTGAAATAATTGCATGTGAAAAGGAAAAATAAAGTTAGATTTTTTTTAATTCCTTTTTCCATGTTGTGTGTTTTTCCCATGATGGAAGATTTTACCAAAATCTGTGCAAAAGTTGTACTTTACTGCTGTGGTTTCTCTTGTACAGTATCTAACAGTTAATGTGGATGGATGACTGAATTTTTCGATAAGGCAACATGAGGTCTATTGTTCTCCAGACTATCCCAGATAAAAGATGGCAGCTGAATGAGATCAGACAGGGAGCATAAATGGCTTCTAATCTACCCCCTGATAATGTCCTTCGAATACATCCCACACAATACAATGATGACTCTATTATATGGCCAAAGCCACACAGTGAGGACCAAGTGCTTTAAAAATGCTGTAGTGGGGGGCAGTTTACAACACAAAAGATCACACATGGATGCACCCAGTGACACATATAGTGTAAAATATTTTCATAACTAAACATTCAAGAGAGAAACAAAGGGCATGTAAGATACTACTCAGCAAGATAAAATAAACAAAATAAGAACATTTCATTTGGTGGTAGTGGCCCTTTAAGTCCTCCCCCAAAAAGATAAATAGATTTTACTCCCTAGACACATTTCATTGACAAGCACACCAATGTGCCAGCATAAATGTTAAACATAGCAGTATTTACATGGCTCAGTAGTGATGATAATACGGTCTTTCACCATGATTGCTTAATAGTCCCATGTGTGATTATCTCTTTCAGTCAATACAGGAGAGGCTTTCTTTTATTTTGGTTGAGCCAATGAGACGTCCGACTCGCAGCAATATAACAGGGCGCAAAGCAGTTTTCGACGGAGACACAAAATATATCACAGCAGCGGCAACTTCTCCTTCTTCAGAAGTCGTAATATGCGTTCATTTTTTGTAAGAGCTGCAGGTAATTCATTGGCCTGAAAAATTAAACAAAATAAAATAGGAAAGGTACTGCAAGAGGATACAAGACTGTTAATATGTTGGTGTTGGTGGCATCTCGCAATAAAATATAATCTATGCGCATCACGTTTAAACGCAATTTAAAATCATATTTTTATTGCAGAACCCTATCTGATTGTATATCCTTTTTTTCCCCAGCGGGCTCAGTAGATTTAAAATACTCATTATTACTTCTGTGCTGACGACACCCAATTCTACCTTTTCTCTCCCTATCTCTCTCCTCCGGTGCTGGTACGTGTTACTGCCTGCCTGTCGGCTGTTTCCGAATGGATGACTTCCCGTTTCCTAAAGCTTAACCTCTCTAAAACTGAACATCTCTTCTTCCCTCCCTCTAAAACTAACATACATGCACCTATTTCCCTTCAGGTGAATGGTGCCACCATTACTTCTACCTCACAGGCCCGTTGCCTCGGTGTCCTCTGATCTCTCCTTCACTCCTCACATTCAGTCGCTAACCAAATCCTGCTACTTCCAACTAAAAAACATTGCACGCATCTGTTCCTTTCTTAATCAGAACTTTGCTAAAATGCTCATTCAAGCTCTTATTATCTCCCACCTTGACTACTGTAACCTCCTTCTCTCTGGCCTTAAGAGGTCCCAGATTCTCCCTCTGCAGTCTGTTATGAATGCCTCTGCTAGGCTCATCCACCTCCCGCACCTCTCGCAACTTGCTCTTTTGTCAATCTCTACACTGGCTCCCTGTTTCCTTTAGAATCTATTTCAAAATACTGCTGCTCACATACAAAGCTCTCCATAACCGCGCCCCTGCCTACATCTCCTCCCTTATTAACAGGTACATCCCATCCCATCCACTTCGCTCTGCCAACATTCTGATGCTATCAGCTTCATGTACCCACACCCCCAACTCTTCTCAAAGGACTTCTTCCGAGCTGCCCCCTTTCTATGTAACTCCCTCCCCCGCATCATTAGACTCTCCCTGTCTCTCCAGTCCTTCAAGAAGTCTCTGAAAATTACTTTAGAGAAGCCTATCATCTCACTCCCTAACCCACCTCTGTTCATTTCTTACTCCATCTTCCCACTCAGGCCACATGCGCCCCGCTATTTCATATTCTCTATTAACCCTCACCTAGTGTGTCACCCCTTTCCTCTTAGATTGTAAGCTCTTGAGCAGGGTCCTCTCTCCTATTGTTTTGTGTGTTGAACCTGCATGTAAATTTGTTATTCTAACTCCTACTGCACAGCGCAACAGAACTTGTTAGCGCTTTATAAAAACTTGTAACTGTATATGTCATGTTACGTCAGAATGTTACATGAACAATTGAAGAAAAAAAAACAGTACAATGTTATTGTGATTTCAGTAATTTACAGGGTGTACATTTATTTTTCATTTATCATCCAAACCTTTGATTATGTGTTATATTAGGTACTCTTAAAATAATCAAAAATGAAAAACACGTTACTGCATTTTTTCTATGGAACCCATCGCTACGGTAATATACCCATCTCCTCTTGTTATGGTGAACAAGTGGCATCATCATCCTCTCTCTACAAAACTCCCCAGTGTCATGCCGGTGGGTAAAAACACGGTGATTGGTGTGGGAAATGGTAAAGTAAGTTGTTTCAGAGGAGGATGACATGGTGCCAGTGTCTGCTTTCTAAGGAGAGTTGAGGAGCAAGGGTTAGAAATTAGGGTTATGGCTAAATTACCCAATCCCTAACATTCTGCACCATTTGTGCTTCATTATTAGGCAACAGATTCTGACCCTTCTTTTGTTGCTCATTCTTCCCGGTTGCTTAAACGAAAACCTTTTAAAATAAGTTGAAGAAAAAAGAAGTTGTTTTTGGCTAAGTGTATCCTGAGTTTTTGGTTTCAGGTCAGAATTTTCATTTTGGTGAATCCCTCCTAATCTGTGCATTAATAATATAGAACTATAGGTTTCTTTCATTTTCTGTGGACTCACCTTATTTCTAAGCAGTGGATCTGCTCCAGCTTCTAAGAGAAGGCTTACTGACCTTATATTTCCACTAAGAACAGCAGCGTGAAGAGCTGACGATCCATTCTGACAATAAAGTAATATCACGTTTAGGTAAATGTAATTTGTAAATGCACAAAGCCGAAACTGTCCTTAATAACAGCAAAGCGACACTAGCGTATATTGAAGCAGTATTTAACTGATTACAGCTTCTGAACTTTGGATTACCTTTCAAAAACAAATATTTCCAATCAAGCAGGACCAAATCAACTTGTTATTTTTTAGTACAAGCAGAAGCCCACCCCAAGTCTTTTCCCTGGACCCACAGGACTCGCTATCCTACCTCTCGTCTTGATGGGGCTACACTGGCAAATGTGCACCTCCACCACTCTGAGCAGCACTACATCGGACCACTGGGGACAAAAAATAAAATAATTTAATGTGAAAACTATTGGATCCGGGGTTTGAGCTGGGAGCCAGTCCCCACCCTTAAAATGTCTAGGTACAACCTTGTGAATGCCTATATTCCCAGTAAGGTATTAATTGATGAAGAAATGCATTTTTTTTTGTCTAAAATAGTTACGATAAAAGAATTACTAAGCAGATAAAAATTAAACTTCTGCTATTTTAGACTAAAGGTTTATTCACTAAATGTTGTTTTAGCGTTGCTGCAAACAGCTGTGAAATAATCAATGACACTTACCCTGCCATTCATTAATAGTGACTATATGAAAAGCCAAAATGTATAGTTGTTGCAACGTCATGCTTTTCACTCAACAATGGCTTTTAGTGAATAACCCTTTAAATGTTGCAATCCCTTTGCAGTTCTCTGAGGTTTCACTATTTATTTAGGGCTCTATCATTTCCCTAACGCTAGCTTTAGTGCTCACATAAATGAGTGATAGCGCTAGATTAATCGAGGTGATAGCGTGCCGCATAGATCACCTCCCGATCACTAATGGGTTAAAAAATCCGTTAACGCATCTTATTACCAATGTCTAACGTGAGCTTACTGTACTTTGTTCTCCCTATCCTTATTTGGGGAGCGAAAAGTGTAAGCACAGAATAATTAGCGTTAGGATCACGTAGTCTGTTTTTACACAGAACCCTTAACTACTTCAATGCTGAGGACGCGCTGAGCGCATCCTCCCATTGGGGTCAGCGTTCGGCCGGGTTCCGGCCGATCTCTGGCCCCTCCGGTGCGGGCTGACATCCTCGATGTCAGCCCGGCATCCGGGACCGCAGCCGCCGGAATTAGGTGTCATCGCGGCAGCGCGATGACACCTTATTCAGGCGCCCCCCCCGCATGTGCGGAGGAGGCGCCTGAAAGGGAGGGGGGGAGGTCCTTCGGACCTCTCTCCCTCCCGATCGGCGGCTCTGCGGGGGATAACCCAGGCATCATTTGGAAGGGCACAGCCTGCCCTTCCAAATGGTGCCTGGCATTAACCCCTGGGGAGCTGGATCGCGAATCGGCGCTGAAAAGCGCCGGTTCGCGATCCTTTCCCAGAGCTGGCCGACATCTTGGATGTCGGCCAAGCCTCCGGGAACTCCCCCTAACTGCCACCAACTGTGGAGATAGGGAGTTCCAATGAACTCCCTATCTCCCGATCCGTGGCAGTTAGGGGTTAATGTTTGGTATGGTTGGATCGGCCAGAGCATGGCCGTTCCAACGATACCAAACATGAAAGTGAAAAAGTTTGTCAAAAAAAAATGAAAAATAAAAAAAAAAATTAAAAAAAAATTATAAAAAAAAAAAACACTTTTTTTTCTTTTTTTTGGTTTGTTAATGCAGCAATATTGTTCCCATTTCAATTATAATGTGAACAATGATGCTGCACTAACGATTTTTGTATGCGGTGCGTTTGTTAAAAATAGTGTAATTTTCCCCCAAAAAAAATGTAACGAGACCCCATCTCTAATTTTTTTAACAAGCGCACCCCATACAAAATATAACCGCAATTGCTCGCATGTTAAAATGTGAAAAAAACACTTAACACATTGTAAATTATTGAAAATACATATTTTATTGCATTTTTTGTTATAATATACAGACATGACATAACGTATACATATAATAATGACATATTATGAATCTACCGAGTCTGACGGAAAGAACGATATATAATATGTCTGGGTCATATACTAAAATAAGCCTTCAAAACACGTTTAAACATGATGAGCAAAACCGGTAAAAATGACCTCAGCACAGGGGAGGGAAAAGCCTCAGCAGCGAAAGGGTTAAATCAATGCCATGCCATACTAGAGATCAGGTTTATGCAACTGGTCAATGCCACTCCGAGGACAGCGCTGTTTCGTGTTTTGAGTTTATTCAACAGAAAGCACACAATTAACCAAAGGAGGACCACATGACACAGCACGGGTCCAACAAATGCAGCCGTGATTTAACACAGTCCCGGGTTGTGACGCAGCACACAGGGTATTACCACACCGGCTGGGCGGAGTAGAGGTAACATCACTGCTCTGCATGGAGAGAGCCTGTGGAGTCATGGGCTTGATCCCAGCGAGCAACCTCTCCAGTAAGTGTCCTTGGGCAAGACACCTAACGGCACATACTCGCCACCCAGGACATACTTGAAAACGAGAGAAATCTCAATGTATCTTTCCTGGTAAAATCCTCTCTCAAAAAAAAATTACATCACAGGATAAGGGGTAACTGTGACGCAGCACAGACACTCAAAGTACTGTGCAAAACAACACAGCCCCATACATGAGGAGTGCACCGCCCCGACGAACAGCGACAAAAGCGCTGTTTTGGATTTATTGGACCCTCATCAGCTAGGAGCTAGGCATGACCAGTTCCAGTGGATGCTTGGACCCGTAGGGCAAATCAGTACTTACAAGGGTTGTGGTGGAGGACAAAAAATTTGATAAAAAGCCTCCCTGCTATAATTAGTTATGTTTATTATTGCCGAAGCCACCCGCACATCACAGCAATTCAAAGAACTACAACCCAGAGCCACATTCCCCATATGCAGCAAGGAATTCTGGGTAGGACATGCAAATGACATCTGTCTCACTTTTTTGCATCCTGGGTCTGTTTTTACACAGAACCCTTAAATCAATGCCATGCCACACTAGATGGCTTTTTTTTTTTTTTTAGCAGAGATCAGGTTTATGCAATTGGTCAAAGCCACTCTTATATATACACTGATCAACCACAACATTAAAACTATTGGCAGGTGAGGTGCATAACATTGACTATTTGGATATAATGGTGCCTATCAAGGGGTGGGATATACAGGTGAAACTCCAAAAATTAGAATATCATACAAAAGTTCATTTATTTCAATAATGCAACTTAAAAGGTGAAACTAATATATGAGATAGTTCAAGCCGTGATTTGTCATAATTGTGATGATTATGGCTTACAGCTAATGAAAACCCCAAATCCACAATCTCCGAAAATTAGAATATTACACGCAATCAATAAAACAAGGATTGTTCATAGAGCAATATCGGACCTCTGAAAAGTATAAGCATGCATTAGTACTCAGTACTTGGTTTGGGCCTCTTTTGCAGCAATTACTGCCTCAATGTGGCGTGGCATGGAAACTATCAGCCTGTGCCACTGCTGAGGTGTTATGGAAGACCAAGATGCTTCAATAGCGGCCTTCAGCTCTTCTGCATTGTTCGGTCTCATGTCTCTTATCTTTCTCTTGGCAATGCCCCATAGATTCTCTATGGGGTTCAGGTCAGGCGAGTTTGCTGGCCAATCAAGCACAGTAATCCCACGGTCATTGAACCAGGTTTTGGTGCTTTTGACAGTGTGGGCAGGTGCCAAGTCCTGCTGGAAAATGAAGTCCGCATCCCCATAAAGCTTGTCTGCGGAAGGAAGCATGAAGTGCTCCAAAATCTCCTGGTAGACGGCTGCGTTGACCCTGGACTTAATGAAGCACAGTGGACCAAAACCAGCAGATGACATGGCTCCCCAAATAAACACAGACTGTGGAAATATCACACTGGACTTCAAGCATCTTGCAGTGTGTGCCTTTCCATTCTTCCTCCATACTCTGGGTCCTTGGTTTCCAAATGAGATGCAAAAGTTGCTCTCATCAGGAAAGAGGACTTTGGACCACTGAGCAACAGACCAGGTCTGTTTTTCTTTAGCCCAGGTAAGACGCTTTTGATGTTTTTTGCTGTTCAGGAGCGGCTTGACAAGAGGAATACGACATTTGAAGCCCATGTCCAGGATCTGTCTGTGTGTGGTGGCTCTTGATGCACTGACTCCAGCCTCAGTCCACTCCTTGTGAAAGTCCCAAACACTTTTGAATGGCCTTTTCCTGACAATCCTCTCCAGGCTGCGGTTATCCCTGCTGCTTGTGCACCTTTTTCTTACACACTTTTCCCTTCCACATAACTTTTTATTAATGTGCTTTGATACAGCACTTTGGGAACATCCAACTTCTTTTGCAATTACCTTTTGAGGCTTTCCCTCCTTATGGAGGGTGTCAATGATGGTTTTCTGCACAACTGTCAGGTCAGCAGTCATTCCCATGATTGTGATTCCTACTGAACCAGACTGAGAGACCATTTAAAGGCTCAGGAACCCTTTGCAGGTGTTATGGCTGAATTAGCTGATTAAAGTGGGACACGTTGAGCCTAGAATATTGCACCTTTTCACAATATTCTAATTTTCTGAGATTGTGGATTTGGGGTTTTCATGAGCTCTAAACCATAATCATCACAATTATGACAAATCACGGTTTGAACTATCTTGCTTTGCATGTAATGAGTTGTCGCCTACCTGCATGGAGTTTCTGGTGGCCCGGGGGGAAAACTGTCCAGGGGGCTTAGTGGAGACCGGATTTTAAATGTACTGCAGGGCAGGCGCCTCCCTCCCTCCTTCCTGTTCAGCGGCTGCAGGGCTGCCAGCGTTGGGGGGCTGACAAGTGTGGTGCAAGGTGTTCTGTCGGATAATGCTGTGCTGCTTCACATGACTCATGTCAGCGTGAAGGAGGAGTCAGGACAGGACCAGAATTTTCTGTCCTGGTCCTCCCTTCCGGATGCTGAGCGCTAAGTCACCGCCGGCACCGCAAATCTGGTGGCTGCCCATGCAAGGGCCTCTCACGGACACCAGAGTCTGAGCGGACACCTTGCTGATCCCTGCTGGAAAATATTAGTGGTTCAAATTTGTTTTTCAAATTTTGCGCCCCCTAAGAAAATTGCACCCGGGGCGACCGCCCTCGAGGCCCCCCCACGCTACACCACTGCCTGTCTCGGATGCATTAAGGGCTGTCTGCTGTTGCCTCATTCGCCTCCGCCTTGAGACAAAAAGGGGGATATGTAGAGGATGGCGAGGCTGGGTCCTGGAGGGGCACTATGTTTCACCACTATTTGGGTTGTGGTCCCTTTAAGGGCAACCACAGGGTTAATCTTCCTGTCCAGGAAGAGCTTTAAAGGTCAGCAACTCCCAGACAGGATTGTGGGAGTTAAGGAGAAAGTAATTAGTTGTACACAAACAGGAGACTGAGCTGTTTTGCTGTGCCCCATAGCCCCTGTGTTCACTAGCAACTTGTATTGCTGGGAAAGGATTCCCCCAGGTTCGGGACTTATTGTACAAGTTGGTGAGCCACCACTATTTTTTTGGACTTTGCTTTAATTTTGCTGAAGACAAGCGTGTATTTTTATGTTGCCACTTTGACTGCTCTGAAAGGGGGAAATAAAGCTGTTTTGTTTTGCTCAAGTTGTGCACGTGCTCCCTGGGCTCCCCAACATCACATATATATATATATATATATATATATATATATAGATATAGATTAGGTAGGCTGCGTTAGTCCAGATGCCAAAATCATGAGTATAGCAGTCTGTAGTGATACCTTTTTTATTGGACTAACGTTACATTTAAAATACAAGCTTTCGAGAGTATTCCTCTCTTCTTCAGGTCTGGAAGCTTACTGATCAACCACAACATTAAAAACACTGGCAGGTGAGGTGCATAACATTGACTATATGGTTATAGTGAGGCCTGTCAAGGGCTGGGATATATTAGGTGTAAGGGAAAGTCAGTTCTTGAATTTCTTGTGTTGGAAGCAGGAGAAAGGGGCGAATAGATTTGAGTGACTTTGACAGGGGCATTCATTAATTTAGGAAGAATAAGACTTGTCAAGATGGGATACAGTGATGTTGTGAAAGACCCATGCCTCATGATCTTCTGTTGTTACAAATCCACATCATTGTTTCCTAAATCAGGTGATTTTAATATCTCTAACAATTTATTTATATGATCGCACTGTTCTAGCCACATTTGTAGAAGCACCCGCACATATTGGGGGAGCAAACAAGAGGGTACAAACAAATAACTTGAGGGTAAAATCTATATGAACAGATTATATCCCAGCATGGGTTAATGGTAACTCACAGGGCACAGATTATATCCCAGCATGGGTTAATGGTAACTCACAGGGCACAGATTATATCCCAGCATGGGTTAATAGGGTTACTCACATGGCACAGATTATATCCCAGCATGGGTTAATGGGCAGCTCACAGGGCACAGATTATATCCAAGCATGGGTTAATGGACAGCTCACAGTGCACAGATTATATCCCAGCATGGGGTTAATAAAAAGCTCACAGGGCACAGATTATATCCCAGCATGGGTTAATGGGCAGCTCACAGGGCACAGATTATATCCAAGCATGGGTGTACTGCTCTGCTTTTTAAGATTAAGAACTGTTGGAACCCAATCTTAGAGTCATTGTACTGTTTACATTGTAACACATTGCAGGGCAGTGCCAGCAGAAGCCACTTACTGATTCTAAAATCAGATTACAAAGGCCGTTAATAATTCACAGACTGAACTGTTAGAAACGGCTCGTACAGTCTGATGAACCGAATCACTCATTTCAGTAAAACGATCTGGATCAAAAGAACAATTCGTTCATGAATCGGCTATCACTATTCATAGTTGAGAGCCAAGGAACTGCAGCAGTGCATAAACTGATAAATTATCATCATTTAAATTCCGGGGACATAATTTGTCCTGGGAAGGTCTCCTGAAACCGGGGACTGTCCAGGGGAATTGGGGATGAATGGTCAACCCTATTGTAAAAGGGGGACGCTAAGGGGAGATTTGCAAGCGGGAATTTTTCCCCTTAGCATCCCCTTTTTAGCTTCGGGCACGTGATAGTGCCCTTATAGTGGGATAGATTCACTAGAGCTCCCTGCTAGGACTAGAAATGAGCTGTGAGCTTTTATGAGGGTCTATCAGCCTTAAAAAGAATAACATCACCAAGGGCTGGATTCCCTAAGCGTTGCATTTTTAAAGATGAACAAGTATTTTGGTACTTTGTCGCCACCTATTGTCTGATATAATGTAGTATCTTTATTCTGTGGCTTTTCCTCATGCTATTAGTACCTACATAAAACATACAGAAGTGAATGTTCATACCGCACACATTACAGGCAGAGTACACATAACACATCCACATTCTGCACCCATAGTACACACCACACTGCATACACACTGAACATACTGCAGACACCTTACACCTTTCATATTTTGCACATGCAGTACAGAGTAGATACAGCACACACAGAAGTTATAGGTACAAATAGGAGCATACACACTGTACACACAGCGTTCACAGTTACAAGTACTTATAAAGCGCCAACAAGTTCCATGGCGCTGTACAATGGGTGAGACAGAACAAATATACATAACAGTAGGAGGGAGGACCCTGCTCGAGAGTTTACAATCTAAGGGGAGAGGGGTGACACACTAGAGCCGTGTTCAATACCTCAGCAGCTGCTGAATTGATGCAGCGCAGCAATTCAGTTGCTGCAGCAGTGTCTCTGAACGCTTTGGATGCGAATTTCAAAACAAAATGGCTGATTTCTGTAGTTTCTGCAATATCCGCAGTTTTATTAGCAGAAACTGAGACTGAAGCCATCTTTGAAATAACTAAAAGCAGTCAGCACAATTCTGTTTTGAAGGCACACAACACAAATGATAGTTTTTTATTGAATAAACGTAATGGTTACTTCTGAAAAAATATATAATTGAACCGTAATATATGTCTATGTGCAGGGGTAAATAATAAATAAATATGTTGTTTTTTAGTCAACAATAACCTCAAAATGAACATTGCCGTACTGAATTGTTACTTGCTCCATGGCGGCGGCCATCTTTACTACGTCACACTCGGCTACTCGCAGCATCTCTCCGAGTCGCTGCAAGTGCTAAATTAGCATTGCTGAGCGCTGAGCGGCAGAATGGCATTCAGTGGCAAGTTGCTAACTTAGCACTTGCAGAGGCTGAGGTATTGAACGCGGCTTAGGAGAGGGTATATAGCTGGGTGGGTAAGGGGAGGGTTGGGCAAGAACAAAGTCCAGCTGAGGTGATGCACTGCACACACAATACGCAATACATTACACACACAGAATACAAACAAAACCTGTATATACAAGTAATAGACTTACACATAATATAAACAATCAGGGCTAAATGTCATGCCTTACCCCCACGGCGCGGCCGAGGTGTCATGACAGCCGTCGGCGTCTTCCTTGCAGGGGGACGTCGGGCATTGGGAGCTCCCTTGCCACGGGTTGTGGTGACCTTTCGGTCCAGCGCTGGGGTCCCCCCGCTGCCTCCCGCTCCCTTCCATCGGCTCCTCGCGTGGCGGTCATCGCTCGCGGGTGCGGCGTGGGGCGCGGTCCTCCTTCCGGGTCCCGCTATGGACTCGCGGGTCTCGGCGGGGGGCGGCGTCTCCCGGCTCGCCTGCGGGGCGTGGCCCCTGCGAGTTCCGGATGGAGCCTGGGGTGACCCAGTGGGTAGGAGGGGCAGGGGAGGGGCCTCTTCCCACAAACGGGCGGAGCCCATTACCTGCGCACCATAAAGGTTCAGAACAGCAAAGGAAAGACGCTCAGTCGTCAGCTCCCTAAGCTACCTAAGTTCCTTGTACTATTACCACTGAAACCCTTGTTGAACGAACCCTTGCTTCCACCTGACCAAGTCTCCAGCCTAACCCCTTTTGTACCGCGCTAGATTCTGACTGACCTCCCGGCTACCGACTCCTGGCTTCCCTTCTCGTTAACGAATGAACTCCGCCTGAACCGACACAATTCTTCTCCAGGTTACGTCTGTTGCATTCCCCTCTATCTAACATATCTGCATACTGGACTCCAAACTAACCTGCGATACCAAAGCATGACACTAAATTACAATCTACATGCTAAAACGGGGGTGGTTAGGGTTAGTTTTAGCGTGGAATTACAATGCAGGCGCTTAAAAAGCTACCTGCATTGTTAGCCTGCGCTACGGCCCCGCGATGCTCGAGGCAGCTCTGAGCTCAGCCGCGAGCATCTACTCGATGGAGTCCACTCGGGAGATCCCGCCAGTCAGCGTAGTGATATGCAGGGGGAGACTGGAGACTTTTTTCCCCCAGTCTTTCCCTGCTCCCGCCAGACAGAGGAGGCGGTTAGAGACGCGATCCTCGCCGCGGGACAGGAGGTGAGTATAAGATTATTTTTTAAAAAAAAAAAATTGGTGTTAACGGATTCTGCAGAAGCGTAATCCGTTAACACCAAGTCCTGCCTCTGGTTAACTTTCCGCTAACCAGAGCCAGATGTTAATCAGCGCTGGGACTTTGTAATCCTAACGCTGATTAACACTTTGTGCTCCCCATGTTAAGTATAGGGAGCGCAAAGTACAGTAACCTCGCGCTGAAAAGTGCAAGGTACCAAACGCAAACGGGTTACTTACCCCGTTGGCATTTGGATTGTAATATGTGGTAGACACCGCGGCTAACGTTAATGCTCATGTAGGTGAGCGTTAACGTTAGCGTTAAGAGTGTAATGTGGCCCACAGTATACATACATATACATATACAAATACCACAGAGTGATTTGTATAGCTTCGAACCCAAAGTTCAGATGAAAACGGTCTGGATATGGATGCGGCCTGTGAGGATGTGCCTAACATAAGATGAGGTATATTTTTCTCAAACTCTCATTATTTTCTTTTCATTACTTTCCAATCAAAACTTTTGGTTTAGTGTCTGTATGAACAATCCTGTATATTAACGAATCCCTGCTAAAGGAAGGCTGCTTATTAAATGTCACTTCCCCTGTGCTCCTTATCTCGTGCTTCACTGAGTATTTTGGAAGGTGTCGGGACACTGGAACATGGTGCCGGTAATGCGAGGAGCAGACAGTCAATGCAAATTAGACATGTGCCCCATAAAAAAAATGTGTTTAGTATCAGATCGATTTGTTACATTTTTTTAAATTAGTTTCAGTGCGTTCGTTGTGTTACCATGATTCGTATCGATTCGTTTTTTCGGGAAATTTATAATTCGTATTTCGTATCGCTTCGGTATTTCGCAATGGTGAAACGGATGAATTAGTTATTGTTAGAATAGGGTTAAAAAATGAGGGCTAAAATATATGGGGCCCTATTACATTCTTCACATAAAAAACACAAGCGCAACACACGTTACAAACGTTAACGCGTGTAAACCAACGCTGGAATTACAATCCTCGTGCATTTTTTCATCCGTCGAGCAATAACGCACGTAAAACGGATGCGCACAAACACGCGCGCAGCAACGTTGCGCGTAGAAATCAGTGTGCGGACTGCTTTTTCACGCGATTCAGCCAATCAGAATTAAAAAACACAATTATCTCACGTTAAGTTTTTGCGCCTGTCAAAGTCAATCTGCGCATATATGCTGCATCAATAAAAAATGCACACACAACTTCTCAAATTTATTGGTTTGGTATGTGTAGAATGTGTAACTATACTTTGCTGCGTATCTTTTTTATTTTTTTTTGAGCTGGTGTATTTGGTTTCGGCCAGGTTGATAGAATTTTCCATTAACACCAGCTTTTAGGCTAGGGTCAGACTAACGCATTTTTCGCGTTGTCCGTGAAAAAGTGCATTGAACGAATGGACGCATTTTTTCACGGAATACGCAATAGCGGTCATACCATGCGCATTTTCGTCCGTGATTTTGTACGGATCATCAATAAAACCCTTTTTGTGTCTGGACGTTATGTTGGCCGGGCATTAGCAGCGTCTGACGTCTCCTAATCATACACACACGCCGCTAGCGGACGCAGCGCACTCTGTACGTCAGTACTAGCGGTTTCACGTTTTTTTGTGCAGCCGTTCTTCGTATGCTGCCCGGCATTGGACGTCATTTGCTGCTAGCACGGCCGTGATTTAGTGCTGCTAAACGCACGTTGATACTGCGTTAGTCTGACCCTAGCCTTAGGAGTTGTAAAATTATGTGCGCAAAGGCTGTGCAATACAAACTGCGCATAGATTGTTATACCATCCGCGTACCAGCGCACAAACACATTTGCGCTCACAATGTTAAGTATAGGACGCGCGACGTACAGTAAGCTCACGCAGCATTCGCGCAGGTTCACCCGCAGTAGACGTATACGCGCGTTTGTTGCGCTGACATTGTAATACGATGTTCAGCGCAAAGGGTTTTGCCCCTTGCGTTAATGTGTTTTTGCGAGGGTGCAAACGTATGCGCGAAGATTGTAATAGGACCCATGATAATCAACTTGTCCTTGGTGCTGTAATAGGTTTCAGCACCAAAGACAGCACCCACCAAACGCAGCCAGACTGTAGGAAAGAAATAAAAAACACGTTGCGTTCGACAAAGAAAAAAAGCCTCATCTTTTTAAAATAATTAATTGGGAATCCAAAAATGTCACCAAAAAATACTAAATTTTTTTTTAAAAAAAATCAATAAATATAAAGACTTTTTGCTGCAAATGAAGAGAATAAACGGTTGAATAAATATTTTGTTTACATTAAAACCTATGGGATTTGCCTGCTTAAACCTGCCGAACTAAACCACCGATAATCAGGGCATTTCACTGACATTTAGGTGCTGTTCGGTGGTCTGAGTAGAATAACTTCTCTATGGGGAATTTCACTGCCACCGAACGGCACCATATGTCGCTGTCCACGGCCTGTGATACTGAATACAATAGATTCAGCACCATGGCCAATGGACAGGGACGCAGTGCCGAGTCCAAGGGAAACGGTATAACAAATCAATTTAGAAAAACAAAATCAATTCCTTATATACCGGTTCGGTAGGTTTTGCATGAAATCAATTTTGTTATTTCCAAAGTGCTTCCAAAATATGACTCCGTATAATTTCGTCCGAATTGCTATTAGGAACGAAACGTAGCGCACATATTTAATGCAAATGAAGAGCGGAGCCAGCACAGAGGGACGGACAAAGCCACTAAGGATGATACGGTGAAGCCAGTGTGCAGATTTGCCCTCATGCGTTTCGACATATTCTGGGGACCCGAGATTCTCTTCTGCAATCTTACTGTTAGGTGGTGGAGTGTATGGGAGTGTGTTCCCACATGTTCGTTCTCATTTTGGTTCAGGCTCTGTTGCCCTTATTGTCCTGAATGGACGGTGAGAGAGGGTGGGACTCGATGCAGCGTACATCCTATAATCAAGACCCAGCTGTCAAATGACTATATAATAGTGTACTGTAGGGCAGTAATGGCCAATCTTGCCACCCCATTTGTTTCACCACCAGCTTTCAGGGTGATCTAGTATCTAGGGATATCCGGTTCCGAAAAAAATGGGGCATCAAGGTTAGCCATAGACGTGTGCAGCACACAAAAATTTGGCTCAGTTCAGATTGTTTCAAAATCTAAAAATATAGGATTTGGTAATAATCAGAATCGGCAAATTCGGAATATCTACAGCTTCAGATTTTTTTTATTTATTTTTTTTTGGTATCGGATCAATTCGGAATATCGAAACGTCCAATACATTTGGCCATTACCGTCATTTGGAACATTTTAGAAATTATAAAATAAATTGGTTGGGGGGGGCTAGGAGCTTAAGGGGACAGTTTCGATGTTTCATATGATTAGGGTGAAGGGTAGAGTTAGGTTAGGGTTAGAGTTTCTGGATGTCAACTGAAGCATAGTCTGCAATGCATTGCAAGTAAGGGATATATTTTTAGTGAAACATTAAAGGTTCTTTATAAAAAGTAAAAAACAAGTTCTTACCTTTAAGATGTCAAGCAAAGGAGAAAATTTAAGAAGTTCTTCTATAACATCACTATATCCCTTTGTGGCTGCTTTGAATAAAGCGGTTGTGCCATCCTGAAAATAAAAATGACCACTTACTAAATCATTTTTTTTTTCGCTTTAATAAAAAATATATAATTTATTTTCTTACTTTGATTTAGTTTTCTTTAAAGTACACTTTTGCTGGTGTGTGCATCAGACCCATCATAGTCACATACTTCTGCCCCACCTTCTTTACCCTCATCGTGTCCTTGCTCCATTTACCCCCATTGTGCCTACGCCCTGCCTCATCTCCCTTTATATCATCTCCTTCACTCCCATTGTGCCCATTTGTTACACTCCCTATGGCAAATATGGTATTTTTAGATACCATATTTAAGGATTTTCTATGGTCTCCTTCTTTGTGTCAAGAACATGAAACATATATTCAAGGATGAAGGCAGTATCACTCTGGGTGTCAAGAATTCCTAAGTACACAAAAGCTCCATGATTCATTTGTGCCAGAGACCCATTCTAAACATGAAATCAACACCCTATGTACCAATGTTAGATGTTGCCTCCCTTGTTGTCTTTTAACACCCTCACTCCGGGACAATTTCACCCCTGTGTGCTGATCTTTAAGTTTTGTGATGGAGCACTTTATGTAATGGAGTGCTCTCCCCTTGGTTTGTTGTATCTATTTTTCATGAGAAACACCCGCCTGTTATGCTTAATAAAGGTTTAGAGTCCTGCCCTCCTCCTGTAATCTTTCTCTTTCTCTTTTATTTTGGAAAAACTCAGGCTCTTAGATTTCCCTCAACCTGGTACTGTATTACAACTGAGCCATTAGCTTACCGGCACAAGTCGCTATTCCAACTTAGCTGCAAACAAAGCCGCTGCTTTCTATAAATTAACGGCTCCTATACTTTGTATAGGAGATTTTAGTTTGCAGCTAGCCAATGAAGAAAGAGTTATTCCGACTTCACTCATTCTTCATCGGTCTGAGCAGTTATTCAGTATAGAATAACAGCTCTTAAACTTTGGTGTTAAGTGATTTTGCTTTTGCAAAATCACTTAACTCTTCTATTTCAATAGCCCCCCAAAAATAAAAAACGTACCTCAGATGCCACGATCTTAGTTCCCAGTTTACTTCTGCAGATCTGTCAACATTCCTGAGCTCAAATAGGGTCGTATCTGGCTCTATAGCACCACACTGCACCCCTGTCTGGCAGTATTAATTAGCAGCTCCCTATTATTATGGCACGAGCCACTTTTACTATGGCTCAGCTATATCAGAGTCTGCGATAGGGTGTCATAAGTTTATTTTTACCCTTAGCAACTCCCCGTTTACCAAATCAATTTCAACGAAGCCACTCTTAAATTTAATTGCAGGGGACAAAATGTGTGAAGTGCAATCCATTCTTTAACTGTAGAATTACACAATTGAGCTATTTTTAAAGTGTATTTCAATTTTGCAAATACCAGATGAAGTTAATGTTCCTATTCCAACCTAAAAAGGTGTCATCTGCGCTTATTCCTATTACACTGTGTGAAACAAAACACAATTAGAGGCTTTGGTTTACTTTAATGGCCATTAAGAGAGTAAGCTCACCTGCCAACATCAAGGCACCTCTAGTGAAGGTGAGTCCTATCCAATAATGAAACCACAGGCTGCTGTGTAGCGAACCATAGAAACTCATGCTGCTTATCACTCATGAGGAAGACTTTTCTTGTTATGTTTTATACATGGTGCTGGGCTGGATACATTTGGTGGTTGCAGTCGCCCCATCAGGGAATAGGCACGACCCCACCCCCTCCTTTACTAAAAAGAACTATCTCTAGAGTGACAAACCAGTGATGTGTGAGTTTTCCGTCCACCTGAAGAATATGGTTTTGGCTTTTGCAACCAAAGGCAACATCAGAGGTATGTGGAATTAGTTTATAAAGCTGTATGCTTGCTTTTAGCTAATGATATGAGAGGAAAACTCACAAGCAGGAAGGATCGCTATTAGAATTATATACACCTCCTTTTCATGAAGATATCTGTTGTTTGATGACAGTATCTGTTGCCTGTGGGACATGTTGACAACAAAGGCCAAAACCTGTCAAATCCTAAAACTTAAAAAAATCAACTAATGCTTTTGGAAAATGTTTGACACAAAATTCCGTTGACTATTCATAGAACATGGCATGGTGCCTTACCATACGGGCAGCATCTCGATCAGCTCCTCTCAGCAGCAGCACTCTGACCACCTCACTGTGCCCGAGCTGTGCTGCAATCCACAATGCAGTGGTTCCATCCTTGGGGAAAAGCAAAATATACCTGGAGTTAACAAAATCAGTACATTAGGTCACTGATACCAGCAGCAACATCATACTTCCAAAGTGACCCTCTTTTTCCGTAGCTCCATGTATTTAGAGTGGACAGATATTATTATTATTATCATCATTTATATAGCGCCAACAATATCCGCATCGCTTTCCAATAACCAAAGGAAATGAGATACAGATAAATGGACATAGGATGGACGCAAGAGGTGTAGAGGGCCCTGCTCATAGGAGCTTAAAGTCTAGAGGGATTGGGCTTGAGGAAGACAAGGGGAATTTTACTGGATATACTAAAGATATTCAAGTTTATTTGCATGAGCTAATAAGGTAGTGAAATATAAATTAATTATAGAAACATAGAAACATAGAAAAATGTCGGCAGATAAGAAACTTTCGGCCCATCTAGTCTGCCCAATTACATGGATACTTTACCTGGATTTATCTTTTGTTTAGGATAGCCTTATGCCTATCCCATGCTTGCTTAAATTCAATTACTGTTTTGGCCTCTACCACTTCTACTGGAAGACTGTTCCATGTATCCACCACCCTCTCAGTAAAATAATGCTTCCTGATGTTACTTTTAAACCTTTGCCCCTCTAATCTAAGACTATGTCCTCTTGTTTTGCTACTTTGTTTTTCCGTTTAAATATACTCCCTTCCTCTACCTTGTGGATTCCCTTTACGTATTTAAATGTTTCTATCAGATCTCCTCTGTCTCGTCTTTTTTCCAAGCTGTACATGTTAAGATCATTAAGCCTTTCCTGGTAACTTTTCTCCTTCAAGCCGTACACCATTTTAGTAGCCCTTCTCTGAACTCTAAGATGTCTATATCCTTCTGGAGATACGGTCTCCAGTACTGCACACAGTACTCCAAGTGAGGTCTCACCAGTGCTCTGTACGGTGGCATAAGCACTTCCCTTTTCCTACTGCTAATACCTCTCCCTACACAACCAAGCATACTGCTAGCATTTCCTGCTGCTCTATTACATTGACTACTTACCCTTAGATCCTCTGAAATAATAACCCCTAAATCCCTTTCCTCAGATGTTGAGGTTAGGACTGTATCAAATATTCTATATTCAGCCCTTGGGTTTTTACGTCCCAGGTGCATTATCTTGCACTTATAAACATTAAAACTCAATTGCCACAGCTCCGACCATTTTTTTAGTTTACCTAAATCATTTGTCATTTGGCTGATCCCTCCAGGAACGTCAACCCTGTTGCAAATCTTTGTGTCATCAGCAAAAAGACATACTTTTCCATTAATACCTTCTGCAATATCACTAATAAAAATATTAAATAGCATGGGTCCAAGTACTGACCCCTGAGGTACCCTACTGGTAACAAGACCTTGCGCCGAATAAACTCCTTTTACCACAACCCTCTGTTGCCTGTCACTCAGCCACTGCCTAATCCATTCAACAATATTGGAATCCAAGCTCAAATATTGCAATTTATTGATAAGCCTTCTATGCGGAACAGTATCAAAAGCCTTACTGAAATCGAAATAAGCAATGTCTACTGCACCACCTGTGTCTATTATTTTTGTTACCCAATCAAAAAAATCAATAAGATTAGTTTGGCATGATCTCCCTGAGGTAAACCCATGTTGTTTCTGATCCTGTAATCTATGTGTTTTTAGATGTTCAACAATCCTTTCCTTTAACATGGTTTCCATTAATTTCCCCACTACTGACGTAAGACTAACTGGCCTATAGTTCCCCGATTCCTCCCTACTACCCTTCTTGTAAATGGGCACAACATTTGCTAATTTCCAGTCTTCTGGGACGACTCCCGTTAGCAAGGATTGGTTAAATAAATCTGTTAACGGTTTTGCTATTACATCACTGAGCTCTTTTAATAATTTAGGGTGGATCCCATCAGGCCCCATTGACTTATTTGTCTTTACTTTAGACAGCTGCTGTAGAACCTTCTCCTCTATAAACTGATATGTAAATGTCTCGTTAGTGTTTCCTCCTAACTGAGGTCCCTTTCCTTCCTTTTCTTCTGCAAAGACTGAACAAAAATATTCATTGAGGCAGTCAGCGAGACTTTTATCCTCTTCTACATACCTTCCTTCCTTTGTTTTTAATCTAACTAATCCTTGTTTTACTTTTCTTTTCTCGTTTATGTATCTAAAAAATGTTTTGTCCCCCTTTTTTACTGACTGAGCTATTTTCTCTTCTGCGTGTGCTTTGGAAGCTCTTATAGATTGCTTTGCCTCTTTCTGCCTAATCTTATAGGTTTGCCTATCTTCTTCACTCTGAGTTGTTTTAGAATTATTGAATGCTGTCTTTTTGTTCTTCACTATTTTGGCCACTTCTGCAGAGTACCACAGTGGTTTCTTCCCTTTTTTATTTTTGCTAACAAGCCGAATGCAAATGCCTGTGGCCTTCAATAATGCTTCCTTTAAATAATCCCATTTCTCCTGGACTCCCTTTAAACTCCTCCAGTCTGATAATGACTCCTTCACACAAAATCTCATTTTAGAAAAATCTGTTTATTTAAAGTCTAAAACTTTTGTTTTTGTCTGGTGCGGCTCCATCCCTGTTCTTATATTAAACCATACTGACTGGTGATCACTAGATCCCAAATTTTCACCTACAACAACGTCCGATACCAAACCTCCATTTGCGAGTATTAAATCCAATATGGCCTCTTTACGGGTCGGCTCCTCAACTACTTGTGTTAGAGATAATCCCAGTAGGGAGTTTAGAATATTTGTACTCCTGGTGCACCCAATTATTCGCATGTAATTATAGTAATCAATGGAGGTCTTCTCAAAATAATTAAGCATATTGTGTAGCCAACCACAAGGGAAAAATTAATAAAAGTAACACTATATACAATATTTGAAAAATTCAACCATCCAACAGATTTTGTTCCTCTAAATTTCTAAGGGCCCTATCACCTGTGTGAGCTGAAATGCCAACGCTACATGAAAAATCTAGCACGAGCTGCTAAAATGTGGCGCCTGACGACCCACCAACAAATCGCCTTGTTTGCGTTTGACAGTGTACAAGATTCATTAGCGCGTGTTAGGGAAACGCTAAGACCCGGGCTGAGACCCAGCGCTAATGCGATAGAATAGAACTGTTTTTTTTTACAGTGCAGAGTGCTGGGCCATACCTAAGAATGAACACATCAATCGAAGAGCCCTCACACCCCTGCATTATTAAAATCCTCCAAGGTGGCCGTATTCTCCATGTTTATATGCACACATATATTAATTAAGACTGATGGGCATTGCATGATAATAAATGCCACCCAACAGCATGTAGAATCATTACACTGCATTTAATAGATCCAAAAGGAAGGCCAGGTGAGTGACGATAACTTCCCTGCTGCAGCATATAAATAATACATGTTTCAGGGCAAGACTCATCCATGTGTCCCTTTAAACATGGTCCTAACCCTAATACTCAACCACTTACCTACTATGAATAACCCCCAGCATAAAATGTTTAGAATCAGCCAATATATCAGATTTAGGATACATGTCAATAAAGGATACATATATATCATAATATAGCCTACTGCAACAGCAGCGACATTGCTGACCAGATCCATTACTATGGTGTATGGGGCCAAGAGAACACCTGTGCTGCATTCCTTTCAATTGCCTGTTAATTGCCTCTTAATTTGGTGAAAGGACTTTTTTTTTTCCTTTTTTTGTTCCTTTCGGTCAGTTAACACCAGGGCTGAGCAGTAGGTTACATTTTTTTGATTAGCGTACGTGTAGAAATTAGCGCCGGGACCAAACGATCTGTTGGTTACAATAGTGCAAGTGATCTTTAGCGCTCCCCATGTTAAGTATAGGATGCGGTAAGTACAGTAAGCTCGAGCTACGAATCACAAACTACCGCGCGCTAAGTGGTTTTCTACATTTGTGGTGAGAGGCAAATGATCTGTTGGTCCAGCGCTAGACTTTAGTTTACCTGGTGCTAAAGCGAAAACCTGATGACGCTGGAGTTAGCTCACATCAGGTGATGATAGTGTCCTAAATGTTTTAAGGTCTCTACCAGCAGAGGTAGCTGCAGGACAATTAGTACAAGCTAGAGAGCAGCATTTTCATTTTATAGTTCTAGAAAAAAAACTTAGGCCAAGAAAGGGTCATAGCTTTCTTCTATTGTGATACATAAAGTCAACATACATATTGAATTTGCCAGGTTTGCTTTGTTTTACTGTCTATGATTTACTTTTAAATGGCAATGGTGCATATTTTTGTAGTTACTAAAGGTCATAACTTGTCAGACTAACATCTTTTGAATTACAAAAAAGATAAACTAGGTTACTCAGTGTTTGCCAATTTTGCAAACATTGGCAAAAATTGTCAATATGGCCACACCGACAAACAAGTGCATTTCACAATAGAAAAATCTGAAGAGCAACAGGAGAAGCTTCACGGTTTTGAGAACCGTCAGGAGTGCAACACCAGCGTTTTTCACTGGCTTTTGAAGCAACAGCAGTGACTGAATAGAGTTTTTCTTACAGTGAAGCTTCGCCTGTCGCTCTTCGAATTTTACTTTTGTGAAACGCCAGCATTTGTCAGTGTTGCAACACGATTGATTTTCACAATACTGGCAAACACCAGCAGTTTCAAATAAACCCCAATAGTGTCTTTCTTACAGCATGACCCCATAAGGTAACACTTTTGAGTGGTGTAATAGATGTTTGCATCGCAAATAATTTCCTTGCAACCTAGTAAATTATTTTTTTAATCTGTCTTAAATACAAGGGAGATAAAAATAATAATAATCCTTTTTTTTGCCAGGGAAGGGGGTTATTTTACTTTATTAATATGTATTTTTTATTTTGGTTAAAAATTGAAATTTGCCTTACAAATCTCCTCTGATGCATTGCATGGAGAATACTTTGTTGTTAGGTATTTTTGGAGTTTGGGTTGCCTTGCATTTTCTATCGGTATGTCCTTGTTTCCCACTATAAATGTCATTATGTTTCTTTTTATGTTTTTTTTTCTCAAACTGATCACATTTGTGGCAGCAGGTTAAGAGTGAAGAATTCTTAACATGTTCTTAATATGTAAACAGAAGGAAAAATTATTTCCTTTTTATATTGTGGTAAAACGATATAAATCCCACTTGCAGAGTGACTTGATAAACTAGGATTATTTTACATACATTTTCCCATTCTAGGTTAAAAACAATTCATGTGGAAAACTGGATTCAACTCCCCAAGCGAGGTATCGGCAACATGCACAACTCCTTAGCGTGGTGGTACCTTACACACAATAGTCATTTTAAAATCAGTGGGTGGAGTAGAGGTAACATCACTGCTATGGTGGAGCCTGTGGAGTCATGGGTTCAAATCCTGGCAAGAGCATCTCTCCAGTAAGTGTCCTTGGGCAAGACACCTAACGGTACATACTCGCCACCCAGGACATACTTGAAAATGAGAGAAATCTCAATGTATCCTTCCTGGTAAAAATCCTTTCTCAAAAAAATATGTATTTGGCATGAAGAATAGTATAATGTCTGCGTCTCTACTAAAATTCCACGTTTAGCTTAAAAATCTCATGAACTGTAAGAATGTGTTCGTTTAGAGACTATTCTTTGGGTCTATTAATTGAATCCATGTGCTTGGATGAGTTCACACATGGCACTGTGCCTCGGCATAGACTCTATGTAAAACGTTCAGACGCACTTACAAAAACACATTAGTGAGACTACCGTTGCAAAGATATACACACGTCAGAGATTTTTTTTTCTACATTAATAGTAAATACAGAGTAGCTTGGCTTAGAATATTACCTGCCTTGGTTGATTTGCCTTTGCCCCAGATGTTAGTAATAATCGAACTACATCCACATAGCCCCCCTGTGCAGCAAGAAACACTGGAGAGGCCCCGTCCTAGAACACAAAAAACATTACTGGCACAAACCCAAATATAGAGGGTTATTCACTAAACCAGAGATTTTTAATCATCATGTAGCCTCAAGTGTGCCTCAGGCATTTAATGCTCAATGGTACATTGGGGTGTGTATGTCATGAGGTAATGGCAAAATAGGTTGTAGTGTACCAATCACTGAATCTATGTTGAGGAGTCCATAAAGTTCACCCCCTTACAGACTTCTAGCTCTCCTGTCACCATTGATTTCCTCTCTGGTATAATTGAGATCCCATTCAGTAAATCAATCATTGTTGCTGGGTTCTATCGTCCACCGAGCTCTCCAGTGCACTCCCTCTCTGACATATCTCAAATCCTTAATAACCTACTTGCCCAAAACCAAAAAAGTGAACTGCTGGTCCTCGGCGATTTTAATACAGATTGGCTAAATCCTAAAAACAATAAACACTGCTCGCTGTTTAAAACTTTGCAGCTAACTCAATTAATCTATTCCCCCACTCGCATTAATATGAAAAGCCCTAACCATACCTTGCTGGACTGGATTCTCTCCTCATCTCCTGATAGAATACAGGAGGCAGGCATTCTTGCTAATAGCTTTAGTGACCTTTGTCTAGTGTACTGCGTGCGCAAAATTAAGGCCTTGAAATCTCCCCCAAAGGTAATAACCACAAGGTCTTTCAAGAAATTTATTCTTGAATCCTTCCTAAGTGATCTCAAACAGCTCCCCTGGTACAGGCTAAACCTAATCCCAGACCTAGACTGTGCAGTTGAATACTTTCAGTCTGAGCTCCTGCAAGTCTGGAATTCCCATGCCCCGCTGCGTAAAGTGCGAGTAAAAGGGACCCATCTCCCCTGGGTTACAGCTGATCTTACACTAAAGTACCAGCTTAGAGATTCACTGTGGTCAAATTTCAAGAGTACTGGTTCCATGAACGATCACTACGAATACTGAAAATGCCAGAATGAATGCACAAAACAAACAAAAATGGCCAAAACCCATTACTTCAATGAAAATCTAAACAATAACATATCAAACCCTAGAAACCTTTGGAGAACCATAAGTAACATACAAGCACCCCCAGTCCACTCCCAGCCAGCTGCTGTCAAAGTAAACAACCAAACCCTGCAACACCCCCTAGATGTAGCAAATGCCTTTAATGATTATTTTGTTGGATGCACCACCACTTTGATTGCCAAGCTAGGAAATGACATGCAATCAGAGAGGCCTCATGCAGGTCAGGCCCCCCCAACTGTGCAAAGTCCCTGTATCAGACAGGAATTCAGTTTTAGACCAGTGCCTGTCAGTGTCGTTACTAAACTTCTCCGTAAGCAAAAAATGAAATACCAGTCTGGACCTGATCAAATACCAGCAATGCTGCTGAAAATCAGTGCGCCAGCAATTTCAAATCCTGTCGCAACCCTAATAAATGAGTCACTGGCGACTGGATACATACCCAAGCTCTGGAAGACTGCAAGAGTGGTACCTATCCATAAAAGTGGTGACAGTACTTTGGTATCCAACTACCGTCCGATATCGTTGCTCCCTGTAATGTCAAAAGTCTTGGAAAAATGCGTCTACACACAATTACGTGATTATTATCAATATTGGAACTACTTAACTCCGGATCAATCAGGCTTTCGTCCAAATCACTCAACTACAACCGCCCTTTTAAAAGTCTGCAATGATATCCAAGCTGGGATGGAACAAGGAAACCTAACTGGAGCCATCTTCCTTGATTTTGCCAAGGCCTTTGACACGGTAGACCATGGCATCTTGTTAGAAAAACTTAAAAACTCTGGCATTGGTGATTGCACGCTAACCTGGTTTCAATCATATGTATCCGACCGATCACAATATGTGTCAATTTCTGGCAGCTCCTCCCTCCCGCTCCCAGTCACTTGTGGTGTACCCCAAGGCTCAATACTAGGCCCCCTGCTATTCACAATATTCATAAATGATCTGTCCAACGTCTGCAAAGCCTCAACTGTACATATGTACGCAGGCGACACTGTAATCTATACCAGCAAACCAAATCTCCCGCAGCTGGAGGCCGTGCTGCAAGAACAATTCACAGAGGTAGAAAAGTGGATCAAAAACAACAAACTTTTTTAAATACTGACAAAACTGTAACGATGCTCTTTGGAACAGCACCTAAACTACACAAATTGCAAAATCCCCATCTATGTGTTGGGACAAAATCAAATGGCACGCTGACCACAGTCACTTACCTCAAATATCTAGGTATGTGGTTGGACCCTAATCTATGCTTTGGCCCCCACATAGAAAAACTCTCATCTAAACTTTACCCCAAACTAGGTGCCCTGTACAGAAACAAATCCTGCCTGAGCCCCTCGGTAAGAAAGCAGATTGTACAGCAAATGCTTATGCCGGCTATTGATTACGGAGATGTAGTGTATGCAGCCGCCCCGCAAACACACCTTCATAAATTTACTACATTGTATAACTCATTCTGCCGCTTTGTGCTACAATGTAACTACATGACCCACCATTGTGACATGTTAAAAGAGCTAAACTGGCCATCACTGGAATCCAGACGCACCCTTCACCTTTCCAGCCTGGTGTTTAAGAGCATTTCTGGGAAGCTGCCACCCTACCTGAATAGACTGCTTCCCCCAGCAGCTCCCTCATCCTATAACCTCCGATCCAGGACCAGCACCTTATTTGCAATACCACAATACAAAAAGACAGTGGCTCGGTCCTCATTTTCCTACAGAGCACCACAATTATGGAATAACCTCCCAGACACCATCAAATCTTCCCACAGTCTTAAGTCCTTAAGTCACTCAAGAGCTCCTTACTAACATACCTCAATACAGAATGCACCTGTAAACATGTAACCTAGTGACTATATTTCCTACATATTTATTTTCTGTTAATCTGTATATTTGTGTTGTTTTTTAATATCTTGCATTGTATTACTTTGTATTTCTGTAACTGTAACACTTCAATGTTCTTGAACCCAGGACATACTTGAAAATGAGAGAAATCTCAATGTATCCTTCCTGGTAAAATCCTTTATAAATAAATAAATAAAATAAATAAATCCTGAGGTTTTTCAAACCCGATTTCCTAGTGGCACGCACATTTTTCCCATACCCTCCTGATCATTCAATAGCTCTTAGCTGTCCCCCCCAGCATCTCCATGGAGGCTTCTCCTGCCGGGTCATATGATGGGGTAAAAACAAAACAAACCAAAAAAAGAAAACGACTGAAAGTATCAAATTTGAAACGCTGTTTGCAAAAAAACTACTGGACGAAAATGTCTGGAATTAACAAATAAGGTCGTATGAATAATAATAAAAAGGTCTGTTACTGAAAAAAGAAAAAACACTATTTAAAATGAACAGAATTTTATTGTGAAAAATGGCTGAAAAAAAATATTAAAATAAATAGAGACTTTGTGCTGTAGATTAAAAGAATAAACGGTTTATTAGATATTGTTTAAAAACGGGAAATGATAACTATGGGATTTGCCTGCTTAAACCTGCCAAATGAAAGCACTGAAAATCAGGGCATTTCTGACATTTCTCTGCTGTTCGGTTTTCTCTGACTAGGTTAACCTTTGCTTCTCTATGGGGATTTCATTGCCGTCGAACAGGCACCGTAAATAGCTGGCGATTCTCCAAAATTTTGCAAACTGCCTGCCTTCTGAATAGCCGAATGGCCACGAAATTGTACCGTATGGGAAAATTCACTGTTCGGTGCCATTTCGGGGTGAGATTGGCTGTTTCTGAATATCCTTGTAAGTGATTTCTTACGGGTTAACGTCAGGAAGGTAATATTGGGGATATGTGTTAAAGTCACTTATCCTGGCGGTAACCAGGACCGGTGCTTCCACTAGGCAAGCTAGGCAACCGCCTAGGGTGCACTGCCTCCAAGGGGAGCAGCCACCCCCAACCCGGGTTCCATTATTGTACCCCTTCCTCGATGTTTGCATGTGTAGCCGGCAGTGGCAGCTCGCAAAGCAGACCCCCGCTTGTGGCGCAGAAGGTGGGCATCTTATGGTAACGCGCAGGTGCCACCAGATGACGTGCGGGCGCCACAAGAGGCAGATGAAAGAACAAAAATAGGTAGAAGAAAGAAAAAAGGTAAGAAAGAGAAAAGAGGCGCAGAGGAAAGAGGCACACACTGATCCCGGGCCCGACCAGCGGAGAGTTAGGATGGGCACCAAAAGACCGTGTGCGGCCCCCGTGCATTGTGCCCCCCTCGCAGTGTGTGTCCATGCACAGTGTAGCTGGTCTTGCCTAGGGCACAAAATAGTCTAGCACCGGTTCTGGTGGTAACGCTTCCACATCCGAATGCTAACGTTAGTATTCACTAGGGAATAGTGCTCTTAGATTGTAAGTTCTTGTGCAGGGTCCTCTTTTCCTATTACTCTGAGTGTTAAAGTTATTTGTTAATTTTATGTTTGTTTAGTACTACCCATTGTACAGTGCAGCGGAATTTGTTGTGGTTTATAAGTAATTGTAACTGACAGAGCGTGCTGGGAGCTATAGCCCAAGAGTAGATGGAGTAATCTTGTTTTCCCAGCCTTTTTACATAATGCACCCCCCAATATGTGCCTTGGAGTGAATTGTTTTCAAGCTGGTACAGGATGTATTCAAATTTTATGTATGTATTTAATAGATAAAAATTAGGTTATATGTAATTGTGATACGAGTCTTTAGTTGTGTTGGCACGCTAAGCAGACCTCACCCTCCTTCATTCCCCTTAAAGGACCACATTAAAACAGGCATTTTGTTTTGAAAGCTTGAAAACAACTTAGGTTAATTCAGGTCATCACACACAAACCCCGAAGCACTGCAATACTTGGAGGCACAAGTCATTTTAAAAATCCAACACATACAGGGTTATTCAGAGAGCGTGAAAAGCAGGAGAATAACTGGAGAATGAAAAATTCTAGGTCAAAATAGCCAAACCAGAAAAATTCTCCCTTTCATCTCACTTTCCAAATCGGCTATTTTGACCTAGAATTTTTCATTCTCCAGTCATTCTCCTGCTTTTCACGCTCTCTGAATAACCCTGTTTGTGTTATGTTATGGTTTGTGCAATATAAAAAAGAAGTAGAAGTAATAGATGACAGTAAAAATATATTGACTAAACATTAATAAAGGTGCATAATTATTATTTATGTGGTTTTTTTTAAAGGATACTTTGGATGTTAAAACATATGTATTAATTACAGGGTCTTTGTTAAAGCAAAGCTGGGTCCCGGCCAAAAGCTCTGTACCATTCAAAGCCGAGTTAAATTAATCCAGATACAAATGCACGGCTCACACGGTACTTGATTTTAGCACATGGCAATCCAGTATTTCCCAGCTGAGTAGGGAGTGCATTCCACTGTGCGCACACCTAACGCAAAACATACAGAAGGCCAGGGCTGCCATCAGAAAGCTTGGTACCCCTTCCCTCAGCTGGGTGTTTCCTGGTGAGAGAGTGTTCATTCTGCAGACCCCACTAATTGTAACCTCAGTGATTAGCCAGAGTGCTTTTACCAGCCCCAGATGCCCCGGCCCACTGGGAAATGTCCTGGTATCCCGATAGGTCAGTTCAGTTTGGCATGGAGGGGCACTAACATTTGAGGTATTTCGACAGGTGACACAGGCCCCTATTACGCTCTTGGCATTAAATCGTGAGCGCAGGGGAGGAAAAACTGCGCCCGCAGTTTCCCCCCTTGCGCCCGCGTTTTAACGCCAGATTACAATGCAGGCGCAAAAAATGCTGCCTGCATTGTTAGCGAGCGTTAAAAATCAGGATGCGCGCGGCAGCGCAGAGTGCACCCGCGCGCATCCTCTCAATGGAGTCGATAGGACTCCATTGAGCTCCCCTCTGCCGGTCATGTGACCGGCCGGTCGGCGTAGGGATATGCAGGGAAAGACGGAGGGGACTTTTCCCCCGTCTTTCCCTGCTCCCGCCGGCCGGAGGAGGCGACCGGAGCCACAGTCCTCGTCGCGGGACAGAGAGTAAGTATGGGATTTTTTAAATTTTTATTTTTAAGCTGGTGTTAACGGATTCTGCACTAGCGGAATCCGTTAACACCAGGTCCTGGCTCTGGTTAACTTTTCGCTGACCAGAGCCAGCCGTTAATCAGCGCTGGTACATTGTAATCCAGCGCTGATTAACACTTTGCGCTCCCCATGTTAAGTATAGGGAGCGCAAAGTGCAGTGACCTCGCGCTGAACAGCACGAGGTCCCAAACTCAAACGTTTTTTTTAACCCGTTTGCGTTTGGATTGTAATATACGGCAGACACCGCAGCTAACGGTAGCGCTCACGCAGGTAAGCGCTACCGTTAGCGTGAAGAATGAAATATGGGCCACAGTGTTTGGTAAGGCCCAGGGCCACCTTGAGCCACTGGGCCCCTGAACATATCATGGGCGGTCGCCCCCTGATGGCTTCCTTGCAGGAGGCTATCCGCCAATCGCTAGTATTTGCCAGCATTGCAAAAACTGTCTAAAATCATCGGTATTACAATGCCACGAAAAGCTGGCGCTTCTCAAAACTATAATGCAAACAGCAAAAGGATAAGCTATACAGTTAAGCTTCTTTTCTCTTTCGTTTTTAGTTTTCAGAAGCCGCAGCTTTTCTGGGCACTACAATACCGGCAACATTAGCCAGTTTTTGCAGTGCCAGCAAACACCGGTGCATAGTGGATAACCCCCCACCCTGTTGTTCACTAACCACCTTAATTTACTCATGTTGCACCAACAATACATTTCGGCAATCTCGATAGGGAACTTCTAACAGAGGCAGCTGATGATTTATTAATGGATCTTCCCTTTCCGTTAATGAAATTACACTTTTGCCAGATGTGGAAGATTATTGTCAATGCACCAATGGTAGTCTAGGTTGATCAATGAGTAACCCCAATACTGTGCACCTGCGGCAGCCCTCTGCTACCTGAGAGAGTTCTGATTTGTTTACTAAAACAGTAAATATAAAATATGTCTTAAATATATTCATCGGTTTATTTAGTTTGGGTTGTGTTCATTGTCTTTTTTTTGTTACTTCTTTACATCTCTTAACCGTATTGTGTTTTTTGGGTTACTTCTATGCATCTTTTAAAAGTATTGTGTTTTTATTTTAGTCTCTCACTATGGAATGCATATCATTCAGAACATGCTACATACAAATAGTTGATCATGAATGTTGGCTCCGTTCTTCAGAAGGGTCTCAACCACCCGGTAGTGACCATACTGACTGGCTGCTAGTAAGGCTGTTCCTCCGTCCTGAAAAAATAAGCACAAATATCTTACATAGCGTTTAGTTAAGTATATAAAAGAGTCAGGGTGTAATAACGTGAAGAAAGAAGGGTCGGTATGGGCGCTCTTGTCTAGGTATGGGTGCTTGTTTTAGTTTGCTGCCGTCTAGGAGATAGCACAGACTCTCGAATGGGTGTGCAGATATCGATAAAGGAAAGGGGGGGGTTCCTAGTGGCGCAACAATTGCGTACAACAGATCATAAAGTCGTACTTAGAACCAATAGATGCATATAAATCTTTACGGTTCGTATGAGAGCAACTTCACTGGTGCAGGTTTAGGTAAAGTGCTATTGCCACAGTGATATAAAGTGCAACAGTTTATGCAGTATAAAGTGCAACAGTATTATAGTGCAACAATATATACATTATTAAAGTGCATCAGTGACAACTTGAGTGCATGAAAAAACCAGCATAGCACATTAAAAAAGTGCAAATGTGCGTATCGGCGTTATAAAGACTGGTACGGTCTGGGTATATATACTGGATGTCTATTAGTGAGTACACACAAGGTGACCTTACACTGATTTCTTGTGTGTATTGAAGGTCTATTGTCCTCAATGTCCTTGCTTTCCAGAGGTCCTAGGATGGCAGAATATGCACTAAACGCGCTCTGCTTTATATTCGATGTAGCGGCTCCTCCTATATCGTTGATTAACTCCACTCGAATCGGGAGATAAGGAACGGGGGAGAGAAAAAAATAACAATAGTGCAACAACGTTTGGATATTGGTACACGCTTTGGTGTTCAGTGATTGTGCACTTACAGGAATTAGAGCCGCTTAAATCCGGGCTCTGGAGTGAAGCGCCTGGTGTCAACTATAGGGTGACTACTGCCCTTCTTTAATACAGCGTCTTCACCTCAGGTGGAGAGACATAAAGGGAAAGAAAAGGGGAAGTGCTCTCATGGCACAACATCAGTGATTACTGACTTGCTGTAGTGAGGGGGTAGTTGGTTACACTCACCAATTCGGGAGCCTTATCATTCCAGGCTCAACCGTTGCGCGTATGGTACTGCTTGATGGTGAGTACCTGGACCCCTCTCAGCTGTTCCTTTTGGTGCAGGTTGCAGTTTCCGTGGTAGGTTCTGGTGGGCTGGCCTGGTCAGGTTGGTTTTGGATTTACCAGTTTAGGTTCAGTAACCAGATACTCCTAAATGCTTGGATAAGGGTTTATTCAAAAATTACAAATGCAATCAATAATACTCAATTAAAATAGGGAGGGGGGGGGAAAAATAGTGGTATCTCGAGACGCGTTTCGGCGCTGTCCTGCGCCTTCCTCAGTCGATGTGCAAAACGATGGGCAAAAAAATAGGAAATAGGAAGAAAGTTCGTTGTCCCTTTTTATTTAGAAGGGTCCTGTGTGTATTCCTCGTGTTTTCCGACTTACTTCCGGGTTCGCATGGTGTCGCGGTCACGTGGTGCCGTTCGCGTCATCCGATGGCGCCGCGGCCATCTTGGATGTGCGTTCCAGCGCTCTGTTTGCGTTCCATTCGCTGGATGTGATTCGCCGGTGGCGATTCTGCGGATTTGGGAAGCGAGCGGACTACTGCATATCTCGGCTCCGCTCGCTTCCCAAATCCGCAGTGACCGCCATCGGATGACGCGAACGGCACCACGTGACCGCGACACCATGCGAACCCGGAAGTAAGTCGGAAAACACGAGGAATACACACAGGACCCTTCTAAATAAAAAGGGACAACGAACTTTCTTCCTATTTCCTATTTTTTTGCCCATCGTTTTGCACATCGACTGAGGAAGGCGCAGGACAGCGCCGAAACGCGTCTCGAGATACCACTATTTTCCCCCCCCCCCTCCCTATTTTAATTGAGTATTATTGATTGCATTTGTAATTTTTGAATAAACCCTTATCCAAGCATTTAGGAGTATCTGGTTACTGAACCTAAACTGGTAAATCCAAAACCAACCTGACCAGGCCAGCCCACCAGAACCTACCACGGAAACTGCAACCTGCACCAAAAGGAACAGCTGAGAGGGGTCCAGGTACTCACCATCAAGCAGTACCATACGCGCAACGGTTGAGCCTGGAATGATAAGGCTCCCGAATTGGTGAGTGTAACCAACTACCCCCTCACTACAGCAAGTCAGTAATCACTGATGTTGTGCCATGAGAGCACTTCCCCTTTTCTTTCCCTTTATGTCTCTCCACCTGAGGTGAAGACGCTGTATTAAAGAAGGGCAGTAGTCACCCTATAGTTGACACCAGGCGCTTCACTCCAGAGCCCGGATTTAAGCGGCTCTAATTCCTGTAAGTGCACAATCACTGAACACCAAAGCGTGTACCAATATCCAAACGTTGTTGCACTATTGTTATTTTTTTCTCTCCCCCGTTCCTTATCTCCCGATTCGAGTGGAGTTAATCAACGATATAGGAGGAGCCGCTACATCGAATATAAAGCAGAGCGCGTTTAGTGCATATTCTGCCATCCTAGGACCTCTGGAAAGCAAGGACATTGAGGACAATAGACCTTCAATACACACAAGAAATCAGTGTAAGGTCACCTTGTGTGTACTCACTAATAGACATCCAGTATATATACCCAGACCGTACCAGTCTTTATAACGCCGATACGCACATTTGCACTTTTTTAATGTGCTATGCTGGTTTTTTCATGCACTCAAGTTGTCACTGATGCACTTTAATAATGTATATATTGTTGCACTATAATACTGTTGCACTTTATACTGCATAAACTGTTGCACTTTATATCACTGTGGCAATAGCACTTTACCTAAACCTGCACCAGTGAAGTTGCTCTCATACGAACCGTAAAGATTTATATGCATCTATTGGTTCTAAGTACGACTTTATGATCTGTTGTAATAACGTGAAGCATGAATTGTATGGAGGAAATTTACATTAAACATGGACCATACTATTATCAGAAATAGGGGTATGACATTGACTATACTTGTAGACAGCAAATGATGGGCTTTGCTATAAACCGGTCCAGGGAATGACCGGGTAGCATGGGTAATCTGAGAATGAGTGCTAAACACGCAATGGTCAGAATCCTGGAAGTACATAACTTTGAGGAGAACAAAGCTTAGGTCTAGGGCTGGAGAAGAACGGAGAGTCAGTAAGCATCGAAGGTCAAAACACATAATAGCAGAGAAGAAAGTAACGTGCTGAAGGGTAACAGAGACCATAACAGGGCAATGATACAATGGAAACGCTGAGAACATAGTCATATATATATTTTTTAAGTATTTTACCAGGAAGGATACATTGAGATTTCTCTCGTTTTCAAATATGTCCTGGGTGGCGAGTATGTACCGTTGGGTGTCTTGCCCAAGGACACTTATTGGAGAGGTGCTCTTGCCGGGATTCAAACCTGTGTCTCCACAGTCGTGTTACCTCTACTCCACCCAGCCGGTATGTACTTACAGGTAGGCAGCTGTTGGTTAGTGCCGGATAATGACACGAGAGACTGAGAGCGATGGGATACACGCGTAGCAAGGAGTCAGAGGAGTGACACTCAATACTGACTGTGTTGACAGGATGATACCAAGGAGTTTCGGTGTCGAGGGAATGGTGCACAGCATCAGTAGGGTGACATGAGACATAGCAACAGCAAATATGGAAGTATGACACCGGTAGGGACACCGACTATAAATGTCATGAACGGGAGCTGAAGCAGGAAAGATACAAGTAGCAGGCATGACAACTATTTGCACCTGTATTTAGTAAATACTTAGATGCTTTCAGGGTTATTGTAATCGTTTTCCTGAGCTTAGTAATGTGCAATATGCTAATTCACAGGTAAGCATTATGAAAAACATCACATGTTCAACTCAGCCAAATTTGGTGTCCCTTCAACGACTAAGAGGAACCCTGTAGGTTTAAATCTCTGAACTATGTATCCATCAAAGGTAAAGGTGAAACTCCACAGACAAATCTCTGCAATGTTTAGTGACAAGTGAAATAAGAGATTGAGAAGATCTTGCAACCCTTTAGGCCCAAATCACACTGTGCGATTTGAAAATCTCGCATTTCTCCGCGCAATTTTCATATTTGCAAAGTCGCGCGATAATGTCACGCAACCTCGCGATTTTGCACAACACCACCAATGGAAATCGCAAAAAAGGGTCATGTACCACCGACATGCTACCGCGACGCACAACATGCGACATCGCGCGGCAAGAGGTGAAAAGCTCCATTGAAATGTATTGGAGATGCTACATAGCGCGACCGACATCTCGCGACCGATTTCGCGGCAAAATCCACACGATAAGTCGCACCGTGTGAACGGGTAAGACATGATTCTCCCCCAACATCCTTACGTCATATGGCAAAGATGCTTGACAAACACTTCCATGGGAACAAAGCATTTTTTTTTTTAGTTACAGACAGACTTGGTTAATGGATATCTGCTTATTCCTGGTCTAAAAGGGGAGAGAGGGAGGTAAAGGGGACAGTAAGGGAGGTAGGAAAGGGGACAGGGGAGAAAAGGGAAAGGTAAAACCACAATAAAAGAGAAGGGACCAGGCACATGATGTTGTCCAATTGGCACTTTAGTGGGAGATGCAACATTTCGGCTGCATATGCATCTTCGTCAATGCGATTGCTGGCTTCCTGGTGGGAGTGTGCATCCAATTGTGATTGACCCCTTTTAACTAAAGTTTGAGAAAGGCCCTACAGTATATCTGAATTGCTGTAATCTGCCTTGAGCTAATAAATCAGCTTGCCGATTCCTACAAAGTGACAAGTCTTTGCTTTTCAGAGGTTTACTCTATGGACTGGCTGCACAAATTTGTAAATCTAGTTTTACAACCCCATGCAAAGTTTAGGCAGTGCCAGCCTAGTTGCTCCTCCTTTTTGTGTTGGGCATTTAAACCAAAGGATTACGTCAAGCAGCCATGTCCTTTTGGCTTTAAAGTGGGTATACGCTGTGACCTTTCCTTAAACTCAACACACTCACAGGATTATGGTTTAGCAATTCATTGTTTTGATAGGATTCCAAGAAGGTTTAATGATTTTTCTTTTAACTTATTTATATTACTTGCTGCCAACTACTATAAAAAGTTCAGACATAAAATGAAACAAAGCTTTTATTGAAGAATGTATTTCTCTGCCCTCACTTTTTTGAAAATTGGCTTCTAATTAACTAACAGGGTTATCCAAAGAGATTCGAAAAGTCACCGCATGTTTGGTGACTTTTCGTTCTCTTCAATTCGGTTCCTTTTGCCGATCCCATTTCGGTGACCCTGCAGTGTATTCAGCAAACACCACAGGGTCCCCGAATTGCAGGGAAAAGCTGCCGCATACCTGGCGAAAATTAACCGCAAAACCTGCCGAATGCACGCCGAAAACCCTCAAAAACATCTGGATTAACCCGTCGAAGACGCTGGAAAAACCCGAGCAGGAGCCGATCACACGCAGCGAAGCCGCCGGAAAAAGCCGAGAAAAAGCCGACACCGCAGACAGAGGGAGGTGAATAAATTAGCAAAACAGTTTGTATGAATGTGAAAGTAAAAAGCTGTTGCAAAGAAACTACTGAGTGGAAATGTCTGAAATTTACATATGAGATCCAGGGAATGATAATAAAAAGGGCTGTTACAGAAAAAATAAGTAAACTTAAAAAAAAAAAAAATCGAACTTTTAAAAAAAAAATTCAGAAAAATGCTTAAAATATCCTAAAAAATCTATAAATAAAGAGACTCTTTACTGCAGAATTTTATAATGAACGGTTTATTAGATATTGAATTAAAACGGGAATATTTTTAACATTGAAGCCTATGGGATTCTCCTGAATTAACTTGCCGAATTAAACCACCGAATGGCAGGGCATTTCGGGAACCTTTCACTGCTGGTTTGTGTTCTCTGAATAGCCGAAGCAGTGCATTTTCATGGAGATTTCACTGCCCTCGAACAGGCACCTAACAGGCACCGTATGTGCAGGCAATTCGCCAGGATTTGGCGAATTGCCTGCTCTCTGGATAGCCGAATGGCCAGGAAAGGTAACCGAATGCTGATTTTCAGCGTTCGGTTACCTTTCTCAAGCAATTCGGATCTCTTTGGATAACCCTGCTAGTGATAGATTATTTTTCTGTACGTCAATTAACCCTGCAGTGTATGACACGTCTGATATTTGGAATCACTGAACTGTTATAGGTTCCTTGTAAACAGTATGGGCCCCATTGTAAAAAGTTGGTGCTAACATATCCAGCGCTGTTGTAAACTTGCCAGAGCCATTATAGAGCACTATTCCCTTGATGGCGCTAAAATGGGAAGCTAACGGGGAAAACCTACTGGTGCAGGTTTCCCTATAGTGTCCCCATTTTAGCACCATATTCTGGGGCAAGAGCTAATTCAGCAGCCTGTCCCAAAACGCAGCGTTACCCTCAATGAAACTCATGGTAGCGCTTCCACGCCGCCGTGAGTATCACATCCTGCAGACCATAGGTAGGACTATGTAGAGGGTTGCACTGCCGGGTCGCGAGCCCTGCAAGATCTCACTGTCATGAGATCACGCAGTGTCGCAGAATGATCGCGGAAGGAGACTGAGTTCTATTTGTCGATGGTCTCATGGTCTCAGAAACACCGGGGAAAAATTTGTTTTGTGCAGGTGCATAATTATATATATATAATTTATTTTTTTCAACAAACTGAGGGCACTCACGGGTCTCTTCACATAAAAGTCCAATCTTTATTGTGAAAGCATCAACATTACAGCTCGTTTGCTAAAGGCTCGAGTAGCTGAAATTATGCATTCACACTAAGGCTAGGGTCAGACTAGCGCAGTTTTAACGTGCGTTTAGCCGCACGAAATCACGGCCGTACTAGCAGCAAATGACGTCCAATGCCGGGGAACATACGACGAACGGCCGCACGAAAGTTCGTCCGCGCAACGCAAGTGGCCAACGAACGCATTTTTTCGAGAACGTCAAACCGCTACTACTGACGTACAGAGTGCGCTGCGGCCGCATAGCGGCGTGTGTGCGTGATTAGGAGACGTCAGACGCTGCTAATGTCCGGCCAACATAACGTCCAGACTCAAAAAGTGTTTTATTGATGATCCGTACAAAATCACGGACGAAAAGGCGCATCGTATGACCGCTATCGCGTATTCCGGGGGAAAATACGTACGTTCGTTCGACCGAACTTTTTCACGGACGACGTGAAAAATGCGTTCGTCTGACCCTAGCCTAAAGCTTGGACTTGTATGTGAAGACCCGTGAGTGCCCCCAGTTTGTTGAAACTGTCCTTATTCTAAGAAAGGTGAAACTCTGAAAAACTTTTGGAGAAGCGAAAAAATTCTAGGTCAAAATTGCCGATTTGGAAAGTGAGATATTTTGACCTAGCATTTTCACTTCTCCAAAAGTTCTCCAGAGTACTCACCTTCTATCCCACGGTGGCGACCGCGGCTCCAACCGCCTCCTCTGTCCGCCAGGAGCAGGGAGAGACTGGGGAAAAAGTCCCCCAGTCTCCCTCTGCGGATCACTACGCCGACCTGCTAGATCTCGCGAGGCGAGATCTGTCAGGTCATGTGATCAGCGGCATCTGCCTCAATGGAGTCCTATGGACTCCATCAAATGGATGCTCACAGCAGCGCTTAGCACTACCGCACGCATCCTGGGGCTTAGCGCCGGATAACGATGCAGGCAGCTTTTTTTTAGCGCCTGCATCGTAATATCATGCTAAACGTGAGACGCAAAGGAGAAACCTGCAGGTGCAGGTTTTTCTCCTTTCCGTCCCCTTTTTAGCATTACGATCATAATATGGCCCTATGTTTGTAATACAATGATATGATTCAGCAACACATACGAAGCAGCTCCAGGACAGAATGTGGAGCAACAATGAAGGAAAAAGCTATTTATTATTATCTTTCAAATTATTTTTAAATTTTTCACACACTACAGGATAAAAATATACTCCGTGATTATGAAATCGATAAATTCAAGTTAGCGCCTGTAATGCATCCTTAATTGCCCTTACTGGACGGAAACTAACGGGTTCATCAAACCGTAAGAAGAAAACACGCCAAGTCAGCTTTATTCTGAATGTGTGCCAGGCATTCACTAAGCACAGATTCAGCAGAATGTTGGACGCATTCCCTTTCCTTTCACAACATATAGCACATTGACACGCTACAAAATGGATGCACAAATACCCTTATTTACGCCTCGCAGGGCACATATTCATTCAGAGTGTGCAGTAAATATGTACTATGCACTCATTATTACCTGGCACGCTGCAATACTCTGTTTTATAAAGGGCATTAGTGTTTTAACTTTACTGTTTGGGAAGCGAGAGTGTGAGGAAAAAACAAATTACAGTGCTCTGCATCCTAACACAAAATATATAAAGCTCCCTCACCTAGATTAACTGGAATTGTGTAATATAACTGAATGAAAATAGATATAAAATGAGAATTTAATTTCTGTGGTGTTTTCCATTTACCTATAAAATGATTTATCTGAAAATGAGGTGTTCGCAATATCATTAAAATTCCTGGAAGATGTTACATATGCACATGAACCAGTCCTACATTGAATTCTAAGGACTCAGTTTATAATACCCAGGGGCGGACTGACAGCTAATGGCGCCCCCGGGCTATAGGAGATCATGGGGCCCCCTTGTGCTGCACCCACAGGACGTCAGACCCACACAAACCCCACCCCTACAACGCAACACCCACATGTACATTGTTGTGCTAAAGAGTTTATTTCTTTTTTTTTTTCAATTCAAAGAATTCATTAGCAATGACAGGAAAAACAGAAAAGTACATCATAAGCGCACGAGAGTGCGTGAATAAGCATCCGTCATCAAGCGGAGAAACGGTATTATAAACAGTACGGATCAGAAAAAAGAAATCAATGCGAGGCAGGGAAACAAAAAAGGACATGTAGGACAGAAACACAGACAAACAAAAACAACAAGAAAAAATTAAATAAAAAGGAAGGGGCAAGGAACAGGGGGGTTGGAAAGGGCGTAGCTCACCCCCAGGTGGCCGATGGCAACAGCGCGATAGGGCAAGCCCCATCTAGCATCCATCAGGCAAGAATTTATTTATTAACTCATTAAATAATCTCTTTGAAAATTGTGTGAAGAAAATCCACTTGGACCCTGCAGCGAATTGGAGAATCCATTGTGCCCCCTCCAGACTTACAGATGGCCACCGCTCTGCTGCAGCAGCCATCACCCACTCATTGCTGCCAAGGCTGCGCCGTGGCACAGAATGTCCCTGTGGCAAATGTTGAAAACTGCCGATCACTTTAAAAGATACTGTACATTACTGACACACTGCACATTACAGAGCTCCACAGCAATAAAACTCACAGTAATGTGCGTTGTGTATGAGAGTATCACAGAGCTCCACAGCAATAAAACTCACAGTAATGTGCATTGTGTATGAGCGTATCACAGAGCTCCACAGCAATAAAACTCACAGTAATGTGCGTTGTGTATGAGCGTATCACAGAGCTCCACAGCAATAAAACTCACAGCAATGTACCGTGTGTATGAGTGTATCACAGAGCTCCACAACAATAAACCTCAAAAAATATTATATTTAAGTTATTTTTTATTACATTATAAAATACAGTATATAATTAAAATGTATTTAAAATAATTATAATACCGTTAAATAAAATATATTATTAAAAGAGATATTAAAATCTAACTATTAACATTTATATGAAAAAATACACAGTTTAGTGCAGAGGCATTGTTAACAATAAGGGGAAAAAACAATGCCGCTGCTTTTAGAAGATAAAAGGATTTTTTTACTTAATTTTTTATTTATGTTTTACACAAAAATGACATGACAAATATAGTCATGTTGGGCATCATTGGAAAGGCCAGAACCTGAACTATACTTATAGGTCACACGGGTCCAGAGATATTGGGCTCTAAATGACCCCTGCGTCTCCCATAATGGATTTTTCCCTGCCCAGCAGGGGAAATCCAATCTTGTGATGCAATCACGCACGCATGCACGTTTACTCCCGCATCACACGGGGAGCAGTCCCGCAGCATGGCTGAATCCAAGATGACAGCCCGATGTGGCTGCAGCCAATGCTTGGTGCCAGATCTGTGCCGAGCACTGCAGGTACACAGGACATTTTAAAAAGTTTGATTTTTTTTTAAAATTATTTTTTAACTTTACTTATTTTTTCTGTAAGCCCTTTTTATTCTCATTCCTTGGACCTCATATGTCAATTTCAGACATTTTCGCTCAGCAGTTTCTTTGCAAACAGTGTTTCACTTTTCAAACATTCAAGCAAACTGTTTTGCTAATTTATTCACTCCATTCGTCTGCGGTGTCGGCTTTTTCCGGCGGCTGCGCTGCGTGTGATCGGCTCCTGCTCGGGTTTTTCCGGTGTTTTCGGCGGGTTAATCCAGATGTTTTTGCGAGTTTTCGGCGTGCATTTGTCGGGTTTTGCGGTTAGTTTTCGTCGGGTTTGTGGCGGCCTTTCCTTGCAATTCGGGGACACTGTGGTGCTTGCAGAATACACCGCAGAGTCTCCGAAATGGGATCGGCAAAACTAACCAAATTGAAGAGAACGTGCAGTGACTTTTCGATTCTCTTTGAATTACCCTGACTGTATTTGTGTTGTAACTGAAACCATGTATAATTTATGGTTGTTTTACTTGTTTACTGTTTTGTGTGAATGTGAAATAAGGGTGGTGCCATTTTATTTCACTGGTGTAAATATGCTCAAGGTTGTTACCAGGTTGCTCAGTAAATGAGTCTGTTTGCATGGCTTATTATAGATATAGCTGTCACAATACTGGCCACTTTCTAAAGCACTTTTAAAGGCAAATGGAGATTCACTCTCGACCACATATGTCAAACAAATATTATAAACTGTGAATGTGCTATATATTCGCAAATCAAAGAAAAAGCAGCAGGGGTAAATAAGTCATAAGGGGAAGTCAGGGATCATGAATATATAAAAAGTGAGATTAAAAGCCTCCACAAAAAGCAATTAATAAAGTTTATAGTTACAGAAGACATTTACACATTCTAGCAATTCAGAGAACCGCTTACAGAGCTCATGTGCTACATTCCCCATATGCAGCAAAGAACTCAGGGTAGAATATGCAAATGAAGTCCACAGCTTCTCACTGGTTTTGCATCTAGGCTCTGTAATAACACAAAACCCTCCTTGTCTAATTCCATGCCATATTAAATGGCTTTCTATTTTTAGCAAAGGCTATATATATATACAGTATATATATATATTATAAACAAAGTACCAGCAACTCCTTCCAAAATATAAACGATGCAAAGCAAAATCAGAAAAGTAGTGCTCTGGGCCCAAAAAAATGTATATAATCCATCCGTATAAGTGGCCGCACTCAAAAGATTAAAATCACAAAATTTACTATTATCAGAGTTATTCAAAGAGATCTGAATGGCTCCTGAAAGGGAACCGAACGCTGAAAATCATTTGGCTATCCAGAGAGCAGGCAATTCGCCAAATCCTGGCGAATTTCCTGCTCATACGATGCCTGTTCGAGGGCAGTGAATTCCCCCTACAGAAGCACTGCTTTGGCTATTCAGAGAACAAAAACCAGCAGTTAAAAGTTGCCGAAATTCCCTGCCATTCGGTGATTTAATTCTGCAGGTTTATTCAGGCGAATCCCATAGGCTTCAATGTTAAAAATATTCCAGTTTTAATTCAATATCTAATAAACCGTTCATTATAATATTCTGCAGTAAAAAGTCTTTTAGATTTTTAGATTTTTTTAGCATACTTTAAGCATTTTTTGGGATTTATTTTTTTAAAAGAAAATTTCCTTTTTTTTTTTCTTAAAACATTTAACTTTACTTCTTTTTTCTGTAACAGCCCTTTTTATTATCATTCATTGGATCTTATATGTAAATTTCAGACATTTTCGCTCAGTAGTTTCTTTGCAAACAGCGTTTCACTTTTCAAACATTCACGCAAAATGTTTTTTTAATTTATTCACTCCATTCGTCTGCGGTGTCGGGTTTTTCCGGCGGCTGCGCTGCGTGTGATCGGCTCCTGCTCGGGTTTTTCCGGCGTTTTCGTCGGATTAATCCAGATGTTTTTGTGGGTTTCAGTGTGCGTTCGCCCTCATTTTGCAGTGAGTTTTCGGCGGGTTTGCGGCGACTTTTCCCTGCATTTCAGTGGCCCTGTGGTGCTTGCTAAGTACACCGCAGTGTTGTCGAAATGGGATCGCCAAATCGTATCGAATTGAAGAGAACGAAAAGTCACCTAACGTGCAGTGGCTTTTCGATTCTCTTTGAATAACCCTGTTTAATAAATTAAAAAAGATTACAGACGTTTCGGTTCTCTTAGAAGCCATTATCAAGGTTGAAAATGGATCCCAAGAGAGACAAAACATCGGTAATCTTTAATTTATTGTAATAAAAATTTGTGATTTTAAGCTCTTGAGTGCAGATTATATATATATATATATATATTTCTCAAAAATGGTGGAGGGAGGCACTCGAGGACTTATCTAAAAAATCCAAAAGTTTATTGGTATGGCATTTAAAAAGAGAGAAACTGACGTTTCGGCCCCTAGAGGCCTTTCTCAAGGTAGCTTACAGTATAATACAACAGTGATTAAATAAGCACAAGAAGAATTACTCCCCCAATCCCGACCTAAAACACTGTGCACCGCGCGTTCAGGAAACCCGGACGTGCCGGATGCACGAGCGTGATGATGTCATGGGGGCGTGGCCGCATGCCACATTGCCATAACAGGCAAAGACGCTCAGAGGGGAAGATTGGGCCTAAAACCTGGCATAGTCAAACCGGGACACATATCCCAAACGGGAAATAAACCAGGGGAATAAAATCAACCATATGGAAGGAGAAGAGTTAGCCGCTTGGCAGGACCTGAAGGACAGAGATAGATCAAAGGGAGTGGGCGGATGTACGTGTTGGTGGTAATTTACATAAATGCCGAATCAGAGCCAGGTACCCCCTCAATGGTGAGCGAGTAGAGTGAAGAAAAAGGGGAGCAGTAAAGCGATAAAAGGATGTGTATGTAAATATGGAAAACACAGTGTGGATGTTGAGGAGAGTGTGATTAAGTGTATAAAGGATGTGGGTGAAAGAGTGTGTGGTGAGGAAAAAAGGGTTGAAAAATATAAATCCAAAAAGTGAGAGACATGAAAACTGCTGTGTGGAGTGAAGGTGTGGACTACAAAGCGATAAAAAGAATGTGAATCAAAAATAATATATAGCAGTGAATAAAAGGGTGTGATGGACATGTAAGTGAAGTGTGGGATGGATGGATGGAGATGGGGTGAAACGTGAAGTTGTGTGTGAAAATGTAATAAAACAGTGATGGAGGGGGAAATCCCAAAATGGTGTGTGAGGATGAGGACGAATGATTAAGTGGATGGAGTGAAAGAAGACCAAGAAAGGAGAAAGATGCTAAGAAAGCAAGAAACAAGAATGAAAAAAGTGACCCCCCGAAGTGGAAAGATAAGAGGGGGAGAATCAGGAGAAAAGCAAAAAATTAGCTTGGTGAAAAAGGGGGGAGAAAAGTGAATGTGTCAAGAAACCAGCTGACGAACTTCCCAGCAGTGTGTGGATTCATAGGCTGCATTCATTAGAACTCATAAAAACCGAAAAACTAACTGATCAAAAAATTAATCGATCTGAATCAACGAATCGATCTCCAGAGAGGTGCTGCCCGGCAGTGTGCAGATTCATATGCTGAATTATTCTGCAGAGAGGGGGGCTGCCCGGCAGTGTGTGGATTCTTATGCTGCATTAATTATACTGCAGAGAGGCGCTGCCCGGCAGTGTGCGGATTCATATGCTGAATTATTCTGCAGAGAGGGGCTGCCCGGCGGTGTGTGGATTCTTATGCTGCATTGAAACCTATGGGTTAAGAAGCCTTGCTTCTTTAAAAAAAGTTAGGAAACTTAAAATTTCAACCAAAAAATGCCTAAAAAAATCCTAAAAGAATAAATAAGTGAAGAAACTTTCATTCTATTGGTAGTAATCTACTTGCCATTCTTAAATGAGCAATAAAAAAATGAAATAACTCAAAAGAAGCGAAAAACCAACTGATCCGAATCACCAGAAATGAGCCGAAATGATCCGAATCGATCCGAATCACCGAAATGATCCGAATCCAAATGATCCGAAACAACAAAAAAACACCCGAAAAAAAATAATTAAAATGAGATGAAAAAAAAGTCATGCACAACCCTAGTCTGGTTTACCTGAGAAGGAGACAACAACAAACCACAGGTAACTATCCAGTCAGAGCCAGTTCAGGGGCTCTTTATTTGTGAGTGTACATCCATAATTATAAAATATTTTCTTTGTCAAATACAATTATGCACTCTGATATTTCATTTTTTGTATCATATGTCCATCCAATCTATGGGCTGTCGACTGTGAGAGACACCAAAGCCTCATAGGCAGTTCTGCGTTGTACCAGATATGTATTACTTTATGTGATTTTGGTTCAGGGGAAGCCACTGTTTCTGGTACTGGCTTTGTAGTTTTGGTGCTCGCTACACCCAATTTTTTCTAAAACTTCAGAAACACATGAGTGTGATAACCCATATATGTATAACTAGAGTGCTTATTTGTAAATACATTTATTATTTCTTAGAGGTTTGAAAGAGTCGATTCGAATGAATTGAACATATGTTATGTACTGAAAATTAACATTTGAAATATTTTCTAGACAAGAACAATTTGCACAAGTGCAACAAGAGTGGTGATAGAATGTAATTTTATTATAACATAAGTATCTAACAAGAGTAATTGAAAAGGTAGGTTGTGGACAGTAGCCCAAAAGGAGGAAGGTAAAGCCGTACCAATAGAACGTAGCAAAAGTTACTCGTGAACAATAAAGACCACCTATGTCCCAGTGGTAAAAACCACCCAAGAAGGCAAGGATTGGCTGTGGGATAGCAGTAACAAGAGCAAAGAATTAAATGTAAACAATGGTGGCTCACTATACCTCGGTGGTTCTAGCCACCTACGTAACCAAATGCACGGGCACACTAAGTAAACAACCAGTATTAGCCATAGGGCAAAGTCCACAGGAAAATAGATTCAATATAGAGCTGTTAAAAACAAAAGGAGAGCATATCTCGACCGGTTTCGCCCGAACAGGGCTTAATCCAGAGATGCAATGCCCGCCCAAATCCCCCCTATAAATACTTTCGAGACCTTGGATAATAAGGCGAAATCATGCGGCCAGCTGCGAGACCAGCTAATTACTGAGCATAGACGTCGTGAAAATACTTCCTGACGCGTGAGTAATCACATGGCGTTAGGGGACCAATGATTGGTCAGTTGTTGGTGTCCTAGTAACAAGAGACGCGATAGACAAAGCGACAGAAGGCAATAAGGTTCGATAAACATAAGTGTCGAGAAAAGTTTACTAACGCGTGATTAATCATATGACATCAAAGGCCAAAACAATACATATATAGCTATTAGGGGTAATAATGTAACAAAAGACACCATAAGCTCCTCAGATCACAATATCCATTGATACTAAATAAAACGTCTGTAATAGCCACAGAAGTAACGCGATTGTAGCAGGTATAGTCAGGCAAAATCGTGCGGCCAGCTGCGAAACCAACTGATTACTAAGCATAGACGTCATGAAAATGCTTCCTGACACGTAAGTAGTCACATGGCGTCAGGGGACCAATGATTGGTCGGTTGTTGGTGTCCTAGTAACAAGAGACGCGATAGACAAGGTGGCAGAAAACAATACGGTTACATGAACATAAGAGTCGAGAACAACTTTCTAACACATAAATAATCATGTGACATCAAAAGCCAAGGCCATATATATAGGGCTAATAATGGTAACAAAGCAACGGAAGACACAATAGACTCCTCAAGTCATAATAATTGTAGATACTGAATAGAGCAATCTGTAATAGTCACAAAAGTGACATGAATAGTAAAGTAGCATAAAATAATGTAAATAACCAAAATGTACAAGGGACTATCAATAATCCAGGAAGTAACCGGAATAAATTAATAATAACGAAGTGCATGTAAAACAGAAGCAAGAGGATAAATGAAGTGAAGGGACAATGTATCAAATCGCCCATATTGGAACTGTCATCACATAATCGTATTTATTAACCATTAGATTGCCAGAAATTATCTAAAGGAGACTGAGGACCCAAATGGTCGCTGCACCTATAAAATAAAATAGAACAAAACATAGCCTTTAGATAATACAAAAGGGGGGGGAGAGTGTAGGTGGAAGAAGGCCACATGTAACTTGAAAGTATGAAGGAACAGAGGGGAATGGGAATAAAATGCAAAAGAAAGAAAACTTAATGTATAGCCAATAAAAATAAATAAATAATGGTACAATAGCAGTGTAATATAACGAACGTTAAAGCAACGTTTAAAACACGTTGAAAGTTAATAACGTTCAAATAAAGGGGACAAAAGTAAAGCCTTCATTGAGGCCTGATGGTGATCTGGTATTGAGGCGGTATATCCAAAAGGCTTCACGTTTAAGCAGCCTATTATCAAGATGACCCTTGCGAGGGCCCAGTTTGACGTGTTCAATGCCCAAAAACCTAAAATTGCTAAGTACACATGTATTACATGAACTGAAGTGTCTAGCAATTAGTACACAGTCATTTTCAACCAACTCGGCACGCTGCCGATTCTTGGTTGACCAATAACCTCAAGGGAATGTACAAATGTGGCAGTTGTGTGGCCTGTCCTTATGTATCTCGTACCCCTAAACAATTCTGTAATTTCGATGGTTCTATTTCCTTTTCGGTCCGTCAGTTTATCAATTGCAACTCTGCTGGTGTTATATATTTACTGTTGTGCCACTGTGGCAAAAAGTATGTGGGTAAAACCATTCGACCTCTCAAAGTCCGCATACTTGAACATATTCGATCTATCAGACTCAAAAAGGATACCCCTGTTGCTAGACACTTCAGTTCATGTAATACATGTGTACTTAGCAATTTTAGGTTTTTGGGCATTGAACACGTCAAACTGGGCCCTCGCAAGGGTAATCTTGATAATAGGCTGCTTAAACGTGAAGCCTTTTGGATATACCGCCTCAATACCAGATCACCATCAGGCCTCAATGAAGGCTTTACTTTTGTCCCCTTTATTTGAACGTTATTAACTTTCAACGTGTTTTAAACGTTGCTTTAACGTTCGTTATATTACACTGCTATTGTACCATTATTTTATTATTTTATTGGCTATACATTAAGTTTTCTTTCTTTTGCATTTTATTCCCATTCCCCTCTGTTCCTTCATACTTTCAAGTTACATGTGGCCTTCTTCCACCTACACTCTCCCCCCCCCTTTTGTATTATCTAAAGGCTATGTTTTGTTCTATTTTATTTTATAGGTGCAGCGACCATTTGGGTCCTCGGTCTCCTTTAGATAATTTCTGGCAATCTAATGGTTAATAAATACGATTATGTGATGACAGTTCCAATATGGGCGATTTGATACATTGTCCCTTCACTTCATTTATCCTCTTGCTTCTGTTTTACATGCACTTCGTTATTATTAATTTATTCCGGTTACTTCCTGGATTATTGATAGTCCCTTGTACATTTTGGTTATTTACATTATTTTATGCTACTTTACTATTCATGTCACTTTTGTGACTATTACAGATTGCTCTATTCAGTATCTACAATTATTATGACTTGAGGAGTCTATTGTGTCTTCCGTTGCTTTGTTACCATTATTAGCCCTATATATATGGCCTTGGCTTTTGATGTCACATGATTATTTATGTGTTAGAAAGTTGTTCTCGACTCTTATGTTCATGTAACCGTATTGTTTTCTGCCACCTTGTCTATCGCGTCTCTTGTTACTAGGACACCAACAACCGACCAATCATTGGTCCCCTGACGCCATGTGACTACTTACAGTTGTGTTCAAAATTATTCAACCCCCAATGCTGTAAAGGGTTTTAGGGAATTTAGTGTACATTTGTAATTGTATTCAGAATGAAATCCAACAAGGAGTTTTTAAAGAACCATATGCAACTAAAATGACATCAATTGGTTTTGTAATACAGTAGTAAATGTTTCTTTTTGTGAATTCTTCATTGACACAATTATTCAACCCCTTTAAGACTACCACTCTGAAGAAACAGAGGTTCATTCAAGTGTTTTCAATCAGGTATTTGAAAACACCTGTGGATGTCACGGAGCAGCAATAAAGCATAATAAGCACCAATTAGGCAGCTTTAAAATGACTGTGATACTCAGCTCCTTCTAGACATTACTGGTGTGGTTACAAACATGGTGAAGTCAAGAGAATGGTCCAGGAAGACAAGAGAAGAGGTGATTACTCTTCACAGGAAGGGCAATGGCTATAAGAAGATTGCAAAGATGTTAAACATACCAAGAGAGACCATAGGAAGCATCATTCGCAAATTCAAGGCAAAGGGCACTGTTGAAACGCTACCTGTCGTCGGGCAGAAGAAGATGCTGACTTCGACTGCTGTGCGCTACCTGAAGCGTAGAGTGGAGAAAAGTCCCCGTGTGACTGCTGAGGAACTGAGAAAAGATTTGTCAGATGTGGGTACTGAAGTTTCAGCTCAGACAATACGGCGCACACTGCGTAATGAAGGCCTCCATGCCAGAACTCCCAGGCGCACCCCCTTTGCTCTCTCCAAAGAATAAGAAGAGTTGACTGCAGTATGCCAAAAGTCATGTGGACAAACCACAGAAGTTTTGGGATAGTGTTCTGTGGACTGATGAAACAAAATTAGAACTGTTTGGGCCCATGGATCAACGCTATGTTTGGAGGAGGAAGAACAAGGCCTATGAAGAAAAGAACACCTTGCCTACTGTGAAGCATGGCGGGGGGTCAATCATGCTTTGGGGCTGTTTTGCTTCTGCAGGTACAGGGAAGCTTCAGCGTGTGCAAGGTACCATGAATTCTCTTCAGCACCAGGAGATATTGGATGACAATGTGATGCAGTCCGTCACAAACCTGAGGCTTGGAGACGTTGGACCTTTCAACAGGACAATGATCCCAAGCATACCTCCAAGTCCACTAGAGCATGGTTGCAGATTAAAGGCTGGAACATTTTGGAGTGGCCATCGCAGTCACCTGACTTAAATCCGATTGAGAACCTCTGGTGGGACTTAAAGAAAGCAGTTGCAGTGCGCAAGCCTAAGGATGTGACTGAACTGGAGGCTTTTGCCCATGACGAATGGGCGAAGATACCCGCAGATCGCTGCAAGCACTTGTGTCAAGCTATGCTTCACGTTTAAAAGCTGTTATAACTGTAAAAGGATGTTGTACTAAGTACTAAGATTGAATGTCACTTGGGGGTTGAATAAAACTGATAATGATGTGAGCACAGAAAAGACATTTGTGGTTATTTCATTATAAATGTTATGTTATATTTGTCTGACCTACACGTGCCTCTTTGATTTAATTGTAAGCAAGATGACTGAATGATCAAAATCAATGTCAAACTGGCCAAAACACTCAATTTCAGTGGGGGTTGAATAATTTTGAACACAACTGTACGTGTCAGGAAGCATTTTCATGATGTCTATGCTTAGTAATCAGTTGGTTTCGCAGCTGGCCGCACGATTGCCTGACTATACCTGCTACAATCGCGTTACTTCTGTGGCTATTACAGACGTTTATTTAGTATCAATGGATATTGTGATCTGAGGAGCTTATGGTGTCTTTTGTTACATTATTACCCCTAATAGCTATATATGTATTGTTTTGGCCTTTGATGTCATATGATTAATCACGCGTTAGTAAACTTTTCTCGACACTTATGTTTATCGAACCTTATTGCCTTCTGTCGCTTTGACTATCGCGTCTCTTGTTACTAGGACACCAACAACTGACCAATCATTGGTCCCCTAACGCCATGTGATTACTCACGCGTCAGGAAGTATTTTCACGACGTCTATGCTCAGTAATTAGCTGGTCTCGCAGCTGGCCGCATGATTTCGCCTTATTATCCAAGGTCTCGAAGGTATTTATAGGGGGGATTTGGGCGGGCATTGCATCTCTGGATTAAGCCCTGTTCGGGCGAAACCGGTCGAGATATGCTCTCCTTTTGTTTTTAACAGCTCTATATTGAATCTATTTTCCTGTGGACTTTGCCCTATGGCTAATACTGGTTGTTTACTTAGTGTGCCCGTGCATTTGGTTACGTAGGTGGCTAGAACCACCGAGGTATAGTGAGCCACCATTGTTTACATTTAATTCTTTGCTCTTGTTACTGCTATCCCACAGCCAATCCTTGCCTTCTTGGGTGGTTTTTACCACTGGGACATAGGTGGTCTTTATTGTTCACGAGTAACTTTTGCTACGTTCTATTGGTACGGCTTTACCTTCCTCCTTTTGGGCTACTGTCCACAACCTACCTTTTCAATTACTCTTGTTAGATACTTATGTTATAATAAAATTACATTCTATCACCACTCTTGTTGCACTTGTGCAAATTGTTCTTGTTTATATTTGTTGGGTTATGCCCTGTGGAGTGGTTATTGAGCCACATTCTTCTGTTGTTTGTTTTCGAAATATTTTCTAGTGCTGAACTCACTTACTATAGACATATCTTGCACTATGTTTCTACACAGCTATATTTAATATTAGCATTGTGTAAAAACCAGCAAAATACTTCTTTGTTACATACTTTAGTTTTTGTTATATATTTTATAAGCAAACTTAATGTAGGTACATTAAGTTACTCTTTATTTTTGAAAAAAGTTTGGACTAAATTATAGCGTAATTCTCTTCCAGTAGAAAATAAATGAACATATTTTATATATTTTTTTTAAATACACAGGATGATTATACTTTTACAGACGTGTAACAGGAAGTTAATACTGAATGAATATAGGTTGGTGCTAATGTTCTGTTTTTTAGTGATAAGAGGCAACATAAAACTTTGAAAGATAGCATAGAAACCTGAATAGATTTCTTCTAGCTTTCAGGAATGTAAAAGAAAGCAGTGAAAATGATAAGGAAAGCTTTTTTTCTTTCTTTCTCGAGGGGTGATCTACCTGTACACCTTGCATTGTAGAATTGTGACTTGCATTCCCATTAGGCATTCCTATTGGACACATACGGTATGTATCCAGGATATCGTGTTATCTAAACTTTACCCCAAACTAGGTGCCCTGTACAGAAACAAATCCTGACTGAGCCCTGAGGTAAGAAAGCAGATGGTACAACAAATGCCTATGCCGGCTATTGAATACGGAGATGTAGTGTATGCAGCTGCCCCGCAAACACACCTTCATAATCTTACTACATTGTATAACTCATTCTGCCGCTTTGTGCTACAATGTATCTACATGACCCCCACTGTGACATGTTAAAAGAGCTAAACTGGCCGTCGCTGGAATCTAGACGCACTCTTCACCTTTCCAACCTGGTGTTTAAGAGCTTTTCTGGGAAGCTACCACCCTACCTGAATAGGCTTCTTCCCCCAGCAGTTCCCTCATCCTATAACCTCCGATCCACGTCGCTATGAACGTTTGGCCGCCACAAGCCAGTTATCCCTGTGGTAAGTTTTCTGACACCTCCTGCTTTAAACCCAAAAAGTCAGAAGGATCGTGAGGCCCCGCTTTTACGGTCTGTATTCATACTGAAAATCAAGATCAAGCGAGCTTTTGCCCTTCTGCTAAGCGGGAGGTTTCTGTCCTCCTTGAGCTCGCCTTAGGACACCTGCGTTACGGTTTGACAGGTGTACCGCCCCAGTCAAACTCCCCACCTGCCACTGTCCTCGGAGCGGGTCGCGCCGGGTGCTTGGAGCCAGAAACGAGAGCCCGCGTCGGGGCTCACCCCCCCCCCCCCGCCGCCTCACCGGGTAAATGAAAAAAGTATATCCTGCAACTTACTTGCAATACCACAATACAAAAAGATAAGTGGCTCGATCCTCATTTTCCTACAGAGCACCGCAGTTATGGAATAGCCTCCCAGACGCCATCAAATCTTCCCCCAGTCTTAAGTCCCTTAAGAGCTCCCTATTAACATACCTCAATACGGAATGCACCTGTAAACATGTAACATAATGAATATATTTATTTTATTTTAATCTGTATATTTGTGCAATTTTTACAAATATTTTGCATTTTATTACTTTGTATTTCTGTAACTGTAACACTTCAATGTTCTTGAACCCAGGACATACTTGAAAACGAGAGAAATCTCAACGTATCCTTCCTGGTAAAATCCTTTATAAATAAATAAATAAATATCTTAAGTGTTGCTCAATTCTTTATATCTTTATTCTTCTTGTTTATTATTATAATCAATTATATAGCACCAACAGTTTCCACAGTGCTTTACAATGAAAGCTGGGAAAATATACTAAAAATTAAATACAAACTTCGGAACCAGAGACAGGAAATGCAGAGGGTCTGATTCAGATGAACTTTAGTGGCGTAAAACATGGCTATGTATTAAAAAATACCCATTTTCATTGGTTGGGTATTAATACAATTCCAAAATATATAGATTTTAATATTCAAATCTAAGAAAAGGATGTCATGAATACAGGGAGCCGTTTAGAACCAGGAACCATGACTTTTGCCTGGGACTGTAGATCTAAAGCTCATGTATACACCAGGTAAGGTGTGCAGTCAGAATCATTTTTTAATTGTCTGCCGGCGTATGAGGATCCCCACCTGGTCAGGGTTAACAAGAATAAAATGCAGAGCAGTCAGTTTATTAACTAAGGGATATTGATCTACAGTATATAGATATTGATCTATACCTCTGGGCAACCTAGGAACCTCACAGATCGTCTTAAAGTTTGCCTTCTGTACTAGCAAAAAGATGGTGTGCCAGCAAGGACATGCCAATCCGGACCCTTTTAAAATATTTCTTCAATGGATGGATTAGAATATCTTTGAGCATCTAATAATGTTGATCATCTATGCCCCTAGTCACAGGATATAGCTAATTTTCAGTGCTTATATAGTACATATAGTACTTTGTCTACTCAATGTAAGGAATGACAGGAACTCCCATTGGTTCTGGTTATAATATGGTATTGTGAGGCTGGTTCAGGATCTCTCTTGGGTGAATTATGGGTTAGCCCAAGACGTAGCACCAGGTAGCCCTTCACCTAGGTTCTGTACCAGTCCATGAGATGGCTGGGTTTTGCAATGGTAGAAGGTAGACCTAACAGGCAGGGACAGCAGTAAGGAAGGGAAACACCAGTCCTTGTGTGGCTAGCATTATACGACAGGAGAGGTATGGAAAAGGGTAGATGGTAGGACAGAACCAGGCAAAGCCTGGAAGCCAGAAACCCTGAAAAGCAGGTAGAAAGGTCAAAAGGCAAATCTGAGCCATTGCGGACGTGATGATGTCACGCGCGCAACATGCCGCCGACGGCTTCAAGACGTTGAAGACGGCAGCACGCACACATAGGAGGATAGCGCGCAGGATGTGGAAGCCGCACAGAGGAGCACTGCAAGGCACGAGACAGGCAGGGAGCCAGGCTGGAACAGTGCCTGGGTCTGCCAACGCCGGCATGAGGTCTTACAGATATTTGCTATGATGTAACCAGAAATATTCTATTTTGAGGAGTATTCTGATATTAACTTAAAAAAAACATATTATTGTTGGTTAAATTTGCTTAATTTAGAAACATCCAACAATATATATTACAGTACTGTGTACTGGGAAAAATAAACACCGTAGATACTCGAGTATAGCGCAACCCAAATATAACGCGATGGATAGAGAATTATTATTTTATTTTTTTTAAAAATTCTTTATTTTAGGATATGAAGCATCAACAGCATAAAAAGCATGCAAAATGTAAAGGCCGCGCAGGGCCAGTAAAGTCAGCATTGTAAGCATAAAGTAAACATTAAAAGCAGGTAGACATAAAACACATCGGCCTGAATACGTGAAAAATCACAGAAAAGTCATCTAAGAGTGTCTCTAGGAAACAAAATCTCGTCTCCATCCGGGGGGGCATCAGCCAAAAAGCCAGCCGAATCTGCTGAAAAAGGCAGGTAGTCTATAATACTAAGCAGACAAAAAACAGTGTGAAGAGTTCACATAAATGTCACAGCAAAAATCAGGGGGGAGCAGAAACTTCCATAAATAGGTGGGGGTCTCTTCAAAACAGGAAAGCACTGCATAAGGGGGGATGAGAAATCCAGCCAGGCGGCAGAGATAAATCAAATAAGAATAATAAGGGGGAGGGGGAGGCAACGAAAAATCAAGATTCTCAGCAGGTATGTGAAAACAAAACAACAGCTTTTTAAATAATAAGAAAAAGAGAGAAAGAAAGACAAAGTCAACCAGTGTCCAGCACGGGAAGCCGGGCTTTCTCAGGCAGGGCTAAGTCCTTTTGTCCAGGTCCCTCTGATCCCTTGGGTGAGCCGGTGTGGTAGAGAATCTGCAGGAGAGCCAAAGCCGGGATAGGGTCCCATCTCGCCCCGACCAGGCTCTGAAGGACATCAGGCAGTACCGCACTTGCAACTCCCCCTCAAAGGGGCCGCCACACGTGTAAGCCACAGGGTGATTCAAGAGTGGTCGGAATCGCTTCGCAGAACGCCGCTACTCCAACTCCAGGCACATCAGACGGCGAGACCCCTCCACCGCTTGGTCTCAGGTCCGCTTCTGGACATGGAGGGTCAAACAGCAGCACAGCCAACGGACCACCAGTGATCCCACCATCCCCAGCCTCCACGTCTTCCTCGCAGCGGTGAGGTAGGACCTCCTCCAATCCATGCTGGTGGGAATCCTGAGCTCCCCCGCACTCCCGTAGTACTGACAGCAGCCGGCGCCATATCCTTCACATGAGCAGTTTCTCGATCGTCCCCCTCCAATAACGCCAGGCAGGCATCAAAGCCAGCGATCGCATCCATCTTCATTACAGCAGAGGGAGGGGGGACATCTCGATGCCGGGTCTCGTCAGCCTCCTCCATCAACTCAGTTCGTGCAGCGACAGGGAGACTGGGGCCCTCCGCCTCCACCATCCCCAGCCCGGATACAGCTGAGAACGAGATCCTCAAAGAATCCCCACGAGGAGATACTTCCACAAAATGGCCATCAGCAGCTTCCCTGCGCAGGAAAACGGCCTTCAAATACGTGTCTCTGGTCCGGTTGGGGGACAGAGCAGGCACCGGACAGCTCTCACCTGATGGCCAGCCACCTGGGGACCCCTGGGGTAGAAATTCAGCGAAATAGGACCACAAAAAACCTCAATGTTAGGCAGCTTAAAGCGGAGCTTCAGTGAGATGCGTCTTTCCCCATCAGCAGCCGGCCACGCTCCCCGGATAGAGATTTATTATGGAAATGAGAGAATACTCAAGACTCGAATATAACGCGAGGAACAAAATTTTACTGTACCGGTAAACAATTAAAATCCTTGCAGGTTCTCTTAACACAATCACGCTCCCCCTCAGGCCAGGGTGCTCTGCTCTAGAATGATTGCAGTTGTTACTAAGTATGAAGCCGTCGGCCATCCGTCTTCTTTACTAGCAATTAGATGGCCGGCGGAGGCGAGCGAGGTGAATGATTGGCTTAAACTGAGTGTGCCCTCTGGCCCTGATGGATCCCACCTCTCTCGAATCTGGGAGTTCCTGAAGTGTTTGCAAGCATCAGGGAGCCCACATTCACTTCAGCGAGACTACCGGAACTTCCGGGAGACTTGAGATCCAGAGCAAGGCAAGTTTTTTTTGTTTTTTTTACACGCGATGCAGATATCTCGAATATAACGCTACCCCTCCAATTTTAAGGTAAAATTTTGTCACCAAAATCTAGCGGTATACTCGAGTATCTACAGTAGTTTATCAAATATTCTTATTACACGATAGAGGTTGTTGTAGTATGTCTAGGCCATATTAGAATTAGAATTATATTTTATTGATCCTGCGCACATGTGTCATAGTTTTACTATGTGCAGACATGATAATTTTAGGAATCATAATCCATAGTAAACCTTTACACATTAGATGGTATTACAGAATTGCCCTGGTATGATATCATTCATGTATTAATGGATACGTAAATGAGGCAAAAATGTGTATTTTGCATTGAAAGAATAATAAATCCTTCTTACCATGGTAGTAAATTCTGTGGATGCTCCAAATTCAAAGAGTAATCGTACTACGTCATTGTGACCTTGCTGGGCCGCAAAGAAAAGAGCTGTAGATCCAGACTGAAATGGGAACATAATAAAAAAGTGTTGATCTGTGATCGCTTCAGCTTATAGAATACTCTCTTCTAGTTCAAAAACCATGGTTCTTGTTAAATATTCTCAGTGATAGCCAGATCGCACATCCTGCTGGGGCTTATTCATTAAATGATCTTATTTCTACGTAATTCTGCTTCATTAACAGGTCTATTCAAATAAAGGAGAAACTCAGGAGAATGACTGGAGAAGTGAAAAGTCTAGGTCAAAATAGCCAAACCAGAAAAATTCTCCCATTTATCTCACGTTCCAAATTGGCTATTTGGTCTAGATTGTTCTCTTCTCCTGCCAATTCTCCTGATTTTCACCTTTCTTTGAATAGACCTGTAAATGTATTTTGAAGTGGTACAATTTACCCTTTGCCGATTGAAGAGAGATGATCTCTGAATGATAGACTGGTCTACGTCACCTACCAATTGCTACCAGAATATAATTCCCTGAGGATTAATCAGAAAACACTTGAGACTAAATTATTGACAGGTCAATAATTATATGTCACACTAAATTTATATCTTCTAATGATAAAAATTCATAACTATCGTGTGACCTAGCAAACTGTATCCTTCTGTTAGCCATTGTGTCAGAGCATTCTGATTGGTTAATAATATTAATGTTTAAATTTATGATGAGACTTGTCAATAGTTATAGGCAGGGATCTCTAGTATTTGTAGGCCAATTTGCAGAAATCGGTTTTCATATTTAGGTGTGAATTCAGCTTCTTTTATATTGTATTGAATTTACTTTGTGCCCACATAAGTGGTAAAGGGTTTTGTGGCACATGCTCTTGTGGTTTATAATTAAGAGAACTTGAGCACATCTAGATAAAAAAACATATATAACATAGTGTAATACAGTTAAAACAATATGGTTCAATTTCGGCCCCCTGAGAGTTGCACTCACAGGATATTAGATATAATCAGGCACATCAATAATTAATTGTTGGCTGTTACCCCACTCTGGTCACTCAGGTGGATCTCTGGAGTCACCGGGCTGTTGGACAATCACCTCCGTTCAGCTCCCCTGGTAAAGTTCAGTCACTGCCGGGTTTGAAGAATTCAGCCGCTGCCAAATGCAGTATAAAGGTGCAATCACCCGATGTGTACCTGGTCAGCAGAAGGACGCAAACACTGACTGCTCAGTACAAAGTTATTTATTAAAATAAATAAAACTACAACGCACTAATGATTCGACGCGTTTCGTGGTCTGCAGCCACTTCCTCAGGAATCTGAGTAGATTCTTGAGGAAGTGGTTGCAGACCACGAAACGCGTCGAATCATTAGTGCGTTGTAGTTTTATTTATTTTAATAAATAACTTTGTACTGAGCAGTCAGTGTTTGCGTCCTTCTGCTGACCAGGTACACATCGGGTGATTGCACCTTTAGGCTAGGGTCAGACGAACGCATTTTTCGCGTCGACCGTGGAAAAGTGCGGTCGAACGAACGGACATATTTTTTCACGGAATACGCGGTAGCGGTCATACGATGCGCCTTTTCGTCCGTGATTTTGTACGGATCATCAATAAAACACTTTTTGTGTCTGGACGTTATGTTGGCCGGACATTAGCAGCGTCTGATGTCTCCCAATCACACACACACGCCGCTATGCGGCCGCAGCGCACTCTGTACGTCAGTAGTAGCGGTTTGACGTTCTCGAAAAAATGCGTTCGTTTGCCACTTGCGTTGCGCGGACGAACTTTCGTGCGGCCGTACTTCGTGTGTTCCCCGGCATTGGACGTCATTTGCTGCTAGCACGGCCGTGATTTTGTGCGGCTAAACGCACGTTAAAGCTGCGTTCGTCTGACCCTAGCCTTATACTGCATTTGGCAGCGGCTGAATTCTTCAAACCCGGCAGTGACTGAACTTTACCAGGGGAGCTGAACGGAGGTGATTGTCCAACAGCCCGGTGACTCCAGAGATCCACCTGAGTAACAGCCAACAATTAATTATTGATGTGCCTGATTATATCTAATATCCTGTGAGTACAACTCTCAGGGGGCCGAAATTGTAACTGTATTACACTATGTTATATATGTTTTTCTATCTAGATGTGCTCAAATTCTCTTGATTATTTCTGTCTTTATGGAACGCCAAGAGGAGGAGATGGTTTTTGAGCATTAAGATAGAAATATTATAAAACAATATACATAAGTATTTAAGGATTCTGCACATATTTTTGTATTTCTTGTGGTTTATAGTTTCATTCTCATGCTATTGATTCCTCTGAAAAGCATGACACAGTAATGAATGTAGCATGGGTACAGCACACGTGAAAAACAATTTGATTGGGTTTCTAAACAAGAGGAGGGAGCCTCATCTTCTGTATATAAGTCTTAGAATTTAAGGTCTTGCATGAAAGTGCTAAAGAATACTGGTACGAAGGGAATGAACTGATCTGCCCATTGTTTCTATTCCAACAGTACATTCATGTGTTTGTAACTCTAACTTTAGGATAAGGACTATATAGGTACCATTAAGAAAATATTATACCTCACGGTGGACATTAATGTCTGCTCCTTGTAACACCAGCTCTCGCACACATTCAATGTGTCCAGCGTATGAAGCCACCATGAGGGCTGTAGCACCAGTCTAATGAGAAGAAGCAATCACAGCAGAATTTATTCTACTCAGCTCACTTAAGCGAATTAACAGTATGCTGTCTATAAAGCTTGGCATTTGTTAAATTTTGTATGTAACACTGTAACTTACTGACCCATTAAGTATTAACACTTAGATACTTTCCTTTTTTGGATGGTAACATTCTAATTTCTTTCTTTTTTTTTTTTTGCAAATTCAACTTTATTGAAATAAGTACAAATTATCAATATACGTGAGATGCCACATAAAGGGAGATCGCCGAACAATAAAAATGCAAGTCATAACATAGTCATAGTCATACAATCACTGAGAAAGGCTCTAAGGCCTAGACACGAGGGGGGGGGGGGGAGGAGGACGTGTGAGGAAAGGGGGTGCGGAACACATTCTGTAAGGATCAGCGGACCAAAGTACCAAATACATTCTAATTTTTCAATCCCTGCAATCCCCTAACAAGTTAACACATTTTAGGAGGTTTTAAACGAAATTTAAGCCATAAAGTCCCAATTTCCTTTTTTTTTATACTCCAGGAATGATGTTCACCATAAGTGAGCCACATCATTTCTCTATCAGGGCCACATTCAATCCTCCTGAATACATGCAGAGGGATTGCAAATTCCCCTAACCGATGATTTAAAGAATGAAACTTTATTGCTGCATTCTGACTGAGCGGGGAGGAAAGCGTTTAGACTTTGGTGTCTCTCGGTTCAATATAGTTTTCTGTGTTAATCAATAAGGCTAGGGTCAGACCAGCGCACTTTTAACGTGCGTTCTGGCGCACATAATTACGGCCGCACTAGCAGCAGATGACGGGCAATGACAGCCAATATACGATGTACGGCCGCACAAAAGTCCGGCCGTGCAACGCAAGTGGAATTTGAACGCATTTTTCTGAGAACGCTGAACCGCTAGTACTGACGTACTGAGTGCGCAGCTGCGGCATAGCGGCGTGTTTGCGTGATTAGGAGATGTCAGACACTGCTAATGTCCAGCCTACATAACGTCCAGACGCAAAAAGAGTTTTATTGACGATCCGTACAAAATCACGCCCGAAAATGCGCGTCGTCTGACTGTTTTTGTGCATTCCGTGAAAAAATACGTCAATGCGTTCGGACGCACTTTTTCACGTTCGCGGGGAAAAATGCTTTCGTCTGACCCTAGCCTAAACGATATTATGTATTGTTAAACTGACCTTCCACCTCGAGTAATAGATGGACTAGTTTAACAATCTATGAGGTGTGGTGGCTTGAAAAATAAATATTGTAATGCAGTTAGGCCAAATGGGTGTGTTAGAAAATGTTTTTAAAATGTGTTATTTAACCATATTGCTCTAGCAGAGCTACGGCCCTATTCAGAAGTTGGCATTCATTTTCTAACATAGGGCTCTATTCCATAGTTGGTGCTAACTTAACCAGAGCTGTTGTAAACTTAATAACTCCATAAACTATAGTGGCTCTAATAAGTTTACAACAGCTCTGGTTAAGTTAACACCAACTATGGAATAGAGCTCACAATCGACTATAATTTAGCAGGGGCACATCGCTACATTGTAGATTGGATACAAGCCACCTCCTTCCTTACAACCCTGGAAGTAGATAGACATCTGTGCCCCACATGTGATCTTGAGGTTTGGGTCTATCACCTTACTCGCTGTCAGCTTGCAACATGGCACCTAACCCTGTATTTCACTCAGCTAATAAAGCTTGGAGGAAGGTTCAAAATCACATTTTAATTGGTTGCGCTCTCTATTTCAACCACTTATTGGTAACCTGTTCTTCCAGAATACTTCACTGTGTTCAATTTTTGTACCTCCCGGCAACAAAGGGTCTTTATTTTATAAGACGTCTCCAAAACCCTACTACTAACCATTTGCTCACCTACCAAAATTTCTTAAATGCCCTTGCTTGATGCCACTCTATGAATTTCTTTCAGCTTTTCTGGAGTCCTATCTCCTATCATTTACATCCTAAGACTTCAGAAACCCATTAGATACACTTACTTCTCCCTAGTTGACACACTTCCCACCCAGACCAGACAGCCTCACATAATCTTAGAAATTACTAAATTTTCCGACCTATTGGGTGATATTTTGAAAAATAGTATACCATGCCTACATTCAGCCAGACTCCCATCTTTCCAACTATGAATGGATGCTGCCCAAAATATCCCAAAATTCAGTTTATACTATTTCAATGCCTTTAGCAATGTATGGCTGAACAAAGATTTTGGGACAAAAATTTGACATTATTGTTCCCAAGTTCTAAAATCTGTGAAAACGGGTGATATTCAGCCACATACCAAACGCCAATAGTTCGACTATTAGAAAACTAGTGAAGGCATTAACTGGATTCACTGGTCACACTTTTTGTAACTGACATTTCGGTGCTCTCCCGTTCCCTGCACGTCAGGGAATCAACTTTCCCCACCCTGCGGCGAATTCAGCATTCACAGCAGGGTCCCTGAAGTCCAGGGAATCGGCCGCTGCCGAATGCCGCCGACCAACTCACCGCAAACCCGCCAGCCACCGCCGCAAACGCATCACCCGCCGCCGCCAACCCGCCAAACATCCGCCACAAACATGCTGGTCAGTTGCCAATCGCAGCCGACGAGCCGTAGAGCACAGCGCCAACCAGCCACAGGAGAAAGCCGACAAGCCGCCGGACAGTTAAAACAACAAACAAAAATACAATACAATAGAAAATGTCAAAATTTAAATGCTGCTGAAGAAAAAAGCCTGAAATTAGCATATAAGTTCCTATGAATGATAATAAAAAGGTCTGTTACAGAAAAAAGAAAAAGCTTTTTTTAAAAAAAAGAAAAAAAAATTTCCTGAAAAATCCAGAAAAATGATTAAAAGATGCTAAACAAATCAATAAATAAAGAGACTTTTTGCTGCAGATTAAAATAATAAATGGTTTATTAGATATTGCATAAAAACGGGAATAGTTTTAACATTGAAGCCTATTGGATTTGCCTGAATAAACCTGACGAGTGAAACCACCGAACAGCAGGGAATTTTGGCAACTTTTCACTGCTGTTCGGTGTTCTTTGAATAGATTAACCATTGCTTCTCTATGGGGGATTTCACTGCCTTCGAACAAGCACCGTGCTTGCTAGCAATTCGCCAAAATTTGGCGAACTGCCTGCTATGTGAAAAGCCCAGAAATGTCACCGTATGAGGAAATTTACTGTTCAGTGACATTTCGGGGCCAGATCGGCTCTCTTTGAATAACCCTTTCTGTTTTCTATTTGTCACAAAAAAGTTTTATGAACACAAGGACACAAATGGTCATTTTATATGAGATGTGAGTTTGTTGCTAAATGGAAACTGGGTACTTTCTCAAAAACTATAGCTAAACCACAGATCTGTATGGTGTTTTGTCACTTTAAGAAACTTCATGGGGCGGGGGGGGGCTCTACTACTCACAAAACTGCCAAAAAAAAAAAAAAAAAGGCGATAACTAGAAAACGTGAGCTCGTAAGGGTTGGGTGAAGTTTCCATGGCAGGGAAATAATATTCTGACTCACACAACAATTCCTGAGCCAGAATTTCTTTCTTTCCAAAAGGTGTTTCTCTAATCATGCCCGTTTATGTTCCAATACTTAAAATTCCTCGTCTCGCAAAGAGCGTGGAAAACTCATAGGCTGACATGCAACCTCGAAGTGATAAAAGAATTAAGTTTAAAGGTAGCAATGGCATATGGTATAATGGTCAGCATTTTAGTGAAGGGAAATGTGCCAGGCTTTGAGAACTATTGCACATATGTTTTATTATGAAACACTAATTTAAAATAAAGAAATGGCTGGGGTTCAGAAATGTTATTGCTTTATGACTCTGCTAGCCTTTTAATATGGAGAAGTCATTCTTTACAGGAGCGACCTTTAGCACAATATAAAAATTCCTATGGTTGCGTTCTGGGGAATGGGTGTTGCTGCTATCTGTGACCATCACTATTAATGCTCTTGGAGTTATGGCTGAACTTGGAATAGCAGCTCAGCTGTTAACTCTTACAGCTCCACCGGCAAATGCTACCGGCAAAACTGGATACAAAAGTGCTTTTTGTGTCCAGTCTCCAGAAATACCCCCATCCATGCATTTGATACTGTAGCCTACCTTGCGTTAGGTACTTTTATATGGGAAGTAATAGTACTACTCATGCTTTAAACACAACCATAAGGCTAGGGTCAGACGAAAGCATTTTTCCCCGCGAACGTGAAAAAGTGCGTCCGAACGCATTGACGTATTTTTTCACGGAATGCGCAAAAACGGTCAGACGACGCGCATTTTCGGGTGTGATTTTGTACGGATCGTCAATAAAACTCTTTTTGCGTCTGGACGTTATGTAGGCCGGACATTAGCAGCGTCTGACATCTCCTAATCACGCAAACACGCCGCTATGCCGCAGCTGCGCACTCAGTACGTCAGTGCTAGCGGTTCAGCGTACTCAAAAAAATGTGTTCAAATTCCACTTGCGTTGCACGGCCGGACTTTTGTGCGGCCGTACATCGTATATTGGCCGTCATTGCCCGTCATCTGCTGCTAGTGCGGCCGTAATTATGTGCGCCAGAACGCACGTTAAAAGTGCGCTGGTCTGACCCCAGCCTAAAGCATTTGATGTACCAGCAAAACTGTAGGGCTTCTCGGTGCACAAATGAGCATACACCTTAGGCCGGGGACAGACAAGCGCACTATGTGCTCCCGTACTGATGTGCCTCCCAGTGTCCGTTGCAGCGTTGTGATGCTTCGACGGGGCCGGCCACACGCAGTAGTGTGCGCAATTCATGAGCGGCCGTGCTGAAAGCCACCCGTCAAAACGCTACAACGGGCGTTCGACAGGGCTGCAAACTGTGATCCTCCATAGGAGGATCGAGCCTTGCAGCGCTGAGCGCACTAACTGCGCTCAGCAAGGTGGCCAGACGGGCGTCAGAGTGGAAGGAACGTCTACTCTCACGGATGTTCCTTCCGCTCTGGAAAACGCTCGCCGCCTGACCCCGGCCTAAAGTGTACAGATGCACGCTGTCTGTGATATCTCATCAAAGCATGGATTGGATTTCACATTGGTCATAAAGATCAATGTGATTTGTCATCCCTTGGTCAGATTATTGCTGGTTTTACTTACCCCTATTTGTCGGGCACCACGACCTTTCCCCTTCCTTGGCTGGAGATCCCTGGGGCAGTCATGCAGTGCTGCACAGTTGGTCTGCAGCAGAGACATTGGCATGCTTTCGTATCAGTCGGCACACTGCCAGCCAATCAGCTGCATGGACTGAGTGAAGGGCTGTACTGTAGGACACCTCTCCATGCTGCGCTGGTGCAATTTTGTGGGCATTCGGCTATTCAAAAAGCTGGCAGTTCGCCAGGTATAGGCGAATTGCCAGCGAACTTCGGCGATCTTCGCTGGAATTGAACTCCCCATAGAGAAGCAATGGTTAATCTATTCAGAGAACACCGAACTGCACCGAAATATCAGTGAAATGTCCTGATTTTCAGTGGTTTCTTTCGACAGGTTTAATCAGGTGAATCCTATAGGTTTCAATTTAAAAAATAATCCCTGGTTTAGTAAATATTTATTCAACCGTTTATTTTTTTCACTTGCAGCAAAAAGTCTCTTTATTTATTTTTTAGGATTTTTTTGGGCATTTTTCTGCATTTTTATCTGCAAAATTTTATTTGATTTTTTTTTTTATTATTTTTTAAAAATGGCGTTTTTTTTCCTGTAACAGACCTTTTTATTATTATTCATAGAACCTTCTATATTATTTCCAGGCATTTTCGTGGAGTAGTTTTTTTTTGCAAACACCTTTTAAGAGTTGCATTTTTATTTTTTTTACCCATTCGTCGGCTTGTTGGTTTTTTCCAGCGGCGGGTTTGCGCTCTGTTCGGCGAGTCGTCGGCTTTTTTCTGATTTATTCGGCGGTTTTGCGGTGGTTTTTCAGATCGATGCAGCAGTTTTTCAGATACATTCAGCAGCTTGTTCCCTGCAATTTGTGGACCCTGTGTTGAATGCTGAATTCACGGCAGAGTCGGCGAATCGGACTAGCCGAAATGCGGGGAAGTGGAGACCACCGGTGCTCTTTGAATAACCCTGTATGTCTTAGCACAAAATGCTCACACATGTATTTGGGGGTAATTCCCCATTATATAATATACTGATTTAAATTCAGTAAGAGGTGCAAGAGAAAGTCTTCCATATATAGTTCAAATTAAAAATTCTTGCTATAAATAGTATTATGGTATTAGTTCTTATGCATATTGGTTTCTTGTAAAACTTGCATGGCTGCCTTCTGCATTTGTGGTAAAATGAGTCGCATTACAATATACTGTAACGTTGCTCATAAATAATGATTTTTTTTATTTATTTAAAAAATTGTGTTATAGTATTATTATGTCCTGTTTGGTTTCTGCAGCATTACGGTAACACATTTTATATATAATTTGTTTAGAATTGCCCCCCAGGGCAAAGCTTGCCGCCCTCCCCTACCTAATGCCTCGCTTGCATGTTGATAAAAAGCAAAATGAAAAGATATCAGGTTTACAGGTCTCTGCACGATACTGTTGAAATTGATATACAGGAGGAATTCTTGGCATGCATAAACCAAGGGCATACACTGTCTTTGCAGTCCACATCCACTCGTCCACTGTTTAGCAGCAGCTGAAGCAGAGCCAGGTTTCCTTTCCGCGCGGCCCAGAAAGCAGCGTTGGCGAGAGGTGTTTCCTTCTGCGCATAAATAAGAGTAGATTAGTTTCACGGAACCTCAATTTACAGGGACAAAAAAATAAATCACATTGGAAACAGATCTGATAAACAACCAGAGACCCATCTTGGCACATGCTGGGCAGTATTTGGGCACAGTCCATTTTAAGCACTACTTTCAAAATAAATCATTCATCAACATAAATTAAAGTATTAAAAGTAAAAAAACTTTTTTTTTTTTAACCGATAATTTCTCACTTGGACTGATTCCTGAATCTCTTCAATCAAATAATTGTGTAAGGTTCAAATCCACAATCGTAAAAAAAACGCCATACACAGTATCAGACTCTTGTTCTTATTATTTTATAGAATGCTCCTCTGGAAGAAGCTCAACCATGAGTTTTATTAGTTAAGTAAACGGTTAAAGAATAGCAAGGTTTAAGCCAAAAGAACCAAATTGTAAATAAAAAGTAACTACTGTTACTGTGTTTGCCAAATTGGACATGTTTTCTTGGACACATTTTATTATTTCAGACCTGCTAAGTCACACCGTCCGACCATATGGTGCACGATTTTCTCTATCTTCTGATCACCCGACAGCCCTAGTCTCTCACCCGGTTTTCGGGAGGCCTGAGGAAAAATGCACCACACGCACTTGTTTAATGACGCTCTCGATGCTTGAATGGTTAAAGCCAGGAGTTTTGAAGGGTTTGGTCACTTTGACGTGCATGCGCCAATGGAACAATCGTACCCTTCGCAGGGCTCGAATAAAGTCTCTATGGTCCTGGAGCTGAAGCTTTTGCTGGACTTATTTTTGGAATTGCGTGAATTGAAAACATGTTTTATGCTATGATACAGGTAGGTATATATGTTTATATAACCTAGCAGGTACTTGTATATAAAACCAGGGAGATAAATGTATATATAACACCGGGTGTGTGTATAACCAGGCAGATGCTGTATAAAACAGCGCTGTCCTAGGAGTGGCTTTGACCAGTTGCATAAACCTGATCTCTGCTTAAAAAAAGCCATCTAGTGTGGCATGGCATTCATTTAAGGGTTCTGTGTAAAAACAGACCCAGGATGCAAAAAAGTGAGACAGATGTCATTTGCATGTCCTACCCAGAATCCCTTGCTGCATATGGGAATGTAGCACAGGAGCTCTGGGATGTAGTTCTTTGAATTGCTGTGATGTGCAGAGGGCTTCTGGAATAATAAACTTAACTAATTATAGTGTGGAGGCTTTTTATCTCACTTTTTGTCCTCCACCACAACCCTTGTAAGTATATATATATATATATATATATATATATATATACTGTACATACAGTCAGGTCCATAAATATTGGGACAGCGACACAATTCTAACATCTTTGTCTCTATACATCACCACAATGGAGTTGGAATGAAACAAACACAATGTGCTTTAACTGCAGACTGTCAGCTTTAATTTGAGGGTATGTACATCCAACTCAGGTGAACGGTGTAGGACTTACAGCAGTTTGCAGATGTGCCTCCCACTTGTTAAGGGACCAAAGGTAATGGGACAATTGGCTTCTCAGCTGTTCCATGGCCATGTGTGTGATATTCCCTCATTACCCCAATTACAATGTGCAGATAAACGGCCCAGAGTTCATTTCAAGTGTGCTATTTACATTTGGAATCTGTTGCTGTCAACTCTCAAGATGAGATCCAAAGAACTGTCACTATCAGTGAAGCAAGCCATCATTAGGCTGAAGAAACAAAACAAACCCATCAGAGAGATAGCAAGAACATTAGGCGTGGCCAAAACAACTGTTTGGAACATTCTCAAAAAGAAGGAACGCACCGGTGAGCTCAGCAACACCAAAAGACCCGGGAGACCACGGAAAACAACTGTGGTGGATGAATGAAGAATTCTTTCCCTGGGGAAGAAAACACCCTTCACAGCAGTTGGCCAGATCAAGAACACTCTCCAGGAGGTAGGTGTATGTGTGTCAAAGTCAACAATCAAGAGAAGACTTCACCAGAGTGAATACAGAGGGTTCACCACAAGATGTAAACCATTGGTGAGCCTCAAAAATAGGAAGGCCAGATTAGAGTTTCCAAACAACACCTAACAAAGCCTTCACAGTTCTGGAATAAGATCCTATGGACAGATGAGACCAAGATCAATTTGTACCAGAGTGATGGGAAGAGAAGAGAATGGAGAAGGAAAGGAACTGCTCATGATCCTAAGCATACCTCCTCATCAGTGAAACATGGTGGTGGTAGTGTCATGGCGTGGGCATGTATGGCTGACAATGGAACTGGTTCTCTTGTATTTATTGATGATGTGACTGCTGACAAAAGCAGCAGGATGAATTCTGAAGTGTTTCGGGCAATATTATCTGCTCACATTCAGCCAAATGCTGCAGAACTCATTGGACGGCGCTTCACAGTGCAGATGGACAATGACCCAAAGCATACTGCAAAAGCAACCAAAGAGTTTTTGAAGGACAGAAGTGGAATGTTATGCAATGGCCAAGTCAATCACCTGACCTGAATCCCATTGAGCATGCATTTCACTTGCTGAAGACAAAACTGAAGGGAAAATGCCCCAAGAACAAGCAGGAACTGAAGACAGTTGCAGTAGAGGCCTGGCAGAGCATCACCAGGGATGAAACCCAGCGTCTGGTGATGTCTATGCGTTCCAGACTTCAGGCTGTGATTGACTGCAAAGGATTTGCAACCAAGTATTAAGAAGGGAAAGTTTGATTTATGATTATTATTCTGTCCCATTACTTTTGGTCCCTTAACAAGTGGGAGGCACATCTGCAAACTGCTGTAAGTCCTACACCGTTCACCTGAGTTGGATGTACATACCCTCAAATTAAAGCTGACAGTCTGCAGTTAAAGCACATTGTGTTTGTTTCATTCCAACTCCATTGTGGTGGTGTATAGAGCCAAAGATGTTAGAATTGTGTCGATGTCCCAATATTTCTGGACCTGACTGTATATATATCCAGATCGTCACGCACTTATGCTTTTCTATTCTTTGCCGCCCAGTGCCTGCCAGCCAGCTCCAAACATATACAGAAATACAAACAAGTGTGGCGGCACTCCAGGACTTTTTAAAACAAAAAATGTTTATTATTCCATTAAAACCGGGTCGACGTTTCAGCTCCCATCCGGAGCATTCCGCAGGACAATCAATGGGTATTTTATCATCTTATAAATTTGGTGGGGGCAAAGTGACGGTGGATGCCCAGCCCCTATGATTACAGATTGGTCTGCTTTGTAATTGTTGCACTTTAAGTATATTATGTGACAAATCATATGGAATATTTATATGTGATTGTAGCATGGAAAAGCCTTAGCATTTAACATAGGCTTTTGTAATGCAGGAAATATAAGCTCCATAAAGAGGGAATCCACTCGCCATTGATACTTTGTTTCCAGTAAATGTAGTCGCGGCTGCACACAGATTCGGCAACAAAGGCTGATCATATGAAATCCTTTTTAACGCTCAATGTGTTTTTTGTAGCAGTGGCCAGTGAGTTAGGATTCCAAAGTCCTATCACTAATTATGCCTCGCATTGGTTAACTGAAAAGTTAGCATCAGCTTGGAGCAGTTGCTAACTGATTCTGCTTCTGTAGAATCATTTAGCACCAGCTGAAACCCCCCCAAAAAAAATCACATACTCACCTGTCATCCGGCGACGAGAACAGCGGCCCAATCCGCCACTTCGGCTGCCAGGAGCAGAGTGAGATTGGGGGAAAAAAGTCCCTGGTCTCCCTCCGCGATCACTCCACGGACCTGCAGGATCTCAAGATAGGTGAGATCCTGCAGGTCAGCTGACTCGGCAGTACAAGTCTACATGGAGTCCTATGGCATAATCATGGCAACGCGTCAGCTCTGCCTCAAGTATCCCAGCAGTTAGTGCTGCATTACTTGGCAGGCGGCTGAATCAGCACCTGCCCTGTAATATTGAGCTAAACTGGAGACGTTAAGAGGTTTCCCATCTTAGAACCCCGTTTTAGCGGGCACATTGTAATAGTGCCCAATGTCGGTGGATTTTCGGGATGGAATTCCCTGGTATCCTCACACAATAGGCTCACAGCTCACATGGGGACAGGGTTTTACTGAAGTGAAATATTTATATTGTTATATCTGGGATTTTTTTAATAAGCAAAGTCTCTTTCCTTCTCTCGGTTACAGGATGTGCCCGTGGTCCACACCAGTCTCACAACTGGCCCAATATGGATAATACCATGTACCTGTTCATGGTTATATACAGTCATGGCCGAAATTGTTGGCACCCCAGAAATATTTCCAGAAAATCAAGTATTTCTCACAGAAAAGTATTGCAGTAAAACATGTTTTGCTATACACATGTTTATTCCCTTTGTGTGTATTGGAACAAAACAAAAAAAGGGAGGAAAAAAGCAAATTGGACATAATGTCACAAAAAACTCCAAAAATGGGCTGGACAAAATTCTTGGCACCCTTTCAAAATTGTGGATAAATAAGATTGTTTCATGCATGTGATGCTCCTGTAAACTCACCTGGGGTAAGTAACAGGTGTGGGCAATATAAAAATCACACCTGAAAGCAGATAAAAAGGAGAGAAGTTCACTTACAGGGTTATTCAGAGAGCATGAATAGCAAGAGAATGACTGGAGAATGATTGGAGAATGAAAAATTCTAGGTCAAAATAGCCAAACCAGGGGGAATCAGACGTGCTTTCTAGGAGCTCCGCTGAAACCCACTGATATCGGGGGTTTCTACCCGGATTTCCCGTGAATTATTTGAGGATATCACCCCTGCTGAGCTGGCCATCGAGTGGCAGACTTAGGAGCTCGTTTTGGTCCCCTCTCCGGAGTCTGGAGGAGCTTGGATGAGTTTAAGGCCTCTGAGTAAGCCCTGCAGTCGGCCATCTTGAGGCCTGTACCCCAGCATTTCGTCGGCCTGCTCCAGGAGTGGTCCCCTTACCCGGGTGTACAACTGCGGTGGTTGGAGAGGATGGAGGACCCTCGCCTACTGACTGCTGCGGAGGTCCCCATAGCAGAGGAGGGAGAGGGGGAGTTCCGGGGGCAGCTGGGGCTCCCACCCCCCGTCAGAACCCTGGGAGCCATGTTGGAGCGCCTCGAGGAGCTTGTGGAGCTGATGCCTGGGGACGATGAGACTCCGCTCACGCGCGGTGCGTGGAGGCAAATGATGGACGTGCTGTGGGGTGATCGGAGGCCGGAGGCCTTTGCTGGAGGAGAGGCAGTGGAGGGCTTGCTGGAGATCCGCGTGGAGGTCCCTGCAGAGGTTAATGCCGGTGAGATCGAGAGGGTGCCCGATCTGTTGCGCAGACCCCCGTTCCCAGTGACGACACTGGAGGAGCATGAGGTCGCTGAGATGCCTGCGTGTCGGGACCTAGCTGAGATGGTGATTATGCTACCGGAGGCTGCGGCTCCCTCTGTGAGGCCTGTGCTGGGGGTGCTGCTCGGGCCCTGAGTTTGGGTGCTGTTGAGGGCCGGTGCTTACCTTGGCCCTGGGCCGTTCCCGGTGCGGCAGACGGGGGACCTGGTCACTGGATGTTTCGGGCGCTGCAGGCGATGGAGGAAGGCATGGAGATGCTTTATACCCCACGTTCCTACTGGACACAGGATGAAGGGAACTTCCTACCGATCCGCTGTTGAATAATGGTTTACGACCTTGGCACCCCTGCATGGCCTGCTGCGATTTTCTCCCCCTTCGCTTATTTACCGATGACTTTTTGTTTATTTTTCTGTTTACCCTGATTTTTGCTGAATAAAAGCAGATTCTTCTTTTTACTGCACGGTATCCACAGACTTTTGCTGTCCCCCCATTCCCCCCCCCCTCGCTGAGACATACACAGCTGAATTTTTATTTTTGCTGGACTATATTTGCAGACTTTTGTGATCCCCTTCCCCAAATTTTATTTTTCCCTTATCCCCTCCCCCTGCTGAGACGTACTATGTGTTCTGATCTGTGTTCCCACCCTTTTAATTTTTTGTTTCCCCTCCTTTTTATGTACTCCTGAATGATTTTATGGTCCTGCTTGCTGATTCTGTGGGTTTAATGTTGTTCGTCTGTTGGAGCACTGGGACTTTTTGTCCCCCTCCCCCTTTTTTTTTTTTTTGTGGGACATTGGGAAGTAGCCTGGGCGAGCCACTAGGGTGGCTACCTAGGCTCTGTACACCCTTTTGGCCCCAGGTCTCCCGGCCACGTGGCCCCTTCCATGGCCCTCGGTTCCCCTTTAGGTTGCCGAGGCGAGCCAGGAATGCCACAATATGTTTGGCAGTCCCTCGTTACCCTTTTTTTTTTTTTTTTTTTTTCCCCTGGTGCCCCCTCAGCGAACTCCATTGCTCTCTCTTGTTTTTGCTGGATCGACCCTTTTGACGAGTTTCTGCACCCTACCCTGTTTTTGTATCCCCCTTACCCCAATTTTTGTTCTTCTGTAGTTTCCTCTGAGATCCCCCCTTATGTTTTCTGTGCTTTGAGAGTATCTTCTTAGGCCCTGTGAGGCCGTTTGGCTGGTCGGTCTGTGACCCTATGTTTATCGTAAAATAAAAATTTGAAATATAAAAAAAAAAAAATAGCCAAACCAGAAACATTCTCCCTTTCATCTCACTTTCCAAAACGGCTATTTTGACCTAGAATTTTTCATTCTCAAATCATTCTCCAGTCATTCTCCTGCTTTTCATGCTCTCTGAATAACCCTGTATGTCTTTGCATTGTGTGTACCACACTAAGCATGGACAACAGAAAGAGGAGAAGAGAACTGTCTGAGGACTTGAGAACCAAAATTGTGGAAAAATATCAACAATCTCAAGGTTACAAGTCCATCTCCAGAGATCTAGATTTGCCTTTGTCCACAGTGCGCAACATTATCAAGAAGTTTGCAACCCATGGCACTGTAGCTAATCTCTCTGGGCGTGGACGGAAGAGAAAAATTGATGAAAGGTTGCAACGCAGGATAGTCCGGATGGTGGATAAGCTGCCCCAAACAAGTTCCAAAGAAATTCAAGCTGTCCTGCAGGCTCAGGGAGCATCAGTGTCAGCGCGAACTATCCGTCGATTTAAATGAAATGAAACGCTATGGCAGGAGACCCAGGAGGACCCCACTGCTGGCACAGAGACATAAAAAAGCAACACTACAGTTTGCCAAAATGTACTTGAGCAAGCCAAAATCCTTCTGGGAAAACGTCTTGTGGACAGATGAGACCAAGAAAGAGCTTTTTGGTAAAGCACATCATTCTACTGTTTACCGAAAACGGAATGAGGCCTACAAAGAAAAGAACACAGTACCTACAGTGAAATATGGTGGAGGTTCAATGATGTTTTAGGGTTGTTTTGCTGCCTCTGGCACTGGGTGCCTTGAATGTGTGCAAGGCATCATGAAATCTGAGGATTACCAAAGGATTTTGGGTCGCACTGTAGAGCCCAGTGTCAGAAAGCTGGGTTTGCGTCCGAGATCTTGGGTCTTCCAGCAGGACAATGACCCCAAACATACGTCAAAAAGCACCCAGAAATGGATGGCAACAAAGCGCTGGAGAGTTCTGAAGTGGCCAGCAATGAGTCTAGATCTAAATCCCATTGAACACCTGTGGAGAGATCTTAAAATTGCTGTTGGTAAAAGGCGCCCTTCCAATAAGAGAGACCTGGAGCAGTTTGCAACGGAAGATTGGTCCAAAATTCCAGGTGAGAGGTGTAAGAAGCTTATTGATGGTTATAGGAAGTGACTGATTTCAGTTATTTTTTCCAAAGGTTGTGCAACCAAATATTAAGTTAAGGGTGCCAATAATTTTGTCCAGCCCATTTTTGGAGTTTTCTGTGACATTATGTCCAATTTGCTTTTTTACCTCCCTTTTTTTGTTTTGTTCCTATACACACAAAGGGAATAAACCTGTGTATAGCAAAACATGTGTTACTGCAATATTTTGCTGTGAGAAATACTTGATTTTCTGGAAAAATGTCTGGGGTGCCAACAATTTCGGCCATGACTGTATGTGTATTTATCTATTAAGTCAATGGTTTTTATTGCCGCTGAGGCCTTAAAGTTAAGATTAATATCCACCTCTGTCTGTTAAATAAAATGTAATCTTCATATGAAAATGACTTAGGAAAACTAGAAATTTTCTCTTCAAATTCCTTTTTCTTAACAAACGGTTGGATTTTGCTATTCATGGACATGAAATGTGATGCCAGTCAAAATTCAGGATTAATGTCTTTGAGGAAATCTCTTACCTTACAATGCATCTCACCTGGGATTCTACTTCGGTTTTTTTACCTGCTGCATATGAATTCTACACACTGCGGGGTTTCATTTTTCATGCACAACCCTATATATATGTGTCCAGGAAAACATGTTATACTCCCATCAAATACATTTTTGATGCCATGCCAAGTGCAAGTATATCAATACAAAGTAAAAGAATGGTCCCATTGTCTTATTGGGAAGAAGCCAAACTGATCCAGCGATGAATCCAAAGTCGACTTTCTGCTCATACAGCAGGACTGAAATTCCACAGGGATCATCATAACAAACCCTTGTGGGATGTACTATTCAGATGTCGCCTCTCTGTACACCCAAGTGTCTGAATTTATCTTACTAGAAATGTATTCATTCTGTTAAACCAATTTCAATTCTAGTTTGCTGTAAAGCAATTACAGAATTACGTCTTGAATTTGGCGGGACGTACTCCCTTAGACATTGATCATTTGGCATAAAATAAAGCTGCTGTGTGCGTCAGCAAAAAATTTTTCACTTACAGAAATAGCAATGAATATTAACATTTATCGATAAAAAAAAATCTCAAAATAAAGAAATCGATACAATACTTACTATTTCCTGGTGTTTATTCCATCATAGTGTTTATTTGACTTGACAAGCAAAATGCTAATGGCACCAAGCCACTTAACTTGCACATTAATATGCAGATTGACAGAGGTTTAGATATTTCAGAGTTTGACAGGGTTATTCAGAGAGAGTCGTTCTGGGCCCGAAATTGTACCGAACAGTGAATTTCCCCATACAATTTCGTGCCCATTTGGCTATTCAGAAAGCAGGCAGTTGGCAAAATTTTGGCGAATTGTGGGGCTGTATAATTTTTTAGTGAGTGCTCAGGCTAGGGTCAGAGTGGGGCAGTCGGAACGCGCGTGCAGGCGCACTAAATCACGGCGGCAGTAGCAGCACATAACGGCCAATGACGGCCAATATACGCAGTACGTGCGTACGAAAGTGCGCCGACACCACGCAACCAGCAAATGAACGCATTTTTATCAGAACGTGAAACCGCTGCTACTGACGTACAAAGTGCGCTGCGGCCGCATAGCAGCGTGTGTGCGTGATTAGGAGATGTCAGACGCTGCTAGTGTGCGGCCAACATAACGTTCAAACAGCCGGATTTCCCTAGACTTCTTTTTACCCCACCGTCATGAAATACGTCCAGAATTGCGCATCGTCTGACCACTTAAGCGTATTCCGTGAAAAAATGCGTGCGCACGCATCGACGTACATTTTGACGGTGGCTGCAGAAAATGCGCTCATCTGTCCCTAGCCTCAGATGAGCTAGGTTTTGTTTTCTGTTTTGTTTTTGTTTGAATAAACTTTGAACCGTGGAGAGAGACTGTGTGTGTCATATTTGCCCTAGAGGAACGCGCTACAGAGCCCTGTGACTGTGCAGGATCACAATCTTCAGTTAACCTTGTCTGGTGTGCAATTCAGAAATACAGGATTCCAAAGTCCCCCTGTCTCTCTTCACTGCAGTGCCACGCTCTAGGTTGTCAATGAAACAATGCATTGCATCCTCAGCATCAACTTGCTGGCTGGGTGGAGTAGAGGTAACATCACTGCTCTATAACTGTGGAGACAGACTGTGGAGACACAGGTTCAAATTCCCGGTAAGAGGACCTCTCCAGTAAGTGTCCTTGGGCAAGACACCTCATGGTACATACTCGCCACCCAGGACATACTTGAAAACTAGAGAAAGCTCAGTGTATCCTTCCTGGTAAAATACTTTCTCAAAAAAAAAACTTGCTGGCAGTGTGGGGAGATGAGAAGGTGAGTTAGCGCAGCATCACTGTTCACTTTATAATTGTAAACTGAATAATAGTGCTGCGTTAGAAAACAAATAGAGAAATATAATTTTATTTTTACATAAATCTAACGTGGTTATATTTGGTATCACTGGAAAGGCCATAATCTGGCCTTTCCAATGATACCTTTTATGTCCCTCTAGACCCTCTAGACCTTAGGGCTCTAGAGATACAGTGGTCTAAATGATTGAAAAAAAGTTTTTTGGTTTTTTTTTCCTTCCACAGAGCAAGGCGCCCCCTTGTGTCAGGCGCCTGTAGGCACATGCCTACTCTGCCTAGTTATAAATCTGGCCCTGCCCGTAATTCCCTGGGAAAACGGGGACATTAAGAGGAGATTTGCAAGTGCAAAGTTTTCCCGTTAGCATCCCCAATTTAGCTCAGGGCAGCTGATCGTGCCCACTATGTACAAGGCCATGCCAGGAAAATAGCTTTTTCAACTACTTGCTCTTCTAATGATAGATTTTAAAGCTTGCATTGGAGAGACTCCAAACTAATCCTATTAGAAAATGACCATACAAAAAAGAGATCTTACCCAACCCATAAGTAAATTATTATCTGGCTTGAAAAGTTGTATTAATGTATTAAGAGCACTTCTTCTAGAACTTGTACAAAATGTGTGTGTATATTAATAGATATGTAAATTATAGATTACAACGGCGGTCAAATTTTTCTTCGTTTTTATAAACATATCAGGATATAATCACACAAACATAGTGCGATTAACGCCGGGGGTCACAATTCCGACTGTCAGCATCAAAATATTCCCAGTTTATCATATTAACAGTGCTTCAAAAAACATAATCAACATGAATTACTTAACCCTTCATCCCGTAAAGGATACAGATTCATTCTGCAACAGTAGCAAAATGTGACCGCAGGGGAAGCCCACTTAGACTGGGGTCAGACGAGCCGTCTGTGGCAGCATAGCATTCTGACCAATGGAGCCCCACAAACGAAGTACGTCCGCACAGAAGTGCGGATGCATGGCGGACGCGGCAAACGGACACAGGTTAGGCAAGAACGTAATACTGCTAGAACGGACGTGCGGAGAGCGCCACGTCTGCAACGTCCGTGTAGCTTTGTGTGTGAGTGATGGAACGAGGTCAGATGGACTGCATTTATACGTCCAGCATTTTTGACGGACAGAGTTTTTTCATTGTAATTTATTTTCCCTGCTACATCAGTCAAAAAATACGTCAGTGAAAAAAACCGACTGTGTGGCCACTACCTTGTTGTCAGTCAGTAAGTACATCCTTACTGCACAGACGCACAGTCAGTACAAAATGCGCTCATCTGACCCTAGCCCTAATGTATCTAGCGTCTTATACATACATTTGTACACTACAAAACAATACAGTAAATATTGTTTTGTAGTTTACAAATGTATGTATAAGACGCTAGATACATTTTTAAAGTTTAGGTAATGGAAAGGGATTTTTCCATAAAACCACTGGGTCCTGTCGGTTGTTTTATGGAAAATCACATACAGCGCTATTCAGAAAAAGGTGAAAATCAGAAAAATGGAGAAGTGAAAATTCTAGGTCAAAAGAGCCAAACCATAAAAATCCTCCCATTTAACTCACTTTCCAAATCGGCTATTTGGTCTAGATTGTTCTCTTCTCCTGCCAATTCTCCCGAGTTTTACCTTTCTCTGAATAACCCCCTTTGTAATGAAGGGGTTAAATCAAGCGAAGCTGCATCTTAAGTAGTGAGGTCAGGTTCTTAAAACCTTGAGGTGGTCCCATGATTTCTGATATGAGAAGAGTTACTGGAAGCCAAACCTCAGAGGTGTAGCAGCAGGAGAGCAGGGTGAAAGAATTATGAAAATGCCTTCCCCAGGCCAGATAGAGAGACTGCCATTCACACTCCACAGAAGCTCTGCGAGCACCCTTAACTATAGGCAATTCTCTATAATTGTACATGAATAGAAAGACATTGGATATTTATAATAGTGTTGCGAAAAAGGTTTTATTGTCTCAGAGAGGAGTGGCAGCAAATGGAAAGCTTCAATGTACATACATTATACTGAAAGGGAGCTCTTACCTCTGCAAAAATAGTGGTGGAACTGCATTCCCAAGCATTTTTTCAATACCCCTGTATTACCCTTTTCTCCAATCTATTAAATACATACAGGTTTATTCACTAAAGGGTGAAACTCAGGAGAAACATACAGGGTTATTCAAAGAGAGGTGAAAACCTTGAGAATGACTGGAGAATTGAAAATTCTAGGTCAAAATAGCAAAACCAGAAAAATTCTCCCATTCATCTCACTTTCCAAATTGTCTATTTGGTCTAGATTGTTCATTCTCCTGCCAATTCTCAAGGTTTTCACCTCTCTCTGAATAGCCCTGATAGAAACATAGAAACATAGAAAAAGGAGAACGGGCAGGAGAAGTGAAAAATCCAGGTCAAAATAGCCAAGCCAGAAAAATTCTCCCATTTATCTCACTTTCCAAATCGGCCATTTGGTCTAGATTGTTCTCTTCTGCAAATTCTCCAGACTTCACCCTTTAGTGAATAGAGTTGTTAATAGGTTAGTGCAAAATCATCTTTAGAAATGAAATAAAAAACATTCACCTGTGATATGCCTGTTTTACTGCCACGGGGCAATATTACATAGTTAACGCTAACGTTAGCGCTCAGCTCTGTAAGCGTTAACTTCGGTGGTGGCCCTAGCGCGGGCCGACCATATTACATTCCGAACGCTAATGGGTTAAAAATCCGTTAGCGCATCGGAGATTGTGCTAGTTTACGCTCACTTAACTGGACTTTGTTCTCCCTATACTTAACATGGGAAGCGCAAAGAGTAATTAGGGTTAAGATTACAAAGTCCTAACGCTATTTACGCCTCGCAGTGGCTAACTGAAAAGTTAAGCACAGCTTGGAGCTGGTGCTAAATGATTCCGCCTCTGTAGAATCATTTAGCACCCGCTAAATACCCCAAAAAAATCACATACTCACCTTTCATCCTGCGGCGAGAATGGCAGCCAAGATCCGATCCGAGTGAGACTGGGGGGGAAAAAGTCCCTGGTCTCCCTCCGCGATCACTCCACGGACCTGCAGGATCTCACGAGAGACGAGATCCTGCAGGTCAGCTGAGTCGGCAGCACAAGTCTAAATGCAGTCCTATGGGATACTCGCATCAGCGCTACCTCGAGTATCCCAGCAGTTAGTGCTGCATTACTTCAGCAGCTGCTGAATGAGCACTATGGTTTTTTAACCCGTTAACATGGGGAGTGCAAAGAGTTAATTAACGTTAAGATTACAAAGCACCAGCTGAATACCCCCAAAAATCATATACTCACCTTTCATCCTACGGCGAGAACGGCAGCCCGATCCGCTTCTTCTTGCTGCTGGGAGCAGAGAGAGACTGGGGGGAAAAAAGTCCCTGAGTCTCCCTCCACGATCACTCCGCAGACCTGTAGGATCTCGTGATAGGTGAGATCTGGCAGTGGGAGCCTCAATGGAGTCCTATGGACTCCATGGAAGGGATGCTCGTGGCGACGCATTAGCACTGCCTTGAGCATCCTGAGGCTATGGTGCAGGCTGCTGGATTAGCGCCTGCCCTGTAATATCACACTAAAACGGGGACGCTAAGGAGACCCCTGCAGGCGCAAGTTTTCCTCCTTAGTGCCCCCGTTTTAGCGTGAAGATTGTAATATGGCCCAAGGTGTTTAAGATCTGGCACACACTAGTAAGTGGCTCACACCTGCCAAACAATACCTATTATTCAGAATATTTTAATGTGATCAGGGAATATTGTAGGAACCATTAACCCCTTCACAACCAAGCAATTTTTGTTGAAAACATTTTCATCACGTTTATTTGAAGGTAACAATTAAATATAGTGTAAAAATAGAAATTATTGTTCTGAGATAGTTAAACAATTAAATTAATGTAAATTCAATCATTTTTAGTTTTTCTTGCATTTCTTTATCCATTACAAAAACATTGTTGGAATGAACGAGTCAGAGCTCTAGATAGTGTTCTTCATCTTACACAGTGTCACACGGGGTCTGCATTATCAGAATACAGGCAGAAATTACCTTTTTGTCAAATACTGTAACTGTGATACAGATAAATAATAAAAAATGATCAGGTGACTTATGCTTATGGGGATTTGTAGTGACCATAATGAGCTTATTTTCACTGCAGCTTCCAAAAATTACTAATCGGATCTAAAAATAATATCTGTACGGAGACATAACGCCTGCGTATTGAAATTACAGTAACATTTTGTTTCTGTATTGTAGAGGGATTTTCAGTCATTATAACCCACTGAATCCTATGCCTGTACAGCTGTGAGTGAACCCACAGTTCTCCCTGTATGCTGCCCTCTCCCTGGCTGTTGTAGTGCAACAGTAATGTGTTTTAATGTTTTGTTACAGTGAGGTTTGGGACTTGTTTTATCTCACTAAAGGGTGACTAAAAGAGATCAGATAGATTTTGATTCTCCACAGGAGGCACATTAATCCTGCTTTAAAACATGTGTGAAAAGTTTTTATATGCTATTGAGTGCTTTTCAATGTATTACAATGCAAAATCGAGTTATCTCAATTTTGGGAGTGAAAGGGTTTATATAGCTCTAGAGGATGATGTCATCTCTATGGCTTCACATGGGAGTGAGATCTGGCAGTGTTATGATGATGCAGGAGGGATTTCACATAAATTCTAGGCCGATAGCAGCATGCTGCGTAAGAATTGCCATCAGCCTACCCCACACCGAGCAGGAGCAGAGGCAGGAAAAGTGTTGTGAGTCCTGACACTACATCTTTAGGTGCTCCAGGTTTCCACTCAACGTTTAAAAGGATTACTACAGTATAAGTTTGAAAAAGTTACCCTGTGATCCATCTTAATCACACGACCCAATATCAACTTGGAAAAGCCAAAATAGAATATCATAACAGGGAGTGCCTCCTCCTCACCTTAAAACAGGAAATATTGAGGCATTTGTATTGTGTTTATGAATACTTTTCATGTACCTTTCATATACTATTCTATACTCGGTAAATACATATATGTTATGTGGTTCAAGGGGTATATCTTAACGGTAACATCCCATCTGTACATATATATAACTCCATAAAACAAGGATTAAAATAGACAAAATAAACTGAGTATATATATATATATATATATACATATATATATATATATATACATATATATATATATCAAATATTCTATTAATTCTAAACATCGATGCAGTAAATACAGGCTTATTATTTTGTTTATTATCAATTTGTACACCTTTGTCACTAAAATATGAAATGTTTGCATTTCCTACAATAACGCAAAAATAATTTAATCTTTTATAATTTAAAACAATTCTAGAAACATTCTATATGTGTCACTTCTGCAAAATAATATTAGCGCTCGATCAGTTATTGAATTGTCTTGTCACGGCAGTACATTACATGATAGCTTCCAATTGTGCCCTAATCATCTGCGGCATAAAAAAGATAGTAATGTAGGAGAAAGGAGAGGCCTTTGTGTATGAGAGGGAGTCTATCTGCCCTGTGTTGTCCCTTGCAAGGCCTATCAGTGAGAGAAAACAGGGAAACTGTGGCAAAGCCACAACCGTAATGCGGTCTGCGGGGATTTCAATGAACGACAAATAACATTACCTTGAAAGACATCTTGCACATCTCAGCATCAGCACCGCACTTCCATAAACCAGAAGGAAAAAGGGTAATGTATCAGGTTGCTTCCTGAGAACTGATTTCTCTTTCTTGCTGAAATCCTGTAACTGCAGAGAACAGGCTTGTCTGTTCAATCAGCAGATACTGGAAGAAAGCGAGCAATGCAGCGGCAGATTGAAGCCAGCAGTATTGACTCGTTCACCGCCAGGCTGCAGAGAATCTCCACCTCAAGCCAGTTCTATCCTAATTTCATCACTAACTATATGTTTCCGTACATGCTTAAGGGCTACTGACAATGAAACATACCTATTGACTTAATATTACATTAGATTTTTAAATAATTTATGTTGTTCATTAACAATCTATAGCAGTGGTATGCATGACGGTGGCCAATAACACTCCAGCCGGCGCAGCTACTATTTGGATGGAAGACGCCTTTTTAAAACCATAGGACAACATGATGCCAAAGTAATTATTTATTCTGGAGGATCGCATAGTATGTTAGAGATCATTTCTAACCACAGAATCAGAGTGGCGCTAGTCTGTAATGGGTTACAATAAAGAACAAACTTTGAACAAGACTTGGAAAACCATAGGAGCGCCAAATTATTGATTATTAACATTGAAAAACATGCTTAGCTGCTAAGAGACCTTCACTGAGGGTCTAAAACATGATAGAAAGAACAGTAGACGGTGAAGTGGCCAAGAAGTAATTGGTAAGATGGAGAAAAGCCTACAGCTTTATGGGACAGGGCATCACTGGGGTAAAAAAAAAATATTCTGCCTAGTGGGGTGTCAGCTATACCCTCCTGACGAGGTCTAACAAGGCCGAAACGATCGTCGGGGGTTGCTGCACCTCTCGTGCAGGGATGACGTCCTTGGCAATCAGTACTGGCCACCCTTTCTGGGTGAGAGCAGGCTGATTTGCATATGGAGCATTTATCCCTGTAATGGCACAATCGAGCTAAAGCCTTGCAAGACCTGAGCGGGCCCCACCGTAGAGCAGGCCACTGGTGCCGTTGCTCGTTCTAAGGACCCTCACAAACCTCTCTTTTTCTAACTAAAAAAAAAAATCGAATGCAGCTCCTGGGGCAATATCCATGAGAGCTGATGGGGCATATCCATGAGCTGGGGCAATATCCATGAGAGCAGCTGGGGCATATCCATGAGCTGGGGGGAAATATCCATGAGCTGGGGGCAATATCCATGAGAGCTGCTGGGGCATATCCATGAGAGCTCCTGGGGCATATCCATTAGAGCTGGGGCATATCCATGAGAGCTGCTGGGGCATATCCATGAGAGCTGGGGCATATCCATGTGAGCTGGGGCAGTATCCATGTGTGCTGAGGGCATATCCATGAGAGCTGGGGCAATATCCATGAGAGCTGGGGCAATATCCATGTGTGAGCTGGTCTGGGGCAATATATCCATGTGTGAGCTGGTCTAAGGCAATATATCCATATGTGAGCTGAGGCGTAATATATTCATATGTGAGCTGGGGGCAATATATATCCATGGGTGAGCTGCTGGGGGCAATATATCCAGAGCTGCTGGGGGGCAATATATATCCATGTGTGCTTTCATTGCCTTCGAACAGGCACCGTACTTGCTGGCAGTTGACAAAAATATGTGTGAGCATATGAGAGAGCACCACAGCAATAAACCTCACAGTAATGTGCGCTGTGTGTATAAGCATTCAGTGTTATATGGGAGTACTGATTTAGGAGTAAGAGTAATTAAAAAAAATCCATAAAACTTGGGGGGGGTGACACCATAAGTTACCGCCCCGGGTGACACCAACCCCAGTGGCGCCACTGACTATAGCCAGGGGTCGAGTCCTGGGGAAACGCATGGGAACTCAGTCACTCCACTATTTTTGCTGAGAGAACTGGGTTCCCATTGGTCCCACACTCTATAAAGCTTGTATTCAGGTGTACAATGATATCGTTACCCATTAAGTCACAATATATATAGGATTTATCATATATTTTTGCTAAAATGCACATATATACATACATCAGATTTCAGTGAGTGTTTGTTATAAGTGTGAGATAATAAGTGATTATTTGGGGGACAGAAATCTTGGTGAGTTTCCACACATCTATTTTTAGGACTTTGACCTCTGACTACAGCCTTAGAGAAAGCTGAACTGACATGCGTGGTAGGTGTTTCTTTGATTTTATTATGCACATCTCTTTTCTTTTTATATTTAGGGTCATTATTATGGCTTAGATACAGAACGTTAGAGATGTCCAGACTTCATAGGTATTCAATTCCCCAATGCAAGGGAAAAATTGTGAGGTGTAAGGCAAGACCAACCCTTTTCACAATTTTTTAAATCTGCATTTGGGCATCAATTACCTATGAAGTGTGGATATAGAGGGTCACCTGATTTGAGGGACAATATAATTATAGTATAACTGACACTCATGTTTCAGTACAGTCCTTGATATCATGGGAATGATGTTTGCATCACTGTGCATGTATGTTGGAAGCTACCAGAATGAAGGTCGTTCCATTTTTCTCAGCATTTTCTCTAAGGACTTCACCCACATTGTCTCAGCAACTGGGTGAAACTAAGGCTAGTCTCTCCATCTATAAAAAACCCATCCTATTCATGTGCCGCTGTCTGTGTAGGTTTCTGAAGATTATCCTGTTCCTTTCCTGTTTCCCTGGCTACTTGACCTCTGGCGTGACTCCAGGACTCTGACTCTGTGTTAGTGCCCCCTGGTTACCACTTACCAGCTTGATTTTTGAGTACGTCTCTGGATTATTCAATGGTTCCTGATCTTGGCTTGATCCTGTCTTTGCGCCTGTGCCTGGAGATCTTAGCTTGTTCCTGACTATGCTTCTGTGGCAGTGACCCTAGATCTTGGCCTTTACCTGACTACGCTACTTTCCCTGTACTATTAATCTCTAGTTTTCTCCTTTCTTCTCAACCAGTTCCTATCCTGCAGTGTCTGTCTGTCTTTGTTTCAGTAGGGATATCCCAATTACAGTTTTCAGGCCCCCGATCTGTGCCCTGCGGTATTAGGGATCAGCTGTTAGCAAGTCTTGATCTGATACTGCACACCCCCAGCCGGACCAGCGGCTCCCTAGCAAAAGGGAATCCCAGAGCCTCTACATTGACTCACAGTGTCTTCCCTGCTTCCTCCACGATCCAAAAGCTGGCAGGGAAGACACTGCATGTTAAGGGAAAGGCTCTGGGATTCCAGCTGGGGGGCTGGGAGTCTAGTGCCCAACATTTTTTGGGCTCAGGGGTCGAGCTTGATAACGCTGCCAAGATTCGGTACCGATCCTGATCATAGGGACCGGATTGGGATATTCCTAGTTTCTGTCAGTGTCTATGTCTCTGGTAGAGTCTCTGTAGCTCTTGTATGTAACTCTCGGTATCTCAGTCAGTTTTTCAGTGTTCTGTTTGTTTGTTTCAGTGTCTGTGTGGGTGTATGAATGTATGGGTTCATAGTGAATGTCAATGTTTCTGCTTATTTGTTTACTTGTCTTTGGGCCCTATTCCATTCTTAATGATAACATAGGGATGTTAACGGAGAAAATCTGCACCAACAGATTTTCCCACAGCACCCCCATGTTAACGAGGTATTCCGAGGCAGGCGATAGATCAGCACCTTGCCCCAGAATGTAGCGTTAACCACTGGGATACTTGCAGTATCGCTTCCGCGCCACCGTGAATATCACCTCTTGGAGTCCATAGGAGTCAATGAAGGGTTGCGTTATTATTATTATTAGTAGTAGTAGTAGTATTTATTAAGCGCCAACACATTCCGCAGCGCTGTACAAGGTGTAATGGGTAAAGACAGGACAATTCTACAATACATACAGGAGACAGGTCAGTATTCCTGCCAGCAGTTACACAAGGATATGAGGACCCTATTCCAGTGGGAATTTACAATCTAGATGGTGAGGGGATTAGAAACAGGAGGGGGGAGTGATCGGGAGCGTTGCGGAGTGATCGGGAGGGAGACTGGGAACTATTTGTTCCCAGTCTCACTCTGCTTGCGACCAGAAGAAATTGTGGATTGGGACACTGTTCTCATCGTGGGTGAGAGGTATCGGATTTATTGGGGGTTTAGGGGGTGCTAAAGGATTTTGCATTTGCAGGATCATTTAGCACCAGCTTTTAGAAGGTGGTAATTAGCGCAAGTACTTTGTAATATCTTACTTATCAAAATGGTAAAGTAGGTTTGCGTTTGCACTCCCAATGCTAAGTATAGGATGCGCAAAGTACAACAAGAAGCAGAAGCTAGCACTAAAACTGATGCGCTAATGTGTGTAGCGTCAGGAATGTAATATTGTTGGCATGCGTTAAACACACTTATCCTAGCGGTAATGCTTACATATCGAGGCGCTAACGTTAGCGCCAACTATGGAATAGTGTTCTATGTATCTGCAAATGTCTGTCTACCAATGTCTGTGTGTCTGTCAGAGTCTCTTTGTTTCTGTCAGTGTCTTTGTCTTTGTGTGTCTTCCAGTGTTCTTGGTTAGTGTCTCTTTAATTTTTACAATTAAGTCTAACATTATATTTATTATCGAAGAAAATAGAACAGACAAGCCAATGCACTTTGGGTGCTGACATGACGCAGATTTGTTCTGGCACAAATGCAATTTTCAACTCACATGTAGATGCCCCCCCCACATATAAGGCTACATATAATAAATTCAGGATAACTAAGAAACAAATCTAACAAAACACAAATATGAAAATCAAGATAGCAGACATGCTGTTTATTGTGATACACTCAAGGTTACAAAAAAGTATATGTTACTGGCAGACAAATGGTGTAAAAAGCGGGAAGGGGCAGAGGTCAGATCAGAGATTGGGAGGCAGGGAGCATTCTTAGGTGATGGGATGCTATTCAACAATTATTCTGGTGATGTACAAATCATTGAATTCAAAAGTTTATTTTAGCTTTAGTCTGGGCATCTAAAGCGTCTACTGTAGGACTTTTGTTTAGGGAGAATTCAACCCAATTTTTTTTAACAAATATGACAGTTTAGCACATAGTAAATGCAGGGGGTGGAGGTAGAAAGAATTCAGTGGTAAAGTTTACATTAATGAGCTTCGGCTATGATCATATACAGTTTTAAATTTAAGCATGCGCTTCAATGGCCATTCAAGCAAACTAACACCTCTGACAGTGTTTCGTCGCACACAGAATTGTATAGAAACGAACACAGATGACATATTTTTTTTTTCTGGTTATTTTTTATACATGAACTGGGTTGTTACTCCTGGCTGTTGCAGCCACTCTGGTGAGTACAGGCACAACGCCATTTTTTCTGTATGTAAGTATATTATGCTGTAACGCCAGTTAGTCATTTTTGCTGTTGTTCCTTCTTCCATGTTTTTGTTTTCAACCCCAAATGGAATCGCTTGGTGCGTGTATAAATAAAGCCCACCATTTTTCTGCCTCTCCTTAGCTGAAAAGCAGCAGGAGGGGCGTGTAGTTGCTCAGAGGAGCATCTTTTGGTACTCTACCGAGAGGTGCCTTGATGGGGCGATTGAGCTTACGCTTCAATGGCCATTCAAGCAAACTAAAACCTCTGATAGTGTTTTGTTGCACATGGAATTGTATAGAGACGAGCGCAGATGACATCATTTTCTTCTTGTTATGTTTTATACATGAACTGGGCTGTTACTCTTGGCTGTTGCAGCCGCTCTGGTGAGTACGGGCGCGACGCCATTTTTTCTGTATGTATGTAGGGTTAAATAGCACTGATTTCACAGTTCAGAGTCTTATTGTTGAAAGTTACATTTTAATGGCCTGATCTGGCGATGTAGATGGAAAAAATAAAGGAAACAAAATGTTCCGATTCTGGATCTAGAAAACTGATTGCTATACTTCAAAAGCTGCAGACTACTTTAGGCTTGTTGTAGGTTTGTGGATAATAAAAGCATTATTATATATTGGTCCCAAAAGACTTACGTAATGTGTTGTATTTCGCTGATCTAGTACAGTCCAATTACATTTAAGCAATCATTTATAGAAAAAAAAACCTTCCCCACATTTCCCTGGACTGCATTTAGAATGAAAATTGTGAGATCATTTCCTTTTATGGATTATTATTTCCCAAAGTACATATGGTCAAATGGAAAATACTCAGGGTTATTCAAAGAGCGTGAAAAGCAGGAGAATGACTGGAGAATCAGTGGAGAATGAAAAATTCTAGGTCAAAATAGCCGATTTGGAAAGTGAGATGAAAGGGAGAATTTTTCTGGTTTGGCTATTTTGACCTAGAATTTTTCGTTCTCCAGTGATTCTCCAGTCATTCTCCTGCTTTTCACGCTCTTTGAATAACCCTGACTGTTGACATTAAAGTTGCATGTAATCATTCCTGTATAAAATGTATCAATCATTACACAATACAAAGACAGAGGGCTATAGTAATAGGTAGTTAAATGTGAATGTTCTAAGCAAAAATAGACCTTCATTCAAATCATAATTATAATATTTTAAAAAACAAAATATTATTTATTTTTAAAGAAATTTAAATAAATGGTTTAAAACTTAAATTGACTACAGGGCACCCAGGTCAACCTACCTGTTGTGATACCACCGAACTTTCCTGAAGAATCAAGCCTCATTTGCACAACTCAATTCACATATGTTAATCAAATTGAGAAATTTTATATTTCCATACACAAATCCATCATAGAGAAAGGTTGTACCATTTAGTTAATATGTTGAGTTTCCAAATTTGCCCATCCACTTATTATAGGCATCTATTACACCGTCAAGGAAAGGAGGAGCACAGGGAAGGTGCTGCCATATACCATGTAAATCTGTTACTTGATATATCCAGTTAATTTGTTATCTTTGGTTTATTAAATTATTTAATTCCAGCAAGACACATATTGGCTACATTTACACTCAGAAAGAAATATAAGAAACATCAAAAATGAGAAAAATAACATTATAATGCTTATGTGATAGATGATGATTACTTTCCTGGTAGTACCTGCATGTGCCTGTAACATAGACCAATCTAAACCAACTAGTCGATTTGGAAAGTGAAATAATTGGGAGAAGTTTTCTGGTTTGGCTATTTTGACCTGGATTTTTCTCTTTTCCAGTCATTCTCCCGAGTTTCACCTTTCTTGAATAGACCTGCATAGCTCAGTTTGTGATAGGGCACCTTCATTTTGCCACTCACCCATACACTCATACCCCTCAGTCATGCAGACTGAAATCTCCCATGGTATACTATGTGCCACAGTACTATCAAACATCACTGTTGTAGTCAGTTGATTTCCTAGGGATCTTTATTGTTTTTATTGCTCTGCGATGTTGTTTGTAACTGTAGAAGTTATTCAGAATTTCTTACATTGTGCATTGCAGGTTAGATCATAACACACATACAGATAATGTAATCGTTATTTAACCACTGACAAAGGGTTACGGTGCGAGTAGGTGCAACTGCAGAGGTGCAAGTTGTTTCCACAGAAATAATAACAGCAATGCACTAATGTATGTTGAAACTATTTTGATATATTTTAGTCATCATATGAGGTAAAGGGTTATTCAGTGAAAGGTGAAACTCTTGGAGAACTTTTGGAGAAGTGAAAATTCTAGCAGGGTTATTCAAAGAGATCCGAATGGCTGCCGAAAGGGAACTGAACTCTAAAAATCATTGTTCAGTTACCTTTCTTGGCCATTCGGCTATTCAGAGAGCAGGCAGTTCGACAAATCCTGTGAATTGCCTGCACATACGGTACCTATTCAGTGCCTGTTCGAGGGCAGTGAATCCCCATAGAGAAGCAATGCTTCGGCTATTCAGAGAGCAAAAGCCAGCAGTGAAAAGTTGCCGAATTGCCCTGCCATTCGGTGGCTTCATGCGGCAGATTTATTCAGGCGAATCCCATAGGCTTCAATGTTAGAAATATTCCCGTTTTAATCCAATATTTAATAAGCAGTTCATTATAATATTCTGCAGTAAAGAGTCTCTTTATTTATAGATATTTATAGGATATTTTAAGCATTTTTTGGGACTTTTTTAAAAAAGAAAATGTAACGTTACTTATTTGTTCTGTAACAGCCCTTTTTATTATCATTCCTTGGACCTCATATGTAAATTTTAGGGATGTACCGATACCACTTTTTTAAGACCGAGTACGAGTACCGATACTTTTTAAAAGTACTCACCGATACCGAGTACCGATACTTTTATTTTATGTCATGTGACCGCTTTCCAATAAGAACAGACCTCATATAAAAATGCCCCCAGCTCACATGTATATACCCCCCTGAGATATATATTGAAATGTATTCTGCAAAAGCACAGGAATGGCCAAGTTCCAGTGATGGGGAAGACAGCTGCTTTGTCATCAGATCCAGTGATCACACAGGAAACAGAACTCGAGTGAGAATAAAGACCAGACACAAATTCTGTCTTGGATATTTCATATTATTCTGGCAGGTTTCAAACAGAACAGTCAGTTTTGTTAAAATGGGAGTGTCACAAATTCATGGATTACAAGCCAATAAAGAATCAATTCCGTCAGTAATATAGGAAAAGCGATACAGCCCATTTCACATCTATCAAAAACAGACAAGAGAAAAACATGTTTTTTCTACTTTGGACAGTAACCTAGACTTACACAAACATTTCCTGTCCTTGCCCAGTAGGCAAGGCTAAATTAGACGTCACAGCTATATCCTGCTTTTGGGCAAGTATGTCCATTGAATGGCCATTAATTTTACCAATTCCTGTGTGATGTTGGAGGTAAAGGCAGGACCATTATCTGAATCAATAGATATGGGGCAGCCATATCTGGGTATTAATTCTTTACAAAGAATTTTGGCATCAGTTCTTGCATTTTCTCTTGCAGTAGGGAAGGCTTCAGGCCATCTAGAAAACTTGTCAACAATTACCAGAAGGTATTTCAGCTTACCTTTTGCAGTGGGCATGTGTGTAAAATCAATTTGGAGTTCCTGGAATGGACCATTAGCTGGCAGTAGGTGTTGAGTTTTAAATTTTGGCCCCTGTGTATTATTTCTGGCACATATAAGGCAACGAGAAAGTTGGGAATTAATCATAGCCTTAAGATTACAAACAGAAAAATGTTTAGCCATTTCACTGTATGTGAGTTTGGGAGATCTGTGGCCAGGACCGTGAAAGGAAAAAATAAGATTGGCGCTGCTGCAGCAGGTATGCCCACTCTCCCTCCTTTCTCATAAATTCTAACATCAGGTGGAATTTCTTGAGACTTCACAAGGCCTTCTGAGGCCCAATGAAAAACATCAGCTTCAGTAGCACCTGCCTGGAGTTATTTAAGTATCAATTTCTGGGGTAGCAGTAAAGGAGAAAGGTAGCAGGTGACAATTGGAGGGTGAGGAACAAGAGAAATGGTAGGAGATGAAAGAGCAGCAGCTTTAGACGTAGCGTCAGCAAAGTGATTGCCACAGGAAACAAAAGAGTCAACAGGGTCATGACCGTTGCATTTGACAACAGCAAGACGAGAAGGTAATAGAATCGCAGACAGGAGATCAGAAATCAGATCAGAATGAGAAATAGGATGAACATCAGCCATAGTAAAACCACGGCGGTGCCATAGTGCACCAAAATCATGCACAACATCAAATGCATAACGAGAGTCAGTATAAATGGTGACAGGGAGATCTTTAAAAAATTTACATGAAGCTGTGAAAGCAAAAAGTTCCGCAGCTTGCGAAGGGTTTGAAGGAATGGAAGCAGATTCATGCACAATGTCAGGCAATTCAATCACAAGTCAGATACTGTGAATCAGAAGGTCGAGAACAGGAGCCATCAACAAAGATATGATGAATATCAGGACCTTCTAGAGGAGTGTCAGAAAGATCAGATCTAGGAGAGGTTGTTAGTTGAATGAGCGGAAGACAGTCATGTAATTCGCGAGGCTCTTCATGGCCTTCGCGTAGACGCAGAAGAGCGTTAAGAACAGCAGACGGACCAGAAGTGACAGAAGAGTATTTGACAGACAAATTGGAGGTGGAAGTTAGTACAGTTTCATAACCAGACAAACGTTGGGAAGAAATGTGCTGGGTAGAAAGATTACGAAGTACATGCAAGACATTGTGTTGTGTATGGAGAATAGTGTCAGTACCTAGGGTTAAGGACTGAACAGCCAAGGAGCGGAGACAATTTGGCACTCCCTGAACAACAGGTGGCAGGACTTTTGACAAAAATGCAGTTGGACGCAGCGCCCCCATGGAGCTGTGCAAAAACAGCCGCCATTTTGCACCCATCCTCCCTACAGTAGAGGTGGAAAGGCACTGTACCAGTGCTGGTACAGTAGCCAACAGTTCCTTTAAAATATCAAAGGCAGACACCATGTCCGGAGACAAACAATTTGGTCCGGAGCTGTGCGTGCAGCAGACGCACGAAGAACAGAGTCATAATAGGAACAGTCTGGTATCCAGTGATGACAAAAATTCACCATCCCTAGAAAGGACAACATGTCTGTTTTGGAGGCAGGATGCTTGAGCTGGAGCAGGCTCTGAATGCGGGACGGTGAGAGGACACGAGATCCCTGAGTGAGAAAGAAACACAAATATTCAACAGAGGTGGAGCAAAATTGCATCTTTTTTCTGGACACCTTGTGGCCTTCTGAGTGTAGGTGGTTGAGGAGAGCAACAGAGTCAGTGTGACACGCAGCTTGGCTGGGGCTACAAAGGAGGAGGTCATCCACGTACTGTAGTAAGGTGGAGCCTTCCGGCGGACTGTAACTCAACAGAGTCTCACACAGTGCGTGGGAAAAAATCGCGGGACTATCAATAAATCCCATAGGTAAGACTGACCAACAAAACTGGGAGCCTTCAAAAGTAAAGGCCAAAAGGGGTTGTGTATCCGGATTGTACTGGGACAGAGAAAAAAGGCATTTTTAGGTCTTGACTGTAAAATGTGTGGAGTCTGGGGCATGGAGGTGAGAAGGGTTGGGAGGTCAGGTACAATTGGAGAAATAGGAATTATGATTTCATTGAGCGATCTGAAATCCTGAGTAAAGCGATATCCATCTTTTTTAGGACAGGATTTACAGGAGTGTTGTACGAACTTAGAAACATAGAACAATAGAAAAATGTTGGCAGATAAGAACCTATCGGCCCTCTAGTCTGCCCAATTACATGGATACTTTACCTGGATCTATCTTTTGTTTAGGATAGCCTTATGCCTATCCCATGCTTTCTTAAATTCAATTACTGTTTTGGCCTCTACCACTTCAACTGGAAAACTGTTCCATGTATCCACCACCCTCTCAGTAAAATAATGCTTTCTGATGTTACTTTTAAACCTTTGCCCCTCTAATCTAAGACTATGTCCTCTTACAATGGAGGACTATGTCCTCTTACAATGGGACGCAGAATGCCAGTAGCAAGGAAGCGGTGAATGAATTCCTGTATTCCTTCAACTTTAGCAGCTGACAGATTATATTGCTTGTGATAGACCGGAGCTTTTAAATTTGCTGAATATGGTGTGCATGATATAGAACCCACATCATATTCGTCAATTGCCCATACATCCGGATGTACACACAATTCGAGATCAGGTGCTGAAAGGAAAGCAGAGAGAAGAGGAGAGAAGGAATGGGAGGAAGAGCGAGGGGGAGAAAAAGGAGGGGCTGATGGGGGATGAAGTATGCTGGGAGCAGCTTCAATAGAAAAAAATGGTGAATCCACATGTAAAGATCCAGATGGCATGCATGAATTGGTAGCACCAGTATCCACGAGGAATGGGGTTTCATGATCCTCCAAATTAAGGATCACTAGGGGCAAATGGTCAACTGTTTCTGAAACCTGAACAAATGAGATGGAGCATGCCTCTGGGCCACATCATGCATTTGATTGGTTTTGCCAATCAATCTTATGATGAGGTGGTCACAGGCATTGTTAGGAGAGGTAACAGCATTGCTTGTTGGAGAATGTGGCTGGGGGTTCATAGCAGTATTACCAATGTTCCTGGGATTATGAGGGCATTCATTACGCCAGTGAGTTGGATCACCACAAATGAAACAAGTACCTGGGGTACGTGTGGGGTGTTGAGGACGATAATAAGTCAGATTAGGGCGAGGACCAGTATTACCTGGGGGACCTGAAGGACTGTTAAAAACAGCTACCGTATATTTAGAATGTTGCAGGTCAAAGCAACCAGCAGAATCTTTAACAAGGAGCCTATTATTAAGATCAATAGGTACAACAGTTGGCCAGTTATCAATCACCTGTTTAGCAATTCTCTGGGTATCATCTTTGAGATTACCCATGAGAGTTTGAGTGTAGAGGAGACCCATATCTCCATCTAATGTCATGTCGGCATCCTCCTTCCAGTTCTTATGGAACCGGTGGACGAATTCGGTGACAGATTCTTTGGCATTTTGTTTGCATGCAATGGCTGCGACCATAGAACGTCAAGCTCCATAATTACGAGTCCATTCATCACAAACTTCTGTCCACATATCATCAATCTGGACCGATGTTTGTAAAGGCAAATTTTGGGGTGTAATAGGTTCACCCCTTAGAGGAGCATGGGGGGGTGGAAGTGCGAGAACATGAGTCCAATCAAAACCAGTGTCATCAGCATATCCCATGACACCGTTAATGATCAACTTGTAATCTTCCTGAGTTAATTACAATCCTCGTGTTGCCTGTTTAAGATGTTGTGTTGTCGCTGTCAGGGAAATTCGAGGACTAGGAGAACCCTTAATTTAGAATTTAAGGTTCCTATATCAGGGGGCATAATAACGACATTATTTCCTGCAATTAAATAGGGCATCTGATATCTAGCAGGGGGTTTGATAGTTTTGCCAGATTGGGTCCTAGTTAGTATGTTCTGAAGTTGGGGTTCAAATTGGTCAATAAAAGATTGCATTTGGGGAGAGTATCCTACACGGTTGGGTTTGGAAGTGGATGCAAATGAGGATGTACTGAATTTAGACATAGGGGTTTTATTTTGCCAATCATATGTGCTGGATTCAAGGGTTTCATCTTGTTCTGTGTCAGATTCTGTTTCAACATGGGGCACTCCTAGGATAGCACCTTAGACACCTATATTTTGTGTTAGGGCTTCGGGGGAAGGCAAGGGATTAGTAGTGGTTTCAATAGTTGTAATCACAGCTGCCAAAGTCTTAGGGTCAAGGCTGGGATAAAGGGAAGAGGGTTTGGGAGTAGGTTGTGAAAGGGCAGGAGGAGATGAATTGTAAGGTGGGGGACTATCTATGGACCAAGATACATCTTTAGGAGTTTTAGAAATGGGGTTATATGAAGAGGACAAGTGAATCCACACTTTTCCACATTCTTTCATATATTTCTTATCCCAATTTGTGTCAGGTTGGAAATATGGGAAAGCTTTTTGGTCGCCAAGACATAAGCCTGTTATCATGGACATATGATAGGAAGAGAAGCTTCCTGAATTTGGGAATAGATCAAAAGAATGCATGGCTGTAGTCCAACCAGCAAGACAATCTATAAAGGGCGTGGTGAAATATCCACCAGCAACACGTTGTACAAAATCGGCGGGCGTTTCAGCAGGGCCATTTTGGGGCATTAACTTCTTATTGAAGTGCTTATCTAATTTGCCCGTTGTTTTTGGATCTATATGGGAGGATTTTTTGGCACCCATATCGCAAAAGAAAAAAAAGGCGGAGGGGGGAAGGAGAAGGGTCAGCGCAATTAAAAGGGTGAGATGGAAAGGGTCACAAAAATTCGCAGTTTCCTTTATTCTCATTGAGCCAAATCACAAAACAGCAATCTCCATTCTATTTAAAATATTTTTAACTACACTATCACAGAGAACACGCACAAATAGGAAATAACAAGTGGTCAGGTAAATAGGGACCCAATTCCCAGGGGCGGGAAACTTAAAGGTATTAATCTTTACAATATAATACTCTTTACAACACAATTCAAATGCAAGTCACAACTGCGGGGATTCAAGCAATCGCAGGGAACAAAGAGAAAGGATCACTATACAATTTACCCAGACCGATTGTAAAAAATCCTATTTTTCACCATCACTCAAATCATTCATATCATTCAAAAGAAGCTCTTGCGCTATCAAATCAAATAATGCGAGTTCGAAGATTTGAACAAGCAAGTTGTCTATGAAGAATATTAGGTTCAATAAATATTAATAAAATAAATATGTAAACCCATACTCACCACGACAAGTTGATTAGTTCAAATCCCACTTCTGACACCAAATTGAAATGTATTCTGCAAAAGCATCACAGGAATTGCCAAGCTCCAGTGATGGGGAAGACAGCTGCTTTGTCATCAGACCCAGTGATCACACAGGAAACAGAACTCGAGTGAGAATAAAGAACAGACACAAATTCTGTCTTGGATATTTCGTATTATTCTGGCAGGTTTCAAACAGAACAGTCAGTTTTGTTAAAATGGGAGTGTCACAGATTCATGGATTACAAGCCAATAAAGAATCAATTCCGTCAGTAATATAGGAAAAGCGATACAGCACATTTCACATCTATCAAAAACAGACAAGAGAAAAACATGTTTTTCTACTTTGGACAGTAACCTAGACTTACACAAACATTTCCTGTGATTGCCCAGTAGGCAAGGCTAAATTAGATGTCACAGCTATATCCTGCTTTTGGGCAAGTATGTGTGCCATAGGATGTATTAACAATGAACAGCTGTATCCTTCCCTTCCTCTCGGCCAGCCTTCTTGACTAGTTTCAAGAGGAAGTAGGGCTCAATAGAAAATCTGCTCTCATCGGTAAAAAACAGGAAGCCAAGAGAAAGACCAAAATCAGCATTATCTAAATTAGACGCCACAGCTATATCCTGCTTTTGGGCAAGTATGTGTGCCATAGGATGTATTAACAATGAACAGCTGTATCCTTCCCTTCCTCTCGGCCAGCCTTCTTGACTAGTTTCAAGAGGAAGTAGGGGTGAATAGAAAATCTGCTCTCATCGGTAAAAAACAGGAAGCCAAGAGAAAGACCAAAATCAGCATTATCTCAATGAACAAAATTACGTATTTGCTGAGCAGTCAGTCAGGCCCTATATATTTATATAGCTATCAAATATTACAAGAATATAGAAATATGTATACAGTGAATTAGCTATCATATTTCAAATACTTTTCACATATATATATACAGAATGCCCCTAGCTCACATGTATATATCCCCCTGAGATATATATATATACAGAATACCTCCATCTCACATGTACCTTGCCCCCAGCTCACATGGCGATTGTCCCCAGCTCACATGTAGCTTGCCCCAGCTCACATGTAGCTTGCCCCCAGGTCACATGTAGCTTGCCCACAGCTCTCATGGATATTGCCCCCAGCTCTCATGGATATGCCTCAGCTCTCATGGATATTGCCCCAGCACTCATGGATTTGCCCCCAGCTCTCATGGATTTGCCCCCAGCTCTCATGGATATTGCCCCCAGCTCACATGTATTTGCCCCCAGCTCTCATGGATATGCCCCAGCTCACATGGATTTGCCCCCAGCTCTCATGGATTTGCCCCCAGCTCACATGAATTTGCCCCCAGCTCTCATGGATATGCCCCAGCTCTCATGGATTTTCCCCAGCTCTCATGGATATGCCCAAGATCTCATGGATTTGCCCAAGCTCTCATGGATATGCCCCAGCTCTCATGGATTTGCCCCCAGCCCTCATGGATTTGCCCCCAGCTCTCATGATATGCCCCAGCTCTCATGGATTTGCCCCAGCACTCATGGATTTGCCCCAGCACTCATGGATATTGCCCCCAGCTCACATGGATTTGCCCCCAGCTCTCATGGATATGCCCCAGCTCACATGTATTTGCCCCCAGCCCTCATGGATTTGCCCCCAGCTCTCATGATATGCCCCAGCTCTCATGGATTTGCCCCCAGCTCACATGGATTTGCCCCCAGCTCACATGGATATTGCCCCAGCTCGAATGCTGGGGAAGCTGGCCGCGTGCATGAAAAGCACGTGGCCAGCGTTCCCCTCCGGCACGCCACATACTCACCCATCCTGAAGGAACGGTTGCTTGGCAGTGATGCGATCACGCGGATGCCGGGCGCATCTGTGACTCTGCCTCCAGCTGAGATACAGCGTCACAGGAGCGCCCAGTGGCTGCGTGAACGCATCACTTCCAAGTGACCGGACCTTCAGGATGGGTGAGTATACGGCGCGCCGGAGGGGAACGCTGGCTGCATGCTTTTCATGCATGCGGCCAGCTTCCCCAGCCCCGCAGATACCGGCAAGCCGGCCCAACACCGGCTTCCGGTATCGGCGGGATGTTTTGGGCCTTTTGCACGAGTAACAAGTACTCGAGCAAACGACAATATCGGCACCGATACGATACTAATATCGGTATCGGTGCATCCCTAGTAAATTTCAGACATTTTCGCTCAGTAGTTTCTTTGCAAACAGCGTTTCACTTTTCACACATTCAAGCAAACTGTTTTTCTAATTTATTCACTGCATTCGTCTGTGGTGTCGGCTTTTTCCGGCGGCTGCGCTTCGTGTGATCAGCTCCTGCTCGGGTTTTTACGGCGTTTTCGGCGGGTTAATTCAGATGTTTTTGCGGGTTTCGGTGTGCGTTCGCCCTCGTTTTGCAGTAAGTTTTCGGCGGGTTTGCGGCGACCTTTCCCTGCAATTCGGGGACCCTGTGGTGCTTGCTGAATACACCGCAGGGTTGCCGAAATCGGATCGCCAAATCGAACCGAATTGAAGAGAACGAAAAGTCACCGAACGTGCGGTGGCTTTTCGATTCTCTTTGAATAACCCTGATAGTCAAAATAGCCAATTTGAAAAGTGAGATAAATCTGAGAATTTTTCTGGGTTTGGCTATTTTGACCTACAGGGTTATTCAGAGAGAGCCGATCTGGCCCCGAAATGTAACCGGACACTGAAATTCAGTGTCCGGTTACATTTCCTGGCCATTCAGCTTTTCTGAGAGCAGGCAGTTCGCCAAATGTTGGCAAATTGCCTGCACATACGGTGCCTGTTTGAAGGCAGTGAAATCCCCATAGAGAAGCAATGCTTCGTCTACTCAGAGAACACCAAACAGCAGTGAAAAAATTGCCGAAATGCCCTACTGTTCGGTGGTTTCATTCGACAGGTTTATTCAAGAGAATCCCATATGCTTCAATGTTAAAAATATTCCAGTTTTAATTCAATATCTAATAAACCGTTTATTATAATATTGTGCAGTAAGTCTCTTTATGTATAGATTTTTTAGGATCTTTTAGGCATTTTTTGGGATATTTTTCTCAAATTTGTTTCCCGTCTTTTTTTAACCCTTTCACTGCTGAGGACGTGTGGGGAAAGTCCTCATTGACTCCTAAGGAAAGATAGGGGTGGAGATAGGGGGTTCCTTTGAACCACGATATCTCCCCACTGTTGATACCAAACATGACCACGTTTAATGTAAAGAAGAAAAATTAGACCTGAAATGGCTCAGCAGTGAAGGGGTTAAATCATTTCCTTTTTTTTCTATAACAGACCTTTTTTATCATTCATTGGATCTTATATTTAAATTCTAGACATTTTTGTTCAGTAGTTTTTTTGCAAACAGCTTTTCAAATTTCAGACTTTCAAGCAAACTATTTTTTTCTTTTTTCACCCTGTTCTTCTGCTAGTCGGCTTTTTCCGACGGCTGCTCCGCGCTGTGATCGCCGGCTGCTCGGAATTTTCTGGCGTGTTTGGCTTGCTTTTTGCATCGGTTTCTGCGGGTTTTCAGTCAGGGTAATTCAAAGAGATCTGAATTGCTTGAGAAAGGTAACCGAACGCTGAAAATCAGCGTTCGGTTACCTTTCTTGGCCATTCGGCTATCCAGAGAGCAGGCAATTCGCTAAATCCTGGCGAATTGCCAGGCGAATTGCCTGCACATACGGTGCCTGTTCGGTGCCTGTTCGAGGGCAGTGAAATCCCCATAAAAAAGCACTGCTTCGGCTATTCAGAGAACACAAACCAGCAGTGAAAGGTTCCCGAAATGCCCTGCCATTCGGTGGGTTAATTCGGCAGGTTTATTCAGGAGAATCCCATAGGCTTCAATGTTAAAAATATTCCCGTTTAAATTCAATATCTAATAAACCGTTTATTATAAAATTCTGCAGTAAAAAGTCTCTTTATTTATAGATTTTTTTAGGATATTTTGAGCATTTTTCTTGATTTTTCGATATTTTTTTTAAGTTTAATTATTTTTTCTGTAACAGCCCTCTTTATTATCATTCCCTGGACCTCATATGTAAATTTCAGACATTTTTGCTCAGTAGTTTCTTTGCAAACAGCGTTTCACTTTTCAAACATTCATGCAAACTGTTTTGCTAATTTATTCACTTCACTCGTCTGTGGTCTCGGCTTTTTCCGGAGGCTTCGCTGAGGGTGATCGGCTCCTGCTCGGGTTTTTCCGTGGTTTTCGGCAGGTTAATCCAGATGTTTTTGTGGGTTTTCGGCGTGCATTCGCTGGGTTTTGTGATTCGTTTTCGTCGGGTTTGCGGTAGCTTTTCCCTGCAATTCGGGACCCTGTGGTGCTTGCTGAATACACCGCAGGGTCACCGAAATGGGATCGGCAAAAGGAACCGAATTGAAGAGAACGAAAAGTCTCTTTGAATTACCCTGAGTGAGTGTCCGGCGAGTGTTCAGCAAGTGTTCTGTGGGTTTGCGGTGTGTATTCCCTTCACTACGGGGGCCCTGCGGTGCTTGCTGAATACACCGCAGGGTCGGCGAACTAGGAATCACTGAATCGCTCCGAAGTGTGGGGAACAAAAAGTCACAAACCGTGCGGTGACTTTTCGAATCTCTTTGAATAACCCTGCTAGAGTTTTCACTTCTCCAAAAATTCTCCAGAGTTTCACCTTTCTCTGAATAACCCTGTTAGTATTTTCTGGCTCTTATATTGTAATATAAATTAATGTATATTCACGCATATTGAAATAAATTAAACTATTTAATATAGAAAGAACGAGAGAAAGAAAGAGATTGCGACAGAGAGAAAAAGAAATGGCACGAGTGAGACAAAGAAAGAGAGAAAAAAGTGAAAGAGACAGTAAGAGAAAAAGAGAGAAAGAATAGAGAGGAAAAAGACAGAAACATAGAAAGAAAGAAAGAAAGGAATAACTTGAGGTACTAACTACAGCAACGAGTACATATTATAAGGCAAAGCGAAGGAGTTGTTATGGCTCAAAGTTCACTGACCTTCAAAAGTCTTACATAAAAAGTATGCAATTGGTATCTGAGTTCAAAGTTTCCACAATTTTGAAGAAACACAAATATTAGAATAGTAGTTCGATAATGGATTAGATACGACCCTGATTGTATCAACAGATACAACGTGAATAGAAAAGAAAGTCATAATGTGAAAAATCACAAATTTTTAAATAAATTCTATGAATTTAATTTTTTTAAACTTTTTAATACAAACAAAAGTCTATTTTTTTCTCTTGAACGCACGTCCTCCCAGGTTTACGGCGTTAACTCATTGTAGAATTTCAAAGAAGTACATATCCATTGTGTTGCCATATGTAATAAAATATTGATTGTTTCCTGCAAGACATGGGAGTGAGCAATCAATTAAAGCAACTTAATAACTTTGCTATCCTTCCACAACACTGTAAAGTAACCAGTGGCCACATCATCACTACTTTCTCCATTCAGCAGCTGTGTCCCAAAAGAAAATTTTACTTAAAGCATTATTCCTCAGCAAAGCCATTGGGGCTACAAAATAACAACTATATATTCAATGTGCTTTGCAAGCTATTTTTTAAAAGATGTTTATATAAATTTATTATACCAAGCATATGGATGCCTTAGGGGGGAACCATGTGTTGGTGCTTTTACGCTCCTAGGTGAATTATAAATCCTACCATTGTAAGTCACCATGGCATAAATTTATTCAATAGACGTAAAAACATAAGATTAAATAACAAATCTCCTTCAAAGAGTCTGTGTAAATATGTACCAGGAGGAAGACCCGTTAGGGGTTGAAACATGTCATGCTTTACCTACTGAGACGCTTTGAAGTTGATATGTTATTTTATTTTAAGTTTTTACTTCTCTTTTTACTTCTCTTGAATAAATTTATGTCACGATGATTTATTATATCAAGTGGTGAATATCTCTTGTTCACGTTTATGTGCTATATCCTCCAACAGCCAACATCTCCAAGGAGCTGACGCCAGACAAGTTGGAGCTGAGATCGAAGTTTGGACTATATTGTCCACTATATCATGCTGATTACATGTGAGCCGACTTTACAGTATATGCTTCTAAAAAGCATGAGTGAGTCTTTTGGCACTTACCCATTATTTGTATCCATTTCACAGACCTACTATGCTATTAGATTCTTTTGTTTTTACATCTAGGAAATACTTCATCTCACCAAAACCAGTTTTATAAGTATCTATGTGTGTGCGCGATCACCTCTTTGTTTATCTTCTGCAGTCTGGTATAGTGGGGTATCTGTACTTGTGAAGAGTGGACTGCCTTGGCATTTTATTTCTGGCCACCCTTTCTGGGTGATAGCAGACAGACTGGGTTATTCAGAGAGAGGTGAAAAGCAGGAGAATGACTGGAGAGGTGAAAATTCTAGGTCAAAATAGACAAACCAGAAAAATTCTCCCATTTATCTCACTTTCCAAATTGGCTAGTTGGTCTAGATTGTTCATTCAGCGCTGCGGAATATGCTGGCGCTTTATAAATAAATAATAATAATAATTCTCCTGGCAATTCTCCTCGTTTTCACCTCTCTCTGAATAACCCTGAGAGTTGCACGTGGTTTAGTCTTCTCTATAATGGCACCATGAAGCCAAAACTTTATGACCTGAGAAGTGACCCAACATAGGGCAGGTCTCTAGTGCTGTTGCCCCTTCCCAGGACCCTCACAAATCTTGTTTTTGTACCACAATCATGCAGTTGCTTCATCATATTTAAGGCTAGGGTCAGACGAACGCATTTTTCACGTGCGTTTAGCCGCACGAAATCACGGCCGTGCTAGCAGCAAATGACGTCCAATGCCGGGGAACATACGACGAACGGCCGCACGAAAGTTCGTCCGTGCAACGCAAGTGGCCAACGAACGCATTTTTTCGAGAACGTCAAACCGCTACTACTGACGTACAGAGTGCGCTGCGGCCGCATAGCGGCGTGTGTGTGTGATTAGGAGACGTCAGGCGCTGCTAATGTCCGGCCAACATAACGTCCAGACACAAAAAGTGTTTTATTGATGATCCGTACAAAATCACGGACGAGAAGGCGCATCGTATGACCGCTATCGCGTATTCCGGGAGAAAATACGTACGTTCGTTCGAACGCACTTTTTCACGGACAACGTGAAAAATGCATTCGTCTGACCCTAGCCTTAGACTACATGTTTAAACTTTAACTTGAGGTTCTAACCTTCTAAGATGTGAGTGGGATCAGTTTTGTAGAGTAGATGTAGGGCACCACATCATTTTAAAGCTTCACCAGCCAAGTGACTTCTCCTTTACATGTAAAATCTTTGGCATTGTTTACTAGGAGCCAAATGGTATCTGATAATCTTAATGCTCAAAAGAGTGCAGTGCCTTCCTGTAAACAATAAGATATAATGTAACTGAGAATAAATGTGTTTTCCTGCGCATAAAGGATTATATGTATGGAGAGATGCTCCGTTATTAGCATTGTCCATCTAGAAAGAGAAGAAACAGAGCGAAGAACCATCTAATAAAGCTATTAACAATTAGGGATGAGCTGTTCGGGTTCGGACCGTTCGGAGTTTGACCCGAACTTTGGCGGTTCGAAAGTTCGTGAAAAACAAGGGGGGTGTTGGTGAGGGTCCTGAGAACGAGCAACAGCACAATGGCCTGCTCTACGGTGGGTGCCGGTCTCACAAACAAGGTTTTAGCTTGATTGTGCCATTACAGGGATGAATGTTCCATATGCAAATCAGCCTGCTCTCACCCAGAAAGGGTGGCCAGTGCTGACTGCCAAGGACGTCATCCCTGCACGAGAGGTGCAGCAACCCCCGACAATCATTTCGGCCTTATTGGGCCTCGTCAGGAGGGTATAGCTGACACCCCTCTAGGCACATCAAGCAAGGGGTCCACGTCTGGATGACCCTTTACAATTACAGTGAGATTTTTTGGGCGTGTTCGGTTCGGGTTCGAAAAAAAAAAGACATTTTGAAAAAAGTATAGAAAATGCTTAAAAAAATGCAAAAAAATCTAGAAATAAAGAGACTCTTTACTGCAGAATATTATAAGCAACGGTTTATTAGATATTGAATTAAAAACTAATGTGTACGTGGAAAGATTATCAACTCTAAATGACCTCTGTTCACAAACGGGCATAACACCAGGTGTTTTTAGTCTGGTAATCAATTTGATACATTTTACAATATACTGAGGGTGGGGTGGTGTCTGCTTCTGATTGAGATTTGAGAATTAATTTCCCTAAAACATCCTAATATGCTGCATTTAACTGGTGTTTGAAAAAAATCTAAAGCAATGTTATTTTTCACCTCGGGATAAAACATTCACAGGGTTATTCAGAGAAAGGTGAAACTCAGGAGAATGACTGGAGAATGGAAAATTCTAGGTCAAAATAGCCGAACCAGAAAAATTCTCCCATTTATCTCACTTTCCAAATCGGCTTTTTGGTCTAGAAGTTTCCATTCTCCTGCTTTTCACTGCCAAAAAAATCAGTAAACTTTTTCTGCATGTCCAAAAATGTCTCCTCTTTTCATACAGACTGCCGCCCCAAGCAGTTGTTTATGGATAGATTAAAGGAAAAGCATTTACCGTCATTTGAAATGTCATTTTTTGGTTTGTACATATTTCTATACATCCTAGAAATCCGCCACTTCACGGGCAGGTTATAGGGACCTCCTAGGCACAATATTTGAAGGAATTTTTTGTTTTTATTTTTAACCCTTATTTCATGGAAAACTCACTGTCCCTTTAAAAACGTTTTTTTTAAGACTTTTTGTCCTTGTTTCCTGTCCCCCAGGGCACTACCCGGACCCCCATACACCTTTGATGGCAAATATGTAGCATATATGCCCTCTTGGAGGGCACTCCAAAAAACCGAATTTTCAGCCCCATTGACTTGCATAGGGGTTCGGGTTCGGTCCCGAACAAATGGGAAGTTCGGGTTCGGGCTCGAACCGAACTCGGGGAGTGTTCGGCTCATCCCTATTAACAATATGAAGCGTGCTTTAGTGATGGGTTCTTTGCTTCCTTTTTCCAGTAGTTAATGTGTTTTTAGATAGCTGAGATACCTTATAAATAACAGACGTTAATGCATTAAAAAGCAAATCTTAACAAAACTCCTTTGCATCAAGATGTGTTTACTATTAAGTGCCTGTTAAGTGGCCAGTCCATTAAGAAGGATGCCGAGGCTAAAAGCATAATGTATAAAGTATACAGTGTAAGAGAGGCCTTTTGTTATGTCGGACTGTCATTCCACGTCTGCTGTTTCTGAGCGTGTCCTAGGTAACCTGTTGGTCTTGAAACCTTCAGAGCCTAGAGGCAATTCAGTTAGTCCTTGTGTCTCCTTGTTTCAGTCTGTAAATTATAAACCTTTTGTATTATTCAAGCAGATACTTCTGCTCTCAAGGATCCCAACTCCGCTACTCTTGGGTAAGCGATACAGCTACCGTTACACCTTTCTTGGCATTTCAGTAATGACCACCTTCTCTGGCTGATTTCCACACTCACCACCCTTTCTGGGTGATATCAGTTCAATCCTTGAAAAAAAAGCATTCTTCATGTACACAGAGATAATCAAGCTTCTGGTGCTTTGGCTGGGAGCTTCAAATCTTTCCAGGCCTGTTGTGGCACACTCCAAGCCAGACGAGCCCTGAAGACAGTCGTGGACCTGCTACCACAATAACATCAAATATCAATGGGAATTTCCATTCAATCTCTGTGTCGATTTGCAAATCTGCGCATACATCACCTTGGCAAAAGATGTATCAGCCTTACTCTTTAATTTACACCTATCTGATACAGACATTGCAGACTGGTATAGGGAGAATTCTACACCCCCTCACCCTCCACGTCCTCAGCATTCAAGCTGGCAATAGACATACAAGAAGTGGAGGCCACAAAGCCGTTGGCCTCTAAAGTGCCTGCTCAATGAGCTCTTATAGGATATTCCTCTTCTAGCCAGCAACTGACGGGATTTGTATATGTGTAAGTATCCCATTCCTTATGTTTATAGCATTTAATTAGCGGAAATGCTTATATTACCCCTATTACTCTGTGGAACAAGTGGGAGGCACATCTGCAAACTGCTGTAAGTCCTACACCGTTCACCTGAGTTGGATGTACATACCCTCAAATTAAAGCTGACAGCCTGCAGTTAAAGCACATTGTGTTTGTTTCATTCCAACTCCATTGTGGTGGTGTATAGAGCCAAAGATGTTAGAATTGTGTCGATGTCCCAATATTTCTGGACCTGACTGTATATATCTCCTGGCGACACAACCACCTGCTGCCCGTGCTGTTATATATATTGTACTACCAGCTGGTCACCGGTGTTTGCACTGCACAGGTTGCCAAGCCTGCACGGCTGAGGTTCCTTCATCTTTGTTTTACGAGTACGACCCCTTGACACTGACTGAGAATCTTTTATCAGAACAATGCAAAGATGTATTCTGGAAGGAGGTCACATAGCGATCACGAGAAAATATAGGGAACAACTGCACCTCTATATCTTCTATACTGAAAATATCATATCTTCTGTCATATATTTCTGCCGTGTTTTCTGTCTACCATACTCCCCTTCTCATTAGAGCCTGGACTCTCTCTGGATCCTTTATCACATAGTAACTCAGGATCTGCTACCACCACAATGTCCACCTGAGTGGGATAAGGTAGGAGAGATTGAAAATGGTGCTGTAAATTGTACCCAATATTTGAAATACATGTACCTGTAATTGTGTCAGTGCTGTTGGCCTGTGTGACGGCATATGTTAAATATGTGCGATTCAGTTCACATAAATCCATAATTTGGCCAAATAAAAAGCAATGAGGTGATTCTGAACCATCCGAAATCTGAATTCTGTTGTTTTTTTAATGTTTCTGTTCTTTAACTGTTATCTGGTAGACATAGTTATTTTATTCAGCCTTCTAAAATAATAAATATACGTTTATGTGGAAACCTTTTTGCTTCACTGCTTTTTATGATGTGTTTATGTCATTATTTTGGCACTGGTTTATGTGTAGATATTAGAATGACTGATATATCAGGCAGGTTCAGTGTATCCTTCTTGGCCTCAGGCAGCACAATATTTCGGACCAGACCTAGATTTGTATGAGTATAATTTAAGCTATTGTATAATGCAAACTAGCTGCTTTTTTTTATTTCTTTCTAGGCATCACTGTTACAAGATTAAATCTATGAAAAAATGATCAAATCCAGCAGGGGGCATAGCATACTGTTATATGTCAACATTGTATTTAGTCAAGTCCTGTTTTATCAACTCAACTTTTTTCCTTTGTATGTTTTGTTTTTGTTTTATATATAAAAAATATTCTCTTCAATAATTGACATTTACTTGTTTCAGCTTATTTATTACCTGCATTAAGATGATTGACAGAACAGGGCATTTTTTTGTACACACGTCACAGAACCCTTGGATTACTGGAATTGTTACATTCAGGGTTTTAATCAATTAAAAACTGAAAGTATTTGATGGTCTAAAATAAAACGCAACTAATTTCACTGTTAAGAACTTGGCTACAACATGGACCTATATCAACTCAAGATCCCCATGTTTACAGATCCAACACCTTGTGTGGGGATTGATTTTTTTATATCACTGGTGATCGGGGGGGATGATAACAATGAGGCTTTTTGTGCATACATTTAAGGGATGAGCAGAGCAGTGCTATTCTAAGTTATGGAATCAGGGGACATAGAGATTTCGGGGGTGAGGGAATTGCCATGGAGATTCTCAGGGCTGGGAGTTGGCCGATATCGGGTCTTGTGAAGTGGAAGGAGACTGATGATGGGTCTGTTGTGGAAGGTAACTGAAATGGGCTATGGCAGGAGAATGACATTGGATCCGAAGAATGTGAAAAGACGACTGACATTAATTCTGGCGAGTAGAAGTGGACTGATATGGATCCTGAAAAACAGTAGAATGGAAGGTGTACTATGTCTGTGTACACCTGTCTGTACTTATCGATATCCGCCTGCGTGTACCTGTCAGTGTGTGAATGTGTGTCAGTGTCACACATGTTACAGTGACTGCCAATCTGTATTTCTGTGGCAGGTATATTTATGTGGATCTCTATGAGTGATTCTGTATTTGATTGTGTCCAGGGCTCAAGTCGTAAAAAAATAAAGTGTAGGAACTCTCCAACATTTCTGTCCATTCCGGTCTTAAAGATTACTGGGAGGCACAGCAGCTGCAGCGTTTATTTGTGCATGAAAATGCCATACCTCCAGCAAACACTGAGAAATTGTCATCTAGACAGTTTTATAAAATTGTGTTTATATAGGAAGGTGTTGCAGCTTCCCAGTATATCAGCCATAAGGGAACTAAGTTCCTCCTGCTAAAATAGAGAGGGAACTTGCGTTCCCATGCGTTCCTGCAGGACTTGACCCCTGATTGTGTTGCCAAGTCGTATATCCAGTTTTACTCCAATTCTGTCAGCAAATGCTCTTTAAGTTTGAACAATGTTCCGATCAGATCTAGAAATCTTGTAAAAGACCAGATTTATTATGCTCTTATCTGTTTGTTCATTGAACAAATATGTTTCTGATCTGGCAAACTACAGTGGTACAGTGAAATTACGGTGAATTCACTACGCAGGGGAATGCCATGGTAACCACCATACAGTAATATTCACCATTCTCTTCACCGACGCTTATGCTGAAGTTGTAGCGTAGTTCTCAATGTACAGTCAGGCCCAGAAATATTGGGACATCGACACAATTCTAACATCTTTGGCTCTATACACCACCACAATGGAGTTGGAATGAAACAAACACAATGTGCTTTAACTGCAGACTGTCAGCTTTAATTTGAGGGTATGTACATCCAACTCAGGTGAACAGTGTAGGACATACAGCAGTTTGCAGATGTGCCTCCCACTTGTTAAGGGACCAAAGGTAATGGGACAGAATAATAATCATAAATCAAACTTTCCCTTCTTAATACTTGGTTGCAAATCCTTTGCAGTCAATCACAGCCTGAAGTCTGGAACGCATAGACATCACCAGATGCTGGGTTTCATCCCTGGTGATGCTCTGCCAGGCCTCTACTGCAACTGTCTTCAGTTCCTGCTTGTTCTTGGGGCATTTTCCCTTCAGTTTTGTCTTCAGCAAGTGAAATGCATGCTCAATGGGATTCAGGTCAGCTGATTGACTTGGCCATTGCATAACATTCCACTTCTGTCCCTTCAAAAACACTTTGGTTGCTTTTGCAGTATGCTTTGGGTCATTGTCCATCTGCACTGTGAAGCGCCGTCCAATGAGTTCTGCAGCATTTGGCTGAATGTGAGCAGATAATATTGCCCGAAACACTTCAGAATTCATCCTGCTGCTTTTGTCAGCAGTCACATCATCAATAAATACAAGAGAACCAGTTCCATTGGCAGCCATACATGCCCACGCCCTGACACTACCACCACCATGCTTCACTGATGAGGTGGTATGCTTAGGATCATGAGCAGTTCCTTTCCTTCTCCATACTCTTCTCTTCCCATCACTCTGGTACAAGTTGATCTTGGTCTCATCTGTCCATGGTATCTTGTTCCAGAACTGTGAAGGTTTTGTTAGGTGTTGTTTGGCAAACTCTAATCTGGCCTTCCTGTTTTTGAGGCTCACCAATGGTTTACATCTTGTGGTGAACCCTCTGTATTCACTCTGGTGAAGTCTTCTCTTGATTGTTGACTTTGACACACATACACCGACCTCCTGGAGAGTGTTCTTGATCTGGCCAACTGTTGTGAAGGGTGTTTTCTTCACCAGGGAAAGAATTCTTCGGTCATCCACCACAGTTGTTTTCCGTGATCTCCCGGGTCTTTTGGTGTTGCTGAGCTCACCGGTGCGTTCCTTCTTTTTGAGAATGTTCCAAACAGTTGTTTTGGCCACACCTATTGTTCTTGCTATCTCTCTGATGGGTTTGTTTTGTTTCTTCAGCCTAATGATGGCTTGCTTCACTGATAGTGACAGCTCTTTGGATCTCATCTTGAGAGTTGACAGCAACAGATTCCAAATGCAAATAGCACACTTGAAATGAACTCTGGGCCTTTTATCTGCACATTGTAATTGGGGTAATGAGGGAATATCACACACCTGGCCATGGAACAGCTGAGAAGCCAATTGTCCCATTACCTTTGGTCCCTTAACAAGTGGGAGGCACATCTGCAAACTGCTGTAAGTCCTACACCGTTCACCTGAGTTGGATGTACATACCCTCAAATTAAAGCTGACAGTCTGCAGTTAAAGCACATTGTGTTTGTTTCATTCCAACTCCATTGTGGTGGTGTATAGAGCCAAAGATGTTAGAATTGTGTCGATGTCCCAATATTCTGGACCTGACTGTAGGTTTATCTTAAGTAGGTTTCACCGTAGTTTCCACTGGTGTTTCTGTTGAAGTTATCTAGCATTGGTTTCCATTATTATGTTCATTGTTGTTCGTATGGGAGGTCTCTGTAGACAACTTTAAAACCACGAAGAATAGTCGCCATTGTGTAAACACGGTAATTAGAGAATAGCCGCAGTTTATGCTTTCTGCATGAGAATTCCAGCGGTGCTGCATGTCGGTCAGCGCTGTTCAATGTTATTCACAGGGATTTTGTCTGCTTTTGTTAGATTTTTCCTTCTCTGGATATTATTATTATTATACTTTATTTATATAGTGCCAGCATATTCCGCGGCGCTGAACAATGGGCACAATATAGACGGGTTACAATACACTGAGACTGAACAACTTTTTGATAAACCAATACAGGAGGAAACGAGGGCCCTATTCCAGTGGGACCTTACAATCCAGAAGGGATGGGGGTGGAAACAGGAGGAGAGGCCTGCAAGGTGAGAGTGATGGACAGCAAGGTGGGAGTGATGGGATGCAAGGTGAGAGTGATGGGATGCAAGGTGAGAGTGATGGACTGCAAGGTGAGAGTGATGGACTGCAAGGTGAGAGTGATGGACTGGTTGGGGCAGAGGTGTATCATTGAGTCGGGTGGTAGGCTTCTCTAAATAGGATAGCTGAAGATCACATTCATTGCTTAAATGTGATTTTGAAACATGTTTGCCACAATGGTGAACGTTGGCACATCTATGTACCCCCACAGTGAGAAGGTGCACCTGTTGTACAGGTATTTGAAAGTGAGTATGTCTGTGAGTGTGACTGTGTGACAGCGGCTATAGTGATTGGCAACAGACACAGACACTTGCTCAGAGAGACAAACGACAGTCATTTGAAATGTCATTGTGATTGTAAAACAGATGACTTTACTCAAGAATTTTTCCAGAGTTTGGAAATCTTGACTCTCCGGATGTTCTGGAACTACATCTTCCACAATGCTCAACCTCTGATTAGGCTGACTGAGGCTCATGGAAGATGCAGTTCTAAAACATGTGGAGGGCTAAGGTTGCTGACGTGTTCTGTGGTTGAGACCTTTTTACAACTATTGAGCCCTGAATATAGGATGCAAAGAACAGGGCTGAGACAAACATAACAGAACCCCCCCCCACACCCTGAAAACTCCCACCACACACAGGACCACCTGAACTCATGCATCTCTCTCACATTAATTCAGCTTCATTGTTACAGATTAACAGGGGATGGTTTAGTTAGTAGACCTGTTGTATGAGCTCCACAAAGTAACATGACTCTACCCTTCACTGGACTCAGAGCAGTTCATGTCACACCTTACTGTACCTACACCTGGGGGGGGGGATTTACCTGGTGACCCCAGCTGCTCATCTCATGCCATGGCAGGGTGAGCCCAGTCATCAGGTTACTGCATGAGGAGGGAGGGTGTGTCAGCTCGGAGTCCCCTATCACGCAGGCTGGAAGTCAGCAGAGAAACCTGGGAGCCAGGCAGTGAGGGAATCTAGGAGCCAGGTAGAGAGAGGAGCACATGAGCCTGGCACAGAGGAACCTGGGAGCTGGGCAGAGACTCAGGAGTCTGGCATAGAGGAGCCTGAGAGCCAGGCAGAGAAACACACAGGAGTCTGGCATACAAGCGCCTGGCAGAGAAACACAGCAGCCTGGCACAGAGGAGTGAGCCAGGCAGGGAAACACAGCAGCCTGGCACAGAGGAGTGAGCCAGGCAGGGAAACACAGCAGCCTGGCACAGAGGAGTGAGCCAGGCAGGGAAACACAGCAGCCTGGCACAGAGGAGTGAGCCAGGCAGAGAAACACAGCAGCCTGGCACAGAGGAGTGAGCCAGGCAGGGAAACACAGCAGCCTGGCACAGAGGAGTGAGCCAGGCAGGGAAACACAGCAGCCTGGCACAGAGGAGTGAGCCAGGCAGAGAAACACAGCAGCCTGGCACAGAGGAGTGAGCCAGGCAGAGAGATATCGCCAAAGCCAGAGAAGCAGGGGTCTCCGGAGCCAGAGAGGGAGCCAGCGAGCCGAGCAGCCGGGGCCAGGGAGGGAGCTCCGGCTTCACATTGTTTTCCTGCCCTGGCAGCTGCCCGGGAGGCGCAGAGAGGGGATTCTCCATGGGACGGCCATGACTTGGGGTCACACCGCCTGAAGCACCTCTAGGACACAAGGAATGGCGCTGGGCACACGGGGGGCTCCCGGTTGTTTCCCGCACTGGGCATCTCTGCGGGCACTATTGTTTTGGGCTCTCATGCTGAGCAGGGTCTGCAGCCAGGACCTGACAGGTGGGGGCACGGGATTCAGCCTGCACCCCCCTTACTTTAACCTGGCAGAGGGGGCCAAAATCCACAGCACAGCCACCTGTGGCCAGGAGGAGAGCCACCCCGGCCCCTGGGCACTGGAGCCCCGGTCACGCATGGACCTGTACTGCAAGCTGGTGGGAGGACCTGCTGCCGCCCCCACCCCTGGGCACACCATCCAGGTACTGAGCCCCCACATACCCCCAGGCTCTGACTGGCACTCTATGGCACCCACCTGCCTCTATACACTCACTATAGCATCTGGGGACAGGAGCAGGGGCTTAAACTCCATTAATGGGGGGGGGGGTGCTAAAATATGAGATATACTCCAATAATAAAATACGAATGGATTTATATTCCACTAATGGGGAATTTGTGATAAGAATAACATGTTCCAACAAGAAATGCATGTAAAAGTGCAAATGATGCCACTATGCCATATATTAGAGAAGTGACAAAACACTGAATCCATTCCAATAGTAAAGGCATGTGGCAGAAATCCAAATGGAACTTATTTTCAATTAATAGCAAATCTAAAAATATGTTATGTGTTCCATTAGTGGCAAAATATAACTTATATTTTGTTACATTTCTGTTTTAATGTAACTTATATTAAATAGCGAAATGTAACAAAATATAACATATATCAAATGGTGAGATGTAACACAAAATAACTTATGTTTCATTAATAAACACATGCTAGAAATAAAGGCCCCTTAAAAAAAATTAATAATTATATTTACCCAATTCCATTGCTGGCATGTATCCTGTATTGAAAAAAAGGTAAATGTAACAATATATAGCTTAATTTCCATTATGGTTGGAAAATGTACCAGATTCCTTTTGATGAAGAAATGTAACAAATGCCAATAAAGTGCAGGTAAGAAAAAGAAATGTGTTCTCCCTGTGCTGTGGTGAATGGTGTGGCATATAATTGATATGAATGCAGTTATTATTTCTTTATTGATCTAGTATAACATAGTGCAGCTGGTCATTCTGAGATACATAGCTTTACTTCTGTATATGAGGATTATTCACTAAACAGTCAAGTGACCTGATATCCCAGTTGGAAACCATCTTGCAAAATTGCTGAATTAGAACATATTTTTTTTAATTCACAGCCCATTAATAGCATCTATTTGTAAGTATAGCCTTGTTTTCAATTTTCAAAACAATTTGCTATTTAGTGAATAAAGCCCCATGACTTGTCTCACAATAAAATGTGAATAACAGATGCTCGTTTACAAAATTATTTATCAAGAAAATGCTAATTCATGTCTAAGTATGGTTACATAGTTACACAGGCTGAAAATAGACATGCGTCCAACAGGTTCAGCCTTTTACACATCACCTACTGCTGTTGATCCAAAGAAGGCAAAAAATGATGTGATAAGCAGTGCTAAAAGATGGCAGGGCTGGTGCTATAATTGGTGATATGTAGTGCTAGAAGATGGTACATTTGGGGTGACCAGTGGTGGGGCAGGCCGTAGGTACAGGTGCTGTAGAGAAAGAGAGAAAGACAGGATTGTGGAGAATTTAGGCCCAAGTAAGAATGGTCAAGAACCAAAAAAAAGGAGCCACCTGCTTGTCTTGGCAATTGATACTTGTAGAAAAAATGTAGTCCTGGCAAGATTCACATTGGTAATATGATATGTATTATGTCCTGAGGTTTATTCACTAAACCAAGAAGAATGGAGACAAGAAAGTGGAAATTTGGGCCAAAATTGGTCACTTGAGGAAAACATTAAAACATTTACTTGTTGATAGCATTGTAAGGGTTACATTGTTATATATTGGTAGGTTTAATAGACACCTGTCAAACTCAGCCTGTGAAGGCTGCCATTGTCTGTCTCCTATAGGCTGGCACTTCTGCCCTCACCTGACAAGTAAACAATAGCTGCTCTGATTGGACCTAAGGTTGTTGTGCCAATGTTAGCAAAGTATGACTGACAGGTGCACTTTAATGGGTCCTCAGGTTCTAATTCTCTTTTAGGTGTTGTAGACTGTATCTTCTATTATCTCTGTGGTGAAATTAAATTCGGTGAATTTTTAGGTTGAGAACGTAAGGCAATTGGATCGTTTTGTAACTGTGTCTTTGCGTTTTTCTAACTGCGAAGCCTATTACTTCTATCTGGGTTCACCTCCTAACCCAATCACTATCACCACACCTATAACCTGAAGTCCCTCTACTAATATAGCCAGTGTAAACATACTACATGATTAATCCAGCCACACCTTTACCCCCCAAATCTACCTCAACTCTAATCTGCCCTTCTAACGCAAACAATAACTTTAATCGACTGGAGATGTACTTACAAAATGACGCTAGTCTAAACACAAATTTCACTGTAAAACGGCTGTAAAGCTTATTTTTGGGCAGCATCATCCAGATTTGTGCCTTTAAACATGGCTATTACAAAAATGTGGGACCCTATTCCAATGTTTCTGCAAAGCACAATGCTTGAGTCATTCGCTCGTTTTATTAATGGTATATTCCATTCAAGACGCACTCTCAGCTTGCGTCATGGATGTAGTGTCAGGTTACTGTACATTAGCGTCTCCTATATTTTGTATGGGAGGTTCAAATGTGGCCCGAGCAGATGGAGTACGAGCCATTCCATCCAACCCATTCTCCATTTGCGTCTGATGTTATTCTGGAAAGAATTACATCTTTCAGACACTGGTGTTAGGGGATTGTGCTAAAGCGCAATCACATAACACAATTATTTAACCCCCCATTAAATCTCATACTCACCTCAGATCCTCCGGTGCAGAGAGCAACGTAATCCACTGGTTCCTTGCTCCACGGCAGAGGTACACTGGGAACAAATAGTATCATGTATCGCTCCACCACCCGGCCAGACCTCCTTTGCACAAATCTCTATAAGAGCTCGCACGAGATTGCATCTTGTCTCCATGGAGTCCTATGGACTCCTGGAGCAGATAACACCCATGACACTTGGTGCTGCTAGTGTTATCGTTTAACACCTTGGCATAATTATAACTGGAACCAGAGGCGTAACTAGAAACCTCAGGTGCAGGAACCATGACGCGCCCCCACCCTAGGCAAAAACATATTTTGTCGTCCACCCCTCCCGTCAACATGAATTTGTCCCCTCCAGGTCCACAATGTTGACTCCAGACAATCAATGTCCCATTTTTTCCCGTTCCACTATCACCTCTTCAGTCCATCCCATTTTTAATGTAATGTGCACTATTTGTATCTCACAGAGCACCACAGCAATAAATCTCCCAGTAATGTGAGTGTGTGTTTGACTGTATCACAGAGCACCACAGCAATAACCCAGATCATACTTGATAAAAGAAATCTCAATGTATCCTTCCTGGTAAAATACTTTATAAATAAATAAAACTCACACTAATTTGCGGTGTGTATGAGCATATCACAGCCAAAGTAAAACTCACACAAGTATAAAATATATTAAAAAAAATCTGTATAAAAATAGAGGCAAGGCCCAGGCAGGTGAGTGTGGGCCCCCCGAACTCAAGGGCCCATGTGCAGTGGCACCCTCTGCACCCCTGGTAGTTACGCCCCTGACTGGAACTGCTGATAAAAGCAGCTCCTTCGTAATATGGGTGTTAGTGGAAATGGCAGATGATCAGGTTTTCCATTAGCGCCTGCCATTTAGCACCAACATTGGATTAAGGCCCTTTGATGTTTAAAAAAATATTTCGGTCTAATTCCGTCTTGGTGTCAGCCTGAACATTTATCAACACCTTTCAGTATTTGATATTTTTCGGGAAATTGGAATACCAATCTTCTAGAATTGAGTCAATGTAGGCAATATTAACAATCTTATATTATATAGCCAATATTTACATTATTATATTATTTAGCCAATATTTGATCTGATATTTATTTGATCTGATATTTTTTTTATAGCGGTTTGAATTGTCAGTGAGCTCGAATTTGAATCTCCCGAACCGAAAAATTGGTTGAAAATCTTAGGGCCATATTACATACTTGGTGCTAACTTAGGCTAGGGTCAGATGAGCGCAGTGTTAACGTCCGTGTTGCCCGCACATAAGTACGTCCGTGATCGCATACAATTGTGTTAAATGGAGCCCCACACACGAAGTACATGCGCACAGAAGTGCGGGGGCTGACGGACGCTGCAAACGGACGCAGGTTAGGCAAGAACGTAATACTGCTAGAACGGACGTGCAGAGTGCGCCACGTCCACAACGTCCGCATAGCTTTGTGTGTGAGTGATGGAATGTGGTCAGACGGACTGCATTTATACGTCCAGCATTTTTGACAGACAGAATGTTTTATCATTGTAATTTATTTTCCCTGCTACATCAGTCAAAAAATACGTCAGTGAAAAAAATGGACTGTGTGGCCACTACCTTGTCGTCAGTCAGTAAGTAAGTCAGTAAGTACGTCCGTACTGCACGGACGCACAGTCCGTACAAAATGCGCTCATCTGACCCTAGCCTAAACCAGAGCTGTAGCCTATGGAGGTTTTAAGTTTACAACAACTCTGGTTAAGTTAGCACCAACTATGTAATATAGCCCTTAATGTCTCCTGGAGTACATAGGGCTCCATAGAGAGAAGTACAACCCTGAGCCAGTAACATATGGGAAGTATTTGTTCCTAGTGGTCTGCCACATATTTTTATTTTTTTTATTTTATTTATTTAAAAAGGATTTTACCAGGAAGGATACATTGAGATTTCTCTCGTTTTTCAAGTATGTCCTGGGTTCAAGAACATTGAGTTGTTACAAAAATGCAAAATAGTAAAATGCAAGATATTAACACAAAAACAAATCTACAGATTAACAGAAAAAAAAAATGTAGGAAATAAAGTCATTATGTTGCATGTTTACAGGTGCATTCTGTATTGAGGTATGCTAATAGGGAGCTCTTGAGTGACTTTAGACTGGGGGAAGATTTGATGGCGTCTGGGAGGTTATTCCATAATTGCGGTGCTTTGTAGGAAAATGAGGATCGAGCCACTTTCTTTTTGTATTGTGGTATTGCAAGTAAGGTGCCGGTCCTGGATCTGAGGTTATAGGATGAGGGTACTGATGGGTAAGCAGCCTATTCAGGACAGGTAGGGTGGTAGCTTCCCAGAAAAGCTCTTAAACACCAGGTTGGAAAGGTGAAGGGTGCATCTAGAGTCCAGTGATGGCCAGTTTAGTTCTTTTAACATGTCACAATGGTGGGTCATGTAGTTACATTGTAGCACTAAGCAGCAGAATGAGTTATACAATGTAGTAAGTTTCTGAAGGTGCTTTTGCGGGGCCGCTGCATAAACTACATCTCCGTATTCAATGGCTGGCATAAGGATTTGTTGTACAATTTGCTTTCTTACCGCGGGGCTCAGGCAGGATTTGTTTCTGTACAGGGCACCAATGTTTGGGGTAAAGTTTAGATGAGAGTTTTTCAATGTGGGGGCCAAAGGATGGATTTGGGTCTAACCACATACCTAGATATCTGAGAGAAGTGACTGTGGTCAGTGTGTCATTTGATCTTGTCCTGACACATAGATAGGGTGTTTGCAATTTGTGTAGTTTAGGTGCTGTTCCAAAGAGCATCGTAACAGTTATGTCAGTATTTAGAAAAAGTTTGTTATCTTTGATCCACTTTTCTACCTCTGTGAATTGTTCTTGCAGCACGGCCTCCAGCTGCGGGAGATTTGGTTGGCTGGTATAGATTACAGTGTCATCTGCGTACATGTGTACAGTTGAGGCTTTGCAGGCATTGGGCAGATCATTTATGAATATTGTGAATAGCAGGGGCCGAGTATTGAGCCTTGGGGTACACTGCATGTCACTGGGAGGGGGAGGGAGGAGCTGTCAGAAATGGACACATATTGCGACCGATCAGATACATATGATTGAAACCAGGTTAGCGTGCGATCACCAATACCGGAGTTTTTAAGTTTTTGTAATAGGATGCCATGGTCTACTGTGTCAAAGGCCTTGGCAAAATCAAGGAAGATGGCTCCAGTTAGGTTTCCTTGTTCCGTACCAGCTTGGATATCATTGCAGACTTTTAAAGGGGTGGTTGTAGTTGAATAATTTGGACGAAAGCCGGATTGATATGGGGTTAAATAGTTCCGATACTGCTAATAATCACGTAATTGAGTGTAGATACATTTTTCCAAAATTTTTGACATTACAGGGAGCAGTGAAAACGGGCGGTAGTTGGATACCAAATTATTGTCTCCACTTTTATGGATAGGTACCACCCTTGCAGTCGTCCAGTGTTTGGGTATGTATCCAGTCGTCAGTGATTCATTGATTAGGGTTGCGACAGATTTTGCAATTGCTGGCTCACTGATTTTCAGCAGCATTGCTGGGATTTGATCATATGGTGAGGAGACAGAGCATATGCCACCCTCTGCACCGTGGGGCTGGAGCTATGTAACAGATTTTAAGACTTACAGGGTTATTCAGAGAGAGAGCCGATCTGTCACGGTCCAAACCCCAAGACCATCTGGCGCCCCCTTTGTTCCCCTTTTTGTACTGTCCTACATTGCTTTGTGCAGGTTCCAGGACTTTCTCCTCCATATACTTTCTCGGACTATACTTTGCATATGGACATGGAACCACACCTGCCTTTCATTTTCCCTAAGGTGACTCCCATCACCACAAGTCAGCGATTCCTTGCATCCACAGTGATTCCTGCACCAGTCTCCACAACCGGCAAAGATCACCAAAAGCCTGACTCTGTACCGTCTGGCTGTGTTACTGCTTCAGATGGAACTGTGGTAAGAAGAGGGGACATAGAACGGTATGCTCTGTTTCTCATCCTGCTGCAAGCCAAGGAGTATCTTACCGCAACGCTGTTCCCTACCGTGATCCTGGTAAGGATTTTATGCCCCTGAGTGATTCTTCGTCTGAAGATGAACCAGAGTGGGATAAAAGGATGAATAGCCTACCTACATGGGAGGAAATATTACAGGCGGCAGATTCCTACTCCAGCATGGTTCAAGGAACATATAAGGCGCCAAGTAAGACCAACACGGTGCAACTTGAGAGCCCTCTGAGCCAGAGACAAACCTTTATTGGCACCACCGTTTCGTATCTCGCAGGATCTACAGAAGTTGCTGCCCTGCATCTCGCAGGATCTACAGAAGTTGCTGCCCTGTATCTCGCAGGATCTACAGAAGTTGCTGCCCTGCATCTCGCAGGATCTACAGAAGTTGCTGCCCTACATGCCGCAGGATCTCCAGTTGTCGCTGCCCTGCATCCAGCAGGATTTCCAGTTGTCGCTGCCCTGCATCCAGCAGGATCTCCAGTTGTCGCTGCCCTGCATCCATCAGGATCTCCAGTTGTCGCTGCCCTGCATCCAGCAGGATCTCCAGTTGTCGCTGCCCTGCATCCAGCAGGATCTCCAGTTGTCGCTGCCCTGCATCCAGCAGGATCTCCAGTTGTCGCTGCCCTGCATCCCGCAGGTTCTCCAGACCTATCACCGCCACGGGGCCATCGACGCCGCCGTAAGGCTAAGCCGCTCACTGCCCAGCAAGTGCCGTGCTGTACCGAGGTCGCTCAAGTGCCGTGCTGTACCGAGGTCGCTCAAGTGCCATGCAGTACCCAGGTCGCCGCAGAGCCATGCAGTAACCAGGTTGCTGCAGAGCCGTGCAGTACCCAGGTCGCCGCAGAGCCGTACAGTACCCAGGTCGCCGCAGAGCCGTACAGTACCCAGGTCGCCGCAGAACCGTGCAGTACAGAGATCCATGCCCCACCGGTCATCGGGAAGGGCGCTGCCCCTCCGGTCATCGCCAAGGGCACTGCCCCTCCTGTCATCGCCAAGGGGGCTGCTCTTGTGAGCCATGCTAAGGGTGCTGCCCCACTGAGCCGTACCAAGGGCGCTGCCCCATCAGTCATCGCCAAGGGCGCTGCCCCACCGAGCCGTACCAAGGGCGCTACCCCACCGAGCCCCGCCATGGTGTCGCTGTCACTACAGAACCCACCAGGCGGTGCCAGCCGAGTATTGCGGAACCGTGCCACTACCAACGCTGTAATGTGTCCGGGTGCTGAGCTGTACCAGTCGGTCCCACGGACTCTGTACCCCAAAGGGGCCCCTGGTCATCAGGACTTTTTGTCCACCCTCCAATGGTGCAGTGACTATTTGACCTGCCATCCCCCCGTGTGACTTTGGACTCTGTACATTGTGCCTGCCTGTCCTCGACCATGTCTGGGGCACCCGGAGGTTGCCCCTTGTCGGGTGGTTATGTCACGGTCCGAACCCCAAGACCCTCTGGAGCCCCCTTTGTTCCCCTTTTTGCACTGTCCTACATTGCTTTGTGCAGGTTCCAGGACTTTCTCCTCCATATACTTTCTCGGACTATACTTTGCATATGCACATGGAACCACACCTGCCTTTCATTTTCCCTAATTGATCTTGTTTATGAGGAAGCTACACCCCTGATCCAATGCTTCCTCATTGAAGTTCACAACCCTGTCTAGTGCAGACCTGCTTCTTTAGAGTTCCTGAGACCCTAGTCTGAACCAAAGATATTCCTGACTTCTCGCTGCTCTGGAACCATCACCCATACCGGTATCTGTGTTTTCCTCCCTGCTATTCATTGTTCCCTATATTAGTTCTGTTTGTTTATTTGTCATAACGAATAAACCCTATAACCTGCTTATCCCTATTGTTTACTGCGGTATCACTGCATCCTGGGCTCACACGCATACTCCTGCACGTCGTGTTCAACGCAGCCCATGACACGATCTGGCCCCGAAATGTAACCGGACACTGAAATTCAGCGTACGGTTACCTTTCCTGACCATTCGGCTATTCAGAGAGCAGGCAGTTCGCCAAATGTTGGCGAATTGCCTGCACATACAGTGCCTGTTCGAGAGCAGTGAGTCCCCATAGAGAAGCAATGCTTCGTCTATTCAGAGAACACAAAACAGCTGTGAAAAGTTGCCGAAATGCCCTGCTGTTCGGTGGTCTCATTCGGCAGGTTTATTCAGGAGAATCCCATAGGCTTCAATGTTAAAAATATTCCTATTTTTAATACAATATCTAATAAACCGTTTATTAAACTCTGCAGTAAAAAGTCTCTTTATTCATAGATTTTTTAGGATCTTGTAGGCATTTTTTGGGATTTTTTTGGCAAACGCTTTTTCGGTTTTATTTTTACATCGATTTTTCTTTTTACTGTAACAGCCTTTTTATTATCATTCATTGGATCTTATATGTAAATTCCAGACATTTTCGTTCAGTAGTTTTTTGCAAACAGCGTTTCAATTTTCAAACTTTCAAGTATACTGTTTTTTGGGTTTTTTTTCCTCGTTCATCTGTGTGTCGGCTTTTTCTGGTGGCTGCTCTGCGCTGTGATTGGCGGCTAGTCGGGTTTCTCCAGCGTGTTCGGCGTGGTTAATCCAGTTGTTTCTGAGGGTTTCGGTGAGTGTTCGGCGGGTTTTCGGTGAGTGTTCGGTGTGTTTGCGGTGAGTTTTCCCTGCACTACGAGGGCCCTGGGGTGCTTGCTGAATACACCGCAGGGTCTGCGAATTAGGATCGCCGAATTGCCCCGAAGTGCAGGGAACGAAAAGTCACCGAACGTGCGGTGACTTTTCGATTCTCTTTGAATAACCCTGTTATTCTTATGTGTTATTTTACTGAATAACCTCTGAAGTCGAGAATAATGAGCTACCAGGAACTAGGTTGCTATTCTTGAGTTGAGGCACTTGTAACCGCTCCTATACATAGCATAGGGGCCATTAATAAGCTCTCAATCGGAAAAGTGGCTTGAGACGTTACTATACAATAGGATCCTATGTCTTTCAGTTCTGTTTGTAGATTTACTGTCTGAATGACGGTGGGATTCGTCATAATAAAAGTGACCACGTAGAGATGCCAAGCTCCAATGGGCAAAACAGGGAAAGACATTTTTAGGCAGAGTTTGGTAAAGGCAAAAGAGTGTTTGACTGTTTTAATTCACTGACATTGTATATAGTTTTTCTTCCGTCCCGAGCTGTGCTTTGCCACATGAGAGGTTGGCTACCCAACAGACTAATTACTTACCTCTACCTCTTGCTCTTCTTGTTTAACAATCCTTTCACAATGTGTACCTTTGAGATCTGCTCACTATAAGAAGGCATATTCTTTTTCAGCAAGTCCATAAAATGCTCAGATAAACTATTTTAATCATTTAAATTTAGTGACAGCAATGAAGAGAAAACGAGGGCTCATACCTTTAGCAGCGCCATGTACTTATATATTAATATAGGGTAAAAGATAACTATAAAAAAACAGTCAAATCCTGTAGCTGTAATCTGGGTTCAGTTTCTCTGATGAATTGTGTTGTGCTGTTTGTGTAAAAACTGGCATCAGTGTACACTAGGACCATACTGGAACCTTAAACCGAGTGGGAAATTCAGGGTTGCCAAATTAGATGGGCAGTATCACAAAGCTGGTGCTAACTTAACCAGAGCTGTTGTAAACTTACCAGCTCCATAGACTATAATGGCTCTGGTAAGTTTACAACAGCTCTAGCTAAGCTAGCACCAGCTTTGTAATACTGCCCGATGTGTTTTCTTGGACACTTGTTACTAGTTCAGTTATAGGGAGAGCACAAAGCGGGACCTGCCCTGCAGTATGCACTTCATATGTGTCTGGAAGGAAGTCTGTTATCTAAACAAACACAGATCATCTGGGAATCCTGCTTAATTACTACCTGCAGGGTATGAATTCTACATACCGTCAGGGGCGGATCCAGACACAGGTTTCGGGGGGGGCACTCTACCAGTTTTGGCTAAGAGCTGGTGTTGGGTTCGCAGTGACAGGCAGAGACGCGCCTAATCGCAAGCTGTGCTCGTTACATTCACTCTCCCCAGAACATTGCACAGGGTCTGTCCTCATGTGGCTCATGAGCCCTGTGAACCCTTTCCATACGAGGGGGCCCAGGGTACCCCCTCCCAGCACATACCCCTTGAATCTATGTAGTGTAGGGTAACCCAGGTGTGGGCTGCCCAGTGCACCCTTTCCATGCTGGCAGGACACACATGGCACCCCATCTGCACAGCCTAGGCCCCATGGTACCCCCCTCCCAGCTCACATTTATATATTGCCCCCAGCTCACACATTTTATATATTGCCCCAGCTCAAACATTTTATATATTGCCCCAGCACACACATTTTATATATTGCCTCCCAGCTCCTCTGCCATCTGCCAGGCCCCTCCGAGTGCTTTTCTTCCTTCGAGCGGCCGCTGGTGTATCCCAGGTGTGGGGCCGAGCTTAATGCCGGCAACCGCTCGTAGGAAGAAAAGCACTCGACGGGTCAGTAATATTTCCGGGGGGAAGGAATTGCCCCGTTGCCCCCCCTGGATCTGCCCCTGCATACCGTGCCGATGAATCTTTATTTCTCTGCCCATTATCATGAATAAATTAAATATGTCAAGCAAAAATAGAGGGTCCAGGGACAATCCTACTTCCAGACAGACAGATCACCGCTGTGACTCTCCAGTCTGAAGAAGATCTTGATTATATTAGAGTAGTGGTTGAGTAAGGCTAGGGTCAGACAAAAGCATTTTTCCCCGCAAACGTGAAAAAGTGCGTCCGAACGCATTGACGTATTTTTTCACGGAATGCGCAAAAACGGTCAGACGACGCGCATTTTCGAGCATGATTTTGTACGGATCGTCAATAAAACTCTTTTTGCGTCTGGACGTTATGTTGGCTGGACATTAGCAGTGTCTGACGTCTCCTAATCACGCAAACACGCCGCTATGCCGCAGCTGCGCACTCAGTACGTCAGTACTAGCGGTTCAGCGTTCTCAGAAAAATGCGTTCAAATTCCACTTGCGTTGCACGGCCGGACTTTTGTGCGGCCGTACATTCTATATTGGCCGTCATTGCCCGTCATCTGCTGCTAGTGTGGCCGTAATTATGTGCGCCAGAACGCACGTTAAAAGTGCGCTGGTCTGACCCCAGCCTTAACCAGCAGATATTGTCATGCGCCAGGCCTAGCATTGTGCGCAGGAGTATGGGTGTGAGCCCAATGTGTAGTGAAGAGGGGCAGAAGGCAGGCTTCAGGGCAAAATAATTTATTTAAAGGAATAGACATCAGATAAAAGAACTAAATAACAGGAGGAGACTGGGCAAGATGGGAACTGATTGCAGAAGGGAGGAGAAGCAGGAAGAAAGGGCTTATAGTTAATAGGATGGCTGAGAGTAATGGGAATGGGAACTCAAGATTGGAGGAGCTGAGAGGCAGGATGAACTGAGGGTAAAGGAGACTGAATATTAGCTGGGGACTAGAGTAGAATACAGAGGGGAATTCAGATAACAGGAAGGGGGAATGCTGAATATACAATACTACAATAATGCAACGTAACACATAACATATAATCCAGGCAACAGTACAATGGAGCAAGAAATAGAGAAGTCAGGGTCTAGCAAGGGTCTGGTACACAGGAATATCAATCATAGAATAACAGGGGGAAACAGTGGGCAAAGGAGGATACGGGTAATGAATGTCCAGGAATAACAGAGGGTAAGCAGGAATGTCTTTTAAGGCAAGAAGGGTTCCAGGCAAGGATTTTAGGAGGAATAGTCTGCACTTGGCTAGGCTAGCAACGTCAATGAGGAAGCGTGGGATAGAGGGCGTAGCTTCCTTAAGTGCAGGGCTGATTAGGCAGGATCAGGTGCAGGTGAGGCTCAGGGCTTGAATGGAAAGTTCACGTATGTCCTGGAACCTGCATAGATCATGCAGGACATGGCATATGAGGAATCAAAAGGGGGCGCCAGGGGTCAGAGCGTCCAGGTCCTGACAGATATGCTCTCATTCACTAGATCAGTTTCCTCACTCTCAGCAGTAAAGGGTTGCTAGATTGGTTAGTGAAATTGTCTGAGCCTCCCTTCTATGGCTCACTAAGTTTTTACCATTCTGGACCTTCCTGTCATAGTTGGCTAGTGTTATTACTAGTTGGAATCAATAAATCACTGTATATTAAAGGGACACTACCACTTACATAAGCTGTAACTAGATTACTACATTACAAACAAAAGCACATTATAAAACACACGTGCTGTTTTTTTATCTCATGTAGTTCTCACATAGAGTTTTCACATAATTCTCTAGGACAGTGGTTCCCAACCATGGTCCTCAAGTACCCCTAACAGGCCAGGTTTTCCAGATATCTGAAGCTCAGCACAGGTGATATGATTTGCTGTTCAGTGATTGCAGGATTCCGTCTGCATTTCCCCAAGGTGATCTGCAAAATCTGGCCTGTTGGGGACTGTGGTTGGGAAGCACTGCTCTAGGTCCATCTTGGACAGCAGTCATGGTGGAGCACATGGAAACCATCTCACTCATCCCTGTATGGCCAGCAGGAGACAGTGCTGTCTTTGGGCAATGCAAGATATTAACAGCTATTGTGACTGAAATGCAACCATTGTTTGGAGCTCAGACGTTGCAGCTGCTTAGTATAAATTCACAGCTCCTATACTTTGTGTATGAGCCATTAATTTGTGACAACCAGAAGAAAAATTAGCTATTCCATTTCCAACGTAGCTCGTTCTTCTCATCTCAAGTTGTATTCTGCAAAGAACCCTCAAACCCTGTTGTTGTTCTGGTTTTGGAAAATCTCTTAGCACTAAAAAATGAATTGCTTAAAAAAAATTAAAAAATTACTTCGGGTCCCACAGTGCAGAAGGCAAACTTGATCCGTCATGTCCACTGGCCGCAAGCAGCAAAACACAGGAAACAAGTAGTTCCCAGTGTCCTTCTTCAACCCCCCACGTGGCAGAGCTTGTGCAAAGTTCACATTCTGTACATTGGAATATACACACAGAAATTGTTAGAACAATTGCTATTAATGTGCAAAACACTGTCTTAACAGAATATGGTAACAGCAGCAAAAGTGAAAAGATAATTGTTTTGAAGAACTGTGGCCACAACTGGAAATAATTATTAAAAAAACTCACAAGAGATAGAAAATCTTGTTTGAAGTATATGTAGAAATATTGGACACATAAAACCATCCCGCCTGATATGCAATTATTTACACTGCATTGTATTAAGGTTATATCCTTATATCTTCTTGGCTGTTTGCGTTTCTGCTTTATGGATACTCAACACTTTGCACAATAGTATTACATCATTTACAGTTTGTCATTTATTTATTGCGATGCCATTCTAACTGTGCCAAAAAAAGAATTTCTTCTTTTTATTGATGTTACCACAATGCATTAAGATATTGTTTTGCACCTTATCAATACTTTGTTTGCCGAAGTTGAGGCAAACAGCTGCATTTCAACAAAGGGAGATCCAAACAGTGGCAGGAGGAACTTCTCTTTTGAGAAACCCTGGCATTTGTTGTTGTTGCAAAAATAGTAATTTTTGTCATTGTTTGCAACTGCACCGAACTACAAGTGGTTATTTGATTAATCCCCCTTATATTTTTTATTTTTTTTCTGGTGTATAAGTGCAACTGTAGCGTTATTATAAAATTAGATTTGTATCAGGCACTGCTTCCGATACAGTTTGTTCATTGTTTACAGATTGAAAGTGCAACTATAATAATTTTGAATATCTAGTTGAAATCCGGTGGCAAAATCAAAGGTGGCTGTATAATTAGGCAAAATAGGCAGCCTCCTAAGCTTCACACCAATTGGGGTCTCACATGATTATTATTATTACACTGAATTTATAAAGCACCGAATCATCCCACAGTGCTTTACATAGGCATAATTGGTACAGTTAAAAAGGAAGGTGAGCCGCTAGTTTCTACCTGTGTATAATTGAAAATAAAACGTAACTTTTATTTACTCAATAAAAATATAATACAACACAGGTCATGATCATGATCCCCAGACAACAACACAAATAGTTAAAAACATTCCACGGTGTGATTCCCACAAATAAATCTATTGATGCACAGAACCTGATAGTTCCCTTATTGATAAGAATATATAAGTTCACAAAACCAGGGAACCACAGTGGATAATTGAAAGAGTCAGGGATAAATTCAGCCTGATAGATTGTCAAAATATATATGTACCATAGGAAAAAACGTCACTCCACGGAAAGTATTAAAGACATGCATATATATATTGGATTTCATCACATGGGAGAGATTTTTTTTGGGTTGGTCAGAAAAGATTGTTAAAATCAAAAAATTGGTTGCTCACCCCACCTAAATATTGCTATATCGAAAGATAAACCCATGTAATGGGAGATTTTGGGGGTAGGAAGCTAACCATAAACCATAAGTAATATTCGAATTGGTAACATTGCTTGTAGAAATAAAGATGTAGATACCCTGCTCGCAAAGAACGCACCCGACGCGCGTTTCGCCTCAACAGGCTCGTCAGGAGTGCTTAACGTGTCTAAGAAATAGTGTGCCTCTTAAGCATGAATAATTAGGGTTCGCCTCCCTCATTAGCCTATCAAAATCGCTATGGGTGTAATTCAGGGCTTGACAAATTCGCTTTGAATCTAGGAGCCAGCTACAAACGTTAGAAGCCAACGTTTCGGCGAGGATTCGCCTTTATCAAGCTATACCTTGATATACCTTGATAAAGGCGAATCCTCGCCGAAACGTTGCGAACCTTGCCTCTGCATCTGGGAGTTGGTTTGTACTGACGTAAATTATGATTTTAGCTGCTTCTATTTATTTATCACTTTGTTATCTGGTGCTTTTTGCTGTTAGGCATTTTTGTGCATTTGGTCTTTTGGCTACTTTTTTGAGGCTAGAAGTGTAGACCGTTGCTTCGAATATCAGTTTGGCCGCTCTGAGAGATAGATACAGTTGTGTTCAAAATTATTCAACCCCCACTGAAATTGAGTGTTTTGGCCAGTTTGACATTGATTTTTATCATTCAGTCATCTTGCTTACAATTAAATCAAAGAGGCACGTGTAGGTCAGACAAATATAACATAACATTTATAATGAAATAACCACAAATGTCTTTTCTGTGCTCACATCATTATCAGTTTTATTCAACCCCCAAGTGACATTCAATCTTAGTACTTAGTACAACATCCTTTTACAGTTATAACAGCTTTTAAACGTGAAGCATAGCTTGACACAAGTGTCTTGCAGCGATCTACGGGTATCTTCGCCCATTCGTCATGGGCAAAAGCCTCCAGTTCAGTCACATTCTTAGGCTTGCGCACTGCAACTGCTTTCTTTAAGTCCCACCAGAGGTTCTCAATCGGATTTAAGTCAGGTGACTGCGATGGTCACTCCAAAATGTTCCAGTCTTTAATCTACAACCATGCTCTAGTGGACTTGGAGGTATGCTTGGGATCATTGTCCTGTTGAAAGGTCCAACGTCTCCCAAGCCTCAGGTTTGTGACGGACTGCATCACATTGTCATCCAATATCTCCTGGTACTGAAGAGAATTCATGGTACCTTGCACACGCTGAAGCTTCCCTGTACCTGCAGAAGCAAAACAGCCCCAAAGCATGATTGACCCCCCGCCATGCTTCACAGTAGGCAAGGTGTTCTTTTCTTCATAGGCCTTGTTCTTCCTCCTCCAAACATAGCGTTGATCCATGGGCCCAAACAGTTCTAATTTTGTTTCATCAGTCCACAGAACACTATCCCAAAACCTTCTGTGGTTTGTCCACATGACTTTTGGCATACTGCAGTCGACTCTTCTTATTCTTTGGAGACAGCAAGGGGGTGCGCCTGGGAGTTCTGGCATGGAGGCCTTCATTACGCAGTGTGCGCCGTATTGTCTGAGCTGAAACTTCAGTACCCACATCTGACAAATCTTTTCTCAGTTCCTCAGCAGTCACACGGGGACTTTCCTCCACTCTACGCTTCAGGTAGCGCACAGCAGTCGAAGTCAGTATCTTCTTTCTGCCACGACCAGGTAGCGTTTCAACAGTGCCCTTTGCCTTGAATTTGCAAATGATGCTTCCTATGGTCTCTCTTGGTATGTTTAACATCTTTGCAATCTTCTTATAGCCATTGCCCTTCCTGTGAAGAGTAATCACCTCTTCTCTTGTCTTCCTGGACCATTCTCTTGACTTCACCATGTTTGTAACCACACCAGTAAATGTCTAGAAGGAGCTGAGTATCACAGTCATTTTAAAGCTGCCTAATTGGTGCTTATTATGCTTTATTGCTGCTCCGTGACATCCACAGGTGTTTTCAATACCTGATTGAAAACACTTGAATGAACCTCTGTTCTTCAGAGTGGTAGTCTTTAAGGGGTTGAATAATTGTGTCAATGAAGAATTCGCAAAAGAAACATTTACTACTGTATTACAAAACCAATTGATGTCATTTTAGTTGCATATGGTTCTTTAAAAAGTCCTTGTAGGATTTCATTGTGAATACAATTACAAATGTACACTAAATTCCCTAAAACCCTTTACAGCATTGGGGGTTGAATAATTTTGAACACAACTGTATATATATCTATCTTATTATATTATTTGTGTTGTTAACATCTATACATTGTGACATTGTGGTATTGTTTTATTTTTTTACTTATTTTCTTTGCTCTGTTGTCATTGGACACCCTATTTACCCACTGCAGACACACACACACACACCAGACCTCATATATAAATACATACACCAGGGCTGGATATATTTGCATTAAATACATAGTACAGGAGGGGTGGAGTCGCGCCTATTCCCCGATGGGGCGGCTGCAACCACCAAATGTATCCAGCCCAGCAACATGTATAAAACATAACAAGGAGAAAAAATGTCTTCTGCGCTTATTCGCATTATACCGTGTGAAACAAAACGCAATTAGACGCTTTGGTTTCTGTTAATGGCCATTAAAAGATTAAGCTCACCCGCCGAACGTCAAGGCACCTCTAGTGAGGGTGAGTCCTATCCAAAAAATGAAGCCACAGGCTGCTGTGTAGCCAACCATAACTTGCCCATGCTGCTTGTCAGTCATGAGGTAGACTGGTGGGCTTTTATTTAAGCTCCCCTAGAAACAAAATCCGCCTTGAGATCAATAAACAAAGACACGGAACGGAACAGCTGCAATTATGACCTGGCTGGAGGTACATTAAAACATACATAGTACAGGAGGGGTGGGGTCGCACCTATTCCCCGATGGGGCATTTATTTGCATTAAATGTAGGAGCCAGTAAGAAAACATAGAAGCCATCACTGGCGTGCGTAGCCTGTTACATTAGGGTGTGCACCAATGGAAAATGTATTAATTCAAGCCTTATGTTTAGACGATTTTGCTAAAAATACACATTTTTCATTAGCTATAACAAGCATTTACTCAGAGGTACTGTCAGTTTTTATATTATTCATCATGAACCAAATAAGGGACACTGAAATGTCAATGTATGAGATGAAAGAGGACCTCTTCATCTTCACCCAACATTAGGGTGAAGGCACACCAGGCACACCCCCTGCACACACCTATAGAAGCCATCTAGGCAATCATTTAGATGCCAAAGACTGCTTTTACATTGGTGTAAAATAAACTGGAAATTTAGGAGCCAGGAGTAAAATTCTAGGAGCCAGTGGCTACCAGGCTCCTGGCTTTGTCAAGCCCTAGTGTAATTGATTAGATGATGGACAGATAAGTATGAATATCAAGAGTTTGCCTCTTTCACTTGTGGCCATGATTGTATTGAGTCTGTAGTTAGTTTGTTTTCTTTTGCTTTTGAGTAGGATAAATAGTTACAATAAGTAACATATCAAAGCTAATGCAGCCTTTGTTTTTAAAGTGAATTTGCTTTCAGTAGTTTTTCTTTTATGTGTAATAGCTGAAAGAAGATAAAAAGGTTGATGAAAACCTCCACACTTCTTACAGATGTGTTTACTCTGGCATCAGGATACACGGGTGAACTAGCATCCCATAATTACTGCTATAGTAATAACATAGTCTGTAAATTGCATTTGGGAATCTTTGCTAGGGTTGATGACAATTACAGATACTGAGGACCATGGTGATGGCAGCAAATGTTATCTATGCATGTTAAGGATTCTGATTACATGAATTAGGATCTAGCTGACCTAAAACCCACATCTTTTTTTAAAAGTGTGCATGTATATAGAGTATATCTGTATATATGAATAATGTATGATATATACTGTATATCTATAATAGATATACTCTGTTGGTGAGTGATACATTTATTTCCCTTATATTAGGGATGCACTGATACCATTTATTTAAGACCGAGTACAAGTACCGATACTTTTTAAAAGTACTCACCGATACCGAGTACTGATACTTTTATTTAATGTCATGTGACGCTTTTCAATAAATAATTTAGGATTTTGCTGAAAGCCTGTCCTGTTTAAGTTAATATTGCAATCATGGGTATGCCCCTCAGCTCATAGGTATGCCCCCCAGCTCATAGGTATGCCCCCCAGCTCATAGGTATGCCCCCCAACTCATAGGTATGCCCCCACAGCTCATAGATATGCCCCCACAGCTCATAGATATGCCCCCACAGCTCACACATGGATATGCCTCCCAGCTCATGGATCCCCCCCCCCCCGTGACGATACTTACCTTCCTGGGCGCCGCCGGGAATGTCTCTGCGCGTGCGCTCGTTGGAAGGACCCCAGCCGCGACCACGTGGGACCATGTGATCACGGCTGGGGTCCTTCCAACGAGCGCGCGCGGGGAAACTTTCCCGGTGTCGCCCAGGAAGGTAAGTATCATCGCAGAGAGCAGCTGCAGGGCCTGTCTGAATGCTCTATCTGCATTCGGACAGGCCCTGCAGCTGCTCACTGTGTTCATACTTACCTTCCCGGGCGACGCCGGGAAAGTTTCCGCGCGCGCGCTCGTTGGAAGGACCCCAGCCGCGATCACATGGTCCCTCGTGGTCGCGGCTGGGGTCCTTCCAACGAGCGCACGCGCGGAGACATTCTCGGCGGCGCCCAGGAAGGTAAGTATCGCGGAGAGCTCCAGGGGCGGCTGTCCGAATGCCGATAGAGCATTCGGACAGCCGCCGCAGCCCCTCGGATGCTGGCAAGCCGGCTCAATGCCGGCTTCCGGTATCGGAAAAAATATCGGGGGTACTGCACGAGTACCAAGTACTCCTGCAGTACCCAGTATCGGCCCCGATACCGATACTAGTATCGGTATCGGTGCAACCCTATTGCAATGTATGGCCAGAAACCCCATTTAATCCCTGCCTGCACACACCCTGACCACACACAGACACCAGATATACATTCATATATACACACACTGGTCTGGTGGGTATATATGTATCTGATGTATGTGTGTATATTATTTATATATAATATACCCCACAGGCATCAGATACATGTACACCCAACAGACACCAGGCCACAGTGTGTGTGTATATACACATTGCCTCAAGAGTGTGTGTGTGTGTATATATATATAATATATATATATATATATAATATATATATACATACACACACACTTACTTCAGACCTCAGAGTGTGTGTGTATGTGTAATATATATATACACACAAACACACATTGGCCCATTGCAACACCCTCAGTGTGTGTGTATGTGTAATATATATACACATACACTGGACCATTGCAGCCCTCAGTGTGTGTGTGTGTGTGTGTGTGTGTAATATATATACACATATACACACACACATTGGACCAACGCAGCCCTCAGTGTGTATGTGTAATATATATACACATACTGGCCATTGCAGCCCTCAGTGTGTGTGTATGTGTAATATATATACATACACACACACTTGCCATTTTAGACCCCAGACCAGACATGGATCGGCTGTCCGAATGCTCTATCGGCATTCAGACAGGCCCCTGCAGCTGACCGCGTTCATACTTTCCACGAGTGCCGCCGGCAAAGTCTTCGCGCGGCCGCTTGTTGGAAAGCCCCCAGCCGCGATCGCGTTCCATTTCAAATGTTCTGCAAACCTTTTTAAGGGATACTATAGGGTTAAAAATAGAGGAAAATGGAGAAGTTAATCATGAACTGCATTCCTTCATATTTTTAACCCTTTACATAATGTTGAAACTTACCTTAAATCCAGCGCTGGGCTTCCACAATACTGGCCCACTCGTGACATGCTGCTGCTTCCTGCAAACATGTAAGAGTGATGGATGCACAGCAAACATCCAGCCAATCCAGTGGTTCTCAATGACAGAGTTCCCAAAGACCCCATAACTCCGGAACCAAAGTCCAGTGCTCTGGTTATCAGTGGAATTAATCCCCTGCACTCCAAGGGCAGAATCAGTATTCAAGCCCCAATCCCCCTGGTGAGAGAGAGGGACGAGGGAGCACAGGGCAGTGTGACCATTCACATACAATTGAGTGGTCACACCGCATAGAGTGTCCCTTTAATGTTATCTGTTTTCTCATCTTTTTTTTAGTATAGGCAATTCTTACCTGTGAAAATGAGTATGTTTTGTAATTGCTCCCGTGTGTTCTGCTCTCTCCATCACTTTGTAAGGTAACTAACAATGTGCTCAACAAGATGAAGCATATGCCTTACATACAATGATAAAAATAAATATAATAAATATGTAGCGTGACTATGGAATGTCCCAGTTTAATGCCAACAGACTGTTGATGCAGATATGATACCAAACTATGGCCTTGTGGTAATCAAAGTGGCCCTCATTATCCTTCAATAAGAATGGATAAATAAAAATCTACATACAAATTTGGGATAAGTGGGAACAAGAGGGAACGTACGTATGAGTCATGATTTTCCTAAAGTTGATAGTCATTTAACATCTATATTTCATATTTTGTCTGGACATGGAGGTTTTCTTTGCATAATCTCTTTAATGGTATTAAAAGTATCTTTGTTTGCAAAGTGACTATACAAGTACTCAAACCTGTTATCAAGTGATGATTATTACGATTGGCTTCCATTATTGAGCTGGACTTGTAAGCATGTGATTGTCCTGAGCCCTTTCATGTGATATTGTTAGGGGTCTGAAATCCCACTTAAGGGAGGATGATGCAGTTGGTGGGAACCTTTGCTCCTGAAACAATCTATCGTTATTTAACCCCTTTACTAAAAAAAGATTGAGTGTTCTCCTCTTCAGAAGCACCTGCTGGTGTGCCGATATTGGGCCCTATTGGATAGTTGTTAGGATAACACATAATGGCCCCTATTACAATCCTCGCACAGCGCTTTTGCGTGAGGACAAAACCATTTGCGCGGAACGTCGTATTACGACATTCGCGCAAACTATGCGCGTTAGCGTCTACCACGAATGACCCTGCGCGAACCCGGCGCAAGTGCGTGCGCGCATCCCATACTTACCATTGTCAGCGCGAATGCGTTCGAGCGGATGGATTACGATCTTCGCAACGTCGTACGAACGACGTTTGCGTGAAGTATCGTAACGTCTTTGAAAACCTGGTGTTAACTTACAATTTGAACGTTCTGGCCAAAACGAAATGAACCTGCTCAAAAAAAAAATACAGCACAGTACAGTTACACATTCTACACATACCCACACAGTAAAATTAATAAATTGTTTAATTTTTTATTTTTGTTGCAGCACATATACGCAGATTGACTTTGACAGGCGCAACAACCGAAACCTAGCAAATAGAAATTTATTCTGATTGGCTGAATCCCGTGAAAAAACAGTCTGCCCACCGATTCCTGCACGCAATGGTCATTTGCGCCCGGCTTTGCGCGTCGGATTTGCGCTCGAAAAAACATGAAGGCTGAAAAACTGTGCTCAGATCGTAATAGCGCGCAAATTAACGCGGTAACGTTTTTTTGCGTGCGCAAAAAAAATTGCGCTGTGCGAGCGCATTTGGACGAAGATTGTAATAGGGGCCAATGTCTCCTGTAGTTATATTATCGCTGGAAATGATAATCCACTCTTGCTGCAAACTGGCCTTGCAGCTCAAGTGATCCAATTCCTTGTGTACGGATAATGTAAATTAACATCTCCTTACTTAGTATAGGAGGCGTTAATTTACGCTTACAAATGGAAGAGCAAACTATTCCATTGTAGCTTGTTCTTCCACCCGGGAGACAGTACTTCACTGTAAAATACTGTCTCCTCGAAGCTGGTGTTAAGTGATTTCTCCATTTGCAAAATCACTTAATACTCTGACCTACTCTGACCTAAGCCCTCCAGAAATCTCTCCTCACATCCCTTGGTGGAGAGGGCGGCGAGTTCTGCCACTTCCTCTCCCAAGGAGAAGAGTGAAACTGGGAACAAATAGTTCCTAGTCTCCCACCACTATTCCTTTGGCATGCTTCATGATATTTTGAGAGTGAGATCATGCAGAGCTTGCGGCTCGAACGTGCAGAGCTCCATAGAGAACCACTGCTGGTATCGGCCTGCCCAGCGCTTTGTTCCGGGGCCAGGCGCTATCAAAGCTCCTACCCCTGAATAGCTGCGCTACAACTGAGAAGCTGAGAAAAATTTGCAGATGCAGATTTTGTTACTTATCGTCTCCTTTTTAGCAAAAACTACAGAATAGGGCACATTGACTTTACTCAGTTTGGTTAAATTCTGGAGCAATACAATTGAGTTTTGTTTATTGCAGACAAGATTTGTTTGAAAATGTGCTCCAGAATTACCCACAAAGATTTAGCACCTTAGGCATGACAGCCAAGGTGCTAAAACAGTTTGAATAGCTGGAACTCTGTGATGAAAACATAGATTCCCCAATAATTTAGCACGGAGCCCTAGCTACAGTAGCCCCTTTTGGCCAGCAGATGGTGATGTCTGCCTATCAAATAGGGCTACTACAGTAATAAATATAAATTGTTAGTATTTGCAATAATTTATTTTACTGTATACTTAATGAAACTGGGTTCTGCCAGTGGGTTATGGAAGAATCACTTGATTTTAAAGAGTTTGAAGTACCTGTTAGTGTTTGATACAATTTTTGATGTTAAAAGTTTGTTTACTAATAAGAAACTGCTTAATCTATTTTAGCTTGATATTATTACTATCACTTATCATTATTATTTTTTCCTAGGGGCAGTCTTGTGATTTTTGCTCTTCTGACGACCCCAATAAAGCTCATCCGATTTCCAATGCAATTGATGGAACTGAGAGATGGTGGCAAAGTCCTCCACTATCCTTGGGGTTACATTACAATGAAGTAAATGTAACAGTAGACCTTGGGCAGGTGAGTATGTACCTGATGCATTCAGTAATGTGGATGTGTACTTGCCTTCCATTGCACAAATGTATGTAAATATTCAGTTCACATAATATTGAGGGGTGTGATTGTCTAGTCCAGCGGTTCCCAACCGCGGTCCTCAAGTACCCCCAACAGGTCAGGTTTTCCAGATAGCTTAAACACAGCACAGTTGATATGATTTGCTGCTCAGTGATTGCTGGATTCAGTCTCCATTTCCCTAAGACAATCCTTAAAACCCGGCCTGTTAGGGGGACTTGAGCACTGCAGTTGGGAACCACTGGTCTAGTCATATCAATATATTTGATTAAAATGAATATTAACACAGAATATTACTTCCACTCTATGTACTAACTCTCCTCATGCAACACAAATCTCATTTTTTTACAACAGAGTTCCCATTTTTTAAACTATGTATGTTTCAATGTATATCCATGAATTTCTTTTTATGTGAATCGTGGAAACCTATGTTTTGTATTAATGGGTAGAGAAAAAGTTGATTGACAGTCAGTGACTGCTATATCTGGGCCAGGTAGCCATATCATTTTAGCTGTGGCTGATAGTGATAGATTTCTAAGGCTGGGGTCAGATGAGCGTTTTGCAGAGCAGAAGGAACGTCCGTGAGAGTGGATGTTCCTTCCACTCTGCCGCCTGCCTGGCCGCCTCGCTGAGCGCAGTTAGTGCGCTCAGTGCTGCAAGGCTCCATCCTCCTATGGATGATGTTGCTTTGCAGCCCCATTGAATGCGCATCGTAGCCCTTTGACGGGGAGGCTTTCAGAATGTCTGCAGCACGCCCGCTGTAGCACACGCAATTAGTGCGTTCGCTACAGCATGTGGCCGGCCCCATCGAAGCGTCACAATGCTGCGACGGATGCCAAGAGGCACGTCAGTAGGGGCACACATAATGCACTCGTCTGACCCAGGCCTTACTATGGGTCCTATTCCAATGACTCAAGCCGCCATTACAATCTTGTCGCAAGCTGTGCTTGCTCGTCACAATTATTGGCGGGTCACTGTACATTAACCACTCCTATTTTTTGTATAGGAGCTGTTTTTGTTCAGCAAGAGAACAGGAAGCTTTTCTATGAGCAAGAGCAGAATACGATCCTATGTTTGTTACAAATCTGTAGTTGGTTGGTTTTGCAAAATGTGTAATGGAGTAAATGGTGTCATTGGTCACAGACCAGTGTATTGGTGTATGTTTGTTGCTAGGATATGCTTTTTTTCTTGGATATGGCTCATAGAACTGTTTTAGATCTCCCTGTAAACTTAGTGACCTTAGTACTTTACCGCACCATAATGTAGATAAGTTTTATGTCTGTGCTAGTAAAGCCATCCAGTAAAACAGGTCATAGATATGTTCACAGAGTGTAGCATAGAGCAATGGTTCTCAACCCTGTCCTCAGATCCCCCTAACAGGCCAGGTTTGCCAGATATTTGAAGCACAGCACAGGTGATATGATTTGCTGTTCACTGGTTGCAGGATTCAGTCTTCATTTCCCCGAGGTAAACCTTAAAACCCGGCCTGTTAGGGGGACTTGAGGACAGGATTGGGAACCACTGCCATAGAGTACTGTGAAGGCAGGTAACTCAATCAGGGGTCAAGTTTAAAAAAATAAGTGTGGGAACTTAGTTCCTGCTTAACTTGACCCCTGCATATATAGCATAAGTATGACAATACAGCAGTATGCTATGTAAAATCAGAATGTTAATGGAAATATAATATTACATTGAAGCCTATTGTTGGTTATTTTTCCAACCGTTGCTCTTTATTTATTAATAATAATAATAATATAAAAAAATATTAAATGAAGGGTAATTAACCCTTTTAATATCAAAATGTAAAATGGTTTTGCAGTGAAAAATTTAAATTAGCTTATAAAACCCCTTTTCCATAGTTTTCTAACGCAACATTAGTGTCAGGGAGAAATATCTCCTGTCTTCATGTATTTCTGTGAAGAAGCTACAAGCAGGAGCCCCCACACGCTATAACCAGTGGCGTCACTAGGGTTGGTGTCACCCGGTGCGGTAACTTATGGTGTCACCCCCCCGAGTTTTACGTTTTTTTTTTTAAACTACTCTTACTCCTAAATCAGTACTCCCATATAACACTGAATGCTCATACACACGGCGCACATTACTGTGAGGTTTATTGCTGTGGAGCTCTCTCATATGCTCACACAAATTTTTGCCAACTGCCAGCAAGTACGGTGCCTGTTCAAAGGCAGTGAAAGCACACATGGATATATATTGCCCCCAGCAGCTCTGGATATATTGCCCCCAGCAGCTCACCCATGGATATATATTGCCCCAGCTCACATATGGATATATTGCCCCAGTTCACAGTTATATATTGCCCCCAGCAGCTCACCCATGGATATATATTGCCCCAGCTCACATCTGGATATATTGCGCCTCAGCTCACATATGGATATATTGCGCCTCAGCTCACACATGGATATATTGCGCCTCAGCTCACACATGGATATATTGCGCCTCGGCTCACACATGGATATATTGCGCCTCAGCTCACACATGGATATATTGCGCCTCAGTTCACACATGGATATATTGCCCTAGACCAGCTCACACATGGATATTGCCCCAGCTCTCATTGATACTGCCCCCAGCACACATGGATATGCCCCAGCTCTCATGGATATTGCCCCAGCTCCTCTCATGGATATTGCCCCATGGATATTGCTCCTCTCATGGATATTGCCCCAGCTCCTCTCATGGATACTGCCCCAGCTCCTCTCATGGATATTGCCCCAGCTCCTCTCATGGATATACTGCACCAGCTCCTCTCATGGATATACTGCCCCAGCTGCTCTCATGGATAATGCCCCAGCTCCTCTCATGGATTTTGCCCCAGCTCCTCTCATTGATATTGCCCCAGCACATGGATATGCCCCAGCTCATGGATAATGACCCCAGCTCATGGATACTGCCCCAGCTCATGGATATACTGCCCCAGCTCATGGATACTGCCCCAGCTCATGGATATACTGCCCCAGCTCATGGATATACTGCCCCAGCTCATGGATACTGCCCCAGCAGCTCATGGATATTGCCCCAGCTCATGGATATACTGCCCCAGCTCATGAATACTGCCCCAGCAGCTCATGGATATGCCCCAGCTCATGGATAATGGCCCCAGCTCATGGATATTGCCCCAGCTCATGGATATACTGCCCCCAGCACATGGATATACTGCCCCAGCACATGGATATACTGCCCCAGCAGCTCGTGGATATTGCCCCAGCTCATGGATAATGCCCCAGCTCATGGATATTGCCCCAGCTCATGGATATTGCCCCAGCTCATGGATATGCCCCAGCACATGGATAATGCCCCCAGCTCATGGATAATGCCCCCAGCTCATGGATATACTGCCCCCAGCTCATGGATATACTGCCCCAGCTCATGGATATACTGCCCCAGCAGCTCATGGATATGCCCCAGCTCATGGATACTGCCCCAGCTCATGGATTTGCCCCAGCACATGGATATTGTCCCAGCTCATGGATACTGCCCCAGCTCATGGATATACTGCCCCCAGCTCATGGATATTGCCCCAGCTCATGGATATACTGCCCCAGCTCATGGATATACTGCCCCAGCAGCTCATGGATATTGCCCCAGCTCATGGATATACTGCCCCCAGCTCATGGATATACTGCCCCAGCAGCTCATGGATATACTGCCCCAGCAGCTCATGGATATACTGCCCCAGCAGCTCATGGATACTGCCCCAGCTCATGGATACTGCCCCAGCTCATGGATTTGCCCCAGCACATGGATATTGCCCCAGCTCATGGATATTGCCCCAGCTCATGGATACTGCCCCCAGCTCATGGATATTGCCCCAGCTCATGGATATGCCCCAGCTCATGGATATTCCCCAGCTCATGGATACTGCCCCAGCTCATGGATTTGCCCCAGCACATGGATACTGCCCCAGCTCATGGATATTGCCCCAGCTCATCGATGTTGCCCCAGCTCATGGATACTGCCCCCAGCTCATGGATATGCCCCTGCTCATGGATATTGCCCCAGCTCATGGATACTGCCCCAGCTCATGGATACTGCCCCCAGCTCATGGATATGCCCCAGCTCATGGATATTGCCCCAGCTCATGGATATTGCCCCCAGCTCATGGATATTGCCCCAGCTCATGGATACTGCCCCCAGCTCATGGATATGCCCCAGCTCATGGATACTGCCCCAGCACATGGATATGCCCCAGCACATGGATATGCCCCAGCTCATGGATATGCCCCAGCTCATGGATATTGCCCCAGCTCATGGATACTGCCCCCAGCTCATGGATATTGCCCCAGCTCATGGATATGCCCCAGCTCATGGATACTGCCCCCAGCTCATGGATACTGTCCCAGCTCATGGATACTGCCCCCAGCTCATGGATATGCCCCAGCTCATGGATACTGCCCCCAGCTCATGGATATTGCCCCAGCTCATGGATATTGCCCCAGCTCATGGATACTGCCCCAGCTCACAGATATATTGCCCCAGCTCATGGATACTGCCCCCAGCTCATGGATATGCCCCAGCAGATGGATATGCCCCAGCAGCTCATGGATAATGGCCCCAGCTCACCTCCGCTGTGTGTTTGCTCCCTCTCTGCGTCCGGCGGCGTACAGCTTGGGCGCTCGCCTGGGGGAGCCACGTGACCAGCTGCGATTGGCTGGTTACGTGTTTCCCCCAGGCGAGCGCCCATGCTGCACAGCTTCGGACGCTCGCAGGGAGCGAACACGTGGCGGAGGGTGAGACACCCGCCCTTAGGGTGACGATGTCACCCTAAAGGCGGGTGTCACCTGGTGCGGGCCGCACCCCCTGCCCCCACGTAGCGACGCCCCTGGCTATAACGAAACGTTCATCAAACTTTACTGCTGCAATTCAACAGCCATAGAGAGGGAGGAATACAGGGAGAGCTCTGGAGTCACTCAACTACTGACATCACCCCCTCTGAGAGCAATTACTGTAGCGAGCGGTCTCAGACAGGCAGCTGATGGATTGGATCTGCTCATGCAAGCGCAGCAACAATCCATGATTCTGTGCAGATGTTACAGAACTTGCATACTCATGTGCAAGTCCCACAGTGGTGCGCAATTTGCGGTTCCTACACTGTGTAAAAATGCAATTTGCGTTTCAGGAAGAGCTGCATGTGGCGAGGGAGAACAGGCGTGCAAAAATCAACCAAAAAGAAGAAAAAAATTTTTTTTATTTTTTTTATATACAGTGCACATGTACCGTTATGGTACGTAATTTGCGGTTCAGACGCTACGCGATTGCATAGGAGCGAACGTTGTTTAGAAAAGCTTCAGCGACTTCCAGGTTTGGGAGTCCCTGAAGCTTAAGTGGAGGAGCTGATCGCGGCGATGGACAGATGGACAAAAGGGGAGTAAAATCAACAGGAATAAAAACATATATATAAATAATTGGGCAGAGTTAATTATTTAAAGGCAAAAAAGGGAAATCTATCTCAACATAACAATCTTTATGCAAAATTGCTATTTCACCCTATTTAAGAGTTAACTACTGTATATGTAGTGTATATACTCATGTTTCAAATAAATGTTATGATAAAAAAAATTTCAACAAGAGCTTGGTAGTTAAATAAAAGGGTTAAACATAATATTCAGCCCTGAAAAAATCCCTGCTGTGTTGAGACATAATGAGCATGTGCATTTTATGGTGTCTAATAAACCTACCTTGCTGGTGTTCTGGTTTATTTTCTATATGACCTATAGTTACCTTTCTCATTTACTGATATAACTGATGGTAAATCTAGTAATTTATAAGCAAGAGTTTATAATTCTGTGTGTGTTTGTGTGTATTTTGGTGGTTCACACTGCTGTGTTTTAGCTTCTGATCTGCCATAAAATAAAATGTTTTAGATTTACGGAGTTTCTTCAGGGACGCACAAAATTTCCCACATCTGTTTTGAGGTAGAACTCATGACACAAATCTCTAACACTTGATCAGACTGCAGGAAATTTTGTGTTGTGTGATCTGTCTTCCTGATGGATAATAAACCTGTCATTATAATTTTAGATAGTGATTTTCAGCACTGACTTACACATATTTCAATTCATCATCTATTGCCTCTCGCTGTTCTGGTCTCCATTCTCTTGTGGCCAGTTATGTTTCTTTTTGTGTGAAAACGTGAAAAAGTTATTAAAAAAGTATACTGCACTGGCGTCTTATGTAATTTTGATGTGATCTGTTGGCAAATACAGTATAATTTCATATTCGTTATTAGACAGAATCTCCTGAATCATTTTTACCCCCTTCTTTTCTCCTGGAAATGTTTAGAAGTAAAACACTAAGGCCGGTGTCACACGAGCGCACTTGAGAGCGGAAGGAACGTCCGTGAGAGTGGACATTCCTTCCATTCGGATGCCCATGTGGCCACCTCGATGAGCGCAGTTAGTGCACTCAGTGTTGAAAAGCTTGATCCTCCTATGGAGGAACGCGCTTTGTAGCCTCGTCCTACGTCCGTCGTAGCTTTTTGACAGGGAGAGTTTCAACGGGTTTGGGTCGTAATCCCTACAACCAGGTTCCCTAATGCCAAAATCCCGACGGCCAACTTCCCTACACAGACAACTCCCTGACAGGCAACTTCCAGACATCGAAAATCCCAGCGGCTAACACTAACCCTACTCCCTAATCTTCTAAACCTAGCCCTAACCCCCCTAAACCTAGCCCTTACCCTAACCCCCTAAACCTAGCTCTAACCCTAACCCCCTAAACCTAGCTCTAACCCTAACCCCCTAAACCTAACTCTAACCCTAACCCCCTAAACCTAGCTCTAACCCTAACCCCCTAAACCTAGCCCTAACCATAATCCCCTAACCCTAACCCTAATCCTAATCCCTTAAACCTAGCTCTAACCCTAACCCCCCTAAACCTAGCCCTAACCCTAACCCCCTAAACCTAGCCCTAACCCTACCAAACCTAGCCCTAACCCATACCCCCTAAATCTAGCCCTAACTCTAACCCCCTAAACCTAGCCCTAACCCCTTAAACCTAGCCCTAACCCCCTAAACCTAGCCCTAACCCCCTTAAACCTAGGGTTAGGGTGTTAGTATTAGGGTTAGCCGCTGGGATTATGGATGTCTGGAAGTTGGCCGTGTAGGGAAGTTGGGATGTCCGGTACTTGTTCTGTCTGGAAGTTGGCCGTTGGGATGTTGGCATTAAGGAACCTGGCTGTATGGATTTTATCCAGCACTCGGTTTCAACACATCTGGTGTAGTGCGCATGTTACACCGTGTGGTCCTCCCCATCAAGCCGTCAGCAAGCTGCAACGGACGCAAGGAGGAGGCGCCACACAGACGCACACTGCAGCCTTACAAGAACATAACAAGTAATCGTACCTTCCATCAGTCCTACTTTAAGCAGGTCAGTTACAATTTTTTGGCACTATCACACACCGTTTTCTGGAATGCCCATACCTTTTGGGGTCATGCCATCCCCAACCATGTCCTTTTCTCTACCTGCCAATGTTAGGAACAGGGGGTCAAGTCGAGGCGGAACACTATTCCGCCACTATTTTTGCAGAGGGAACTCCCTTTAGGTGCACACAATGTAAAGCTTTTACTTTTTTTTTTTGAGAAAGTATTTTACCAGGAAGGATACATTGAGATTTCTCTCGTTTTAAAGTATGTCCTGGGTGGCGAGTATGTACTGTTAAGTGTCTTGCCCAAGGACACTTACTTAGCTGTCAATAATACATTTTCTCATTAAGTCACAAGAAATATAAAGATATACATCACAATTGTCATGATTCTCTAAGACCCAGCCTAAGTTCCATTGTTCCCATACTCTATAAAGCTTATATTCGGTTTTCATTCTTATGTTTCCATCCTAAGTCACAATAAATATGTGATTTATCATATATTTTCACTAAATTCCCTTATATATAAACTATATAGATGAGTGTGCGTTTGTGTTAAGTGCGAAATGATAATTGCTAATTGGAGGACAGAAATTTTGAGTTCCCACGGTTATCTTTTTAGGACTTGACTAGTGGATATGAGGTAGGATGTAATGGATATAAAAGGGTTAATTACTAACCAAGACAGGGGTCTACAGGGTAATCCAATCCCCTTGCTTGATGTGCCTAGAGGGTGTCAGCTATACCCTCCTGATGAGGCCTAACAAGGCCGAAACGATCGTCGGGGGTTGCTGCACCTCTCGTGCAGGGATGACGTCCTTGGCAGTCATCACTGGCCACCCTTTCTGGGTGAGAGCATGCTGATTTGCATATGAGGCAGTTGTCTCTGTAGTGGCACAATCGAGCTAAAACCTTGTGAGGCCACTAGTGCCATTGCTCGTTCTCAGAACCCTCATAAACCTTTCGGTTTCTTAATTACTAATCATTCTTAATCATTGAAAGAACAGTGGATTTAGTACAGAAATGTCAGGGAGGTATGGTTCCAAATCACACAAACCATCAAAACTGTCACGTTTTCCACGTTCCAACCCTGTCCCCCTGCCCTCTGTATTCCTCATGTCTATTTTCCCATGTGTTTCTATGTTGCCTTTCCCTGGGATGCAGCTCAGGGGTTAAGTGTCTGCCTGTTAAGATCTGCTGTTAGTGATATGGGCTGATCACTTCCCTATTTAAAACCATGGGCCCATATCACAATGCTCTGGCATTGGTTCACTACAGTCTTAGTTTTGCTCCTGAGAGCTTCCTGCTATTTCTGTCTGATCAAGGTTAAGTTTATGTTTATTGTTTACCCTATTAATTTAGTCCATCGGTCTATTGTTTCTTTGGTATCCCAGGTCCCAGCTTATGTCTTGTGTTTTACATGTTATCAGTTTTAGTGTTTCTCCTTTGCCTAAGTTTCATGTTCTGACTGATCTCATGGTTTTGACCCTCTGGCCAGGCTGACGGATTTTCTGGTGGTGTATCCCCGCTTCGGCATAGGGTAAACATTTTGGTTTTGACTCCTGACTTTCTCAATGACTTTCCCTTCTGGACATCCTTGACTGTACCGTGTATATTTATATATTTCTGTTTCGAGGTCTGCCCTCCTGTTTGGTAAATTCACCTACCGTCCCTAGGGCCCTTGTATTTACTATCACTCTGGTTTGAGTCCCAGTCGCAGGGCATCCTGTTTTGTTGTTGTATCCCTGCTGGCCACGAGCTTGTGATTGTAGTCCTGCCCTGCAAGTTGTGGAGTATAACTCCTTCTAGTATCTGTGTTCATCCTAGCACTCTGCACGGCTACAAAGGTAAACTTTTCTATCAGAGCAGATCCGGCCACTCTAAGGTCCGGTCTATCAGAATAGGGCTTCTTGGTATAGCCGTGCAGAAGTCTCCAGTTTCTCCTCTGTTTATATATACAGTAGATCTATTGTTGTTGTGTCGTGGTATCTCTGCTTATAGGGGCTTTTCCTGTACTAGGGCCTTATTCGGCGCATGCCCGGTACCGCCACTGAGACTTACCGTGACAAAAACAAAAGGTGAATGCAGTTCAGGCAATTTATACCCAGTTCCTTCACATTGCCAGATGGTATTCAGTCAGTTGAAAAGATTTTCATTATAATATAGGAACTTAAAAAAAAAGTAGTTAATCACTATGCACCATTGTGGCAGGGAAGTTCACTGTTCTAGCAAACAATGGTAAAAATCATCATTGTTGCAACTGCTGTGAAGTTGAAGAAAACGTCAACACTGGCAGACGTAGTTGATGCCAACAACTGTACCACCATTACTGTCACTTTCACTGTCCATGATCCAACATAGTTCAAGGAAGTTTGCCCGACTAAATCTGCCGTTCTTTTAATGAGAGGTGAATAACCCCTAAAAGCGACACACTCATATATATCAACTCAGAAAAAGAAGAAAAGAGAAGTACATAGCATAATACCGAAATAAAAAAAATATTTATTCACATGACCTACAAATTCAAAAATGCTGTCATCAGGCTTATTTCCATGGCGACAGTATAACAGTACTCCATAAATCTTTTCCCTCAAGGCTGGGGCAAATAAATATCTCTCAATACAATCACAATAGTAAAAACAATAGCCAGTATGAGAGAAACACCGTGGAATAAGAGAAAAGAAATGAATATGAATCTATTAAAGCGCACAATATAAAACAAATAAATTAGCAAAACGTCTGCCATGTGTTGTGCATTGCTTCCCGGACTTTCTTATGGGCCAGTAGGCCAGCAGGGATACTGGTAAGACCTCACTTGGAGTACTGTGTGCAGTACTGAAGACCGTATCTCCAGAAGGATATAGACATCTTAGAGAGAGTTCAGAGAAGGGCTACTAAAATGGTGTACGGCTTGAAGGAGAAAAGTTACCAGGAAAGGCTTAATGATCTTAACATGTACAGCTTGGAAAAAAGACGAGACAGAGGAGATATGATAGAAACATTTAAATACGTAAAGGGAATCCACAAGGTAGAGGAAGGGAGTATATTTAAAAGGAAACAAAGTAGCAAAACAAGAGGACATAGTCTTAGATTAGAGGGGCAAAGGTTTAAAAGTAACATCAGAAAGCATTATTTTACTGAGAGGGTGGTGGATACATGGAACAGCCTTCCAGTTGAAGTGGTAGAGGCCAAAACAGTGATTGAATTTAAGCAGGCATGGGATAGGCATAAGGCTATCCTAAACAAAAGATAAATCCAGGTAAAGTATCCATGTAATTGGGCAGACTAGATGGGCCGAAAGGTTCTTATCTGCCGACATTTTCTATGTTTCTATGTGTACCTTCTCTGGAGCTGGAGCTAACAGGTACCATTACATCACTTTGTTCTTCGGTTGAAGTACATTTAAAATATGCCATATTACTATATTATTATGTTCTGATCATTTAAAACAATCACAACCAGATCTGTAATTAAAACACAAAGTGGTCTTGTTGTGTGCTTTATTATTTTTGTGGTTTTGTCATATGGATTGTGATGGGTTGAGTGTAAAATATACAGCTATAAAACATCAATAAAAGAAGCCAACAAATCCAGATCTTGACGACTGACTAATTTATACAAATCCACCCAGATAAATGTGCGTACAGAACAGGTCTGGACAGAATCAGACACGCATGAATCACGCAAAATTTTATCGGATTGGCTTTTCAGAATGCCAATCTGAATGGCATGAACTGTAGCATTGGCATTCATATTATGTGGATTGTCCATACCTTCTTTCTTTACACATAGTTTTATATGCAGACTGGACCCTATTCCAGAACAACTAATAACAAGAACAGTGCAATACACAATCTTATTCCTTTTTGATATAAGGGCTGATGCTCTTCTCCTTTAGAGAATTTTCACATCTTTAATGTAGATTATTATTTAGAGAATTTTTCTAAAATTTGTACTTGGGTGGAGATTTGTAATTGCCTATTGTGGGTGCTTCAAAATTACAAATAAAACACATAGGGCACTATCACCTGGCGTGAACTCTGCCTCACCAGTCTCATAAACAAAAGTAAAATGTCCATATATGTTAAAAAAAATCCCAATAAAACACCTACAGATTAGAGGTTTGACCACCCTATCAAGCATTTTTAAAAATATTTTTGTGAGGTTTTTGTTTTGCCTTTACACTATTATGTCTTCCCCTGTGAGATTGCCTTTAAGTAGGCAGGTGGGCTTAATGATTTTATGACCATTTTAAGATAATTAAAAATCTTGTTGAATCTGTAAGTATTTATGAGGGATCTTCGAGCACATATGGAAATTTTTATTTTGTGTATTAGCTATTCGTGCTGTCTACATGTTGTACTCAACAGGATTAGTGGACGCACTCTGTTCTTGAAGCTCACCTGTTGTCCAGAACAGCAAGTCCCTGCTATTATATCCCAATTTATTGAGAATATCAATAATAAAAGAAAATTTAACATATGAATTTATGCTTACTGTGATGTTTAGGCATTTGTATTTTTTATGTGAGATTATCCGTGTTTAAAAAAAAAGAGATGTGTGTTTCGTTTCATTCCGAATCAAAATTTGGACGAAATTTTCTCGCTTCGTATTTCAGAAGTGCTTCCGAAATACGAATCGGTTCCATCTGAAATAAAACGACTCGATTCAAACCGAAACGAAGAGAAAACAAAACAGTATAAAACAAATTGATTTCGTTTTTACTGATCAATTCGTTATACTGTTTTACTTAAACTCGGCACCTCATCCCTGTCTATTGGCCCTGGTGCTGAATCTGTTGTATTATTTAGCACCATGGGCCATGGATAGTGCCATGGTGCCATTCGGTGTGATTTGGCGGCAGTGAAATTCCCCATGGAGAAGTAATGGTCAATCTATTCAGAGAACGTGAACAGCACTGAAATGTCAGTGAAATGCCCTGATTTTTGGTGGTTCGTTCGACAGCTTTAAAAAGGCGAATCCCTTAAGTTTCAATGTAAAAAATATTCCCCGTTTTTATTAAATGTTTATTTAACATTTTTTTTTTCACTTGCAGCAAAATGTCTCTTTATTTTTTTATTAGGGTTTTTTAGGCATTTTTCTGAATTTTTTGGTGAAATCTTTGGATTCCCAACTTATTTTAAAGCAACGAGGGTTTTTTTCTTTGCCGAATTCAGCAATTTTTTTTCTTTCCTTCAGTTTGGCTGCATTTTGCGGGGACTGTCTATGGTGCTGAAACCTATTCAGTACCAAGAACAGCAGCTATTCTTGGTGCTGAAACCTATTCCGCACAATGGATTGCAGCTCTCCGGTGCTCCGGAAGGGCTGCTGCCCTTGGTACAGAATAGGTTTCAGCACCATGAATAGCAGCTGTCATTGGTACTAAATAGGTTTCACCGCCAAAGACAGGAGGATTAGGTATCTTTTTTTTTACCATAATTTAAGTAATTAAATCATCATATCACATTACGAAATAACTTATAAAAAATGAAATAACTAATAAAAACGAAAAACAAAGTGATACAAAAAACAAATTACCAATAAAAACGAAACAACAAATCAATCTGAAATACGAATTATCGATTGTTCGAACCAACCCGCAATACGAATCAAGACAACATAATGACTGCACAGAAACGAACTGAAAAACGGAACGACGCAATACAAAATGAATTTTTCCATTGTACACATATCTATTTAAAACCACTTGTGGCTACCTGGGGTTTGAAAGCAGTGAAACGCGTAAGTTCGCATGGTATCTGTTCCCTCCATACGGATGCTTCTGTAAAAAGCTAACATCGTGCCTTTTACCTAGTTTTAGTTAAACATTGCTTTGAAATATAATACAGAAGCAAAAAATAATACATAAAGCACAAGTAATAAGATATATGGCATTAAAGGTTATGTTGTAATTCTGCCGAGCTAAGCTATTCAAAACAGACATAATGCCAAGTGACAATATAGACGTGCGATGAATACATGGGAAATTCCACAAATAAAAGAGTATTAAATTCTTCAGGTATAGTTTAAATAGATTTTGTAGAAGCAAAGTTCATTAAACCGAGATAAATAGTCTTCTCCCATAAGCTCAACGTTTTAGTAGTATAAGCCATCGTGTTCTGTATGCTTATTGAAAATGCTGTATGATTATTTTTCCTTTCCAGTGTAATCCTAAAATTGCTAATTGTAGATTAACATGGGTGCTGTTAAAGCTGCAGCTAAAGGTCCATTCCCCCAACATGGGCTCAGGGAAAAGTTGACTTTTATGGCATCAGCTGACTCCAAGATAGAGTGGGATGTGTTGCTGTCTTTAGCGTATGGGTAGAATAATCCATAAATAAGAATAAACTGCAATAAAGGCAGAGGAGAAATTAACAATGGCTTCGGCTCTGATGGAAGATGGAAGGGGCGGAGCCACAATAAACTTTATTCACATCTGAATTGTTAACATACCTTATGAGAGCACTCTCAACAATATCTCAACAGGATAGGTAGGACAACGCTGTAATGGAGGTGAAATAAATGGAGGTGAAATTAATTTGGTGTCTATAGTACTGTAAGAGATACCCTCTCATTGGGTTAATTTGATAATTTTAAGGAGAGTTATAAGAGCTGTACAAGTATGAATTATTTTATTTTAATTTATTTAATCTTTAAAATTATGCTATTGATGTGTCCTGGATGGGATAAGGATTAACGGGTATTCTAGTGGGTTGTAAAATAAGTCCTTTTTCAGGGCCCTGTTCCAATCGAGTTGTTAAGTATATTCCAGCCAATCAGGAAGTCTTCATGAGGTCCAATGGACTCTAGGAGACGATACCAATCTGCTAGTTTAATGTTGTAGGTTACCCCCTTCCATGTCAAGCCATTAACATAGCAGCTCTCTCATAAAAGATCTGGTAATAGCTAGCTGCCTCGCACTAACTTCACCTGTTAGCAAGTCCCTATTCGTGCAGTCTTTAGGATGCTGTATACTCAACTTGTGATGTTATCTTCCTTCTCCAGAACAGGGGAGGTAGGTGTCAGTTACTTTGTTCAGTGTTGAGGAGGGTGTAGGAGGACTGTGATCACTTTTACAGAAGGAGGATAAAAAATGCATAATATGCAGACTATTTGACCAACCAGATTAATAATGTCATTATTTGACAAGCTTTTTCAGTGATTTAAAGAGAATCCCAAAGTAGCTTACGATAGACAACATATATTTAAGGTACAACGAAACACCTCAAAAAATGATCTTTAATGGTTTGATTGCAAAACCCTATTTGTTTCTCCTTGCCCCAGTCCAACCCTCACCAGCCTTCTGATACAGGGGTCAGTATTTACGAACATTCCGCACTCGCGTCAGTGTCGTGGCCATGGAGAAAAACTGCTGAAGAGTATTTCTATTTTCAGGCTAGTAACAATGAATATGTTCAGGGAACTTTGTGTGCACTGACCGTAGCTTACCTTGTAGGCGTGTGCGAAATGCTTCTGCAGCGCTTATAAATGGTTTATAATCTGGCAGCAGGAGACAGAATGAAGTGTAAGGGCAATGTGAATGTTGCACGTCTCCTTATAAAAGCAAACTCAAGTAAGAACAAGAATCTTGAATGGGACATTTGCTTTTTTGCGGTTTTGGCTCTGTGCCTTTCCATTTACAAATTCAATACCGCTGGGTATAGCCGCGTAATAAGGTCACTGTTTGAAATGACTGCTGAGAGGTGCATTACGCAAGTACTTGCTGTAAACTATTTCTATTTAAATTTAGTTATTTAGTACTGGAGCTATGTGTTTATTTCCTTTAGGTACAAACCTGAAAAAATGTTTCATTTATGGCGAATTCTATAGTTTGGATTAAACCAAAAGCATGTGTAAACAAGCTGAAACCTCAATTTTCTTCATTTATAAAAAGACGAATAATAGAGCTCAAAAAAGTATAATCAGAGTGATTGTTTGTTGTAAAATGTTTTAGATTTAAATTGAATTAAATTGAGCCCCTAGTACTGGAATACTAATGGAGAGTACCGGAAGTTTTCTTTTGAGGGGTTTTCTTATATACTGCTTTACATTTTTGCCTCATTTCAATTAACTATAATTGGTGATAAAACAGAAAAGGATAAAAAATACTGTCTGCTTTACTGTCTTAGTAACCTTACCTAACCTGAGAAACTGTTTTGATGAAAGGAAAAAAGTCAGATTTTTTTTTTGGGTAAGGAATCCAGTAGTTAATAGCAATTATGATTTTTTTCTCCCTATTGACTTTTAAATGGCTCACTCATAAAAAATATCATTTGTTGTATTTAAAAAAATGACCAGACCTGGTGCTGAAGACCCATTTGGAAAAACATGCAATAAAGTGCTTACACATGTGTACAACTAAGGCATAGCTACCTTAAGTATCTCTTTAAATACCCATTTGATCTACATTTGGGGCCTATTCAGGTGGAGCTGGTATTAGGGAGACACTATTGGAAGAAATCGATGCGTGCCATTAACCATTAGTGGCTCTCTATTATCGGCGAAATTAGACATGAGCTGGTGTGTTACTGTCTCAAAATCTTGTAATAAATGGGAGTTACTAACGCATAACGGTAGTGGTGTTATGGATATATTTCTTTCAGGAGTCCTTAGGACTCCATGGAAACCAGAATGAGCTGCCTGCAAGATTTTGCATATGTGATCTCATAGGGCCAGTGGATGGACACTAGGAGCTATTGGCTGAGATCGGGGCGGTGCAAGGAGATTTGGCACCCTAGGCAAAAACATTTTGCCCATCCCCTCTCACCATTCCCATGCACTGGACTTCTCCAGCTCAACAAATTTGTCTCCAGACCATCAGTGTCCCATTTTTTTCCAGGTCCACCATGACCACTTCAGTCCATCCCAATTTTACTGTAACGTGCACTGTATATGTCTCACAAATCTCTACAGCAATAAAACTCAGAGTGCAATATTGCCAAACTACAGTAAATAGGGCGCTCAAATGTAGTGATGGGCCGAACACCCCCGTGTTTGGTTCGCATTCGAAAAGGAACATTTGAAAAAGTTCGGATTCGAACGCGAACACGATTCAAACTCAATGCAAGTCAATGGGATTCGAACGCTCGATTTTTAGAGTGCCCTCCAAGAGGGCATATATGCAAGATATTTGCCATATAAGGTGTATGGGGGTCCGGGTAGTGCCCTCGGACAGGAAACAAGGACAAAAAGTTAAAAAAAACAAAAACTTTTTAAAGATACAGTGATTTTTCCAGGACATAAAGGTTAGAAATAAAAACAAAAAATTCCTTTAAATATCGTGCCTAGGAGGTCCCCATAACCTGCCCGTGAAGTGGCGGATTTGTAGGATGTATAGAAACATTTAAAAAGAAAAAAATGACATTTCAAATGCGGTATGAAAAGAGGAGATGTTTTAGGATACGCGGAACAAGTTTAGTGATTTTTTGGCTAAATTATGGTGAAACTTATGCAGGCTTTGGATGAAAGTAACAACAGGTGCTTTAAAATTGCATGAGCATTAACATTTGCTGCGGCGTTCACCGCATATTTGTAACTATTCCCCAGGACAGACCTGGTAGGATCCCTGGTAACAGACCTCTAACCCTCCGATCCTTAGGATGGTCGGGACCCGGGACCACTAAACCTAACCTCTAGCAGCCACACAGGCCAGGGAGATAGCACCAACAATATACACCACAGACTGAGATCAATATATGTTTGTACTGCGCTATAGTATATGGCAGGATGGAAGCGCACCAGCAGTAACAATCAGCGGAATATACCAGACAGGGGCGCAGAGCGAGCGTAGTTGTTATAACAAAACCGGGTCAGCAACGTTTAGGCACTTGTACTGCGCTACTGTATATGGTGAGAATCGGCGCACACCAGTAGCAAACAGAACAGGCAGGGAGTACACAGAGAGAATAGTCAAATGGCAGGCAAAGCCGGCAACAGATCGGTTCCTCATAACAAGCAGGGTCAGTAACAAGTATACTTCTGAGAAGACACACTTTTAGTGTAGCGAGGAAGCCGGCTGCACATTTTGCATCACTCCCTCTACACTAATAGTGTATCTTCTCAGAAGCTGCACACAGCGCGCCGGTGTATGCAGCATCTAACAGCGTGGGAGACAGGAGGCTGCGCTTGTTGGTGGATCCAGGAATCAGGTGAGTATTAGAAAGAAAGAAAAAAAGGTTTATTTTATGTTCCTTGGGACATTTAAAAATGTCCTCGGATTTTATTTTTTTTAGAAATGTGTCGCCTTACCTTAGCCTGGTGGTCAGTCAGTGGAGGCTCCCTGGATCCTGGTTGTGGGGAGGGGGGGGTCTGTCGTGGCTCCCTCCCTGCGCCACCTCTCTGCCACATGCACCCGGCCGGCCTGCCCGCACAGTTGCAGCTCTGTCATCCGGCGGCCGCATGCTCAAGGGATCCTTGGGAGGCCCCGGCGGGCTGCCCTCTACAGTGCCTGATTAGAGGGCCTCGTCTGCCTGATGTTTCAGCAACAAGATTGTTTTATCCCATAGGCTTCAATGTTAAAAATATTTCCATTTTAATTCAATATGTAATAAACCGTTGCTTATAATATTCTGCAGTAAAGGGTCTCTTTATTTTTTAGATTTTTTAGGATTTTTTTAAGCATTTTTATAAAAAAATTAAAAAATTTTTTTTTTTAGAACTTTTTGCGAACGGCCTGAAATGTTCGAAGTTCGCTGAACAGGCGATGTTCGAATCAAACTCATGTTCGAATCGAACCGAACGCCCATCCCTACTCAAATTCTGCCCTGTCGCAAATGGTGCCTTAGGTAGATGCTGGTAGGGATAGGATATGGTACATGACTCCTTCTGCAGAAAAGCCGTAGTGATGACTGTCTCTTTCTTTTTTCTTCGGCTCTGGACTTATTTTTACAGGTATGAAGAATCAAATGCAAAGTAATATGTTATTATTAGAAGATGAAACAATGGTTATATACAGTACATGCTCATTCATACATAGACCTGATGGAAAATAAATTGCACATTCTTCCTAATGAATGTAATTTTCTCTCTTTTTTATGTCAATAGCTTTTCCATGTTGCATACGTCCTCATCAAGTTTGCCAATTCCCCTCGGCCTGATCTCTGGGTGCTAGAACATTCTGTTGACTTTGGAAGTACCTATATGCCGTGGCAATATTTTGCTCGTATGTATTATACTTTTATTATTTTTTTGTGAAATCAGGGTCTGAAAAATACACTTTTTAATTTTTTTGTGACTCTTGTCTGAGATATTAAAACAAGTATATATAAGGATGTTGATAGTAGAAAAACAAATGATAATATTACATTTCTATAAACAAGTAAATTAGGGATTATACAGGTAACACATCTGAACTATCGCAATATATGGAAATTTGGAAATATGGTCTTTTACAGAGTACTAGTGAGATGGGCCTTGCTCATTGAATAGCTTTTTTAAACAATATCAAAAAACAAAATAAGGGTTTAACCTCTACACTACCATGATCATGTATACACAATCAGCAGTAGCAGACACAACAGATTGTGTTAACATTTTCTGGGGAAATTCTATTGTGTAACTTATCTTACATATCATTAACCCCTTCACTACCAAGTGATTTTCCAAAAAAAAATTGTCAGGAACCAGTGTTTGTTTTTTTTTTAATCATTTTGAATTAATTATAATGTAAAAGATATTTAGAAATACTCCCAATGATTTTTGTTTACTGTACTAACATATTTGGCCAGTAGATGGTGCCATCTACTGCCAAACAGAGTTACAGTTGCAGCCTGTGGTTCACTGCAACAAATGTATCGGCTTGCTGAATGTCAGATGTCAGGACATCCAGTTAGCTGATTTTACACAGTTTTAGCTGTTTGGGCATTATGCCCACAGAGCTAAAACTTTGGGGGCACCTTCTGCACCCCAATATCAAACAAATTTTGTTTGCAGCACACAAATTCTATTTGCTTTTAGGCTGCAGAGCTGCAGATCGAGAAATCTCGGATCGTGCCTTGGAAGCCCGAGATATCTCGATCTCAGTAGTGAAGGGTTAAATCCAGATGTTGGTACTTGGAATAGCAAAATGTTTAAGTCACTTCTATTCAAGAGCAGGCTGTATATCCTTCTGGATATGTCCAGTAAAAGTTAATATTCTTTTCTATGTAAAATAGTAAAACACAATTATAAATTATAATAATTCATATGTGGGTGGAATTATTAAAAGAACTATTTTCTAATTTTATTGAGCATACAATGAGATGCTTATTCTTATTCATTTATAATTATTTACAAGGCACCAACATATTAATGTAACCTATAGATAGGACAAAATAACCATAAAAACAACAAATATGATTGAGACATGGAAACGATAAAAAAGAGGGCCCTGCACCTGTGAGCTTACAGTCTAAGAGGAGTGGGGTGATGCACAGAGGTGAGGGTGAGAAGTAATGGGATGCATGGGGGCTGTGAGGAAAATAGATCAGGATTGAGTTTATAGTCTTCTCTACAGTAGTGAATTTTTAGGGATGTTTTGAAAGACTGGACGCACCGAGAGAGTCTAACACAGGGGAGAGAGATCAGGAGAGAAGAGGTAGATCTGAGTATCAACATAGAAGTGATATTGAAAACCATAGGAAAAAATCCGATCACCAAGAGATGTGGCATAGAATGAGAAGTGGGCCCAGAACAGACCTTTGAGGTCCTCCAACTGAGAGAGAAAATGAGGGGGTCATCGCAGGAGACACTTAAAGATCGGTAAGAGGGATAGAAAGAGAACCAGGAGACAGCAGGGCTTCTGAGACCAAAGTTGCAAAGCGTGAGGAGGAGAAGTATGTGGCTAACTGTGTCATAATCGGCAGAAAGAGCAAGAAGAGTATGTAGGAAATAGCAGCAAATTAAACATTAGTCACTGTGGTCTAAGGAGTCTCAGTAGAAGACTAAGAGCGAAAGTCAGACTGATGTGGGTCAAGTATGGAGTTAGAATTGAGGAAATCAGAATTCACTAAGATGGGTGTAGGCAAGATATTTTGGAAGCTTGGAGGGACTTTTCCTGTTTGGAAACTAGAGACTTTAGAAAAATAATTCTATTGAACATTGATACAGCAACCTTGTGGTACAATTGTAAAAAACAGAAAGAAGGTGATGGTCTTTGGACATACATGATGTGCCAAATATCTCTGCGGAACATTCAATAACTCAGCACTAGATATATATATATGGTACAGCTAAACAGTGCACTACAAAAATACGTCTTTAAACCAGTGTTTCTAGCACAAGAATCTTAAATGCAGTACAACACTAATTGTTGTATCTATTTCTGTAACCACCCAACAATGCCAACAAACAGTTCATTCTGCTATCAAGCCTATCAGTGGTATAATTGATCTCTCTTAAAATTTTGCAACTGCGTTTTTATTATTTGACAAAAAGAAAGCTGTTGTATCTGATTTGGTATAAGAATTAAAGTTTATTTTAAATGTGGGTTAAGTTTATGAAAATATCTCTACATTAAAACAACCAATAGACTATATATATATATATATATATATATATATGTTAAACAGATCAATTTGTTGACTGTCACAGATTGTGAGTCACAGAATCCAAGCCCTGTACAGTAATCCGGATGGAATTTTGGCAAGGCAGAGGATTGTTATTGACATACCCTTCCTGACTTTGATTGGTCTCTTTATTATACTTGGAATGTCAGACCTTCGCTTCTCTCATTTTCAGTCAGGATCATGCAATTTTACTTTATATTCAATGAAAGGGCAATGAGACTGTATTTATCAATTGAAGGTTAGAAAACCAAATTACAAAAATTCAAGGCAACATGAACATTCATATTTTTATTACAATATTGCCGTCTGGTTGTTTGCAAAATTGTGTCATTAAAGTTGAAAAACAGATCATGACATTAATGCTTTTGCAAGTGAGCATAGCACATTCATTTAATTAAGGTGATATATCCCGCACTCTATTTATACCTCTGTTAGGATCATATGGGAGGACTCTAGATTTCCCTTGATTGTTCCAGCTACATTGACTTTTGAAAACCTATGCATTCATCCATCGCTCCATTCAACTCTCAAAGAGGGAAGTGAGGCCAATTTCTTGGCAAGATTTTGATGTTCTTGGGGATGGTTGTAACTCTATGTATGGGTCTATGAAATATTTGACCATGTTCCATGTTAATCTAATGATCCTTCATAGTAATAGTTCTAGTTCCTCATATATGCAGACACTGATTCTTTGCTATCACTGTAGATTCCAAGCTTGACTGTATTAACCATTTTGGAAAAGAGGCCAAACAGCCCATTACCAGGGATGATGATGTAATTTGCACTACAGAATATTCTCGGATTGTTCCCCTTGAAAATGGTGAGGTAAGTCAAAGTGGATCTGTCGCATATCATCATTATCAAAACAATGGAATGATTGACCGGTATTTTATTTAAACATGATTTGACCTTGAGAAGAAGTCTTTTATGCCACCACAATGGTAGATGGAAAATGGATTTGGTCAACCCTAAATGACTAAAGGGTCTATTCACAAAGCACCAAAGTTGCGTGCAATTTTGATGCTTTGCATTTTGGCCTGGATCGGCTCACTTTGCCAAAATTATGGTGAGTTCACTATTTAACGAACGGTAAATGTATTTTGCCAAAATCGGAGTAGCCGAAGCAGTTACCAGATGTTGGCTAAGAACGCCAAATTGCGCCGATAACCTCTGAATTACACCGAATTGGCATCAGCGAATTCCACCGAGCTGGGGGGGGGGAAGTCTCCTATTCTTCTAATAGGAGTTTCAATAAATATTTAGTAAAAATACGTCCAAAATAAAATCGGTTTTTGAAAACAAATAAAAAGAATAAACGGTCTTTAAAAAAAATTAAAAATATATTTTTATTACAACGAAACCTAAGGGATTTGCCTGTTTAAACCTGTCGAATTGAAACACTGAAAATTTTTGCAGGAATTTCTGTGCAATTCAGCGTACTGTTAATAGAAGACTATGGGACAATTTTGGTGCTGCCGAATTGTGGTGAATTTAACCATATTATGCTGTCAATTTGCTTGTATTTGGCAAATTGGCAGCTGGGTGAATAGACGACTTGACTCAAAATTGGTGAAATTGATGACCCACAATTGGTAAAATTCAGTTGGTTCAGTGCAATTTGGGGCCAATTCGGAGGTTAGTGAATAACCCCTTAAATGTTACCTTTTTTACATGAGAGCATGTGATTTGTACCCATCTAAACAAGATACGAGTATCATTCGATTATTACAGTTTCAATATGTATGACATATTTAGGGTTGGGTTTATTGCCATCTGGAAGGTTTCCTTTTGTTTTATTCACACAATGCTAAAAAATTGGACCCTAGTTAATGAAATACCCCTCGATGGCCAATCTCTGGCCTTTTTTGGTGGCTAACATGTACATAAAACTATTCATTAAAGTTTTAAAATTGTAAAGTGAGCGTCATTTTGTATTTAAGAACTGTATGTATCAAGTGCATAAATATATCAGGGTTCTGAAGTAATTAATAATTATTAAGTGTAGAGAAAATAAACATGAGGATACCGGGCACTCCAGTCCAAAATGTGGCTTTTATTGTAGGTTCACTGCCACAGTAGTAACAATCTTTCGGCTGCCTAAGGCTTGGGTCAAACGAACGCATTATTCGCAGCGACCGTCAAAAAGTGCGTCCGAACGCATTGATGTATTTTTTCACGGGAATGCGCGAAAACGGTCAGACAATGCGCATTTTCATGCGTGATTTTTTTACGGATCGTCAATAAAACACTTTTTGCATCTGGACGTTATGTTGGCCGGACATTAGCAGCGTCTGACATCTCCTAATCACGCACACACGCCGCTATGCCGCCGCAGCGCACTCTGTACGTCAGTACTAGCGGTTCTGCGTTCTCGAAAAAATGCATTCATTTTCCACTTGCGGTGCGCGGCCGGACTTTCGTGCGGCCGTACTTCGTATATTGACCGTCATTGCCCGTCATTTGCTGCTACTGCGGCCGTGATTAAGTGCACCTAAACACACGTTAAAAATGCGTTAGTCTGACCCCAGCCTAACAGCTTTTTTTAACTCAAGCCTTGACAAAGCCTGCTTGACAGCCGAACCGCTGTCACTGCTGTCGCTGTGACCCTCCAACAAAAGCCACATTTTGGATTGGAGTGCCGGTATCCTCCTGGGTTTTTTCTCTATAACTCTGGAGTGCATTTCCTTTTCTGTATTTTTATATTAATAAGTATTATGTCATTATTTGTGTAATCTCAGTTTGTACAAACACACTGAGAGATAGGAAAGGTCGACTGGTCAATATTATGATGGAACTTGTTACACTTACTACTGAGTCTGATTCAGATGATCCGGAGCTCAGGATAATTTTGTATGAATTTGCCTTCTGTTCGCACTGTAAACGCTGTAGTTACATTGTACGGTGAGAGTGCAGGTCCTGGAATATAAAACATGCCTATGGTCCATTTATTATTTTATTTATATGGCTCCACTTTTACTAGGTTGTTGTGTCTCTGGTGAATGGAAGACCAGGAGCCAAACACTTCATGGACTCTCCCATACTGAGAGAGTTTACAAAAGCTACAAACATACGTCTGCGTTTCCTGAGAACAAACACTCTCCTTGGACATCTCATTTCTAAAGCTCAAAATGATCCAACAGTAACTCGCAGGGTAAGTGATTTTATTATAAATGTCTTGTTTTCCTGATCAATAAAAGTAGGTCCTTATGAAATATTGCGTGGAGCACAAATTGTATATGTAGTGTAATGTATCTCTGTGATCGTAATTTGACTGTAATCCTATCATTTGCTTGTCACTGAGGGTTGACAGGCCACAAAATTCTTTCTGTGTTTGTTTTTGAATTACTAATATGCTATAGTTTCTAGCAAGGCTCCCTAGGGTTGACAATCTCTAATTTTGGACTAAATAGTCACTCATGTAATATGTGTGATTTAGACAGAGTTGGCATCTTATATACACCAACCTACATCTGACAATAATTTTAAGCTTTAAAGACTAATTTATGAGTTTTATTGCATGTTGCACCGTTATCAGTGAGGTGGACTGGTATTAGTGAGGTGGACTGGAGATCAGCCCCCTGGCACTAATGGCAATTGATTTTTTTTTATATACCTTTAGTATTCACATGTTAGGGTTCAGAGGTGGTTTTACAATCTGGCAAAGCAGGCAGCCTTTACCCAAAATGATAGATCGCCAGTTAGGTAAGCAGACAGTCAAATACCATGAAATCAACAGCACATCCTTCCAGATAGAGGATTTATGCACTCTCAATGACATGGGGACTTGGTCATCCAGTGTTCCTTTCCATTTCTGCATTCAAGCAAATAAACATCAATATATCAAAACATATACACTGCTGCATTCCTGTGCATATTGACACTCAACACAAATACACTGCTGCATTCCTGTGCATATTGACACTCAACACAAATACACTGCTGCATTCCTGTGCATATTGACACTCAACACATATACACTGCTGCATTCCTGTGCATATTGACACTCAACACATATACACTGCTGCATTCTGTGCATATTGACACTCAACACAAATACACTGCTGCATTCCTGTGCATATTGACACTCAACACATATACACTGCATTCCTGTGCATATGACACTCAACACATATACACTGCTGCATTCCTGTGCATATTGACACTCAACACAAATACACTGCTGCATTCCTGTGCATATTGACACTCAACACAAATACACTGCTGCATTCCTGTGCATATTGACACTCAACACATATACACTGCTGCATTCCTGTGCATATTGACACTCAACACAAATACACTGCTGCATTCCTGTGCATATTGACACTCAACACATATACACTGCTGCATTCCTGTGCATATGACACTCAACACAAATACACTGCTGCATCCTGTGCATATTGACACTCAACACATATACACTGCTGCATTCCTGTGCATATTGACACTCAACACAAATACACTTGCATTTTGCACTAGAGGTGTGTAGCTTTTTTTTCTGTATTTGTTTCCGTAATAAAAAAGAATCTCACTTTTGGGTTTTGCCTAAGGTCTTCCAAATAAATGCCTGTGCCATAGGCAGAAAATACACCACTGCTAATTTTTATAATGTACAGCATGTGCACAGAGGACACACAGTAAATCAGGGGTCAGTCAGCAACCTAGGCCCTCCTTATGTTTTTGAACCACATTTCCCTTGATGCTCAGTCAACCAGTGGCTGAGCATTATAGGAGATGTAGTTTCAAAACATTTGGGGCGCTAATGTTCCTGACCCTTGAAGTAAATGCTCATTTATAGCTTTAGGTTGGCGCAGCACACTGACTAAACCTCATGGTATGCTGTTTTCTGATTTCTTAAACTGTAGCAGTTGGCACAAATTACACAGCTACAATCCACTGGAGTATTTCACAACACACTTTGCATCTGTATCCTGTGATTGTACTTTTCTCTGTCCACCCACTTCACGATATTTCTCATCATACTATTTCTGACATTCTTCTGGTTTATTCAGTTATTTCCTATTAGCATAATCGGTTTTTGGGAAAAAATAGTTTTTACAGTGTATTGTTATTTCAGTGGCACATGTCGCCCTCATTGACTATTTGTAATACATTCAGGTAAATGGAAAAACGAAACTTCCGTTTGATTGCATACTCTTTTTTATAATTCCTATTTTTCAAAAGATTTCATAACAGGTAAGAACCAAAATAAGAATAAAATGGGGGGCTGTATTATATACGGTCGATGTGCCACTCCTGTGGGAGGAGTCTTGGAGGTAACTCAGCCCAGGTGATGTGATATAGCAGTAATGGTATAAAATAAATAATAACTGACTTAAAATACTGGTGGTAAGTAACCTTCTAATGATTGTAAATTACATCCATGGCTATATATGCTAGGTTTGTTAACTGGCTATGACACTACTTGGGCTGGGTGGAGTAGAGGTAACATCACTGCTCTGCGTGGAGAGAGCCTGTGGGGACATGGGTTCGATCCCAGCAAGAGCACCTCTCCAGTAAGTGTCCTTGGGCAAGACACCTAACGGTACATACTCACCACCCAGGACATACTTGAAAATGAGAGAAATCTCAATGTATCCTTCCTGGTAAAATCCTTTCTCAAAAAAAAAAACACGGACCAAAATGAATTCCCGATGAACAGAATACTTCATAATAATATCAGCAAATATAGCAAACACATATACATTACAGTGCTACTAGAGCTGGAAAGAAACAAAACAAAGGAGGTTATTCAGAGAGCACCAAAATGTCGATGCTCTCTTGTTCGGCGCGCTTCAGCGATTTCAATTAGCCGACCTTGAGGGGAATTCAGCATTCAACGCAGGGTCCCCGAACCCCGCTGAAGACAGCAGACGATCTGCTGAGCTGACCGCAATGCCAATGAAAAGAATGAATGGTTGAATAAAAACGTGAATATTTTTTAACATTGTATCCTATGGGACTCGTCGTTTTAAACCTGTTGAACTTAAGCACCGAAAATCTGGGCATTTTGCCTACATTTTGGTGCAGTTTGGCATTCTCTGAATAGGTTAACCAGTACTTCTCTGTGGGACAATTTCACTGTCGCTGAAGGTTGCCGAATTGCAATGATCTGAGAACTACACCGTATTTCACTGTCAGTTTGGCTATATTTGGCAAATTGCCAGATTTCTGAATAGGCGTACTATGAAATTGCACCTTATGGTGATATTCACCATAATTCATCGTAAATTTGGTACAATTCGGTGGCAAGTTCAGCTCTTATTGAATAACTCTTACCGTCATTGTAAAATTCTGTAAATTATGGGAAACTTTGCAATAGAACTATTATCTCCTATTATCTCCTTTTATCTCCTATTCAATGCATCAAGGGACATTCCATTCTACATTTAGACTCTAACCTTTTACTACTACACCCATGTTAAATTCATAAACAGGGTTAATCAAAGAGATCCGAATTGTGGCCGAAAGGTAACCGAACAGTGAAATTCAGCGTACGGTTACCTTTCCTGGCCATTCGGCTATTCAGAGAGCAGGCAGTTCACCAAATCTTGGTGAATTGCCTGCACATGCAGTGCCTGTTCGTTGCCTAGTCGAGGGCAGTGAAATCCCCATAGAGAAGCAATGCTTCGTCTATTCAGAGAACAAAAACCAGCAGTGAAAAGTTGCCGAATTGCCCTGCTGTTCGGTGGTTTCATGCGGCAGATTTATTCAGGCGATTCCCATAGACTTAAATGTTAAAAATATTCCCGTTTTAATTCAATATTCAATAAACTGTTAATTATAATATTCTGCAGTAAAAAATCTCTTTATTTATACATTTTTTAGGATCTTTTAGGCATTTTTGGGATTTTTTCACGAAAATGTTTTTTCCTTTTTTTTTAAAATCGTTTCTTTTTTCTGTAACAACCCTTTTTATTATCATTCATTGGATCTTATATGTAAATTTCAGAAATTTTCGCTCAGTAGTTTCTTTGCAAACAGCGTTTCACTTTTCAAACATTCAAGTGTACTGTTTTTTTCTTTCACTCCATTCGTCTGTGGTGTCGGCTTTTTCCGCCCGCTGCTCTGCGCTGTGATTGGCTCCTGCTCGGGTTTCTCCGGTGTGTTCGGCGGGGTTAATCCAGAGGTTTTTTGCGGGTTTCAGTGAGTGTTCGTCGGGTTTGCGGCGGCTTTTCCCTGCATTACGACAGCCCTGTGGTGCTTGCTGAATACACCGCAGGGTCGCCGAAATGGGATCGCCAAATCACACCGAATTGAAGAGAACGAAAAGTCACCGAACGTGCGCTGACTTTTTGATTCTCTTTGAATAACCCTGTTAGTCTCTGATGTCCTGTTGAATTACCATAAGACATATTGAGATATATTGAACAATGTGTTTATAACAGCCAATAGGGGCTTATTTTTTAATAAGAGGGTCAAAAGTTCAGACATTTAAAAGTTGCTTAACATTACTTAGTAGTAGTAAGATTATTTTTGCTTTATTCTTAAAATGTTTTATAGTGTTATGTACTGGTGTTTTTACTGCACATCTTTATCCTCATAATATATCCGATTTACAATTCTCATCATCATCATCATTTCTTTAAAAGATTTTAACCAGGGTATTCAAAAACATTTGAATAGCTGAAATCAGGTGCATTAATTAAATATAATTGGGTTTGTTTTCTTTAGTACTATTACAGTATCAAAGACATCAGTATTGGAGGACGGTGTGTATGCCATGGCCATGCAGACGTTTGCAGAGCAAGAGGTACCGGAAATCAGAACTTGTAAGTAATAATAAATTGCTATTAACTTCCCAAATGAGCCGTATTATGATTCAAACGTAGAATTTCAAGCAATCTCACCCCTATACCTCTTGCATATTACAAAATGATTCTGAGTGAACCAGTCTGCTAGTATTAGCAACCGTCTGTATCACCACATATTGTATTAGCAGTCGCTGACAGTATTCACTCCTGGAATAGATAGAACGATACTCATAGGATTGTGCTGGCTAAGCTGAACATCTTTTTATGTTAGGTATGAGAGGTAACTTTTAAATATACACTATGTTGCCAAAAGTATTCGCTCACCCATCCAAATAATCAGAATCCGGTGCTCCAATCACTTCCATGGCCACAGGTATATAAAATCAAGCACCTAGGTATGCAGACTGTTTTACAAACATTTGTGAAAGAATGGGTCTCTCTCAGGAGCTCAGTGAATTCCAGCGTGGAACTGTGATAGGATGCCACCTGTGCAACAAATCCAGTCGTGAAATTTCCTCGCTCCTAAATATTCCAGTCACCTATCAGTTGTATTATAAGAACGTGGAAGTGTTTGGGAGCGACAGCAACTCAGCCACGAAGTGGTAGGCCACGTAAACTGATGGAGCGGGGTCAGCGGATGCTGAGGCGCATAGTGCGAAGAGGTCACCAACTTTCTGCAGAGTCAATCGCTACAGACCTCCAAACTTCATGTGGCCTTCAGATTAGCTCAAGAACAGTGCGTAGAGAGCTTCATGGAATGGGTTTCCATGGCCGAGCAGCTGCATCCAAGCCATACATCACCAAGTGCAATGCAAAGCGTTGCATGCAGTGGTGTAAAGCACGCCGCCACTGGACTCTAGAGCAGTGGCGACACGTTCTCTGGAGTGATGAATCGTGCTTCTCCATGGGCCAATCTGATGGACGAGTCTGGGTTTGGCGCTTGCCAGGAGAACGGTACTTGTCTGACTGCATTGTGCCAAGTGTAAAGTTTGGTGGAGGGGATATTATGGTGTGGGGTTGTTTTTCAGGAGCTGGGCTTGGCCCCTTAGTTTCAGTGAAAGGAACTCTGACTGCTTCAGCATACCAAGACATTTTGGACAATTCCATGCTCCCAACGTTGTGGGAACAGTTTGAAGCTGGCCCCTTCCTCTTCCAACATGACTGTGCACCAGTGCACAAAGCAAGGTCCATAAAGACATGGATGACAGAGTCTGGTGTGGATGAACTTGACTGGCCTGCACAGAGTCCTGACCTCAACCCGATAGAACACCTTTGGGATGAATTAGAGTGGAGACTGAGAGCCAGGCCTTCTCGTCCAACATCAGTGTGTGACCTCACAAATGCGCTTCTGGAAGAATGGTCAAAAATTCCCATAAACACACTCCTAAACCTTGTGTATAGCCTTCCCAGAAGAGTTGAAGCTGTTATAGCTGCAAAGGGTGGACCGACATCATATTGAACCCTATGGATTAGGAATGGGATATCACTTAAATTCATATGCGAGTCAAGGCAGGTGAGCGAATACTTTTGGCAATATAGTGTATATATAGTGACTCCACAGACACCCCCGAGTTTTTGGAGCCAATATTTATTTTCTGCCTGGCACTAGTATAGTGAGCGACCTCCTCTTGCTACATATGTGCATTCTCTATAGCAGGTGTGGGCAACTACGGCCCTCCAGATGTTTTGAAACTATATTTCCCGTGATGCTCGGCTGACCTAATGAGTAGATGAGCATCACGGGAAATTTAGTTTCAAACCATCTGGAGGGCCGTAGTTGCCCACACCTGCTCTGTAGTATAACTGCAGTGAACTACTGGTAGAGTTATAACTGAAGCTACCCCTTGACTTGGAATAGCAGGTGAGTCATTATTGTATGTATTTGAAGCCACAAGAATTAGCGACTCCTTCGAAAATACAGTGTACTGTATGTTAGGGCCTATGTGTACACATTGTTTTGATTCTGCCTGTCTTTGCAAAGTAATGCAAAAAATGTATTTAAACCATTAAATTTAGATTAAATGCCCCCTGCTTCAGTTAATCAGTTCATTTTGAGGTGACACAAACTGCTCTTATATGGCTCTGGTCAGTCCTGCTACTTTGTTTCTTGTCCTAATGGTAAAGGTCTGACGTCTGTGAGGTGTCAACTCAGGACTCTCACCAAATCCAGGGGACTTGCGTATCCCCCCCATCATCCTCCTTACCGTATGGACTAGGCTTTATCTCCCGCTGTCTTGTTTTGGAAATAAATTTATATCATAACGATCTTGATTGGTCTGAAAAATATCCTCATTGTGTGACATAGCATATTAACCCCTTCACTACCGAGATCGAGATATCTCGGGCTTCAAAGGCACCATCCGGTGCCCCGATATCGAGGTATCTCGATCTGCTGATCTGCAGCCCAAAAGCTAATGAAATTCTTTACTGGAAATTGATTTTGTTTGCTTTTGGACTGCAGAAGGTGCCCCCAAGGTTTTAGCCCTGTGGGCATCATGCCCAAAGAGCTAAAACGCTAAAATCGGCTGACGAACGATGTGAAATATCAGGCTTTCAGCAGCCGATGCAGGGGAAAAAAAAATAGAACTGCAGCTCAAACCTCTGTAACTCAATTTGGCAATAGATGGTGCCATCTACTGGCCAAATAGGTTATTATAGTAATAGCTAGTTATTACTGTGTAATTAATTAAAAATGATTTTACAAAAAAACACTGGTTTCTGACAATGTTTTTTTGCAAAATCACTTGGTAGTGAAGGGGTTAAAAGAGTAGAATGGCTAATAATATAAGCACCAGCAGCAGAGCCGATGAAATTATATATTTTATCACACGTTATATATTTCTTATTATATCATGTATTCTTTACACTTTAAAGTGATATTATCCACTTTTTTAGTTAAAGCCAAATTGCAAATTTGACCACTACTCTTACAATGATTTGCTGTCTATATCTTTAGATTGCATGTTTTACTCATGTCTCTCAGTGTACTTTGCACTTGATTAGTTATGTTTTTGTGTTTTGTTCCAAAGGTATAAGTGTCAGTGCCAGCACAACACATGTGGAGAAATCTGTGACCGCTGCTGTCCAGGATATCACCAGAAACCTTGGAGGCCAGCAAGCGTTGACACGGCCAACGAATGTGAACGTAGGTATTTACTTCCGATCCATGGGATCAAAGTTGTGGTGCCCCATAGGAAACCTGTAGGTTTATTGAAAGAGAATACAGACAATGTAATCATCAAAATAGAAAATATCTTCATGCTGCTGTGAATAGCATTTATGTCAAGTACATAGCAGGGTATGCTTCAAAGACCGGGAGAGTTCGACCAAAAACAGCCGAAATGTAATTGTTTAGATTTATCGATTTTCATTTTAAACAATAATCATTGTCATTATATTTTGTTATAAGTAATATTCTATAAGTTATTATGCATAGAAATAGTAAGTTAAAGTGTTTACTGTACTTACTGTACTTTGCGCTCCCTATGCTTAACATGGGGAGTGCAAAGTGTTAATTAGTGTAGCGCTGTGTTTAAAAAGACTGTTCTGCTGCATTTACTTGCAATGGCCACCAGAGGGAGACAGAGACCATGGTAAGATTATGCTGGACAAACACAGAAGGCACTGAACTACATTTTCCATGATGCTTTGCGTGAGGACAGGAAGTGGGTGTGTAGGAAAGGAAAGGCATCAGCAGCCTGGTGGAAAGCATGCTCAGAGGGAGCTGGGAGCTGAAAGGAGAAGGAAGCAGGCAGAGCTGTTAAGGATCGTGACCAGGCCAGAGCGCAGGGGCTACCTCGCTGGTGCTGGGGGATCGGGACAGTGACCCTGCAGAGATCTGTCTATACCAAGCTGTGAGGTCTGAGGACAAGAAGCTGGTTCCGACTGGACCCCGAGTTAGGAGAACCGCAGATCGATCTAACAGGGAGTGCAGGCGGATCCGGTGACACAGAGAACCCCAGTCAAAATTGAGCGGAGAGACGTCTTGGGTCGAGCGGAGCACAGAGTATCTGGCAATGGGTGAGAGGCCTTCCAGGCCGTTGTAAAATACTAAAGCACGCTGCAGTTTCTTCAGAACCCACAGGGCCCCAACGTGACTAGTCGAAGATACCTCATGAATAATTCACTGGCCAGTTGAATATTGTACCCGGGTACCAATACACACATACACATACATTCCTTGGGACATAACCTGTACGGGACTCACACCCCAACCACTAAGGGGTTAAAAATACTTTTTTCCTTTTCCGCTGCGCGTTTCTCGCATTACGAAGTATTGTATTTCTTTTCCGCTGCGCGTTTCTCGCGTTACGAAGTACTGTAAATATATATACGTATACCGTGTTACTAATTATATGCCAGTTTATTCAGTAAACTATATAATTTATAAAATCCACGACGGTGCTGGAGTATATTTATTCCCTAGTGCGGGGAGACTGACCCAAGGTTCAAATTAAGCGGCTCCTCCGGGAGTGAGCGCTACATTAGCATTAGGATTACAAAGTTCTAGGCTAACTCTAATTACGCCAAGCTGCGGTTAACTCGAAAGTTTCTGCGAAATCAGTCAGCACCAGCTGAAACCCCCCAAAAAATCGCACACTCACCTCCCATCCCGTGGCGAGAATGACGGCTCCAACCACTTCTTGCTGCTGCTTGGAGCTGTGAGAGACTGGGGGAAAAAAGTCCCCCAGTCTCCCTCTGCGAATCACTACACTGGTCCTGCTGGTCCTATGGCCTTCATGGAGGGGATGCTCACAGCGGCGCTTAGCGGCGCTTAGCGGCGCAGCGAGCATCCTGAGGCTTAGTGCCATGTTATGGTGCAGGCTGCTGGTTTAACGCCTGCACCGTAATATCACACTAAAACGGGGACGCTAAGGAGAAACCTGCAGACGCAGATTTTTCTCCTCACCTTCCCCGTTTTAGTGTCAGGAATGTAATAGTGCCCCAGGTGTTTTATGATCTTGGAGGCAAAGGGGATCAAAGAGATGGGATGGTAGTTAGAATGTGAAGTAGGATCTAGAGATGGTTTCTTTAGAATGGGGGTGATCAAAGCACATTTGAATTCAGAGGGGAAGATTCCATAGGAGAGGGAGAGATTGAAAATATGCATTAAAGGAGGGAAAATGGCAGAATAAGGTGCGAGGGGATGGAATTGAGAGGACAGGTGGTAGGGCAGGAGGACTTGGGAAGTGCTGAGATGTCCTCCTTTGAGACTAAGAAAGGAGGACATAGTAGACAAGGGGGCAGGGAGTGAGGGAGGTCTGGGTGTGCCTGAATGTTAAGGGAGAAGGGCACTGAAGAGATTTTTAGTTTACATTACATAATATTATCTGTGAAGTAGTCAGCATGAATTTGTTATGCAAGAAGGGAGCCGAAGTGCCCCGTTCAGCTGCCCTGGAACACCGCTGAAGATATTGTGTATATTTTGTGTGCCACTGTTAGCGGTTAGGCCTGCATGTTGGACGGAGAGGTAGGAGAAAGTTCCTCAAGTGATATGAAGAGGACAGAGTTGTAGAGATCAGTGGTTGTGTCATTGCAGGTCGACGTTGAGATTGGAAGGAGAAGAGGATGGATAGCAGTGGAGAGTAGCATTTGATTCAGGGCACCGAGGTGCCTGCGAGGTTAAAATGGAGTAGAAGCAGGAGGCTGGGGTGGTGGTAGGAGAAGTTTCCCGGATAGGTGGTGGTAGTCAGAAAGGGGGAGAGGTGTGATAGACAAGTTGGAAATAGTACAGAGGCTGGAGAATATAAGGTCCAAGGTGTTGCCAGACTGGTGGGTAGGAGAATTGGACCACTGTATGACATCCAAGTAGGAGGTGATTGAGAGGAATTTGGAGGTGTGGGGGTTAGTAGGAGAGTCAATGGGAATGTTAATGTCTCCAGGAATGAGAGATGAAATGTCATTTGAAAAAAAATGACAGAGCCAGGGGGGGCAGTAGATTATTGCAATACGTAGACATGTGGGGCGGAAAATGTGGATGGTATTGACTTCAACGGAGGAGAATAGGAGGGAGGGTATGGGATGAGTAGGCTGGAAGGTGCAAGTGGGAGACAGTAAAAATCTTAAAGTCTGATGTTAAGTGACTGTGCCTCACACAATCACATGACACATAAATCTAAGGCCACTTTAAAATCCAATATTCATCTGTTTCCTTGGTGAAGAGATCTGCCACTTCCTTGCTCTACCGGCATCTGAACAGTGGGAACAAGTAGTTCCCAGTGTGCCTCCGCGAATCCTTCCACTGTCCCAGGTAGGACAACACTTGCGTGAGCTCGCGTCTGTTTTCATGGGTTCCTATGAACCGCCGAAGCTGATAACAGAAAGGCGGTTAGTGCTGTTGTCGTTATCATTTAACATACCAAAAGTATTGCAGCTCGGGCTACTGAGAAAGCTACTAGGTTGGAATACCGGTGTTAGATAACAGGCGCTAATAGAAATGGCTGACACATTGATTTTCCCTTAGCATCTGACATTTAACACCAATCTTTGAGTAGGGTTCTGGTTTTCTCAAAGGTGAAGTCACTTTAAAACTTTAAAATTCTCTTCAATAATCCTTACATACTGGCTAGGCTCCATATTAAGTTTGAGCTTAATTTGCTGGATAGTCCTTTGATGTTTTTCAGTTGATAACACAATGTAATCCAGTGGACTACAGAAAGCTTACTGCAAGTAGTAATACTCACACCTAGTAGTAGGACTCTGCATAAAAATAGCAGTGCATAAGATTTTATATATAACCTGACAGCAGTATGTGTGTGGCACTACTCACAGATTATTAATACTGAGTAGAACCCTTGATTTGAAAAATGGGCCTCTGTTGACCTTAATGAATTATAGCCATTCATTAAATATTTTACAAATAAATCTTTGTATACTCCCTCGGTCTGTGTCTCACTCCACATGCCAGCAACAAAAGTGAGAGCTTTGCTTGGTATAGGCATGCCAAGACACAACTATCTTGTGTTATATCTACGTTCTGTATAAATTCCATTCCATACTTGTGGCCAACCTGCTAAAAATGTCAAAACTGATCAAACAACATTCACAGCTCTACCTAATGAGTAATGGAGTCTTCAGCCCACTTTAATTCCCTTAGTAATAATTATCCTATGATTCTCCCAGAAATAATTAACATTTTGCTGTTTTTAACTTACTGCATATCCCCCAGACATCTACATGTAAAGATAACAAAGAAGCTTTAACCTCTTACAGTGCAAGCAATGAGCATAGTAAGAGAGTAAGGGCTCTATTAAATTCATCGCGCAAAAGCGCATGCGTAGCGCTATTTTTTTTGCACGAAGCTTTAAACGTTAACGCGCGAAAAATAACAGTGGTATTACAATCCGTGCGCATTTTTTCATCCATCAAAAAATAACACGTGTAAAAAAGACGCGCAAAAACGCGCTCGCATTAACGCTGCGCTCAGAAATCGGTGTGCGGACTGTTTTTTCCACGCGATTCAGCCAATCAGAATTAAGAACCACAATTGTCTCCCATTAAGTTTTTGCGCCTGTCAAAATCAATCTGAGTATATATGCTGCAGCAATAATAAAAACACGCACAACCTCTCAATTTTATTGTTTGGGTATGCGTAGAATGTGTAACTATACTGTGCTGTATTTTTTTTTTGGGCTGGTGTATTTGGTTTCGGCCGGGAGGTTCAGATTTGCAGTTACCACCAGTTTTTAAAAGACGTTAAAATTATAAGCGCAAACGTTGTCCGTTAAAATTTGCGCATAGATTGTAATACCATCCGCATACCAGCGCACAAACGCATTTGCGCTCACAATGTTAAGTATAGGATGCGCGCAGTACATTACGCTGGCAAAGGGTTCGCGCAGGTTCACCAGTGGTAGATGTTAACGTGCATTTTTTGCACGGACATTGTAATACGACGTTCTGGGCAAAGGGTTTTTTCCCCTCGCGTTAATGCGTTTTTGCGCACGCGTTAACGTTTGCACGAAGTATTTAATAGAGCCCTAACTGTTTACGAATCTAACCCATAAATCTACATATTGTTATTAATTTTAATTGTTTCAATATTATTTATTTTTTATTTTTCCTTTGTATAATTTCATTTACTACAATTTAATTCTGACTTAACATCTATCAGAACGGGTAACTTGAGTTTTTGTCTGTAGAGGTGGTCTGCATCATAGATTAAAGTATGCCTAAATTAGAAAATTAAAACAGCAAAAATTGCATTTTCTTTATTTTTCTATTATATTTGGTAAACAGTCGCTTCATTGTTTTCTTTAATTCCAGAATATTCTGTTCCTCTTTCGATTATTCCCTAAAACAAATATCTGTTTCCTGGTGGGAGAGCATACGGTCTGCACCCCTAACTGGTGCAAATTACACTAATCCCTGCCTGATGTGATGAGTGAGAGTGCTCTTACTGGCCCCATGGTGCTGCAGCCCAACGGGAAATTTGTTGGTATCTTGGTGGGCCAGTGCAAGGTGGCCTTACACCTGTGACACTTAACAAGCTGCACAGGGTTTGGCAAGAACCAGGGCCCTCACTGGGCCCTTGAACATATCATGGGCAGTCACCCCCTGCCCCTATATGAGCACCATATTTCAATGCATCAGGCTCAAATTGACCAATGAGTGACACGGGTGCTTGTAGCCTTCCTCTTGAAGCACTCAATTTGCAGAAGGTTTAGAAAGTAAGTAAATGGATGTTATGCCATCTCATTAATTTTCTTTCTTCCCTTTCCTAGCTTGTAACTGTCATGGACATGCCTCTGACTGCTATTACGATGCCGATGTTGATTATAGGAGAGCAAGTCTCGACCTATATGGGCGATATAATGGAGGAGGAGTGTGCATTAACTGCCAGGTATTAGTTCGTGTTATTTTCACTGATATTCTATGTTTTTCAGGAAGAGCATCATAATTTTTGGTTACAATATAACTGGAAGATCATTCTTCTATTTAGGTTCTCATAATGTATTTATAGGTTTAACCTCCCTGACGGTTTTCCCGAGTGTGGCTCGGGGTTAACTTTTTGTACCGAAAGTGGTATCCCCCGAGCCACACTCGGGCTGGGTACTTGCATGTCCTGCGCTCCCTCGCTGATCCCCGCAGTCTCCTCCAGCCGCTCGCAAAGTCACACTGACTGGTTCCATTCTCGCGAGGAGTGGACCAGGAAGTGTGACATTGCGATCGGCCGCAGTGTGACTGCGGGGACAGCGAGGGAGCGCAGGACATGTAAGTATCGGCCCGAGTGTGGCTCTGGGATAACGCTTTCAGTAATGAAAGTTAACCCAGAGCCACACTTAAACCGCTAGGGGGCCAGAATAAATTGGACCGATTCTAACATATAAAATTTGTCATAATCGGACCGCCAGGGAGGTTAAACTGTTATTTGTAAAAGTATAAAGATTCCAATAAAAACCTATGTAATTACATAAGGAAGAGAAAAAGCAAATATTTCACTTAATTACATTTGTGTAAGCATCTTGTCAAATTGTAATGGCTTCACTATCATTAATGCTTAGCATAGATTAGATATTGTTTTATTGTATGTGGTGGATGACCTATAATTTAGATACATAGGATGTGAGTATGGGTCCATACACCTGAAGAGCACCTCACCTGAGTGGTGTGTCAATTGTTATATCGATAAAAGATGCTTTTGGATCCAAGATGCCAAATGTAGTCTAAATTCTGTCACTAGGTGTAAACTCATCTCTGGTATATGAACACAGGTTTCCTCATTGCTGTAACAGATCTCCATACCCCAACTAGGTTGCATCTGTTAATGCTGCTCCCTTGCCAGACCCCAGTTCTCCCACTAGCAGTCTTTGGTGCCTTTATCCAACTTTTAGCGAAGCTTATGGTTGGGTACACTGAAAGCGCGGTGATAGCATTCCCCAGAAATGAGGCAGCAGGCAGATCTTGGGGTTAGAACAGTCAGCCTGGAACTGAGCCTTTAATGAATAATATATACATTGCCAGGAGGGGCCTAATGGCTAATGGGAAAATTACACCATGGTATCTTACTGCACTTCATCAGGAATCCCTCCTCTGGCATAGTGCTGCGACTGCTCAGGAATCACTGGCTAGCGTCTTGGGGCACTATCACCTCCTTAACGCTAGCGCTCAAATAAATTAACGTTAGGTTAATTGAGGTGATAGCGTGCTGCACACATCACCTCCCGATCACTAAAGGGTTAAAAAACCCAATTACGAATCGGTATTAGCGCTTTTTAGCGCCAGCTTACTGTACTTTGCGCTCCCTAAACTTAATATAGGGAGTGCAAAGAGTAAGCAGAGTAATTAGCTTTAGGATGACACAGTCCTAACGCTAATTACAATCAGCTGAAAGCACCCCAGCCCGCTTCTCCCCGCATCACCTCTTACCATGATAGACTGTAGGACTTCTCCCGCGCAGCCCCCATCCTCTGGAACGCTCTCCCTCGTACTGTCAGACTTTCCCCTAGTTTCTCTTCCTTCAAATGCTCACTTAAGACTTTCCTATTTAGCGAAGCCTACCATCCGACTCACTGATGCAAGCAGTCCATCACTCTCACCTTGCAGTCCATCACTCCCACCTTGCAGCCCATCACTCTCACCTTGCAGTCCATCACTCTCACCTTGCAGCCCATGACTCCCACCTTGCAGTCCATCACTCCCACCTTGCAGTCCATCACTCCCACCTTGCAGCCCATCACTCTCACCTTGCAGTCCATCACTCTCACCTTGCAGCCCATGACTCCCACCTTCAGTCCATCACTCCCACCTTGCAGTCCTCTCCTCCTGTTTCCAACCCCAACCCTTCTAGATTGTGAGTTCCCAAGGGAATAGGGCCCTCGTACTGTACTGGTTTGTCAAAATGTTGTTGAATGTATTGTTACCTTGTCTATATTGTGCCCATTGTACAGTGCTGCGGAATATGCTGGCGCTTTATAAATGAATAATAATAATAATAATAATAATAATAACAGCTGTCACTAACTAAAAAAGTTTGCTACAGCTTAGAGCTGTAGCTGATTCCGCTTCTGCAGAATCAGTTAGCTACAACTGTAAACCCCCCTCAAAAAGCAAATACTCACCTCTCATCCTGCGGCAAGAATGGCGGCCCTATCTGCCGCTTTTGGCCGCCAGGAGCAGAGTGAGACTGGGAAAAAAAAGTCACCAGTCTCCCTCTGTGTTCACTCCGCCAACCTGCAGGATGTCGCTAAAGGCAAGATCCTGCCGGTCAAGTGGCCGTAGAAGCCGTCCTGGAGTCCTATGGATTCCGTGGAGGGGATGTTCACGACAGTACTTTAGCACTGCCCAGAGGATCCTGGAGCTTCGAGGCTGCTAATCTACAGGTAAAACAGGTATGCTAAAGGGAGATTAGCAAATGCAAATTTTTCCCCTTAGCGTCCCCGTTTTAGCTGTAGGGGGGTGATAGATAGGGACAGATAATAGAATGAACTGTGGACACCAAGGTGCCTACAAAGCATTCCAACAAAACAGAACAATAGATTGTAAAAATAAACAGGGAAATCAGATATACAGTCTCTGATAATGGGGAAAATGTCTTTGCAAAACAAGACATGGAATCAATGACCACTCAAAACTTTTACTGATGTAATATATATTCTACATAGGGAAGTTGGAAAAGGCTACAGTGACCCACACAAGGAGTAATGATATTATTGATAGTAACAAATAAGCATAGACAATAACAGATTCATACATAACTAGAATTATAGGTACAGGCTGACTTCAACATAGGAGAGGGCAGAGAAACAATATAAAACATCAGGCCTGCAATTCCCAAATGCATCTCTAGGTACCCCAAATACAAAGTGAATCTCCTCAGAATTGCAATCTCTGGCATAGCTGTTATGCAAAAAGTGGCAGTCTTTGTTAATTTATGAAAGAAAATGGATGAACTGAGAATGCATTCATTTTTTTTTATGAGAAATAATGCTATGGAACACCCCTTCATGCATTCATATCAGAGCAGAAGCAATGAAAATTAGGCTAGGGTCAGACGAACGCATTTTTCACGTCGACCGTCAAAAAGTGCCTCCATGCGTCCGGACGCACTTTTTCATGGAAGACACGATAGCGGTCTTACGGTGCGCAATTACGGCCGTGATTTTACACGGAGCTATTAAAAACAAATGGACGTGATGTTATGGACGTGAGGAAATAGCCAAAATGGCAATGAAGGGGGAAGTTATTATCATGGGGGACTTTAATCTTCCTGATGTGAACTGGAAAACCAAAATAGCTGGGTGCACCAGGAGTACAAATATTCTAAACTCCTTACTGGGATTATCTCTAACACAAGTAGTTGAGGAGCCGACCCGTAAAGAGGCATATTGGATTTAATACTCACATATGGAGGTTTGGTATCGGACGTTGTTGTAGGTGAAAATTTGGGATCTAGTGATCACCAATCAGTATGGTTTAATATAAGAACAGGGATGGAGCCGCACCACACAAAAACAAAAGTTTTAGACTTTAAAAAAACTGATTTTTCTAAAATGAGATCTTGTGTGAATGAGTCATTATCAGACTGGAGGAGTTTAAAGGGAGTCCAGGAGAAATGGGATTATTTAAAGGAAGCATTATTGAAGGCCACAGGAAATTGCATTCGGCTTGTTAGCAAAAACAAAAAAGGGAAGAAACCACTGTGGTACTCTGCAGAAGTGGCCAAAATAGTGAAGAACAAGAAGATAGCATTCAATAATTATAAAAAAACTCTGAGTGAAGAAGATAGGCAAGCCTATAAGATTAGGAAGAAAGAGGCAAAGCAATTTATAAGAGCTTCCAAAGCACACGCAGAAGAGAAAATAGCTCAGTCAGTAAAAAAGGGGGACAAAACATTTTTTAGATACATAAACGAGAAAAGAAAAGTAAAACAAGGATTAGTTAGATTAAAAACAAAGGAAGGAAGGTATGTAGAAGAGGATAAAAGTCTCGCTGACTGCCTCAATGAATATTTTTGTTCAGTCTTTGCAGAACAAAAGGAAGGAAAGGGACCTCAGTTAGGAGAGAACACTAAAGAGACATTTACATATGAGTTTACAGAGGAGGAGGTTCTAAAGCAGCTGTCTAAAGTAAAGACAAATAAATCAATGGGGCCTGATGGGATCCATCCTAAATTATTAAAAGAGCTCAGTGATGTAATAGCAAAACCGTTAACAGATTTATTTAACCAATCCTTGTTAACAGGAGTCGTCCCAGAAGACTGGAAATTAGCAAATGTTGTGCCCATTTACAAGAAGGGTAGTAGGGAGGAATCGGGGAACTATAGGCCAGTTAGTCTTACGTCAGTAGTGGGGAAATTAATGGAAACCATGTTAAAGGAAAGGATTGTTGAACATCTAAAAACACATAGATTACAGGTCAGAAACAACATGGGTTTACCTCAGGGAGATCATGCCAAACTAATCTTATTGATTTTTTTGATTGGTAACAAAAATAATAGACACAGGTGGTGCAGTAGACATTGCTTATTTAGATTTCAGTAAGGCTTTTGATACTGTTCCGCATAGAAGGCTTATCAATAAATTGCAATCTTTGAGCTTGGATTCCAATATTGTTGAATGGATTAGGCAGTGGCTGAGTGACAGACAACAGAGGGTTGTGGTAAATGGAGTTTATTCGGCGCAAGGTCTTGTTACCAGTGGGGTACCTCAGGGGTCAGTACTTGGACCCATTCTCTTTAATATTTTTATTAGTGATATTGCAGAAGGTATCAATGGAAAAGTATGTCTTTTTGCTGATGACACAAAAATTTGCAACAGGGTTGACGTTCCTGGAGGGATCAGCCAAATGACAAATGATTTAGGTAAACTAAAAAAATGGTCGGAGTTGTGGCAATTGAGTTTTAATGTGGATAAGTGCAAGATAATGCACCTGGGACGTAAAAACCCAAGGGCTGAATATAGAATATTTGATACAGTCCTAACCTCAACATCTGAGGAAAGGGATTTAGGGGTCATTATTTCAGAGGATCTAAGGGTAAGTAGTCAATGTAATCGAGCAGCAGGAAATGCTAGCAGAATGCTTGGTTGTGTAGGGAGAGGTATTAGCAGTAGGAAAAGGGAAGTGCTCATGCCACTGTACAGAGCACTGGTGAGACCTCACTTGGAGTACTGTGTGCAGTACTGGAGACCGTATCTCCAGAAGGATATAGACATCTTAGAGAGAGTTCAGAGAAGGGCTACTAAAATGGTGTACGGCTTGAAGGAGAAAAGTTACCAGGAAAGGCTTAATGATCTTAACATGTACAGCTTGGAAAAAAGACGAGACAGAGGAGATATGATAGAAACATTTAAATACGTAAAGGGAATCCACAAGGTAGAGGAAGGGAGTATATTTAAAAGGAAACAAAATAACAAAACAAGAGGACGTCGTCTTAGATTAGAGGGGCAAAGGTTTAAAAGTAACATCAGGAAGCATTATTTTACTGAGAGGGTGGTGGATACATGGAACAGCCTTCCAGTTGAAGTGGTAGAGGCCAAAACAGTAATTGAATTTAAGCAAGCATGGGATAGGAATAAGGCTATCCTAAACAAAAGATAAATCCAGGTCAAGTATCCATGTAATTGGGCAGACTAGATGGGCCGAAAGGTTCTTATCTGCCGACATTTTTCTATGTTTCTATGTTTCTATGTTTCTATGTTGGCCGGACATGAGCAGCGTCTGACGTCTCCTAATCACGCACACATGCCGCTATGCCGACGCAGCGCACTCTGTGCGTCAGTACTAGCGGTTCTACGTTCTCGAAAAAATGCGTTCGTTTGCTGCTTGCGTTGCGCGGCCGAAGTTTCGTGCGGCCGTACTTCGTATATTGGCCGTCATTGAATGTCATTTGCTGCTACAACAGCCGTGATAAAGTGCGGCTGAACCCAGCCTTAGAGGCACTATGTTATAAAACTATATAATGTTATAAAAAACATTAATGTTACGAAGATTTTACTGTTGTGTAATTGTTATATATCTATAAAATCCCACTCAATCTAGCAGGAATCTTATAATGACTTAATTACACTAATAACTTTAACTAATACTGAGTTTAAAATCAGCCTTTACACTTCTTGCTTCCTACAGTCCAAAAATATTTATTTACAGAGCCTGAACAAACTAGTACAACATATATTTACAGTAGTTACAATGGAAACTTAACACCATTTAATCTGATGGACATTGCACATGCTATATGTACACCCAGTTACTTTGATGATACAAATCCTTTCATGTTGGTGCAGGAGCAGAGAGGTAGACAGATCCTCTGGTGCAGATGGTTTAATGGACCCTTACAGGTCTATTCACTACAGGTGAAACTCAGGAGAATTGGCAGGAGAAGAGAACAATCTAGACCAAAAACCCGATTTGGAGAGTGAGATAAATGTGAGACTTTTTTGGCTATTTTAACCTAGACTTTTCACTTCTCCTGCCAATTTTCCTGAGTTTCACCTTTAGTGAATAGGTCTGTAAGGTTCTCCTCCTTGGATACCCAGTCTGTTCCTACTCATTTGGCTTTCATTTGACCATTTCCCTTCCTTCAGAGGAAAAGACACCTCCCTTTCAGGAGTTATAGAGCAGGCTTCATGTTTCCCAGGTGGGCTTCACCATAACTAGACTGAACAGTTTTTACCAGTTTTACTTTCAACTAGAGAGTCACCCTTCCGCCCTCAGGGCAACCAGCCATTTCAGCCCATGTGCCATATATTAACTAACGATGTAGAAGGCTATGCTATGGCCCAGTTCCCTTTGGCATTATGTGACATATTAGTCAACTGATATGAACAGGAGCCCTGGTTTTTACTCACTAAATTTTGCACCGAAGGATTATTTATTGGAGAAAGAAAGAAAAGCAATGTTTTGATCAGGTATAGCATGATTAAGGTCCTTTTAAAATATTGCTTTCTCCTACATAAACCATCCTTTGGTGCTCTTCGTATTGCTTCTGTTATGTGGCCGGTTTCTGCCTGTGGAGAGGGCACCAGCCGAATGACCAGCTGTTTAAAAGGAGCTCACGGTGCTTGCCGTGCCTTCCTAGTATGTTTGGTGTCATATCAAAGCAAGCTCAAGCAATTCCCTAGCCGAGTGCAGGTGAATATTAAAAATTTACCATAATATTGATGTTGTTAAGGTTCTGGAATATTTTGTGTCAACAGTTCCTGGATTTATGTGTAGAGATTTTTGTATGGAGCTTTCAGTTAATCCCTCAGACGTATCTGTACATGTTTTTCGCAGCGGTTGAAATAACATTAGACCATCATTTTAGGTTCCACCTTAATGTTGTGATTCTCTTAACTCTTTCAATACTTTGATATAAAAGCAATTGGATATTTAATCAATTTGATATACATCTCTGGTAAAATAAAGAATAAAAAGAAACACCATTTATGGCAGGGATCCAGAATCGTATTCTCATGTAGGAGTGTTTCATCTGTGTGGATTGTTGTACAGATAAAAGATGCTTTTGGATCCATGATTCCAACATGTAGTGTCATCAGTGATTTTGATTTGATTGATTTCAAGATACTTTAAATGTAGCTGGCAAACAAATTATACCAGCGAAGAGTTTATGTATGGTTGTCGCTGATCTAGGCACTCCAGATTCTGCTTCCTCCATGCCCACCTGACATCAACTAAATATTTGCTTTACATTGATCAAATTCTATCAACATTTATTATATTTTCACTTACTGGGAGTTTTGTTGTTGCTCTGTTTGAAACCCATAAATATATAAAACCCTTAAAATAAAGGTCATTAGGAAATAACAAACTGTTGGCCCTATTTCTTGTATTGATCTCTGTTCACCCTTAGTCTGAATCCTAATCCTTTGGGCCGTTACCCATTGTTGGACGTAGAATGGGGAAAATGTATCCACTGACCTTCCAAGGTACTTAAGTATGATTGAATCACATATTATCCTCATATATTCTTATTTTCTCTCTTCATGAAGCACAACACTGCTGGTCATAACTGTGAAATGTGTGCTGTGGGATTTTATCGTCCTTATGGTATTCCTAAAGAAGCTCCTGATGGCTGCATACGTAAGTTAAGTCAAATCATCGATATGGAAACATACTGGGTTCCATTACATACCTTGCACAAAAAAGCTCGCAATTTTTTTTGCACGAAGCCTTAAACGTTAACACGCGTAAATTAACGCTGGTATTAAAATCTGAGTGCATTTTTTTCATCCGTCCGAAAATGTTGCGCAAAACAAATACGCGCGAAACCGTACGCGCATTAACGTTGCGCGCAGAAATCGGTGGGCGGACTGTTTTTTCACGCAATGCGGCCATTCAGAATTAAGAACCACAATTGTCTCCCGTTAAATTCTTGCGCCTGTCAAAATTAATCTGAGTATATATGCTGCAGCAATAATAGAAACACGCACAACCTCTTAATTTTATTGTTTTGGGTATGTGTAGAATGTGTAACTATACTGTGGTGTTGTTTGTTTTTTTTTGGGCTTGTGTATTTGGGTTCAGCCAGTACGTTCAGATTTGCAGTTACCACCAGCTTTTAAAAGACGGTAAAATTATGTGCGAAACGTTTTTTGGAAAAATTCTCGCATCGATTGTAATACCAGGGCTCAAAATTTCAAGTTCCAAGCTACTAGCCAGACCTTAAAAGTTATTCGCCACCAGTTGTCCCACCTACCCTGCTCTGAACTTCGCCCCTAAACACACCCTCTTAAATTATCTTATGAAATTACACTGTTAAAGGTTTTATTCAGAATAAAGTTACAAAAATAAATAACTTTAACCAGACAGACTCCAGATACATGTATATCCAGACATCAGACGCCAGATACATATATACCCAGACATCAGACGCCAGATACATATATACCCAGACATCAGATCCAAGTAATATCTTCCATTTAAGTACAGACTCCTCTCCAACAGTTTTTAGGACCAAATTAATTTGGGATTTATGCATCCGATATATCTAGTGGAACCGAATACTCTCTTTTAATTGTTTGTATGCCAGATTATCATAAGAAGTTAGAAGACCCCATAGTCAATTTTCCCCCTTGGATGCTATGACGGAATGGGATGTTGTTCCGCCTGCGGGTGTGCTCTATCTGCGTGGCCCCGTCGCTTACCGCTGGCCCGACTACCGAGTGGCGCGCACTCGGCGTCTCGTGCGGCCTGGCGTGACCCCGGGGAGGGGTTAGCGGGCGGTGGAGGGGACCCCTGCCTAGAACCAGCCCGACCACTGAGCCATACGGCACTCAGCATCTCGAGCAGCTGGTTCACTGACCTTGTGGGTGTGGGACGTTCGTGGAAATCGGATCTGCCAGCCGCGGAGGAATCTTCGGATCTTATGTGGGAAACGTTTCGGATCTTCTCTTGTGGGAAACGTTTCCGATCCAGGTGCGGGTGAATCTTCGGATCTCCGGTAGAGGACTTTTCGGATCGGGGACAGATGAATCTTCGGATCTTGCGGGATGGGCGAGGATTCGGATCTTACCGCAATCCCTCGCAATACCGAAGCGCGGTACACGGCCGCGCCCTTCGGATCGGATCTCTCGATCTGGGAACCGAATCACCTTCCGCTGCGCCTCTGCCCTGATGCTCGATGCAGGCACAGAGCGCTCGGTTCGGTTCGGATCTGGACACACCGCACCCTGAGACCTCGAAGGATTCTCAGAACGAAAAGTACGGCGGGAAAATAACCACATCAGTCGAGGCTGGATGCACTGCTAAATCTGGCTTTATTATTTACAGCTCAAGCATTTATTAACTTTACACAAAATTACAATACAATGGGAATCCTTGCCCGCCCTCCCGGGACCCATTGGCCATTACGATTCAGGGAGTCGCCAATTCGGACCGGATGGTCCGAATCGGCCATTTTACGATTCGAACCGGATGGTTCGAATCGGCCATTTTCTGAATCGAAGATTCTGAACTGCGCCACAAGGTGATCGGAAAATGGCGGCGAGCAAGGCAGACAAAGGGAGAATACATTACGCAATAAACCAACGGGGACACTTTATTACACCACACATAATCACATCTAAATAAAAGTACTTGCAAAACTGGGTGCGTGCCACCGCACCCAAGTGTCCATAGCCACCACTGTCACTGCACCGCCCCTGGCTGAGGGTGCTGGGCCATTCCGTGACAGATGCTAATACAGATGAATCCATTAAAATTTGTGTGCGATACTTCCATCCCCATTTCTTTTTTTTGCCCCTTCCGTATCACTCATCTTTCTTTATAAATAGATATATTTAATTTTGCTGAACCTCAAACGCCTACGCCAGCTAGGGATGAGCCGAACACCCCCCGAGTTCGGTTCGAGCCCGAACACGAACTTCCCATATGTTCGGGTCCGAACCCGAACCCGAACTCGAACCCAATGCAAGTCAATGGGGCTGAAAATTCGTTTTTTAGAGTGCCCTCCAAGAGGGCATATATGCTACATATTTGCCATAAAAGGTGTATGGGGGTCCGGGTAGTGCCCTGGGGGACAGGAAACAAGGACAAAAAGTAAAAAAAAAAAGTTTTTAAAGGGACAGTGAGTTTTCCATAAAATAAGGGTTAAAAATAAAAATGAAAAATTCCTTCAAATATCGTGGATAGGAGGTCCCCATGACCTGCCCGTGAAGTGGCGGATTTCTAGGATGTATAGAAACACTTAAAAACAAAAAAATGACGTTTCATATGACGGTAAATGCTTTTCCTTTAATCTATCCATAAACAACTGCTTGGGGCGGCAGTCTGTATGAAAAGAGGAGACATTTTCGTACACGCAGAAAAAGTTTACTGATTTTTTTGGCTAAATTATTGTGAAACTTATGCAGGCTTTGGATGAAAGTAACAATAGGTGCTTTAAAATTGGTCCTTTAGCGTCCCCAACAGTGCCGTCACACCGTAAACCCTCTGATGATATGAATCTGATACAGGCGTCAGTGGCAGTGCACCCAAATATTGTGCTTTTGGTGCCAGGCCTGCAAGTACTATCATACAGTAACCCCTGTGTGGTATTGTGGAAGAATGCAGGGGTGGACCATGTGGTCCTATATTGAAAAGTTTTTGATCTGGTAATGGGCGTCAGTGCACCCAGATATTGTGCCTTTAATGCCAGGCCAGCAAGTATCATCATACAGTAACCCCTCTGTAGTATTGTGGAAGAATGCAGGGGTGGACCATGTGGTCCTATATTGAAAAGATATGATTCTGGTCAAGGCGTCAGTGCACCCAGATATTCTGCCTTTGGTGGTAGGCCAGCAAGTATCATCATACAGTAACCCCTCTGTGGTATTGTGGAAGAGTGCAGGGGTGGACCATGTGGTCCTATATTGAAAAGTGTTTTTTTTTTCTGTTAATGGGCGTCAGTGCACCCAGATATTGTGCCTTTAATGCCAGGCCAGCAAGTATCATCATACAGTAACCCCTCTGTGGTATTGTGGAAGAGTGCAGGGTTGGACCCTGCGGTTCAAAAAATTAAAATGATATAAATCTGGCACAGGCGTCAGTGCAGTCAAATATTGTGCCTTTCATGGCAGCAAGTGCCTTCACACGTAACCCTTTTGTGGTATTGTGGAAGAGTTCAGTGCTGGAGGTTTTGTGAATGCAGAAGAGGACATCCCCGATCTATTCCATTACTTCAGCATCAGGGGATTGATAGCTGCTGATCCAGGACTGATTCATTTTTATAAATGTCAGCAGGTCTACAGAGTCGGTGGACAGACGCACTCTTTTGGCTGTGACAAAACCTCCAGCGGCACTGAACGTCCTTTCGGAAAGCACGCTAGATGAAGGGCAACCTAGTAGCTGCATAGCATATTGGCTAAGTTCTGGCCAGTGATCCAATTTCAACACCCAGTAAGCCAGTGGATCATCTGCTGGAAAGGTATCCAGGTCTGCTCTTGCCCCTAGGTAGTCCTGCACCATATGGTGAAGACGCTGGCAATGGGTGCCTACATTTGACATCCCTGGGCGTCGAGGACTAAAAAAATTTAAAAAAGCATCAGTCAAGCAGCCCTGGCCTTCACCATTATTCCTCTGATCACCCGCAGCCTCAGAAGCACGTGTGTCAGCACTTGGTAATCTACCAGTGCCTGGAAAGGTGTTACACAAGTGTCGCTTTAGAGGGTCCTCAAGTTTTTTCATCCTGTACTCCCTCTGTGCGGGCAGGATGAGCTCTGTTCTGCAACTTTCTCCTTGTATCGTGGATCAAGAAGGGTTGCCAACCAGTAATGATCCCTCTCCTTGATAGCACGAATCCTGGGGTCCTTTAGCAGGCTTTGCATCATTAGGGAGCCCATGCAGCATAGGTTGGAGGTGGCATTAGCTTCTGAGACTTCCTGGTCAATGAGGATGACCGTATCGTGCACTTCCTCCTCCCAGCTACTCACTAGCCCTTCTGTTTCTGGGCACACAAAACCCTCCCTTGAGGAATCCCCACCTTCAATGCCCCCACTACTTAAATATTCCTCCTCCTCCTCATCCTCCTCCTGTCTGATCTGAGTAGGACCCGCTGGAATGCTGTTTCTGGAAAGACTGGGGCCTTGAGAGCTAGGCAAGGCCTCCTCTTCCTCCCGCTGCTCTGCCTCTAGAGCCACATCTATAATTCCCCGCAGAGTGTGCTCCAGCAGGAACACTAAAGGAATTGTGTCACTGATGCATGCACTGTCCCTGCTCACCATCCTCGTTGCCTCCTCAAATGGTGACAGTACAGTGCATGCATCCTTGATCATCAGCCACTGCGGGGGGGGGGAAACCAAGTTGACCTGAACCTGTCCTTGTGCCATACTCACACACGTACTCGTTGATGGTCCTCTGCTGCTTGTGCAGATGCTGCAGCATTGCTAATGTCAAGTTCCACCTGGTGGGCATGTCACAGATCAGATGGTTTGTGGGAAGGTGAAATTCTCTTTGAATTTCTGCCAGGCGAACGCTTGCTGAGAATGACCGTCTGAAGTGGCTGCAGACTTTTCTGGCCTGGATGAGAAGCTCTGGCAGCCCTGGGTACTTGGTTAGGAAACGCTGTACCACCAGATTTAGGACGTGTGCTAGGCATGGTACATGCGTCAATTTACCCTTGCGTAGGGCGGAGAGAAGGTTGCTGACATTATCGCAGAGATCATTCCCAGCTCAAGCTGGCATGGTGTTAACCATCTCTGCACCTGCCCCTGCAGAGCTGACAAAATTTCTGACCCGGTGTGGCTCCTGTCCCCTAAACAAACCAGCTCAAGCACAGTATGGCATCTTTTTGCTGGAGCCATTGCGTAGACCCTGTCAGGCGTCGGTTTAACTGCCACTTCGCCAGAGACAGAGAAGGAGGAGGAGGAGGAGGAAGAGGTGGTGGTGGTGGAGCAGACAGACCTCATACAAGCAGCTTTCTGGAGGCATGGTGGATGAACAAGCTCCAGCACAGAGCCCCGTCTTGGATCCCTCCCAGCTGCAATCAGAGTTATCCAATGTGCCGTGAAGGAAATGTAACGACCCTGTCCATGCTTGCTGGACCACGTGTCTAAAGTCACATGCACCTTGCTGCTGACTGCCTTTCCCAATGACTGGATAACATTGTCTTCCACGTGCTGGTATAGTGCTGGAATGGCCTTGCGTGAAAAGTAATGGCGTTTTGGAACCTGCCACTGTGGTACAGCACATTCAGCAAATTCACGGAAGGGAGCAGAGTCCACCAGCTGGAAAGGCAGCAGCTGCAATGCGAGTAATTTTGCTAAGCTGGCATTTAGACACTGTGCTTGGGGATGGTTGGGACTATATTTTTTCTTTCGCTGCAGCAGCTGCGGCAACATAATCTGACTGCGTAAATCTTCAGCTACTGGGATGATGTCACATTGTGAGGAAGGACCTGGTACATCCATTACTGTAGCATCATCCCTGTCGGTGGAGGTTGTAGGCAATGACATGGCAAGACATACAGTGGGGGTAGAGACAGATGAGGAGGAGGAGGACCTACGCAAAGTTTTGCGCCAATGGGATGTGTGGCACTTGTTCATATGTCGCCTCAAGCACGTGGTACCCAAGTGTCCGGTATCTTTCCCACGCTTAAGCCTCATCTGACATAGATTAGAACTCCCAGACAATAGAGTTCCTGCATGTGTTCTTTGAGACAACAGTGCTCTGCACCGGAGCAGCTCTGACGTTATGAGTGACCTGTGGTCAGGTGCAAGGCTGTAGCCAATTACGAGCTTCAGGCCAGTGGGAAAATGCATTGTGGTCCATTGTGGTCGAACATGCGGCGAACACCCGGAAATGTTCGGTGTTCGCGATCTAATCGAACAGGCTAAGTTCGGGTCGAACTCCGAACGTCCGAACCGAACAGCTCATCCCTATACGCCACCATTTCACCAATTATGACCCCTCACGGGAGAGGTTAGTTCTGCCAAGGGCCCCCTTTAATTAATTTCTCTCTCCCCCCTTTAATTCATTTCTCTCTCCCCCTGTAATTCATTTCTCTCTCCCCCTGTAATTCATTTCTCCCCCTCCCCTGCAATTCATTTCTCCCCCTCCCCTGCAATTCATTCCTCCTACAATTCACTTCCCCTGCAATTCATTTCTCCCCCTCCCCTCCAATTCATTTCTCCCCCTCCCCTCCAATTCATTTCTCCCCCTCCCCTGCAATTCATTTCACCCCCTCCCCTGCAATTCATCTCCCCCGCAATTCATCCCCCTCCCCTGCAATTCATCTCCCCCGCAATTCATCCCCCTCCCCTGCAATTCATCCCCCTCCCCTGCAATTTTCATCCCCCCACTCCCCTGCAATTCATCCCCCTCCCACTCCCCTGCAATTCATCCCCTCCCACTCCCCTGCAATTTTCATCCCCCTCCCACTACCCTGCAATTCATCCCCCTCCCACTCCCCTGCAATTTTCAACCCCCTCCCACTCCCCTGCAATTTTCAACCCCCTCCCACTCCCCTGCAATTTTCATCCCCCTCCCACTCCCCTGCAATTTTCACCCCATCCCACTCCCCTGCAATTCATCCCCCTCCCTTTACCTGTCCTTGCGAGTAGTAGAGTGAGGGGGCGGGGACAATCCCTGCTTCCCTCACTCGCTGAGGCACGCTGAGTCCTCCTTCATGCTGTGCCTGGAAGAGGAGGAGCACAGCGTGAAGGGACATCCAGCATGTAACACCGGTAAAAGGGGGACGGGAGAGGGAATTTGCACCCCCCTGTTGTGACACTTTGAGGACCAATTGATTCCTCACGCCGGATGTTTCCCATCTCTGGTCATGCTGTACCCGGCGTGCCCTCTGTCTCTCCATGCTACACTCTCACTGATGCTGCTTCGGGGAGACGGGATGAACCTCTTACTGATTCAAGATGTTTGCTCGGCGCAGTTTCCCGTGATCCGTTCACATGGTACAGCAAACGGGCGAGTGCGCCGAGCAAAACTCTGAGATCAGTAAGAGGTTTAGCCGGTCTCCCCGAAGCAGCGTCAATGAGTGCAGCATAGAGAGACAGAGGGAATGCCGGGTACAGCATGAAAACCGGAGATGGGAAACATCCGGCGCGAGGAATCAATTGGTCCTCAGAGTGCCACAACAGGGAGGTGCAAATTCCCTCTCCCGCCCCCCCTTTACCGGACCTGCCTGCTACACGCTGGATGTCCCTTCACGCCGGCTGAAAAGTGACGGACAGTAAACGCGCCTAAGTGGCTTCTGCCGGCCAAAAAAAAAAAAAACGTCTGCCACTGGAATACGCAGCGCAGGCAGAACGATATACTTTATCGTGCTGCCTGCGTGTGCATCTCCACTCGCCCACCCTTAATTTCCACTCGCCAAATGCAAGGTGGTCCAATCTTATGCGCGAACGTCGCAATCCAACATTCAGCGCAAAGGGTTTTTCCCCTCGCGTTAATGCGCACGCGCAAAATTGTGCGAGAAGAGTGTAATAGTGCCCACTATGTTTATATGAAAGACTCTTGCCATGTAATTGATAAAAAGATTGTCTCTCTGAAATGCATCGGTGTTACAGAACTTTACAGACGCCATAGAGGCCTTCACAATTTATTACGACTCATGGTGACTGTATCTAAAATGAGGCCACACATCCTATGGGCTTCAATTTCTCCTCCTTGGGGTGAACATGAAGGAATCCGAGAAGTCTACAGGGGTTATTCAAATAGAGCAGAATTGGCTCTGTAATGGGAATTCGACTATTCAAAAAGCTGTCAGTTTGCCAAATATTGGCGAATTGCCAGCAAAATACGGTGCTGTTTGACGGCGGTGAACTCCCCATAGAGTAATGGTTAACCTGTTCATAGAACACCGAACAGCATCGAAATGTCAGTGAAATGCCCTGATTTTCGGTGCTTTCATTTGGCAGATTTAATCAGGCGAATCCCATAGGTTTCAATGTAAAAAATATTCCTGTTTTTATAAAATATTAATTAAACTGTTTATTCTTTTAATTGGCAGCAAATAGTCTCTTTATTTATTTTTAGGGATTTTTTCAGCAAACTTTTTCTGATAATTTTTTTTTCTGTACCAGACCTTTTTGTTATTATTCATAAGAATAATTTTAAATTTAAATTTAAATTTAAATTTTTTTTTATAATTTTTTTATTTTTTTGCGGCGGTTTATCGGATGCTTTCGGTGGCTTGTTCCCTGCACTTCTAGGGACTCTGTGGTGAATGCTGAATTCACCGCAAGGTCGAGGAATTTGACTCCCCAAAGTACGGGGAACAAAAGAGCACCGAAATTACGATGGAATTTTGGTGCACTTTGAATAACCCTGTATGTCTCCTGTCTCCATCCTTTCCTCTGATTCATGCCCCGATTCCCATTTCACCTGATTTATGCCCCATTCCCATTTCACCTGATTTATGCCCCATTCCCATTTCACCTGATTTATGCCTTCATGCCAATTTCATTTGATTCGTAGCTAATTTCATTAAATTTCGACCCCATTTCATTTGATTTATGCCACCATTCCCATTTAATTTTATTTATGCCCCTACTTCCATTGGATATGATTTTGCCCTGTTCCCTTTTCATATATTTTATGCCCCATTCTAATTTAAATTGATTTATACCTAATTTCATAAATTTTCTACCCCCATTTCATTTGATTTATTCCTCCATTCCCATTTCATTTGATTTCTGCCCCTAATTCATGCAACCCATCTGAATCTGACTTCTTTGTATATGTGGACTCGCACCAGTGCGTATCTGTTCTCCTTTATGAGTGTCACATGGCTCAGTCTATGTCAGCCGGCAGCTCCTGCAATAATGAAATCTCAAGGATAAATGCGCGTGTTCGACATATCACAGAGGGTGCTGGTGAGAATCACTGAGATTTTGAGACTTTAAGTTTCTGTTTCTGCCTTTTAAACATATGAGGAGATGAGTGCCATATATTTGCTCTGTTTAGTTTTCCCTTTCAAAAACTAACACATCTAAAATTTACTATAATGAAATTGGACTAAAACCAGCCATGATATTATGGATACTGTAGATTCATTTGATGAAGTCATCTAAACATTGGGCCTAACACGGCTCTTCTAACGACCTAGATACATTTGGTAAAATGTTTTGTAACAATTATTTTGTTTCCTAGCTTGCAGTTGTAATCCTGACCAATCAGATGGATGTGAGGAAGGATCGGGGATCTGCCACTGCAAGCCAAACTTTAAAGGCTACAATTGTGAGCAATGTGCAGACGGCTACTACGGATTCCCGTCTTGTTTTAGTGAGTAATCAGTACTGGCCTAGTTTTAACTATTCGCTCTCAGGTGGGATTAGAATTTAACATGATAAATATGTGAGAATATTTTTCTGTGGCATGGAGTGCTCTTTTCTCCTTGGTTTTTTTATTGTTTATTGCTAAATGTTATTGTCTGGATGAATGAAACAATTTGATAAAGCTGTCTGAGGTTCTTCAGTACTTTGATGGTTCAATCTTTTATTGCCATTATTATTCTTCTCTTACTTTAGTCATCAGTTAACTATTACATGATAATTACTCTTGGTGTCTAACCTATATGTTTAGAGCAATTAAAGAAATCTTTTACATATGGTCTTATTCTGGAAATGCCTTTTTTACCATAGTTGCAAAAATTGGTGAAAATTGCCTTTGCTGCAACCAAAAACAAACTTCAGCGTTTCACAAAAGAGAGATCCAAAGAGTGGCAGAAGTTTAGCTGAAGAAGCTTCTCCTGCTTTCATTTGAATTTTTCATTTTGAAACTCCGAGGTTTTCCACACTTGCAACTGCAACAAGCACCAACGCTTCCTGAATAACCCCCATACTGTGCATAAGATAGAATTTAAACACTGATATATGGCCTTTTTTGCCAGTGTATGAGAAATATGCAGGTAACGCATACTACGTTTAAATCTATAGCAGAAAGCAGATTGTACAATGCTTATGCCTGCTATTGAATACGGAGATGTAGTGTACGCAACTGCCCCGCAAGCGCATCTTCAGAAACTTACTACATTGTATAACTCATTCTGCCGCTTTGTGCTACAAACAATGTAACTACATGATCCACCATTGTGACATGTTAAAAGAGCTAAACTGGCCGTCGCTGCAATCTAGACGCACCCTTCACCTTTCCAACCTGGTGTTTAAGAGCTTTTCTGCAAAGCTATCACCCTACCTGAATAGGCTGCTTCCCCTAGCAGTTCCCTCATCCTATAACCTCCGATTCAGGACCTGCACCTTACTTGCAATACCACATTACAAAAGGAAAGTGGCTCGATCCTCATTTTCCTACAGAGCACCACAATTATGGAATAACCTCCCAGACGCCATCAAATCTTCCCCCAGTCTAAAGTCACTTAAGAGATCTCTATTAACATACCTCGATACAGAATGCACCTGTAAACATGTAACATAATGACTATATTTCCTACATATTTATGTTCTGTTAATATGTATATTTGTGTTGCTTTTTGATATCTTGCATTTTATTACTTTGTATTTCTGTACCTTCTGTAGCAATTCAATGTTCTTGAACCCAGGACATACTTGAAAACGAGAGAAATCTCAATGTATCTTTCCTGGTAAAATACTTTGCAAATAAATAAATATACAATTTAATATATTTTTAGCGTCTCCCTTTATAGTTATTATTATTCTTTATAAAGCGCCAGCATATTCCGCAGCGCTGTACAATAGGCACAGTATAGACAGGGTTACAATACATTGAACAACATTTGACAAACAGTACAGGAGGAGATGAGGGCCCTATTCCCGTAGGAACTCACAATCAAGGAGGGTTGGGGTTGGAAACAGGAGGAGAGAATTGTAAGGTGAGAGTGATTGATGGTTGCGTCAGTGAGTTGGGTGGTAGGCTTCCCTAAATAGGAACGTTTTAAGGGAGCATTTGAAGGAAGAGAAGTTAGGGGAAAGTCTGACAGTACGAGGGAGAGCGTTCCAGAGAGTGGGGGCTGCGCGTGAGAAATCCTGCAGTCTATCATGGGAAGAGGTGATGCGGGGAGAATCTAGGCGCAGGTCACTGTTTGACCTTAGGGAGCGGCTGGGGTGTATTTGGTGATTAGTGAGGACAGGTAGTGGGGAGCTGAGTTAGTGAGGGTTTTGTAGGTAAGGATAAGGATTTTGAACTTAATTCTGCAGTGGATGGGGAGCCAGTGAAGGGACTCGCAGAGGGGAGCGGCAGAGACAGAGTGGCGGGTGAGGTGAATTAGCCTGGCAGAGGCGTTCAGGATGGATTGTAGGGGGAGAGAGGGAGGCCAGATAAGAGATTATTGCAATAGTCAAGTCGGGAGATTACCAGGGCGTGTGTGTTACATAGTTACATAGTTACATAGTTATATAGGCTGAAAAAAGACATGCGTCCATCGGGTTCAGCCTCTCCCACATAACCTACTGCTGTTGATCCAAAAGAAGGCAAAAAACCCAGTCTGAATGCTTGCCAATATGCAACATACTGGGAAAAAATTCCTTCTTGACCCCAGAATGGCAGTCAGATTTCTCCTTGGATCAAGAAGCTTTTACCCACATATTAAATATTATAACCCTTAATATTCTGTGTCTGCAGGAAGTCATCCAGTCGTTTTTTAAAAGTCTGTACAGACTCTGACCCAACCACCTCAACAGGCAGAGAATTCCACAGCTTTATTGTTCTCACCGTAAAATAACCCTTCCTATGCTTTAAGCTAAATTTTCTTTCTTCCAGTCTAAATGGATGACCCCTTGTCCTATGTATAGTCCTGTTAATGAATAGGTTATCAGACAATGGTTGATAATGGCCCCGTATATATTTATATAAGGTTATCAGATCCCCTCTGTGAGTTGTTTTGTGGTGACAGCAGTAAGAAATGGCCGAATTCTGGAAATATTACGCAGTTGGTATCGGCAGGAGGAGGAAAGAGACTTGATGTGGGGGATGAAGGAAAGAGCAGAGTCAAGTGTAACTCCAAGACAGCGCACTTGGTTTGATGGGGAGATGGTGATACCCTCTACCGTGATAGAGAAGTCAGGAGGTGGGGAGGCATTGGAGGGAGGAATAAGTAGGAGCTCAGTCTTTGACATGTTGATCTTTAGGTGGTGGGAGGCCATCCATGAGGAGATGCCAGATAAACAGTCACTGACTTTTGAAAGGACAGGGGGAGAGAGATCAGGGGTAGAGAGGTAGATCTGAGTGTCATCAGCGTAGAGGTGGTAATTAAAGCCAAAGCTGTTGATGATTTTGCCCAGGGAGGAGGTGTAGATGGAAAAGAGCAGAGGACCAAGGACAGAGCCTTGAGGTACACCAACAGATAGAGGCAATGAAGAGGAGGAGTTACCAGCAAAGGACACACAGAAGGACCTGTTGGATAAATAGTAGTCAACCCAAGCAAGTGCAGTGTCACCGAGACCCAGAGAGTTGAGGGTCTGTAGAAGGAGGGGGTGGTCAACAGTGTCAAAAGCAGCCGAGAGGTCAAGCAGGATGAGAATAGAATAGTGGCCGTGTTTTTTAGCAGTTAGGAGGTTGTTGGTGACTTTGGTGAGGGCAGTTTCAGTTGAGTGTAGGGGACAGAAGCCAGATTGCAGGGGGTCAAGTAGGGAATTGGAGGACAGGAAGAGGGAGAGGCGGTTGAAGACTAGTTTTTCTAAGAGCTTAGAGGTAAAGGGAAGCAGGGATACAGGGCGGTAGTTGGATGGAGAGTTGGGATCGAGGGATGGTTTCTTTAGTAAAGGGGTAACTAGCGCGTGTTTGAAGGCGGATGGAAAGGAGCCAGTGGAGAGAGATAGGTTGAAGATGTGTGTGAGAGCAGGGGTGAGGGAGGAGGAGAGGGGAGGAATTAGATGTGAGGGAATGGGGTCGAGCGGGCACGTGGTGAGATGTGAGGAGGACAATAAGGAATTGACTTCCTCCTCAGTTTAAACTTACTAAGGATTGAAGTTATTTTGAAGTCTGAAACCTCAATCAATACATGTTCAATATAAGGGAATCTAACTGAGGGACTATTTTTTACTTTGTTTCAAACAGATTAGGTTTATGCATGCAACACGTAGGAGAGGGAACATTCCGTTTGGAAAAACACTAAAAAGAGACAGTGAAGAACATGAAGATTAAAATTCAGAAAAGTCAATGAGTAAAACATATCATCATACTCTCTAAAGTTTTGAAAACTTGTCTTGTGTTCAGTAAGGACTGATGTGTCATTTAGTTCAAGAGTATATTCCTTACGACTTACTGATGAAAAGCAGACAAATATAGTCCTCTATTCAAATCGACCTGCCCATTACTCAACTCGTAATATATAGGTGCTGCTAGCAGATAAAAGCAGAGGCACCATACCCCGACACTGGTTTTGTCCCCTGTCATCCATAGGAGCCCTGTGAGATTATGTGAATGCAATCTTGCATGGCTGGCAGACGGACACTGGAAACTATTTCTTCTCAGTATCCTGCCAATGGAGAGAGTAATTGAATCGCACCATTTTTACACTATGGGTCCAAAGGAAGAGTACTGGATTTTTTCATGTTTCATTATGTTAGGTATCTATTCTTAGTTTTTTGCAGCTCTCCATTACAAACCAAACCAGATTGGGGGCCTTTCTTTGACAGACTGAGTTAAATATGGATTTGCAATAACAATGGCCATAGCTACGAGCTCTTTCTCCAAGTTGTACAAGAATCAGCTACTTATATTGTCCTTTTTGAGATGCTGCCATATAATAACCAAGGAATCCAAACAGAGAATAACTGAATCGCCAGCGGGTCCTGCTCTTACTCTCGATTCCACCCTAATGGAAAATATAGGTTGTGCAGGGAACTTAGAAATCATCAACTGACAAAGGTGCTGTTTACACTGTAATATTGATCAAACAGATTTTCCGTTGGAGCCTCCCAGTTTCTTGGAAAAATGTGTCAAACAGAGCAGGACTCAGTGTTGTTTCAAAAGATAAAACTCATTAATGATTGTGTCACGTTCAAGTGATTCATGTCTATTACACATAGAGGAGAACTAGAGGACCTGCAGCTGTGCTTGGATTTCAGTACTCATTAAACTCCACAATCTTCTAACTTTGTACAGCAGGGAGCTCAAACTCTGTATATACCTGAATACAGTATCTGTTCTCACTTGAGAGATTAGAAAATGTAAAGTGTTGACTACTTCCATTATCATTTCTTTCTTCACAATTAAAGAGATACTCTACAAACCCTAATCACTTTATGTCAGCAGCACCACCCCAATTTGTTTAAGGAGAAAAAGGGGATGGGGTATTTATTTAATAGAGTTTATTTAATAGACAGGACTACATTTTCATCTCTCTGCTCCCTGTAACAAGCATTCAAGCATACTCACAGACAGGACTACTTTTTCTTCACTCTGCTCCCTGTAACAAGCATTCAAGCATACTCACAGACAGGACTACATTTTCTTCACTCTGCTCCCTGTAACAAGCATTCAAGCATAGTCACAGACAGGACTACATTTTCTTCACTCTGCTCCCTGTAACAAGCATCAAACATACTCACAGACAGGATTACATTTTCTTCACTCTACTGTCCCACCCCCCACAGGCCCGGTCCCTAATTTCAGATCTCCTTTCCGGCTGTTTCCACTTCTCTCTCTAATTACTCTTACTAAGCCCAAGCTTCTGGTCCTTTCCATGCAGGCCCTTCTATATTCTTTCTGACCACCAGCTTCACCTACCCTCTGCTCCCATTTGTTTCACTTACCCCATCCCATAGATTTTATACTCACGGGATGCCTGGCTGAGCACTTGGTTAAAGTGCTGAATTACCTGTTATCCTACAGGCAGGGTTGTCTTTTCCTCATTTATTATGTACGTCTCATGTTTGTGCTCCCCCATCGTAAAGCTCTACGGAATATGATGGCGCTGTATATAGGCCTATGACTGTAAATGTACCCTACTGTTCAAATTCAATGTTCTTGAACCAAGGACATACTTGAAAACGAGAGAAATCTCAATGTATCTTTCCTGGTAAAATACTTTATAAATAAATATTAAAATAAATAATACTTTAGATCGAATTTTGGTAATCTGAGACATAGGGTGCTTGCTTTTAGATGAGGAGGGAGAAGTTTGCAGACTTTTAATTTACATAGGAATAACCTACTAAAAGTAAGAAATACATTATGGATGCAGTTTTGGAAAATGATTTTTACCTTGATTGATTTATTTATTTATAAAGGATTTTACCAGGAAGGATACATTGAGATTTGTCCCTTACTTTGAAGACAACAGCTCTTATCACCCCTGTAAGCCAGACAGTACATATCATGTTGGGGTTCAGCCTGGGAGCTGCCAACTGAGCGGAAATATCCAGTGTCAATGTCCGGTTGGGCACGGGCAAGGCAGACATAAGGGGCTGTATTCCAACCCTGGCATAAACTTACTAGAGCCATAATAGTCTATGGAGTTGATACGTTTACAACAGTTCTGGTTAAATTTACACCAGTGTTATATACAGCCCAAAGTTTTATAACATTTGTTTCTGTATATTGTTACCCGTCTGATACGAGCATGTGCTGGGTGAAACTGGAGCAATGCTCCCCTTACTCTGTATCATTGATTTTAAAGTCTGCACATTAGCTCCAGTAAATGAAACAAAAACCTGATGTAAATATAGATAATGACAACTATGCAGTGTTTGATATATGGGAGGAAATAAGTACTGTAGAGCTGGGTGAATCACTGTTTAATTCCAGCCCTGAGCATATATTAAGAAAAACAATAACATTTAAAAATACTGTTTTCAGGAACTACTCAGACCCTGTAATTGTTTTAAAATTTGTTTATGTTGCAGCCTTATGATAAAACTCTTTAAATTAATTATATTTTTCACCTCAATTTACACTTACTCAATATGCCATAATGGCAAAAAAAATAGGCTTTTGACAATATGGCAAATTGTTCAATTTGGCTGGGCAGCCAGCTCTCAAACAGTACCAGAGGAGTGTTCAGCTAGGCAGCAGCTGCAGACCGGCTGCTTTGAAGCGAGACTGGTTGTTGCCGCAGTGTTACTGACTGCCATGCTGCAGCTTGGGCAAAAGCTGTGCTGACGTCTGGACTCTATAGGTCAGGAGCCAATCAGCTTCCAGCTAAGCTCTGCAGCTATTCTGCAGCCACTATCACGTGGTCTCTAAGTGTAAATTAGCCGCGCTGAGTGCTGAATTGCAGCGTTCAGCTGGGATTTTCTATCTTAACACAGCCGCTTAGGAACTGAATGTGCCTCTGGTTGTTCCAAACTTCTTCCATTTAAGAACAATAGAGTCCACTCTGCTGTTGGGAGCCTTTGAAGCAGCTGAGATTTATTGTAGCTGTCTTCAGCATTCATTTAAATCTGTAACACCTTAATTGACAAGTGTGTGTTTCCAAAGGAGGCCACAGGTGGACTCCAAACCCAATGTAGAAAAATCTCAAAGATCAGCCAGAGAAATGGGACGCATCTAAGCTAGTTTCGAAGTGTCATTGCACAGGGTCTGAATACTTAGGTCAGATTTTAATGACAAATAAAGCAGAAATGTTGTTAAAATCAGTTTTTTGCTTCGCCGTTATGGGGTATCAAATTTTCAAAAAATTAGCACAAGTCTGCAACATAAAAATGTGAAAAATGAAGGGGTATGAAATATTCCGAATGCAATGTAGTTGCGTGTTATTTTAGTGATTTTACAACTGTAAAACTGGATTGAGTAATATCTACTCTGAAGTATTACCTGGGAATGAACACTTTTCATAATGTACAATTAAAAATTCTGCTACATTCTTGGTAACTCTACAACTGGTTGCTGGAAACTGTTGGAGCTATATAAATGATGATAGTAGTAGTAGTCGTAGTAGTAGTTGTAGTAGTAACTAAAATGCTTTCCACCTCTCTGTCTCATTTTCTGGACACCTACCTGAATGCATTGTCTGTTCTTAAAGGACACTTGATACCGAGAGGAGAGATTAAGGAGGAGGAGGAGGAGAGATGTAAAGTGTTGACACTGCCATAATCATTTCTTGTTTACATTCAATTGTTAATTCATTTAAATATTCTGCAGCTACATGTGGTAAATATTTACTTGCTGTAAAAGGCAGTATTCACTTCTATATAATATTTTAATACATATATATTTTTTGTTTAGGAATTCCACATTACCCTCTACCCTCTCCTTCCCCAACTTCAGATGAACCTGCAGCTGGACACATAAAAGGCAAGATAAAATGAGTTCCCTTGCTAACTTTCAAAATATGAATGCACGTCACTTTTGGATTTCTCATTATTTTGACATAATTGCAACTGTAGGTTTTTTCTTTTCTTTCTTTCCTTTTTTTTTTTTAATGTTCAAAGGGATTATTCACTAACCTCCAAATTGGCCCCGAAATTGCACCGACGGTGAATTTCATTGGAAGTGCCATTTCGGGCAAATTTTGTCTGAATTTTGATTTGGAACGAAATGAAACGCACATCTCTAACCTCTACGGATTCAGATTTCTGTCACAATTCTCTGAAACATCTAGAATTACATAGTTAACGTCTAAATCACAAAATAATAATAATTTTTTAACAGTAGCTCCTGGTACTTAAATGATGGATGGATATTTGTATGTTCATAATCGACACCAACCATTTTTTTTCCTGTTAATTGTTACTTCTCTATTTTATATTTTGTGTTTTTTCTTTAAAGGCAAGATCTTTATATATATAATCCAGCAGGTGCCTGGTATTCAACCCTTGACAAAAGATTTTTCCTTGCTCCGGTGCTGCTGTACCATATTGATAGAAACCATTTCTCAAGACAAGTCCAGCATGGACTGAAACGCCGACTCGCAACAATAAAATATTCTTTTATCGATGTAAAGTGTCCTCCTGAGTGCGTTATTCATCCTCTATGGTTTCTATATATATCTATATATATAAAAGCGAAATGCCGCTCGCCCGTAATCACGACATTTCCAGAACAGTAAGGCCTACAAACTTGAAATTCGGCACGTATGTTCCTCTCGGCGTCTAGGTGCTCACTAAGAACGGATTTTTCAAAATGACCATCAGAGCATTAGTTATTAACACGATCTGATGCTAAGGAGTTATGCTCCCCCTCTCCCCACCTGAAAATAAATCTGTTCCGACTGCCACTTGCCTCACATGCCGTTATCTCAGTTCAAACTGGCAGACGTTGCTCTCCTTCACTCAGGAGCGTCTGGGGATCCTTACAGCACTAAACCTAAGCTACCTCACCACAGGGGCGGATCCAGAGACTAGTCTCGGGAGGGGCACTGACAGAAAATAAGGTGTTTTAGCAGAGAGCCCGACTCACGAGAATTTACAGAGGGCCCGGCTCACAGGAGCTTACAATCTAGAGGAGCAGAGGGCCCGGCTCACAGGAGCTTACAATCTAGAAGAGCAGAGGGCACCCAGGAGCTTACAATCTAGAGGAGCAGAGGGCACCCAGGAGCTTACAATCTAGAGGAGCAAAGGGCACCCAGGAGCTTACAATCTAGAGGAGCAGAGGGCACCCAGGAGCTTACAATCTAGAGGAGCAGAGAGCCCCCAGCTCACACATGGATTTGCCCCAGCTCATGGATTTGCCCCAGCTCATGGATTTGCCCCCAGCACATGGATTTGCCCCAGCTCATGGATTTGCCCCAGCTCACACATGGATATGCCCCAGCTCACACATGGATTTGCCCCCAGCTCATGGATTTGCCCAGCTCATGGATTTGCCCCCAGGTCATGGATTTGCCCCCAGCTCATGGATTTGCCCAGGTCATGGATTTGCCCCCAGGTCATGGATTTGCCCCAGCTCATGGATTTGCCCAGCTCATGGATTTGCCCCAGGTCATGGATTTGCCCCCAGGTCATGGATTTGACCAGGTCATGGATTTGCCCCCAGCTCATGGATTTGCCCAGCTCATGGATTTGCCCCCAGCTCATGGATTTGCCCCAGCTCATGGATTTGCCCCCAGCTCATGGATTTGCCCCAGCTCATGGATTTGCCCCAGCTCATGGGTTTGCCCAGGTCATGGATTTGCCCCAGCTCATGGATTTGCCCCCAGGTCATGGATTTGCCCCCCAGCTCATGGATTTGCCCCCAGCTCATGGATTTGCCCAGCTCATGGATTTGCCCAGCTCATAGATTTGCCCCAGCTCATGGATTTGCCCAGCTCATGGATTTGCCCCAGCTCATGGATTTGCCCCCAGGTCATGGATTTGCCCCCAGGTCATGGATTTGCCCCCAGGTCATGGATTTGCCCAGCTTACACATGGATTTGCCCAGCTCTCACCTGGATATTGCTCCAGCTCTGGCAGGGGTTGAGGGGGCCCAGATGCCGGGCAGCGCGGGAGTGCCTGCCCGGTCCTGAAGAGTCCGTCCTGTTGAAGGTGATGCGGCTGCGTGGCGTGCGTGCGCAGGTCACGCGGTCCGGCCAGTCAGGTGGTACAGAGACTCAGTACCACCTGATTAGCCGGACCACGTGACCGGCTGCGCCTGCACGCAGCCGCTTCCCTTTAACAGGACGGACTCTTCAGGACCGGGCAGGCACTCCCGCGCTGCCCGGCATCTGGGTCCCCGGCTCAAATCTCGGGGGGGGGGGGCAATTGCCCCGTTGCCCCCCCCCTGGATCCGCCCCTGCCTCACCAACATGTCCACACCTTCCACCTATGGAACTGCTTCAGAAATCAAGGTGGCGGGAGATATATACCCTTATGAATTTCAATCACCCCCCAGCACTGAGCCAACGGATTGTGAACCAAATTTCTCCTGCATAGTGTCCCAGCCCCAAATCACTTCTCGGATCTCCTCAGCTCAGACGGATCTGTCCCTTCTACTGTAACAACAGTTAAAGGAAAAAGAGGGAACAAAACTCAGAAAAAGATTTACAGATGCAATTAGGAAAACACAAGTAAGCAAAGCTGGAAAAAAGTATTGTCAAACTCATCCCCAAGTCAGTAGAGAGGTTGTAATAAAGTATGTGGAGTTACAGCACACTCTCAACCCACCAGGATTACACTAGAGTCAAACGATCAGACAGTTCAGAATCAGTGGTCATGCGATCAGACAATTATTTTTTTGTTGATATTCAAAAAAGAAAAAAATAGATGGAGCAGTATAGGAAATATAATCTTGATTACACATAGTTGTCACACTTTTCTCACTCTCTATAGACATCTAGAATATGGTATGAATGTTTACTGTGGAAATTTAAAGATACAGAGCCTCAAATAACCCGTAGATTACAAAGAGAAATTTTTGAAAAACTTCAAAAAGGTTTAAAAAAAAAAAAATTACCCATTGGACCAAGACATTTACAATGCAGATGGGAAGTGGGTATGACACAACTGCACTGTAAACGTCGTCATGGCCGCCATCAGTGCATTACGGCCGATGCTGCGGTAAGGGGCCTGGGACTGGTGGGGCCTGCCGTCGGTGGCTATGTTTATTTTAGGCCGCAGGCCTCGGACGACGTTCTGCAGCCTACCTGGTCCCGGTCACGAGCAGAGACTCAAAGATGGCGGCCGGCTCAGAGCAGTGACCATACCCACTCCCCATCTGCATTGTAAACGTTGTGGTCCCATCAAACTACCACTTCGAGTTCAAACATCTACAATTTCCTGTTAAGGTGTGCTACGTCCTCACCATCAATAAGACACAGGGACAGACATTGAAAGTAATTGTGTGCATCTGACGAGTGATTGTTTCTCCCATGGCCAGATGTATGTGGCTGCTCCAGAGACAGTTCACCTGACAGCCTGGTCATCCTCCAGCAGAGAGTAAAACCAGTAATGTTGTTTAGAGGGAGATCCTGAGCAAATCATCTGAGGGACAAATTGAAAGTCTATCCTATGCAAGTAATTAGCCTGGCTACATAGACACAAAAACCCAGGGTTGCTGGTTGGATTAAAGGGCTTAATCCCATCCATTTTATTGTTTTTTATTATTATTATATTATTATCAACCCTTATTTGTTTCAATTGCCAACCACCTCTAAGCCAACGGATTGTGAAGCTAATATCTCCTGCATAGCCCGACATTTCGTCGTGAAGCACGGGTATACAGCTAGTATATATACAGGTGAAACTCGAAAAATTAGAATATCGTGCAAAAGTTCATTTATTTCAGTAATGCAACTTTAAAGGTGAAACTAATATATGAGAGACTCATTACATGCAAAGCAAGATAGTTCAAGCAGTGATTTGTCATACTTGTGATGATTATGGCTTACAGCTCATGAAAACCCCAAATCCACAATTGCAGAAAATTAGAATATTGTGAAAAGGTACAATATTCTAGGCTCAAAGTGTCCCACTCTAATCAACTAATTCAGCCATAACACCTGCAAAGGGTTCCTGAGCCTTTAAATGGTCTCTCAGTCTGGTTCAGTAGGAATCACAATCATGGGAAAGACTGCTGACCTGACAGTTGTGCAGAAAACCATCATTGACACCCTCCGTAAGGAGGGAAAGCCTCAAAAGGTCATTGCAAAAGAACTTGGATGTTCCCAAAGTGCTGTATCAAAACACATTAATAGAAAGTTATGTGGAAGGGAAAAGTGTGGAAGAAAAAGGTGCACAAGCAGCAGGGATGACCGCAGCCAGGAGAGGATTGTCAGGAAAAGGCCATTCAAAAGTGCTGGACGTTCACAAGGAGTGGACTGAGGCTGGAGTCAGTGCATCAAGAGCCACCACACACAGACAGATCCTGGACATGGACTTCAAATGTTGTATTCCTCTTGTCAAGCCGCTCCTGAACAACAAACAACGTCAGAAGCGTCTTACCTGGGCTAAAGAAAAACAGACCTGGTCTGTTGCTCAGTGGTCCAAAGTCCTCTTTTCTGATGAGAGCAACTTTTGCATCTCATTTGGAAACCTAGGACCCAGAGTATGGAGGAAGAATGGAGAGGCACACACTGCAAGATGCTTGAAGTCCAATGTGACGTTTCCACAGTCTGTGTTGATTTGGGGAGCCATGTCATCTGCTGGTGTTGGTCCACTGTGCTTCATTAAGTCCAGGGTCAACGCAGCCGTCTACCAGGAGATTTTGGAGCACTACATGCTCCCTTCCGCAGACGAGCTTTATGAGGTTGCTGCAAAAGGAGCCCTAACCGAGTACTGAGTACATATGCATGCTTATACCTTTCAGAGGTCCGATATTGTTCTATGTACAATCCTTGTTTTATTGATTGCATGTAATATTCTAATTCTCTGAGATTGGGGATTTGGGTTTTTCATGAGCTGGAAGCCATAATCATCACAATTGTGACAAATCACGGCTTGAACTATCTCATATATTAGTTTCACCTTTTAAGTTGCATTACTGAAATAAATGAACTTTTGCACGAAATTCTAATTTTTCGAGTTTCCCCTGTGTGTATATATATATATATATATATATATATTATATATATATATATATATATATATGTAGCGCTCACTCCCGGAGGAGCCGCTGAAAATGAACCACGGGTCAGTCTCCCCGCACTAGGGAATAAATATACTCCAACACCGTTGTGGGTTTTTATCATTTAAATAGTTTACTAAATAGTAAGCAGACGTTGAAACACGGTATTCACAGATATTATTACAGTATTTTCGTATCGCGGTAAAAACGTGTAGCGGAAAAGAAACGAAACACGAGGCTTCGTATTTCGGAAAAATAAAATATTCGCAACCGAACAGAAAAGAAATGCAATTGCCTGATAGCTTGGTCAAAAAGGGACACGTAGCGAAACCCAAAAAATACAATCTCTTCGTATTACGGTAAACGCGCAGCGGAAAAGAGAAAAATATAATTCGGAACGTATCTTTAACCCCCGTTCCGATTCGTAACAGAATGAGTCCTGCACAGGTTAAGTCCCGGAATGTAAAAGGTGTGTATGTGTGTGTATGGTACCCGGGTACTGTTCAACTGGCCAGTGAATTTACTTAAGGAATGTCTTCGACTAGTCAAGTTGGGGCCCTGTGGACTTTAAAGAGAAAACAGCAGCGTGTTCTTTTATTACAAATGGCCTTGGAGGCCTCTCACCCATCCACCGGTTGCTTTAGGCTCCGCTGACCCAGGACGTCTCTCCGCTCGATTTTGACTGGGGATACTAGCGGCCGGATCCGTTGTCTGACTTCCCGTAGCTTGTCCACGACTTTTCCAGCTCACCGCCTGCTCTCCGTACCCGATCAACTCGCGGTGACTCCTTACTCGAGATCTTCGGTTGGTTCAATCTGCAGCAACTCTGGAACTTGGAGGGCTCCTTCTCCTTAGGCTGAATGACCCGGTAAAAGAACTGACAGGTCTCACTTGCGCTCTGGCCTAGGCCCTCTCGCGATGTATGGCACTGCGTCTGCTCTCTCTCGTTCCCTGGCGAGCTCTGGCGCGTTCTCCACGAGGTTCGGGATGTAAGTCCGCTGGGTCCCACCCACTTCCTGTCCTTTTGCAAAGCACGCCGGGAAATGTAGTCCCAATGTCCAGTGTCTCTAATCGCGATTGTCTCCATCTTGTGGCCAAAAATAGGTACTGCCGGCAGCAAGATTTTAACACATGCGCTACATAAATATATATATATATATATATATTATATATATATATATTCTATTGCTACCAGTTCTGGCAATTTCGAACCAATTTCTAAACCACGATTCAAACTATATTGTTATTTATGCCTAGATTGCCTAGATTAGTGGTTCCCAACGCAGTCCTCAAGTACCTCCCTCAGATCAGGTTTTCCAGATAGCTGAAGCACAGCACAGGGGATATGATTTGCTGCTCAGTGATCGCAGGATTCAGTCTCCATTTCCCCAATGCAATCTTTAAAACCTGGCCTGTTAAGGGGACTTGAGGACCACAGTTGGGAACCACTGGCCTAGATTATCAAAGCAACTGATAGAGAGACAGATTAATTTTTTTTAATCCCATATATTTTAGGGCAAGGCTGTCAAACTCAAGGCCCGCAGATGTTGATGCCTACATTTCCCAGAATTCCTTCAATAGTTGGCCAGGGAATCATGGGAGGTGTAGTTCAGAAACACCTGGGGGGTGGAATTTAACAGCCATGTTTTAGGGGTTAAGCCGGCAAAATTCGTCAAGCAATGGTGGATGACGTACGGTTGAACTACGGTGAAGTCACTCTTTAGGAAAAATCTACCATAGGTTTTTGCACTTCCACTGTTCTTTTCACTGTTGAAGCTATTTTACGTAGATTTCCCATTGAGGCTGCAAACAATGGTAGAACAAAGCAAAATGGAGAACAGCCATGAGTTTACTCATTTTATGAAAGAATTATGGTGGCGTTGTTGTTTTCTGTTGTTTCCATCTACTTCACTGGTCATTGTTGAATTTTGCTTCTCTGGATAGCCAAAGTTCACCGTGGTTGCAAGAACGATATATACTATGGTTTGCAACTATGGTGAGCTTTGTTGCCACAACGGTGCTTAGTGAATAACCCCGTATTTCTCTATGTACTATCCCACGATCCGGTGCTGGTTTTATAGTTTGCTTAGAGCATTCCTGCTGGAGTCTGTCAAACATCTCAAAAATAATTACATAAGGAGGACAGTATTATAACCATGTAAATAGTTTACGAGTTTCAGTTGGAACATTCTCATTTGAGTCGGCCATCTTGAAATTATCTCAGTTTTCTAATCTAAAACATCAGACCTTTGTGGGAGTTGTAGCTCCAGGACAAAGGAGAAAGGAGTTTCTTGGCAACCCCTGCTTCATAACAAATAGTGCACATGTACTGACAATTCCACATGATTTAAGCATAATGGATAATTAAACCCAAACAAAAACAAATACTGAAACTTGAATTCATTGCACTTTTGGACCATGATGCAAAATGAGCCATCAGTAAACGTCAAAATTCTAGAATAGGACAATCTGTGTAATAATAATTTATTTTAATTGACCAAACACATAAAGATGGCTGCATTCTTTTGAGTGATAATGTGACTAATTAAATTACATTAGTAGTATTTAAAACCAAGTAAAAATACCCCAGGATATATATCTAAAAAAGTCAAAAGCTAATTGTGTCCTTTGAAATAAAATGACACTTGTATTGTTGCTTTTGTAAAACTGACTTATATATTTGTAATCTGTTTTGTTTCTTTCTCTTGCTGCAGAGTGTCAATGCTTTGGACCAGGTGCATTGAACAATAATTGTGACAGACAGACAGGACACTGCCTTTGCCGTACAGGTTTTCATGGGGCTGCATGCAATAGATGCACCGTGGGATATTTCCATTATCCTTTCTGTCAAAGTACGTCTTGATATCTGACATAGTATACATTCCATGATCTTAACCTGTCACTTTCAATGTCTTTAAGCTATCCTACCTTTGTGTATTTTTTCCTGTTAATAGAAATACACAGTCCTGTTTAAGTGTGGCGCATGTTCTATTGAAATTCATGTCATGACTGATAAAAAAAAACATTTTAAACATATAAATCAATTTAAATCAGCAATGTTTACTTTCCCACATCTTATCTTTTCACAACTTATTCTGCGTTTGACTAATGGAAAAATGTATAGAACTGCATATTTTCTTTATATGTTAAACAGAACTTTGATCCTTTCAGCTTTCATCGGCTTTCTCTCTGAGTTGCAGCTGGTGTCCCTACGCATGGGGATGCTTTGACGCAGTAGAGACTTGGGACTTTATTGAATTCTAAAGGCTGATCTTATAGTAAAAATATCAGCAAATTTTTAACCAATATTTTTTTAGATACCGACTGATTTCATTTAAAAAAAAAAGTGAATTGTGATAAATTTTCTTAATAATAAAATCTATATATATAAACGCGAAAGTCCTGACTGACTGACTGACTGATCAACGCCCAGCTGAAACCGTTTAACCTAGGAACGTGAAATTTTGAAGGTGCACTGTTTTTATGATGTAGGCACCCACTAAGGAAGGATTTTTGGAAACTCCGCCCCTAAGGGGGTGAAAAAGGGGGTTGAATATTTTAAACAGGATACCTATAGCTCAAAAACAGAAGATGCTACAGATGTGAAAATCGGTACTTAGATTTGTCTTGAAAAATAAAAAAACACTTATTTTACTGTTTTTAAAAAATTCGACTGGGGGGGCAAAAAAAGGGGGTTGAACATTTTAAACAAGATACCTATATCTTAAAAACAGAAGATATTACAGACGTGAAAATCGGTATTTAGATTCTTCTTGAAAAATAAAAAAACACTTATTTTACCGTTTTTTCAAAATTCAACTGGGGGGCAAAAAAAGGGGGGTTGAATAGTTTTAAATATTTTAAACAGGATACCTACAGTTGTGTTCAAATTATTCAACCCCCACTGAAATTGAGTGTTTTGGCCAGTTTGACATTAATTTTGATCATTCAGTCATCTTGCTTACAATTAAATCAAAGAGGCACGTGTAGGTCAGACAAATATAACATCATTTATTGAAATAACCACAAATGTCTTTTCTGTGCTCACATCATTATCAGTTTTATTCAACCCCCAGTGACATTCAATCTTAGTACTTAGTACACATCCTTTTACAGTTATAACAGCTTTGAAACGTGAAGCATAGCTTGACACAAGTGTCTTGCAACGATCTACGGGTATCTTCGCCCATTCGTCATGGGCAAAAGCCTCCAGTTCAGTCACATTCTTAGGCTTGCGCACTGCAACTGCTTTCTTTAAGTCCCACCAGAGGTTCTCCATTGGATTTAAGTCAGGTGACTGCGATGGCCACTCCAAAATGTTCCAGCCTTTAATCTGCAACCATGCTCTAGTGGACTTGGAGGTATGCTTGGGATCATTGTCCTGTTGAAAGGTCCAACGTCTCCCAAGCCTCAGGTTTGTGACGGACTGCATCACATTGTCATCCAATATCTCCTGGTACTGAGAGAATTCATGGTACCTTGCACACGCAAAGCTTCCCTGTACCTGCAGAAGAAAAACAGCCCCAAAGCATGATTGACCCCCCCGCCATGCTTCACAGTAGGCAAGGTGTTCTTTTCTTCATAGGCCTTGTTCTTCCTCCTCCAAACATAGCGTTGATCCATGGGCCCAAACAGTTCTAATTTTGTTTCATCAGTCCACAGAACACTATCCCAAAACTTCTGTGGTTTGTCCACATGACATTTGGCATACTGCAGTCGACTCTTCTTATTCTTTGGAGACAGCAAGGGGGTGCGCCTGGGAGTTCTGGCATGGAGGCCTTCATTACGCAGTGGTGCGCTGTATTGTCTGAGCTGAAACTTCAGTACCCACATCTGACAAATCTTTTCTCAGTTCCTCAGCAGTCACACGGGGACTTTTTCTCCACTCTACGCTTCAGGTAGCGCACAGCAGTCGAGTCAGCATCTTCTTTCTGCCACGACCAGGTAGCGTTTCAACAGTGCTCTTTGCCTTGAATTTGCGAATGATGCTTCCTATGGTCTCTCTTGGTATGTTTAACATGTTTGCAATCTTCTTATAGCCATTGCCCTTCCTGTGAAGAGTAATCACCTCTTCTCTTGTCTTCCTGGACCATTCTCTTGACTTCACCATGTTTGTAACCACACCAGTAAATGTCTAGAAGGAGCTGAGTATCCCAGTCATTTTAAAGCTGCCTAATTGGTGCTTATTATGCTTTATTGCTGCTCCGTGACATCCACAGGTGTTTTCAATACCTGATTGAAAACACTTGAATGAACCTCTGTTCTTCAGAGTGGTAGTCTTTAAGGGGTTGAATAATTGTGTCAATGAAGAATTCACAAAAGAAACCTTTACTACTGTATTACAAAACCAATTGATGTAATTTTAGTTGCATATGGTTCTTTAAAAAGTCCTTGTAGGATTTCATTCTGAATACAATTACAAATGTACACTAAATTCCCTAAACCCCTTTACAGCATTGGGGGTTGAATAATTTTGAACACAACTGTATATCTTAAAAACAGAAGATGTTACAGATGTGAAAATCAGTATTTAGATTCATCTTGATAAATAAAAAAACACGTATTTTACCATTTTCTGCAAATTCCTTGGGGGGAAAAAAGGGGGGTTGAATACTTTTATCATAAATGCGAAAGTCCTGACTGATTGACTGACTGACTGACTCATCAACGCCCTGCTGAAACCGTTTAACCTAGGAATGTGAAATTTTGAAGGTCCACTGTTTTTATGATGTGGGCACCCACTAAGTACCCACTTTGGAAACTCCGCCCCTAAGGGGGTGAAAAAGGGGGTTGAATATTTTAAACACGGTACCTATAGCTCAAAAACAGAAGATGTTACAGATGTGAAAATCAGTATTTAGATTCTTCTTGAAAAATAAAAAAACACATAATTTACCATTTTTCAAAAATTCAACTGGGGGGGCGAAAAAAGGGGGTTAAATATTTTAAACAGGATACCTATATCTTAAAAACAGAAGATGGTACAGACGTGAAAATCGGTATTTAGATTCTTCTTGAAAAATAAAAAAACACGTATTTTACAGTTTTTAAAAAATTCAACTGGGGGGCAAAAAAAGGGGGTTGAATATTTAACCCCTTAATGACCCCTGACGTACCCTGTACGTCCTGTCCTCGGGTCTCCCTTAGACCCGCGGACGTACAGGGTACGTCAGCGGCGCCAAATCCCCCTCCCGCCCGATACTCACCTCCCTCGTCGGATCCCACGGCGATCTGGCAGGGAGGAAGCCTGCCCATGTGATTTACATGGGCAGGCGAGGCTGATGACGTCACCATGCTGCGTGGTGACGTCATCAGAAGGTGCCCCCATGTAATTCAATGGAGGGGAGGGGGGGCTCCTTCGGAGCCCTCTATCTCCCCAACCATTGAAGCTAGCAAAATGCTCATCAACGCCCAGCTGAAACCGTTTAACCTAGGAACGTGAAATTTTGAAGGTGCACTGTTTTTATGATTTAGGCGCTCACTAAGGAAGGATTTTTCGAAAATCCACCCATAAGGGGGTGAAAAAGGGGTTGAATATTTTAAACAGGATACCTATAGCTCAAAAACAGAAGATGCTACATATGTGAAAATCGGTATTTAGATTCGTCTTGAAAAATAAAAAAACACGTATTTTACTGTTTTTCAAAAATCCAAGTGGGAGGCGAAAAAAGGGGGTTGAATATTTTAAACATTTTAAACGGGATACCTGTATCTCCAAAACAGACGATGTTACAGTCCTGAAAATTGGTATTTAGATTCGTCTTGACAAATAAAAAAACACGTATTTTACCATTTTCGGAAAATTCCTTGGGGGAATATCTTAAAAACAGAAGATGTTACAGATGCGAAAATCGGTATTTAGATTCATCTTGATAAATAAAAAAACACGTATTTTACCATTTTCTGAAAATTCCTTGGGGGGGCAAAAAGGGGGGTTGAATACTTTTATCATAAACGCAAAAGTTCCGATTGACTGACTGACTCATCAACGCCCAGCTGAAACCGTTTAACCTAGGAACGTGAAATTTTGAAGGTGCACTGTTTTTATGATTTAGGCGCCCACTAAGGAAGGATTTTTCGAAAATTCACCCATAAGGGGGTGAAAAAGGGGTTGAATATTTTAAACAGGATACCTATAGCTCAAAAACAGAAGATGCTACAGATGTGAAAATCGCTATTTAGATTCGTCTTGAAAAATAAAAAAACACGTATTTTACTGTTTTTCAAAATCGAAGTGGGAGGCGAAAAAAGGGGGTTGAATATTTTAAACATTTTAAACGGGATACCTGTATCTCCAAAACAGACGATGTTACAGTCCTGAAAATTGGTATTTAGATTCGTCTTGAAAAATAAAACAACACGTATTTTACCATGTTCTGAAAATTCCTTGGGGGGGGCAAAAACGGGGGTTGAATACCTTTATCAGTATACCTATATTTCAAAAACCGAAGATGTTACGGGTGCGAAATTTGGTATTTACAATCTTTGTGAAAAAAACCAAACATGTATTTTGCCATTTTCCACAAATCCAATTGGGGGGGGGGTCGGGGGAAAGGGGTCTGAATATTTTTATCATTATACCTATATTTCAAAAACCAAAGATGTTACAGATGTGAAATTTGGTATTTACAATCTTCTTGAAAAATAAAAACAGGTGTTTTGCCATTTTCCAAAAATCCCAAGGGGGGGGATGAAAAAAAGGGGGCTGAATACTTTTAAACAGGATACTAGACATGTGCACAGCACAAAATTTCGTTTTGAACTAATGGATTAGTCCTAAAATGCAATTTATTTAGTTGCTAAAGAAATTCATTTTCAGTTCTTTAGTATGAAAACTAATTTCATTCATCCGAAAACCAGTGGATACAATTACTATTGTAGTGGTCCCTCTCTGTATAGAACATCCTCCTCAATTTATAACATTCTCTGTATAATGTATACAACATCCTCCTGCATTAATACCCCTCTCTGTATAATGTATAGAACATCCTCCTGCATTGATTAATGCCCCTCTCTGTATAGAACATCCTACTGCATTGGCATGTGGAGGGTGCAGAACTTTGGAATGCAATGCTTATCCAGCACAGGAGAGAGAACCTTTACTTAAACTTTGTATCTCTGTGGGAGAGACACAGGAGTATAAAAGCAGGGGAGAGGGAAAATATTAACGTAAATCGGTCTGAAAGCTCAGAGAAGAGATGAGTGGTGCAAATTTATTTTTATAATAAAATAAAGCACTTTAAATCCAGGGAAAACATTCAAATAAATCACACTGAAGGCTCATAATGACAGAGTAACTGTGAGAGCTGGATACTAAATGTATCAGACATAAAAAAAACCTTTATAACAACCAGCACTGGGAGAGGAGAGGGACTTTATATAAAACGTGTATTATAGATGAGGAAAGGGGGATAGTGCTCCTGGATAATATAAAATGTATCAGACCTAAGCCCCTATTATGCAGAGCGGGAGGGGAGATAACACACGTTTTATTAAGTCCCTCTCTTCTCCCATCGCTGCTTGTTATAAAGGGGTTTTTACTATCCAGCCCTCCTCTGTCATTAGCTTTCAGTGTGATTTATTTGAATGTTTTCCTTCGCCAGCTGCATTTATCATCTTGTCTGCCTCATAGACATGCAATGGTTAAGTAAAGGTTTCCTCTCCTGTGCTGGCTGTCTGTGCTGCGAGTGAGTATTCTGGAGCTCTATAACTGTAAGATTTTCGGGTAGGGGGTTGGGAAGGATTACGCATACAAACCTTTTCTGTAGCTTTGCGATGTTAAGCTCTTCATTGCTGGTCTCCTTCATGTAGTATGTAGTGCATTTTATTTTAGTTTCTTTTGTTTTTTCTACTGAGCAGTTTCGTATCTCTTGAGTCATACGAAAACTAAATTATCCCAAAATTCGGACTAAATCGTTTTAGTACTAAAACGAATGCACATGTCTACAGGATACCTATATCTCAAAAACAGAAGATGTTACATACGTGAAAATTGGTATTTAGATTCGTCTTGAGAAACAAAAAAAAACTGTTTTACCATTTTCCAAAAATTCTGTGGGAGGGGGCAAAAAGGGGGGGTTGAATACTTTTATCAGTATACCTATATTTCAAAAAACAAAGATGTTACAGGTGTGAAGTTTGGTAATTACAATCTTTTGAATATAAAGAAACACGTGTTTTACCATTTTCCAAAAATCCAAGTGGGGGGGGTGAATACTTTTAAACAGGATACCTACATCTCAAAAACAGAAGATGTTACAGATGAGAAAATTGGTATTTAGATTTGTCTTGAGAAACAAAAAAACACCTATTTTACCATTTTCCAAAAATCCAGTGGGAGGGGGAAAAAGGGGGGTTGAATACTTTTATCAGTATACCTATATTTCCAAAAAACAAAGATGTTACAGGTGTGAAATCTGGCACTTACAATCTTCTTGAAAAATAAAAAAACACATGTTTAACCATTTTCCAAGAATCCCACGTGGTGGGTGAAAAAAGGGGGGTGAATACTTTTCAACAGGATACCTATATCTCAAAAACAGAAGATGTTACAGACGTGAAAATTGGTATTTAGATTCGTCTTGAAAATAAAACAACACGTATTTTACCATTTTCCAAAAATCCAGTGGGGGGCAAAAAGGGGGATGAATACCTTTATCACTATACCTATATTTCAAAAACCAATGATGTTACAGGTGTGAAATTCGATAGTTACAATCTTCGTGCAAAAAAAAACATGTTTTACCATTTTCCGAAAATCCAGTTAAGGGGGGTGGGGGAAAGGGATGTGAATACTTTTATCAGTATACCTATATTTCAAAAACCAAAGATGTTACAGGTGTGAAATTTGGCACTTGCATTCTTCTTGAAAAATAAAAAAAACGCATGTTTTACAATTTTCCAAAAATCCCAAGTGGGGGGGGAAGGGGGGTTCTACCAAAAAAAAATCAAGTTTCTTTTAAAAATCTATTTTAACAAATCCTAAAATCCACGCGAGCGAAGCCACGGGCAAAAGCTAGTTTTCTATAAAGTCAGAATTTTTTTTGTCTAATTGACCCCTGTTAGTAACCCTTACCTTAAAAATAACACTAGCTGTAAAAGTATCCCCTGGTATTCAGCACATTTAGGATTAGTGTTATTTTTAGGGATAGGGCTAGGTTTCTATTGCATAAAAACATTATTATAATAGAGGGCATTCAATGTGGTTTCAGAGTGATTTTTTTCCCTGTTTCCCTGCCTGAAAATCCATTAATTAACATCTTCCAGCACTTGATATTTTATCGGAAATCGGCATACTGATAAATTCAAATTGAATCGCCATTAAAAAGTATAGCTGCGAGTGCCTATAATTGAGCCAAATTGCTATCGGGAATCGATATACCAATATGCCCTTATTTAAATCTTCCAAACTAAAAACTGATAGAATCGTGGACTAAAAGCTGCCGATTTCATCCATTAATGTTATTTTGGTTCTGTTCTTGAGTGGGATGATTGGCTTGTGCAGAGGGGCAGCTGTCTGGGTGAATTGGCCCTGCTTGTCCAAATTTTAGATCTCCATCTACACTTTTTGAAGTAAATGGTTTTCTGTCCCATATAGTAGACACATAACAACAATGGTGACAAATGGAGGATCAATAAATACTCATCTTTTTATCGTCATATTGGAGTCGACTCCCAGGAGATGGTCCACCGCTCCAGATAAAGAAATCAAATAACACACGGCGGCTTCAATACCTGTAGGTGCAATTTATTTTGGATTGACATTTCCTTTCTGACATCGGAAAGAAAGCATAAGGTTCCACATCTACTTGGTTCTCATCCACATCGCACCTACAAGGCATTGAAGCCACAAGGTATTCCATATAGTAGACATACAGGTAACAGGGAATGGAAGAAACCCATAAGAATTGACAGGAAACCTGAGTTCCAATAAGGAAGAAACATTTCTAAGCATGTTATAAATAACATTTCTGCCCGGTTTGAATTTTGTAATCGCCATCTCTTCCAGGTCTTTTTTGTTTTATTTTGGGAGCAATGTAAACTAGTCTTTCCATTTAGGTTAAGTATGAAAGTGTCATGATTTCTAATAACGATGGATAAAGGTGTATTTAAGATGATTTTTATAGCAATTAAAGGTATAATCCACAATTTGTATTATGAGTACAACATGCAATCAGCTGTCAAAAACAGAGCATTTCTGATATAATGTAATTGTGTGATCAACTAGAAGAGAAAATAACCATAAACTCCTCTCCTAAACTAAATTTAATATAAAAAAATTGGATTATTATTTGCATTGGAAAATTTATGGGATTCCAAATAAAAATTTATAGTACTCAAATATACAGGGTTATTCAAAGAGAATAGAAAAGTCAGCGCACGTTCGGTGACTTTTCGTTCTCTTCAATTCGGCGCGATTTGGCGATCCCATTTCGGTGACCCTGCTGTGTATTCAGCAAGCACCACAGGGCCGTCGTAGTGCAGGGAAAAACCGCTGCAAACCCAACGAACACTCACCGCAAAACCTGGTGAATACACACCGAAACCCGTAAAAACATCTGGATTAACCCCGCTGGACACGCCGGAGAAACCTGAGCAGCCGCCGATCACAACGCAGAGCAGCTGCCGGAAAAAGCTGACACCACGGACGAATGAAGTGAAAACGAGTGAAAACAAAAAAAACAGTACGCTTGAATGTTTGAAAAGTGAAACGCTGTTTGCAAAGAAACTACTGAACGAAAATGTCTGAAACTTACATATAAGATCCAATGAATGATAATAAAAAGGTCTGTTACAGAAAAAGAAATAACGATTTAAAGAATACCCGAAAAAACAATTTTTGCGAAAAAATACCAGAAAATGCCTAAAAGATCCTAAAAATTTTTATAAATAAAGAGACTTTTTACTGCAGAATATTATAATCACCGGTTTATTAGATATTGAATTAAAACGGGAATGTTTTTAACATTGAAGCCTATGGGATTCGCCTGAATAAACCTGTCGAATGAAACCACCGAACAGCAGGGCAATTCGGCAACTTTTCACTGCTGGTTTGTGTTCTCTGAATAGCCGAAGCATTGCTTCTCTATGGGGATTTCACTGCCCTCGAACAGGCAACGAACAGGCACCGTATTTGCAGGCAATTCGCCAACATTTGGCGAACTGCCTGCTCTCTGAATAGCCGAATGGCCAGGAAAGGTAACCGTACACTGAATTTCAATGTTCAGTTACCTTACGGACTCAATTCGGAGCTCTTTAAATAACCCTGATAGTTTTCTTTAATCATGCTGCTGTAATGTCAATTCAGACTAGTTTAAATTTATATATTGAAAAAATAAACAAACATGCGTTCAGGAATGTTCGTGAACAAATAACACATCTTTAAAATGTTCTCTTTTTTTCCAGTGCAAGTAATCCAAATGTGTAGAATAAGTTGAATTTGACTTGTTAAAATGACAACCATGCAAGATTCTTTCCCGGGGGCAACTTTTACCAGACAGATATTGTGGGAGGTTAATGTTGCAAAAGTAATTGAAGCTTACCAGTCACGAAACCCTATTATGCATTAGTTCTACCGAAAATACTCTTATCTGCGGTTCAGGATTGCTTTTTGATGCCATATGTAGGAATTTCTTAATTTAGTTTTTATATGAAAGGTTGCTGGTAAGTAATGACGTATATTTGTTCTGTCACTATATAGCTTTTCCACAAAGTAATGAACACTGAAAGAAATGTATTGAGAAACTGCCTGAAGCTAAAAGTGACCCCCATTTGTAGCTTAACCAAAGGTGAGCGCAGAGGGTGTGCCTGGTGTGCCCAGGCACACCCTAATGTAAGGCAAAGAAGTCATTTTTACCCCCTACATTGACATTTTAGATGTCCCTTATCTGGTTCTTGATATATGAATAACTTGAAAATGGACTTTATCTCGCATTACAGGCTTCTTATTGGTAAAGATAAATTTTTATTTTTTGCAAAATCTACTAAACATAACTTTTCAATCAATAAATGCACTGTGGGTGCACATCCTAATGCATTGGACTGCGCACGCCGGTGAGTTTAACATATACATAAAGTATCCTAATTGCAAAAAAAATGTTTTGTTTCATTGCATAGAATGTGACTGTAGCCCTGATGGTGTGATGCCTGAAGTATGTGATTCTACTGGCAAGTGTCTATGCTCTGTAAGGACTGAAGGCGTTTATTGTGATCGTTGCAAGCCAGGGTACCACTCATTTCCCAGTTGTCAAGGTAAGGATGCAGAAAAGTAAGAGTAAGGGGGTTATTCAGTAACTGTCGGTGTTTTTTTGGTGCAACACCTAAAAATGCCACAAAATTCACAAAGTTAAATCCAAAGAGCAGCAGGAGAGGCTTTTAAAAGTTGCCGTTTGTCAGCTTTGCAACCGTTGGTTATTATATTTGCCGATGTTTATAACACCAGCAAACACCATCAGTTACTAAATACTGTAGCCCCTTGTTAGGTCCAGAGTCCAGGATAAGACGCGGTGCCCGGCAACACCATCCTCGCTGCTCGCTGGCCGGGCGCCGAGTGATATGCAAGTCCGCGGTAGTCACGTGGGTGGCCAAGGGGGAGGCGCAGCATGATGACGCGGCGCCGCCGAGTTTAAAGTCAGTCTGCTCAGGCAGACTCATTGCCCTGATGCGGTTCTATATCTCTCAGTGCTTTTTGCGAATTTGGTTTACATGTGGCTATCCTTAAAGACCCCTCTCTGTGTATGCCCCTGGCTATTCATATCGAACCTGCTCTGTGTACTGACTCGGCTATTTCCGACGACCCTGCTCTGGGTATCGCTTTTGGCATACGGCTGACCATCTCACCGGGTGATAAGATCTCTATTTTCTTGACTAAGTGTGTCCTCCTATTCTGGTGTCTCGTAACCCTTGCTGGATGCTTCGCAATCTATTTGCTGAAGATAGTGTTACCGACCATCAAAGAATCGGAGGGGTAGATAGTATACTGTGTACAGAGACCAGTATTATAGACTCAAGGGGGATCCGTGACACCCCTAAGCATTTTTGCTTTTCATTTTTATAAGATTTGTGAGGAAAATATAAGTACATTTTAGGTATGACAAACTGTGTTTATTCCTCTTGCAGAATGTGACTGTGACATGTTCGGTGCTATTGACCCAGCATGTGGTTCTAGAGGCGAGTGTCGATGCCGTCCAAACTTTGCCGGAGTGACCTGTAACCAATGTGCTCCTGGATACTATGGCTACCCCAGCTGCTTGCGTAACTATTATATTTTGTTTTCTGCATTTTTGTATAGATTCAAAACAAAGATTCCTTAATGTATTGTTTTGAAATGTAAAATGATGATATGACTGATACAAACTACAAAGAAAACACTAAAGACACTATATTACTTTGTCATCATGTAAGACAGTCCTAGCCAGCAGGATGAAGGGCAAATAGTGCCTGCTACTAATTATTCATAAAATTCATAGCAATAACATCAGTTTGGTCACAAATAAATTCATTAATATCAAAACGGCATACCAATTGCATCTACTATACTGGCCAAAGTGATTACGCTTATCCACATACTGGATGACAATGGAACCTGCAATATGTCCATTGTAGAACACATTCATAGGGTTTATACACTGCAAAATACATGGTTAAATGCTATAAATAATACATTTTACTAATAGTTGCTGCCTAACTGTATAGTTAAATGGCTTTGAACTCAACTTTGTCTACTTGTGTTTTATCGCATCCAAAAAGTGTAATATTTAATGAATATACAGAGAACAGTCTTCCCATTGAAGTAGATTAGGACTGAATCTGTTGCTTTTGTACTGTTTGTTTAGCTTGTCAGTGTTCACTACAAGGCTCCTACCAGAGCAGATGCGACCCTGTGACAGGGCAATGTGACTGCCGTCCAGGGGTGGTTGGACAGCGATGTGAGAGATGTTCCTCAGAGTCCGATGACTATCCTTTGTGTGAAGGTATATTTGTATGAAGAATATTGAGATTTTGTCACCAGCCTGAGGGGCATACATTAGTTTTGTTCCAATTGTAGTTTTTTCTTACTTTAATGATAATTACCATTTGTTATTTGGTATTATTTGATTAAACATCGTATGTAACCACATTTCTTTACTGTGTAGCAGTTGTTCATATGTGTTGCAAGTTATCCAAACTCAGAGATTCTTGTTTTATTTCTTATATTTCTGATTGTTAATTGTGTGTGGTTACCAGACTCCAAACCAACAACTATGTTTTGGGTAAGAAACAAGTCTCTAAGCTCAGATGCTGATTTACCCAAAAATGTTGCTTTGGCAAGCTGCCTCCACTAGTGTAGAAATCTGGGCTCCTGTCCAGGCCTTTAACGGGAAACTGTAACATTTTATCTGGGTTTTCAAGCATCGTCAAGGAGGATGGTCTAGCGTTTTATTGTGTTCCAAAAGAAAATCAAATAGTCCCACGGGAAATGGCATGTTGGCAAACAATTGTTGGTTTGTGTTGAATGGCAGCTGATTTCATAACACATAGAATCACATTGTGTGAACTGTGTAATGTGACATATGGGAAACAATGAGATGTATGCCTTTTATAATACATAGGATACACCGTGGTTTAGGTATTCATTGGTTTTCGAACTGTTTCTATTTTTATTAAAGGGTTTAGTGGTGATTGTGACCCTGCAGGAACAAGAGACTCTACAAATGTAAGTACTGTCACCTTAGTTTGTTAGTAACAGAGATAATCAGCTTTGATGCACTGTTTTGCCCATAATCCATTGCCAACTAACATAGAGCCAATTGGAATTCTAGTTCTAGAAGTCTGGCGTTCCTTTCAAATTTTATTCACAAGCCAGTTGGTAAACTACAGATGGTTTCGGTTCAAAGCAGTTGCCCGAGGCCAGCCAATGTGATTGTAACCCACAATGGCTGCTGAATTGGAAAGGAAGAAATTGTTACATAACCTTTTAGAAGCTATTGTGAACAACATAGAAAGGCATTTAATGTGGATTGGACATTGTTCCTTGATCCTTGATTTCTTAATTTAAAAAAGTTGTCAAAATCCAGGGGCCCTATTCCAGTCGAGCTGGTAACAGGGAGCTGCTAAAGGCAAAAATCGGAATGAACTGATAACCCGTAGTAGTTCTATGATTCCGACCCTATCTGTATCAGCAGCTGACGCCGTAAAAATAGGCATCTGCTTATTAATACTTTCATGGGACCCCGCTTGACCATGAGCCTTTTCGAGTGGTTCAGGAGCTCAAGCGAGTGGGGTCACACACGGTCATCAGAAGGAAGAAACACCAGATCACGACGCCTTCATCATTGTGAGAACTTAGCTCCAAAAATAAACGTACCTATTTAAATTGAAGTGTTAAGTAATTAAGGGATAATATTCAGGAATTTATTGGGAGGTATAATGTTATTGGCAAAAATCAGCATGGCTTCATGAAACACAGATCATGTCAGACTAACCTAATTACGTTCTATGAGGAAGTAGAAGTATAGATCAGGGGGTCGCAGTGGATGTGATTTACTTAGATTTTGCCAAAGCTTTCGACACAGTTCCACACAAAAGGTTACTATTTAAATTAAGAAAAATTGGTCTAGATGAAAATACTTGTTCTTGGATAGAAAACTGGCTAAAAGATAGGGTACAGAGAGTGGTCATAAATGGTACATTTTCAAGATGGACACCAGTGGTAAGCGGTGTCCCTCAGGGGTCTGTTATAGGACCAATACTATTCAATTTATTTATAAATGACCTTGAGATAGGCATTGAACGTCATGTATCAGTGTTTGCAGATGACACAAAACTAGGAAAGTAATACAATGTGAGCAGGATGTTACTTCGCTGCAGAGGATTTAGATAGATTGGGGACTGGGCACTTAAATGGCAGATGAAATTTAATGTAGATAAATGCAAAGTTATGCACTTTGGAGTGAAGAACACACAAGTAATTTATACCCTAAATGGTACGGAGTTAGGGAAATCCAAGCAGGAGAACGATTTGGGAATAATCATAGACTTCAAACTAAGTAACAATGTGCAATGTCAAACAGCAGCCGCCAAGGCCAGCAAAGTATTGGCATGCATTAAAAGGGGAGTTCACTCACGGGATGAAACATAATTTTGCCTCTGTATAAATCAATGGTCAGGCCGCACCTTGAATATGCAGTGCAATTTTGGGCACCGGTTCTTAAAAAAAGATATTATAGCGTTAGAAAAAGTGCAGAGACGGGCAACTAAATTAATAAGGGGGATGGAAGGGTTAAGTTATGAGGCAAGACTAACAAGCTTAAACCTGTTTAGTTTAGAGAAACGACGCCTTAGAGGGGATCTGATAACCTATATAAAATATATACGGGGCCATTATCAACCATTGTCTGATAACCTATTCATTAACAGGACTATACATAGGACACGGGGTCATCCATTTAGACTGAAGAAAGAAAATTTAGCTTAAAGCATAGGAAGGGTTATTTTACGGTGAGAACAATAAAGCTGTGGAATTCTCTGCCTGTTGAGGTGGTTGGGTCAGAGTCTGTACAGACTTTTAAAAAACGACTAGATGACTTCCTGCAGACACAGAATATTAAGGGTTATAATATTTAATATCTGGGTAAAAGCTTCTTGATCCAAGGAGAAATCTGACGCCATTCTGGGGTCAAGAAGGAATTTTTTCCCAGTATGTTGCATATTGGCAAGCATTTCAGACTGGGTTTTTTGCCTTCTTTTGGATCAACAGCAGTAGGTTATGTGGGAGAGGCTGAACCTGATGGACGCATGTCTTTTTTCAGCCTATATAACTATGTAACTATGTAACTAAGTGATTTTGCAGGAGGAAAATCAATTAACATAACATTTTCAGAGCTCTTATTCGTTCTTGAATAATGGTTCAAGCCGATGAAATGAGGTTTGAATAACTGGTTCTTCATTGGCTAGCAACAAATTAATAATGTCTCCTACATAAAGGATAGGAGCCAACAATTTCTAATAAGTAGTCTCAATTTCGGAGCCGGGAGCAAAGCTTTCAATTCACATGGCATAGTGGCTTGAGCTGTTACGTATAACAACTTCTCTTAGCTTAACAGCTGGGTTGGAATACAGCCCCAGTCAAGAGTCCCCATCTATTAATGCTTCCTCATTCCCCACACGAATTAAGTTACTGTGACAGGTCAAAACAACAAAACTGTGACAGGAGTTGCCTTATCATAAGAGCCATGATGCCTAAACCATGCCCACAAATGCATGTGATAACCAAAACAGTTTTCCACAACCAATCTGTAATACTACGAAAAAGTTGTGTTTAATTGACCAATAACATTCAATTATTCATTCATTAATTCATTTTCTCTAGTTCATCAAAATCCTGTCATGACATTCTGTGTTAGGTTTTTTGATTTAAGATTCATGTCCATAAAAGGACTAGTTTGCAAAAGACTCAAACATTTAAGCTTTGGTGTGAAATTAAGAGTGCAATGACGTTCTAGTGTGTAACAACCAAATGTAACCATTACGATTGAGTCTGTGAACGTGTGACATATTTTCATTATTTCTCTACCATGGTAAATCACCACCTTCAGGTGGCCAGTGTAGGGCGCTGAAACCTCATATTACTTTAATGGTATCTAAGTTAATGTCACGATATTCATGGCCTCCAAGTCCTATATGTACATAAAGTCATATTTTTCTCAGATATTCTACATGCCTAGCTTTTATTTTTCCTTTAATACAATTTATAAATTTGGGTCACAACTGTAAAGTAAAATTTAAAATTATTTTCCAAGGCTTAACAACTAGACAAAAACTCTCTACCATTCTTTAAGTGTCAAATATATTTGTTAATGTTATGTTTGTTTTGTTCTACCCATTCTACACCGCTGTGCATTATGGTGGCACTTTATAAATAACTGTAACTGTAAAAAGTGCCTTTGCCCTGTACCTGCTCGCAGTGGCCTCACCTTCCTACACAAACATGCTGACGATATTCTCCTTCTGTTGTTGATCTCCATATTGGTTAAAATGATGGTTATGACATTTCAGGTACAATTTCTTTTGTTCTTTTTGTTACATTTTCTTTGTATAATCTTGTGTTTTGTGTGTGCTTCAGGGAGTTTGTCGGTGTCTTTCGCATGTGGAGGGAGTGACCTGTAACCGTTGTAAGCCATTATACTGGAATCTAGCTAGAGAGAACCCTTATGGCTGCACAGGTACGGATTCGCACAGTGGTGACGCATGCGCAATAATGATACATTTAATCAATTTGATTTAATCCACAGGTCAAGATGTAGTGTCTCCTACACACATTGCTATCCTGCAGAAGTGAAAATAAACTCTTCTTGAAACACAGACTTTCAGAAATGATTGCTCACACTTATCTGGGTACTCCATAATTCATGTGCATTGATCAGACCAGCACATCAGGATTTGCCAGAAAAATAAAACACAAACATAGTGCAACTTGTACATAAATCTCTTGCAATATCTGATATCTTAGTGGTCCCACTCACAGCACTTGGAGCCAACCAGGCTCTCAGTATAAGCACCTGGGGGTTATTCTCTTGGCCACCCTTCAGCCTCTTAGCAACAAAGAACTTAAATGTTCACCCTCCTACACACCTCGAATGTAGAGAGAGAACACAAAATAATGTGTACTTCCCTTAACTGGGTAGGAATATTGTGTTCAGGATCAACTCACATGTCCTCACGCCGTCACCAGGCTCTATACATTACACCAGGAGGTTGAATTCGCCTGTCCAAACTTCATGTTTGTCGATGGATGAAGTAATGCAGCAGCAGAATTAAAAATAAAAAGCTTTTAATAAAAAGCACTCTTAAAACCAAAATAATAATCACCAAGTCCTTCTTGAGTGATGACTAGTAAAGACTCCCCCAAGCCAGTGCAATGCATGACACCTCGAAGAATCAGTAAAGCTCTTGACATCCACCAGCTTGAAATAGGTCTTTCAGGGCTATTCAGAGAGAGGTGAAAACCAGGAGAATGAACAATCTAGACCAAATAGCCAATTTGGAAAGTGAGATAAATGGGAGAATTTTTCTGGTTTGACTATTCAATTCTCCAGTCATTCTCCTGGATTTCACCTCTTTCCGAATAGCCCTGTTTGTTTACTAAAAGCTATGAAGAGATAAATAGAAACCCCTTAAAAGAAATTCAGGAGGAGCTTGTAAAATTGCTAGAATGGAGAAAACCTGTAAGATTTTGGATGAGAAGGAATATAAATATTTAAATATATTATTCCCAAAAATTCCTGTGTTTTTAAAATGTTATTTAAAAATTTGATTTTTTTAAATTAAGTATAGATTGCTTTAGATCTTGTGTAGAATAATGTTATTTTGTTTATTTTCTAGGGTGCAATTGTGAAGTAACTGGAACAATAAGTGGCATTGGAGAGTGTCATCCGGTGAGTAAAAATAAAAAATTTTAACAACATTTTAATTAGAAAGAAGATATTAGAATATTTATAATTACATTATATTTGAAGTTTGATTCTTAACAAATTGATCTGAGCTCAGCAGAATGTAAAACAAAATGAAAATTGTCTTTAGTTGAAGAGCAGCAGCAGCAGTAGCCAGGAATAGCTGGGTTACGACATGGAGAAACCCATCATCACAATTATGATTTCATTCTTACAGTGCACCATTTATACCATGCACATTGTTCCATGATACATTTGTCTCAAAGATTAGGGATTTTCTATGCTTTGCTCTACAAGAATTAAGTTGTTATAAATTTCAACTCTTGAGAAATGTTTGATTGAAGACAAAGTTTTTGTGATTTTATGATGAGATATTTCGTTTTTAGCATCATCTCAATATTTGGAGGGATTGTATCACTGAATTGATATCGGTTCTTAGAATATAGATAGAAGCATAGCAAGTTATCGATCGATGGATAGATATCTATAGCTCACTACTTACAGGGTGATAGATAGTAGGGCGAGATAGACAGACAGACAATGCTGCTAAACTAGAATTTGTCTTTATTCCCAGTATCTTCTTTTTCTCCTTGCAGACCGAGGGATATTGTCATTGCAAGACGCACGTTTGTAGCAGTTCTTGTGATACTTGCAAAGATGGATATTTTCACCTGGAAGACCAGAATTATTTTGGCTGCACTGGTACATAGATTTTTTTTATAATTGTTCAAGGCTGCTCTTTTTATTCTCTTTAATGTAAATTTCTCATTCCCATGCCAAGCTCTTAAGGATTTTCAATAATGTGTTATTGATGCCCTTTTTGGCATCCTAATCTTGTTTGTATTAATTGACTTGGCTGTGCTAGCAAAGGAGTTGCTGTATAATGGTGCATTGAGCTGTTGCCATGTGTGTCCTTGTGGGTAGGAAATATATATATACACTGTATATTCAAAGAAAACATATGCTGCTCAGATTGTGTGAAAGTATTCCTTATTGTGTATTCTAGACTACATTGTGATGAAACTCCTAGGATCAGGATAAAGGACAAAGGGGCTAGAAGTAGAAAGGCATATAGGAGGATTGACTTTTTCGATAGAGTTGGAAACTGGAAGAAAAGTTAGGAATCATTCAAAAGATGCTCAGACTTTCTTGTCTTATACTTTATAATTATCATCATAATTTATATAGCGTCAACAGTTTCTGCATTGCTTTGCAATAACCTGTGGGGAATGAGACAAAATTACCGACAAACATAGGAACAGAAACAAGAGGTGTAGAGAGTCCTGCTCGGATAAGCTTACGATCTAGAGTAGATGGGATGGAGGAAGACAAGGAGTTTTATTGGTCATCAAGATCACTAGCACTAGTGTTTGAGAAATGGTGAGGACATGGAAATTGCATCTATCATGTTGTGTGGGTAGGTGAAGAGAGGGTAAGTCAGCATCAGTAATGTGATATGCTAATCTGAAGAAATGGGTTTTGAGGTGTTGCTTGAAGGCCTGAAGAATAAGCCTGCTAGGGTGAGGTAGGTCATTCCACAAGAGTGGAGCTGCCTTTGAGAAGTCTTGTAGTCATGAGTTGGCAGTGCGGGTGGAAACAGAGGACAGGCGGAGGTTGCCTATTGCCCAAATGATCTAGAAGGGATATACTTGTGAAGTAGGGAAGACATGTAAGGGGGTTTGCGGTTTTGAGGGCTTAGATGTAAGTCCAATTAATTGTAGTTGCTGGTCTATTGAATTCACCAGTTGTCTCTGTATTTAAATATGTGGTAAATTGTGAGGAAATTATGCAAAAATGTCAAAGGTAAAATGGTTTTCTGCAGGATTTGACAACAATTTTGTTGTTGACTCTGCTTCATTCCATGTTGATTCTTACCAGGGATGATTCGATACCTTTCTATTGCACATTGATATTTTGGTTACATTCCAATCCTGTAAAATGCTCACTTTGTGGCCACAAAATTGTCTACATCTTATTATAGACTTTCTTGCTCACACCCTAAATTGGTTTTCATTCATTAAATAGTTAAGAAGTCTATTTGATTTTTCTTCTTGTAATCCCCGGAGTTACATTGTTCCTGCTCTGGCTTGTTAAGGCATTTCCACTCTGTAAATTCTGGCTCTCTTTCAGAGATGCTCACTCAGACTGCCTAGGTTTAAAAATGCTAACATTACACAGTGATGCCTGAGCCATGTGAAGACTTCTTTTATCTCTTGTTGGGGACAGGTTGTCAGTGCGATGTAGGAGGAGCTGTCAGTCATATCTGTTCCGAGTCTTCAGGAAAATGTGTCTGCAAAAATAACATTGAAGGAACAAACTGCAATCAGTAAGTTGTCTTTTTTATTTGTTTTGTGCTTAACTGATTTTTCTTCCTTGGCCTGATCTCATTATTTCCATACTGAATCTACTCACACCAGCATACAGCTCTGATTCTTATGTTGCAAATCAGGCGATGGAGCTGAATTATGCCGTATAATATGTCACTGTGACAACCCATTCACAAATTACAGAAATATTAAGGGGAGGGGGTAATATGTAGGGTTGCCAGATCAGCCATGTTTTCCTGGAGACTGTTTACTATTTCATGCAGAGGGGAGCACAGGGAAAAGTTCTGCTCTGCAACATGTATAATTCATATACTGCAGAAAGTAATTCAAGGCAGGTCACCTGGGATTTCTTACTTGCAGCATATAGATTCTACATGCTGCAGGGTTGCTTTTTTCAAGCATTGCCCATCAGCATGAATAAATTATATAAATATAAAATGGCTAATCTGGCAACCCTAGTAACATATCATTAAGGCTAGGGTCAAATGAATGCATTTTTCACGTGGTCTGTAAAAAAGTGCGTCCGAACGCATTGACGTATTTTTTCACAGAATGCGTGAAAACAGTCATACGATGCGCATTTTCGTGCGTGATTTTTTACCGATCCAAACCAGGAAACTTTGGGTGTCTGGACATTATGGGCCATATTACATAGTTGGTGCCAACTTAACCAGAGCTGTTGTAAACTTCCCAGAGCCATTATATCCTATGGAGGTTTTACGTTTACAACAGCTCTGGTTAAGTTAGCACCAACTAGGTAATATGGCCCTATGTTGGTCGGACATGAGCAGTGTCTGACGTCTCCTAATCACGCACACATGCCGCTATGCGGGCGCAGCGCACTCTGTACGTCAGTACTAGAGGTTCTATATTCTCGAAAAAATGTGTTCGTTTGCCGCTTGCGTTGCGCGGCCGGACTTTTGTGCAGTCGTAGTTCGTACATTGGCCGTCATTTGCTGCTACTACGGCCGTGATTAAGTGCGCCTAAACGCACGTTAAAAATGCGTTAGTCTGACCCCAGCCTTAGTATTATTGCGTGTACATGTGGGTTTGTGTCTATTGGTGGCCTTTTTTACTTTCCTTTTCTGTGGGATTTTTGTTTTCCATTATGAACACTTCCCCCACTAGTTCTAAAGAAAACTATTCCTTTTTTTTCCTAAATGTAATTTTTCAGCCCAAAAGAAAATTATTACTTTCCCGACCTCCATCAAATGAAATTTGAAATAGAGGAAGGTACCACAAAAACTGGACGAGGGGTTCGCTTCGGATATGATCCTGCAGAGTTTCCTGGGTTCAGCTGGCGAGGTTATGCTCAGATGAGTCCTATACAGGTATGTGGGATGCTTTTCCGATATGTTTCTCTCAACATATTTCAGTCTCAAATAACATTTAATGGGATAACAAAACAATCTCTAATGCCATACTCAGATACAAGTATTACACCACCCAAAAGTACCCGGTCTGACAGACTATCCTTGCCATGGTTTATTCTCCCGATTCTCCACTTGTACAACTGGGAACACAAATTTTGGAAACGATAAAAGCCCTTAAAGAGCTGTGTGAATGTGTCAATAATCATGACAGCTCAATTTACAGCATTTCTGTGCCTTTGTATACAGACCTTTGGAGAGCTCGTTGTGCAGCTTTTGTTTACTCACAGATCAGCATGTCCACACAGCACTCAATACGTTTGCCATGCTTTCCAGGACATGTAACTATTTTAAGCTGGGCACGTGGAAATGCTCCATTGTAGCTTGAGTGTGTGTATATATATTATATTTATGTGAAATATTCTTCAGTCACATAAATAATAACATGCACTGTATCATTGTCAGCCTACATTCTCCTATCTATTTAAAATATTTAGGCTACATTTCAAGTCATGTGTAAACATTATTAGGGGTTATTCAAAGAGTTTTTCCATTCGATGCGGCGGTTTTGTGCGGTTTTTCTATTCTCTTATTCTTCACGAAATCACTACACATCACCTTAGTATTGTATAAAACCTTTTAGTTTAATTACAGGACTGTAAGTGCTGGGGTGTTTTATATGCAAGACCAAAATAATACTTTGAAAGGAAAATAAAAATTGTATTTGTTTACTTTTATATACAGTATAATTTTATACACAGTATTGGAGATCCTGCTGTGCTCCATTCTCAAGCTTTAACGAGCATTGCTGCACGGCACCTGCCACCTGTGTTTTTAAAGGGACAATCTACTCATCCTGAGTACATTTATATATTATATACTACATTTTTTATATATATATATATATATATATAATTATATTTTAAAGTGGTCAGGATATGATGGGTGCCCCTCATTCTCCCAGCTTCCCCAATCAGGTGAAAAGATGTGTAAAGTGGAGGAGTTTCCTACACCCCAGACCCCACCCAGCGTCATCAGCAGCTAGGATTTTTGAAGTTGTCAGCTGCTGGTCACCAGTGACGTTGGGACACAGGGGGCTATATTACAATCTTCCCGCAAAATCCCTCGCGCAAAGCGAAAAGTTTTGCACCAAGTGTTAAACATTTGTGCACGCAAATCACTGCTGGAATTACAATCCTCGCGGCTTTTTTCTTCCGCCGATCAATTGCGCACGCAAACAGGACGCACACAAATGCAGGCGCAGTGCCGTCTCGCTCAAAGATCTTTGTGCGCGCAGTTTTTTGCACCCATTCAGCCAATCAAAATGAAGAGACACACCTATCAAACGCAAATTGCGCCGGGCAGAGGCATCGGAGACTGCATATGCTACAGTAATAATACACACACACCTGCCATCATCCATTATATTGTTGCTGCATTCCTTTTTATGAGCTGTTTTTTTTTTGGGTTTGGCCAGGTTGTTCCGATATGCCGCTAGCACCAGCTTTTAGGAGTTGGTAAAATTATGTGCGCAAAGGCTATGCGGTAATTACTGCGAATAGATTGTAATACCATCCTCGTAGCAGCGCACATTCGCATTTGCGCTCACAATGTTAAGTATAGGATGCGCGCAGTACAGTAAGCTCGCGCAGGGTTCGCGCAGGTTCACCCACGGTAGACGATTACGCGCGGTTGTTGCGCTATGTAATATGGGATTTGGCACAAATAGTTTTACCCCACGCGTAATGTTTTTTTACGCCAGCGCAAACGTTTGCGTGAAGATTGTAATTTAGTCCTAGCTGTTTTCTTAAATATTCTGCATGTTTATGATGCATTCTCCTATCCTTGTATCTTTCCTGCTTATATTTTCTTATAATAACACTATACCCAATAGTCAGGTGCTGCAAGGGATTCTGGGTAACACGCTTTGTCTTCCATTTTCCTCTTTCTCTCTCCAATCAGGAATGGTTCTCTAAACCTGTGGTCTGTCTTTCAAACTCTTACTTCTCTTCTGTGCTATTCAAACTCAATTTCCGAAATATGTATTAAAAATTACGGTCTGATTTCTCGATGGATGTCTTCAGCATTGAAACATCACATGTAAGTCCATGTTGGTTTCATTCTCTACTTTCCTTGCCAAACCTCTTGCTCTTATTTCAAACCCTGGTGTATTGGAAAGATTTACTGCACAGAAATAAAGAACGTTCTTTGCTGGAAAATACACAGATTTTTATTAATAATAATATTATTAGGCTCTAAACACTGCACAAACATTTTAAGCCAAAAAATGTCCTCAAAATAAATATTAATTAAGGCTGTATTTGATTATTTACATTTCTGGTTTGCACCATTGCAGACGAATGGGCAAAGCTGAATGATGGTCTAACCCGGTCATGGACAGGTCATGTAGCAGATAGAGTTAATGTAGACAGTAACAGGATCACAACAAGAATCAATGATATAAACTGAATGCTGCGTAATTACTAACCAATGTCTGGATAGTCCAGCTAGCTTAACCATGATCTGGGAAGCATAATCATTGGTAGAGTCATGGGAGGTACATGCAGTACACCCAGGACATACGTGAAAACGAGAGAAATCTCAATGTATCCTTCCTGGTAAAATCCTTTGCAAATAAATAAATCTAAACCGAGACAAATCATACAAAGAAGATGACTATGTGACATTAGAGCTGCATGCTTTATTTCTCCACTAACACAAATAATCTGATTCCTAACAGAAATGGACTTTTCCCTACATACATTGCGGTAGTAGTGAGGAATGGTCCCCATAAAAGCAGAGCAGCATTCTAGAGAGGAAAAGAATAAACACCTCCCCTTCTTCTCTTAAAGCCCGGCTTGCCCAAAAAAAGTCAAATATGCTCCCATTCCATTAGTTTTTCTTTTGGGATTGTATAGTATCAAGCTCCCAGCACAGGTGATGATGTGATTAAAATTACACCTGAGTTCTACGGTTTTTGGATCATGACATTTTGGTAAAATTCTGAATGTGACTGTAAAACTCAATACTTGGGTTATTCAAAGAGATCCGAATTGCTGCCGAAAGGTAACCGAACGCTGAAAATCATTCAAGCGTACTCTTTTTTTTTTCTCTCCATTCGTCTGCGGTGTCGGGTTTTTCCAGCGGCTGCTCTGCGCTGTGATCGGCTCCTGCTCGGGTTTCTCCAGCGTCTTCGGCGGGGTTAATCCAGATGTTTTTGCAGGTTTCGGTGTGCATTCGCCTGGGTTTTGCGGTGAGTGTTCGTGAGTGTTCGTCGGGTTTGCGGCGGCTTTTCCCTGCACTACGACGGCCCTGTGGTGTTTGCTGAATACACCGCAGGGTCGCCAAAATGGGAACGCCGAATCAAGCCGAATTGAAGAGAACGAAAAGTCACCGAACGTGCGCTGACTTTTCAATTCAAAATGAAAACTAATCTAATATATTGAATTCTTGTCAGATGCCATTTAATGTGAATAGATCAGCTTTTCCACAAGGTTCATACTGAAAATGATATTATTTAATGCTATTTGGTGGGAGATACACATTTAATTATGAAGTATCTATGCTATGCTGTTTTTTTCTGTAACACAGAAGGAAGTGAGGATTCCAGTGATGGTGGAAAAGTCTAATCTCAGCTTGTTTCTCATTATCTTGAGATATATAAACCCTGCTTTGCACAGTGTAACTGGACGTATTATTGCCTCTCCTGTTCGTCCAAGCAAAGGTAGGAATGTATGTTTGATGTGTTCAGTCAAGCTATGCATTGCCATTGAATGTGATTATTAAAAATGAATTTTATTCATTCATAAAGTGAATCATTGAACAATTTTTATGTATTTATATTGTTGTACGCAGCCACAAATGAAGAATTGAAAATCATGATTCATAGCAGATAGGTTTTCCACTATTAATTTGCTTTCCGTAAACCTGAGTATCATGCTTTTTATTCTTCACTGCATGAAAGTTTTCCAGTTTTCCTAAAAATCAGGACTATATGTCAGATGGAATTTCATTTTCATGTTTAGGGGCAACAGGGAGGTACAAAATAAAATAAAATATGTAACCTGAAGTACATTTGTGGTTTTGATCTTCTTCGATTCCAAATTGTCTCCATATATCTGGATTTAAAGGCTTTACTATGGAAATGACACATTTTTGGACACATCAAAAAAAGCACGTTAAAAAAGCTGTGGGTACCATTACAATCCTCACGTTAAAACGGGGGTGCTAGGAACGGAAGAAAAAACTGTGGCGCAGTTTTCTCCCTACCACCCCTGTTTTAACGTGAGATTACAGTGCAGGCGCTTAAAAAGCTGCCTGCATTGTAAAACGCGTGTAGAGGTACCGTGGTGCGGTACCATAGGATAAGTGTTTTAAAGGCTGTCTCTTGGGTTTTACATGACATGGAACAGTGGTGCGTAAGATCGTAGATCTTACTCCATTGGTCATCAGTAAGGGATCGATCAAGAAGCATCTCTCATCTACCCATAAACGTAGGGGGTTCAGCATTCCAGAGACTCTGAAGCATGGAGTACAGCACCAAAACAGTATGGGATAGGGCATTAGGCTGCATACACAATTTTTCAAAACCATATAGAGACCTTTTTAGGTGATGCTGTTGTGGGATAGAATATATATAGTGACTCAGTTGGCAATATGGAATTGAAATAATACAACTGTGTCTTTCATTAGTGTCGGCCCCATGGCTTTTTAACTAATTTTTCCTTTTCACGTATCATAAAAATTTATTTTCCACAGGATACCAATAAGAGTAACCATAGCGGAGCATAGCACACCTCAAAGCAGCACGTTGGCAGGGATATAGCCAGGCCTTTTATTCAGGGGGTACGCAGTACAGGCACCTCACCACTCAGCACCGGCACCTTACCACCAGCCAGAACTAACAGGAGAGAGCATGATGCTCCTCCCTCCTCGTGCAGTGGCAGGCAGAGAATCGGAAGTGCTCGGCAGCTCATGTTGCTCCTGAACGCTTCCGATTGTCAGGAGTGTATGTAGGGACTGATAACACCCTTCCCCCAGTAAGTGACAAGGGAGGGCTGCTCCCCCCTCTCTCTGCCGCCGCTGAAACTTTGAACAGCATGGGAAGAGAGGGGGTGCAGCATGTTTACACACATCTGCCAGAGCTGCGAATTGTCAGGCAAGCGGTGTGATCAGAGGAGCTGGCACTGTAAGGCGGTAGGGAGTTTTATTGCTGTGGAGCTCATACACACTGCTCATTACTGTGAGTGTCATTGCTGTGGAGCTCATACACACTGCGCATTACTGTGTCATTGGTGTGGAGCCCATACACACTGCACATTACTGTGAGTGTCATTGCTGTGGAGCTCATACACACTTCGCATTACTGTGAGTTTCATTGGTGTGGAGCTCATACACACTGCACATTACTGTGAGTGTCATTGCTGTGGCGCTCATAGACACTGTGCATTACTGTGAGTTTCATTGCTGTAGAGCTCATACACTGAGCATTACTGTGAGTTTTATTGCTGTGGAGTTCGTACATACTCAGCAAAACTGAGTTTCATTGCTGTGGTGCTCACAAATGCTAGGGGAGTATCCACTCGGTACCATCGTTGCAACCCCCCCCCAAAAAAAACAGCTAACAGCCCTGCAATACAGATTTTTCTTGCAACAGAGGCACTTAGTGGATAACCCCCATAGGGTTACAACAATAGCTGTAGTTCATTTAAAGGAACACAGTATTAAAAAATTATGGTTCCCTTTTATAGGGTCTTCCTTTAAGTGAACTACAACTATTGTTTATGAGGACATGAAAATAGTCATAATAATCAGTTTTTCCCCGGCGTGAGAGAGTACCCCCACCTATTTTTCCAGAAAAAAAGCACTGGATATAGCATATGTATAATAACATACTGTACATATAATTATATGTAATGTATAATAACATATACATACAGTATGCTATAAGTTATATGGTCTCAAAAAGTGTGGAATCTAATATCTGTTTATATTTCTGGTTCAAAACATTCATTCTGGATAATATGATTAAACTAGGTTTACGTTCCATTTAGGCATTTCCGATGCAAAGGACATCACATTCCCACCAAGTAAAGAGCCTGCATTTCTCACTATACCTGGAAAAGGCTTTACTGAGCCCTTCTCCCTTTCACCTGGAAACTGGATTATTACCATTGCTGCTGAAGGAGTGCTTTTGGTGAGGAACTTGAGCCTTCACATATGATCGCAAGTGGATATTTAGTACAGATATTGCTTAAAAATACATTACTCTTTATGAGACTGAGACCAAACGCACATTAAGAAACATAAGGGTCTATTCACAAAGCACGCAATTTCGGTGCATTTATTTACTCTGTACTTCGGCGATTCCATTTTGCCAAAAATGCGGTAAATTCACTATTTACCGAATGGTCATCGTATTTTGAGACGCTGAAGCAGTTATCGGACGTCAACGAAAACCGTTGAACAGCGCCGATAACTGCCGAACTCAGCCAAATTGGTACTGTCTTTAAAAAAAAAATTAAAAAATATATTACGTTTTTACATTGAATCTTATGGGATTCACCTGTTTAAACCAGTCCTACTGACACACCAAAAATCAAGGAATTTTGCCGACACTTCTGTGCGGTTCGGTGTTCTGTGAATAGATGAACCATTACTTCTCTATGTGACAGTTTTGCTGCTGCCGAAGACCGCCGAACTGCGCCGAACTGCACCGTATTTCCCTGTCAATTTGTCTGTATTTAACGAATTGACAGCTTAATAGACGAACTGCCCCGAAACTTCACCGCTCGGTGTAATCCGGTGGCAGGTTCGGTGCTTAGTGAATAGACCCTATAGTAAATTCTTTCTATTAGGGGACTAAGCTCCCTGTATTGTATTCATGTTTTATTGATTAGTTCACTAACTAATCATTCACAACTCATAGTAGCAATATTATTAATAATAATTGAAGTCTCTGTTTTTGAGTTAAGAATGCAGAGGTTGCCTTTGTGAACAAAACATTGACATGACACAGATTAGTCACATGATCTCTGTTTCCGTAATAGGATTACCTGGTGCTGCTTCCCAGTGATTACTATGAAGCATCTATATTACAGCTGAGAGTCACAAAGCCGTGCACATACCGTGGTGCTGCAGGTGATAAGTAAGTATAAAATGAGTTATCGCCACTGAACAAAAATTATCTTTATATATAAATATCTAAAGTGGAAGTGGATATTTAGTGCTATTATGAGGCAATAGAGATTATTTGTCAACGTAGCGAGGGAATAATTATATATATACACATATATATACAGTTGTGTTCAAAATTATTCAACCCCCACTGAAATTGAGTGTTTTGGCCAGTTTGACATTAATTTTGATCATTCAGTCATCTTGCTTACAATTAAATCAAAGAGGCACGTGTAGGTCAGACAAATATAACATAACATTTATAATGAAATAACCACAAATGTCTTTTCTGTGCTCACATCATTATCAGTTTTATTCAACCCCAAGTGACATTCAATCTTAGTACTTAGTACAACATCCTTTTACAGTTATAATAGCTTTTAAACATGAAGCATAGCTTGACACAAGTGTCTTGCAGCGATCTACGGGTATCTTCGCCCATTCGTCATGGGCAAAAGCCTCCAGTTCAGTCACATTCTTAGGCTTGCGCACTGCAACTGCTTCCCACCAGAGGTTCTCAATCGGATTTAAGTCAGGTGACTGCGATGGCCACTCCAAAATGTTCCAGCCTTTAATCTGCAACCATGCTCTAGTGGACTTGGAGTTATGCTTGGGATCATTGTCCTGTTGAAAGGTCCAACGTCTTCCAAGCCTCAGGTTTGTGACGGACTGCATCACATTGTCATCCATTATCTCCTGGTACTGAAGAGAATTCATGGTACCTTGCACACGCTGAAGCTTCCCTGTACCTGCAGAAGCAAAACAGCCCCAAAGCATGATTGACCCCCCGCCATGCTTCACAGTAGGCAAGGTGTTTCTTTCTTCATAGGCCTTGTTCTTCCTCCTCCAAACAAAGCGTTGATCCATGGGCCCAAACAGTTCTAATTTTGTTTCATCAGTCCACAGAACACTATCCCAAAACGTCTGTGGTTTGTCCACATGAATTTTGGCATACTGCAGTCGACTCTTCTTATTCTTTGGAGACAGCAAGGGGGTGCGCCTGGGAGTTCTGGCATGGAGGCCTTCATTACGCAGTGTGCGCCGTATTGTCTGAGCTGAAACTTCAGTACCCACATCTGACAAATCTTTTCTGAGTTCCTCAGCAGTCACACGGGGACTTTTCTCCACTCTACGCTTCAGGTAGCGCACAGCAGTCGAAGTCAGCATCTTCTTTCTGCCACGACCAGGTAGCGTTTCAACAGTGCCCTTTGCCTTGAATTTGCGAATGATGCTTCCTATGGCCTCTCTTGGTATGTTTAACATCTTTACAATCTTCTTATAGCCATTGCCCTTCCTGTGAAGAGTAATCACCTCTTCTCTTGTCTTCCTGGACCATTCTCTTGACTTCACCATGTTTGTAACCACACCAGTAAATATCTAGAAGGAGCTGAGTATCACAGTCATTTTAAATCTGCCTAATTGGTGCTTATTATGCTTTATTGCTGCTCCGTGACATCCACAGGTGTTTTCAATACCTGATTGAAAACACTTGAATGAACCTCTGTTCTTCAGAGTGGTAGTCTTTAAGGGGTTGAATAATTGTGTCAATGAAGAATTCACAAAAGAAACATTTACTACTGTATTACAAAACCAATTGATGTCATTTTAGTTGCATATGGTTCTTTAAAAAGTCCTTGTAGGATTTCATTCTGAATACAATTACAAATGTACACTAAATTCCCTAAAACCCTTTACAGCATTGGGGGTTGAATAATTTTGAACACAACTGTATATATATATACTGTGACGTTTGGGGGCCCACAGAGCACGTGCACAATGTCTTTCACAAACAAAACAGTTTTATTCACCCTTTCAGGGCAGTCAAAAAGGCAACATAATAAGTACACGCTTTGGTTCAGCGAAATTAAAGCAAAGTCCTGATCTTCAGCACAAATAAACAGAGAAATAATAGTGGCTCACCAACGCTTTAAACAGTCCCAAACCTAGGGAATCCTTTCCCCAGTATGTAGAAGCCTCTCCAGCAAGGCACAGCACGTCTCCTGCTTTTGGAACACAAACACACAGCTTCCACTGATTACTTTCCTTTTCCTGAACTCCCACAATCCTATCTGGGAGTTGCTGGCTTTAAAACTCTTCCTGGACAGGAAGATTAACCCTGTGGTTGCCCTTAAAGGGTCCACAACCCAAATAGGGGTGAAACATATTGTCCATCCAGGACCCAGCCCTGCCGACCTCTACATATCCCCCCTCTGTCTCAACGCGGAGGTGTTTGAGGAAACAGTAGACAGCCCACAATGCATCTGGGACAGGGCATCAGCATTTTGGTGCTGTTTCCCAGGCCTGTGTTCCACCACAAAGTTAAACTCCTGGAGAGACAGGAACCACCTGGTAACCCTGGCATTAGCGTGGCGGTGCTGCCTCATCCAGGTCAATGGGGCATGGTCAGACACTAAACGGAACTTCCTGCCCAACAGGAACTATCTCTAAGAATCCAAGGCACACTTTATGGCCAAGCCCTCTCTTTCCACCACAGCATAGTTTTTCTCCGCTGCCGTCAGTTTCCTACTAAGAAAAACCACGGGGTGCTCTTCCCCATTGACTTCTTGGGATAGCACAGCCCCCAAACCCTCACTTGAGGCATCCGTCTGTACAATGAACTCCCTCATGAAATCAGGGACTACCAGCACTGGGTGCTGACACAACTCATTTTTAAGCTTCTCAAAGGCATCTTCAGCATTGGCATTCCATTGAATCATCACTGACTTCCTACCTTTCGTCAGGTCAGTCAGTGGTGCAGCAATAGAGGCAAAATTGGGGACAAACCGCCGGTAATACCCCACTATACCCAGAAAAGCACGAACCTGCTTTTTCGTGAGGGGGCGTGGCCAGTTCTGGATAGCCTCTACTTTGTTAAATTGTGGCTTTACCAGACCCCTGCCTACGACATATCCCAGGTACTTAGCGTCCTCCATCCCTACCGCACTTTTCTCAGGGTTAACAGTAAAGCCCGCTTTCCTCAAATCGTCCAAAACCATCTGAACCTGGGGAAGATGGGACTCCCAATCTGGACTGAAGATGACAATGTCATCCAGGTAGACCGAGGTATATCTCAGGTAGGGGCGGAGCACCCTATCCATCGCTCGTTGGAAGGTGGCCGGGGCTGAGTGTAACCCAAAAGGCATCCGCTTATAATGAAAATGACCCTCTGGAGTGGAAAAAGCAGTCTTTTCCCTGGCTTCCTTAGTCAGGGGTATCTGCCAGTATCCCTTAGTAAGGTCCAGGGTGGTGATATAACGGGCCGGACCCAATTTCTCTATTAATTCATCCACCCTTGGCATGGGATACGCGTCAAATTTTGACACCTCGTTAAGTTTCCTGAAGTCATTGCAGAATCGCAGAGTGCCGTTGGGCTTCGGTACCAACACGATGGGGCTCGACCATTCACTCTGTGACTCCTCAATGACATCAAGCTGAAGCATTTTTTTAACCTCTTCAGAAACAGCCTTTCTATGGGCTTCTGGGATGCGGTACGGCTTTACCCGAACCTTTACATGGGGTTCCGTCACAATATCATGTTTAATCCCGGACGCGTGTCCCGGTAGTCCTGAAAACATGCCTTTGTTTCTTTGCAGAAACTCCTTAACTTCTTGGGTTTGGGGTTTGGACAGGGTGGCAGCAATGTGTACTGCGTCAACACCATCAGACTCTATACCCACCCCAACCATGGCGGACACCTCTCGGTCTCTCCAGGGTTTTAACAAATTTATGTGGTAGATCTGGTATGGTTTTCTTTTCCCAGGCTGATGCACTCGGTAGTTTACTTCCCCTACTTTTTCAACCACCTCATACGGTCCCTGCCACTTGGCTAGGAACCGACTTTCCACCGTGGGTATAAGTACTGCTACCCGGTCCCCCACCTGAAATTGCCGCAGCTTGGCTGACCGGTTGTACACCCTTTTCTGGGCCTCCTGAGCTTTCTGCAAATGTTCCTGTACCAAAGGCATCACTTTAGAAATTCTCTCTCTCATCTGAGAGATATGTTCAATGAGCGATTTGTGTGGAGAGGACTCACTTTCCCATGTCTCCTTCACCAAATCTAGCAATCCCCGGGGTCTGCGACCATACACCAGCTCAAAAGGTGAAAACCCCGTGGAGGCCTGAGGAACCTCTCGAATAGCAAACAGCAGTGCGGGAAGCACATGATCCCAGTCTCTTCCATCTCTCTGCACAACCCTTTTAAGCATCATTTTCAGAGTTTTGTTGAATCTTTCTACCAGACCATCTGTGGTCTGTGGTCTGAGGGTGATAAACAGATGTTCGCAACTGCTTGATTTGGAACAACTTGCACACATCTGCCATCACCCGGGACATAAATGGGGTCCCCTGGTCTGTCAAAATTTCCCTTGGCAGGCCAGTTCTCGAAAACATAAAAAACAACTCCCGCGCAATGGCCTTTGATGTAGGATTTCTTAAAGGAACCGCCTCTGGATACCTTGTGGCATAATAAAGAACCACCAGGATATATCGGTGTCCCCGTGCAGACTTCTCTAAGGGACCCACTATATCCATAGCGATGCGCTCAAAGGGCACCTCATTTATTGGCAGAGGCACCAAGGGGTTCCTATAATGGGGTGCTGGGGCAGTTAACTGGCAAACAGGGCAGGAGGAACAGTACCTCTTAACTGCGGCACCGATCCCTGGCCAGTAAAACCGGTCTGTTATCCGGGCCTCGGTTTTCTCAGCTCCCAGGTGACCACCTAGAGCATCATTGTGAGCCAGATCCAGCACCATTCTCTGGTAGGGCTGGGGTACTAGTAATTGTTCCACAATTTCTCCCCGAATTTCTGATACCCGGTAGAACAGATCATTATTGACCGCAAAGTGAGGAAATCTTTTCTCTGCATCTGGTGCTTGAGGTACCCCACTGACAACAGTTACCTGTTCGCGAGCATTTATCAACATCGGGTCACCCATTTGAGCCCTGCCAAATGCATCTCTACACATCTAAGTCAGGGTGTACTGGATAAGAAGAACCCTCCCCCTCATCCACCCTAAGTGTAATATCTACGGGGATAATTCCTCTTCATCCTCTCCTACCATAACCGGCACGGGAGAGGATTCCCCCTCCTTGGGTGTCAACTCAGGTTGAGGAGCTAGGACACTCACATCAGTTACAACATTCTTATTTTGAACACATTTGAGCAACTCCTCATCAACAGTGTCCACAGTCATGTTTGGTGGGGGTGACCCTGAATTGTTCCCCAGTTCGATGGGCAGTTCAGTTTGTGCCAAGCACCACAGTTCAGCAAACAAGGGGCAGTCCCGTCCCACAATCACATCATGTATCAGAGTACTCACCACCCCGACCTCTTGGGTGACCGAAGTGTTCCTGGCGGAAATGGTGACAGGGATCAGCGGATACTCCCGAGTATCCCCATGGATACAGACAACCCGGAGGGTTCTTTGTACTGGACCGAGCCTTCCGACTACCTGGGCATGCACCAGGGTGACCATACTCCCAGAGTCCAGGAGAGCTTTGGCTGGGCGGTGATTCACCCACACAGTACATTCAAACTGACCCCCCTCTAGGTCAAGGTGGGTAGTGCACGTTGTGAGGGTGTAGAAAGACACTCTCTGAGCGGATCCACACTCCATGGGCTCCTCCTGTAGCGGACACTGCGCCCGGGTATGGCCCCAGGCGCGACACCTCCAACACTGTATATCGCCAGCAGTTCGGGTAGCGACAGGCCTCTGCAGAACCGAGGAAGATGATTTTGGGGTGCTGGTTCCCGGGTCCAGTGACGCTTCCCTCCGAGGAACTGAAGCAGGCCTCACAGGCGGTGGCAAGACTGGTCCTCGACGACTGGTTGGTCTGAGCAGGTCCTCCACCACGGTGTATCTCTCCACCATCTCGACTACCAGTGCTGCAGTCTTGGGGTCCCCATGGCTGACCCAGCGCTGTAGATCCTTTGGTAGAGACCTCAGGTAGTGGTCCATCACAACCCTTTCTACCATTTGCTCTCTAGTCAGGGTCTCTGGCTGCAACCACTTTTTAACCAGCTGTCCTAAGTCATGCATCTGGGACCGGGGTGGCTGGTCAGGGCAGTACTTCCAGCAGTGAACACGTTGAGCCCGGACAGCAACAGTTACCCCAAGGCGGGCCAGAACCTCAGCTTTCAGCCGGTCATAATTCTTTGCATCTTCTAGGGGCAGGTCAAAATATGCCTTTTGAGGGTCTCCTGTCAGAAACGGGGCAATGAGACCGGCCCATTGGTCTTGGGGCCACCCCTCTCTCTCAGCAGTCCTTTCAAACGTGGTAAGAAATGCTTCCACATCATCACTGGCAGACAGTTTTTGGAGGAAATGACTGGCCCTTATAGAGACATGGTTACCAGTAGTGACCACTGCTTGATCACATCCAGGTGCAAGTCGCTGCATGGCCTCCCGCAGGGCATTGATCTGCATCTGTGTGGCTACCTGCTGTTCTGCAAGTTGTGCGGCCAGCAAATGGGTGCTTTCTTGTTGGGCAGCAACAGCCTGTGCCAGGGCTTGTTGCTGCTGAGCCATCGCCTCTTCATGGCGAGTCTGGGCCTGCACACTGACAAAGACCATCTGCTTAACGAGCTCCTCCATAGCTGTGGACTTCAGTGCAGCCTTAGCCCAGGACATGCAATCAGAACACTGTCCTTTAAAAATGTCAGTTTTTTTTTGTTTTCTTTTCTTTTCACAAAAATTCCTCTTGCTTGGCGTGTGAGAGGTAGCGGGATCGATGCCCGCATTCTCCACCAGTTGTGACGTTTGGGGGCCCACAGAGCACGTGCACAATGTCTTTCACAAACAAAACAGTTTTATTCACCCTTTCAGGGCAGTCAAAAAGGCAACATAATAAGTACACGCTTTGGTTCAGCGAAATTAAAGCAAAGTCCTGATCTTCAGCACAAATAAACAGAGAAATAATAGTGGCTCACCAACGCTTTAAACAGTCCCAAACCTAGGGAATCCTTTCCCCAGTATGTAGAAGCCTCTCCAGCAAGGCACAGCACGTCTCCTGCTTTTGGAACACAAACACACAGCTTCCACTGATTACATTCCTTTTCCTGAACTCCCACAATCCTATTTCCATAGCAGAACTCAGTGCATTTATTAGAATTTACACAATACACAGCAGTTCCCTTCCCCTTCTTTGTTTTTCTTTTCTATCTTTTATTTGGCTGGAGTGAGAATATCGCAACAATCATCGAAAAAGACTTTGGAGCAATTATGTCGAGACAAAAATATCTCGACGAAGGATAAAAAGAAAGATGAACTTTTGCAAGCCCTCGAGGATTATGAGGCAAGGCAAGCAGTCCAGGACGCAGCAGAGCAGGGTACCACTCTTGACCCAGCCGAAGGAAGCGCAAGTCCAGTGGAAAGGACAGTGTCAAGTGCTTCGCCCAAGGGTGATACTGCCCTGGATGTTTACTTGCAGACTGTTTTAAAACATGTGGACTCTGCGGACTCGCAGACGCGGCTTCAGCTCATCCTGCAGTACCAAGAGCGAGAGGAGCGCAGAGCTGAACGAGAAGCTGCGGAGCGCAGAGCTGAGGCTGACCGAGAAGCTGCGGAGCGCAGAGCTGAGGCTGACCGAGAAGCTGCGGAGCGCAGAGCTGAGGCTGACCGAGAAGCTGCGGAGCGCAGAGCTGAGGCTGAACGAGAAACTGCGGAGCGCCGAGCCGCGCAAGAGACAGCAGCGCGCCAAGCGGACCGAGAAGCGGCGGAGCGCCAAGCCGAACGGGCACATCAGCTCGCTCTGGCACAGGCAAGCAGAACGCAAGTATCTCCTGCCCCTGCGGGTGCTGCAGAGCTCTCTACGCCCAGACCTCGTGCAGAGAACTTTCCCACTCTTGACAAAGATGGGGACCTGGATGTGTTCCAGCGAAGCTTTGAAAAGACTTGTCGACAGTACCAGCTGCCCAAAGAGCAATGGGCCAGGTACCTCACTCCTGGACTAAAAGGTCCAGCGCTCGAAGCCTTTGCAGAATTACCAGCTGAGAGCGACCAGGACTATGAGGCGATTAAAGCCGCGTTGCAGAGACGGTATAACCTCACGCCAGAGGTATATCGCAAAAAGTTCAGGTCCTTGCAGAAGCGGGCCGCAGAGAGCTACACTGCAGTTGTGAGCCACCTGACCACCCTATTTCGACAATGGGTCAGGGGGCTAAAGATTGATACCTTGGAATCCCTGGAAGACCTGCTAATCAAAGAGCAGTTCGTGCAGCTGTGCCCACCTGAGATCCAGGAATGGCTTCTGGATCGCAAACCCGAGACGGCCCTGGAAGCTGGTGAGCTGGCCGATTTCCATGCGGCCAACAGAGCGTCTGTGGACCAGAGCAGAGGTTCCCCCAAAGGATCATCAGGATGGAAGCCCAACTCAGCACGACCCCCCGACATCACGGCGGCAGCGCCCCCCTCTGTGCCAGTCTCTGCTGGGGAGGGGGGAGCGAATCCTTCTTCGCCTGGAAAAAGTGTGCGCCGTCGCTGTTTTATTTGCGACAGTACCAATCATCTCCTGGCAGCGTGCCTGCAGAGGAAGAAACCTGCATCCACAGCTGGGGGAGGATACCCCTCAACATCACCCTCTGTCCTGTTTGTGACCAGATCGGAGGGCAGTGCCAACGTGAACCAGCAAGCAGTCATTGTCGGGACTCAGGTATCTGTGGGTTTACGAGATACGGCGGCTGAAGTAACTTTGGTGCGTCCAGGGTTAGTCAGCCCTGCAGACTTTATTCCTGGCAGGACTCTAGCAGTAAAGGGTTTTGGTGGGGTACGTCCTGCGGTGCCAATGGCCCGGGTTTATTTGGACTGGGGAGCGGGGAGAGGTCTGCGGGAGGTGGGAGTGTCTGAAAATATTCCTACAGATGTGTTACTGGGCACGGATTTGGGTAAATTGGTGTCACAGTATGTGCTGGAAAGGGATGCTGGGGATTTACCCAGGCCCACTAGTGGCTCTACAGTGCTGAGGGCTGTGTGTGGGGATGCACAACAGTATTCCTGGACGGGAGGGCAGGGGATGGCAGTGAGTCAGTCTGCGCCTGCGCCAGGTGTGCCTGAGGTGTTGTGTGGTAGCATGAGGGGGCAGTGTGACTGGGAAGAAAGGCAGGGGGTGAGTGAATGCCCGCCTGCACCCGAGTCAGCTGGCTCCCTGGACCCCATGAGTGGGGAGGCCGCGGTGCCCATGGTGGAAGTGGGTACCCGCTGGCGGTCGGCGGGGAGTCGGGCACAAGGCCCATCTCTGCCGTGTGATGGTGTGGATCAGAATGCCTGGGAAGGGTGGCAGGATACTGTGGTGTGCCTGCCTAGACCAGACTCAGGTTTGTCTGTGATGCCATATGGTTGGGAGCAAGGGATGACTGCGGGTCTGCTTGCGCCTAAACCAACCAGGACTCTAGTGCCCCGTGAGAATGGTGTGGATCAGAATGCCTGGGAGGGGTGGCAGGATACTGTGGTGTGCCTGCCTAGACCAGACTCAGGTGTGTCTGTGATGCCACGCGGCTGGGAGGGAGAACAAAGGACCAAGGCAGGTTCCTTTAGGGCTGAACCAACTGGGTCGGTGGTGCTGGAGGGAAGGTGTGTGCATCAGAACATCCTGGATGGGCAGGATACTGCGGTGTGCCAGCCTGTGTTGCGGGTGTCTGAGACTGTACGTGGCGCAGAGGGCATACTGGGTGGTCGGGAGGGGAGGCCTAGGGTGGCAGAGGGTTATCCAGGGCCTGAACCATCTAGGTTGGCGGTGCCAGGTGAAAGGAGTGGAGGGCAGAACATCCTGGATGGGCAGGATACGGTGGTATGCCAGTCTGTGTCACATGTGTATGAGGCTGCGGGTGGCACCGAGCGCAGGCTGTGTGATCAGGAGGAAGGGCCTGGGGTGGACGAGTGTTGCCCTGGGGGAAAGCCAACCAGATTCCCAGTACCACAGGAAACCTGTACTGAGCAACCTCCCTGTAGAGGAGGGTGGCATACGGCTGTATGCTCATCGATTACGGAGCAAGGCGTGCTTGATAAACTGTGTGATAAAGTGGGGAAACTGTGTGCCATGGGGGGCGAGGTGAGCGCGGAGAATCTTGTGCCCCATCTGTATGGTTCCCCAAATTCTGAAGGTGCGGGGACAGTGGGAGACAGGGAGGCAGCGGGTCCTGGTGTGGCTCCTGTGACCTCCCAGCCATCTGCCCAGAGCCAGGTACGATGCCTGACTCCGTTGGCAGATGCAGGGGGAACGTTTACTGGGGAGCGGGGCGCTTCACCCTGTTTCTCCATACCCCCTGCTGTAAGAATGGCTCCAGAACAGGCTACGGGTTACGAGGATTCTGCTGCCTGTAAGACTGAGGTGCGAGCTGAGAGTGAGCCACACGTGCTGCACCCGGAGGGGCTGCAGAAGCACAGGGGCTTCCCCGAGTCTGTGCCATGTTGTGAGTGCAGTATGAGTGACCCCCTCCCCCCAGTTTGGGAGAGGTGGGGAAGAATGGTGGAGTCGCCAAAGGCCTACATGGGGCAATGTGTGATGCGGTTGCGAGAGGGAATGCACGCTTTAGTGGGCAAAGTGCACGGACACGAGTGCGTCCCCCACTCCGTCATAGCGCCGGCGACTGGTGCAGGTGCCAGATGCCCATTGGCGAACCCGTGTTAAGACGCACGTGGGAGGCATGTTAGTTAGCCTCCCTTTCTGCGTCTTCCTTTGTATGGGAGATGTGGCAGACTAGATCTATATTTCTATCTATATAAGGGTCTGCCTGTGTATATGTGTCTATCTCCTCCATATAGAGTTATGTTCATATTTGTGTCTGACCATTTGGTAAGTGTATCCCTGGGTTTTCAGCTGAAATGTAATCAATATGTTTAGCTTTCTCCTCTTGGGGGGAGGATGTAACACGTAGCTGTAAAAAGGGATTTTTTTGTACACTGCCATAGAAAATCACACCTTAGCAGACAAATCGGCACCAAGAGAGCTGAACACAATGTTCAAAGACAGGAAGCACATCCTTGATCTCTAAGGGGGGTCTGGAGGGAAGAGGGACGCCTTTAGGCAATTAAAGATTAATTGACAAGCTTACTGAGCATGCTCTAGAGAGGGGCATTCTGGGAATTGTAGGCAAAAGCCCTGCCAGCTAGGAGGCTGGACGTAGAAAAAGCCAGCCCTATATATATTCTGAATCAAGCATGGCTCAGGGCTGTTCACTTGGGATTCCTTCTAAAGAGGACTGATTTGTCCATGCTCTACCTCCAGATCCCAGGAGGCACCGATGCCAGTTACTGAGTATTCCGTCGTAAGTAAGGCTCTGTGATTAACACCTTTTTCTTTATATTTTGCTGTGTATTGTATAAGTAATTGATTTATTCTAGTTATAAGTTTTTTTTATGTTACAAGCACTGTGATTCTTTATCATAAATAAACCAAAAAATATTTAAGTTTTGACTCTGGCTGATCAAATCCACGCTAACTAAGAGATTGGGAGTATTGCTATTTGCCTTAAGCTCGGTTATATATAAGAAATTGCGTGTTGCGGTCGTCAGGAAACGGCAGGGAATTGTGGGATCCGTAGTCACTGTCAGAGTCTAGGATAGTGCGGCGTCTAAGCCCTGCGTCTCCTGTTGCGACGCGCATAGTGTCCGTGAGGACTGGTGGCAGCGTTACTAATAGAATAAGAAAGTGAGTTCCAGGATTGTGAGAGACGTAGTTATTATGCACTTCAGGAGAAGGCTTGTGCTGCGTTGCAATCTTGGGATCAGTATATCGCGCCCTACGTGCCTGCTGTGAGAGGTAGTGTGGCCGGGACGGGTAGAGAAGCGCGCGTAATTATCTGGGTCTAGGATAGACAGATTGTGCGTGGCTTAACCCGGCGTCTTTGTGCAGCAGCGCGCGTAGTTGGGTCGTGACACTAACATTCTGCTCCATTTTTGCTTCATTTTAAAGCAATAGATTCTGCGCCTTCTTTTGATGTGAGCGCAGAAACTAGTTTTCAGTTTTGTAAAAATGTTAATTATCCACCCCCCAAATCAAAAATTAAAAAAGTATCTTTGGCACCTTTTTTTGGAAGGGGGGGGAGCTGGGGCGCTCCAGATTTCTGTGCCTACAGGCTCCTGAGATGTAAATCCGGTTGTAGTCTTAGGATATCCATAGCAGCATTAATTGATTATGGCTTCCATCCTGATTCATCCATGGGTTGGGTTGGCCAGGGCAGAAGGATTTCTGCAGCAGCTGCACATTACATCAACCTTTTTTGTTTCAATATAAAGTATTTTACCAGGAAGGATACATTGAGATTCCTCTCGTTTTCACGTATGTCCTTCTTCAGTCCATTTCTGTCTGCTTCTGTCTGCTTGTTTGAGGGTTGAGAAGTGTAATCAGCTAAACACCGGAGGTCTGGATCCCAGCTATTCTTGCTCTACAATATAAACATTATGGGCGATAGTCCTTGCCCTTCGCTAAAACGGGGACGCTATATAGATAATGCTGCGGCTGCAGGTTTCTCCTTGGCTTCTCTGTTTTAGCACCATAATACGGGGCAGGCGCTGATTCAACAGCCTGCCCCATAACGCAGCACGCCACTATCCTCTTGGATAAGTGCATCAGCACTAACGCGCCATCGCAAGTATGACATCCTGGAGTCCATGGGACTCCGGGGAGGATTGTGCTGCTGGGTCACGAGACTTGCACGATATCGAGATCGTGCAGGGCTGCGGAGTGATTCACGGAGGAAGACTCGGGACTATTTGTCCCCAGTCTCACTCTGCTCCCGGCAGCCATTAGCAGTGGAATGGTCCACCGCTCGCGCCGAGAGAGGTGAGTATATGATTTTTTGGGGGGTATCAGCTGGTGCTAAGTGAGTCCACAGAAGTGGTATCAGCACAAGCTTCAAGCTGTGCTTGACTTTTTAGTTACCACAGTGGTGCGGTAATTAGCGTTAGGACTTTGCTCTCTCCATGTTAAGCATAGGGAGCGCAAAGTACAGTAACCTCAGTAGTGCAATCACCGATGCTGTAGCGTTTTTTTTTAACCCGTTAGTGTTTGGATTGTAATATGGGGGCAATCATTAGTCAATTAACCTAGTGTTAAAGCTCACATATCTGAGCGCTAACGCGAGCGTTAAGAATGTAATAGGGCTCGATATGTGCTTGCATTTAACAAGACTATATTTTTAGCCCGTGAGACTGTTGTATTAAAGCAAATAACTGATCTTGGCGACTTTCTTGTTTGTCAGTTGTCTAGTGTACCAACATTTGCCAATGGACTCCTTTTCTTGCGTCCTCGGCCTGGAGGAGCAATACTTCAAACAGAATGGAGTATACAGACCAATAATTACTCGACAACCGACTCTTGGACACCCAGCAATGGCTTATATTACCGGCAGACAGGTAAGAGGGTAGAATTTAGATGTCTCCTTTACTTATTATTTACAGGAATTGGCTTAAATCACTTTAAAAGTAAATGATTGTTAAATACATATTATAGTCGGTTATTTGCAGCTACATTGCACACAAAACCTTTAAATATTGTTTATTTGTTTTACATAGATGAATATATAAAAGGTTTATAATATAATTTTCTTTATAACTTGGTATATAGCACTTCTCACAATGGCTGCTAGGTGGCGCTATTGTTGTTTAGAATTGTCCATAGAACAACCTGGTGTTTAATTCCCTTCTCTCATAGCAAACTGTGAAATCAGATAACTATGATTATTAAAAAATATATTATTAATAAAACAACTATTAATAGAAAACCAATATTCAAAAGAACTATAATCGTTATCGATTTCCTACTGCTTGTTAGTCGAACCTTAAAATAAATGATGCTCAATGTATTATGAAACTTAAAGGGCCACTACCACCAAAAAATGAAATGTCCTCGTTGTGTTTATTTTATGTTGCTGATATCTGACATGTGCTTCGTTTCTCTCTTGTATGTTTAGTTAAGAAAATATTTTATGTGTCGCTAGGTGCATCCATTGTGTTGTAAATTGCCCCCCCCCACCACACACACACACACAAACAGTGGGTCCTATTCCCTACCTAATGCTAAAATCGAGATGCTAATGGGGAAAACCTGCACCAGGTTTGCCCGTAGTGTCCCCATCTTAGGCTAGGGTCAGACGAGCGTGATTTCTACGGACTGTACGTCCGTGCAGTACGGACATCGTCAGTACGGATGACGCAGTAGTGGTCACACAGTCCGTTTTTTCACTGAAGTTATTTTTGACGGATGTAGGAGGGAAAAATAAATTACAATGAAAAAACATTCTGTCCGTCAAAAATGCTGGACGTATAAATGCAGTCCGTCTGACCACGCTCCATCACTCACACACAAAGCTATGCAGACGTTATGGACGTGGCGCACTCCGCATGTCCGTTCTAGCAGTATTACGTTCTTGCCTAACCTGCGTCCGTTTGCAGCGTCCGTCATGCGTCCGCAGTTCAGTGCGGACGTACTTCATGTGTCGGCTCCAATGGACTTTCTTTCATGCTATCACGGACGTACTTTTAGGCGCAATCACGTACGTGAACACTACGCTCGTCTGACAGCAGCCTTAGCAATAGATTACAGGGCACCTTGCCCCGGAGCTCTACGCTACCCTCGAAAAACGATGCACAAAGGGATAACTAACGGGTTTGCATTGTTGCTCGTCTAAGCTTGCAAAGACCTGATTTTAACTATATAAAGGAAAACTCTGCTCTTCCTGACCACTTTACAGTTATAAAGTCTGTCAGCAGCCTCTGCGTAATTATGCACAAAATTTAAGGACAAAAGAAGGAAACTCTATTTTTTTAATATACTGTTCCTTTAAGCAATATTAAACAGGAACTCCGTGTGCATTTACCCTTTGTCCTCCTGAAACCAGGTGACAGCCTAGGCCTAGTGGATATGAAAGACCAAGGGAAATCACTGTCAGGGTTATTCAGAGAAAGGTGAAAACCAGGAGAATGAATGCAGAAGTGAAAATTCTAGGTGAAAATAGACGATTTGGAAAGTGAGATAAATGGGAGAATTTTTCTGGTTTGGCTATTTTGACCTAGAATTCTCCATTCTCCAGTCATTCTCCTGCTTTTCACCACTCTCTGATTAAGCCTGCTAGAATTTTCACTTCTCCAGTCATTCTCCTGCTTTTCACCACTCTCTGATTAAGCCTGCTAGAATTTTCACTTCTCCAGTCATTCTCCTGCTTTTCACCGCTCTCTGATTAAGCCTGCTAGAATTTTCACTTCTCTAGTCATTCTCCTGGTTTTCACCGCTCTCTGAATAACCCTGTGTGTGTTGCAGTGAAATTGTGCCACTTGACAGGTTTACTCATTTATAACACCAACCCACTGGTACCAAAAATCCACATATTTAATTATTTTTATATTACCTTTTTTATGACTGCTGCATAATGCTGCTACATTACTATGGGATCACTGTACTTTGTTATTATCATACATTAGTATTTACTATACATTGTAATAATGACACATTTATTATCTTGGCCTTAGGTGGAAGTACAGCTGCGTTTAAAAATCCCTGGCGCCGGGTCCTATGTGGTGGTGGTAGAATATGCCAATGAAGACCCTCAGCTATATGTTGCTAATGTGAAGATAAATAATAATCCGTCTCATATTCCTGACACCAGGGTGAATCTGTACAGTTGTAAATACAGGTAAGGGTGGGTAGTCTTGCACCACACAACTTTTAAAGGACAGATAAGTAGAATTGAATCAAAAGATTTGCATTACCATATGTAGTGCTGGACTAATGGGGGGGGGGGTAAATGAAGTGGTGTGGACTGGTGACATAGAGATAAGAAGTCCTCCTCTCCTATAACCTGGTTCCATCCCTTTTCGGCTATAATTTAAAGCTCACATTAGCTCCTACGCCATGGTCATCCTGTCAGCTTGGCACCAGCCCACTGATGATCATTGCATGCATGATTAATGCACTCACACAGACGATCAAATGCCTCTGAATTCAGAAGGTTGAGCAGGAATTTTTAGTCCCAGTAAACCCCAACCTCAGCAGATTTTTTACCAACAGCTGATGGACAGAAGATGTCCATTTTGAAGGCCCAGAGTAAGGGACAATGAGGGTGGAGAAGGTGGGACCGGTCATGACACCATGAACATATAAATGTTTATGAACATCTTCATTGAGCCTCTGAACTCATCCTACTTATCCATTGAGCATCTCACCCAGTCTCCTCGTATCCAATTGCCTTTCTGCCAAAATTATTTCATCAAATTGTTTGTCCCATTGTCAGGGCTGCCATCAGAACTCTTGGGGTCCCTTACTAAACCACTGGTTGGCCCCCCTTCCCGTAGCTGCTTATTTCATTAAACTAATTAAAAAGAAAACATTTTGCCCCCTCTTCTGCTGTTACCTGATGTTGCACTGAGTGGGATAAATCCCTGGTGGTCCAGCAAGGCAATAACAATTGTTCCAATCCCTAATGGGAGCGCATTCAATCTACACTTCTATCTGGTACAGACCATACTAATCGCTCCCTCTCAGAGGAGTCTGAGTGCTCATACTGGCGCCAAATGCCACGGACCAAGGGAAAATTTGTTTGTATCTTTTTGGACCAGTCCTGGGTGGCATGGAAGGACCATAACATTTGTGGCAATCAGAAAAGATACACAGAGTTTGGGAAGGCCCCAGCCCCCCTGGAGCCACTGGGCCCACGAACATATCACAGACTGTCACTCCCTGATGGCAGCCCCGCCTATTGAGCCTCTTTTTGGAAGCGCTTAGTACTGAAATCGTTAATTCTTCACTGGAAAATGCAGGTATAGGCAGTGGTGTATTTAGGTTTTGTGCTGCCCTAGGCCTGACTAAACTCGTGCACCCCCTAATTTAAATTTGACACACCCCTTCCTGTCAAGGGCACACCTCTTCCTGGTTAATCCCCACCCTTCCTCTTTAAGCTCCACCTTTCCTCTTAGAGCTCCGCCTTTTCCTCTCTTTATATTAAAAGTGGATACCAAGTGCCTACTTGTATATTTTGTATAACATTTCAAATGTATCTATTGAGATAAATAAAATTATGAAATGTTTAAATTCAAGCATTTTTACAAAGAACAGCCACGCATGTCAAGTATACTGGATCACAGCCGCTCTAATTGGTTGAACAATAAAATCCACAGAAACCTGCACTGCATATGAGTGTATCACAGAGCTGCACAGCAATAAAACCCACAGAAATGGGCACTGTGTATGAGCATATCAGAACTGCACAGCAATAAAACTCACAGTAATCTGCAGTGTGTATGAGCGTATCCCAGAGCTCCAGGGCAATAAAACTCACAGTAATATGCAGTGTGTATCACAGAATCCACAGCAATAAAACTCCCAGCAATGCAATGTTCGGTATGTGTGTCAGCGTATCAAAATCCACAGCAATAAAACTCCCAGCAATGCAATGTGCGGTGTGTATGAGTGCATCAGAATCCACTGCAATAAGACTCCAAGCAAACCGAGTGAATATGAGCACACAGCAATTATTTATTCTATATTTACCGGCCTCCGTCTGTGGTAGGGCTGTGTGCAGAGTCAGCAGGGACAGTGTACTCAGGAGGAGGTCCCTCCAGGCAACGTTAGGATCGCGGCTGTGCCTGTGCGTGGAGCAATCTTGTCAGCAGTGGGGTGCCACTGCCAGAGTGTGCACCGTGGCTTTGATTCCCTTCCGGTGGGTGTTCAGTCCAGAATAGAGTGAGAGTCCGTGTTAATGCAAGGGTGGGCAGCTGCGTGCGTGTCACGTGGTTCAGCCAGTCAGGTGGTACTGAGACTCAGTACCACCTGACTGGCCGGACCGCGTGACCTGCACGCATGCAGCCCCCTCCCCTCTCCTAGAGCTGCTGCGGGGCAGGGGAGGAGCTATGGAGGGAGGAGAGGGGGATTTTTATTCTATTCGATTTTATTCCGTATGCAAACACCCTGCTCCGCTGCTCGTTGTTTGAGAACACAGCTCAAAGCTGACACACAGTGACAGGGGCACCTCCTAGTACCCCCTAATGACACTCAAATAATCACTGGTACCTGGGGCGGCCCACCCTCCGCCACTCCCCTAAGTACACCACTGCTCTGTGATATGCTCACACACAAGTTTGGCGAACTGCCAGCAAGTACGGTGCTGTTTGAAGGCATTGCAAATCCCCATAGAGAAGTAATGGTTAATATATTCAGAGAACACCAAACAGCAGAGAAATGGCAGTGAAATGCCCTGATGTTCGGTGGTTTCAATCAGCAGGTTTATTCAGGCGAACCCCATAGGTTTCAATGTTAAAAATATTCCGTTTTTATGCAATATCTAATAAACCATTTATTATTTTAATCTGCAGTAAAAAGTCTTTGATTTTCTTTTAGTACCTTTTAGTCATTTTTCAGCAAAATTCCCCCCCTTTTTTTTTAATAGCGGTTTTTCTTTTTTCAGTAACAGAACTTTTTATTATCAATCATAGGATCTTATATGTAAATTCCAGACATTTTCGTTCAGTAGTTCTTTTGAAAACAGCAGGCCACGGGTTTGCGGTGGCAGCATTCAGCGGCCGACTCCATGCACTTTGGGGACCCTGTGGTGAATGGTGAATTCACTGCAGGGTGGGGAAATTTTATTCCCCGAAGTGCAGGGAACTACAGAACACCAAAATGTTGGCGTCATTTCGGTGCTCTGTGAGTAACCCATTTAGGCTGGGGTCAGACCAGCGCACTTTTAACGTGCGTTCTGGCGCACATAATTATGGCCGCACTAGCAGTAGATGACGGGCAATGACGGCCAATATACGATGTACGGCCGCACAAAAGTCCGGCCGTGCAACGCAAGTGGAATTTGAACGCATTTTTCTGAGAGCGCTGAACCGCTAGTACTGACGTACTGAGTGCGCAGCTGTGGCATAGCGGCGTGTTTGCGTGATTAGGAGACGTCAGACACTGCTAATGTCCAGCCTACATAACGTCCAGACGCAAAAAGAGTTTTATTGACGATCCGTACAAAATCACGCCCGAAAATGCACGTCGTCTGACCGTTTTTGCGCATTCCGTGAAAAAATACGTCAATGCGTTCGGACGCACTTTTTCACGTTCGCGGGGAAAAATGCTTTCGTCTGACCCTAGCCTAAGTGGTGAGGTTTTTTGCTGCCACCTGGAAAGTGAAAGCCTAGGCCTTGCCTACCCAGGACATACTTGAAAATTAGTGAAATCTCAATGTATCCTTCCTGGCAAAATACTTTGCAAAAGTAAAAAAAATAATAATATTTTTTTTTAGGGGTGGGGCCACCCAGTGCGGGCCGCCGCCCCCTTCAAAGTGCCGCCCTAGGCCTGGGCCTAGTCGGCCTAGGCCAAAATACACCACTGGGTATAGGGCAAGCCTGGGACATGGACCTGAAACTGTAACACCATTAACCCCTAAATTAACCCATACCCTTCAATGCTTAATGATAATGCTACAACAAATGTATTGATAGGGAAGGAAAACACTTTACTTCAAGCTGATTTCTACCCCACAGCAGCATTTTTGGGAGGAAGATGCTGTTGTGTAACATAGGTGATGGATTTTTGCTGATTTTTGGTAACAATGTATATAGAGCAGTGAATAGCATAGAAATGTTATAATGCATCAAGTGAGATGCAAGAACCCAGCAGCTTGTGTTGTTGCTGGATGGTTACGAGCTGTCAGAAGGCATTATAGGTTCCTACACAGCAGGAATAGGCAGAGAATTTTGATTTATTTCCAGGAGAGTTGTAATTATTACTCCGCGGTTCGTAAGACATTGTACACCTTACATTAAAAATGAAGCGCTCTTTCAATACTCACTGTTGCTGGTACAGATAATGAAAAGTAAATGAGTAATCCTCTGATAAAGCCATCTCTTCTTTTGTTTCAGTTTCCTGTGTCGCAGTACTGTCTTAGATAATAGGAATCGAATCGCAGTGTTTCAGTTCTACACTGATGTAGAAATTCATCTCTTGGCATCATCGGTCAACTTCCTATTGGTAAACACAATCAAGTTTTCTATTAATGTGACTTCACAATGCGAGTGAGAATGATTTCCTACATCAACAGTAACATACCTTAAACATTAATAAAAAAGAAAAAAAATGATATTATAAAAGCATGTGCCTTAGAGAACGTACAGTGGCAAGAAAAAGTATGTGAACCCTTTGGGATTACGTGGAGTTTTGCATGAATTGGTCATAAAATGTGCTCTAATCTTCATCTAAGTCACAACAATTTGAAAAACACAGTCTGCTTAAAATAATACAACACAAACATTATATGTTTTCATATGTTTATTGAACATACCATGTAAACGAGTGCAGGGTGGAAAAAGTATGTGATCCCCTAGCCTAATGACTTCTCCAAGAGCTAATTGGAGCCAGGAGTGAGCCAACCTTGAGTCCAATCAGTGTGATATTATTGGATGTGTTACTGAAAGCTGTGCTGCCCTTTAAAAACACACACCAGTTTTGGGTTTACTGGTTTCAAGAAGCACTGCCTGATGTGAACCATGCCTCGCAGAAAAGAGCTCTCAGAAGACCTACGATCAAGAATTGTTGACTTGCATGAAGCTGGAAAGGGTTACAAAAGTATCTCCAAAAGCCTTGATGTTCATGTGTCCACGGTAAGACAGACTGTCTACAAATGGAGAAAGTTCAGCACTGTTGCTACTCTCCATAGGCGTGGTCGTCCTGTAAAGATGACTGCAAGAGTACAGCGCAGAATGCTTAATGAGGTAAAGAAGAATCCTAGAGTGTCAGCTAAAGCCTTACAGAAACCTCTGGCACATGCTAACATTTTTGTTGACACATCTACAATAAGGAAAACATTAAACAAGAAAGGAGTACATGGGAGGACACCACGGAGGAAGCCATTGCTGTCCAAAAAGAATATTGCATCACATTTGAAGTTTGCAAAAGAGCACCTGGATGTTACACCGCACAACTGGTAAAATATTCTGTGGACAGATGAAACCAAAATTGAGTTGTTTGGAAAAAAACACACAACACTATGTGTGGAGAAAAAAAGGCACAGCACACCAACATCAAAACCTCATCCCCACTGTAAAACATGGCGGAGGGAGCATCATGGTTTGGGGCTGCTTTGCTGCCTCAGGGCCTGGACGGATTGTTGTCATTGATGGAAAAATGAATTCCAGAGTTTATCAAGACATTTTGCAGGAAAACGTAAGACCATCTGTCCGCCAACTGAAGCTCCGCAGAGGATGGGTGATGCAACAGGACAATGACCCAAAGCATACAAGTAATTCAACAAAAGAATGGCTTCAACAAAACAAAATACGCCTTCTGGAGTGGCCCAGTCAGAGTCCTGACCTCAACCCGATTGAAATGCTGTGGCATGACCTTAAGAGAGCGATTCGCACCAGACATCCCAAGAATATTGCTACACTGAAACAGTTTTGTGAAGAGGAGTGGTCCAAAATTACTCCAGATCGTTGTGCAGGTCTGATCTGCAACTACAGGAAACGTTTGGTTGAGGTTATTGCTGCCAAAGGAGGGTAAACCAGTTAAGTCCAAAGGTTCACGTACTTTTTCCACCCTGCACTGTGAATGTTTACATGTTCTGTTCAATAAAAACATGAAAACATATGATGTTTGTGATGTATTATTTTAAGCAGACTGTGTTTTTCAAATTGTTGTGACTTAGATGAAGATCAGAGCACATTTTATGACCAATTCATGCAAAACTCCACGTAATCCCAAAGGGTTCACATACTTTTTCTTGCCACTGTACCTCGTGGCATATAGAGATTTAAGCAGGTTATGATACTGCCGTATTAATCAGATGAGAAATCTCTCTGGATGCTGTACAACATACATTAAGGTGAAGTAATCTGTTCTTCTGTATCAGTAAGCAGTATCCATCGTTGCACTAGTAAGCTAGCCTGTCTAACTTTTTTATCCTGCTCTGCCTAGAATCGTAAATGACTGATCACATGCATTATTTTATATACTGATTTTGTTTTCCAGCACAAGTTATGCATTATTCCAGTGGACAAATTTTCAGTTGAATACGCAGAGCCTAAACTGCAATGCATTGCTTCATATGGCCGATCTCCTAATCAGAGGTGATTATTGATATCATATTGCTCTAATGCGAGTATTATCAAATGTACATTGGCCTAATAAAGAAACTTTCACGTGATTTCCAATTGAATATTTCTCACTGTACACTAGAACTGGGTTAAAAGTGATATCCTAGCTCAGGTCTCTTTCTAAGACACTACTGAACATACATTTTCATTTACAGTGTTTCCTGTATTCATACTCCTTTATATGAAAATCCACCTTTGGCGTTAATCCTGGACCCTGTGAAAGATGCCACAAGTCACGACTTTCAAGGAAATGTTTTACATGACAGCAGGCCAAGGATTTCTGGTCAGCCTAATAATGGAGTCTTACTGCAGTCACCACAGGTATTATACAGTTACAATGTCCATCAAGTTCAACCATCTATATATCCCCACGGCTGCTATTGATCCAAAAAAAGGCGAAAAATGGATTGTGCTGTGGCCCTTCCCTCCCCCTCTTTTTTTTGGCGTCTTGAAGCTGCCTTGGGGTGCGCCATTGTAGCAGCTACCTAGGCTCTGCCTGCCATCGGGTGCCATGGCCTTGTGGCTTTGTACACTTCCATGGCCACCTGCTGTCCTTCAGACCTGCAGGAGCGAGCCAGGAAGGTCACACATTTGGCCTTTGTCTTCCCTTCTCCCTTCCCCTTATTTTTTTTTTTGTTTTACTGTTTTTCGGTCCCAGCGCCCTTTTTTTTGTGGGCGTCTTATTTTTATTATTCCCTTTTTTTTGTTCTATATGTCTCCTTTATCTGACTTTTTTTCTCCAGACCTTAATGCCCACCTTTCTTGCATGGTTTTTTGTTTGCTCACACCCTAAATTTGAGACCTTTATTCTCTGTGCGGGCCCTGCGAGACCTCTTTTCTTTTACGATTTCTGCTTTGTGATATGACAAAATTCACAAGTAAAGAATTTACAAAAGAAAAAGAAGGGAAAAAAAAAAACACCACTTGGTGCATTTTAAATTGCGCCTGAAAAAGGGGGAAAAATCCTTGGCCGCAAATCCTTGGCCCCATTATGGCAATCAGATCTCTCCCTGGATCAACAAGCAATGCATTATGATTTTAAACCTTATATCTGAATGTTAATATCATATTTTACCAGGAAAACATCCAGACCTGTTATTTAAAGGCAACATTTGAGCTGGATAAAAGAATATCTGTAGGAAGAGCGTTCTACATTTTTATTGTTCCCATACTGTAAATAAAAAATCCTTGCCTTTGTAGTCAACAAAATCTACTTTCCTCCAGTCACAGTGGATGATCTTGTGTCCTTTGTAAAGTCCTGTTAATGAACAGGTCACCTGAACGCTCTTGGTATTAGTCCTGTATGTATTTGAAGCATTATTTTACTGAGAGGGTGGTGAATACATGGAACAGTCTTCCAGTAGAAGTGGTAGAGGCCAAAACAGTAATTGAATTTAAGCAAGCATGGGATAGGCATAAGGCTATCCTAAACAAAAGATAAATCCAGGTAAAGTATCCATGTAATTGGGCAGACTAGATGGGCCGAAAGGTTCTTATCTGCCGACATTTTTCTATGTTTCTATGTGTGGTTTTCTATCAAATATTACAAGTCAAACTCTTACATCAGCGCCTGTATTTGTTATGTTCACAGAATCCCATTACCTTGGCCAGAAGGATACCACATTTGGGAAGATATGTCTTCATTGCTCATTATCACCAAGCTCACAGTCCATTATTCCCAGTATCAGTATATATAAATGGAGGAATACCTTGGTCAGGTAAAGACACCGAGCAAACCCACTATATCATTTTACTTTATAATTTACTTGTATAGTTTATCATTTTTTGGAAAAATAAAATGTTTTGGTTTTTTTGATGCCAGGTTCCTTCAACGCGTCCTACTGCCCTAATGTGCTTGGTTGTAGAGAGCTGGTAATTGCAGACAATAGAATTGCTCTTGATATCACTAATCCAGAGATCTCTGTGACCATAGAGGTTCCTCAAGAAAATTATTTGGTCCTGGTGAGTTACTTTAAGCAATTTTCCCCATTTCTAACTATAGAGCAGTGAAATGTTATAATGTTTAACCCTTTCACTTCCATGTAGTATTCCATAAAACCACAGGCGAGACCCAGTGGTTTTATAGAAAATCACGTTCCAATATGTAGACTAAAATTTCTACTGTACGTCCCATTTGACAGGCAGAGGGGCCAACTCTTCCACTCCAGGGCTTTGAAATACAGCAGTACATGGAGCATCTTTATCCAAATTGCATATGTAATGTGCGCAAACTGCGTATCTCGCACTAGAACGATGGACTGGTGCTGGGCTGCTAGGTGCAGCAACAACCCACGCTAGCTGCTGTGAGTGTTTTGGAGACAGAGTGGTAGGAGATGTGGGACCCCAGTTCAAAGTTTATTATTGTTAACTCCTGATAACACCAACAGTAAGGGCAACTTGTTGGTATATTAAGTCTTTAACCTCTGCATACTAGGATTGAAATTACGAGGAAATCCTCTACACTCCGGGCCCTTTTCCAAGGTTGGTGTAAACATAACCAGAGCTGTTGTAAACTTAACAACTCCATAGTCCATAGGACTCCATGGAGGGTTGAGCTTCCAGGCCATGTGACCTGCACGAGCTCCCTCTCACGATATCATTCAGGGCCGTGGAGTGGTTTGCAGAGGGAGACTAGGGACTGTTTGTCCAAAGTCTCACTCTGCTTCCAGTGGCAAGAAGCGACTGATTGGGCAACCATTCTCGCCGCAGGATGAGAGGTGAGTATCTGATTTGGGGTGGGGGGGTCCAGCTAGTGCTGTCTGATTCTGCAGAAGCCGAATCAGTCAGCACCAGCTTCTATCCGTGGTTAACGTTTCAGTTAGCTGCAGCGGGGCATAATTAGCGTTAGGACTTTGTAATTCTAATGCTAATGAACTCATTGTGCTCCCCATGTTAAGCATAGGGAGCGCAAAGTACTGTAAATTTGCGCTGAAAAGCGCAATCAATGATGCGATGACGGGTTATTTAATCTGTGATTTTGTGATCTGGGTAACCTTATTTAATCTAGCGTTAACGCTCACGTATGTGAGCACTTATGTTAAGGAGGTAATAGAGCCCTTAATATTTACAGGATCTTATATGATGGAGGTCAGTCTCTGTAAGATATTTTATAAGATGTATTTAAAGAGCAGCCAAGCTTATTTCCTAAAGTATATATATGTCTGCAGGAAACAGACTGCTTTAGTTCTCCTGGGAATTAATTCAGTTGGAGGAGCAAAGAAGAAGCGTAAGAAGGGCTTGTAAATACAGCTACGGAGATGAGTGTTTCATTGAACCAGATTAGGCCCATTATGGGCCTTTTTACACCAAAATAGGATTAGGCAAATTATGTCATTAGCATCATCTTTACAAAGTGGATTTCCAGTCCCTGAAAGCTCATATCATGCCTTCTGTCAGATACACAAGTTTGTGCTTGACCAAAAATATAAAATGCAGTATTGTGTATAAATTGGGAATTTGTGGTACAATTCCAATTGGGTTTTAAAATCTAGGATATAGAATAACTAGTGAATAGTGTATAAAAAAAAATCAGCTGTTTTTTAAATTGTATCATGCAACAGACTTTGATCAGCAACAGAATGGAAAGTTTCCTCCTCGGACACTCACAGTCTGCCTAGCAATCTAAAATAATATATATATACTCAAGCTATCCCAGCTAAAAGTAGCAAGGCACCTGCAGCCGATACTACCTTTAGCTTGGACACCCTACAGTATATACTATTCAAGAAACAAATTAAATTTCAGAAACAGAAGCAGAATTGCACCTTTTTCAAAGACGTTTTAGGCCAAAGTGGCTGAATTTGAAAAATGTGGACTTCATTTAGCTCCACTATTTTGGCCTAATTCTAAAGAGAATAACATGTTTACAGATTAATGATCACAACCTTTGAGTTTGCGATTTTGTCTTTTAGGAATATATATTATTGGTCCCAGGAGATAGTTACACAAATGACATTCTGCTGGAAAAACCATTGGACAAATCGTCTGACTTCATCAACATGTGTGGCGAGAACAGTTTTTATATCGAGTAAGAATATATTATTATGTATATCAGTTATTCAGTGATATGTGAAGATGTGAGATTGTAAAGTGTATATTGTGACAGCTATGACCAAAATTTAAGGCTAAGATCCTCTATCCTTATGGCATATTGACTAATAATTAATCCTGCTGCTGGGAGATATCCATTTCAAAATATATTGTATGTATGTATTGTATATTGTTGCATCAGTTTAGTGTTCAAAGTGTTTTACAACATTCAGGGTTATTCAAAGAGCTCCGAATTGCTTGAGAAAGGTAACCGAACGCTGAAAATCAGCGTTCGGTTACCTTTCCTGGCCATTCGGCTATCCAGAGAGCAGGCAATTTGCCAAATCCTAGCGAATTGCCTGCACATACGGTGCCTGTTCGGTGCCTGTTCGAGGGCAGTGAAATCCCCATGAAAAGCACTGCTTCGGCTATTCAGAGAACAGAAACCAGCAGTGAAAGGTTCCCCTAATGCCCTGCCATTCGGTGGTTTCATGCGGCAAGTTTATTCAGGAGAATCCCATAGGCTTCAGTGTTAAAAATATTCCGTTTTAATTCAATATCTAATAAACCGTTCATTATAAAATTCTGCAGTAAAGAGTCTCTTTATTTATAGATTTTTTAGGATATTTTAAGCAATTTTCTGATTTTTTTTTTTTAAAAGTCCAGTTTTTTTGTTTTGATTTTTTTTTTTAAGTTTACTTATTTTTTCTGTAACAGCCCTTTTTATGATCATTCCCTGGACCTCATATGCAAATTTCAGACATTTTCGCTCAGTAGTTTCTTTGCAAACAGCGTTTTACTTTTCAATCATTCATGCAAACTATTTTCCTAATTTATTCACTGCCTCTTCTGCGGTCTCGGCTTTCTCCAGAGGCTTCGGCTGCGTGTGATCGGCTCCTGCTCGGGTTTTCCGTGGTATTCGGCAGGTCAATCCAGATGTTTTTGAGGGTTTTCGGCGTGTGTTCGCTGGGTTTTGCGGTTAGTTTTCGTCGGGTTTGCAGTAGCTTTTCCCTGCAATTCGGGGACCCTGTGGTGCTTGCTGAATACACCGCAGGGTCACCGAAATGGGATCGGCAAAAGGAACCGAATTGAAGCGAACGAAAAGTCACCGAATGTGCGATGACTTTTCGAATCTCTTTGAATAACCCTGTATGTCTCTTATGAACCATATATACTGTACATCTTTCAAATAAACTGAATTGGTAAACTATTAAAGGAGATTGCAGTTGCAAATTGTTTTTCTGTTATGATTATTCTCTTTTTAGTCCAGGAACATCACCAGAATTCTGTCAGAATTCAGCAATATCATTGGTGGCTTCTTACAATAATGAGGCTCTGCCATGTAACTGTAGTAGACAAGGTGCAACAAGCTCCACCTGCAACCCTGCTGGTGGACAGTGCAGCTGTAGTCAAAATGTAATTGGGAGAACCTGCAGTCGATGTGCCACTGGGTATTACGGATTTCCATTCTGTAGACGTAAGTTTTGGTTTATTCATTTTTCAGTACGTAGACTTGTTACTTCTTAGCTTTTACTTTTATATATTTTTGTGCCTTGTCTGTTTTTGTATGGTTTTCCCCTGTACACCTAGCTTGAAAATTCCCCCTAATAAGGATAGGGATACTGATTTGTAATACTTTTGATAACCTATACCTAGACATAGACAACCCCATGCATTACTGACAAGGCTTCATGTTTAACAGGGCTCAGTATCCAGGGTGGATCTCTACGTGCTCCCTCTCACCATCAGTATCCTGAAAATGTATTGATTCTGGTACATTCCCAACCTGTCAATAGCCAGAGCTCATTGTAGGGTGAAGAGAAAAGTTAAACTGCTTCATTCTTGGTATTCAATGGGACCACTCCCACAGGGGATGGACAGCCCAACAATGGTAAAACACGCCCAGGCAATACAATACCGATTAGCCACCCCCCTCCCACACACACCCTGGTCAACAGATAAGAGAAGGATCTCCTCTTCACTGTTTGGCAGGGAGGAGAAAGGAAACTGACTTCCACCAATACCTAGCGGAAGGTGAAGGGGAGCTCTGGTTTAACAGATCTTGGGGGCTATATGTGAACATGGAGACATTTAGGACAATTAAACGACAATACATTATATATCATCGAAACAGCACAGTACGTACAACACGACATTCTGCAAGGAATACTACAGGAGATAGGGCACAGAGAACATGGACACCCTGTACCTACAAGGGTTACAGGGTATCCTTGACATAGGAGAGGGCAAGAGAGAAACAATATTAAGTACTATTGTATAATTTCATGCTCAGGCAATTATACCTGGCATGTTGATTTAGAATGGCTTTAGGTTTGCAATCAGTCTGCTATTTTGAATTTGAAAAGTGCCTGAAACAAAGGAAACAGAAATAGGTGCAATGCTTCCCAGGGAGCATTATCTAAAAGGACACAAGAGCTTATATATTGCTTCTATTTGAGGAGGTGAGCTGTTTTTAAACCTTATTTGTCTCTAAATAAAAATCTAGCAATGTTCCCCCTTTTTTATGCGAATAGTTATGAATTACCTATGGATTACCTGCTGTGGGTCTCAATTTTGTTACATAAACCTTATAGAATAATACAGATTGTTGTTGAAATATTTTTATTGGATTGGAGACAGATGTCAAACGTCATTTTGTGTTCCCCTATCACACTACTCTGATAGTAACATAGATAAATTATTCAGTTGTCCGTCTATATTACATGTATGGTATGATTCAGTATAGTATTTACAATTCTTCAATTACAGTTGTGTTCAAAATTATTCAACCCCCACTGAAATTGAGTGTTTTGGCCAGTTTACATTGATTTTGATCATTCAGTCATCTTGCTTACAATTAAATCAAAGAGGCACGTGTAGATCAGACAAATATAACATAACATTTATAATGAAATAACCACAAATGTCTTTTCTGTGCTCACATCATTATCAGTTTTATTCAACCCCCAAGTGACATTCAATCTTAGTACTTAGTACAACATACTTTTACAGTTATAACAGCTTTTAAATGTGAAGCATAGCTTGACACAAGTGTCTTGCAGTGATCTACGGGTATCTTCGCCCATTCGTCATGGGCAAAAGCCTCCAGTTCAGTCACATTCTTAGGCTTGCGCACTGCAACTGCTTTCTTTAAGTCCCACCAGAGGTTCTCAATCGGATTTAAGTCTGGTGACTGCGATGGCCACTCCAAAATGTTCCAGCCTTTAATCTGCAACCATGCTCTAGTGGACTTGGAGGTATGCTTGGGATCATTGTCCTGTTGAAAGGTCCAACGTCTCCCAAGCCTCAGGTTTGTGACGGACTGCATCACATTGTCATCCAATATCTCCTGGTACTGAAGAGAATTCATGGTACCTTGCACACGCTGAAGCTTCCCTGTACCTGCAGAAGCAAAACAGCCCCAAAGCATGATTGACCCCCCGCCATGCTTCACAGTAGGCAAGGTGTTCTTTTCTTCATAGGCCTTGTTCTTCCTCCTCCAAACATAGCGTTGATCCATGGGCCCAAACAGTTCTAATTTTGTTTCATCAGTCCACAGAACACTATCCCAAAACTTCTGTGGTTTGTCCACATGACTTTTGGCATACTGCAGTCGACTCTTCTTCTTCTTTGGAGACAGCAAGGGGGTGCGCCTGGGAGTTCTGGCATGGAGGCCTTCATTACGCAGTGTGCGCCGTATTGTCTGAGCTGAAACTTCAGTACCCACATCTGACAAATCTTTTCTCAGTTCCTCAGCAGTCACACGGGGACTTTTCTCCACTCTACGCTTCAGGTAGCGCACAGCAGTCGAAGTCAGCATCTTCTTTCTGCCACGACCAGGTAGCGTTTCAACAGTGCCCTTTGCCTTGAATTTGCGAATGATGCTTCCTATGGTCTCTCTTGGTATGTTTAACATCTTTGCAATCTTCTTATAGCCATTGCCCTTCCTGTGAAGAGTAATCACCTCTTCTCTTGTCTTCCTGGACCATTCTCTTGACTTCACCATGTTTGTAACCACACCAGTAAATGTCTAGAAGGAGCTGAGTATCACAGTCATTTTAAAGCTGCCTAGTTGGTGCTTATTATGCTTTATTGCTGCTCGTGACATCCACATGTGTTTTCAATACCTGATTGAAAACACTTGAATGAACCTCTGTTCTTCAGAGTGGTAGTCTTTAAGGGGTTGAATAATTGTGTCAATGAAGAATTCACAAAAGAAACATTTACTACTGTATTACAAAACCAATTGATGTCATTTTAGTTGCATATGGTTCTTTAAAAAGTCCTTGTAGGATTTCATTCTGCAATACAATTACAAATGTACACTAAATTCCCTAAAACCCTTTACAGCATTGGGGGTTGAATAATTTTGAACACAACTGTATTCCCCCATGTTATGAAATATTTTTTATTTTATTTGTATATTTCATTTTTATTATGAACACTTTTATTAAATGTAATATTTCTTTGTAATTAAAAAATGTATATTTGATTGTTTCATAACAAAGCATGCAACTGTGGACGACGTCTGTGCGATGAAGTGACTGGGAACTGCATCTGTCCACCCCAGACGATAAAACCTACATGTGAGGTGTGCGAGCAACAATCCTTTAGCTTCCACCCCATTGTGGGCTGTGAGGAGTGTAATTGTTCCATAAATGGGGTAGCAGAACCACTGCCGACAAAGTGTGATGGAATCACTGGGCAATGCATGTAAGTTATTGATTATTCATTCTTTTTTGACCTTTTAATGCATGTGGTTGTTCATCTGTTGAACCCCAGGCTGGTGGTAGCCTCCCATTCTGTTACCGGTAGTCTACAGACATACACATATCCCGGTGTTGGTTACAGTGTATGGCTCCCATGACTTTGATGGCTCCCATTGCTCCCCTGTTAATCTTTTCAAAGGGATCCATACATCCACCAACCTATACCTAAAGTTCTTGTCTGTCCATCTATCTAACTGTATCAATCCAGGGGTCAAGAGCTAAAAAAGTAAACGTGGGAACTCACCAATATTTCTGCCCCCCAATTGAAAGTATTGTCCCCTTACCAGTGTCAGATTAAGGCCTTAATGGCCCTGGAGCGGAAGAGTTGGGTGTGCCTCTGCCCCCTTCTTCTCACCTCCCAATGTGCCATTGCCAAGGACTGACTGGCAACCTTTGACCTAGGGGCAAGTACAACCCAGAGGCCCATAGTGCAGCAACTCGACCCCCACTTAAAGTGTGTCGGACGCGCATCTCTTCTTTTATTCTCATCTCTTCTGTTATAAATTGCAGCCACACCTCTCCACAGTAGTAAGTTGCGGCTGTGAGTAAGCAGTAGAGAGGTGTGCAGCCGTTCTGTGCCGAACCATTTCACCCTGCATGTGGAGCTCATTTTGAATGTTTAAATGCGATTTGAAGTCATGTTTTAATATACGTCCCAGACAAATTATGTATCCTTTTTCTAACAGACTCAACAAGATTGAAAATATATAATTTCTATGTATATACGTCATATCCTGTCAGAATGCTATAACAAAAAATGTAAAAAAAAAAAGTAAATTTCCATTCAGATTTTAATCATTTACATCATGCAAAATTATTTTTTTAAATATTTTATCATCCGAACCTTTGTGTTTATATATAGTATATGGGGCACTCTTGAAACCAAAAAAATTGAAATCGGAACCTGTTACTGCAATTTTCTGAGAAAACATACAATTTTAACAAAAACTGAAAAAACCCTGAAAATTTTCACTTTCTTTTTGGATAATTGTATTTTATGAATAATATGGCTATGTATAAAACACTGAACTTGCTCGCAGCATGGGAAATGAGAATGTGAGTAATGGCAGTGGTATTGCTCATTTTTATTCGTGACAAATGGACAATGCCATTACTTTTGGAACAAAATAAATAAAAAAACAAAAAATATTGTTTTCTTTTTTAGATTTTACATGGTCATTTTTGATATCATAGGAAAGGACAGGCTCTGACCTTTACAATGATGCCTCATTTGACCTTGTGCAGTGTAAACATTTGAGACGCAGGGTTCCAAAGAACCCCCAGCACTCCTCGCTGCAGTGCGTTGGTTTAGGTTTTCGTTGGTGACCGTGCAATCCGTAATAACGCATTGTACCATTGCCTCCACACTTGCTTGCGACATGGGAAATGAGATGGTAAGTTAGTGCAGCATCATTTTCACGTTATAATTGAAAAGTGAACAACAGTGATGCATTATAATAATAAAAAAAATTTTTGGACTGCAGAGATAGTACTTTCGCAATAACACAGTCCGGAACAGATCCGGGGATCAGTCCTGTGTAAAAGGCACTATCAGGGCAGGTTTCTTTCTCAGCGGAATAGCGTCTTCACTTCTCGACTGTGGAAGTGTGACATGACTCCATTTATGAGCATCCTTTTGATTTGTGGTCCCTTTTCAAGCAGACCTGTCTTTTTGTGTCGCCAGTGGTGCCTCTCAAATACGCCCTCCAAGACCTGCTAGTTCCTATCCCGATATATCATACCTCCCAATGTCAGGGAGTATGCTAGAATAATTATAATAGGTTTTTACGATGCTTCGAAAGTCCACTTCATTCTTTTCCTCATGCTCCTCATACTCAACTGTGCTCTTTTATTTCTGATAATCTTTCATTGTCGAAAGCCTATGTTTTTAGTACAAGTGCAGTCAAGGAGAATCTTAATTCTGAGATAGAAACTCTTAATTCAGTGGTAATTCTTAATCTAATTATCCATCTCATACTTTGCATTTTAGATGTAAGCCAAGAATCTCTGGTAGACAGTGTGATCGATGCGCTCCAGGTTATTTCCACTTTCCTAACTGTATTCCCTGTGATTGTAACCCTGAGGGTACGGAGCCTCAAATATGCAATCCGCAGACCGGCGCCTGTCTGTGCAAGGTATCTTATTTTAAGAAGAATTATAATAATTGACTGAAATATTAGTAACACACTATTATACATGAATATGCATTTTTCGGTACGTGTGTACTGTATAAATTCATAAATACAGTATATATTTTAAATATATATATGTTAACAAAAGTGACACTTACTGTTACAATATCCATCATGTTGAGGATCACAACTATAGGAAGAATTTTTTTTCTTGCTGTGAAAATTGAATTTTACAAACACCTCATTCTAGATTGTTGAAACACAAACTCATGTTTGGACTTTGTTACTATATTATATGATACATGGCACCTCTGTGATACATCAGATGTAAAGCTTGTAGGTCAGTGGTTCTCAACCCTTGTCCTCAGGACCCCCTAACAGACCAGATTTTACAGATCACCTTGGGGAAATGCAGACTGAATCCTGCAATCACTGAGCAGCAAATCATATTGCCTGTGCTGTGCTTCAGATATCTGGAAAACCTGACCTGTTAGGGGGACCTGAGTACCAGGACAAGGAAACAGTGATGTTGTGGGAAGATGTCCGAAACGTGAAACTAACAGGGTTATTCAGAAAAAGGTTAAACTCTGGAGAACTTTTGGAGAAATGAAAATTCTAGGTCAAAATAGCCAAACCAGAAAAATTCTCCCACTTCTCCAAATGTTATCCAGAGTACACCTTTCTCTGAATAACCCTGCTGGTGCCTGAACTGTCCATTTCAAACCCATTTATTTGAACAGAGATTGCCTCATGTGTTTGTTTCTTTCTGAAAAGCATTTAAAACTTTTAAAATTTATTTTCAAACTGAAACCCAAACGTACTGTATTTTGGTTCCCTCTTTCATGCACTGTATGCTTTCTCAGCAGTTGTGTTGCGCGCCAATGAATGAAATAATGCTACAGTTGAACAAAGGGTGACCAGAGAGCTTCATAGGTTTATTCCTGGATACTAAAAAGAAATGTCTTGTCAATATCGTGTTTTCTCTTGTAGTACAGATCAGAAAGTGCTAGGAAAATAAAAGGTCATACAGAAAGGGGTAAGGCTGGGGTCAGACGAGCGCAGTAATCATGTCCGTGTTGCCACACATTAGTACGTCAGTGGTAGCAGAGAATCATGACCGATGAAGCCCCACACATGAAGTACGTCCGCGCGGATGCACAACGGACGCGGCAAACGGACGCAAGTTAGCAAGAACGTAAAACCGCTAGAACGGATGTGCGGAGTGCGCTGCGTCCGCAACGTCCGCATAGCTTTGTGTATGACTGATGGAACGTGGTCAGACAGACTGCATTTATGCGTCCAGCATTTTTGACGGACAAAATGTTTTTTCATTTGAATTATTTTTCCCTCCTACATCCGTCAAAAATAAACGTCCGTCACAAAATCTGACTGTGTGACCACTACTGCGTCTTCCGTTAAAAAGTGCGTCCATACTGCACGGGCGCACAGTCCGTAGAAAACGCACTCGTCTGAGCCTAGCCTAAGAGATGTATAAGTCGCCTACTGATGACCGAGTCGTACGCAGGGAGACAATAAAATACTCAAAAATACACAAACATATAACTGTGGAATAATATATATATTTATTATATATAGGCCACAGCTAAAAACTCCACACAATAAACCCACCACCATGACATAAAAATTCCCATAACAAAAATAAAACAATAACCCAGTGCTGAAAGAGGACTCCCCACAACCTCCACACCAACCAACCACAAAAACTTCCCAACTCCCAACCATCTGACCAAAATTATACTAAATAAAAAGGAACCCCTAGCCAGCACTGCCTACAAGCCCCCACCACGAGCTCCTCACATAACCCCCTTATGGGAGAGCTCCCCCACCAAGAAAAAAACAGGGCTTGTTCAATCCCCTCCTTGAGACCCAGGATAAACTGATCCTTGCCCACATCAGTCAGGTGAACATCATCCGCCATGAAATAACACGCTGCATCTTCCTCTTCAAAGGGTAGATGTCGCACCACCACACCATCCATCCGTACCACTGTCCATGGTGACCACCCCTCAACTGCCGCAGATCCTCCTGCATCTGCTCCAGCAGCACACCAAGAGGGACCACACCCAAATCCCTCAGCTGCCGGAGATCCGCCTTCATCTGCTCCAGCAACTTTCCGTGAGGGACCACTCCCAAATCCATCAACTGCCGCAGATCCGCCTGCATCTGCTCCAGCAGCACACCAAGAGGGACCACACCCAAATCCCTCAGCTGCCGCAGATCCGCCTGCATCTGATCCAGCAACTTTCCGTGAGGGACCAATCCCAAATCCCTCAACTGCCGCAGATCCGCCTGCATCTGCTCCAGCAGCACACCAAGAGGGACCACACCCAAATCGTTCCCTCCCATATGTACCACCAGCACATGGGGAACTTCACCGTGCCTCAGGGCACCCAAAACCATTGGCTTAAACTCCTCCCATAGGAGTCCACGGATTCCGAACCACCGTACCCGTGTTGCCGACCCATGCAAACCCATCTGTACTCCAGATGTTCTCACCAACGCCCTTCTCCTTGCCCAAAAAACCTATGAGTCTCCAAAGATGCATACAACTCTCGAAGGATCTGCAAAAAACAAAAACAAATTACCAACATCTCCACCACACAAAATACTCAGAAAAAACTCTCCGCCAAACCACCACACAGCCCACCAAATAAACGATGTTCGTACCTGCAAAGAAAACATAACATAAACAATGACCATACTCCTCACCTCCAAATTCTCCAACCCCCAAACTCCTCCACAAACACCAAACATATATACAAAGATAAAATAGAATAAATATATATATTCCATATAAAAGGTATAAATTCATATTCCATGTAAAAGGTATAAATTCATATTCCATCATGTAAAAGTTTGATTTTTTTCTTTTTTTAAAGTGAAAAACATAACAGAACAGATCATACAGCAGACTTTTCTCCACATTACCTCCCAGCATTAACAAGTGTTTCCAAAAATTCATAACACCAAACCTGGACGCACGTAGGACTGAAAAGCCCTTGAGTTCCATCTTCCCAATTCTTGAATTTCCGCTGCCGACAAACCCAACCTTGAAGTTTCTGTTGCTGCCCCAATACGAAAAGAGTGAGAACCAAATTATTCCGGATTTCTCCCTAAACTCAACAAACCCTTCTTAAAAATAGTAACAAACTGATACATCCATAAAGCTGACCCGTCCACGTGACATAAAAAAGGCCACTCCAGACTCCACCCGTACCTCCAAAAATTCCTTAACGTTCTTCAGTGGACAAACCACGCAGTTATCCACACTGGATAAACCAACTCTACGCCCCCTACCCAACTGATCAGTCTTGGAGTTAGAAACCCAAAGAACAATTTCCTTAACTCCCAACCAAACCGCATCAGCTCCCAAACCACCACCTCCTCTCCTAGAATTGCACACCAGCTCACCCACTCGAACCTGATAACAAAAACCTTGGTGACATCTCTTTTCCCTGATATCTGGAAAAGGAAAGCCAAGACGGCCAATGACTGCCATACCACCCCAGGAGATGCCCCTGATTCGAATAACCGAATAAGGTATGCCCTAAGCCAACTCTCCTCATCCAAACCACCCACCGAAACGTACCTGAACCGTTCAACCAATGCGTCCCAATCGCTCCAAACTCGCGAGTAGGCCTTCCAAGAGGACTCAGACAAAGAACCTCTCACCCATCTTCCAAAAATTCCGAGCCTAGCTGCCAAAGGCCCTCCAGACAAGGGGTGCCCACCTTCTCCGCCAACGGAGCCAGGGAACGAAACCTGTCCCACTGAAAACGAGACAAAGCATCAGCCACTGAGTTAAGGCAACCGGAACATGACGTGCCTTGCATAAAACATTAAATTTAAGACAAAGCAACGCAAACCTCTTCAGCAATCCGATGACTGGCAATGATGAAGCTGACAAAGAATTAACTGCCGACACCACCGCCATGTTGTCAGAACAGAACAGAATCCTTCTCCCCTCCAGAGCACCTCCCCACAGTTCCAAGGCCACCACTAATGGAAACAACTCCAAAAATGACAAATTCCACACCAATGAAGATTCCACCAATGATCAGGCCAACGAGAAGCACACCAACGCCCCCCAAAATATACCCCAAAACCAACACCTCCTGAGGCGTCCGTGAAAAATTCCAGTTCCTACGCCAAAACCTCTTTCGAAGGGAATATGGCCACCCCATTAAACAAAACCAAAAAGGATCTCCACACTTCCAAATCATCCTTCATGGCACCAGATAGTCTAACAAAATGATGACCTTCCTGAATACCCTGTGTCGCCAAAGCCAATCCACGTAAAAAGACTCTTCCAACTGGAATGACCCTGCACACAAAATTCAAACAACCAATCAGCGATTGCAGCTCTCTCAACTGCAATTTCCTAACCGACAGGGCCCCCTCTACTTGCCTCAAAGCTTCCACCACTTTCCCCACAGGTAGACAACACTCACCCTTAACCGAATCAATTTCAATTCCCAAGAAGGTGATGACTGACGCCGGACTTTCCGTTTTATCAGAAGCCTAAGGAACACCAAATCGGTGTGCCACCCACTGAAAAGACCGAAGAATGTGCAGACACTCTCCTGTTCCTTCCCTACCCACGCACAGAAAATCATCCAGATAATGTGTCAGCTTATCCGACCCTGCCACTTCACGGCCCACCCATTCCAAAAATGTACTGAAACACTCGAAAAAGGAACAGGAAATGGAACAACCCATAGGCAAACATAGATCCACATAAAATTTGCATTCAAACCAAAATCCCAGAAGATGATGACACGAAGGATGAATAGGTAATAGCCGAAAAGTCGACTCAATATCCACCTTAGCCATCAAAGCCCCCTTTCCTGCATCACGGACCAAACTGACCGCGGCATAAATGACACGTACGACACTGAGGCCAAGTCCTCACCAATATCATCATTCACAGATCCCCCCTGGAAAGCATAAATGATGAATCAAATGAAACTCTCCTGCCTTCTGCTTCGGCACAACCCCCAAAGGGGATATCCTCAAATCCCGCACCGGAGGAGACAAGAATGGAACTGCCATCCTACCAACCCCAATCTCCTTAAACACCTACTCCCGAACTACCTCCAGATACACTCTAGCCGACTTTAAATTTCTTAACTTGCCACCCCCTGGCCTTACCACAAAAGGAATCCGAAAACCATCACCAAAACCGTCTCGTTAAAACTCCGTATCCCTATTTCTTCCATAAAGCCTTAGCCACGGTAACATCGCGTTGAGTTTCACTGGGGAAGCTCCCCTCTCCAGACCCTCCTAAAGGCAGACCTCCTTGTCTTGCCCTCTTAAAACATCTGGACAATGAATGCAATCCCGAAAAGTAGAACGAAAAGACGTTCAGAGTATCGGCGCTATTTCATATAGTAAACTGGTGATATATTGTGCTGCTCACCTATTAGGTGTACCTGTCACCTTACCAATATCTAACAGAGAAAATATAAATGAATATATTTAAGGGAGCGCAGTACATATATTGATGGAAATTATAAGCAAGGATTGACTTAGCTTAAAATTAGTCAGCATAGGGTTGAACCTTCTTATTCGGAAATCTGATCATATAATATCATCATCCTATATGAAAAGAAATATAAATTGCGTAGTACAGTATGACAGTTTAAAACACACTAAGTGGTGTAGATGGTCGCACTCACAAAGGTGGAGCCCCCAATGGCTCGTATCAATTCGCCTTTAGGTCTCTTATAGGAGGGGGACCTCGCCCATATGGGACCTTGAAGTTTTCCTGGGATAGAGGATAACCAAAGGTGGAGTCTTCAACGCCTCTTATCAATTGGCCTTTAGATCTCTCATAGAGGGGAAACTTCGCCCATGTATGAATTTTTTCTTTTTGATGGCAGGATGTACGTGATTCAGAGCCTTCCAATATGATGGCTCTGTATATAAGGCATATGGACCTCTTATTTGGTCAGAGGGGGTCCTTCCTCCAGGATAGAGATAGATAGACTTCCAAAATGAAGAAAATTGAGCATAAAAATGAAAGAAAATTTAATAAGAATAAAAACAAAATCCGAAATTATACAAAACCGAAAAACAAATAAATGCGAAAAGAATAAATACGAAAAGAAAAAAATCCAAAAACGCGTTTCGCTTGCGTTCTGCAAGCCTCCTCAGTCGGTAATGGGATGTTGTTCATTGTTGCTGTTTAAATATACTTTCTGTTCGTAAATTAATTGGTCGATACGATTCACCTGGTCGCGTCGGATCACCACTATTTCCGATTTCCGCTTCTGTTATGAACCAGTCAATAGTGTTTCCGCTCGCTCTGTTCCAATGCGCATGCGTAGTTCGTAATTCTTTCGTTCGTTTTCCGGATGTTGACACCGGAAATCGCAAGTCGTCCCATTTAAAGTATATTTTTAAATGTATAATGAGCAAAAAACACAATTTTCTTTTATGAATCTGTAGAAAATGTAAATAATGAAATAAATACGAATAAAATACGAAAATATATATATAGTGATTAAACGATACGAAGGTAAATATAAGTAAATACGAAAATATAAAAAATTCGATAATATAAAAAAGAAAAAAATATATATAAGAGAAAAAATATAATGTTATAGTACAAAAAGTCCCAACAGGGAAAATATTCCTTTAATCTAAAATAAAATGGCAATTCAAGAAATTATGTTAATTAAAAAAATGACATACTTCAAAATCTGTGTTTAGACCTCTGGGAACCAGAGTGTCCAAATAGTAAATCCATCTCATTTCGATCTTAATCATTTTGCGGTGGAGATCCTCCCCTCTCCATTGACTCTGAACCTTCTCAATAGCAAAAAATTGGGTATTTTCAGGGTCACACTTATGCATTTCTTTATAATGTAACGGTACACTATGTTTTTCACTGCCATTACATATATTATTCATGTGTTCATTAATTCTGACAAACAGATGGCGTGAGGTCTGACCAATATATATTTTATTGCAAGGGCATCTTATTAAGTAAATCACGTTCTTGGAGTGGCATGTAAGAATTGATTTGATCTTATATTCTTTTCCTCCTTCTGTGGCACAGAATTGTTGAATTAATCTTTTATGATTCTTCGTTTTTCGGCAGGCTATGCAGCGGCCACACCCATAAAAGCCTGGTTTTAAGTTAAAGAATTCTTTCTTTTTCTGGGTAGTTGGTATGTGGCTCTTAACTAGTTGTTTTTTAATGGTATCACTGCCTCTAAAGATAATTCTTGGTCTTTCTGGGAGAATCCTAGTTCTTAATTATAATACTACCAACCAAACCATAAAGAAGTCAATCAATAGGTATTGGCCAATCCTCAAACGAGATCCTTTTCTTAATGGGATTCTCCCAGAAAGACCAAGAATTATCTTTAGAGGCAGTGATACCATTAAAAAACAACTAGTTAAGAGCCACATACCAACTACCCAGAAAAAGAAAGAATTCTTTAACTTAAAACCAGGCTTTTATGGGTGTGGCCGCTGCATAGCCTGCCGAAAAACGAAGAATCATAAAAGATTAATTCAACAATTCTGTGCCACAGAAGGAGGAAAAGAATATAAGATCAAATCAATTCTTACATGCCACTCCAAGAACGTGATTTACTTAATAAGATGCCCTTGCAATAAAATATATATTGGTCAGACCTCACGCCATCTGTTTGTCAGAATTAATGAACACATGAATAATATATGTAATGGCAGTGAAAAACATAGTGTACCGTTACATTATAAAGAAATGCATAAGTGTGACCCTGAAAATACCCAATTTTTTGCTATTGAGAAGGTTCAGAGTCAATGGAGAGGGGAGGATCTCCACCGCAAAATGATTAAGATCGAAATGAGATGGATTTACTATTTGGACACTCTGGTTCCCAGAGGTCTAAACACAGATTTTGAAGTATGTCATTTTTTTATTTAACATAATTTCTTGAATTGCCATTTTATTTTAGATTAAAGGAATATTTTCCCTGTTGGGACTTTTTGTACTATAACATTATATTTTTTCTCTTATATATATTTTTTTCTTTTTTATATTATCGAATTTTTTATATTTTCGTATTTACTTATATTTACCTTCGTATCGTTTAATCACTATATATATATTTTCGTATTTTATTCGTATTTATTTCATTATTTACATTTTCTACAGATTCATAAAAGAAAATTGTGTTTTTTGCTCATTATACATTTAAAAATATACTTTAAATGGGACGACTTGCGATTTCCGGTGTCAACATCCGGAAAACGAACGAAAGAATTACGAACTACGCATGCGCATCGGAACAGCGCGAGCGGAAACACTATTGACTGGTTCATAACAGAAGCGGAAATCGGAAATAGTGGTGATCCGACGCGACCAGGTGAATCGTATCGACCAATTAATTTACGAACAGAAAGTATATTTAAACAGCAACAATGAACAACATCCCATTACCGACTGAGGAGGCTTGCAGAACGCAAGCGAAACGCGTTTCGGATTTTTTTCTTTTCGTATTTATTCTTTTCGCATTTATTTGTTTTTCGGTTTTGTATAATTTCGGATTTTGTTTTTATTCTTATTAAATTTTCTTTCATTTTTATGCTCAATTTTCTTCATTTTGGAAGTCTATCTATCTCTATCCTGGAGGAAGGACCCCCTCTGACCAAATAAGAGGTCCATATGCCTTATATACAGAGCCATCATATTGGAAGGCTCTGAATCACGTACATCCTGCCATCAAAAAGAAAAAATTCATACATGGGCGAAGTTTCCCCTCTATGAGAGATCTAAAGGCCAATTGATAAGAGGCGTTGAAGACTCCACCTTTGGTTATCCTCTATCCCAGGAAAACTTCAAGGTCCCATATGGGCGAGGTCCCCCTCCTATAAGAGACCTAAAGGCGAATTGATACGAGCCATTGGGGGCTCCACCTTTGTGAGTACGACCATCTACACCACTTAGTGTGTTTTAAACTGTCATACTGTACTACGCAATTTATATTTCTTTTCATATAGGATGATGATATTATATGATCAGATTTCCGAATAAGAAGGTTCAACCCTATGCTGACTAATTTTAAGCTAAGTCAATCCTTGCTTATAATTTCCATCAATATATGTACTGCGCTCCCTTAAATATATTCATTTATATTTTCTCTGTAATGAATGCAATCCTCCTCAATTTGAACATTCGTGCTTGAACCTGCACCCAGTACCAAACTTGCACTGACCCTTGTTAAACTGCCAGCACGATCCCTTTTTAACCCCTGCCGGTGGGGAACTGACCCCTACCCCATCGGCTCCCCCTGGAAAGGGCAAAGCCTTTTGTGCCCCCATCAAACGCAACCACAGCGTTATGTCCATTTGATCCCATCCCTGGGTGAGCCGCCAAACGCTGCCTAAACTGCTCATCGTATTTCCACCACGCCCAACCACCAGAAGTCCGATAAGCCTCCCAAATCCCATCCACATAACAAAAAGACCCGAACAGTGCTGTGGGCTCTTCTCCCCAACCACACTTGCCAAAATACAAAAAGCCCGGAGCCAATTCCCGAACGACTTAGGAATCCTCCGAAACCTCTTTTTCCTTTCCTCCTCTTCCTTTAAACCGTCCTTAGACTAATCATCTTTTACCCCAGCCACCTCATCCAACGGAAGCAGGGAAAAAAGTTCCACATACTCACCCCGCCATATGCCTTCCTTAACCTCCTGTTTCAAATGAAACCCCAAAGGACCAGAAAATGACACATACGCATTCCTCCTTGCCACATCCGCCACCCCTGCGGACTCACCGAGTGAACCCAAAACGCCACTCGGCCCTCTTGAAGCCATAGCTTCACCACCAAGAGCTCCACCAGCTCTCACAACTGGCCCACCTGCACCCTTCCATGTTTGAGCCAAATCCATTCCCTGGTTCACAACCCCTAGTGAAACCGACCAAGCCTCAAAGACCTACTGTAAAAAAGACATGAAAGAACACACATCACCACCATTTCCATTACCTGTTGCTACACGAGGTCCACCCGAACTTCCTGGAACCTCCTGTGCCACAGTTTCCGAACCCCCCGCACCAACTCCAGCAGCCTGGAAACCACCAACCGGCTGCAGACTCCTCTCCCGAACCATTGGAACTGTGGACGAAAAAACATTTGTGCGATGAGCCTCAGAATCCGAAGTACCAAAATCATTAAATCGCTCCCTCACACCAAAATCCGGAGCCCCATCAACTCCACCATCTGAACACCAATTTACTTCGAGCTCCTGAGTGACCTCATCCCGCACACCAACACCCCGTGCCACACCACCGTCCACACCCCCATCCACCAACTGCTTTACCGCCGAAACATCCGTTCCTTGAGACAGCCCTTGCTCCACTTCTGCGACCCCTGGCAGACCACCGAACTCTTCTTCTCCCCGAGGAACTCCTTGACCTCCGCACTCCTTCTCTCCTGGTAGCGCTCACCACACCACCCCTCCGACCAGAAGGATCCTTAGCCCCCGATACCGGCCTTGAGCTCCTACCTTCCACACGTCTGGAAGCGCTCACGCCAGCCTCATTCCCAACTGCGTCACCACCAGCCAACATCCGCTGAACCAACCGTCCTCGGCCTCTCACAGCCTCCAATCTCAACCTCTCAGCCACCGATTCACCACTGGATTTGCCTCCCGGACTGAACCGCTCCGGAGGCCTCGAAATCCTGGCAGGCCGAGATCCCACTTCCGATTCTGCCGCCAGCACTTCCGACAGGCTTCTTCTGGCCCACTCCACACCACGATGCCGAGCCGCCTCCCGCACTTCCTCCAATAGCGACTCCAGTTCACCGCCTTCCACCATCCACCAAGACAATTTTTTAAGGCAAAAGCCGGAAAAAACACCGCTCTCTGACGCAGCACAGATTTTCACAGATCTACCTCAGGAGAAAAAGGCACGCAGAGCCTCTCCACACGCGCCTTAAGTACCCTCCTGGCGACTCCTCCCACACCTCTCCCGCTCAATCTCCACACACGCTGCAAACCCTTCTAGAACAATCCTCCCTGCGTCCTGGCCTCAGAGGCAACTTAAGGGCCCTACACCTTAGGTGCTTCAGGCCTTCATTACCGGTCCTCAGACTGCCCCTGATTCACAAATCCACAAAGACGGTGTTTCCCAACCTTGTCCTCTGGGAGCTCCCAACAGGCCAGGTTTGCCAGATATCTGAAGCACAACGGAAGTGATACAATTTGCTGCTCAGTGATTGCAGGATTCAGTCTGCATTTCCCTAAAGTTATCCTTAAAATCTGGCCTGAATGCTCCCTGAGGACAGGTTTGCGAAACAATGCTCTAAAGTTAAAATAAAGACTTAACGGCAAACAGGATGAAATGCTTCCGGTGGTTGGAAATACAGAAATTGAGGCAATCTAAACAGTTGCTAAGGACTACATATGCCAACGGTACTACCAACATTCAAAAGCAGGTGACTGGCAAAGCACTTTCAGACTGGCCACACGAACATATGAGCACTGCCTTTCTGAGAGGTCTGGTTCTTATAGGAAGGTACCATCAATTGCGACATCTCTAGAACACATATGTAAACATGCACTGAAGTGATGCCAGAATAATGACTGCATGAATTCCTATAAAACTGTGGCCAGCCATGATACTTGTATTTAAAAAAGCCCCAAAAAGAGGATTTGTGTAAAAACACTTTGCTCGAGAGCATTTACTATAATGTGTCATGGCTCCTCTGCATACATTTTAAGAATGATCCAAAAGCTGTTGAGCATACACAATCTTGTTCCAGCAAATGGAGCAGCGTCTGGAACAAACTGTCTTATTCTTTCTTGCTGAAATTTGTTGGAAACACAGTAGATCATTTTAATCTGTAAAGGGATCTCCTATCTGTTTATTTATCCCCATCCATGGCCAGCAGAGTAGGAATAATTAAGGGGAGTTCAAACAGCCCGCTTCTTCTGATTTGTCCCCACAAACTCCAACCGTGGATGAGTTTGGCAAGTGGATAGTGTGTGGGCTGGCAGTCAGGCAGCCATCGACTCTGTTTTGAGTTTAATACAGGTACATTGGATAAAACCAACATTAATCCCATACACGAAAATAATTTGCTGTAGGCGTTCTTTTGTCGATTCATGTTTCTGATGAAAAGATGAATCACCAAAAAATTCTGAGAAATCGCAACTCGAAAACAAACAATCATGTCTAATGAGAAGTATTGCATGTGTCGATGTTTGGGTGTTAAGGCTTTGGAAAAATGGCCATTGGCATGTGCACATCTCTTGCATGTGTTTCTTAATATAACATTTCAAAAACACATCCCAGCAGGATGTTTTATTATATTTAGTGTAGAATAAAAATGATGTGCTGATAATATGGTCTCATTACAAAAAAATATTGTTGTATAGCAGAAGATGTCCAAGATCAAGCTGTATGGCTTTTGTTTTATTCCATTGTCAGCAATAAAGAGCAGATATGTCATGTTCTTGTTATCCATGTACCTTCATTGCAATTTTAAAGAGACTTTCAGTTTGTCATTAAAATATTAATTTCAACCAGAATCTGTAGGGAGCGCACATGTGAAGCTATGGACTGAACGGAGTGAAGACGTCTGATCTTTTCTCTTGTGTAGCATAGTATGGTGTAGTATTTCTATCCCCAGTCACCTTCTGGCGAAATGGAATTTGAAAATAAGATGTGAAATGCCTGCTTTAGTCCGCATTCCACCTCCAGGTTATTCATACTCCGTATGCTTGAACAAACATTGTTATAGAAATACAAGACACATCTGTGAATTGTTGGAAAATGTTGCTTTGCTTCTCAGATTTTTTTTATTATTATTTACTCTTATCGAAGCAAAAACGTTTGAGTGGCAGATAAGGTCATTTTACCCATGCCACACTAGTACTTTTTTTCCCAAATGCCCAAGTATTTTTTAAAGTAATTTAAATTCTTCCAACTAAAAGATAAACAAAAGAAAACATAATCGCTACATTGTCACATTCTGGTTGTTTTCTAGTACAACCTGAGGAACCTTTAATAGACTGGTGGGAAATAAGTGGAAATAAGCTAAATTAAGCTACACAGATTTTTCTGGATAAGTAGTTAGTTTTTGAAATGTAAGCAAAGTTAGGTTTGCATCTGTCCAGAAGGATGAACAATTTGAGACAACTGTTACCTTTACCATTATAGTATACAGTAATCATTAGGGTTAACAATCTTTTTAATAAGAATTCTTATGTTTTAAGGCAAGAAATAGCACAGTATGTGAGCAGTGTTGTATATTGTAGTAATGCTTCACAAATTTGGTGCTCAGGGCCAACTAACAGGCCAGGTTTGCAGGATTTCTGAAGCACAGCACTGGTGATATGATTTGCTGCTCAGTGATTGCAGGATTCAGTCTGCGTTTCCTCAATGTAATCCTTAAAATCTGGCCTGTTAAGTGTATTTGCGGACAGGGTTGGGAACCACTGCTGTATAGGACTGGATAGAAATTGCATAAGATAGCACCTGTATAAAAGAATAGCTTTGATTGGCTGCATAAACTGAATTATCTACTAATCAGCATAAAAACGTTATGTTGCATTTTGGACACCCATAACAGTCTTGTATAACAACTTGTAATGTGTTTATACTGTTTGTGTTATAGTTTTACTCCTATCTCATACATAACTTGACTTTCATAGAGGCATCCCTTATTTTTATTAAGACTCGAGTTTATGAAAACCCTGATTTAACAGAGATAATCCAAGCACGGATCTGCTGACAACTAGCTTAGAGTTCATTTAATATGAAGGATTAAACAAGTGTCTGCCTGCTGTGTGGTATCTCAGTATTAGAGATCTTTATATGTATTATTTAGTCTCCATCATAGTTTTTGTCACATAGGAAATACACTTCTACTCATTTTCTACTTTTTAATATGTAATTACTGTTTCTGTTTACATTTAGTTTAGACCTTGCTATGCTTTTCATATATTGTCAAATACCTATATATTTCCTTCTTCTTATAATTTATTTCACAACCCACATAGTCATATACTGTATATTCACGTCTTTTGTCTGTGAAATCATAGTTCACGTTAAGTCCACTAAATCCAGGCAAACCTAATGCTAGATCCCAAGTCAGATGTAAAGTTAACTAGAGCCCTGGTAATCTTACCACCTCCTTGAATTTAATGAATCGAACACATTTACTGGACCTCGGATAAGTTTATACCAGCCCTAGAATCTAGCCCCTCATTTCCAAATGCCAACTCCTTCTGATAGAACATCTGTATGATGGCATCACATGATAAAATGCAACGAGAGTCATACAATAAAACTGCAATTGGGTTACAATAATTATTTTACTGATCTATAATAATACTATATCTCTATATATATATATATATATATATATATATAATCCAGTTGTTTTCATGTTTCTACTCATAGACCATAAGTGCTGACATTGAGGAATAAATATCAGCAAGGAGCTTGGCATATTATATATTGGTTTGTTATCATGCAGTGCACTATTATGTACTTCTAGATTTCTGTTGCCTATTATTCCAATCTAGTGATAGCTCTATCTGACTTGTGTATATAACGGACAATATCACCATAATAGCTTGATAAGCTTAAGCAAGCAATATGGTGATAGAGGTCCAATTCAATTATACTCCGTAAGACATATGTTGGCTAAAGTAGACAAGTAGTTGCTGCTGGCACGCTGTTATATATATATATATGTATATATATATATATATATATAAATTTCTATGATATTGCACAGTTTTGCGTCCAGACCTGAGGAAGAGAGGTATACTCTCGAAAACTTGTCTTTTAAATGTAACGTTAGTCCAATAAAAAAAGGTATCACTATGTACTGCTATACTCGGGATATACAGTCAGGTCCAGAAATATTGGGACATCGACACAATTCTAACATCTTTGGCTCTATACACCACCACAATGGAGTTGGAATGAAACAAACACAATGTGCTTTAACTGCAGACTGTCAGCTTTAATTTGAGGGTATGTACATCCAACTCAGGTGAACGGTGTAGGACTTACAGCAGTTTGCAGATGTGCCTCCCACTTGTTAAGGGACCAAAGGTAATGGGACAGAATAATAATCATAAATCAAACTTTCCCTTCTTAATACTTGGTTGCAAATCCTTTGCAGTCAATCACAGCCTGAAGTCTGGAACGCATAGACATCACCAGACGCTGGGTTTCATCCCTGGTGATGCTCTGCCAGGCCTCTACTGCAACTGTCTGCAGTTCCTGCTTGTTCTTGGGACATTTTCCCTTCAGTTTTGCCTTCAGCAAGTGAAATGCATGCTCAATGGGATTCAGGTCAGGTGATTGACTTGGCCATTGCATAACATTCCACTTCTGTCCCTTCAAAAACTCTTTGGTTGCTTTTGCAGTATGCTTTGGGTCATTGTCCATCTGCACTGTGAAGCGCCGTCCAATGAGTTCTGCAGCATTTGGCTGAATGTGAGCAGATAATATTGCCTGAAACACTTCAGAATTCATCCTGCTGCTTTTGTCAGCAGTCACATCATCAATAAATACAAGAGAGCCAGTTCCATTGTCAGCCATACATGCCCACGCCATGACACTACCACCACCATGCTTCACTGATGAGGTGGTATGCTTAGGATCATGAGCAGTTCCTTTCCTTCTCCATACTCTTCTCTTCCCGTCATTCTGGTACAAGTTGATCTTGGTCTCATCTGTCCATAGGATCTTGTTCCAGAACTGTGAAGGCTTTGTTAGGTGTTGTTAGGCAAACTCTAATCTGGCCTTCCTGTTTTTGAGGCTCACCAATGGTTTACATCTTGTGGTGAACCCTCTGTATTCACTCTGGTGAAGTCTTCTCTTGATTGCTGACTTTGACACACATACACCTACCTCCTGGAGAGTGTTCTTGATCTGGCCAACTGTTGTGAAGGGTGTTTTCTTCACCAGGGAAAGAATTCTTCGGTCATCCACCACAGTTGTTTTCTGTGGTCTCCCGGGTCTTTTGTTGTTGCTGAGCTCACCGGTGCGTTCCTTCTTTTTGAGAATGTTTCAAACAGTTGTTTTGGCCACACCTAATGTTCTTGCTATCTCTCTGATGGGTTTGTTTTGTTTCTTCAGCCTAATGATGGCTTGCTTCACTGATAGTGACAGCCCTTTGGATCTCATCTTGAGAGTTGACAGCAACAGATTCCAAATGCAAATGGCACACTTGAAATGAACTCTGGGCCTTTTATCTGCACATTGTAATTGGGGTAATAAGGGAATATCACACCTGGCCATGGAACAGCTGAGAAGCCAATTGTCCCATTAACTTTGGTCCCTTAACAAGTGAGAGGCACATCTGCAAACTGCTGTAAATCCTACACCATTCACCTGAGTTGGATGTATTTACTCTCAAATTAAGGCTGACAGTCTGCAGTTAAAGCACATTGTGTTTGTTTCATTCCAACTCCATTATGGTGGTGTATAGAGCCAAATATGTTAGAATTGTGTCGATGTCCCAATATTTCTGGACCTGACTGTATATATATATATATATATATATATATATATATCAGTAATACAAAAAATTATATATATCTTTGTTGTATAGTTAGACTTCATTCTCTCAAATCACAGGCTTTGTTTGCTATCTTTCCTGCAATACTGCCATTGTTTAGGCAGTGTAGTTTTGAAGTTTTTGTTGTGTAATTCCTGGACACAAGTGATTAGCAATCAGTGAGAGCTGCTGGTGACATTTCAAGTACGTTGATATAAAAAAGGCACATATGCCCAAAGAAAAATGCATGTATAATGCAGTGTACAGTGAATATTCCTTTAGTGACAAATAGATACAAATAGCAGCTGGTGCTGTCTCCCTTTGTTTCCTCTTACTGTTACCCCCAATCTCCATGATGGTGCTGTATATCCCCTTGTATTTGCCTTTCTTTCCTAGTGCTCTCTCTTTGTATTCCTCTGCTGTTTCTCCTGTTGATCCCGTTCTCCTGGCTTCTCCCTGCTCTTTCTTGCGGTGTTGTCTCTCTCCAGGTTTTGTCCCCGCTGCCTTCCTTGCTGCTGTTTGTCTCCTGCCTTTCCCGTTCTTTCTTCTACCTGTGATGTCTCTCTCTACACTTTTTCTGTTTTCTTTTCTGCCGATGTCTCTGTTTGCATCTCCCAACTGTCTCTCTCGCATTGCTTTCCCCCTGCTGCCACACTCCCGGATGCTTTTGGGCTCTTTTTGCTGTATTTCCATGTGTTATTTATTATTATTATTATTATTTATTTATAAAGCGCCAGCATATTCCGCAGCGCTGTACAATAAGCACAGTACAGACAGGGTTACAATACATTGAACAACATTTGACAAACAGTACAGGAGGAGATGAGGGCCCTATTCCCGTAGGAACTCACAATCTGGGAGGGTTGGGGTTGGAAACAGGAGGAGAGGACTGTAAGGTGAGAGTGATTGATGGTTGCGTCAGTGAGTTGGGTGGTAGGCTTCCCTAAATAGGAATGTTTTCAGGGAGCGTTTGAAGGAAGAGAAGTTAGGGGAAAGTCTGACAGCACGAGGGAGAGCGTTCCAGAGAGTGGGGGCTGCGCGTGAGAAATCCTGCAGTCTATCATGGGAAGAGGTGATGCGGGGAGAAGCTAGGCGCAGGTCACTGTTTGACCTTAGGGAGCGGGCTGGGGTGTATTTGGTGATTAGTGAGGACAGGTAGTGGGGCGCTGAGTTAGTGAGGGTTTTGTAGGTAAGGATAAGGATTTTGAACTTAATTCTGCAGTGGATGGGGAGCCAGTGAAGGGACTCGCAGAGGGGAGCGGCAGAGACAGAGCGGCGGGTGAGGTGAATTAGCCTGGCGGAGGCGTTCAGGATGGATTGTAGGGGGAGAGGCGGGACAGAGGGAGGCCAGATAAGAGATTATTGCAATAGTCGAGTCGGGAGATTACCAGGGCGTGTATGAGTTGTTTTGTGGTGACAGCGGTAAGAAATGGCCGAATTCTGGAAATATTACGCAGTTGGTATCGGCAGGAGGAGGAAAGAGACTTGATGTGGGGGATGAAGGAAAGAGCAGAGTCCAGTGTAACTCCAAGACAGCGAACTTGGTTTGATGGGGAGATGGTGATACCCTCCACCGTGATAGAGAAGTCAGGAGGTGGGGAGGCATTAGAGGGAGGAATAAGTAGGAGCTCAGTCTTTGACATGTTGATCTTTAGGTGGTGGGAGGCCATCCAGGAGGAGATGCCAGATAAACAGTCACTGACTTTTGAAAGGACAGGGGGAGAGAGATCAGGGGTAGAGAGGTAGATCTGAGTGTCATCAGCGTAGAGGTGGTAATTAAAGCCAAAGCTGTTGATGATTTTGCCCAGGGAGGAGGTGTAGATGGAAAAGAGCAGAGGACCAAGGACAGAGCCTTGAGGTACACCAACAGATAGAGGCAATGAAGAGGAGGAGTTACCAGCAAAGGACACACAGAAGGACCTGTTGGATAAATAGGAGTCAACCCAAGCAAGTGCAGTGTCACCGAGACCAGAGAGTTGAGGGTCTGTAGAAGGAGGGGGTGGTCAACAGTGTCAAAAGCAGCCGAGAGGTCAAGCAGGATGAGAATAGAATAGTGGCCGTGTTTTTTAGCAGTTAGGAGGTCGTTGGTGACTTTGGTGAGGGCAGTTTCAGTTGAGTGTAGGGGACGGAAGCCAGATTGCAGGGGGTCAAGTAGGGAATTGGAGGACAGGAAGAGGGAGAGGCGGTTGAAGACTAGTTTTTCTAAGAGCTTTGATGTGAAGGGAAGCAGGGATACAGGGCGGTAGTTGGATGGAGAGTTGGTGTCTAGGGATGGTTTCTTTAGTAAAGGGGTAACTAGCGCGTGTTTGAAGGCGGATGGAAAGGAGCCAGTGGAGAGAGATAGGTTGAAGATGTGTGTGAGAGCAGGGGTGAGGGAGGAGGAGAGGGGAGGAATTAGATGTGAGGGAATGGGGTCGAGCGGGCACGTGGTGAGATGTGAGGAGGACAATAAGGAATTGACTTCCTCCTCAGTGGTTGGGAGGAAGCGGCAGAGGGTGGCAGAGGGGACCTGTGGAGTGGAGGTGGCAGATAACTATCTTGTGTTGGGATGTTGCTTCTGATAGTTAGAGTTTTACTGAGGAAGTAGTCTGCCAGGTCTTGAGCGCTGAAGGCAGCTGAGGGGGGAGGTGCAGGTGGGTGGAGGAGGGTGTTGAAGGTGGACCAGAGCCGTTTAGGGTTGGAGGACAGCGTAGATATAAGAGATGAGAAGAAGGATTGTTTGGCCAAGTGGAGGGCAGAGGTGTATGACCGGAGAATAAACTTGAAGTGAACAAAATCAGCTTCAGAGCGGGATTTCCTCCAGGCACGCTCTGCAGTGCGGGAGCATCTTTGCAGGTAGCGAGTCTGGAGGGTGTGCCAGGGCTGAAGCTGGCGGCGTGGGGCCTTGCAGAGTCGAAGAGGAGCAAGAGTGTCTAGAGCAGAGATAAGCGTAGTGTTGTAGTGATTAGTGGCAGCATCAGGGCAGGTGAAGGATGAGGTATGAGGGAGGTGGTGAAGTAGGTTGGAGAATTGATGGGGGTCCACAGCATGTAGATTTCTGCGAGTGTGTGTGCGGGGTGGGGGAGCAGGGTGTTTAGGAAGTCCAGATAGGTTGAAAGAGAGAAGGTGGTGGTCAGAGATGGGGAAAGGGCGACATTTGAACTCAGAAATGGAGCAGAGGTTGGAAAAGACCAGGTCAATAACGTGACCATCGCGGTGGGTAGGGAGGAGGGAGGATTGTGTGAGTCCAAGGGAGGACGTGAGTGAAAGAAGTTTGGAGGCAGCAGGAGCGGAAGGATCGTCAATGGGAATGTTGAAGTCCCCGAGAATTAGGCATGGAAGATTAGAAGACAGGAAGTGAGAAAGCCAGGTAGCAAAGTGGTCAAAGAACTGGGAGGTTGGTCCCGGTGGGCGGTAGATGACTGCCACCCTGAGAGCCAGAGGAGAGAACAGGCGGATGCAGTGTGTCTCGAAGGAGGAGAAGGAGAGGGATGGGGGTGGAGGGAGATGCTGGTAGGTGCAGGTGGGAGAGAGCAGGAGCCGACCCCGCCACCATTTCTCTCACCCGGTCTGGGGGTATGGCTCAAGTGTAGACCGCCATGTGAGAGAGCAGCAACGGAGGCCGTGTCAGAGGGAGTTAGCCAGGTTTCAGTTAAAGCTAGGAGGTTGAAGGAGTTTGAAAGAAGAGGTCATGGATGGCTGTGAGTTTGTTGCACACAGAGCGAGCGTTCCAGAGGGCGCAGGAGAAAGAGGACAGGCGCTGAGGGATGATGGGAATGAGGTTGCTGGGCTTGCAGGGAGGTGATTTATGTGCGATGGAGATAGGATGAGAGGGAAGTATTGGATGTGTTGTGGGGCCAGGGTTAGGGGATATGTCACCTGAATAGAGTAACAGCAGGAGGGTGAGAAAGAGAAGGTGGAATGGGATTTGTGGGCGTGGGAGTGATTGGCAGCACGAGAGTTAGAGGGAGACCATGTTCTGAGGAAACAAAGGAGCTCATGTGAGGCCATCATGTGGGACGAGAGGAGGGAGGGAGAGATGCAGATAGTGTAGGGGTCGGTGGTAGAGGGGCAGGAGTTCCATTTAAGGAGAAAGGTAGAAGTAAAGAGGAGAAGCGTGAGAGAAAGCATGATATAGACTTGCGTTTACCCAGAGTAAAATTGGGCCTTGCAGTTCCTTGTGTTATGTGTTATGCCTCTACGTGATTCACTCCTCATCCCTGATATTGAGTTTGAGCAATAATCACACACGGTAATACTGGAGGAGTAAATTATCTCTGAAGTGTACTTTGTCCAGTTCTGCTAATGACTTGATGATCACCATGGATCTGGTTGCATATGCCTGGTGTATATTTCCATAATCTTATCAATCTGATCGTCTGAGATGACTTTACTCATATAAACAACAAAAAACTACCATAAGATGTCCATATTTCATTAAATGTATGTTTATTAAGGAAACTGTGCAGTTTTTTTAAATGCCCAGCTCTACTATTAAAGGGAGCGCAAAAGGAATTTATTGTGATGTATTGAATCTTCAGAGAAAACAAGGAGATATTGGAATTTGACTGGAGTATGATTAAAGAGGCAAATAACATCCATGACTTTTTACAAATTGTTTTCTTCACAAATAGGAAAACGTTGAAGGCTACAAGTGTGACTTTTGCCGCAGCGGAACGTTTTACTATGATGCTTCTAATCCAATGGGATGTACCAAATGTTTTTGCTTTGGAGCAACTGATGTTTGTCATTCATCCAGCAAGCACAGAAAGAAGGTAAGCAACAATTACATACAAAGTATTCTTTTTACTCCTGTATCGATCTTTCTTATAAGATACTCAGATCTCTTCTTCTGATCCTTGTTACAAGTTGGGCAGAATGACCAAGCTCATGACATTCAACATCCAACCCTTCCAGCTAGTGTGACGTTTGGTTGGCAGAGGAGACAAATAGTATAATATTCATGTTATTTGTGCAATCCAGGTCATATATTCATGCTCCCTTTTAGTGAAGTGCCATCAGTGACTTTTTGAGATTCCAGATGAATTTCAGTCCATATTATTAGAGTTTGCAAATTGCGACGTTTAGTTCATCATTGAAAACACTATAGAAGTTTTGTTCTCTGAAAATTTGGCGGACCATATTTCCTCGTTTGTAACAGGGAGCCGCTTAAGGTAAATATCAGCACGAGTAGATAACCCATAGCAGCCCCCTGCTACCGGCTCTATTACAACCAAGCAGCTGTGATAGTGTGTCAAGCTGTAATAATAGGGCACTGCTAACTGACACTGTCAGCAGTCCCTCTGCACCACGGCTAGTACTTGCTCCTGGAGTTTGCAGGATTCTATTAAGACAAGTGCGACCCTGCGCACACTCATTCAAGGAGGGTCACTCCAGGGCTGCTGAAGGACTCTGAGAACTATTTGTTCCCAGTGGTCCATTGCATATGGCCAGAGGAGGTGTTTATTCACACTTACCTTGCACTGTGGGATCATCAATAATATGTGATTTTTAAACGTATTTTTTTGGAAAAGCAAAACACCAGGACTTCTGAGCTAGTTATTCATTTTTAAACATCAGTGTACTGTTGAAATATCCCTTGAAATGTACTGCCAGGCTCTTTTGTTCGTATGCTGAATTAATTTCACATATACAACTGTAGCGCTGTGGTAAAATCTTGCTGTGGCAGTACCTATTTTTGGCCACAAGATGGAGACTATCGCGATCAGAGATACTGGACATTGGGACTACAATGCCCGGCATGCTTTGCGAGAAGACAGGAAGTGGGTGGAGACTGGAGACTTACATCCTCTGCCTCGTGGAGAACGCGCCAGAGCGCGCCAGGGAAGGAAAGAGAGCAGACGCACTGAAGAGATCACGAGAGGGCCTAGGCCAGAGACCAAGAGAGACCTGTTAGTCCAGAGAGGATCACCCAATCTGAGGAGAAGGAGACCCGCCGGAATCCAGGCATTGCTGCAGACCGGAGGAATCGAACGGAGAGCAGGCGGTGAGCTGGATAAGCTGTGTGGAGTCAGACAACGGATCCGGCCGCTAGTATCCCCAGTCAAAATCGGGTGGAGAGACGTCCAGGGTCAGCGGAGCCTAAAGCAATCGTCGGATGGGTGAGAGGCCTCCAAGGCTGTTTTATGATTAAAGGACGCTCTGCTGTTTTCTCTTTAAAGTCCACAGGGCCTCAACTGACTAGTCGAAGACCTTCCTTTAATAAACTCACTGGCCAGTTGAACAGTACCCGGGTACCACACACACATATACACTTTTCACATTCTGGGACTTAACTTGTGCAGGACTCATTTCCTTTTACGAATCGGAACAGGGGTTAAAGATAAAGCTACGTTCCGAATATATTTTTCTCTTTTCCGCTGCGCGTTTACCGTAATACGAAGGGATTGTATGTTTGGGGTTTTGCTACGTGTCCCTTTTTCTGAACTATCGGGAAATTGCATTGCTTTTATGTTCGGTTGCGAATATTTTATTTTCCGAAATACGAAGCCTCGTGTTTCGTTTCTTTTCCGCTACGCGTTTTACCGTGATACGAAAATACTGTGATAATACTTGTGAATACCGTGTCTCAACATCTGCTCAAATATTTTAGTAAACTATATAATGATAAAAACTCACAACTGTGTTGGAGTATATTTATTCCCTAGTGCAGGGAGACTGACCCGTGGTTCATTTTCAGCGGCTCCTCCGGGAGTGAGCGCTACACAACCTATATCACCAACTTGCTGATTGATTTATGGTATCTGCAGATGGAATGGTAGCATGAATCAATGAACACAAATTTCACATTGATTCATGCTACTTTCCACGCCTTTAAAGAAGCTCCTATTGAGTGACCTTGGCTGTAAAAGGGGCGACCTGGCCAGTGAGGGTTCACAGTGCCTCAAGATGACTGGCAGAGGGTGCCTAGGTAAAACTGTTATTTTAAAACACAATTTGCATAGGCAAAAGACTTTTACCAAACTAGTATTCTGTCAAATAGCTTTACAAGTTACTTATAGGTTTCTTTTTTTAATTTCCAAAGCCTTTGCCTAAGAAACAGGTGCCCAGTCAACCTGGGAAAGTGGGCCCCTTCTCACCTATTGCCACTCAGAGAACCCGAGAAGGTGCCCCTTGCTTCGCAATAAACACCGAGGCAGATTTCAGAAAGTGTCCCCTTGCTTGCCGATAACTGCATAGGAATTTCCAAAGGAAGGTGTTCCTGCTTGCCAACAAGTGAGCAAGAACCCCAGGGAAGTGAAACTTGCTTGCAAATAAATGCCCCAGGTGCACCAGAAAAGTGGCCCAGTGACGCTAATAGGAGAGGAAAGTGGCCTCTGCCTGCCAATAGAAGCCCAGGCGGCACCTGGGAAAGTATCTCCTGCTATTCAATAGGCATACAGGCAGTGTGTCTTGCTCATCAATAGATTACTAGGCATTGTCAAATAAGTTGCCTTTGCTTGCTATACCATGCCCAAACACCCTGGGATAGGCCCCTTGCTCGTCAGTAGGGTCAATGGCACCGAAGGTGATGGACATTGCTTACCAAACCATGCCCAAGCACCCTGGGAAAGTGGCCCCTGCTAGTCAGTGAATCCCAAGCATGCCAGAAAAGTGGTGGCTGCTCACCAAACACACTCAGACACCCTGGTTAAATGGAGCTTGCTAGCCAATAAGCAATCTGGCGTGCACGGTAAGAGTCCCTGCCATCCAACAGGCCCCCAGGAATGTAGAAAGTGCTCCTTTCTTGCTAAAGGATTCACAGACACCCATAAAATGGGCTTCTGCACACCAAAACATGCCCAAGTATCCTGAGAAAGTAGCCCCTGCTAGCCAAAAGGACCACAGGTTGTACTCAGACTTATTGTCAACAACAATAGGCTGAAGGTCATTTACTGAGCTGCTGATGACATATGCTCACAGAATGCTCTGTTCCCATTTGTGTTTCCAGGTGCTGTAACTGTCTCCGGGATCCAACCATGGGTCCCCCCATCCACAATAGGATTCTCTTACCTTCTTTATGAAATTAGTCAATGAATCGCTGTTGCAATATTTCAAAAGCACAACAACGTTCAAAACGAAGATATTATCAAGGTTTACAATATTCCACGTTCCTTGATTTTCCTGTTTCAACCCAAGTAGAATCAGTAGCCTGAAGGCATTAAGACACTTTTGTTGACTCATCTCATTTATCAGTGGTCACCACCACCAAGATCCTGTTAATAATTCCATGCCATGAGGGGAACAACAGACAAAAGACAATACTGTCACACCCCTGTTTATGTTTCACAGTAAACAAGTAAATCCGCACATAATGTCTTTCTTGCCCGTGTTATTATTTATTGCTTTATTAGAAGTAAAAGTTCTGGTTAAGTATCTTTGCAAAGCATACAGAAAAGACACAAAAAAGTGGTGTATGTGTATATTAGAGTATATACAAATAAAAATAAAATAAAAGCAGTACCGTAGATACTAGAGTATAGCGCGACCCGAATATCATGCGATGGATAGAGATTTATTATGGAAATGAGAGAATACTCAAGACTCGAATATAATGCGAGGAGCAAAATTATACTGTACCGGTAAACAATTAGAATCCTTCCAGGTTCTCTTAACACAGTCAGGCTCCCCCTCAGGCCAGGGTGCTCTGCTCTAGAAAGATTGCAGTTGTTACTAAGTATGAAACCGCTGGCCATCTGTCTTCTTTACTAGTGATTAGATGGCCAGCGGAGGCGAGCGAGGTGAATGATTGGCTTAAACCGAGCTTTCCCTCTGGCCATGATGGATCCCACCTCTTACGAATCTAGGAGTTCCTGAAGTGTTTGCAAGCTTCAGGGATCCCGTATTCACTTCAGCGAGACTACCGGAACTTCCGGGAGACTTGGGATCCAGAGCAAGGCAAGTTTTTTTTACACGCGATGCAGATGTCTCGATTATAACGCGACCCCTCCAATTTTGAAGAAATTTTTTGTCACCAAAATCTAGCGGTATACTCGAGTATCTACAGTAATCAAAAGTTACGGTCAAACATATTTAATGGTTTTGTTATGTTTAGTATCTGCTAAATGTGTATAGATTTTGGAATGTCTCCTACTATATTTAGCCCTATTAAGGGGAACTGTGTCACTGCTTTTAATCTTATTATTTAATAACTAGTATTTTTGGAGATGCTGGAAGTTGGAGAGATGTAAATATTACATCACAGAAACGCAGCATGCTCGCTGAGAGAATGGGCAGACTAGTTACTACCCGTTAAAGGGCCCTATTACATTCTTCACGCAAAAACGCACGCGCAACGCGTGAATTTTTGTGCGAAGCGTTAAACGTTAACGCGCGGAAATCAACGCTGAAATTACAATCCTTGCGCATTTTTTCATCCGTCGAGCAATAACGTGCGTTAAATGGACACGCACAAACGCGCACGCAGCAACGTTGCGCGCAAAAATCAGTGCGGGGACAGTTTTTTTTCACCCGATTCAGCCAATCAGAATTAAGAACCACAATTGACTCACGTTAAGTTTTTGCGCCTGTCAAAGTCAATCTGCACATATATGCTGCATCAATAAAAAATGCACGCACAACTTCTCAATTTTATTGGTTTGGTATGTGTAGAATGTGTAACTATACTTTGCTGCATTATTTTTTTGGGCTGGTGTATTTGGTTTTGGCCAGGTTGATAGAATTTGCCATTAACACCAGCTTTCAGGAGATGCTAAAATTAGGGAACGTCTATGCGTTCATTCCTGCGCATAGATTGTAATACCATCCGCGTACCAGCGCACAAACGCATTTGCGCTCAGAATGTCAAGTATAGGACGCGCGACGTACAGTAAGCTCGCGCAGGTTCACCCGCGGTAGACGTATACGCGCCTTTGTTGCACTGCAAACGTATGCGCGAAGAATGTAATAGGGCCCAAAATGTGTGCAGAAATTAGCCAGTTCCTAGTCGGGTCAGATTCTCCATAATTGTGTTAATTTTTCAGGGATCGACTGCTACTACTAGAAGGTAAATAGGAGTAGGAAAGGTAAAAAGTTCCAAATGCTCTGGTTACAAGTACCCCACGATAATACCTAGTAACTGCTTTGAACTCATATGTCTGATGTAAATGTTAAACTAAAAAACAAAATGCATCCCAATATGCAGCTTATAAAAAGTGGTTTTATGAGATGAGTTTTATGAGAACTGTATGGTGCTCTTTTGTTGCATTTGCTCCCAGGCTGTACATTCTGTTCAGTGTGCACCCTATATAGCTTTATTTTTGGATATAGTGGCCTGTTGTAATGCTGTCTGAAGGCACCTAACCTCTACTACAGCAGGGGTGTTTAGTCTTGTCCCTCCAGATTTCTCAGGACTACATCTCTAATGACACTCAGCCACTCGTTAGGTCAACAGCCTTGGGGGAAATGTAGTTCCAAAACATCTGGAAGGCCAAGGCTGAGCACCACTTGACAACAGTAAGGCCGAGGTCAGATGAGCGCACTATGTGCGCCCGTACTGACGTGCCTCCCGTCATCCGATGCAGCATTGTGACGCTGCGACGGGGCCGGTCACACGCTGTAGCGTGCGCACAAATTGCACACGCTACAAGCGTCTGTGCAAAAAGCCTCCCCGTCAAAATGCTAGACGCACGTTGACGGAGCTGCAAAGTGCAATCCTCAATAGGATGGAGCGCAATCCTTCCACTCTTAAAAATGCTCGTCTGACCCCGGCCTAACTCGATACCACGTAAGTGAGTTTTTCATAGACTACTTACAGCCAAACTAATGCTTCCTCTCTATAGGAAGAAATCTGCTATCTTTGGGTGGCACTTAAATAGTTTTTTTGAATATTTCATAAATCCCATATATTTTGGGGGTTGAAAACTTAAAACTGTGATGCTTAGAGATTTTGATTTCCTAAAATACTGCTATGCACATAGACTCTCAGGGTTATTCAAAGAGATTTGAAAAGTCACCGCACGTTCGGTGACTTTTCGTTCTCTTCAATTCGGTTCCTTTTGCCGATCCCATTTCGGTGACTCTGCGGTGTATTCAGCAAACACCACAGGGCCCCCGAATTGCAGGGAAAAGCTGCTGCAAACCTGACGAAAACTCACCGCAAAACCCAGCGAATGCACGCCGACAACCCTCAAAAACATCTGGATTAACCTGCCGAAAACCACAGAAAAACCCGAACAGGAGCCGATCGCAGCCTTCGACAGCGCAGAAGAGGCAGTGAATAAATTAGGAAAACAGTTTGTATGAATGTGTGAAAGTGAAACGCTATTTGCAAAGAAACTACTGAGCGAAAATGTCTGAAATTTACATATGAGGTCCAGGGAATGATAATAAAGAGGGCTGTTACAGAAAAAAGAAGAAAACTTTAAAAAATAAAATTTAAAAAAAAAAAAAAAAAATCGGACTTTTAAAAAAAATTATAATTCAGAAAAATGCTTAAAATATCCTAAAAAAAATCTATAAATAAAGAGACTCTTTACTGCAGAATTTTATAAAGAACGGTTTATTAGATATTGAATTAACACGGGAATATTTTTAACATTGAAGCCTATGGGATTCTCCTGAATAAATTTGCCGAATTAAACCACCGAATGGCAGGGCATTTCGGGAACCTCTTACTGCTGGTTTGTGTTCTCTGAATAGCCGAAGCAGTGCTTTTCATGGGGTTTTCACTGCCCTCGAACAGGCACGAACAGTCACCGTATGAGCAGGCAATTCGCTAGGATTTGGCGAATTGCCTGCTCTCTGGATAGCTGAATGGCCAAGAAAGGTAACCGAACGCTTTCTCAAGCAATTCGGAGCTCTTTGAATAACCCTGTATCTGTAAATGTGATTTAGTTACAAGTCTGCATCCTTGCTCTGAGACCGTGATAAAGCGTGGAGAGAAAATCATTCCTTTTCAACATTTCCCTATTATCTTTTTCTTCTTTCTTCATACTTCTGTCAGCAGTTAAACTATTTGACGTATCTCTCTCAGAATTTCAGCAGGCATCTTATCTGCTTAGAGAAACCTTCATATCAGATTATACCTATGATATTGTTCTGCCATCTAAACGTTTCCTGATTTTGTTGACTTATAACGATATACACTATAGTATTTGTATTCTGGTTGTTTTGTTGCTTTGGGGATAGTACATTTATTAATATAATTGAGGATATCACATATGAACACACACACCATTCTTTTTTTTTTTTTGCATCTGTATAACCTTATGTTACATGTTATCTTTAATACTATTGTGTCTACAGTGTCTTCAATTAGTAAAAGTAAAACGTTTCACAGTTTAAATATTTTGCCAAAAATACAAACAGTACAGACATAATGATGTAACCAACACCAATAAATAACTGAGATAATTTACAAAAGTAAAGCAGTAGCAAACTGAGTTAAACGTATAACAAATCCAAGTTTTAGGCTAGGGTCAAACGAACGCATTTTTCGTGTCGTCCGTAAAAAAGTGCGTCCGAACTTATTGACGTATTTTTTCACGGAATGCGCGAAAACGGTCATACGATGCGCATTTTTGTCCGTGATTTTGTACGAATCATCAATAAAACCCTTTTTGCGTCTGGACGTTATGTTGGCTGGACATTAGCAGCGTCTGACGTCTCCCAATCACGCAAACACGCCGCTAGCGGACGCAGCGCACTCTGTACGTCAGTACTAGCGGTTCGGCATTCTCGAAAAAATGCGTTCGTTTGCCGCTTGCGCTGCGCGGTCGCACTTTCGTGCGGCCGTACTTCGTATATTGGCCGTCATTTGTTGATACTGCGGCCATGATTTAGTGCGGCTAAACGCACGTTAAAAATGTGTTAGTCTGACCCCAGCCGTAGATATATGCATACATCCATCACAAGCTTGGTGGGTGTCAATTCATTGAAATTAAACTTAGTATGACCGATTCATTTCTTTTCAGAAACTGATTAATTAATTTCCTGTTTTCTTTACTAAGTTTGTAGACATGAGATACTGGAATCTCGAAACCCCAGATGAGAACCAAATAGCTGTCATCTTCAATCCTGGCAGCAATAGTGTTGTTGCGGATATCCAGGAACTACCCCCAACTGTCCATAGCCTGTACTGGACGGCACCAAGTCCCTACTTGTGGGAAAAGGTATAAGAAAAACAAATTATACATTTTCCTGTTCAAGATTAACAATTTTTTTAAAAATAATATAATAACAATATAATAATACCAATATATTACAATCAAAAGAAAATGTATGTAATGAATATATAATATAGAAGTGCAGAAAAATTGATAAGTGAATACAATTGTTCGTATTTTTAGCAACATTTGTTGTATCCATGACTTGCTTTTCATTTGTGTATGCAAGGGTTTCATTATTGTTTCTGTTGGGAAACATGATGAATTGGAACATTCTGAAATTGAAGAAACTGCTGTTTTTATCTGGAGATACCATTTCCTCTTTTAGGGAGGGGCTTGCAAGGTTTGGTCTGGGGGCAAATACAAACAAGTAGCCAATTTGTGATCAAGCCAAGCCAAACCAATCCAATCCAAGATTTTTATAATTTTATATAACAGAGAGACACTCTAGCCACCATGATGTCTTATGCTAGTGATCTTGGTGACACGAGCCCCTATTCCCACTTCCCGTCACTGACTTCTCCTGGCCATTGCGACAGCACCTCAAAGTGAAGGTGTCATGTCTGCCCTGTAGACGGGCAATTAGTGGCACCGGATCAAAACTGGATTGCATAATAAAATTATCCTAAACAATAGCGTAGTAATGTGCTAGTAAACCTGTGAAACCTGACAAAAGCAATATGAACCTATTTCCACCTACCTATGGTAATGTGTCAGCAATAAAAGTAAAAATGTGTACATTAACTTTAACTGCTATTTTCTGGTTAAAATAGATTTCTTCATATGGCGGTTACTTGACATACCAGGTGAAGTCCTTCGGTTTGCCAAATGAAGGCATGGTTCTTTTAGACAAACGTCCGGATGTGATTTTAATGGTAAGTGAATTTCTATATAAGCCTGATTAAAAATACTTCTGCTTTTTAATTTATCTGGATATAGAATCGTCTTGAATTTTGGTCAAGAAAGTCCTGAAAAAATTTTGGGCTCTATCACCTCCTTCAAGCTAACACTAGCGTCAGCGTTAGCGCTAGCTTAAAGGAGGTCATAGTGCTGCACCCACATCACCTTCGAATAACTAACTGGTTAAAAAACCCATTAGCGCTCACTAATTAGCGATTTGTAGTGCGAGTTTACTGTACTTTGCGCTCCCCATGTTAGGTATAGGGAGCGCAAAGTGCAAGCACAGATTAACTAGTGTTAGGATCACTTGGTCTTAACGAAAAAGTTAACACCAGCTCAGAGGTGTAGGTAACTGATTGCGCTGCTGCAGAATCCGTTACCTGCAGCTCAAAACCCCCAACAAAATACTCACCTCTTCTCCCGCAGCGAGAACGGCAGCCCGATCCGCTGCTTCTGGCCGCCGAGAGCAGAGGGAGACTGGGGATGAAAGCCCCTTGTCTCCCTCCGCGAAAACTCCGTCAGCCAGCAGGATCTCGCGAGAAGATCCTGCCGTCATGTGGCCCGGCAGCATGATCCTCCATGAGTCCATAGGACTCCATGGAGGGGATGCTGGGGACAGAGCTTTAGCGCTGCCCCAGCATCTGCGAGCTTAACGATCGCTAAGGGACAGGCTGCTTGACTCGGCGCCTGCCCTACAATCTGCTGGGGAAACCGGGATGCTAAGGGGAAGTTAGCAAATGCAAATTTTTCCCCTTAGCGTCCTGGTTTTAGCTCAGGGCAGCTGATAGTGCCCGTTATATTTTAGCTGTAGCTTAATACTTGCAGCACATACTGTATATAGCTGTATTTGTGTAGGTCTGCGGGTAACTGTCTTGTATAGAGGAACTTAAAGCAAAAGATGGAGCATTTTTGTCTTCCTAGAATAAAATGCCCCAATACCTATCCACCTGAATGTCTTTATTGATCAATTCCTTCTCTGACCACTCATTAACTTTTTTATAGTTTATTTTAAAATAATTCAATGTAAGAGTGGGATTTCTGTTACATTTTTGCACTACTAGGTTGATGGAGCTATTCTCAGTCGGAGTTTAGCACCAATACATATTTATTGTTGACACCCTTTGGGGGAATTTCACACATACACTTCAATGCCTCCTGAATGTCTGTTTGCAGTACATCTGTACTTCAGCTACTGTACACAATTGATTCTATAAACAATATTTCACCGGTTAGCTTTGTATTTAAGATTATGTATTACAAGAGAAAAAAATAGAACCCAAGCTAGTTAAAGAATTGTAATCTTGGCAAAAACTTCAAGGAGATATTTCTTCTTCCAAAAACGCTGCAATATTCCCCTAAATATTTCTTAAAATCACTAAATATTAATCTTCATTTAATTGTTTGGTTTATGTTTTTACAGGGTAGACAAATGACTGTTGTCTACATGGATACAAGCAACCCTTTACCTGACAGACAATACTATGGACGTGTCCAGTTGGTGGAGGTAAGACCATATACATATGTATAATTATTATTATTATTTTTATTATTATTATTATTATTTTATAAAGCGCCAGCATATTCCGCAGCGCTGTACAATAAGCACAGTACAGACAGGGTTACAATACATTGAACAACATTTGATAAACAGTACAGGAGGAGATGAGGGCCCTATTCCCGTAGGAACTCACAATCTAGGAGGGTTGGGGTTGGAAACAGGAGGAGAGGACTGTAAGGTGAGAGTGATTGATGGTTGCGTCAGTGAGTTGGGTGGTAGGCTTCCCTAAATAGGAATGTTTTCAGGGAGCGTTTGAAGGAAGAGAAGTTAGGGGAAAGTCTGACAGCACGAGGGAGAGCGTTCCAGAGAGTGGGGGCTGCGCGTGAGAAACAGTACAGTTGTGTTCAAAATTATTCAACCCCCACTGAAATTGAGTGTTTTGGCCAGTTTGACATTGATTTTGATCATTCAGTCATCTTGCTTACAATTAAATCAAAGAGGCACGTGTAGGTCAGACAAATATAACATAACATTTATAATGAAATAACCACAAATGTCTTTTCTGTGCTCACATCATTATCAGTTTTATTCAACCCCCAAGTGACATTCAATCTTAGTACTTAGTACAACATCTTTTTACAGTTATAACAACTTTTAAACGTGAAGCATAGCTTGACACAAGTGTCTTGCAGCGATCTACGGGTATCTTCGCCCATTCGTCATGGGCAAAAGCCTCCAGTTCAGTCACATTCTTAGGCTTGCGCACTGCAACTGCTTTCTTTAAGTCCCACCAGAGGGTCTCAATCGGATTTAAGTCAGGTGACAGCGATGGCCACTCCAAAATGTTCCAGCCTTTAATCTGCAACCATGCTCTAGTGGACTTGGAGGTATGCTTGGGATCATTGTCCTGTTGAAAGGTCCAGCGTCTCCCAAGCCTCAGGTTTGTGACGGACTGCATCACATTGTCATCCAATATCTCCTGGTACTGAAGAGAATTCATGGTACCTTGCACACGCTGAAGCTTCCCTGTACCTGCAGAAGCAAAAGCCCCAAAGCATGATTGACCCCCGCCATGCTTCACAGTAGGCAAGGTGTTCTTTTCTTCATAGGCCTTGTTCTTCCTCCTCCAAACATAGCGTTGATACATGGGCCCAAACAGTTCTAATTTTGTTTCATCAGTCCACAGAACACTATCCCAAAACTTCTGTGGTTTGTCCACATGACTTTTGGCATACTGCAGTCGACTCTTCTTATTCTTTGGAAACAGCAAGGGGGTGCGCCTGGGAGTTCTGGCATGGAGGCCTTCATTACGCAGTGTGCGCCGTATTGTCTGAGCTGAAACTTCAGTACCCACATCTGACAAATCTTTTCTCAGTTCCTCAGCAGTCACACGGGGACTTTTCTCCACTCTACGCTTCAGGTAGCGCACAGCAGTCGAAGTCAGCATCTTCTTTCTGCCACGACCAGGTAGCGTTTCAACAGTGCCCTTTGCCTTGAATTTGCGAATGATGCTTCCTATGGTCTCTCTTGGTATGTTTAACATCTTTGCAATCTTCTTATAGCCATTGCCCTTCCTGTGAAGAGTAATCACCTCTTCTCTTGTCTTCCTGGACCATTCTCTTGACTTCACCATGTTTGTAACCACACCAGTAAATGTCTAGAAGGAGCTGAGTATCACAGTCATTTTAAAGCTGCCTAATTGGTGCTTATTATGCTTTATTGCTGCTCCGTGACATCCACAGGTGTTTTCAATACCTGATTGAAAACACTTGAATGAACCTCTGTTCTTCAGAGTGGTAGTCTTTAAGGGGTTGAATAATTGTGTCAATGAAGAATTCACAAAAGAAACATTTACTACTGTATTACAAAACCAATTGATGTCATTTTAGTTGCATATGGTTCTTTAAAAAGTCCTTGTAGGATTTCATTCTGAATACAATTACAAATGTACACTAAATTCCCTAAAACCCTTTACAGCATTGGGGGTTGAATAATTTTGAACACAACTGTATATCTCAAGAGTTATGATTAAGTCTTGTCTTGGTGACACACATTACTTAGCACAGGCAGCGTTCATTTGGTTCTGGGCATCTCACAACTGTGTACAGAGAACATGTGATCATCTACTGTAACATGATAAATAGAGCTTTAACATACAACTTTGCAAGTTTAAATAAGGGTGAGAAATATATGCAGACGCCAAAGCTAAGGTACATCCACCTTGGCTGCTACTTTCAGTAGGTTTTGTGTCCTTTTTAGCAATCCAATACAGCTTTACCTACTCACCAAGAGCCAAAGTAATATCCAAGTAAACAAAGTGAAGACCACATAAAAGTAGACTGTATAAGAGCTTGGAACAGTTTGGAAGCCTTCCTTATAGTTGGTCATGTGAAAGAGGTTTTAGCTCACTGCAAAACAAATCAATACCATGCTCACATTAGCATGAAAACACTAAATAGTCGAACTGAAATTTTAGGCTTTCTTCACAGCATGAGTGACCCTGCAACCACCCAAACCAATTTGGCCTTTATTTGGCTTCTTCAGGAGGTCTAGCCAATATCCTTCCAGGCGGAATGAGCATGGAGTTCCATGTCTGGATTACCATCCTACCTATGGAGTGTCAGAGTACTATACAAATAACCTGTAGCTTTCACTTCAGTGGGTCACTGTTCAGATCTCATAGTGGTTTTAGCTCACTTGGGCAATGAAAGATGAAGGCTAAGAAATACCAAAGTCAGCTTGAATCTACACCAATGGTAAGGCCAGAGTTGAAATGGCAGGCAAGTCACATCATCATGAGTGATGCAACAAGCACAAATGATCATTTTTGACTAAGTAATATGCAAATTATACATATTTACCAAAAGAAGTACCATACTGCCTTCCAGGCTGTCAAAATAAAGGATAAAATATGTAGGTGTACAAAATTAGAATTTGGCTTTGTTGGATTCCTTTTACTAATTCTGCAGACAGCACTGCCAACTTCAAAAAAGGCTATATGAGTGCCAGTTATTCAATAATCCCTTCAAAGGATGTGTTGGTACAATTCATAAGGTGTTTAACAATAGTACTATTTTCTTTGCTAACAACTACAAATTCCTTTGCAAGGGGTGGCTGGTTTGAGAAGGGCAGTGGATTTATGAGCAATCCAAAGGAAAAAAAGGGTAAACAAAGGTTCGATGAGAGGGTGAATTGGTTCTTGGCAAATGGTATTTCTATTAAAAGCATTATGAAAAAAGTTTGTTATTGTAGTCATTTTATTGATATTATTTATTTATTCATTTATAAAGGATTTTACCAGGAAGGATACATTGAGATTTCTCTCGTTTTCAAGTATGTCCTGGGTTCGAGAACATTGAGTGGTTACAGAAATACAAAATAGTAAAATGCAAGATATTAACACAAGACCAAATATACAGATTAACAGAAAAATAAATATGTAGGAAATAAAGTCATTATGTTACATGTTTACAGGTGCATTTCGTATTGAGGTATGTTAATAGGGAAGTCTTAATGGACTTTAGACTGGGGAAGATTTGATGGTGTCTGGGAGGTTATTCCAGATTTGCGGTGCTCTGTAGGAAAATGAGGATCGAGCCACTTTCTTTTTGTATTGCGGTATTGCAAGTAATGTGCTGGTCTTGGATCTGAGGTTATAGGATGAGGGAACTGCCGGGGGAAGCAACATATTCAGGTAGGGTGGTAGCTTCCCAGAAAAGCTCTTAAACACCAGGTTGGAAAGGTGAAGGGTGCGTCTAGAGTACAGTGATGGCCAGTTTAGTTCTTTTAACATGTCACAATGGTGTGTCATGTAGTTACATTGTAGCACAAAGCGACAGAATGAGTTATACAATGTAGTAAGTTTCTGGAGGTGTGTTTGCGGGGCGGCTGCATACACTACATCTCCGTATTCAATGGCTGGGATAAGCATTTGTTGTACAATCTGCTTTCTTACCGCGGGGCTCAGGTAGGATTTGTTTCTGTACAGGGCACCTAGTTTGGGGTAGAGTTTAGATGAGAGTTTTTCGATGTGGGGGCCAAAAGATAGATTTGGGTCTAACCACATACCTAGATATTTGAGAGAAGTGACTGTGCTCAGCGTGCCATTTGATTTTGTCCCAACACATAGATGGGGTGTTTGCAATTTGTGTTGTTTAGGTGCGGTTCCAAAGAGCATTGTAATAGTTTTGTCAGTATTCAGAAAAAGTTTGTTATCTGCGATCCACTTTTCTACCCCTGTGAATTGTTCTTGCAGCACTGCCTTCAGCTGTGGGAGATTTGGTTTGCTGGTATAGATTACAGTGTCGTCTGCGTACATGTGTACTGTACAGTTGAAGCTTTGCAGACGTTGGGCAGATCGTTTATGAATATTGTGAATAGCAGGGGGCCAAGTATCGAGCCTTGGGGTACACCGCACGTGACTGGGAGGGGAGGGGAAGGGAAGTGCTGTCAGAAATGGATATGTTAAATAAAAGATTTCCTTTAGGATTAAATATGTTCTTTAGAAGAACGATTTATCCAATTTTCAGCCATTTCACCTTTAGGAACACATGAACAGAATCTGAAAAATATTTTCTTTATCGATTTTATGAACATGGATACACACACTGATATAAGATTTTTATACAATGAATAGGGGACTGAGGTGAAATAACTGTTAATGCGGCAAATATATTGTATAATATGAAATAAATGATAACACATATACTTTAGATCAGAATAGGCAATTTGGACAAATAGTTGAGTTGGATAAAACTTCAACTAAACTTCTCCAGCTTACAACAAAATTGGAACATATATATTCCTCCTGGAAAACTATGGAACTACCAGGGGTTATCACTCAGCCCATTCCCTTTAGTACAGCTGGAACAGAAATCCACAGAACAGCCAGAAGAGTCACGGTTGAAAATAACAATGGAGCAGTAGCCCTGATTATCTTCTGTATTCTCTGGTGCACCCACCTTCCAAATATACTTATGACCTGCAGATGTGGTCTTGGAGGTTGTCGTGTATTTGGTGGATTTGTTGCAGATTTAAGTCTTGCTTGCAAGTCAGTTTTCATTATCAAGCCCTCCAAGAAAGTCTTTGGACAAGAAACCCTAGCAGACCCTATGTGAAATGAGACTGGATTCATCTTGGATGGAGTTAATGTGCCGACCTACTCAGTTAGTCGAGACTTGTGGAAACAATTGCTGAAGAAAAACCTGAGCTCGGAAATTAAGGGGGCTATTCAGAGAGATCCGAAATGTGGCCGAAATGTAATCGGACACTGAATTTCAGCGAACGGGGACATTTCAGGGCCATTCGGCTATTCAGAGAGCAGGCAATTGGCAAAATTCTGGTAAATTGCCTGTACGTACGTTGCTTGTTGGAGGGCAGTGAAATCCCCATAGAGAAGCAATGCTTCCTCTATGCAGAGAACACCAAACAGAGGAATGTCAGTGAAGTGCCCTGCTGTTCGGTGGTTTAATTCGGCAGGTTTATTCAGATGAATCCCATAGGCTTCAATGCTAAAAATATTCCAGTTTTAATTCAATATCTAATAAACCATTTATCATTTTATTCTGCAGTAAAGTATCCTTATTTTTCAGTTTTTTTTTTTTAAATCGTTTTTCTTTTTTCTGTAGCAGCCCTTTTTTTTTATCATTCATACCATCTTATTGTTATGTGGACTCTGCATGGATTGCATGTGTGTGCCCAGATTGCAGTGAGCGGTAATGAATTATGCAGGTTGTGGGGTCAAACAAGATATTTATTACTAATAAACATAAAACAGCAGAAATAAATGAATAGGTTCGCTGAGAAGGAAGAGGGTGGCAATAAGCAGAACGAAAAGAAAAAAGGTTTAAACAGGATGAAAAACTAGGAGACACAGGTGGAAACTGAAAATACGTACAACTAAATAGGGTGGCAGATACTGAACAGAAAACAGAATATAAACTGAACAGATAAATGATAAAGTCCAGGGCAAGGTATCCAGATATAGGATAAGGCAATCTCGTGGTCGGGGTTTCAAGCAGAAGTCGAGGAATATAGATAACAGAATAATCAAAAGTCCATAGCCAGGGGTCGTACACGTTAAATCCAATAAGGGGGAACTCGTAGCAAATGATTGGTGGTTACCGGTATAGCAGAGGTAGGAAAAGTTCACAGGAGGGTTCCAGATGGGTACTCGAGAGGGGAATCAGATGGGTGGTCCAGAGGGTATAACCGGTATCAAATCCAGAGGGTATTCAGAAGATAAGTCCAGCACAAGGGGTTTCCAAAAGCAGGTCAGCTAGGTACAAAGTCCAGACTTCAATGAGGAAGTCCAGATCAAAGGGAGAGACCTCCTTTTATACAGGGTGGATCAGGCTGGATAAGATGCAGGTGATAGGTTCTGAATGCTATTCAAATCAGACTAAGTCCAGAACTGAGCATGGAGAAAAAACAAAATCCTGGAATCTGCATAGGTCATGCAGAACATGCAAAAAAGGTCAACAAAAGGGGTCGTCAGAGGGTCTGGGGGTTCGGACCGTGACACTTATGTGTAAATTCCAAAAATTTTCGTTCAAACTTTCAAGCAAACTGTTTGTTTTTTTTTACCTCGTTCGTCTGCATGTCGGCTTTTTCTGGCGGCTGCTCTGTGCTATGATCGACGGCTATTTGGATTTTTCCGGCGTGTTCGGCTTGGTTTTTGTGGCGGTTTCTGCTGGTTTTCGACGAGTGTTCGGTGAGTGTTCTGCGGATTTGCGGTGAGTATTCCCTTCACTACGGGGGGCCCTGCGGTGCTTACTGAATACACCGCAGGGTCGGCGAACTAGGAATCGCCAAATTGCCCCGAGGTGCAGGGAACGAAAAGTCACCGAACGTGCGGTGACTTTTCGGATCTCTCTGAATAACCCTGTAAGTGTCCATCTGCCCTGCCTTCATTCTATTTTATGCATTTTACCAAAAAACTACAATTTCATATGCAACTATAAGTAAATGTAACGATAGTGGCTCCATTAAGTAACTATTCTGCACTGAGGTGGTAGAGATGGTTATAAAAGCACGTTGAAACTCCTACGAGGAAAAGACCCTCTAAAACTCTCCAAGTCAAAGACTTTGAAGTTTATTCCTAGGTAGTAATTGTTAGTGATTTATTTAAACGGATTTATATATTGCTGTTCTTACTTGTACAGCTGCTTTCAGGAATGGAATTGACGTGATTTTTATCTTTTTGGAGACTGTCATATTCTGACAGATTTAATTTGTGCTGTCTCTTTGTAGGGAAATTTTAGGCATGCAAGCAGTAACAGTATGGTCTCTCGAGAAGAACTCCTGATGATCTTGTCCAGACTAGAAAGCCTGCGCATCCGAGCATTGTACTTCAGTGAGACTCAACGCCTAACCCTAGCTGAGGTGGGGTTAGAAGACAGCACGACGTCAGGAAGTGGGAAGGTTGCATACAATGTAGAGATCTGCTCCTGCCCACCGGAATATTCCGGTGACTCATGTCAGGTAAGATTTATCCAGTCTGGGACCTTATCTACAATAACTATGACTATTCCAAGACTACACTTTAACCACTAGTGAAGTTGGCACAGAATATGTTTTTTGTTTTGAATAGTTTTTTTTATCTTATTTCATACAGGTTTCCTTCTATAGATTTAAAAAGAACAAACTGAATCAACTATTATATTTTTCTGGAAAAATATTATAAATTATGCTTTTTTTTTAATTTAAAATTTTTATTTTGTAAAGAAGTCAGCATATAATCAAACATATGAAAGCAAGGGCCACGCGGGGCCATCCACAGCAGAAGTACCACGTGTGAGAAGTAATAAACATCCCCCTAAAGGGGGGGTCTCAGCATATAATAGAAATCAGGAGGGGGAGGGAGGGGGGTAGGGGATTGAGAAAAAATACACGTAAGCAGTAGTATGCCACACAAAAAAGGGGGGGGAGCCCTCATAGCGTCTCAAGGAAACAAACGTCCCCAGCCGGGGAGCAACGACGTTTAGGCAGCGAGAAGGTTCCAAGGTGTAATCTCAGCAGGGGGGGAGGGGAGAAACAAAAATCAAAAATAAACTGATGGGGGTTAAGGGACAGAGGGAGGGGGCGCACATCAAAATTAAATAAAACAGCAAAGTAAAGGGCTGCTGCGACAGGAAAGCTCTGCATGGGATCAGCAAGCCTCAAAAAAGTCTCAGAAAAAAAAAACTCTCAAAGCTTGACGATTGACTCAGCATAAAAACAAAAATACGAAAGCAATGGGGAGTCTCAGAGTAATAAAGTCATCGTTTGCAGGGGGGGATAAACGGAGAAAGCGGCAGAGAAGGAGAAAATTAGAAAGACATCAGGGAGAGGGGGATCACAAAATTATGGTACGGGCTTGGAACCAGGGTAGGTGAGATGATTTTCAGCCTGTGTCCATCCAGAGCACGGGGGCAACATCCCCCTCAGGCCGGACCACCTGGATTGGTATCCCCTCAGGCGTCTCGACATCTGCGGTGCCGCCTGACAAAGCGCAAACCAGTATCCCCGTAGCAGCTGGCCAGAAAGGCCCAGGCATAATGGCCTTTACAGCCGATAGCCCTCCAGGGATCTGCCGTGGCCCCCGTGCAGCTGAAGCCACGGCGGACCGCACAATGACCCCCACCTCTCTGCTAAGCTCTTCAGGCTGCCGCACCTCTTCTGCCTCGCTTCCCAGGGCACCGACCTCTGCCACGAGGATGACAGCCTCGTTCTGCAGATCCTCCGCAGCAGCACAGGGATGGAGGGCCTCGCCTGAAGCCTCCGAATCCCCACTTCTGTCAGCTTCCTCTTCAGTTGTAGCTGGTAAGGGGGAGATCTCCGGTGCCCCGAATCCATCCGCCCCCAAGGCCGACGACACTCTGCACTTTCGCAACGCCGCCATCATCTGGCGCCACACACCTTTGGTGAGTGGGGCCTCGTCGTCATCCTCCTCAGCCAGTATCAGCAGGCAAGCCTCCAGGCCTGAAAAAATGTCAGCGTGTGGATGTGATCCGTCTCCCCTTCTCCCCGCCATCCCATCCTCTCCCCTCCCAGGACCGTCAGTCGGATTGACTGGGAGATGTGGGCCCACCATCCCCCTGGTCCTCCTCAGGATCTCGGTCTAGGACGAGGCCACAGGTAGGCTATAAGTAGGCCGCAAGATGGCCGCCGCGCCGTGTTCCAGCCCCGAATCAGTAGCCGCCAGCAATGTCTCTGGTCCGGAGGGGGGACATAACGGGCTCCGGACACGTCAGTACCGGTGGCCAGCCACACCAGGACCCCTAAGGGTAAAATCTTGGAAAATTAAGTCAGCTGGGGGTCCCTAAGCAAGAAAGACACGCGGAGCTCCTTCAAAGCGTGTCCGCTCCCGCTCGCAGCCGGCCACGCCCCCAATTATGCTTTTTTTAAAGTCTAAACCATCTAAAAAAAAATTCAATCCATTATAGTTTTACATTTTTATTTTCCTTTTTCCATGTTCTCTGTTCTGTTTCTTATGTAGAATGATGTGGGAAAGGTTGGTTTTGCCCTCACTATCACTGTATGTGGTAATGTCCTGGAAGTGATACTGTGATATAACAGACACATGTCTCAATTTCGGAGTTAACTATAATAATAAAATAAAGTAAATTTTAGTGCAACATTTCCGATTGATTAGGTAAGATTAGTAAAGAAACTATGAGAAACGAAGGGGCTCTGGATATAATAAAATATCATCACCATGAAGAACTCACCACCAAAAATTCATTCCACGCCCATTTTTGAACTAAATTATGTCAATACTGTTAATAGTATTTATAAATGTAATGAATGTGGCTTGCCATACACTCTCAAAAAACATACAAATTACGTATATTTAATTTGAATATTATGTGTGCATTAGTTATTTGTAATAAAATAGTTAATGTAACGAATATGGCTTGCCACACACATCTCATAAAAATATACACATTGCATTTCTTTATTGGAATGTTATGTGTTCATGTTGTATTACCTGATTAAGCCAAGCAATGGGATCTCCATTTGTAAAAGTGTTGATGACTGGGCATATTTCAGGTGGTGCCAGGTCACCTGAGGTCACACTATACTGTAGGTAATATCCAAGCGCCACGAACACAGCTCGGTGGGAGACCCAATTCACCAACCTTCTCCACGAGGTCTCTATCAAATGGGTACGCCGCTAGCCATCTGAAACAACTGAACAAAAGAAAGGGATGGACCTCCAGTGGATAAGAAGTGCTAATCTGTTTATTAGGGTACAGCACCCCTAAGAAAAATCTGTGACGTTTCAACCCTAAGGTCTTAATCAAACACGATTAATACCTTAGAGTCGAAACGTCACTGATTTTTCTTAGGGGTGCTGTACCCTAATAAACCGATTAGCACTTCTTATCCACTGGAGGTCCATCCCTTTCTTTTGTTCAACTATACTTTAGGTGTCTGACAGGAACTGGATATGCAACTATGTTCAATACAACCACTGCCAGAGAGGCCTTTTAGCAGTATATCTCTTTCATGGCAGGAATAGTTGCACCAGGCTGATTTTAAGCAACTTTATGGTAGATAGCTCAACAATCTAGAGTGGAAACCCTCATTGACTGGAGACGCACCTCCTTTTGGAGTGTTGAATCAGCTGTCTGAAAGTCCCCATGAAGTGATCAGTCCACAAAGTGTCCCATTATGATAAAATCACATATTATGATTGTGAAAAGGTCATATGTCATGGAGTACCCCTTTATCTGAAGCAAAAACACTTAACATAAGATTTTATAAGCCAATATTTTTTTTAAATACAGTCTGCAGATGAAACTAATGAGTGATTTTGGAATCCTTTGTTATTCTCTGTCTGCCTTGATATGAGTGTTTCCTGTACAAAGTATAAGAAGTGTGAATGTACAGTATCCTACCGTAACATCTGAGCTGCAGCAGGGACTCATGGCTTCGGTGGAATAGCAAATGAGCCGTTAGCATCGTGTGGCTGCTTTCCGAAATAAGCTCTCGATGCCTCACTTTAACATCTGATTTCTAGGTTTGTTTACATTATATATTAAAACTTTAAGATGAGTTTCTCTAGGCTGTTGACGGGTATGTGGGTCATTTTGCTTTTGCTCCGTTCAGAAATAACTTGAGTTCTTTCATGGGTCACCTTGTTTAAATTAAAAAATAACTTTAGTGGATTATCTCTTTGATTCTTTGCCCGGGCTGCCCCCATTTCTGTGAAATTTGCTCTGACCTTATTAAATAGCACCTAAAGCACATGAAAAAAATATGTCTCTTAAAAATCAGGAGAAAACCTGTGTTTGGTAAATGATGATACAATGGTTTTATTTTTTGTATGGAATTTCCATTTTACTTTTGACTAATTATTAAGCAGATACAAAATTCCTTCAATTTGTGTTTACATATAACAGTCTTGGGATAATTAACACAAAATTCTTTCAAAATTGTTCATAAAGATCACTCAAGTAGCACTTTAATCCAGTTTATTGTGGGGGTTTTTTCCCCCCTGGACTCTAAAGCTCTAGAAGATTGGTTTAAATAAACCCAAATGTCCACAAAAATATTTGAATTTTGATGTGACAGTACTTGAAAATTAAAGTACACATCTGACCTTGCATTAGTTAATGATGCAATTACCAAACCCTAATACCGTAAATTCAAAATATCCAAGTTTCAAACACGTAGGGGCTTGCATGAAAAAAAAATGTCCTAAACCTTGTTCCTGTGTATCCAAGCTATGCTGAAAATATGTAGCCCAGAGGAAGCTGTTGCACCTCTGACAGATCCATCACACATAGCTCATATTTGTCTGCAGCATTACTCAGGCTATGATTTACGGTAGCAATGGTCTAGCAACGTCTGACTCTCACAGGGTGGAGGCAATGTGTTATCTGACACACCTTGGATACACTACCTTTTGCTGAGCCGTCTGTAAGCCCTCAGGGCCACATATATTTATTACACAATATGACTCACACGATCGGTTAGGAAGGTGGAGTGTAGCGCAGAACCGTGTAGGATTTGGGCTTGACAGACTTGGGAGTATAAGAGGGACCGGCTGCAAGGTGGACGACAGTTTTGTGAGCTGCAAGGGACTGCTCAGGGAATGGGTGCGAGATGACTGATTGACACTTGCCCGAGACGTGCATTAAAGAAGGAAGGAAAGTCTACTAAGGGCTGCACTTGGGATCGGGAATTAAAGAAAGGAGATTTATATTCACCAAAGAAAGGAAAGGAAAATGCTACGCCTCTTATATCTCTCATTGATCCTGGGGCTATGCAGTGCTCTTGGTACTCAACAGAGGTTACAGTATCTGCAGGCACCCAAGAAAGTCGACCAGCAGCTAAATATACTTGATGGACAACTAAATAAGGTGAGAGAACAATTTTTTATTTATATATATATATATATATATGTATCACACATATATTTTTCAGATGAGTGTAATGCTGATTCTGTTTGACGTCTACATTCCGCACCACTCTTTTTTTGTATTTGTAGGCAATATATACAGTATTGATCATCAGAGCATTCCACGACTTGTTCTGCCTTTTCTTCCTGTACAGGAATGGTTAATATTAAACTTTTAGATGGAATCCTGGAGGTTATAGTTCACAGATACTCCACCTGGCAAAAGAAAAGGCGTAATAATAATAAAACAGGAATCCTTTTACCCTGTCAGCAAACTACAAAGAAACATGTAACTTCACCCATGTCACTTTGCTAAATGGTTTTTCTTTTATGAAGCTAAACCTAGCCAATGTTTGCTTATAACGTCAAATATTTTACCTATATGCTATTGTTAAATAGATATGATCCCTTTTCATTCCTTGGACTGCTGGACACCTGGCATTTGTGTGGGCATGATAAATGCTCGTTTTCACGATGAAATTCAGTTATTCCTATTTTGTAATGTTTAAAAGAGTTATTTTATAGAAAAACTTTAATATTTTTTCTCCAGTATGTTGCATATTGTCGAGCGTTTCAGACTGGGTTGTTTTCCTTCATTTGGATCAACAGCAGTAGGTGATGTGTGAACGGCTGAACCTGATGGATGCATGTCTTTTTTCAGCCTATGTAACTATGATAGCATCATGCTGTGACTGTGAAGTTTTATGTATAGCATGCCCTTATAGGAGGCTGTAGGGTCCCTGGTGGCTGTCTTATAGGACGTGGCCAGCCAGGCCTCAGAGTGCGCCTTGGGCCCTAGGAAGACGCTTTATCTGCCTTATGGGTAATCTGGCAGTGGTACAGGTTTAAATTTACGAAGAGTCCAAAAGTGGAACAATCAGTTAGAACGTCCAGTTATGGTTATACAAAATGTATGGTTGTAGAACTAGGGTATTTTATTTCGCATGTGCATACAACCCGATGATGTAAAGCATTTTCATTCTATCAGCATATTTTTGAAGTTCATATGGTTTTTGGGCTTAAACCTTTTATAGGCTGGTTGCTTGGTGAGAAAATATTGTAACAAAAACAATAATACCATGTCAAATGAAAGCATCGATTAGAACAATAAATGCCCTTCCTGTCGAATTAAAATGCAAAATATCTGCAAACTACCGGTATGTAAAACAAAGCAAACAAATAATTATCCAGTACAATTAAACAAAGAAATTGCGAACCACGATTCTTAAATAGAGCCCTTTGGGGTACTTGAATTTTCTGTAAACAGCACATTTTGTTGTGTAATGATTTTCAAACTTTAGTCAACAACAATAGAAGAAAGATTATTCCCAATGATTGGAACGTCCTCCCTATTGAGTAAACCTCAGAGATCTGCACCACCAGTGTCCAAAGATTCACACGAATACGTGACTGCTGTGCTTTGAAACCTCTTACTGCACAGAATTCATACACATGCTACATCGCTGAACAGTGTGAAAATGAAGCTTCGCATTTCAAATACATGATGCTATAGATTTATTGGGACATTTGATATAGTACAATAATATGTTTTTCTTTTATGGTTGTTGCAATCCCTTGTCCCTATCTTCAGACTCATAGGGCCATGATCTAGTGGAGCTGGTGTAAGAAAGACTTATGATTCAAAATAAACTTTGCAGTCCTGTAACACCAATTTGTGACTGTTCCAAAAATACCTAAAGCAGTACAATGGCCCCTATACAAAGTGTATACATGTAGAATGTGTGTATGTATAGTAACCAGCTGTACAAGACAAGTCCCTACAGATGTTGCAGCTCAAGTTGCAATAGGAGAGGTGCCGTAGACCTTTCTGTGTTAAAGGGGTGTTGTAACTGAAGTTACCCTCATAAATGATAACCGCTCCAACAGTAAGAAGCTTATAATGTAATGTCTTATAATTGTAGAAAATTGCAGGAATCGCTGCCAGTGCAAGATCCCGCAGGTTTGCAAACCTTGGGCCCTATTCTAATGTTGATGCAAAAAGGGAGATGGTAAGTAAAAACATCTGCGCCTGGTAGAGTTTTCTTACCGCCTCCCTTTTTGCATACCTATTCCAAGGTAGGCACTTAATTAGTGCCTAGCCACGGAAGGAAGTAAAGTATCAGCTCCTGGAGTCCACAGGACATTACGCGTCCCAGCCCGCAAGCTCTCCGCGAGCCTGTTCTCGTGAGATTGCAGAGGCTTCGTGGAGGGAGAAGAGAAAGTATTTGTTCCCAGTCTCAATCTGCTCCCTGTGAGAGGAAGTGGTGGATCTCACTGTCCTCTCCACTGTGGGATGAGAGGTGAGTATAAAATATTTTGGTGTTAGGACAGTGTGATACGTGATTTTGCTACTAGTGAAAATGTACACATATACTTTTACTCTCCACAGGGAAACCAAAGACACACAAAGCTTGATTAACATTAAACTGTTAGAAATGGATTTAACTATTATTAGCATGATTGTTAAAAGTTCATAGATCTATTTAATAAATGGCTTTATATGTGTTTTCCAGGAATGTTCTCCTGGACACTACAGAGACAATCAGGGGTTGTTCCTGGGAAGGTGTGTCCCTTGTAGATGTAACGGACATTCGTCTCGCTGTCATGATGGTTCTGGAATATGCATTGTAAGTATATGTGAATTAATTGATTCCCACTGTTAAATGTTACCGATTTTTTTTTTATCATCATCTCAAGACAAAGACTAAGATGTTGATGTCTACATTTAATAGATAATACAATTTAACAGGATTTTTTGTTTTAAAAATCTTTATCACGCACAGTTCTGTTACTCAAAGCATGAGTATATTTAATGTGTAACATAAAACATAATGACAACCTAGAATGTGTTATATAATGGATACATAGGGGTGTTTGGGCACAGGATTAATTGTGATATTGTCAAAGTGGTTGAAAACCTGAAGGCTATTAGTGAAATATCATCAGCAAGGGAGATGTGTGACTAGAGGCTTTATTGTATGGCCCCGCAATCATTAGGTCAGATTCTTATATAGTGAAACTACAAATGCATTTGGGGGTATTGTGTATTTATAGCAATCGTACATTTCTTCATATGATCGACAACTAACTCTGATCACCTCCTAAAATGATTTTGGCTCAATAAGGTCACCCTTGCCTTGTTCTGTTAGTAATTTATTTTGATTAAAAATGTGAAGGACCACCCTTGACCAAACCATGGATACAGAGTGGACCAACTCAAAAAGTGAGGCTTTGGAACCTGTTGGCGCTATATCATTTATGATAATAATAGTAAAAAAATTCAACAGTCCAGCTGGGTAAATTCAAAGAGCAGCAGGTGCAGTTTCATCAATGAACTTTCTTCTGCCGTTCCTCAATTTTTCTCTATCTGGATGACTGACGTTTATTGTGTTTGCAACAACGCTAAATAATGGCCAGTGGATAACCCCTTGTGTGTGTGTTAGGCTTGTGCACCGATTTTTTTTCGATTCGGTTCGATTTTTCAGATTTTTAAACTTTTCGATTCGGCTCGTTTCGACCAATTTCTGTTTCGATTCGGTTCGGCTCGATTCGTTTTTCGTGTACTTTTTTTTCTCGGAATATCGACCATTTTTCGGATTTTTGTGTCACTTAGCTCGTTTTTTGTATCGACTTTTCGTGATTTCGGAAATTTTCGTTTTTCCAAATTGCACATGTTTTCGGAATTTCGACTATTTTTCGTATTTTCGTGTCACTTAGCTCGTTTTTTGTATCGACTTTTCGTAAGTTCGGAAATTTTCGTTTTTTCGGAAAGTCTGTTCTCCTCGTTTCAAAGCAATAAATTTCGATTTGACACATTTCAAGTCCATTCGAAAATTCCGAAAATATTTCGTTTCGGCTCGGAAAACTTTTCGGATCTGCCATTTTCGGATCTAAAAATTTTCGGAAATTCGACCGCATCCGAAAACACGAATCGGTAAATTTCGTGAAAATTCCGAAACCCGAAACGCACATCCCTAGTGTGTGTATGTTACTCATTCAGGGTTATTCAGAGAGCGTGAAAAGCAGGAGAATGACTGGAGAATGAAAAATTCTAGGTCAAAATAGCCGATTTGGAAAGTGAGATGAAAGGGAGAATTTTTCTGGTTTGGCTATTTTGACCTAGAATTTTTCATTCTCCAGTCATTCTCCTGCTTTTCACGCTCTCTGAATAACCCTGATAATATAATAAGCTATACAGGCATGGGGTTGTAGGAATCCCTTTGAAAAAAGAAACTACACTGCAAATAAATTATGGAGCTGTTTGGTTCAGAAATCACCTGTGTGCATTTTCACATGCTATATCAGCAACACTTTATATTCCTAATTATAGTGAGCTATTTCCTTTTACTGTCTTGTGAATTCTAGAAATATAAAGCCAGAGATGTATTGAAATTGAGATGGACTTTGTCCCTTGATGCCGCAAAAATGAAGCCAAACTGTGTGTTGTAAAAGACAGGAATGTGGCAGCAGAGGCTGAGCTCAGTATAATGTGATACCTTATGGTGGCAGGGTGTTAGAAATGCAGTACATTTGTACATGTTTATTGCTATTTTCATAGGTCTATGATGTAGCCTGCTTTAGAGTGCAATTCCTTAGTATTTCTGTGTTCGCTGTTTCTGCTGGGGATCAATAAAGCTTTCTGAAGCACCCCCGACGTGCTCCCTGTAGAGCACCGCCATTGCCTGTCTCCTATAGGCTGGCTATTCTGAGCTCACGTCAGTGACAGCTCTGATTGGACCTCAGATTGCTGTGCTAAGGCTATTTCCAAGGTGGAAAAGCCCTGTAGATAAGTATGAAAGTTGCGTTTTGAAGAATATCAACCTGCAGTATTGACTTTGCTTCAATGTGCCTACATTTTCTGAGATTCTTGAGTTTGTAGTGTTGCAAAAGCCGAGGCCCAAGTATTTCTGCCATGTTCTTTGTAGTAATAAAAGCTCCAATGGAGCACTTGTTTGAGTGTATCTGAGAGGCAATGGTCATGGGGACTTGGCATGAACATAAATGAAGGACCAAATTTTCTTCTGAATAAAGGGCAGTATTACAATGCTGGTGCCAACTTAACCAGAGCAGTTGTAAACTTAAAACCTCCATAGGCTATAATGGCTCTGGTAAGTTTACAACAGCTCTGGTTAAGTTAGCACCAACATTGTAATATGGCCCAAAGTTTTTTAGTAAGATTGTGCATGCCCTGGTTTGGAGTGAAAAAGAATTGTATTGAAAACACTGTTCTGTAACAACTGTTTAGTGAATAGGAACATTTTCTTCTGTACAGCATAATACAGTATAATTCTTGCTAAGATTTCTGCAGTTTAACTATGGGCCAAGGCCCAATTTGATACTAAAGATGGCTCTGAGTCTGACTACCTTATTATGAAACTATAAATGTTATTAGATGATCAGGTATGGTGTGGCGTGCCTTTGACTGCTGCCAGATTAAAAAACAAGTGGCGCGCTGTACCTTTAAATGATACTATATGGAGAAGCGCTGTGCACGGTGCCTTTGAGGCACAGCACTCATGTCATGTAATCAGTTCAGCACCTTTTAAGGAGTGTCTCAGAATGTGGTTCATTGCACAGACAAGCCATTACAGGACTCGCATGTGCTGGAAACTGAGTACGTGGACGTTTAATATCAGACTCTGGGTACGGTCATATCCCATACCATCAGCAAATCTTATTATCTTGTCTGAGAAGTAATACCGCCACTGTCATTAGCTACGGTCTGGAACGTAACCATTATCATAAAGATACTGCATGTAAAAATTCATAGACCTAAGCATTAAAAGCAGACGAATTGCATGCCAAATCAGACATGTACTAGACATATGATAGCATGTGTAATTGCTCAGAGCCTCCCATAATGGGAGGAACAATCCATAAACATTGTGTAGATATCTCTTTTCTTTCATATTTCCCGTCTGCAGTCTTATAAAAAAAAATCGTGGTCCTCTTTGTCTTTCACCATGAAATCACGTTCAACGTGTGACATAAGGATCTTCCATTGTTGGGTATTCCCGCTTTTATCATTTGTAACATGTTCTTGCAAGTGAAATTTCCTTTGAAGTTGTTTGTATGGAAATATTTTCTTTTCTAAAAAAATCTATCACTGCTGATCCTCCTGTAAAGGTTTTATAGCTCCTGGCGATGGGATGTAGCGAGCTGGAGTTTGGGTTATGGGTATTATAACCTCATCAAGTTTCCCATGTTACAGGATCTCATTGAGATCAACACTGCCAGCAGAGTAGTGATATCTCCATTTGACCTAATACCCTGTTATCCAAAAGTTATACTCAGGTTCTAAACATGTTCAGTACCAAAGACTTTTATACACGATTTTGCTTTGAAATACACAGGAACACAAAAATTAGCATATAAAGCCCCGTTTGCTTAGCTTTTTAATGCAATATTAGTGTTCTCCTTGGTGAGAAGCAACATACTCTGTGAGATCTCACTCCTGTCACACTGTGCTACCATTTTAATGTAACAAAAAGTTCAACAAACTTTACTGCTGCATTACAACAGACTAGAGAAGGCAGAATATGTGAAGTGACTACTCCAGCACATATTTTGTGAATCCTTCACAGAAGAATGACAGACTCCTTTTCGTGTTTTTTCAATGTAACTTCTTGGAATTTTTGATTTTATAGAAATTAATGATACCATCAGATCAGTCTGATTTGAAGATAAATGGCAGGATGGGTGTGGAGTGTATTTTAATGGATGGGAGTGTATTGTGGATTCTCCCTGCTTGGAAAGTTGTCACTCTGAGCTGGATTGCTCAGGAATGTATATTTATGAGAAGCCAAAACCTCTGCTTGCGTTGAGAGCCATTGGATTGACTGGACACTCGAGCGAGTGTCCCACCCTCTGTCTGCCTCGGCATGCCACTGTTAAAGAGTCTAAAGCTTAATTTAAAACAGAAGATCTTTTTGTTAAGTTGGTAAATATCGGTTCAGCACCCAACACAGTAAGCAACCTTATTGCATTTCACCAGCTGGCTGGTCAAGGACGGTGAACAAGACTGTAAATGCAATTTAAGTCAAAGGATAGGTAAGAATGCCCTATAAGCGAGGGTTATAGAACCCAAAACAAGTGATGCTGAGAGATGGATATCATATGTTTGCAATTTCCTAACAAATAAAATTGTATGAGCATTGTTTCCAAAAAACTGAGTTTCATCCAGTATTTTTTTTAACTTTATTTTAAAATATCAGGTGGTTCATCGAACATATCCAACCATACCTCAAAAACCAAAATGTGATCATGTGTCAAAAACAAAAAAAAAAGGCCGGTAAAAAGCCCTGAAAGCATATTTCATATTTTCAATCGAACATGATAACGGAGTTCAATATAATGGGCTAGATTCACTAGAACTCCCTACTAGATCTAAAAATCTACTGTGAGATCTCATGGGGAATTTATGGATGATACAGCCCCAAACGTGACCCTTAGGAAATCCAGCCCTTGGTGATTTTAATTTTTCTAAGGCTGATGGATCCCCTTGAGATCTCACAGCTCATTTCTTGATCCAGCAGGGAGCTTTAGTAAATATAGCCTAATGTGTGTATATTTTTCAACTACAATTTCCATACATTTTGGCAACCAAGCTCAATTAAATCAAGCCCAAGCCTGAAAAGTTTGCTCTGCAAGTAAAATCTTTTGTAACCGATGTTCGGCAACAACCACATTGTCATATGTACAAGCTTTTATACTTTTTTATATAATTACTAGTACTAATTATTATTATTATTTTTTAGAACTGTCAACATAATACTGCAGGAGAGAACTGCGAATTGTGTAAGGAAGGTTACATGGGAAATGCTACTCATGGGACATGTCGTCTGTGCCCTTGCCCTCTCTCTGTCCCCTCAAACAGGTATTACTAGTTCATTTATTCCACTTACATGTGAATGTATTTTTTTACTCAACGTGTTGCTTTAGGGATGAGTACTGTGTAAAATATAGTTACTGAGTATTTTTAGAGATATGAGCATTATTCTTCTCAGGCCGTGGGTGTTACCCAGTGAGGCCGTTATACTTAATGGCTTAATCACTAATGCTTAAAGCTCTGTCTTATTCCAGCCATGCTGCGTTAAACCTCTGTTGTGTCTCAACTGTTATTCCTGCCTATAGTACACTGACATTTCCTATACTTTGTATAGGAAGCATTAAGGTGGAGGCAGCTGGAGAATAACAAGCTATTCTAAGGTCACTTGCAATTCACAATAGCAGCTGTCAATTAAATAAGTTACCGGTTGCTGAAACCTGATGTTAAGTGATTTTCCTATGCAACAAAAAACCATAAAGAGTGCAATACTTACACTGCTCATCCTGGGATGAAGTGGATAGAGTAATGTCTTGTCTTGCTGCATACTGAAGAACACAATAATAGTAGTAGTTCTCAAGTGTCCTTCCACTGACCTGACACAATCCCATGAGATTGGGTAAATGTGATCTTTGCAAAGCTTGCATTCTTCTACATGGAATCCTATGGGCTTCGCCAGTGGATACCAGCAGCAGTGCATGGCACTGTTTGGCACCTCCCAAATATTAGGAGTCATGCTAGTAAGATAGCAGCTGGCTCATAATGGAGCCGGTAATAGGGAGCTGCTAATGGTTAATGGCTCCATATCACAATATCAGCATTTGTGGCTCCCTATTAGTAGCCTGGCCAAAATTGTGAGCATGGTTTGTAATCACTGCCCTGTAATGGATTGAGACAATGACCTTATGTCATGTGCATAGCACTTTATGCTGTAAGAATATGCATACCTAAGGATCTTATTGAAGACACCAAACAAAGGACTAGCATAATCAGCTAAAATGAAAAATAAGAGATAAAGTGTGAATTCAATTTTTCATCCAAAACAAATGTGTTTAAAGAAAGTGCAGCAAACCCATTTAACCACTGCATTCCTCGAAGAGAACTCCCATCAGCCAGCTGTTTTGAACTACATATCCCATGACACACAGCCTGAGTACGGTAGTTTGTGTAATTCCCGGCAGTATCATCAGGAGAAGGTGTGCAGTGTGTAGTGGAAGTTGTGTAACATAACACCTTCCTCTCATTTAATTCTAATTGTGGCTTATGGTTTCCCCACAGTTTTGCTACAGGCTGTGTTGGGTCTGGCAGGAACATGCAGTGCTTCTGCAAACCAGGCTACACAGGACTTAGCTGCGAGAAGTGAGTATGATTGAAGCTCGTTGCAAGGGATTGCACAGTATGTCTCAACGCTGTATAGTTACTGTTTTTTTTTCCTTTAGAAATAACTGTAAATCTTAAGGATCGCTGCGTGTAGTTTTCCAACAAATCATAGTTTGTTTATGTAGAAAAATTCATTGATATTTTTTATACAGCTACTACAAATTCCACAATGCTATACTTTTAATATACACAGAATCAGGGCCCAGAGCCAACACGTTTCAGCAAACTCACGTGGGAAAAACAAGTACAAGAAGGTTAAAAATATAGAATATGCTGTACAGCAGTGTTTCCCAAACCTGTCCTCGGGACCCTTAACCAGGACAGATTTTTCAGATCACCTTGGGGAAATGCAGACTGAATCCTGCACTCACTGAGCAGCAAATCACCTGTGCTGTGCTTCAGATATCTGGCAAACCTGGCGAGGTGGAGGGTCCTGAGGACAAGTTTGGGAAACACTGCTGTACAGCTTTACAAGCCATCTGTAAAATTAGTTTGTTTGTTTTCCCCAGCACGGAATTTTTTATGGAAAACAATCTAATGGAATGTGATCATAGTAGTTTCACAATTTGGGAAAAGTAGTTACTATCTTTAAATCTGCAAATAATATAGCGTAGACATGTCCCTGTGCTATTCTGCTATATGCTAGCATATTGTATATCCTAATTCTATCTCCATTTGTTTAGTTGCGCTCCTGGATACTTTGGGAACCCGTTAAAGTTTGGTAGTAGCTGCCAGCCGTGCAACTGTGGAAATAACGGCCATCGGGGCAACTGTGATTCTCTGACTGGAGGTAATCAGGGATTCTTTTTGCGAACATAATGCACAAACAGGAAACCTTTATATAATATAATACACAACTTTAGAACATGCCAGCACTTAATTCACTAATTTGTTCTTACAGATTGAAGACCAATTTAAAACAAATACATTAATACATAAATTTAATAAAATACTGTTTTCTGAAATTGGGGATCACAGGCAGGGCTGGAGCAGACAGGACTGGGGTGAACAGCTTTGTAGATATGGGAGGATTGCTACCATAGGGATAAACCCTCAGGCATCCAGGCTTTTTATTATCATTTTAGTGGTGGTTGTGTTAGGAAGGGATACAGGGACTTTTGATTTCTCCACCGACCTGTAGACCCGCAGAGAGTACCCTGCAAATAAACCATAGGGGAGAGCTTGGTATCTTCCCAGATGGCCTACGGACCCTGTCCTTTGCTTTGCACCAGGCATCTGCCTGATATGATGTAAACGCAAAAGGAAAGGCAGGAACACTGTGTAAACAGACAAAATAAAAACAAATAAAGTGGTACAGTATTTAAGATAAATGGCAATAAATATATATATGTACGGTATGTATAATCAAAAACGTAAGTGAATAAAGGGTTTTCTGAAACTCATTATTATCCTGCAGAACTCCATGTAGATAAGAGCATCTACTGAGTCAGTGAATAAAATCCAACGATCATAAAATCAGATAAAAATATTCCTTAACAAGATCATATTAAAAAACAATTAAACATGTTAAAAATCTGTCCAATGTGTTTCGTCCTGTATATTCACAGGGCTTCATCAGAGAATATGTGACTGGTTTACCCTGTGGCCAACCTAACTGTTTATACTATGAAACAGACAGAAATGTTGTACATTGTTACATTAAAGTTTGATAGACCATGAGCACTTCAATACATGTTAATAATTGGGTGTAAATAAAAAATACCATCACCTTTATTTGACCCTTTGCCAATCAGAGAATGCAATATTTGTCAAGTATTAATGTTCTAGAATCCCATCTTTATTTTTTACCCACAGAATGTCTAGATGAGGATCCAAAGGATACAGATGGTGAAGAATGTAAGTGTTTAAAGTATCAAAATGAATCCTGTACATAATTATCATAGACTTTTGCCAGAGTTACTGACCTTGTGAATGACAAAGGACCAGGCACTCAATCTCCAAAAATCACAGGTTTTATTGGAACAAATTGGCATCGTTTCAGCTTTCAAGCCTGAAAAAGGGTCATGTAGAGCCGAAATGTTGCCAAAATTTTCCAATAATCTTGCAGTTTTTGGACAATGAGTGCCCCAGTCCTTCTTTGTTTTTGGGCTGTGTTGCGGGAGTTGTCCTCTTCAGGGTTTGGTGCGCCTCTCCTTTGGTTTTTTAAAGCAGGGTGCAAGTCCTACCTAGTAACTGTGCTGACCTTGTGAATGGCACAGAAGAATGCCTTGCCTTCATTCATGACCACTCAGTGGATCAAATTGTAGCATTATGGTCCTTACAAGAAAAGATTACTGCACTTTGTGTCAACATGACACCCACACCATTGCATGAAAATTACATTGTTGATGAAAGATCACCAGCGCTTCAGGTACACTGGATGTATTTTCAGAATCGATTTAAAAGAAAATCGTAGCAACAATTACATGACAATTTGCAGAGTAAAACGACATGACCGTGTGCATAGGAAAATTTGGAGGTACCCATTGATGCAAAATTTTGCATAAGGGTAAACTGATTTGCACATTAAGTACCTCTGTATAGAGAAATGTTGCAGTAATATATAGTGATTTAATTTTCTTTGCTTGCAATACTGTATTTTCAATATTTACTCCACTGTCAAAAAAAGTTGTATAAAATGAAAAATCATGGCTTGATTGCATGTGCACAATCTCTGATTCCAGCTTGTGACAGCTGTGCAAACATACTTTTACTGGATCTATCCACCATGAAAGACGAAATCAACTTAATTAAAGCTAGGCTTCAGAACATTGGCGCGAACAGCCAGGCGCTAGATCAGCTGAAAGCATTGGAAGCTCGTATCAGGGAAACACAGGTAAATGACAATCAGGAGCTTATAGTGTAACTGTATAAACTGTCCTCCATCACACTTTGGGTTCAAAGTTGTTTCTAGGTGGCTGACTGTGATATACAGTCAGGTCTAGAAATATTGGGACATCGACACAATTCTAACATCTTTGCCTCTATACACCACCACAATTGAGTTGGAATGGAACAAACACAATGTGATTTAACTGCAGACTGTCAGCTTTAATTTGAGGGTATGTATATCCAACTCAGGTGAACGGTGTAGGACTTACAGCAGTTTGCAGATGTGCATCCCACTTGTTAAGGGACCAAAAGTAATGGGACAATTGGCTTCTCAGCTGTTCCATGGCCAGGTGTGTGATATTCCCTCATTACCCCAATTACAATGTGCAGATAAAAGGCCCAGAGCTAATTTCAAGTGTGCTATTTGCATTAGGAATCTGTTGCTGTCAACTCTCAAGATGAGATCCAAAGAGCTGTCACTGTCAGTGAAGCAAGCCATCATTAGGCTGAAGAAACAAAACAAACCAATCGGAGAGATAGCAAGAACATTAGGCGTGGCCAAAACAACTGTTTGGAACATTCTCAAAAAGAAGGAACGCACCGGTGAGCTCAGCAACACCAAAAGACCCAGGACACCACGGAAAACAACTGTGGTGGATGACCAAAGAATTCTTTCCCTTGTGAAGAAAACAGCCTTCACAACAGTTGGCCAGATCAAGAACACTCTCCAGGAGGTAGGTGTTTGTGTGCCAAAGTCAACAATCAAGAGAAGACTTCACCAGAGTGAATACAGAGGGTTCACCACAAGAGGTAAACCATTGGTGAGCCTCAAAAACAGGAAGGCCAGATTAGAGTTTGCCAAACAACACCTAACAAAGCCTTCACAGTTCTGGAACAAGATCCTATGGACAGATGAGACCAAGGTCAACTTGTACCAGAGTGATGGGAAGAGAAGAGTATGGAGAAGGAAAGGTACTGCTCATGATCCTAAGCATACCACCTCATCAGTGAAGAATGGTGGTGGTAATGTCATGGCGTGGGCATGTATGGCTGCCAATGGAACTGGTTCTCTTGTATTTATTGATGATGTGACTGCTGACAAAAGCAGCAGGATGAATTCTGAAGTGTTTCGGGCAATATTATCTGCTCACATTCAGCCAAATGTTGCAGAACTCATTGGACGGCGCTTCACAGTGCAAATGGACAATGACCCAAAGCATACTGCAAAAGCAACCAAAGACTTTTTGAAGGGACAGAAGTGGAATGTTATGCAATGGCCAAGTCAATCACCTGACCTGAATCCCATTGAGCATGCATTTCACTTGCTGAAGACAAAACTGAAGGGAAAACGCCCCAAGAACAAGCAGGAACTGTAGACAGTTGCAGTAGAGGCCTGGCAGAGCATCACCAGGGATGAAACCCAGCGTCTGGTGATGTCTATGCGTTCCAGACTTCAGGCTGTGATTGACTGCAAAGGATTTGCAACCAAGTATTAAGAAGGGAAAGTTTGATTTATGATTATTATTCTGTCCCATTACCTTTGGTTGTGTTGGTGTATAGAGCCAAAGATGTTAGAATTGTGTCGATGTCCCAATATTTCTGGACCTGACTGTATGTATATATATTATGTATTTGGAAACTCCAAGATTACATCACATTCATATTTTTATTAGATCACATTCTTTGCTGATGTTTCTTGGTCAAGGAACATACCATATTCATATTTTTTTAAAACAAAAAAACAAAAACAGATTTACACTTACAATGCAAGTATAAATGTGCCCCATATGTTTGCGCAGGATTAAAGACAGGAGTCCATATCTTGCTCATGACATTAAAGTACTGGTCATTTTATGCCACGTTTCCGAAGGGTGACTGGTGAGGGGTTTTCTAATATATATTTGCTGTATTTAATTATTCCATATAGTAATGGATCTGCTATTCTTCTTGTTTGCGATTCAGGCTCAGTATGAAAGCTATAACAATAAAATAAGAAGCCAGAAATCGAAGGTGGAAAAGCTGGAGACAGATACAAACGGCCTGAAAAAAGACATAGCGGCTTTGTTAGAGAAGGTATGCCACGTACAAGCAAAGAAGAATCCCAAAACCAACAGCAAATAAGCAATTTGTATTCATAATGAATCTTTATTTCAGGCCGCTTTCAATTCTAAGAAATATGAGAAACTAGCAATGGATGCTGAGGACACCTTTAAGAATGCGAGCCACCTCCTCCTGACCATAGATCTTCTCTTGAAGAATATAAACAGTAGGTTCCAACCATGTCATGCGCTTTTTTTTTGGCAATGTTTACACTAAATGTGTGAAACCATCATGCTTACATTTTAAAATCTACTCTCTACCACTATAAAAACGTTAATATTTTATTATACTATCGGTTTCAATTAGGTGTATGCATCTCAGAGTTACAGGAACGTATGCTGAATGTTTGCGTCTTTTTTCTATGCAACGGAGCAGTCCCTGTGCTAGTGTGACCTCTAGTGAGTTTATAATATAATGCTTTATTTTCAGTCCTGGTGAAAGACGTTGCAAGCAGTCAGGGAAGTTCACCGTCGGGAGACAACGCAAAGAACCTTGCTGAAGCCCAACGCATGTTAAACGAAATGCGAAAACGCAATTTCAATCCACAAAAGAGAGAAGCTGAAATTGAGAGGAATGAAGCAAAAGCCCGTAAGCCTTTTTTCTACATTGAATTCTGCTCTATGTGTATCGTCTTTTGATCAAGTACATCTTGAACAGCAAAGGCAATATTTGTTGTTTACGTAGAACGGTGTTTGCAACATCTCTGATTATGGTGCAGTTGATATGCTATATATTTTTTCCACAGGGTGTGTATGGGTTGTGTATTTTGATTTTGTTCCAAAAACATCACCTCTTTTTTTTTTTTTTTTTAATGGTCTTCGAGGCCACTATCTGGTCCGTACCTATTCAGACATGGATACTATAGCTGCTGCCTGATCTTAGTTTTTAGTCCTCTCATAAACCTTGTTTTGCTTATTATAAGTATGCAGGGTAATCTAGACATGGACTCCTTGCTCGAGGTGCCTAGAGAGAGATCCTATGTGACTTTCTGACGAGGCTTCACAAGGCCGAAAAAATTGTTGAGTTTGCTGTTCCTCTCATGCAGTGGAGGACTTACTTGGCATTACAGTACAGGCCACCCTTTCTGGGTGATAGTAGTAGTAGATAGATTGATTTGCATATGGTTCAGCCTTTTCTGTAATGGCACCATCGAACTAAAACCTTATGAGAGCTGAGTGCAGGCCACAAATGCTGCTGACCGTTCCCCGTAATCTCATAAACCTTGTTTTTTGTCCTTCTTATCATGTAAGAGTTTGCAGGATCCATGTTTTGATTGACACCGGCATATAAACATGTGGAATGATGGCTTAAAAACATGGTTACGATGATGGTGATTATATTGCACAGTGATTTTTCTTTAGCGTTAAATAATACAGATGTGCTACATATTTAGACTTTATCCATGTTAGTGTGGAATACTTTCTCGATTTGGTGGTGGAGATAATAAAAAGTAAAGACGTGAATGTGTGTACATGTTATTCAAAGCAAAACGAGGAGGGATTTTTAAAAGTAGTGCATGTGCATTAACCTTTGCTGGTGTATTTATGGTAACCTATTATTTTTATTCCATCAGTGCTTGACCGTGTGAGGAATCAGTTCCAGAAGCACCAGGGTCAGCACAAGGACTTGATAAAAAGTATCACCAAATCCATAAATGATTACGAAGCGAAATTAAATGATCTTCGGGAAGCACTGGATGAAGCCACAGCACAAACTAAGCAAGCAAATAACATAAACAAAGACAATGAAGCCCTGCTGGAGGACCTAAAGGTACATAAGTGATAATACTGTATTTTACATGTAATCCATCTGTAATCCACTTACCCGTGCCTCCAAGACTTCTCAAGGCCGGCACTTTTAATGTGCAATGTGCAATGACCTACCTCATTCTACTAAACTCTCTCCAAATCTTTGGTCCTTCAAGAACCCTTCTTGAACCTAGGACATACTTGAAAACTAGAGAAATATCAATGTATCCTTCCTGGTAAAATTCTTTGCAAATAAATAAATCCCTCTACATCCATTTTTTCCAGATTAGTGTATCACATTCCTGTCTAATCCCTCTCCCCCCTTCCTACGTCATGATAGGTTTCACATCTTTACTACCATGACCCTCACCATTTCTGACACAAACGCTAGTACTTTTGACCCCTACTTTTCTTACCGGATATGTTGCACATATGCTGAAAGTACATTATAGTAGGCTAATGGTGCAATATAATATGAGATCCTATAGTCATCACATTCCCTGTATGCTGGGGAGCCATGACACATCAGCACAACACACTGACATCTGTATACTGTCTTATCTAATTATTCAGCAGCCTTTTCTAATCACAGGGATGTGAATTAAATCACTTTTGCCCTGTTTATAACACTGGCTATGTTCCCTCTTGCCTGAAACACAAACAAAGCAATGGCTTCAGCTCTGGTAGGAAGTGTACTTTGATATTGGCTTCCTCCAGACCAGAAGCCCTGTCCCTGGGTTCCGTTTGCTAAGGAAGCCTTTTAGATGAACACGTGCTCATCATTCAGGCTTTTCACACTGCTGCCATCTACTGGTGGTTTAATAGAAATGCCATTAGTTTACTTTATCTGATTTTCACATACCTTACAGATACTTATTTTATGTTCCTCCACCGTAACTCCTCTAGATTGTAAGCTCCACTGAGCAGGGCGCTCTACGCCTTTCATCTCTTGTTCATAAGTTTGTAATGTGTTAGACTAATTCACAGTTTTTTTACTGTAAAGCGCTGCAGAAGCTGTTAGCACTAAATAAATTATGATGACAATAACAATAATACATCTTTAAAGTAGATCTATCAGTACATAATGTAAACATATCATTTATTGGCAAGATAGTTCAAGAATGGTATCAATAAATGTTCCATGATCTTTCCATGTCTAGGATAAACCGACTACTCATATATAATTTAACATTCTATGGTTTTATTACACAGTGTAATCTTTTTTTATAATTATTATTTGCTACAGAAAAGGATTAGAGATTTAACCAAGCAGCAAAAAGACGCAACTGCTCATCTCAATGCCGCAGAAACTAGCCTGGGACAGACCAGCAGCATGTTACGACTGCTACAGAAAAGCAAAGAGGTACAGTATACTGCAATTATACTGTCTAATGAAATCGCTCGTCATATAATAACATATAGTAACTGATTTCTGTGTCTGCGTCTGACAGACATGCATATATTTGAGTTTTGTAATGTCTGTCAGAACTCTTACTAGCTGCATAGAAGCAGATGAATTCATTGTAAACAGGATCATGTCATCATGTGGACACAATGCTGCTATGACCCCCGAAGAAAAAGAGGAATGTCACTTAAGGGGTTATTCAGAGAGCACCGAAATGTCTCGTTCGCCGCACTTCGGCGAGTTATATTCACCGACCCTGCAATGAATCCAGCATTCACCGCAGGGTCCCTGAAGTTCAGAGTATCAACCAGCAGAATGCTTTAGAAAAAGCGACATAAAACCGATGATTCAAATCAAAAAACCACCAAATGCATCCGATGATCCGCTGAAGAACCACTGAATGCATCAACGATCTGCCGAATCGATAAAGTAGACGAACGCCCCCCGAACAGACCGCAGACCAGCATTAAAAAAAAAAAAAAGCCCCTAACAGGCCAGGTTTTAAGGATCACCTTGAGAAAATGCAGACTGAATCCTGCAACTAGTGAGCAGCAAATCATATCACCTGTGCTGTGCTTCAGATATCTGGCAATCCTGGCCTGTTAGGGGACCTGAAGACAGGTTTGGGAAACACTGCTTTATATGATAAGTCAAAGTGCTCCATAAGACATTTTAGACGTATAAACGTATACATAAAGGTTTCATCCCTGGAATGTAATCAATACATGTCTGTTATCATTCTGATAACCTTTTCCTTCATGATTCGAAGTGTGAATTCCATTGATACTGATTTGGGTTTTCATTGCTGAACACATATAACGTATCCTTGTAATCGTATAAAAAAAAATCAGGTATGATAAATTAGACACACTTGGGTCCGGTAAAATTATGATGATTATATAATTATATTATATTAGTAATTCTGGTCAATCGAAAAATGGGCTGCTATTTGCCCTGTAGTGTGAATGCATGATCTAGTGCTTTACATCTACCTTCCTGATATCGCACTTCGCATAGGTTAACAAACCACACGATCAAAGTCATGACTATGTATTTCAAATTCAATGGGATTTTCCCACTTGGGTCGATTGGTTTTATTTGTCTATAACAACAGTACTAAATTACCCATGTTTTCATTCCAAGACCGTGTCTGCCATTAATGACTACTTTTTGCTCAGAAAATTCTTGCTGGAAATTGTTGGCCCTTGGGGTCATCTTGTGAGTTTAATTGCTGATAACTAATGATTACATTAATCCACATTTTTATGTCTGAAAGTCATGACAGGTTGTATTTGGTTATTCATATAGCTTGTGTTTTAATTGTCGCATTTCTTTTTAATCCATATGAAAGGATTATGAAAAGCTTGCTGCCCAACTGGATGGTGCCAAGCAGGAACTCAATGAGAAAGTCAGTTTGCTTTCTAAAGCCGCCAGTAAGGAGCCGCTAGTGATAATGGCAGAAAAACATGCCCAGTCACTGCAGGATCTCACCAAACAGCTGGAGGAGTAAGTATTGTCAGAGTAGCTAATACTGTGCCAAAATCCAGAATGAAATTATCTCTTTGCTTCTGCTTAATAAAGTATAAAAACCAGGCAAAACAATTCCTGATAAACCTAATTAATGCGATAGCTAGTGAATAGATTTAAATCTGTTCTAGAAGTAACAATGTTTTCCAGTTTCTGGGGTCAGCTTCATGCAAGGCATGGTTTGAAAATAGCTGGCGAGTCTCCTGCCAGACAGACTGGGAAAGGACCAGGAATCTCAAAGAAATGCCCCCCAAGATGTTTGACTACAATTCCCAGAATCCTTTGAATGCATTGTCTTATTAGAGAGCTTGGCAGTTTATTTTTAGATTCCATAAACATGTTTATGCTTAATACAAGTTAGGAATATACTGTCCTTGAGCTTGGAAGAAGTCCTACTTATTGATATGTTTGCATATACACAGAATGAAGAAAAACACAAGCAGCGACGAACTGGTGAAATGCGCAGTTGATGCATCGAATGCATATGAGAACATTATAAATGCAGTGAAAGAGGCTGATGAGGCATCAAAGAAAGCAAAGGGGGCAGCTGATTCCGCTCTGAAGGTGAGCATGGTCTCTACATAGTTGCATGATACCATTCAAACACAAACATGGATGCACAAACACTGTTGACAGTAGAATTCACAAAGCAGAACTCTACATTTCATGGTGCGCCACGGAAACATTTAGCACAAACTATCTGCATCAAGAAACCATTTTAATATTTCTTACTTGCAGAACAAACTATTGAAGATGCCATTAGAGATTTTTAATGATCGTTAGTGTTGGTGTTGTGATTTCTGTATAGAAATTTATAATTATTATGGTACATTCAAAAAGATAATTCAGAGGACTTAATATCAAAGAGTATCAGATTTTGAATATTTGCTGTAGATTAATTGAGGCAAAGACGAACATGACATTAGCCTTAATGGATTACCTAACATGTAATGATGCAAGCTGTTTTTTGATTTTTGTGGGGGTTTGGGAGGGCCATGTTTCAGAGGAATTGGTGATCTTTTCTTCAGTAACATCTACTGAGACATCTGTGGCACACGTAAATAACAATGAATCGAACAGTGAAACCATATTAAACGAACAATAATATGATGCTTCAAAAGAACTGGATGACTTACATCTGGAGAAACTTTTGTGGAATTGTAACGGAGTGACTTTAGTAGCGGTGATAGAACATAAACAATGGTTCAATGATTCTTTGTATTTTCCTGGGGGTTTGCATTCACCCTATCCAGGTAACAATTTACAAACTGTAGCTCATATAAAAATATAACTGTACTTTTAGAGCAACAGATGATATAGAAAAAAGCAAGCTGTGTGTGCTCCACTGAATGTGTACTCTGTTACTCATCAGTGAATAAAAGAATTTCCTTGACCTCAAAAAATCATCTCTGATTTAGATTTTTGGGTTGCCAGGTTATTAGAGTGATAACAGGAAAAAAAGTGTCATCTGCGCTTATCCCTATAACACTGTGTGAAACTAAATACAATTAGAGGGTTTAGTTTACTTGAATGGCCAATGAAGTTTAAGCTCACCTGCCGCGTCAAGGCACCTCCAGTAAAGGTGAGTCCTACCTAATGAAACCAAAGGCTGCTTTCTAGAAAGCCACATATGCTCATGCTGCTTCTCGTTCATAAGGAAGACTGGTGGGCTTTCATTTATACCCTCCCAGAAACAATTCCACCATGGGATCAAAAACAAAACCACGGAACGGAAGAGCTGCAAAGACGACCTGGCTGAAAATACAACAAAATATGCATAAAACAGAAAAAATGATGTCGCGCCTGATCCCCGGCGGGGCTCAGATGCAACACAGTTTTTTCTGTATTCGGTTATTAGAGTGGCAGTATTGCAGTCCAGTGACCTCTTCTCAGTCGTTATAAAACCATGAAAATCTTGTGTTTCAGAAAGTGCAAACCGAAGACCTACCGGGAAAAGCAAAAAAATCAAAGGACGATTCACAAGCATTGTTGGATCAAGCAAAGAAAACTCAAAAATCATTTGACGGTATTGTTCATTTCCAAAATGTATACTTACATTGAAAATACCTGATTCAATGCCATGGGAAAAAAATGTTGTCAGCTACAGAATTATCTGTGCTAGCCTGTGACACACTGCATTAATATCGATTTTCTTTTTGTCTAAAAGTAAAGAATTGATTTTTTTTAAACTTTGCATTCCTGAACTTTATTCCATAACCAGAGGACCATAGGGAAATAGATTAGGAGCAGCAACCCCTGAATAAAGAGTAGTTAGATTCATGACTGGTTTATTTATCTGTATTAATTCAATATAATTTTAATAAAGGTATTAAACCTGAACTGGAAGATTTGAAAGACAGACTAGTAGAGGCCAAGGATAAGAAGAAGCTGCTGTCGGGAGACCTGGCGGCTCTACAAACAAGTATCGATGATATCAAAAGAGGTAAAGCATGTCTAACCTTCAGGCCCACTACACCTTTTGCTAAATAAACAGCCTAATCTCCATCCTTTTCACTATCTCTTTCAGATGATATAGAAAACATGATCAACAATGCAAAGGCAGTAGTTAAAAATGCAGAAGGCATCACTAAAAACGTCCTTGAAGAATTGAGTCCCATTGACATTGATGTGAAGAACTTGAAAGGAACGCATGGAAGCACACAAAGTGCAGATTTCAATAAGGCTATAGCAGAGGCGAGCAAATCTGGTGAGCGGGGTTTGTCTTAAATGGTTACAGAGTGAGAGAGAAACATGGAGAGAAAAGTCTTGCACTTACCCTCTGCAGTCCTGGTGCCTCTTTGTCCACATCGAAATAAAGCTTAGATAAGGATTAGATCAACACCCAAGTCCTATGAGTGCTCTTCTTCTATTCCTCTTTGCATATACACAGTGTATGTATAATATAGATATATATGTGACCCAGGGGATCCGCAGCCAGGATCTTTAATATATTCAGTGCTCTGGTGCAAGCTGTTGCCGAAATGTATAATTCACCAAGATGGCGCACACTACAGGGAATCTTGTAAACTACAAATTTTTCATTGTGACTACAAAGGGATCAACGTTTCAATCCTTTGTGGATTTTTCTCAAGATGCATTTTGAGAAAGTCCACGAAAGACTGAAACGTTGATCCCTCCGTAGATATATCCTGTAGATATACAGGTCTATTCAAAGAAAGGTGTTGTAGACAAATAAAATCAGTCGACCCAAGCGGGAAAATCCCATTGATTTTGAAATACAAACAGGGCTATTCAAAAAGAGGTGAAAACTTTGAGAATGGCTGGGGAAGTGAAAATTCTAGGTCAAAATAGCCAAACCAGAAAAATTCTCTTATTTATCTCACTTTCTAAATTGGCTATTTGGTCTAGATTGTTCTCTTCTCCTGCCAGTTCTCCTAGTTTTCCCCTTTCTCTGAATAACCCTGATAGTTTTTTGTTTTAAACCAGAGTGCACTGTATATTGTATGATATATTGAGTACTTTAAAGGTACACCCCAAGACTAGTATATTTATTTACCCCTTTTTTTGTATTGTGTATTTACAAGTTATCGATGATCACTTTTCTCTTTCTCTTCCGTATCTCAGTGAAAAACCTTACAGACAGTCTTCCGGATCTATTAGATGCTATGAATCGCATAAACAATCTGATGCCATTAGGAAATATCTCAGAGAACGTGAGCCGCATAAGAGAGCTTATCCAGCAGGCTCGGGACGCTGCCAACAAGGTTTGTTCGTCCGCCACTCAATACATGTTGCCTTTTCATTGAGACAGAACAACATTTATTTTACCGGAGATTGTCTCCATTGTATGAAATGAGCAGTAATCTGCTCCTTTACATGAATCAGACTTCTTGTACACGCCTGGGAATGATCTGCTCTGAATTGTAGACGTTTTGCCACCCACAGAAAGTGTATAAGAAGGTGGCATGCTGCTATTCAGATAAGCAGGAGCTGCTGATGTTGAGTCATCGGCTCAGTGAGAGAAAATTACAAGAATCGCTGATGTGTAGTTATAAGAATTGCTTTTAAGACCACTCAAAAAAAATAATGTAATGTACCTAGTCGGACGACCTGTTTTGAACGTCATAGATTTCTTCAATCAAGCCAAAATCAGTTCCTGCTTTCCTCGACAATGTTGTTGAGAAGTAGAAAGCACAAGTAGCTGAGTGAATGCCAATTATGGGCTCAATTTGTTTTCCGGCCTGACGGGCGAAATCGGGACTTTCATCTCCTGAATTTCAGCCATATTTTGGTTTGAGATCTTCAAATGTGGGTCTTGATTCCCGATAAAAATTCGATGCAAATATTGACTCTCGCGGCAATACTGGAAATATCGGCTATATCTATTCAATTCAAAGGTAGAGGTGTGCATTCATCTCGTAACGAATCGCAATTCGTTTGAAAATTTGTTAATTCGTATTTCGGAAGAACTTTCGAAATAACAAATTGATTTCATCCGAATTGAAACGTAAACGAAATGGTATATAGCGAAATTGATTTGTTATACTGTTTCCCAACAGAACCATTGATTTAAATGATTCCTGAGCAGGATTTGATTTATTGGGGTTTTATTTAGTGATCTGAAGCGATATCAAATATTGAATCGATCCCGTCTTACACTACACAAGTAGTACTAAAGCAAACGACATTATGAAATGAATCAGATTCGTTTGACTGCTTCACAAAGAATCCTGTCCCTGTAAATTGGTCTGTGGTGCTGAATCCGTATTCAGCACCACAGGCCAATGGACAACTCAATATTTAACCCTAGTTTGCCCTTTAACAACAGGATTTGATTCATTTGGGGTTTTATTTAGTGATCTGAAATTTGAATCAATATCAAATATCGAATCGATCCCAACTTACAATGGGTTTTATAGTGATCCGATATACCAAACGAAACGAAATTATGAAACAAAATTACAAAAACGAAATTATAATGAAATGAAACGCAGAAACACAATAGATATTTGAAAAAAAATCAAAAATAAACAATAGAAACTATAAAACAGGAAACAATGACATACATATAACAGATCAAGGTTAATTTCTGTGGTTATATAGTCATCTGAGCCGCTTCTATGAGAGGTAAATATGCAGAGGTATCTTCATTATTATTAATTTATTAAGGAACCAGAAATAAAAGGTGTAGACTGTCCTGGTAAAAGAAGCTTACAATCATCTGTAATCATATGCAATTTAAATTGAGGGTCATGTTGGATCACGTCAATACTGGCATGTAATGTTTCTCTACTAGGAAAAAAATTGGTTTACGACAATGGTTCCCAACCCTGATCCTCAGGTTCCCCTGTCAGGCCAGGTTTTCCAGGTATCTGAAGCACAGCACAGGTGATATGATTTGCTGCTCAGTGATTGCAGGATTCAGTCTGCACTTTCCCAATGTGATCCTTAAAATCTGACCTGTGTTAGGGGGACCTGAGGGTATGGTTGGGAATCAATGCTCTAGTGTGTCTGAATAGAGCATTTTCACAACTTAATATTGATATGACAAGCAGCTGCTCGCATTATCAATAGTGGGGTGTTACGGAATGAGGGAAAAGAAAACCATTTGACCAACACTGAAATCTGAAAAATTATGTTTCAAATATACTGTATACTTTTATTTTTAGGAACATCGTTTTAGACCATAATTAGATCTCATTAAGAACATTAATTCATGCTCCACTTTTTTTTTTTGAGAAAGGATTTTATCAGGGAGGATACATTGAGATTTCTCTCGTTTCTTGCATTTATCATTCAGTTATATAACATTGCTTGTGAAGATGGATTTTTTTCACTGTATTCTCTTTACACACAGAGCTTAATTTGTATCATGGTGGTCTTTATGTTTAATGAAAACGTATGACTCTTTCAAACTCAACATAAAACATTGTTTTTCATTGCCAGGTTGCGATACCAATGCGCTTTAATGGCACTTCTGGAGTTGAAGTTCAGCCTCCATCTAACCTGGAAGATTTAAAAGCCTACACCTCGCTCTCATTTTATCTGCAAAGGCCTTTGTCACGGTCAGACCGCCGGAAAAGGCAGCTGAGTCCCAACATGTTTGTGATGTACCTGGGCAGTAAGGATGTAAGTCACTGTTAACAAGCAGAGCGTGTGCTATAGTAACACAAGTTGATTGAGAAGCAATAACAATGTCATCCTTTTGTTTTTATAAAGTTTATGTCAATATGTTTGTTGGTTTTGTTGAGGGATTTTAGTGCATAAAGGAGGATGTTCTACCTTTCACTTTACATACATCCTGGGCTCAAGTTGAGCGTTATCAGTTGCATGAGGCACGGTCATCGAGGGGGATACATACAATACTCTATGTTCCAAGGCGTCTTCTCCATGTAGTTACTATTATTATTAATCTTTATTTATAAAGCGCCAGCATATTCCGCAGCTACTATTCTTTTGTGATGGCCAAACTGAGCAAAATAGCTGCTTGGCAAGAGGAGCAAGGAACCAGTTTTTTACTTTTGGAAAATCATTTCTAATTAATTATACAGGAAAAACTATTTGGGGATATTCTCAATGTATTTCTTACTGTAATAACCTTTTTGGCAGGCAGATGTCTCCATCTACTGTCCAAAAGGAGTTATTACAGTTCTGGTTTCTGTGCAGGATCAGCTGGAGAGGTGTTAGTGAGCCATACATTCCCAGCTAGTTTTAAAAGTGCTAGCACTTCAGGCATTATGCCCACAGTGCAGAAACTTTGGGAGCAAGTTCAGGATCCCAAATTCAAACGAAAATTGTTTGCAATAAATTTATTTAATTTGCAGTGATACAGCATAGCCCCAAATCGGGTTCACACAGTCTCGGGCTCCTGTGTCTGCTACTCCTTGATTGTGTAAACACGATTAGTCGTGACGGGGTTAAGGCAGTGTAAATATATAAATTAATGGAGTGACCTGCACATATATTACCTAGCTACCATTACTCTTCATGACATGTGAAGTGGGGAATACAGTAATTTTAGGGTGGTATAGTAAGGCATTAACTCTGGCCACATGAGAAATCCTCTCCGGCACACACTGGGTATATGTCTATGAAAATAACTGGGGTAGGGGATCTGTACCCCCCACCCTCCCTAGTTCCTACACCCATGGTAAGAACACATAGAAAATATACACAATGTCCCCGGTAGAGTTCCTCACAGAATTATGATTATGTTCAGAGTAAATTGCACACATTGAGCATTTTGTGTAATCTACCTGGATGCTTGAAGATTTTTTATTATTACAGGGTTTGATATAGGTGTAAATCATAGGTCTGGAAATAGCAAAGTCTCAGAAAGCAAAGAACGGAGCTGTGGCCATTAAGATGTTTTCAATGGATTATTTTCGTGTTATCTGATACTGCAAAACACTGAACATATAGTTTGAAATGAAAGTAAAATCCATTGTTTCTCTTGCAAACTGATTTCTGTAGACCACCAAGGATTACATGGGATTTGCTATCGAAGATGACAGGCTTTTGTACGTCTATAACCTTGGAGGAAATGAAGCCAAATTACAAGTGAATAAATTTGTAACAGCCAGTAATCCAAATGAAGCCATTATGGATCGGGTGGTTTTAGAAAGGTATGTTTTTCAGTAACTCATCCGCTTTTCTGCTCCTGTGTTTGTAGTTTGTCCTGCATTTTGTCTGTAAATCGATACATATCTGTGCTTTGTTTTCAGGATATATCAGCATGCTACCCTACAATATATAAAATCCTACACATCAAGTAAACCAAATGCTCCGGAGAACTATAAAACAGAAGCAGACAGACACACTCTATTCAACCTTGATCCCAAAGATGTTGTGTTTTATGTTGGAGGATACCCAGCGGACTTTAGGGTACGTATTTTTCCGGGGGAGGGTAGCAGACATTTACCGTTGTAGTTATTCATGTAACTAGATTACGGTATTACAAGGGGAATGATTAGATCGAACTTTATAAAAATGACTTCTAAATCTGTATAAAATTCAATATTGCCACAGTAATACTGACAGAGACTATAAGAGTTATTCACTAACCTCCAAACTTGCCACCGAATTGCACCGAATGGTGAATTTCACCATTCGGTGCAATTCCGGGCAGTTCAACTATTCACTAAGGTGTCAATTCGCCAAATAAAGGTGAGTTGACGGTGAAATACAGTGTAGCTCAACGCATTTTGGAGGTCTTCTGTGGCAGCGAAATTGTCCCATAGAGAAGCAATGGTTCGTCTATTTACAGAATGCCGAACTGCAATGAAATTTTTGCCAAATGCTCTGATTTTTGGTATTTAAGTTCTACAGGTTTAAACAGGGAAATCCCCTACAATTCAATGTAAAAAGATAATATAATTTTTTTTTTTAAAAGACCATTTATTTTTTTTCATTTTCAGCAACAAAGCCATATATTTTTTAGAACACCTTTTTATATTTTTTTTATGAAATTTTTGTTTTTCCCGATTTTCTAAAAAGCAGCTTTTTTTTCTGTAACAGACCTTTTTTATTCCTTTTTTAAAGAACCTTTTTTATTATTTAGTCACGTTTTCATAAACGTATTTGGTTTAAACACCTATTAAGAGAATAGGAAACTTTTTTTGTTTTTTTTATGTTTTTATTGCAGTTCGGTGGAATTCGCCAAGGCCCTTCGGCGACATTCTCCAAATATTTTGTGGGGCTTCGGCAACTCCATCTTCGGCGCATTACAGTGACATTTGCTAAATAGTGAATCCACCAATATTTTGGCAAGATGGAAACGAAGTGAAAAGCACCAGAATTTCACTGAAATTTCGGTGATTTGTGAATAGACCCTTATGTAAATCAACCTCAAAAGATCAAAAGCATTAATTATTCACACAATATGTGTTGCTTTGTATTGTTTATCATATTTATTGTGCTCTGCGTGTGAGGGAAAAACCGTTCAAAAATAAAAAGCCCTTCTGTAATTAACATTACCTTATAAGAAGTAAAATTCTCACATTATGTTTCATCTTTCAGCCTCCATCAAGCTTAAACTATGCAAACTTCCAAGGATGCATTGAATTCGATTACCTCAACCAAATTGGTGTCAGTTTGTATAACTTCAGGAAAACCTTCAACCTCAACACTACGGAGGTCGAACCTTGCAGAAGGTAATGCTTATTGAAATAATACAGCCATTGTTGATGACCCAGTGTGTACGGCCCTGAAAACTGGAAAAATTATCATACCACTACCTGTGCTCCTTAAACTGAATTTTACACACAGTGTAACATGACTAATCCGTGTCATGAGAGAAATAGTCCATATATAGGGAAAATAGTAGATAGCACACAACACATATCAATAAAACTCATGGGATTCTCCAGTAACAGCCAATATTGCAAAAAGAACGACAGGAGAAGCTTCCTGTGGCTCCTTGGATTTTTCTGCTGTGTCCGGCAGGGTTTTTGCGGGTTTTCGGTGAGTGTTCGGCTGGTTTGCAGAGCGTTTTCCCTGCACTACGGGGACCCTGCCGCGTATGCTGAATACACCACAGGGTCGGCGAACTAGAATCGCTGAACTGCGGGGAACGAAAGGGCACTGAACGTGCTGCGACATTTCGAATCTCTCTGAATAACCCCCTAAGTGTACATACACCTCTAGGATTTGGTATACATCCTATGGTTCTCTGAGATCCCTGAAAAATTCACAATGTCAGAACATATTATTTTGGGCAGCAGGATTGGCACATTCTGTCTTTTTATGTACATTGGCAGTTTCTTGTTTGCTTTTGCAGTTAATACAAAGTAAATATTGTTGTATTGTAGGCACAAAAAAGATTCTGGGGAGAATTACTTCGAAGGCTTTGGATATGCAAGCTTGACTTACAAGTTAACCTTGGGCAAAAGTCTGCTCTACGAACAAGCCATCCAAACCACAGTAGATTCCGGCTTGCTGTTGTTTGCAGAAGACAACGTATGTATTTCTCTCTGTAGTCACAATGTATAATATTGTATCCCATCCCAGTGTGTTGTTATCCGACATCTTTTATATCTGGCACATTTGCAAATCTGAATGCAAGGGGGTTTATACCAATAAGCTGTCTTTTCCATGTCTGTTAAAATCACTTCTACTGTATGTGTCTTAACTTCTACTCACAATGTAAACTTTTGTAGGATCAATTATTTAAAACAAACACTAAATGGACAAAGGTATTGGGACACCTGACCATTACACCATTACACGGACTATTATGGCATTGCATTGGAAATACATACACATCAATATGGGGTTGGTCCCCCCTTTGCACCTATAAAAGCTTCCACTCGTATGGGAAGTCTTTCCACAAGATCCATTCCTTGACGCTCGCACTGCATAGTTTCTGTGCTTAATTTAATGACAGTGGATGTTTAGAAACTCTTCAGTTATGAAATCAGCAAAGCATGGGCAAAGTTTACACCCCGTGCACCTCAGCAATTGGTGAACCCACTCTGTGACCTTACGTAGTCTTCTTCTTCCGACTGACGTATTGCAGAGGTAATGTCACGGATGGCGTGTAACCCAGCACACAGACAAAACCGAGTTAAGCGATGAAATCCATAATCTAACAGGCTGGTCCTTAGAATGGCCATTGTATTTCCGAATAAACCATATGAACAATGACAATACTTAGAAGTACTGAAACCACAGGGACAAGAGAAAGATGGCAGTACAAATCAAAGCCGGAGTTCGGTACACCGAATCAGTATAAGACATAACCATTCAGGGAATATAGAGAAAGACCAAAGTCCAGATACAAAGCCGCGGTCAGAACACAAAATCAATATAAGCCAAACATGGATAAAGGAAACCAAAGGATCACAGAATATATAGGAATGCGCTGAGGGGGTATACAGAAAACCACGGCAGGGCTCAGAGCTCCACCAGTTACTGATATTTAAAGGTTTCCTAGCTCTATGATCAGATGCAGAAGGCCCAGAGGATATGTATCCAAAACTGCACCCTCTCTGCCCAGGAGGCCTAACTGTGGCATGAGCAGGCCCAACAGCTGGCATTCTATCATCATATCACATTGGAATTCACTGGGCTCTTCAGAACAACCCATTTTTTCCACAAATAATTGTAATGCAGGCTGCAAGGCTAGGTGCATGATTTTATAGACCTGAGACAATGGGTCTGATTGAAATATCTGAATTCAATAATTAAGAGTTGTGTCCAAATACTTTTGTTTCTTAAGTAACCAAAACGCCAGGAGCTAGTATTATACAGAATACCAAATGCGGGCCTCCTGAGATGCATCTGAAAGCTCTATAGTCCCTTTAATTCTGGTTGAATATTTTTATTTTACTGTTATGTAATTAATTACCTTTCATATTCTGTACGTCAATATTGCTGTTTCAATTTCCAAACTAATTTTGACATCAGAGTCGCCTTTCGAAAACTTTCATAACCCTAATATTTTCTCTTCCTTTTACCCATAACATATATTAGAGAGGCATCTTGTACTCTATAAATATGTTTTGGCCACCTTAAAGAGAGTCCCAGAAAGACATGAATCCAACTGACTGAACATTGTGCCTTTTCATACTCTGTGGTACCAACCTGTTGCTACTCTGACTCCTCTGCTAATTGTAAATTCTTATGACTTGATAATTCCTGCAGATCCCACCGAAAGCCTGTTAATACTTCTTTAGACCAGTCATCCCTTATTTAATATGTACCTGTCATACTTACCTGCTGGACACCGCCATTGCCTGTCTCCTATAGGCTGGCTCTTCTGATCTCACCCTGGCATATAAACATTGGAGGTCTCATTTACTGTGCCAAAAGTATCAAAAAGAAGGTATGACCTCTGGTCTGGATAAGCATGAAAGGAAAGCTTTAATGCAAATCATGACTCTTGAATTTGACACATGAAATCATTTTATCATTATGAGCCTATTAAATAGGATCCCAACAGAGTAGAGTTAATTAGGCTGATCTTTGAGGTAATGTTAACTGAATGGTGAAATATTAAAGAAGTGCGAGATTTATATAGCAATTACTTGTTCTAAAGTTTTTGCAACCCATGTTACACATATAAACATATCACAGCCAGTGACTAATGATCATATATCATTGTTTTATCATTGATTTTGCAGGATAATTACATTAGTTTAAATATTGAAGGTGGTATCTTGGTGCTGAAATACAAAATAAATTCGGACACAGTGAAAGAAGCAAAAAGTAACGGTGGTCCTATAAATAATGGCAATGACTACTTGGTAAGTATTGAAATACACTACTTACTCAATTTTTTTTATTATTATTATTTTTATTTATTTTTTTCCTCCCCCATTTGCACTTGGTTTCAGAGCTATACATATAGGTAATTACACGACTAGATATGTGTGGCCAGTGAAGCAAAAAAATGTTGAATTTCTTTGTTCCCTTTCTTCCATAATGAAGTACCAGCAAAGTCCTATGTTTACTTCTTTCACTTATGCTCTTGCTAGATTTAGTTATTTATAAAGTATTACAGGGTATTCAATTCATGGCCGCCATCAAGGGGTGACAGCCCATGATATGATCCGGCGCCTTGGCCTTTGCCTAGCCCTGTGCAGCTTGTGTAAAGACGACAGATGTAAGGCCCCTCCTTGCCACCTAGGACTGGCCACCATGACATCAACAAGTTTCCTGATGGGCAGCAGCATCTGCCATTGAGGCAGCAATTAGTATGGTCTGCACCAGGTAGATGTGCAGACTGAATGCTCTCCCATCAGGAAACTCTTGTTATCCCCTTTCTGGACCACCAGAGATAAGGTAAGCAAAAGATGAGGCAAAATTATTTATTTTTTAATTATTTACTGATCTGGGCAGCTGAAGGAAGGAGGCCTGACCAGTGATTCAGTAAAGGTCCTCGAGATTTCTTATGGTCGCCCTGATGGTATTGTATTTATTATTGTTTTCTGTAAATCTATTAATCTAAAACACATACTTTAAGCAGATTTCACTAATTGTGTCCATTTACTTTGAATCCAGATTTGTCAGAGTTGTTGTTTGTTGTTTAGTGTGTTAATTATTATTATAATAGGGATATTGTTAATTATCCTGGCTTTATGAGCACAATCATTAATTTGTTCTTCTTCGTCCCACAGATTGGAGTGAGGCTCTCGGTCAAGGACAGAGGAATTCGCATTACTCATACTGGGGGCCTGATCTCACTCAATGACGTGGACTTCTTTAGTTTCAGCACTTACTATCTGGGTGGAATTCCTTTAGAAATTAGAGAAAAGTAAGTGTTCGGTGTCCTGTGTAACATTGTCTAGCGGGAGAGTTTAACCCTTATAGAATTGGCTGATACAGATGTTTTAACCTGGATAATCCAATAAAAAACACTTCAGACCAGTCAATTTATTCCTTACAGCCCATTATTTGCTATACTCCGTAGTTGGCGCTAAACTTAGTGCCTCGATCTGTAATCGTTACCACCAGGATAAGTGTGTTTAACGCATGCCATCCATATTACATCCCTGACGCTGCCCCTGTTAGTAATTCATTTGTGCATTGTTTTTTGCGCTAGCTTCCGTGAACGTACTGTACTTTGTGCATCCTATACTTAAAGGGATACTCTAGGCAACATGACCACCTGAGTATTCCCCTGCCTGTCCCCCCTCCCTCCGCTCAACCGATCAGCTGAAAAAGCTGAAAACAGCTGAGAGAGGCGGAGGACTTTACTCCTCCGTCCCAGCTGTCAGTCAGCAGAGCGGGAATCATATTTCCCGCTTCTGCCGACTTTGGCCGAGTAGGAGACGTCATCGCGCTTTCAGCGCGATGACGTCTCCAACTCACCGCAGTAGCTGGCGGCAGCGAGCTGCCAGCATAGTCTGCGGCTGGGATTAGTGTTGCGCGCATCCTCTTGCGCGCAACACTAATCCTCAGCAGATGGAGCTGGGAGGAAGCCTGCTGATTGGCTGGTTTACGTGAGAGGCGCGCATGCGCGCTTTTCACATAAACCATTAGCCAAGTGAAACCAACAAGGACAGGAGCGGAAGAGGAGGGAGGTGAGTATATATAAAAAAAGAAAACCGCCGTTGGAAAGAAGTGTAAGTATTACAGTTTAAAAAAAAAAAAGAAATCCCTACCTATTTATTAAGGTAATAGGGATACATTAATGTAAAAAAATGGGGGGGGGATTTTTTATTAGAGTGTTCCTTTAACATGGGGAGCGCATACCTACATTAGCGTTTCAAAAAGCAAGATATTCCATGCTGCTAGCGCTAATTACGGCAGGGTTGCGGAGAGTCATATTTTACCACCTCCTCATAGCTGGTGCTACATGATTCTGCATTTGCAGAAACATGTAGCGAACGTAAACCCCCACCCCCCCATAAATCCAATACTTGCCTCTAATCCCGCGGTGAGAATGGTGGCCTGACCTGCCATTTCTTGTTGGAGGTAGCAGAGTGAGACTGGGAACAAATAGTTCCCAGTCTCCCTCCACAATCACTCGTGGCGCTGAGTGAAAGCGTCACCCTGATGTGTGTGTAAGCGCTATCGCGAGTATCCCAGCGGTTAGTGCTGTGTTCTGGGGCACGGTGCTGAAGTAGCGCCTGCCCTGGAATATTGTGCTAACATGGGGACACTATGGGGAAAACTGCAGGCACAGATTTTCCCCGTTGACGCCCCCATGTTTGCGTGAACTAGGCATTATAGCCCGATGTCTGGTAATAAGGAGACACGGAGACAAAAAATAGTGCCAGCCTTTGAATCTTATCTCCTTATTACCTGCTTAGTTATGAATCAGCTGCCTGTAATGCAGGGAAGAAATCAAAAGGGAATCCCAGGTGACCTGCCTTGTTTTCCTTCCTGCAGCATATGAGTTATACAGTACATGTTGCATGGCAGCACTTTTCCCTGGACTTTACTCTGCATGAAATAGTAATAATTGTCCAAGAAACCATGGCTGATCTGGCAACCCTAGTAAGGATTATAATGTACTGCTGAAGGCAAAGTAAATAACATCAGACAATGATTTTTGGATTTATTTAGTTTGTTTGTGATTTTTCAACAGGTTTAATATCAAAACTCCAGCTTTCCGTGGCTGCGTTAAAAATGTGAAAACCCCAGTGGGTACAGCAAAGTTTCAGGAATCCTATGGGGTCAGTCGGAAATGCTTTGATGGATGGAAAGTAAGTGTTAATATTCCATGTATTTACAGTACGTTGATATTTGGCACTCAGGAGTCTGTCTAATATGCTGGGAAAAGTTGTGTTTTTATAGTATATATTTTGGGGAGACTATGTCAGGTGGGATCAGAGGTTTTTGAGAAACACAGAGCCCTATCACCTGGTGTGAGCTAAAACGCCATCGCTAAAGAAACAATTTAGCACGAGTCTCTAAAAGTTAAGCGCCTGACGACCTACTAAAAGATCCACTTGTCTGTGGACAAGATTGTTTAGCGCACGCTAGGAAAACGCTAACGCTAAGGATCCTTAAGGGGCACAAAGCTCAATATGGATACAGTCTATTGCCCCCAAGACACTGGGAAACCCCCCATATGCATACAAACCCTCTTTACTCTCTCCCAGCCTTCAGGGTTGGTGGGATATCCAATATAGCAGGGCAATTGTCCCGCATAGCGATAAAGAAGCGGTTCAGGATGCTGGAGAAGGTGCTCTGGCTAACACCACCTAACTCTGCCAGTGGATGCTGGAATGTGCCAGCAGCTAGGAAGCTCAGGTAACACAACAATTTGGTCATCCCTGGCACAGATAAGGAGGAGCCAGTGCGTGAATCCAGATGTGACTGCAGCTGCACATAGAGACTGCGTGCCTGAGCGTGTGTCAGCCGGTTGCGTAGCTGACAATCTGCATCTGATACACCCAATAGGGTGAGGTGAGTCCTTTGGGCCCGAGGCGGACATGGGACCATCAGTGCTAACTCCCGCTGACGTCTCAAACGGGCCCTGCGTATATAACGCAATATCATAATATAAGATACTGCAGCAGCAGCAACTTTGCTAACCAGATCCATTACTATGGTGTATGGGGCCAAGTGAACACCTTTGCTGCATTCCTTAAAATAGGCTGTTAATAGGCTGTTAATTTTGGGCAAGGACCTGTTTCTTGGTTTTTCTAGAGTTAGCACTGGGGTTGAGTAGTAGGTAAAATTTAACATAGCGCTGAGCTCCGGTAATTAGCGCAGGCACCAAGTGATCTGTTACAAAAGCGCTAAAGATCTCTAGTGTTCCCCAAGTTAAGTATAGGAAGCGGAAAGTACAGTAAGCTCACGCTACGAATCACTATTTTGCGACGCACCAAGTAATTGTTTTTGTGTTTTTTTAGCGAGCGGAAAATTATCTGTCGGTCAGGCACTCGACTCAATTAACCCGGCGCTAACTCAATAACATGTGAACGCCAAGGTTAGCTCACACCAGGTGATAGGGCCTGTTGTGTTTCCAGCGTTTTGTTTAAATTATCTGTTGCGCCTCAGTATATTTTAATTTCCATCTAGATCAGTTTCTGCCACACAGTAATCATGTACTCCCTTAAGAAGTCTACTGTTATGTTCCACATTACATGTATAGTATTTTAAAAAGTGTTGGGAAACTCCTCAGTTGTTAAATCCATCAGTAGTTGAGGTGGGATCTACTAAAATTGAAATGCGTTCTAAAAGGGCAAAATGAGAATACTAGATGCAAACAAAATGGCCCGGATACCACTGCAGCCATCCATGTGAGTCGGCCCCAGTCGCGTCGATTAATGGCATGTATAGTAATCCAAGCCAAGCCACAACGCCTGTTCAACCTCAGCTTGGCCATCAAGTTACAGTAGTATGTTGTATAGAAAGTGCAATGATAGTGAGTCATTAAATAATCAGTGATTCCACAGTCACTCAATATTCCCGTCTGTAAGTGAAACTAAAGAGCTGGCGTTAACTGCAAAATCACTTATCAACTTTAGTAAATTAAAACAAATCAGTTCTCATCTCTGGTCCTTATAGAAAAGGGAGGACGTGATCTCATACCTTCTCTCACCACAAAGTGAAGGACAGAGAAAAAGGAGATCGCTTGTGTTCTTCTAGCTCAATGTTCCGGGATCAAATGCCAGCAGTGGCGCCGCTGCTGGATAATTCACATTTATAAGCGACTCCCTAAATTTATGAGCCTTACTGCCAATAGAGTGGCTGGCTTGTAATTGAGTTGGTAACAGGGAGTTGCTTCCATTTTATGACTCGCACCATTTGTGTTTCCCTCAGCCAGAGGAGGGGCCTCTATCATTACAACCATGGCAGAATTTCATTATAGTGGCTTGGTAATATAATCTAATTTATCAAATTTATTGGAATTTAGAATGTTTATTGGTTCACTCCAAGTATCAAAAGCCTACACTGTTACTGAAACAACAATGCTGCTTTCAGATGGACCCACCAAGGAAAGACATTTCATCCTTCAGAATCTAGAAGGAAAACGCATGCTCTATAAAGAATGTTTATTCTCCTGATACTCATTTACTAACTATGGGGTTTGTCTTGTAGACTGTCCGTGATGCTGAATTCTCCCGTGGTGGGACGCTTGGCCTGAAGTCAGAAAATTTCCCATTCCCTGGGGATTTCCAAGCCTCCTTTGGATTTCAGACATTGGAAACTAATGCCGATATGTTTACTCATGTAGCACAGGTATCGTTTTTTTCCTTGTTTTTCATAAATATGTATGCCGTCATATGATCTTGATACAAACACTTGTGATAGATTAAATATTTGGATCCACCTTTACACAGGGCCAGTGCTAGACTACATTCCACCCTAGGCAAGACCACCTACTTGCGCCCCCCCTGGAAAAAATTGTCATTGAAATACGGGGGACACACACACAGACACACACACTGTGCGCGAGGGCTGCACACGTTCGTCTTGTGCCCATCTTACCCCTCTGCTTCTCTGGCCCAGGATAGATCTGTGCCTCCCTCTTTCGTTTGTTTCTTATCTCCCACTGCCGGCTATGCAATCAAACAGTGAGGAATGGATACAATAAAAGGAACCTGAGTTGGACCCAGCTACGCCCCTAGGTGGCAGTGCGCCCTAGGCGGTTGCCTAGCTTGCCTAGTGGAAGCACCGGCCCTGCCTTTACATTTGTGTTTGTTGAATAGATGCCCAGATTGCTCATAGGGACAACCTGACTAATCGGCAGTTACCTTCAATGGTCAGGAAAGGGCTCAGTACTCCCCAGCTGGCTGTAAGATCAGCTGTACGGGCTAGGGGGGAATTATAAACAAGCTTCCAGACTAGCCTAGAACAACCAGAGGATTCAATGCTGGCGGCTAATGGCTGCTTCAGGGTCCAGTTCACATATTTATAAACGTCCAGATGAAAATCCTCATGAAGGGATTGAAACATTTTTGCTTAAAAATATAATAAAGTTAGAAGATTTAAAGTCCCCTGGAGTGCGCTTCTACCTGAGATCTATTTATGGGTGGAGTAACCACCGGGACACAAGAATTGAGGCACATCAGTATCTATCATTTGCATATATTTTAAGGCTTGTAGGCTGTGAGCTATGGAAGCGGTTGGTGCCACTTACCCAAAATCATACCCCCTCTCCTCATGGGCATCATCACCAACTGTGCCACAGCTGAAACGTACCTCTTTTCACAGTCTCCATATATTTTACATCTCTGGTATGATTACTTTTCCCTTCTGTTTTACCCTATGTGTCGGTTTCTGGCCCATTATCAACCTACAAGCTCATATTAGCAGTTTACCCCAACCACAAATATATATATATATATATATATATATATTATCCAACCAGTATTGGTGCAGAGGTACAGAAATCCTAAGAGAATCAATTGATGCACTTATTGCTGAGCAGCAGACAAACTGATGTTGAGTTGATATAACATGGTTAGTGACTATGAAAGAGTTAAGGTTCAGTGAACTTTTGGCATGTCTGCTTGCCTTCCTCTCATTGTGCCCTGTATAGTATCACCGATATGTGACCGTCACTCATACCATGCTGGTGTTTCCTCCCATATCCAGACGGATGATTTGAGCATCTCACTCGAAGAAGGAACAGTAACTGTCAATACAAGAAATACTGAGCTACAATCTACAGAGAAATACCTGGATGGGAAGAGGCATTATGTGTCAGTCATAAGGAACAATGACCGGTGAGCATTGAGCAAACGGAAAGGAGAATGCATAAAATGTAGTTTTATAATATTCTTTGTGATAACCAGCAATGCATTCTTTGTGTTGTACGTATACACGCACATTGCCAATTTTTTTCAAATCCACTTTTTAAATACATTAACCCTTTCACTGCTGAGGATGTGTGGAGAACGTCCTACTTGGCTCCTAAGGAAAGATAGGGGTGGAGATAGAGCGTTCCTTTGAACCCTGATATCTCCCGACGGCAGCTAGCAGGGTCATGTTTGTATCATTAGAAAGGCCAGAGCATGGCCTTTCCAATGATACCAAACATGACCATGTTTAAAGTAAAGAAAAAAAAATAATAATAATAAAAAAAAGAAAAACATGTTTTTTTAAGACGTGAAATGGCTCAGCAGTGAATGGGGTTAAAAAATTAATGAAGAGAGAAATTAGTGCAATCACAGGGTTGTTATTAATCCTTCCACTACCAAAGTCGAGTTAACTCGGTTTTGCATTGTAATGCTTTGAAAAGCAGTCATTAGCATATCAAACCCCATATGCATATTGCAGGATTAGTGTGCCTCCTGTGGAGGAACGAAATCTTCTGTGATTCAATCCTGTCCCTCTGTAACACAAGCTGCAAGCAGCAGCTCCATACCTCACTGTAACAAAATTTCTAACACTTTCTCTGCTACATTACAATAACCAGAGAGAGGGCAGAATACAAGGAGAGCTCTGGGGTCACTCACTACTGTACAAGAACAAGATTCAGGTGGTTATAATGACTGAAAATCTCCGTACAGTAAAGATACAAGTCGTTACTGTAATTTCTTTATACAGGCATTATACCACATACAAAATATTTTTATATTGTATTGGTATTTTTTTGCTAGCTGGATTGTTAATAATCTCATTATGATCACTACAAATAGCCATAAGTAGGAGATATTACCATTTTTATTGTCTATTTTTAACATATTTACTGTAATTGACACAAAGGCTGTTTCTGCCTGTATATTGATAATGCAGACCCTATGTAACATTGAGTAAGATAGAGGACACCATCTAGAGTTCAAAATCTTTCATTCGAACAATATTTTTCTAAAAGATAAACAAATACATGACAAATTAAAAATGAGCATATTTACATTATTTAATTATTTTTTTTAGCTATCTCATAACAACAATTTCTGTGCAATATTTCTAATTTACCCTATATTTGTTAACTCCACATCCCATGTTTCAAATAATTTTTTTCAACAAAAACAGCTTGGTAGTGAAGGGGTTAAATTGTGTTATAAAACCTAACTCTACCGGTAGTTGTGCCAGCGCTACAGAACTTGTTATCACTTTATCAATACCTGTAACTGTTAATTAGATTTGATCTGTGTTAAAGGTTTTTGACACTCTTTATATAGCATATCATATCATATATGCATAAAATGAACATGAATTCCTTCTGTCTCAGGCTCAGCCTCTTGGTTGATGATGAACCAGTGACTGAGAATGTCGGTTCTGTCATCAACATTGGAAGATCAATCAATGACCTGTACTTGGGTGGAAAAAATTTTGAAGGCTGCATCTCCGACGTTTTCATTCAGAGGTAAGTTTTAACTTTTTGATATACGAAAATGTATGCTTTTCTCTATAATTGTTTGGGTGAGAAATGTCACTACAGAGGTTGCAGATGATTAAAATGGAATGAAAACACACCTGCAAAACATTTATTAATAAATTGGATTGAAAAGAGGTAATGCAGCATGTTTTAATGATGATATTAATTCACCTAAGGGACGCATTATCATAAAGGCGATTGTAGCTGCTGCTCCAGGCTCATGCTCCAAACCTGGCTATATTTTGTTATTTGGACAATAATTGCATCTTGCTCAGAATGACAGAAATAGATACCCCCGGTGGTAGAATAATTATGTAGCTGGAGAGTGACAGGAGGATGGGATTGAGGCACAATGGAGAAGAGGGAGTGGGTTTATGGGCCAGTAAAAGGGATGGGGCAGAGACCAGTGGAATAAGATGGATGAAGTTGAGGTACAATTTGGGTAAACGTAATCTGACAGGGAACAATGGGGGTAAATGGGTTGAGGCAGAGGCAAGATGGGGGTGAGAGGGTTGGGATACAGAGAGGGATAGAGCAGGATGGGAAGTAAAAGCAACACGGTAAGGCACAATAGGGATGAGAGAACTAGATCAGATGCATATGGGGGTAAGAGAAATGGGGTAAGATACTACGCAAGTGAGAAGGATGAGGCAGAACCAGAATGGGGTGATAGGGTTGGGACATAAAGCTAGCTGGAGCAGAATGGGAGGCAAAAGTACTACAGTACGGCACAATAGGGGTGAGAAGATTGGATCAGGTGCATAATGCGGGTAAGACAGATGGGGTAGGACACCGTGAGAAGGATGAGGCAGAACCACAATGGGATGAGAGAGATGGACCAGAAGCGCACCCAAATCTTCAGCTCCAGATCCATAAAGCCCTTAGTCCAGCATTGTTTCACCTATACCTATTTTCTTTTATTCAATAGGACAGGAGAAAACCCCACTGTGCAAAATCTCCATGATAACAATGAAAAGAAGCAAGTTTCGCTTGGAACATGCATGGTTGAGGAACCTCCTGTGCCCTTAATACTGAACGAATTTAAGGTTCCCTACCCTTTAATCTTAAGTGACAAAGACATGGTAATTATTTCTTTATTTTTTCCTTTTATTTCTCTGGTATCTTTCATTCTTGATTTCAGACCTTTAAAATAAAATATGCTGCTTTGTAGTAGACCTTGCGAAGTTATCATTTTTTTCCAACGGTCCACTAAAACTAAAAGCAATGATTGATTCGTTTTCAACATCAAAAACATATTGTACCATATTTAACTCTTCTATTGATTTTGTATTTGCTGTGTAATTACACATTCTCTTTCTTACAGAATTATATAGATATTATGACAAATGCGGACAGAAAACCTGCCCAGATAAATCAACAAGGCTGTATTGCTCATTCAAACCTGTCCACATTTGGGGGAGCCTATCAGTTTGGAGACATTCCTGACAGTATCCTGCTGTATAAACTGAATAATCCACTTTCACAAGAGAGGTATGGAATGTCAGAAATAAATGGTTAATGATTTATTTATTTTTTGGGCACAGAATTGTTGGAATTTAACTATATTGCTATACATACAGTATATACTTATCCGTTTTTTTATAGAATATATATATATATATATATATAATGTAAATTCGATCGGCCGTGTTAGACCAGATGCCAAAATCACGAGTATAGCAGTATGTAGTGATATCTTTTTTATTGGACTAATGTTAAATTTAAATGTAACATTAGTCCAATTAAAAAGGTAACACTACATACTGCTATACTCGTGATATATATATATATATATATATATATATATAATATAGATTTTATGCCTTCTAAATTGTAAGTTCCCACATGAATAAGGTCCTAAATGCCTCCTTTTACTGTTCGTGAAATGTTAAACTGTCTCAAAGTATTGTATGACTGCCTGTATAATACCCATTGTTCAGCACTGTGGAATATGTTGGCGCTATACACATAGTGCTCTAACATTAGCGTTAGCGCTAGCTTAAAGGAGGTCATGGTGCAGAGCTCACATCGCCTTAAAATCGCTAACAGGTTATAAAGGCGCTCGTTAATTACCGATTACAGTTTACTGTACTTTGTGCTCCCTATACTGTACCTAACATGGGGAGCGCAAAGTGAAGCATTAACTAGCGCTAGGATCACTTGATACTAACGCTAGTTACTAAGAGCTGGCGGTAATGAAAACGTTACCTCTAGCTCAAAGGTGCAGGTAACGGATTGTGCTGCTGCAGAATCCGTTACCTGCAACTCAAACCCCCCCCCAAAAAAATTAGATACTCACCTCTCTTCCACGGCGAGAACGGCAGCCCGATCTGCTGCTTCTGGCCGCCGGGAGCAGAGTGAGACTGGAGGAAGAAAGTCCCCTGTTTCCCTCTGTGATCACTCCGCCGACCAGCAGGATCTCGCGAGAGGCGAGATCCTGACAGTCATGTGACCCAGCGGTACAATCCTCTATGGAGTCCTATGGATGCCACGGAGGGGATGCTGGGGGCGGTGCTGTAGTGCTGCCCCCAGCATCCGCGAGCTTAGCGATCGCTAAGGGCAGGCTGCCGGACTTGGCGCCTGCCCCGCAATCTGCTGGGGAAACCGGCATACTAAGGGGAAATTAGCAAATGCTAATTCTTCCCCTTAGTGTCCCGGTTTTAGCACAGGGCACGCAATATTGTCCATAGGGCACTATTACAATCTTAACGCTAGCGCTAGCACTAGGTTCAGTGACTTTAACCCATGCCCCCTTATTATATCCCTAACAGATTAAAATATACGTTACCGCATTGGTGATTGAGCTAGCTTGCGCAAGCTTACTGTTCTTTGCGCTCTCCATGTTAAGTATAAGGAGAGCAAAGTCCCAACGCTAATTACCACACCGATATGATACCTAGAAAGATAACCACAGCTTGAAGCTGGTGCTAACTGATACCGCTTCTGCAGAATCCGTTAACACCAGTTAAACCCCGCCCCCCCAAAAAATCAGATAATTCTCATTCAGCGGCAAGAAAGGTGGCCCGATCTGCCACTTGTGGCCGCCAGGAGCAGAGTGAGACTGGGGACAAATAGTCGCCAGTCTCCCTCCACAAATCACTTCGCAGCCCTGCACGATCTTACAAGCAAGAGCCCAGCATCACAACCCTCCGTGGAGTCCTATGGACTCCAGGTGGTGATACTATCAGGGAGGGTTAGCGCTGCGTTACAGGGCAAACTGCTGAATTAGCGGTTGCCCCGTAATCTGGTGCTAAAACAGGGACGCTATGAGAAACCTGAAGGTGCAGGTTTTCCCTGTTAGCGTCCCCGTTTTAGTGCATTTCATGTTAATATGGCCCATAAAGTATAACAAATAATAATAATTAGGGGTGTCATATAATAACATTTGCTATCCTTTGATTGAAGGTCCCATTTTTCATTGGACATACGTACAATGGAACCAGCTGGAATGATCCTCATGATGAGAGAACAGTATGAGTCCACTCACCTCACCCTTCACCTTTCTAAAGGACGTTTTGTATTGTCCTTGGGCAATAAAGGACAAAAAGTAAAAATAAGAAGCCAAGATAAATACAATGATGGAAAGTGGCACACGGTAAGCATTCCCACCTATAACATAATGTGCAATGCATGATGTGTGTAATACTAAAAATACAGCATTTCTAAAAAACAAGTTGAATTTAGAACTCTCCGTTATGTTTTTCATTATGGGATATGCCTATTTTACATTTTTACCCATCTGAGAATGTTGGTACCTTTTATAGCTGATAGGAATAGTTACTTCAAAATCCAAAAAATGATGGGCCACCACACCGATGTATCCATTTCAAATCTTTATTCACCAGTGAATGATGCGTTTTCTGGTTGCACGAGCACAATTTAAATTCTAGATTTATTCCCAAATGCCAAGAGCATAAAGTCATTCAGAAAAGCATTTTAATTGTAAGATGGGTTAGTTTTTATTATGTTTTCATAAATATAAATAATACCCATGTAACTCTATGAATTTATCAATTTCATTTTAATCTGTTTGTCAATCCACTCCTCTCTGTCAGTTCTTGAGCAGGATCCTCTTTTCCCATCCTTCTCCCTGTATATAGCAAATTTGTTAATTCTATGATTGTTCTCTCCTCCATTGTACAGCGCTGTTGAATATGTTAGCACTTAATACATACTTGTAAAGCAATCCTAACACAAGCAAAGCAACAGAAGATTTATTATTATAAGATTGATTATTAGTATAAGATTTATTAAGACAAATTAGTAAAGGTTTAGCATTCTGACTTTGGATTACTCTTTTACTCAGTCCTCATAGTTCAGTTTTTTTCAGAAAATGAGAAAAGTGTAACATGACTGGCCTTGTAGTAATTTTCCTTTATTTTATCTAGGTCGTATTCAATTGGGATGGATTCAATGGACGCCTTGTGATTGATGGTCTAAAATCTCGCAAGGGAAGCTTGACGAGAAGAATCAGTCTGGAATCAATGTCATCTGTCCATCTTGGTGGAGTCCCATCACTGAAACTGCAGGTAGCTTAATTTGTTTTTCTTTAATGTCTATCAGGGTTATTCAGAGAGCGTGAAAAGCAGGAGAATGACTGGAGAATGAAAAATTCTAGGTCAAAATAGTCGATTTGGAAAGTGAGATGAAAGGGAGAATTTTTCTGGTTTGGCTATTTTGACCTAGAATTTTTCATTCTCCAGTCATTCTCCTGCTTTTCACGTTCTCTGAATAACCCTGTAAATGTTATTTGTCCTATCAACATTAATGATGTTTTACGCGCAGGTTACACGATCTTATGACAGATTCTCCGAAAGGAGAACTTAGCACTATTAAAAAAAAAAGAAGAGCATCATAGTCAAAAATATGCTCTGCTGCCTGCTGGACAGATCAAGTGACTAAAAAATAACTTTAAGCATTTTGATTTTGTGGACTTAAACTCTTCACGCATTTTGCATTGTATATTACTGTAGAAAGACTCTATCTAGAGATGTATAGGTCTATAAGGAATAATGTACCCACCCTGTAAATGCAGGTCATTAAACTGGATTTTTAACATTTCTTCTTTATTGAGGTTTCTGCATAGTTGTTTTTTGTGTTTTAATATACATGAAAAAGGCATTGCACTTATTTTATAATATCCTTCCCAGGGTATTCCCAAGAAGAGCTTTATTGGCTGTGTGAGAAATGTACAGGTGGATGGGACACAACTAGAAAAACCATCTCAGGTCTTGGGAGTCCTACCTTGCTATGATGGAAATTTTGAATCTGGAGTATTTATTGCTGAAGACGGAGGGCATATTACTGTAGGTATGTCAACTGTCTACCACACTACCTATGGGATTATTTCACTTACCTAAATATTATTATTCATATACTCCGACCCCAACCATCTCAAACTTATCTTTTCTTATATTTTAGAGAAAAATTTTGTTTTGGGGCCAGAATTTGAAATGGCTTTAAATGTCCGTCCACAAAGCCAAACCGGTGTTATAGTGCACTCTGGGACAGAACAAGGTGGCAGATTAAGCCTGTATATGGATGCTGGGAAGGTAAGATAACAGTGTTTACTCATCAACTATAGGTATTACAAGGGTAATTGCAAATATTAAAGGGCTTCTTCAGAAATCACCAGCGTTTGCCATAGCTGCAACCGCAACAAACATCAGCTTTTCACAATAGGGAAATTCAAACCGTGGCAAGAGCTTAGGTGGAATCCGTTAGTAGCAGCTGAAAAGCCCACCCAAAAATCAGATACTCACATCTCATCCCGCGGCGAGAATGGTGGCCCAATCTGAAGCTTTAGGCCGCCTGTAGAAGAGTGAGACTGGGGACAAGTAGTCCCCAGTCTCCCTCTGCGATCACTCCATGGAGCTGCATTATCTCACAAGAGCCAGATCACATGACCTGGAAGCACAACCCTCAATGGAAGCCTAAGGACTCCAGGAGGGGATACTCGGGGAGGCGCATTAGCGCTGCCGCGAGTATCCTGGAGGGTTAGTGGCCGTTACAGGGCAGGCTGCTGTCTTCAGCGCTTGCATCGTAATCTAACAAATTTTTCCCCTTAGTGTCCCCATTTTAGCTCAGGGCAAGTGATACTGCCCTATGTGTAGGATAAAATGTATGGCAAAAGCTTGTGTATTTATGAATGTATAGATAAGTGGGTGTGTAAATTCTGGTGAACCAGAACACTCACATAACACACAGATGGCCCCAAAACAATCACGTACCACACAAAGACAGTACCAACACATCCATATCAATAAAAGACTCAAACACGCTCACATTACTTACAGACTGCTCAAACACACTCACGTCATACATAGGCAGCTCTAACATACTCCTATGTCATGTAGATAACCCCACACTCACTCCCATCTCATACTGTTAAATGTTGCCACATACACAAAGTCTCCTCACACACTTTTACAGCTCGCCACAAACTTGCATAGGTTTACAGTGCGGCCTGGCAAAATGCATCCTTGTCTGTGCACCCAAAATTCCTTGTTAAGGCCCCGATAATAATGTATAACAGAACTCCTTTTACTGATTATTATTATTCTTAAATTTTCCTGTATGTGCTACAGCTAAAAAGACAGAGTAACAAAATGATGATTTACATATATTTTACTACAATTTTACTGAATGAATTTTTTTCTACATGGTGCTACTATGTGAGTCATTAATGAGCTCAGCATTGCTCATGTCTTATAAATGGATGTTGTTCTTTTCAGGTTACGCTTTCTTTGAGCCGGGGTGGGGAAGACTTCCAGGTTTCAGTTACACCTCTGGCGCTGTGTGATGGGCAGTGGCACAGGATTACAGGTAACGCAATTACCATTGCTTCACGTAGCTCACACAATAATCTCTTACCAGTAACCTGGAAAAGTGCCAATGTGTAAAACGTAAACAGCATAGGCAGAGAGTAAACTATAGTCTAAAGCCATGTGAGATGTAGTGGCCCACCTCAGTGCCTTTCTTTAAATTCCCATCTGACCATCCTGTATTAGAACCTTCATAAATAGTCTTCTCTTATTCATGCATTCTCATTTCCCTCATTTTATCATCCTCATCATTCAATACCTCCTTCAATCTATTTGTTTATCTTTAAGTTTTCTGTTTTGTTTCTTGGCCATTGTGTTTATCAACCCATTTAGCGCAATCGTTCGTCACTGCAACCCCATACTTATTGTAATTCCTGCTAACTCCATACACTGACTGTATCATACGTTTTTCATTGCAATTTCACTCATTCTTTGTCCACCCCCATTACGTCCATCTTCTTGATTACATGTCCTATGTTTATCCTATTGGTGCTCACAATCGGTAATCCTTTATCAAGGGTGAGAAGTAGAAGATGAACTACTAGGTTGGCATTTTTGTGACCTTTCTCTTCTCATACAGGGTTATTCAGAGAGCGTGAAAAGCAGGAGAATGACTGGAGAATGACTGGAGAATGAAAAATTCTAGGTCAAAATAGCCGATTTGGAAAGAGAGATGAAAGGGAGAATTTTTCTGGTTTGGCTATTTTGACCTAGAATTTTTCATTCTCCAGTCATTCTCCTGCTTTTCACGCTCTCTGAATAACCCTGATTGTTGAGTTTATAAATGATGGAGTGAGAAGTACCCGTTGATGAGTTGGGGATATGACCCTTTCCATTGTTCTGTCCTGTCTGCAGCTACATGGACAGCACCAATAAAACTAGACTAAACCATACCATCAATTAAAAGCAGAAGACCAGCTGTTAGAAGGTCTGAGGTCCACATATAGACACCTGTTAGGCCATGGTTATCCATCACTGGTTTAATGAATGACGCATGTGGTCGAATGGACTTTAATCTGATCTTTTAACAAATGTTAAAGGTAGAGAGGTGAGGAAAATCAATACACAGGGGAGACAGAAATGACATCGGACAACAAGGGGAAGAAAACTAATGTAGTAGTAGTAGTGGAATAGGAAAAAAATGCGTAGCATAAACAGGGATATTGTAACAAAGGAGTAGACCAAATTAGTAAAGCGAGAAAGAGAGGGGAAGGGTAGCAATTTCATATTGATGAGATACAAAAATAGAACTATTTCGAACAGATGATTTATATATAGGCACAAAAACCCCAAACATTTCACTTATTCTCTGTCAGATAATAACCTCTATCTCCGATTACCTAATATCAGATTGTATACAGATTTACACCTACTCATTATGTTTTTCTGGTGCCTGTATTTGCTGCATTTTCACAAAAACTGGAATGACTTTTCCTCTCACTATATAATAAATGATTATATATATATATATATATATATATGTGAGGAGGGAGAAAAAAGACTAATAAATATAATTGTTTTATTTTCTTGCAGCATCCTTAACGAAAAATGCATTGGTTCTGGATGTAGATAATCAATCAAAACAAACCACAGGTCCAAGCTTGGCAATGTACAAGAGTAGTACAGCCCCGCTCTATATTGGAGGAGTCCCAGGTAACATTACAGTGTTTTAATTCTAGAATTATCTGTGATTACTGTACTATCTGCATTGTGTACAGACAAGGCCTGATTTTATGTTGGCAAAAACATACACATTGCTGCCAGAGTGCCAGTGCCTAAATCCGCCTCTTCAAAGTGCTGCAGTTTTAATGTAATGGTGTTAGTTGCCTCAAACAACTAGTGAAATATATATGTATATGTTACAGATAGGATTTCACCGTTACCGAAACTAGTATCGTATCGGTGCTGATACTGGCATTTGCAAGAGTACTCTGTACTCATGCAAATGCCCTGATTACCGCCCTGATACCCGGAAGCCACCGCTGGATCACGCCTGGAGGCTGCGTCACAGCCTGCCGACTGTTCGGAGGACCACATGCCGTGGCCAGCCGGCACTCAGCCCATGCGGACAGCCGAAGGGGAATGCTACTCTTAATGCATTTTGCAAGCAGTGAGGTGTGTGTGTGTATACATAGGTCTGTGTGTGTATACATAGATGTCTGTGTGGGTATACAGTGAGGTCTGTGTGGTGGGTTATACATGTATCTGAGGTCTGTGTGGGGTATACATGTGTCTGAGGTGAAGTCTGGTGTGGCAGGGTGTGCAGGCTGTACAGTGGGTAAATGGGTGCCTGGCCATACATTTCAATATTAACATAAACTGGACATGCTTTCAGCAAAAATCCTAAATTATTTATTGGAAAGCGGTCACAACATTAAATAAAAGTATCAGTACTCGGTTATCGGTACTCGGACTCGATCTTAAAAAAGTGGTGTCGGTGCATCCCTAGTTACAGGTAAAGTCCAAAATCCAGATAGACTTGATTTTACCCATCTGCTTTGGCTAAAGCCCTAAATGAAACCAAATTTTCCCAAACATTACTGGTTAATGTGTTTTCAGAGACTTAACTGTGGCATACAACCCTAACTCTAATCCTAACCCTAACCCCTAACTGAAAATATCTGATTTACCCAAGAGGGCTTGGGTTGTCGAGAGATTACCCGGGTAAATCCCGAACATTGCATTTTTTTGCAGTTTGCCAATACGTTTGGGTAGTGCAGTCTTTAGCCGGCTAAATCACTGCCCATCTTTGTACTTTACCCGTAATATATATAAGTATAAATGTGTGGATGTATGTGGGTATATTTGTATGTATATGAATATATATGTAAAGAAAATGAGCAGTATTGAACTGTGAGGCATAGGGTTAAATCTGGAATAGTCACCAGCAGCATAACCTTGGTTTCCTTGGTAAGTGTGCCTCCACCGTCGGCAACAGAAGATACTATATGCATTGTATTCAATATTAAGGATTGACAGTGAAGCAGAAAATGCCTGCTGTTTAACATGCCAAATCGCTGCACATCAAATTGCTTTTATTAAATTATTATTTGATGTACGCGTTTGTAATAAGACAAATCAGCTTTTTTTTCTGGAATCTATGCATGTAAAGACATGATGGGGTTGAGTTTGAATGACTTGGTGACGGTACATTATAGGCTGAGCTGTCAGAGTGTTAATTCACTTCAGGAATTTGGAAGAAATTCTATAGGATTCACACTTGGCTTTTCTGTTGCAGCTACCTCGCACACGCCAGGGATGCCTGTGAAGAGTTCCTTTGTCGGCTGTATGAAGGATGTGAAAATGAATAAGAAGCTGATCACCTTCAGGAAAATCTCAGAGCTCAGTGGTGCTATCAGCTTAAGCAGATGTCCTGCCGCGTAGCTGACATTTGAAAGTCCAATAAACATCACCAGGAGGCATGCATTAATATGAATCTGCGGAGCATTGCCACAGGGATGTGATACTGCTGCAAAAACACGAGAGTGGTGCTCCAAATGTAAAAAAAATGAAGTTTCGAAGTACATATGTTTATAAAAGTGTTTCTAGTCATCCTTTTTTTTCTAGTAAAATCAACCAAAAATTCCAACTGCATGTAGAGTTTATATTTTTATGAAAATATTTCATGGTGCTTGTTCGACATCGGAAAATTTAAATGAACATTCTATTAAAAAAACAGAGTTTCCATTTGTTGCCCTTAAATAATTTTGTAGACGCTGCTGATAGCCTCTATCCAGTTATTTATATATATTTGTTTATTATTGTTGATTTTACTCACCTTGAGTCAATTGCCCGCTCAGCCGCTACACTTAAGCTTCAGGGACTCCCGAACCTGGAAGTCCTTGAATGTTTGCTCCTATGCAATTGCATAGCGTAGGAACCGCATATTTGCGCACCGCAACGGGACTTGTGCACTTTACATACGCAAGTTCTGTAGCGCCTGTGCAGAGCGATGGAATGGCTGCCTCTCTGAGACCTATCACTACAGCCAGTAATCAGTAAAATATATGCTTATATTTATTGTATATAATAAAAAATGAAAAGACACTGTTAAATTAACAAAATATTCAGTTCTTTTAAAGATTTGCCTATCTTGTACAGATCAGCAGGATGATTGGAAATACCTACCCCCCCCCCAGAGACTTTGAGGCTTAATGAAGAAGCTGTGCTGTTTGCCAAAGTTTCAGACCATGACCAATATTGCAGTTGTTGCGCTGCAACAAACTTCGGCATTTCATTTTAGAGAAATTCAAATGATGTCATGAGAAGTGCTAGAGGTCGTTGGGGTTGCAACAACACAGATATTGCCCATGGTTTGCAACCACACCAAACAACAGTGATTTTTGTATAAACCCCTATTGTATTTGCTAGAAGCATTTTCAAACAGGATGACAACACATGTTCCCCCAAAACAAAGCTTCCTTTGCTTATCTCTTTGTTATTCTTCATTTTCATCAACTCAAACCATTTAGGTAGGGTGCACATGAGCGCAGTGCCCCCGTGCGCACGCACTTACCAGTGCCCGTCGCAGCCATGTGACACTGCGACGGGGCCGGTCACACGCTTGTGCTTGCGCACTAAGTGCGCACATAGCATGCGTCCGCCTAGAGATCATCCCCGTCGATGCGCTAGGATGCGCGACGATGGGGCTGCAAAGCGCGATCCTCCATAGGATGATCGCTCTTTGCAGCGCTGAGGGGGGGCAGGCGGGTGTCGAGTGGAAGGAACGTCCACTCTCATCACGGACGTTCCACTCTGAGTGCGCTCGTGTGCACCCGGCTTTAGGGCAACAATCTCAAACTCTGGCTCCCCAGATGTTCCTGAACTACAGCTCCCATGTTTCTCTGGCCATCTATTGCAGTCAAAGAATTCTGGGAATTGTAGGCAATAAGCATTTGGAGGGCTGGAGTTTGAGACCCCTGATTTAGGGGGTTATTTAAAGAGCGTTGATATTTGACCTGATTGAAACACCAATTTTCTGGGTGTTTCTGTACTGCTGTGTAAGAGTGTGTATCTGGGTCCCAAATGTCACTGTTTTCATGTCCCTATTTACAGCCCAAATTCCCCTGTCCCTCTTCTTTTCTAATGCCCCTCCTTTTTAGAAACTCCTCCATATATTCAGGGTGTGCCTGTATACAGAGCTGCAAAGCAATAGAACTCCCAGCAACGTGTCTCTAAACTGTAATAAATGTTGTTTGACATTGCTCTGTGTAAATAAATTAAATTTTCTAAATTAAATTTTTATTGACATAAATGGCTGATAGTTTTTGATGCCAACTAAAGTCTAGCAGGGTTATTCAGAGAGAGGTGAAAACCAGGAGAATGACTGGAGAAGTGAAAATTCTAGGTCAAAATAGCCAATCCAGAAAAATTCTAGCATTTATCTCACTTTTCAAATCAGCTATTATCACCTAGAATTTTCACTTCTCCAGTCATTTTCCTGGTTTTCAACTCTCTCTGAATAACCCTGTAGGAATAGCCTGGTTTCTGAGTCTGCCTCGAGTGACTAAATGGTGCTTGGATAGCTATGTATGTGTTTGTATTGGAGCTGTATGGGTAACATGGGACCTATGGCATTTTATTGCTGGCGGTGCTTGATTCTCAGTGACAGGTAGGGCATGTGGCAGACTCAAAGCATTGCTATGCGGGGTATGTCAGGTGTCACATGAGCAGCAGGAGGACAGACCCTGTGCAGCAATCTACTTGAGGTAGGGCATGTGGCAGACTGCAGAGCATTGCTATGCTGGGTATGTCAGGTGTCACATGAGCAGCAGGAGGACAGACCCTGTGCAGCAATCTACTGGAGGTAGGGCATGTATAGCAGACTGCAGAGCATTGCTATGCGGGGTATGTCAGGTGTCACATGAGCAGCAGCAGGAGGACAGACCCTGTGCAGCAATGTACTGGAGAGAGTGTGCCATGAAAACAGCCTATAATTTGACGCAGCTCTACCTGTCACTGTTACTGTGAACCACACACCAGCTCTTAGCCAAAATTGGTAGAGTGCCCATCCCGCAACTTGTATTTGGATCCGCTACTGTATGACAACAAATGAAAGGTATTGCTAAAGTCCTATAAGCCCTATATGCCTCTTACTAGAGCTTCTCACCTTAAATGGAGATGGCAAATCCTAAGCAATGGGAGAAAGGATAATGCTACTTAAAAACTATCATGACGCAGGGTGTGACCCACTTTATCAACATGTTTCATAGTATTGGGAAGATTCAGAAGAACATTTCTTTCAAACAAAAAATAAACCCAATAGGGGTTTTTCAATTATCACCATTGTGCAATTAACGGTAAAAAATTATTGCGCTTACAAGTATGGCTACTTTTGGCTATCCAGAAAAGCAGAATTTATGGCAGGTGAAGTGGCCTAAAACAGTGGTGGACAATACTGAACAACTGTACCACCGTTATTCTTCCGAATAGTTTTGTTTGTGACGGCAATAAAGTGTGGCGCCAATAAAAAATTTGAGTTCTAAACTAAATGGTCCTCGCCACATACTACATGGGTGTTCTCCCTATCAAATAGAATACATACAGAGTAAAGTGGATCGGCGCGGATATAAAGTGTGTGCTTTTAAAATCACTTTTTAGACAATGGCCGCCATTGTTGTTTGCGCTGTAGTTTCTGCCAGTTGCTTAGCATAGAAATGACAGTTCTTTCCACCGTGGTTTCAGTTGAAGTTGTCCTGTGTTGTAACTTTCTATCAGTATGCAATGGAGATCACCACTTTAAAATCAAAGTATATTCACTGGTGTCACAAACATAAATCTGAGTAAAGTGGATCAGCGCGGATATAAAGTGCGGGCTCTTAGTACACGATATAAATGACTTGCACTAAAACAGAGATATATACATACAGATATGAAGGGAATTGATTTCTCCAGATGACATGAAAAAGAGAGGATTTTTACATAGCGTAACATGCGTCAGTATTTACAAATAAATTTTTCACAATGTCGGTCATTAACTCACACTTTCCAGAGCCCAAACTGGCTCAGATGAGTCACATGGGTAACTTCTTTAGAGGTTCTTCCTCCTGAGTGTGAAGCGGAGTTGGGTACCCTATAAGAAATTACCGGTGTGCACAATCATCTGAGCCAGTTTGGGCTCTGGAAAGTGTGAGTTATTGACCGACATTGTGAAAAATTTCTATGTAAAAATCCTCTTTTTCATGTCATCTGGAGAAATCAATCAATTCCCTTCATATCTGTAGGTACAGTCATGGCTGAAATTGTTGGCACCCCAGACGTTTTTCCAGAAAATCAAGTAACACATGTTTTGCTATACACATGTTTATTCCCTTTGTGTGTATTGGAACAAAACAAAAAAAGGGAGGAAAAAAGCAAATTGGACATAATGTCACACAAAACTCCAAAAATAGGCTGGACAAAATTCTTGGCACCCTTTCAAAATTGTGGATAAATAAGATTGTTTCAAGCATGTGATGCTCCTGTAAACTCACCTGGGGCAAGTAACAGGTGTGGGCAATATAAAAATCACACCTGAAAGCCGATAAAAAGGAGAGAAGTTCACTTAGTCTTTGCATTCTATGTCTGTGTGTGCCACACTAAGCATGGACAACAGAAAGAGGAGAAGAGAACTGTCTGAGGACTTGAGAACCAAAATTGTAGAAAAATATCAACAATCACAAGGTTACAAGTCCATCTCCAGAGATCTAGATTTGCCTTTGTCCACAGTGCGCAACAATATCAAGAAGTTTGCAACCAATGGCACTGTAGCTAATCTCTCTGTGGGTGGACGGAAGAGAAAAATTTATGAAAGTTTGCAATGCAGGATAGTCCGGATGGTGGATAAGCTGCCCCAAACAAGTTCCAAAGAAATTCAAGAAGTCCTGCAGGCTCAAGGAGCATCCGTGTCAGCGCGAACTATCCGTCGACATTTTAAATGAAACGCTATGGCAGGAGACCCAGGAGGACCCCACTGCTGACACAGAGGCATAAAATAGCAAGACTACAGTTTGCCAAAATGTACTTGAGTAAGCCAAAATCCTTCTGGGAAAAAGTCTTGTGGACAGATGAGACCAAGAAAAGAACACAGTACCTACAGTGAAATTTGGTGGAGGTTCAATGATGTTTTGGGGTTGTTTTGCTGCATCTGGCACTGGGTACCTTGAATGTGTGCAAGGCATCATGAAATCTGAGGATTACCAAAGGATTTTGGGTCGCACTGTAGAGTCCAGTGTCAGAAAGCTGGGTTTGCGTCCGAGATCTTGGGTCTTCCAGCAGGACAATGACCCCAAACATACGTCAAAAATCACCCAGATATGGATGGCAACAAAGCGCTGGAGAGTCCTGAAGTGGCCAGCAATGAGTCCAGATCTAATTCCCATTGAACACCTGTGGAGAGATCTTAAAATTGCTGTTGGGAAAAGGCTCCCTTTCAATAAGAGAGACCGACCTGGAGCAGTTTGCAAAGGAAGAGTGGTCCAAAATTCCGGGTGAGAGGTGTAAGAAGCTAATTGATGGTTATAGGAAGCGACTGATTTCAGATATTTTTCCCAAAGGGTGTGCAACCAAATATTAAGTTAAGGGTGCCAAGAATTTTGTCCAGCCCATTTTTGGAGTTTTGTGTGACAATATGTTCAATTTGCATTTTTCCTCCCTTTTTTTGTTTTGTTCCAATACACACAAAGAGAATAAACATGTGTATAGCAAAACATGTGTTACTGCAATACTTTTCTGTGAGAAATACTTGATTTTCTGGAAAAATGTCTGGGGTGCCAACAATTTCAGTCATGACTGTATATGATTGATTTCTCCAGATGACCTGAAAAAGAGGATTTTTTACATAGCGTAACATGCGTCAGTATTTACAAAGAAATTTGTCACAATGTCGGTCATTAACTCACGTTTTCCAGAGCCCAAACTGGCTCAGATGATTGCCCACATGGGTCATTTTTTATAGGGTCCCCAACTCCCTTTCACACTCAGGAGGAAGAACCTCTACGAAATTACCCATGTGCGCAATCATCTGAGCCAGTTTGGGCTCTAGAAAGTGTGAGTTAATGACCAATGTTGTGAAAAATGTATTTGTAAATAATGATACGTGATACGCTATGTAAAAATCCTCTCTATCTTCTCCAGATGACATGATAAAGAAAATCCATTCCATTCATATTTGTATGTACAGTATATATCTCTGGTTTAGTGCAAGTTAGTTATATTGTATATTAAGAGCACACACTTTATATCCGCGCTGATCCGCTTTTCTCTGAGTTTTGTTTGTGACACCAGTGAATATACATTGATTTTAAAGTGGTGATCTCAATTGCATGCTGATAGAAACAACACAGGACAACTTCAAGAGAAACAGTGGGAAGAACTGTCATTTCTATGCTAAGCAACTGCGGCAGAAACTACAGAGGAAACAATGTTGAAACAACAATGGTGGCTGTTGTCTAATAAGTGATTTTAATGTAGTTCCTCTAATTTCTGTGAGATAAATCCACCATTACTTCCATATAGTAACAGTGATTGTGTATAGCCCATGTTGTTGTATTCAAAAAGGCAAAGGAAAAAGCCCCAGTAATATTTTAATATATCAGCACTGCTGTGTTCGAACTCCTTTTTATTTCAAGTTTTTCTACATGGGATGGCGCATTTCATGAGCACGTGAAAATCCTTAAAACCTGTCAGACCTGCTGCTGGAAGCTGATGGCCTCAGCGTGTAACGAGCCTGAAGGCTGGAGGATTCAGTAACGCTGTGCATGCCGCTGCAGCTCTCTTGCAGAAGCCCTTGTTGCAATGAATGCACAAAATATATCCGACAGGTGCGGATTTCTGGCGCCAAAAAAGATTAAAAGAAGTCATCATTCTTTTATAATTTTGCAGGAAGAAAAAGAATGCAAATAATGAACCCCCTTGTGTATTTGTGTAATGCACACATGGAAGTCTGCTTTTTTCATACCTTACGCCATCTTTAGGTGCTCTTTGGACTTCAGGCCCTCATCACACTTAGATCAGGAGGGAGATGTCCATGGACTCTTTATTGCCTGACTTCAGTAATTTACTCCTATTTATGAGTGATGGATATACATTATGGATACACGTGTACTAACATGTGGAATTGATCTTAAAACATTAAAATCAGCTAGAATGTCCCATTATTTATTTCATTAAAGCGCTCTAGTACCGGCCAGATGCGCCATGACTGTGATATCCCGTTAGGCCTTAAAGACCAATGCAAGATTTCATCCCTTGTTCAGATATCACAGGCTGTACTTACCTGGATGTAGCACCAGGCGACACCATCATTCAGGGTTATTGGTGAGGCTGAAAAACGGATTTTACTCAACTGACCGTCAGTGGTGATGATGGCATGCTGACATGTCAGGGCACTGCCTGCCATCAGGCTGAGGGGGTGAGTGGAGGGCAAAGAGCTCTTCTACTCATCTCTATCACTAACCCCAGCAGAATGCTACCGGAAGTGGGAACATCAACATTTTGAAAATGGATAACTCAGATTTTTCCCATCTAAATGTGTTAGCAAATAAATACTAGTAGATATAGGGAGTGGTTCACATTAAACCAGCATGTGTTTGGCATGCCAGCTATATCTTAAAAAGCACCTATCATGGAATCTTTGTTAAATACATCTTGATAGATGATAGTCATGGGATGGATCAATTGACAGCAATATATATAATAGCTTTTTAAAGTTCTCAGTAATAAGGTCTGTGCAGACAGCAAACACCATGGGTCAGCAACCTTGGTCCTCCAGATCATTTTAGAACTACATCTCCCATGATGCACAGCTACTTATTAAATTTACAGAACTTCATGGAAAGAGTATTTCCAAAACATCTGGAGGGACAAGATTTCTGACCCGTTACATAGATGATCTTCCAGAAGAGAAAACTCTTACATGCGATTTTTCACCTACTTACAGGGTTATTCAGAGAGCAGAGAAATGTCGCAGACATTTCAGTGCTCTCCCGTTCCCCCCACTTTGGCTAGTCCGATTCGCCGACTCTGCAGTGAGTTCATGTCACATTTTCCCTGGTTTTGGCAGCGCCACCTGGTGGTGAGAGGCATTCGCGTCTGGTTTCCCCCGTTTTGTTTTTGGCTGTGCTGTCTGGGGCTGCTCTGGGGTTCTGCTGTGATCTTCTGGTCTGAGGTCACATGGCCCAATCACACAGACCCACTGCATATATATATATATCCCAGCGGCACATTGCTTCTTTGACCGTTTGTAGAGTTCTATGGTGGTTGTGGTTCCTGTGTCCTGTTCCTAATTCCCGCGTTGCTGCATAGCTTCAAGTCTAGTATTTCCTGGTTTTGACTCTTGGCTTACGTTTCTGGATATTCTATTTCTTGTTCCCTGTACTCTGAATTCTGTTATTCTTGTTACTGACCTGGCCTGGCTGAGAACCATTCCTGTGTATGACCTTCTCTGGGTCTCTCTATTGCATGCTCCCTGCATTACTGTATGTCTGTTCAGTTGCCAATCTATGCTAGTCTTGACCATTCCTATGTTTCATGTTTTATGTATCTTGTTTGTCTAAGTTTAGCATACTCAGAGGCCAACATACAAGGACCTCTTCAGTATAGTATTTCTGTCTGTCTTGTTAACCCTTGCCCTTCTTGCTCCCCTTGCGCTGTTATTCTTTGTGAGGGTTTCTTAGATAGAAATCATTCCTAGCATAGGGATCCCTTTAGTTTTTTCCCTGGCCCTCCTGTCCCTTGTGTCTCAGTCTGTCTGGTTCCTGTATTGCCCTGTAATCTGTATAATATATCTGTCCTGTATCAAGTCAGCAGCTCACCTGCCTAAAGGGCTACACTCCAAGTGGGCACCCATCGTGACAGTTCAGCATTCATCACAGGGTCCCCAAAGTGTAGGGAACAAGCCACCGAATGCATCGGAAAAAACGTCGAATGTATTAGAAAAACTGCCAAAAAAACCACTGACTCGATCCGAAAATCCGCCGAATCGATTTGAAAAAACACCAAATCAATCCAAAAAAAGCCAACGACCCGCGGAGCAGAGCGCTGAGCAGCCGACGGAAAAAGCCGACAAGCCAACGAACGGGTAAAAAAAATAAACAAAAAAAAAACATGCATCTTTTAAAAGCAAAAAAAAACCCACTACACGAAAATGCCTGGAAATAAAATATAAGGTCCTATGAATAATAGTTAAAAGGTCTGTTACAAAAAAAAACATTTTTAAGCATCAGAAAAAGAGTTTTGCCAAAAAAATCCCGTAAAAAATGCATAAAAAAATAAAGAGACTTTTTGCTGCAAGTGAAAAGAATAAATGGTTGAATAAATAATATTTAATAAAAATGGGACTATTTTTTACATTAAAACCTATGGAATTTGCCTGATTAAACCTGTTGAATGAAACCACCCAGGGCCGGCCCGACAATGGTGCAGAGCGGAGAAACGGCGCCAGGCAGCAGAAATTCAGGGGCAGCAAATTTCAGCCACCGGCGCCGCTGCTGCGCTCTGCACTATTTTTTTAACGGCGCAGCGGCAGATCCTGCGGCCGCCGCGTTCGTTCCTTGAACGAGCGGCAGCCGCATGAATATCTGCCGCTGGCCTGAGAACCATCCTCCAGCCTGCCGCGATCGAGATCACGTGAACTCCGCGATCTCACGAGATTGCGGCAGGCTGGAGGGTGGATTCCAGGAGAGCGGCAGATACTCATGCGACTGCCGCTCGTTCAAGGAAGGAACGCAGTGGCCACACGATCTGCCCCTCTGGGCCTGGCAGAGGTGAGCCTGGGGGCAAATATATCCATGAGTGAGCCTGAGGGGGAAAATATATACATGTGTGAGCCTGGAGGGGGAAATATATCCATGTGTGAGCCTGGGGGCAAATATATCCATGAGTGAGCCAGGGGGCAAATATATCCATGAGTGAGCCAGGGGGCAAATATATCCATGAGTGAGCTTGGCGGCAAATATATCCATGAGTGAGCCTGGGGCAAATATATCCATGTGTGAGCCTGGGGGCAAATATATCCGTGAGTGAGCCTGGGGGCAAATATATCCATGAGTGAGCCTGGGGGCAAATATATCCATGAGTGAGCCAGGGGCAAATATATACATGAGTTAGCCTGGGGCAAATCTATACATGTGTGAACCTGGGGGGGGCAAATATATCCATGAGTGAGCCTGGGGGGGCAAATATATACATGTGTGAGCCTGGGGGCAAATATATCCATGAGTGAGCCTGGGGGCAAATATATACATGTGTAAGCCTGGGGCAAATATATCCATGAGTTAGCCTGGGGCAAATATATCCATGAGTGAGCCTGGGGGCAAAAATATCCATGTGTGACCCTGGGGAAAATATATCCATGTGTGAGCCTGGGGCAAATATATCCATGTGTGAGCCTGGGGGCAAATAGTCAGGTCCAGAAATATTGGGACATCGACACAATTCTAACATCTTTGGCTCTATACACCACCACAATGGAGTTGGAATGAAACAAACGCAATGTGCTTTAACTGCAGACCGTCTGCTTTAATTTGAGGGTATGTACATCCAACTCAGGTGAACGGTGTAGGACTTACAGCAGTTTGCAGATGTGCCTCCCACTTGTTAAGGGACCAAAGGTAATGGGACAATGGGCTTCTCAGCTGTTCCATGGCCAGGTGTGTGATATTCCCTCATTACCCCAATTACAATGTGCAGATAAAAGGCCCAGAGTTAATTTCAAATGTGCTATTTGCATTGGAATCTGTTGCTGTCAACTCTCAAGATGAGATCCAAAGAGCTGTCACTATCAGTGAAGCAAGCCATCATAAGCAGAAGAAACAAAACAAACCCATCAGAGAGATAGCAAGAACATTAGGTGTGGCCAAAACATCTGTTTGGAACATTCTCAAAAAGAAGGAACGCACCAGTGAGCTCAGCAACACCAAAAGACCCGGGAGACCACGGAAAACAACTGTGGTGGATGACCGAAGAATTCTTTCCCTGGTGAAGAAAACAACCTTCACAACAGTTGGCCAGATCAAGAACACTCTCCAGGAGGTCGGTGTATGTGTGTCAAAGTCAACAATCAAGAGAAGGCTTCACCAGAGTGAATACAGAGGGTTCACCACAAGATGTAAACCATTGGTGAGCCTCAAAAACAGGAAGGCCAGATTAGAGTTTGCGAAACAACACCAAACAAAGCCTTCACAGTTCTGGAACAAGATCCTATGGACAGATGAGACCAAGATCAACTTGTACCAGAGAGATGGGAAGAGAAGAGTATGGAGAAGGAAAGGAACTGCTCATGATCATAAGCATACCACCTCATCAGTGAAGCAAGGTGGTGGTAGTGTCATGGCGTGGGCATGTATGGCTGCCAATGGAACTGGTTCTCTTGTATTTATTGATGATGTGACTGCTGACAAAAGCAGCAGGATGAATTCTGAAGTTATTAAATCAAATCCCCCGAGGGGGAATAAACCTATAACTTAATAGGAACTTTATTAGAGAAATACAATTAAAGATTGATGATAATTAGGATAGTTGTCAATTGAATGTTGACCCACATAAGTTATCAGTGAAGTAAATTGAAAAATATGAATATATAACCAGTTAAAGGTGAAAAGGTGCGTCCACCAATTGCAAAAAAACCTCAATTGATTGGTATATAAACATACATATCACATCAGGTAGTATAGTTGAGCAAAAATTATATATAAATACGCTCACATTCTACCTTCTGACTAATACACTGGAGGCTCAAAAAGCGATGAATTAACCAAAAAACACCCAATAAACCAATTGGGCTCAAGGGGTAGCGATTATAAAACCCCAAATGATGGGATATTGGGAAATTCCAACAAAAATGAGCACTCAAAAAGGAGGGGTAACAAAAATAATTCAAACCAATTAAGGTAGATACACATAAACAATTGAATGCCTATTCAGGCATAATTATTAACCATCAATTGCCTAAATTGGCTAATTGGGTACAAGTGCCACACCATCAAATGCCTAAATTGGCTAATTGGTGTACAAGTGCCACAATTATATCGCCCGCAAACTGAGTGTCTGTGTACAAAATCACTTGAATAGTTGTGAACATTCAATTATGAATTAGATAGTTTAACCAGACATAATAAACCATACCTGTCGAGTATAATTGGCTAATTAGTGTGCAAGTGCCACAATTATATCGCCCACAAACTGAGTGTCTGTGTACAAAATCACTTGAATAGTTGTTAACATTCAATTATGAATTAGATAGTTTGACCAGACATAATAAACCATATTAGCCAATTATACTCGACAGGTATGGTTTATTATGTCTGGTCAAACTATCTAATTCATAATTGAATGTTAACAACTATTCAAGTGATTTTGTACACAGACACTCAGTTTGTGGGCGATATAATTGTGGCACTTGCACACCAATTAGCCAATTATACTCGACAGGTATGGTTTATTATGTCTGGTTAAACTATCTAATTCATAATTGAATGTTCACAACTATTCAAGTGATTTTGTGATTAAGTCAGAAGGTAGAATGTGAGCGTATTTATATATAATTTTTGCTCAACTATACTACCTGATGTGATATGTATGTTTATATACCAATCAATTGAGGTTTTTTTGCAATTGGTGGACGCACCTTTTCACCTTTAACTGGTTATATATTCATATTTTTCAATTTACTTCACTGATAACTTATGTGGGTCAACATTCAATTGACAACTATCCTAATTATCATCAATCTTTAATTGTATTTCTCTAATAAAGTTCCTATTAAGTTATAGGTTTATTCCCCCTCGGGGGATTTGATTTAATAAATTGTTTGGTGTTCAATCACTATCCTATTCAATTAACCCTTCCCACGGTGGGTCATCCATCGATTCAATGATTTCTGAAGTGTTTCGGGCAATATTATCTGCTCACATTCAGCCAAATGCTGCAGAACTCATTGGACGGCGCTTCACAGTGCAGATGGACAATGACCCAAAGCATACTGCAAAAGCAACCAAAGAGTTTTTGAAGGGACAGAAGTGGAATGTTATGCAATGGCCAAGTCACCTGACCTGAATCCCATTGAGCATGCATTTCACTTGCTGAAGACAAAACTGAAGGGAAAATGCCCCAAGAACAAGCAGGAACTGAAGACAGTTGCAGTCGAGGCCTGGCAGAGCATCTCCAGGGATGAAACCCAGCATCTGGTGATGTCTATGCGTTCCAGACTTCAGGCTGTGATTAACTGCAAAGGATTTGCAACCAAGTATTAAGAAGGGAAAGTTTGATTTATGATTATTATTCTGTCCCATTACCTTTGGTTCCTTAACAAGTGGGAGGCACATCTGCAAACTGCTGTAAGTCCTACACCGTTCACCTGAGTTGGATGTACATACCCTCAAATTAAAGCTGACAGTCTGTAGTTAAAGCACATTGTGTTTGTTTCATTCCAACTCCATTGTGGTGGTGTATAGAGCCAAAGATGTTAGAATTGTGTCGATGTCCCAATATTTTTGGACCTGACTGTATATCCATGAGTGAGCCTGGGGCAAATATATCCATGAGTGAGCTGGGGCAATATACCCATGTGTGGGCACTGCTGGGTATGTGACGCAGGGCACTGCTGGGTATGTGACACTGAGCACTGCTGGGTATGTGACGCTGGGCTCTGCTGGGTATGTGATGCTGGGCTCTGCTGGGTATGTGACACTGGGCACTGCTGGGTATGTAACGCTGGGCACTGCTGGGTATGTGAAGCTGGGCACTGCTGGGTATGTGACACTGGGCACTGCTGGGCATGTGAAGCTGGGCACTGCTGGGTATGTAACACTGGGCACTGCTGGGTATGTGACGCTGGGCTCTGCTGGGTATGTGACACTGGGCACTGCTGGGCATGTGATGCTGGGCACTGCTGGGTATGTGACACTGGGCACTGCTGGGTATGTGACGCTGAGCACTGCTGGGTATGTGACGCTGGGCTCAGTTATATACACCTCACATTACTGTATCACAGAGCTCCACAGCAAGAAAATTCTAATGTACGGTGTGTATGAGTGTTTGAATTTCATTGCTGTGGCGCACTGTGATACACTCACACACACTGCGTGTTTTTTTTTGGGGGGGCAGCATTTAATCCTTCGCTCCAGGCAGCACAATATCAGAGCATTTCACTGCTGTCCGGTGTTCTCTGAATACATTAGCCATTGCTTCTCTACGGGGATTTCACTGCCGTGGAAGATCACCGGATTTTGCTGGCAATTTACCAATATTTGGCAAACTGCCTGCATTTTGAATAACCGAATGGCCACGAAATTGCACCGTACGGGGTAAATTCACTGTTCGGTGCAATTTCAGAACCAATTCGACTCTGTTTGAATAACCCCTCTAGTGAATACCAACATACTGGCATGTCATTGTCGCTGGGGCAATGCACCTCCTACAGATATGTTTTCCCAAGCTACAAGCTGCTTTTTGGGATCAGGGAATGATTGCAAAAGACTAACAGGGTTATTCAAAGAGATCCGAATTGCTTGAGAAAGGTAACCGAACGGTGATTTTCAGCGTTCGGTTACCTTTCTTGGCAATTCGGCTATCCAGAGCAGGCAATTCGCCAAATCCTGGCGAATTGCCTGCACATACGGTGCCTGTTTGGTGCCTGTTCGAGGGCAGTGAAAACCCCATGAAAAGCACTGCTTCGGCTATTCAGAGAACACAAACCAGCAGTGAAAGGTTCCCGAAATGCCCTGCCATTCGGTGGTTTAATTCGGCAAATTTATTCAGGAGAATCCCATAGGCTTCAATGTTAAAAATATTCCCGTTTTAATTCAATATCTAATAAACCGTTCATTATAAAATTCTGCAGTAAAGAGTCTCTTTATTTATAGATTTTTTAGGATATTTTAAGCATTTTTCTGAATTTTTTTTAAAAGTTCGATTTGTTTTTTTTTTTTATTATTTTTTTTTTTAAGTTTACTTATTTTTTCTGTAACAGCCGTTTTTATTATCATTCGCTGGACCTCCTGTGTAAATTTCAGACATTTTCGCTCAGTAGTTTCTTTGCAAACAGTGTTTCCCTTTTCAAACATTCATGCAAACTGTTTTCCTAATTTATTCACTTCACTCTGTCTGCGGTGTCGGCTTTTTCCGGCGGCTTCGCTGCGTGTGATCGGCTCCTGCTCGGGTTTTTCCGTGGTTTTCGGCAGGTTAATCCAGATGTTTATGAGGGTTTTCGTCGTGCATTCGCCGGGTTTTGCGGTTAGTTTTCGTCAGGTTTGCGGCAGCTTTTCCCTGCAATTCGAGGACCCTGTGGTGCTTGCTGAATACACCGCAGGGTCACCGAAATGGGATCGGCAAAAGGAACCGAATTGAAGAGAACGAAAAGTCACCGAACGTGCGGTGACTTTTCGAATCTCTTTGAATAACCCTGTAAGGGCTCAATCTCATTCTATTGGACGTTTTTTGAGAAAAAATATCGTCTGCTTGCAGCCAATGTTTTTTTCAAAATATTGGCTGATTCAATTGAAAATTTTTGTCCAGAGCTGATGATCGAAAAATGCCACAGGCCCAAAAAAGTCAGCCGGTAAAACACACATAAAAGCTTATTTTCAGCCATCATCATACAGACTGTACCTTTAAACATGTCTCTTACAAATATCCGATGTTTAAAATAAGATATCAGGCTAGCAAGGAGACCGAGGAAAAGCCAAGCTGGGAGGACGGAGAGCCGCAGGCTAAACGGGTGCAGCGACTGAAGGACTGCCTATTGGGCCAAATTAAATTGAGGCCTAAGGCTGTGGTCACACGAGCGCGCTGATTGCGCAGAGTGCGTCCATTGAAACGGATGCACTTCATAACGGATGGGATTGTGGTTACATTGTATAAGTTAGTTATCACTGACGTTGAGAAAAATAATTTAAAAAGCTGTATACAGGGGTTTCTCTACGTCTGTTTTAGCTTTTTCACGTCAATGCCATTTTGTCGTCCGCTGCAACATGCGTTGCCGTTTGTGAAAAAGTGTGCACATGCTTCGTGTGTTGTTCTCTATTGACTCCTTTGAATAGCTATGACAACCAGCAAACAGTGGGGTCAGACAGACGCAAAAAGTGCGCTCATCTGACCGCAGCCTAAGGCTAATGTCAGATGAATGCAGTCTGAGCACACTCTTAGTAATTGCATAACGGATAGACGTACTGACGGAAGATACTGATACTGTAGACACCACACGGTCTGTTTTTCTTGACGGATGTAGAAGAAAAGGGAACTATGGGAAATAAAATTAATATGAAAAATGATAAAAATTTGAGAAGGATATGAAAAGCCATTTTGTGCGTCAAGGTGCTGGACGTCGCAAATGCGCTGCGTCTGACATCTCATCACTCACATAGAACGCTACGCGGACGTGGCGCACTCTGCGCATCCGTCTAGCGGTGTTACGTTCTTAGAAACATAGAAAAATGTCGGCAGATAAGAACCTTTCGGCCCATCTAGTCTTGCCCAACTTGCGTCCGTTTGCCACGTGCGTTGTGCGTGCGCAGTTCGGTACGGATACACTTCGTGTGTGGGTCTATTGATCATGATTCTAGGCTACGACGGATGTTAAACTGTGCGGCAACACGGACGTGATCACTGCGTTCGTCTGACACGGGCCTTAATGTTGCAAAATAGAATGCACAGTATCCAGTAAGTATTCAGCTCTGCGGAAGAACAATTTTTTTTTACAAATTCATTTTCAGATGAAGTGAGAATCTCTTGTTTTGAATTCCTGCCAATGACATGATTGAGTTCTGTAATGGGATTTAGAATTCGGGACCAGCCAGCGGAGCCGGCCCACGCACACATTGATTTGTCTCTGACTGGCGATGTTACGAATTACTGTCACAATAGCGTTGTAGATCACATTCTGTGAATAAATCAGATATTTTCTCACTCGGGTTAAGGAAGCAATGGGTGACTTTAGGGGCGGATTTTGTCACTATGTTTATGTGAAGAAATAAGTCAAATCATCCATAGCCAGCATTGGTAAAGAGTCGGGGTTTTAATGGTGAGATCATTTCAGGACAAGTGGAAAGAGAGGAGGAAAGAAAGAAAGGTCAAACGAAGGTCTTTTGAGATGCACCACTTGTCACAAGCAAATTATAATTGATGTTCTGGAAGCTGGTTTCATATGTAAAGCTAGTAAACACACATCACAACATAATGCTCAAACAGTGCCATGTTTTATTTGTCAACAGCATTGCATATGTAGCGCTCACTCCCGGAGGAGCCGCTGAAAATGAACCACGGGTCAGTCTCCCCGCACTAGGGAATAAATATACTCCAACACCGCTGTGAGTTTTTATCATTTAAATAGTTTACTAAAATAATAAGCAGATGTTGAGATACGGTATTCACAGATATTATTACAGTACTTTCGTATTTCGGTAAAACGCGTAGCGGAAAAGAAACGAAACACGAGGCTTCGTTTTTCGGAAGAATAAAATATTCGCAACCGAACAGAAAAATATATGCAATTGCCCAATAGTTCGGAAAAACAGAGACACGTAGCGAACCCCAAAATACAATCTCTTCGTATCACGATAAACGCGCAGCGGAAAAGAGAAAAATATGTATTCAGAACGTAACTTTAACTCCCATTCCGATTCGTAACAAAATGAGTCCTGCACAGGTTTAAGTCCCGGAATGTAAAAGGTGTGTATGTGCGTGTGGTACCCGGGTACTGTTCAACTGGCCAGTGAATTTACTTAAGGAATGTCTTCGACTAGTCGAGTTGGGGCCCTGTGGACTTTAAAGAGAAAACAGCAGTGTGTTCCTTAATTACATACGGCCTTGGAGGCCTCTCACCCATCCACCGGTTGCTGTAGGCTCCGCTGACCCAGGACGTCTCTCCGCTCGATTTTGACTGGGGATACTAGCGGCCGGATCCGTTGTCTGACTCTCTGTTGCTTGTCCACGACTTGTCCCGCTCACCGCCTGCTCTCCGTATCCGATCAGCTCGCGGCAACTCCTCACTCCTGGTCTTTGGCTTCTTTAATCTGCAGCAATCTCAGGAACTCGGAGGTCTCCTTCTCTGTATGCCGAATGACCCGATAAGGAACTGACAGGTCTCTCTCTGGCTCTGGCCTAGGCCCTCTTGCGATGTCTTGCACTGCGTCTGCTCTCTCTCGTTCCCTCGCGCGCTCTGGCGCGTTCTCCACGAGGTTCGGGAAGTAAGCCTCCTCTGTCCCACCCACTTCCTGTCCTTTTGCAAAGCACGCCGGGAAATGTAGTCCCAATGTCTCGTGTCTCTAATCGCGATTGTCTCCATCTTGTGGCCAAAAATAGGTACTACCGGCAGCAAGATTTAACACAGCGCTACACATATATAAATAAACCAAATAAAACACACCTTATAGCATAATAACGTAACAATATTAGCAATTCCTAATGAATAAATACAGACACAGGATCGGATGTGATGGCAGTTTGCATTTCTTAATTCAAAGAGAATCGAAAAGTCACCGCACGTTCGGTGACTTTTCGTTCTCTTCAATTCGGTTCCTTTTGCCGATCCCATTTCGGTGACCCTGCGGTGTATTCAGCAAACACCACAGGGTCCCCGAATTGCAGGGAAAAGCTGCCGCAAACCCGACGAAAACTAACCGCAAAACCTGGCGAATGCACGCCAAAAACCCGCAAAAACATCTGGATTAACCTGCCGAAAACCACGGAAAAACCCGAGCAGGAACCGATCACACGCAGCGAAGCCGCCGGAAAAAGCCGACACCGCAGACGAGTGAATAAATTAGGAAAACAGTTTGCATGAATGTTTGAAAAGTGAAACGTTGTTTGTAAAGAAACTATTGAGCGAAAATGTCTGAAATTTACATATGAGGTCCAATGAATGATAATAAAGAGGGCTGTTACAGAAAAAATAAGTAAAGTTAAAAATAAAACAGAAAAAAGCTTCAAATATCCTAATAAATATATAAATAAAGAGACTCTTTACTGCAGAATTTTATAATGAACGGTTTATTAGATATTGAATTAAAACGGGAATATATTTAACATTGAAGCCTATGGGATTCTCCTGAATAAACCTGACGAATTAAACCACCGAATGGCAGGGCATTTCGGGAACCTTTCACTGCTGGTTTGTGTTCTCTGAATAGCCGAAGCAGTGCTTCTCTATGGGGTTTTCACTGCCCTCGAACAGGCAGCGAACAGGCACCGTATGTGCAGGCAATTCGCCAGGATTTGGCGAATTGCCTGCTCTCTGGATAGCCGTATGGCCAGGAAAGGTAACCGAACGCTGATTTTCAGCGTTCGGTTACCTTTCTCAAGCAATTCGGATCTCTTTGAATAACCCTGTAAGTTTCTATTTGAAATAAGTCGAGAGTTGGATGAGAGATACTGAGAGCAACACGAACGCATACAGAGCGACACTCGCCAAAACATCATATATATATATATATATGCAGCACACACACATCAATAATACACACACACACACACACACACAGCACAGACATGCATTTATACACAGCAACCACAAACAAGTCAGGACAGTTAAAAACTGTCACGCCACACCTACAGACTGGGGCTTTCCTGACTCCTGTCCTGGTGCGGACGACTCAGACATCTTTGGTGGTCTGGCCAATCAGTGGGCATGTGGTCACTGTTACCTCTGTCCTCAGAGAGGGTTCAGTGCCGGGGCGTGGAAGGGGACGTGTCCACCATCAATGTGGGGGAGGCAGGGCCTGGGGCTGGCTGCATGCCATCAAGACCTAAAGAGGTGGACCCCAGGAACTAGATTCCGACCCATGGGGTGTGGTTTTGGCAGAGCTCCCTATTTAAACCCACCTGACCCTCAGTGAAGTCCTCAGCTGTTGTTTTTTCCACAGTATTGTGCACTTGAATGCTCCTTCTTTTGATGTCTTTGCTAGTCTCATGACTATTCCTGAACTCTGCGTGCCCTGACCCTTTCATTAGTGCCCTGACCCTTTCACTAGTGCCCTGACCCTTTCACTAGTGACCTGACCCTTTCACTAGTGCCCTGACCCTTTCATTAGTGACCTGACCCTTTCACTAGTGCCCTGACCCTTTCATTAGTGCCCTGACCCTTTCACTAGTGCCCTGACCCTTTCATTAGTGCCCTGACCCTTTCACTAGTGCCCTGACCCTTTCATTAGTGCCATGACCCTTTCACTAGTGCCCTGACCCTTTCATTAGTGCCCTGACCCTTTCATTAGTGCCCTGACCCTTTCACTAGTGCCCTGACCTCGATTTTGGATGGGACCATTGGATACCACACACTGGATTATTTGACAGGTGCTGCATTATTGTTCCCAAACCCCAAACCATGACAAAAACATGGTTTATGGTAGTGTCTATGGTTCTGGGCCCTGTTCATAAAGGGGTTAAACCAGGGCCGGTGCAAGCTTTTTTGCCTAGTCAGGCGAAGGTGTGTTTTGGTGCCCCCCCCCCTCATCCGTGTCATGTCAAGCCAATCAGGATAGAGATGCATAATAATCTCTATCGCGAGTGTTCGGTGTCGTCACGCAGAGAGTAAACTTTATTTTCATAAAGCGCATGTTTATAGGCAAGGTCTACACTCCACTTATATCAGCCGGCCGACCGCACTGATACGTTACGTCCATCTAGAAAATGTCTATTGAATAAAATACATATAAATTACTGCCAATTTAATCCGAATAGCATCAAGCCCAGATACATATATACAGACCAGATCATGCCCACAGATACATATATAGACCTCAGATCATGCCTAGAGATATATAGACCTCAGATCATGCCCACATATATATATATATAATAGACCTCAGATCATGCCCATATATGGGTATATTTGCGGCCCCCAGCTCATATGGGTATATATTGCCCCAGCTCATATTTATATGGGTATATTTGCAGCCCCAGCTCATATTTATATGGGTATATTTGCAGGCCCAGCTCATATATGGGTATATATTTTGCGGCCCCCAGCTCATGTATGGGTATATTTGCGGCCCCAGCTCATATGGGTATATATTTTGCGGCCCACAGCTCATGTATGGGTATATTTGCGGCCCCAGCTCATGTATGGGTATATTTGTGGCCCCCAGCTCATGTATGGGTATATTTGTGGCCCCCAGCTCATGTATGGGTATATTTGTTACCCCCAGCTCATGTATGGGTATATTTGCGGCCCCCAGCTCATATGGGTATATATTTTGCGGCCCCAGCTCATGTATGGGTATATTTGCGGCCCCAGCTCATGTGTATGGTATAAATTTTCCCCCAGCGAGTCTTACCTCTCTGCTCTGCTGACTGTGACAGTGCGCACAGCACTGCTCAGCTCACTGGCTGCTGTCTGCTGCCTCAGCCTGCCAGGCCCCGTCGCCCGCTGGCGTTCTTCTACTCAGTCCACACTCAGGCAGTCAGGGAGTGAGAGAGACCAGACCAGGGACAGGGTAGTAGGTTTTTTTTAGTAGCAAGCAAGTTTAGCAACAAGCTTAGCTAGGCACCGCACTGCGTCTGTAATGTAAGCGGCTACTCCGACTCGTGTGACACGTGACGTCACGTGTCGAGGCGACTGCGAGCGGCCGCTGGCGCTGGGCATGTGATGCACACGTGCACGCAGCTTTCCCGCTCGCCTGTGATTGGATTCGGGAAGCAAGGGAACCACGTGGTGCTTGTCCCCTCCCTCTCATTGTCCCCACTCCCCTCCCATCCCAGGCGAGCGGCCAATGGCCATGCTCGGAGGCTGCGCCTGCTCCCATTCTGATCCGAACGCACCTCGGGTCCTCGGCTCGGTCATCCGATTCCGCCCCGGGCCGGCGCCCCTCACACTGGCAGGACGCCAGACAGTAAGGCGGCCGCCTGTGCCGCCTTACGTTAGCGCCGGCCCTGGGTTAAACTTAAAAACACACGTTACATACTCTTTATCAACTCATCTGACGACCGGTCGGTCGAATGAATACATATCCAGTGGACAACCTGCCTGAGCTGTTCCGTTTCATAGACGCCTGATGTGACCCGGTCCTTTTTCTTTTCTGGAGAGATACAGAGAAGACATGACAGTAAGGCATGGCGCTGACAGGGTAGAGGCGCAGTGAGGAGGATGAACAGACATGGCGCTGACAGGGTAGAGGCGTAGCAAGGAGGATGAACAGACATGGTGCTGACAGGGTAGAGGCGCAGCGAGGAGGATGAACAGGCATGGTGCTGACAGGGTAGAGGCGCAGCGAGGAGGATGAACAGACATGGTGCTGACAGGGTAGAGGCGCAGTGAGGAGGATGAACAGGCATGGCGCTGACAGGGTTAGAGCCTGGGGTCAGACGAACGCAGTGTGAACGCGTGTGCAGCCGCACTTTATCACGGCCGTAGTAGCAGCAAATGACGGGCAATATACGCAGTATGGCCGCACGAAAGTTCAGCCGCACAACGCAAGCGGCAAACAAACGCATTTTTTCGACAACGTGATACCGGTAGTACTGACGTACAGAGTGCGCTGTGTCCGCTAGCGGCGTGTGTGCGTGATTAGGAGACGTCAGATGCTGCTAATGTCCGGCCAACATAACGTCCAGACGCAAAAAGTGTTTTATTTATGATCCATACAAAATCACGGATGAAAATGCGCATCGTATGACCGCTATCGCGTATTCCGTGAAAAAATACGTCCATTCGTTCGAACGCACTTTTTCACGGACGATGCGAAAAATGCGTTCGTCTGACCCTAGCCAGAGGTGCAGCGAGGATGCACAGGCATGGCGCTGACAGGGTAGAGGCGCAGCGAGGAGGATGAACAGGCATGAGGCTGACAGGGTAGAGGCGCAGTGAGGAGGATGAACAGGCATGGCGCTGACAGGGTCAGAGGTGCAGCGAGGAGGATGCACAGGCATGGCGCTGACAGGGTAGGGGCACAGCGAGGAGGATGAACAGGCATGGCGCTGACAGGGTCAGAGGTACAGCGATGAGGATGCACAGGCATGGCGCTGACAGGGTAGAGGCGCAGCGAGGAGGATGAACAGGCATAAGGCTGACAGGGTAGAGGCGCAGTGAGGAGGGTCAACAGGCATGGCGCTGACAGGGTCAGAGGTGCAGCGAGGAGGATGCACAGGCATGGCGCTGACAGGGTAGGGGCGCATCGAGGAGGATGAACAGGCATGGCACTGACAGGGTCAGAGGTGCAGCGAGGAGGATGAACAGGCATGGCGCTGACAGGGTTAGAGGTGCAGCGAGGAGGATGCACAGGCATGGCTCTGACAGGGTAGAGGTGCAGTGAGGAGGATGAACAGGCATGGCGCTGACAGGGTAGGGGCGCAGTGAAGAGGATGAACAGGCATGGCGCTGACAGGGTAGAGGCGCATCGAGGAGGATGAACAGGCATGGCGCTGACAGGGTAGGGGCGCAGCGAGGAGGATGAACAGGCATGGCGCTGACAGGGTAGAGGTGCAGCGAGGAGGATGCACAGGCATGGCGCTGACAGGGTAGGGGCACAGCGAGGAGGATGAACAGGCATGGCGCTGACAGGGTCAGAGGTGCAGCGAGGAGGATGCACAGGCATGGCGCTGACAGGGTAGGGGCGCAGCGAGGAGGATGAACAGGCATGGCACTGACAGGGTAAGAGGTGCAGCGAGGAGGATGAACAGGCATGGCGCTGACAGGGTCAGAGGCACAGTGAGGATTCACAGGCATGGCGCTGACAGGGTAGAGGCGCAGCGAGGAAGATGCACAGGCATGGCGCTGACACGGTAGAGGTGCAGCGAGGAGGATGAACAGGCATGGCGCTGACAGGGTCAGAGGTGCAGCGAGGAGGATGCACAGGCATGGCGCTGACAGGGTAGGGGCACAGCGAGGAGGATGAACAGGCATGGCGCTGACAGGGTCAGAGGTGCAGCGAGGAGGATGCACAGGCATGGCGCTGACAGGGTAGGGGCGCAGCGAGGAGGATGAACAGGCATGGCACTGACAGGGTAAGAGGTGCAGCGAGGAGGATGAACAGGCATGGCGCTGACAGGGTCAGAGCACAGTGAGGATTCACAGGCATGGCGCTGACAGGGTAGAGGCGCAGCGAGGAAGATGCACAGGCATGGCGCTGACACGGTAGAGGTGCAGCGAGGAGGATGAACAGGCATGGCGCTGACAGGGTCAGAGGCACAGTGAGGATGCACAGGCATGGCGCTGACAGGTAGAGGCGCAGCGAGGAGGATCAACAGGCATGGCGCTGACAGGGTTAGAGGTGCAGCGAGGAGGATGCACAGGCATGGCGCTGACAGGGTAGGGGTGCAGCGAGGAGGATGAACAGGCATGGCGCTGACAGGGTCAGAGGTGCAGTGAGGAGGATGTACAGGCATGGCGCTGACAGGGTAGAGACGCAGCGAGGAGGATGAACAGGCATAAGGCTGACAGGGTAGAGGCGCAGTGAGGAGGATCAACAGGCATGGCGCTGACAGGGTCAGAGGTGCAGCGAGGAGGATGCACAGGCATAGCGCTGACAGGGTAGGGGCGCAGCGAGGAGGATGAACAGGCATGGCACTGACAGGGTCAGAGGTGCAGCGAGGAGGATGAACAGGCATGGCGCTGACAGGGTCAGAGGCACAGCGAGGATGCACAGGCATGGCGCTGACAGGGTAGAGGCGCAGCGAGGAAGATGCACAGGCATGGCGCTGACACGGTAGAGGTGCAGCGAGGAGGATGAACAGGCATGGCGCTGACAGGGTCAGAGGCACAGTGAGGATGCACAGGCATGGCGCTGACAGGGTAGAGGCGCAGCGAGGAGGATCAACAGGCATGGCGCTGACAGGGTTAGAGGTGCAGCGAGGAGGATGCACAGGCATGGCGCTGACAGGGTAGGGGTGCAGCGAGGAGGATGCACAGGCATGGTGCTGACAGGGTAGAGACGCAGTGAGGAGGATGAACAGGTATGGCGCTGACAGGGTAGAGGCGCAGCGAGGAGGCTCAACAGGCATGGTGCTGACAGGGTTAGAGGTGCAGCGAGGAGGATGCACAGGCATGGCTCTGACAGGGTAGAGGCGCAGCGAGGAAGAAGAACAGGCATGGCGCTGACAGGGTTAGAGGTGCACGTAGTATCAGGGCGCTGACAGGGTAGAGGCGCAGTGAGGAGGATGCACAGGCATGGCGCTGACAGGGTTAGAGGTGCAGCGAGGAGGATGCACAGGCATGGCGCTGACAGGGTAGGGGTGCAGCGAGGAGGATGCACAGGCATGGTGCTGACAGGGTAGAGACGCAGTGAGGAGGATGAACAGGTATGGCGCTGACAGGGTAGAGGCGCAGCGAGGAGGCTCAACAGGCATGGTGCTGACAGGGTTAGAGGTGCAGCGAGGAGGATGCACAGGCATGGCTCTGACAGGGTAGAGGCGCAGCGAGGAAGAAGAACAGGCATGGCGCTGACAGGGTTAGAGGTGCACGTAGTATCAGGGCGCTGACAGGGTAGAGGCGCAGTGAGGAGGATGCACAGGCATGGCGCTGACAGGGTTAGAGGTGCAGCGAGGAGGATGCACAGGCATGGCGCTGACAGGGTTAGAGGTGCAGCGAGGAGGATGCACAGGCATGGCGCTGACAGGGTAGGGGCGCAGAGAGGAGGATGCACAGGCATGGCGCTGACAGGGTAGAGGCGCAGCGAGGAGAATCAACAGGCGTGGTGCTGACAGTGTAACCGAATCCACTTGGTTCACTCGGGACAAGGCCGGACCGGACACGAGCAAGGATTGTCTGGACACGAGTCTCTTCAGGAAAGGCAAACTTTTATTGTGACGTCACAGAATGCTCAGACAGGATTGAATCGCAAAGACTGAGCACCGATTATACAGTGTCCTGAGGTTTTATACCTCAAATACATAATTAGGTACATCCCAATTAGTCGCATCAATTGACGTAGCATCAATTCCGATCGTATTCTATCTAAAAGTCTCGCACTTCTGGTATCCTCTTTTCTCTGCTCCTGAGGACATCCCTCCATACTTTTTCTTTCCATGGACCATCTGGTGTTTAGAATGTGGTTTATTTTAGCTCTTTTGATTGTAGGATCTTTTTCTTACTTTAGTGAAACAGAATCTTTATATTACAATCTACAAAAAGCATTTGATGTCAAACACTTCATTTAAACCTTTCGGGCTCATAGTCTTTAACCACTTCCATGCGGAGGACGCGCTCAGCGCGTACTCCACATGGCTCCTGCTGTGCGGAGGACGCGCTGAGCGCGTCCTCCCTTTGGGGTCAGCGTTCGGCCGGGTTCCGGCCGATCGCTGGCCCCCCGGTGCGGGCTGACATCCTCGATGTCAGCCCAGCATCCGGAACCGCCGCCGATGAAATTAGGTGTCATCGCGGCAGCGCGATGACACCTAATTCAGGCGCCCCCCCCGCATGTGCGGAGGAGGCGCCTGAAAGGGAGGGGGGGAGGTCCTTCGGACCTCTCTCCCTCCCATCGGCGGCGTTGCGGGGGTTAACCCAGGCACCATTTGGAAGGGCACAGCCTGCCCTTCCAAATGGTACCTGGCATTAACCCCTGGGGAGCCGGATCACGAATCGGCGCTGAAAAGCGCCGGTTCGTGATCCTTTCCCGGAGCTGGCCGACATCTTGGATGTCGGCCAAGCCTCCGGGAACTCCCCCTGAGGACTGGCGTCATCGTGCATAGCACGATGACGTCAGTCCTGGAGTTAACCCCTAACTGCCACCAATGGTGGAGATAGGGAGTTCCAATGAACTCCCTATCTCCCGATCCGTGGCAGCTAGGGGTTAAAGTTTGGTATGGTTGGATCGGCCAGAGCATGGCCGTTCCAACGATACCAACACTACTGTGAAAAAAGTTTTTTTAAAAAATTAAAAATTAAAAATATATTTAAAAAAAATTATAAAAAAAATAAACATTTTTTTTTTTTTTAGGTTCGTTAATGCAGCAATAGTGTTCCCATTTCAATTATAATGTGAACAATGATGCTGCACTAACGATTTTTGTATGCGGTGCGTTTGTTAAAAATCGTGTAATTTTCCCCAAAAAAAAATGTAACGAGACCCCATCTCTAATTTTTTTAACAAGCGCACCCCATACAAAATATAACCGCAATTGCTCGCATGTTAAAATGTGAAAAAAAAACACTTTACACATTGTAAATTATTGAAAATACATATTTTATTGCATTTCTTGTTATAATATACAGACAGGACATGACGTATACATATAATAATGACATATTATGAATTTGCCGAGTCTGACGGAAAGAACGATATATAATATGTCTGGGTAATATACTAAAATAAGCCTTCAAAACACATTTAAACATGATGAGCAAAACCGGTAAAAATGACCTCAGCACAGAGGTGTGAAAAGCCTCAGCAGCGAAAGGGTTAATTTAAAAACCCAGAACATTTCTTTTTTCAACAGATCTTTTTCTCTATTTCCTCCCCGCCATGGTTTCTCTATCCGATCTATACCGGACCATGAGAATTCAGATGCTCGATAACTATGACAACCGGTACAATGTACTGGTACTGTATGTTTCTGAACACCTCTCCTGATATTACCCATGTGTTCCAGAATTCTTTCTTTTAATTTCCTTGTTGTTTGACCGACATACTGAATACCACAGGGACATTGCAACAGATATACCACATATGTCGAATTACAATTGATATGTGTATTGATCTTAAAACTTTCTCCTGTGCTTCTACTTGTAAATGTTTCCAATTTTCTCTTCAAGAACCTACATGCCTTGCATCCAGCACATTTAAAAAAAAACTTACTTTCTTTTCTTTCATCTTGTATGAACGTGGCACTAGGAGCTAACCAACTTTTCAGATTTCGCGGTCTTCTAAATGTGATATTCGGTTTAATTGGGAGTACTGAGCCCAAAACAGGATCTTGTTTTAAAATGAACCAGTTTTTTTCCAAAATCTTCCTTATTTCTTTATGATGAATATTATATTTCGTAAAAAAAGAATATTGGAAATCATTATCCACTTTTCTTTTGTTCTCTTTATGGAGAAGATCTTTACGATCCATGGATGCCACCTCAGAAAATACTTTCTCTACATTGTTTGTTTCATAATGTTTCTCTTTGTTTATTCCCCACCATTTCGGTTTGTATGTGATAATCTTCTAATCTTGAACAGTTCCTACGTATGCGTAGAGCCTGACCTTTTGGGATCCCTCTTAACCACGGTTTATGGTGACAACTCGAGAAGTGAATATAACCGTTGCCATCGGTAGGTTTAAAAATACAGTGTCCTGAAGTTTTATACCTCAAATACATAATTAGGTACATCCCAATTAGCCCACCTCCCGGTGACACTATCCCACCCCACGTGGGTCAGTACCTCCCTTAGTCTAATACAAAAGACATTTCATTAATTGGCCGTAAATTGGCAAACTTTGTGTTAGTAACAGTAAATCATAATTAGTTACTCTTTCTGTTCCGGGCTGCGCCTGGTTCCCTGGCTTCCTCAATTATTTGTTACAGCTGGCACCTGGTCTGATCTCTATACTCCTTTGTATTTCTGCGGGCCCCAACGACCTTGATGTATCTTTCCTCTGTGCCAGGAACAGCAGAGATCTTTCTCAGCGCTTTTTCTGCTAATCTCAGCACATTCCTAAATTTCTGTGTATGCCTGGTTCTAGTTTCAACTACAAACTACCTAATTATTTTCAAGTGAACCAATATTCTGAACAAGATGGTCGCCTGGCGTACAATGGCGGCCATCTTCCAGCCTATTTCCACTTCAACAGGGTTAGAGGTACAGCAAGGAGGATGCACAGGCTGACGGGGTAGGGGCGCAGCGAGGATGAACAGGCATGGCGCTGACAGGGTAGAGGCGCAGCGAGGAGGATGAACAGGCATGGCGCTGACAGGGTAGAGGCGCAGTGAGGAGGATGAACAGGCATGGCGCTGACAGAGTAGAGGCGCAGCGAGGAGGATGAACAGGAATGGCGCTGACAGGGTAGAGGCGCAGCGAGGAGGATGAACAGGCATGGCGCTGACAGGGTAGAGGCGCAGCGAGGAGGATGAACAGGCATGGCGCTGACAGGGTTATAGGTGCAGCAAGGAGGATGCATAGGCATGGCGCTGACAGGGTAGGGGCGCAGCGAAGAGGATGAACAGGCATGGCCCTGACAGGGTCAGAGGTGCAGCGAGGAGGATGCACAGGCATGGCGCTGACAGGGTAGGGGCGCAGCGAGGAGGATGAACAGGCATGGCGCTGACAGGGTAGAGGCGCAGTGAGGAGGATGAACAGGCATGGCGCTGACAGGGTCAGAGGCGCAGTGAGAAGGGTGCACAAGCATGGCTCCAACGGGGCAGATGCGCAGTGTGTGCAGAGGCTGGCAGTGAGGGGGAGGGGCACAGGGATGGGATGTGAGAGCCTGTCCGGCTGATTTTCCTGTCTCCTGTCAGAGGAGCAAACACAGGCAGGTGCTGGGCGGGGCCGCGGCAGCTTCACAGGGGAGGGCCCCGCCATGCTCACACCTCCACATCCTGAGGTAAGGCAAATCAGAGGCAGAGGAGCTGCACTGTGCCGCTGTGGCCCCTCCCCTAGGGGCCCCTCCTCTTCCTGCCCCCGCCCCTGCTGCACCGTGTGTCACCCAGCCGGGGCACTGACAGGGATCCGCGGAGCCAAGGGATACGCAATCGCATAGAAGGACGGACAGAAGGACGGACAGGCTGTCGGTGTGCCCGCCGTACAGCGCCTAGTGTGAGAGGCAGCATGGCGGCGCGGGCAGACGGGGAGCAGCTGGACCAAGGAGATGACACCGAGCTGGCGCTTGTGGGCATCAACATGCTCCTGAACAATGGCTTCAAGGAGTCCGACCAGCTCTTCAGAAAATACAGGTGGGATGAGGGGCCTGACCCCGGCAAAGGAGCCAAGATGGTGCCCGGTGTGAGGGGGAAACACCCAGGGTGGCACAAAGGAGCCTGGCTGCACCCTGTGTGCCTAATGTGTGTGAGAGACTGCCACCCGTGCCCATTATGTGTGACTGTGCCCTGTGCCCATTATATGTGACTGCCCCGTGCCCATTGTGAGACTGCGCCCAATGTGTGAGAGACTGCCACCCGTGCCCATTGTGTGTGAGAGCGCCCCGTGCCCATTGTTTGAGCGCGCCCGTGCCCATTGTGTGTGACTGTGCCCCGTGCCCATTGTGTGACTGCACCCCGTGCCCATTGTGTGACTGCACCCCGTGCCCATTGTGTGACTGCGCCCGTGCCCATTGTGTGACTGCGCCCGTGCCCATTGTGTGACTGCGCCCCGTGTCCATTGTGAGATTGCGCCTCGTGCCCATTGTGTGTGAGACTGCGCCCATTGTGAGACTGCGCCCCGTGCCCATTGTGAGACTGCGCCCCGTGCCCATTGTGAGATTGCGCCCCGTGCCCATTGTGAGACTGCCCCCGTGCCCATTGTGAGACTGCGCCCCGTGCCCATTGTGAGACTGCGCCCCGTGCCCATTGTGAGACTGCGCCCCGTGCCCATTGTGAGACTGCGCCCCGTGCCATTGTGAGACTGCGCCCCGTGCCCATTGTGTGTGAGACTGCGCCCCGTGCCCATTGTGAGATTGCGCCCCGTGCCCATTGTGTGTGAGAGACTGCGCCCTGTGCCCATTGTGTGTGACTGCCTGCGCCCCGTGCCCATTGTGAGACTGCGCCCCGTGCCCATTGTGAGACTGCGCCCCGTGCCCATTGTGAGACTGCGCCCCGTGCCCATTGTGAGACTGCGCCCCGTGCCCATTGTGAGACTGCGCCCCGTGCCCATTGTGAGACTGCGCCCCGTGCCCATTGTGAGACTGCGCCCCGTGCCCATTGTGTGTGAGACTGCGCCCCGTGCCCATTGTGAGATTGCGCCCCGTGCCCATTGTGTGTGAGAGACTGCGCCCTGTGCCCATTGTGTGTGACTGCCTGCGCCCCGTGCCCATTGTGTGTGACTGCGCCCGTGCCCACACTGTGTGTGTGTGTGAGAGAGACTGCGCCCCATGCCCATTGTGTGTGAGACTGCGCCCATTGTGAGACTGCGCCCCGTGCCCATTGTGTGTGACTGCGCCCGTGCCCACACTGTGTGTGTGTGTGAGAGACTGCGCCCCGTGCCCATTGTGTGGTCCTGTTGGGGTTAATCCTGCGCGTGCTGTGTGATCTCATTTACGTTCATTAACTCCCGCAAACCTCAGTTCAGGGAGGAAACTCCACTATGTCAGTCCAGGCATATCAATGGCCTTGGGACGCGGGTTTTGAGCCTCCAGGGTAAAGGCTGCCCTACTTATCACTTCACGATTAGTGCCACCTCGCCAGAGAACAACGTGCCAACGTTAACACTTTGCAGACTGGGAGACGCGCGGGGTTGCTAGTTGTGGTGGCAGTGCTTGCTAGTGTGCAGCATGTCCCTAACGAGGAAGCCGTGTTATGGGATATGTCACTTGGCATCCTGTGGATGAGTGCCCGCTGTTGGCAGCTAATCCCTTGGTATATTGCTCTGTCTGCTTTTCGGGTACTGGACATACCGGTCTGTCCTGCAGCTTTGCTGGTAATGGATCCTTCCTCCTGACGCATTTCACGGCTGCGCTGGTGTTCTGGCCTATACATGGCGCACACTGACATGCACAGTACACGCTGACTCCAGCCTCACGATGGGCACAACGTGATGGTGAACCTTTGGCTCTGCGTCCATTTCATGCTCTGGCTTCAATTACCCACACAATAAAGAGGGTGCAGGCGCTCCATATCGAGCTCAAGTAGTGTCGCCTCATTAGGAATCGGCAACGTTTCGGCAGGAAAATAAATATTTTAATCCCTTGAGTTTGAGAAAGGCCTTTTTATGGCTGAAGCGTTGTTGCGTTCCACTGGTATTTGGAGTGCCTGGCACCTGTGTTCTGGGAGCCTGGGCATGCTGTGGGTTCCGTGGGCACCATTCGAGTAGCTTAATTGTTCCACTTATATTCGGCGCGCGCCTTTCCCTTCCTCCTATGGTCCATTTGCTTCAATTACTGCCATAACCCGCTAAGGCTGGCATCACACGAGCGCTCCATGTGTGCCCGTACTGACGTGCCTTCTGGCGTTCGTTGCAGCATTGAGTAGCTGCGACGAGGCCAGTCACACGCTGTTGCGCGCGCACACACGAATTGCGTGCGCAACAGCGGCCGTGCTGCGTCCATGCAACAGCCCTCTCCATTAAAGCGTTGGGTGCGCGTTGACGGAGCTGCATAGCGAGATTCTCCATAGGAGGATCGAGCCTTACAGCATTGAGTGCGCTCATCGAGGTGGCCAGACGGGTGTCGAGTGGAAGGAATGTCCACTCTCACGGACATTCCTTCCACTCTTCAAATAAGCTCGTCTGATCCTGGCCTAATACTGCAACTTGGGGGCCAGAGCGCCCCGTAAAGAGAACCACTGCCAAGCTGATTAAAGGAGGGTTTCACTTCTGTCAACTTGCCGGGTTAAATAAAACCTGCTACAATAATACATGTGGGTGCAGTGGCATATGCAGTGGTGTATTTCATTTATTTATAAAGGATTTTACCAGGAAGGATACATTGAGATTTCTCTCGTTTTCAAGCATGTCCTGGGTTCAAGAACATTGAGTGGTTCCATTGTTACAGAAATACGAAGTTACAGTTAGAAGTACTCATACAGTGCCACCATATTCTGTAGCGCTTTACAATGGGGAAGCACAAACCAAAGACTTACATGATACAAGAGGAAATACAACCCTGGTCGTAGGATAACTGTCCAGGTAATACATCACTTTAAACCAAGACCTCAGGCAGACATCCCATGAGCTTACACTCTAAGGGACTAGGGGTAACTGAAACAAATGGGAGCAGAGGGAAGGTGAAACTGGTCGCCAGTAGAATATCGTATGGATTGCATGAAAAGGTCCAGATGTTTGGGCTTGGTAAGAGTAATTAGTGAGCGAAGTGGAGACGGCTGGAAAAGGGAGCTGAAATTCGGGACCTGCCCTGGGTGGATGGATGGGGCAGCAGAGGGAAGAGATGGAGGTGAGTCTGTGATGAGGTTGGTGACAATGCACAGATAGCCCCTATTAACAAACATGTTGGGGGAGGGAGAAATGGAGGGAGATTCAAAAGACTAGTCATAGAATAATAAATGCAGACATAAAAATACAATTGCAAGATTATGGCAGCCTGGGGTATAATGTTGGACACCGTGTTGAATGATGGATACCTTGAATACTTGGTTCAGGGCAGCAGAGGGAAGGGATGGAGGTGAGCCTGTGTGGTATGTGGTTGAGTGCGTGCTATACCACCTGACTTTGCATTGGAGCTTTGTATTAGTGTGTCACCGTGAAGCAAGGCACGTCTGTATCCTGATTTTTAGTAGTTTTATTTCTTCACTTTTCAGGCGTAGTGGCGCCCTGGCTGAACTTGATGGGGGCTGCGGTGGATGTGCCAGAGGTTGGCCATCCCGGGTGTGGTTGACAAGAGGTCATGTTTCCCTAATCCCGTGGCCTCTTTCAGTCCTCACATTGCTTATCCCATTGACGGTCCTTGATTGTTGTGATTGACTTTTTCTTCTGCTATTGGAGCTGCCACCTGTGCCAGCTGAGTGTCCTGCATACATAGGATGGTGTATCAAGGTGAGCCTGTGATGCGCAGGCCACGGTGATTGCCGGTATGTGTATTGTGTGATGCGCAGGCCACGGTGATTGCCGGTATGTGTATTGTGTGATGCGCAGGCCACGGTGATTGCCGGTATGTGTATTGTGTGATGCGCAGGCCACGGTGATTGCTGTTATGTGTATTGTGTGATGCGCAGGCCACGGTGATTGCCGTTATGTGTATTGTGTGATGCGCAGGCCACGGTGGTTGCCGGTATGTGTATTGTGTGATGCGCAGGCCACTGTGATTGCCGGTATGTGTATTGTGTGATGCGCAGGCCACTGTGATTGCCGGTATGTGTATTGTGTGATGCGCAGGCCACTGTGATTGCCGGTATGTGTATTGTGTGATGCGCAGGCCACTGTGATTGCCGGTATGTGTATTGTGTGAGACCCGTTTTAAAATAAAGCAGATTATCCCTTCTGTGAGTCTTAATATGTATTAATAGCAGAACCCGGCGACTCGGCTGAAGGACAAAAGGATGCGTTGATTGGATTAATGAGGGGCCTGGGCTTTGCATGTTATCCGTGTTACTGGTACAATGAGCTGCGTGAATATATATGGCGATTTTCATTTATTATTTACTTTTAATCGAATGCATGTAAAGCTGATATATAAACGTTTCACTCGGAAACAAACCTGCCTGGACGCTCCATGAAACACAGGATTTGTTGCAGCGGTCGCGGCGTCTTTTGCTTTCTCATATTGTTCCTCATATCGTTCTTGCTTTCTGTCTGAGCTTGTGATGGGATGACTATTTTATTCTTAATAACCCACCCCCCCCCATATGTTGGGCTGAACACCCCCCCCCCCCCCAGATTCCCAGCAATCTAAAAGGAATTTGTTAATCGGGCTGTTAAAGAGATGCTGCTGCGGAGCAACCCGTATCCCTAAAAGTGGGGATCGAAGAGGGGTGAAGGCGAGATCACAGCGTTAACTCATTTTTGCCCAGTGTTTCTGTATTGGAACATCTTCAGGCGACCCCCCCCCCCCCATCTCCCAAAGAAAGAAAACCCAAACACCACCCATGGTCCATAGCCTCTGGTTTGGAGATGAGCCTGAGCATTGACCCCCTCCATCACCATTAACACACACATACCCCTTGGGCAGATTGGGAACACACCACCTCGGCCTCTCCCATAACATGGCAAATTCTGTAACGAGTACGACTATAGAAGTTTGGTAAAATTACATGTTTTGGGCATTATTCATGATAAAACGCGTGTTTTTGGGGTGACCTGGCTCACCGCCTTCCTGATTCTTTGATACTTTTGATTTGAGGGTGGGTTTGGGTTTTCATTGTTTTTTTTTTTTTTTTCCCCCTCGTTGTGCGCATTGTCCCAAATTGCATCGATTTTTGGAGAAGTTTGTGTCATTATTAGGACAATTCCGTCTACTGGTCCTTTACATATACTTCAAAAATAGAATTCAGGCAGACCACAAAATAAAGCGTGTTTTTATTCATGCACGTGGCGTGGCTGTGTGTTTTTATTCATGCACGTGGCGTGGCTGCGTGTTTTTATTCATGCACGTGGCGTGGCTGCGTGTTTTTATTCATGCACGTGGCGTGGCTGCGTGTTTTTATTCATGCACGTGGCTGCGTGTTTTTATTCATGCGTGTGGCATGTCTGCGTGTTATTCATGCGCGTGCGTGTCTGTGTGGTTTTTATTCATGCGCGTGCGTGTCTGCGTGGTTTTTATCCATGCGCGTGCGTGTCTGCGTGGTTTTTATTCATGCGCGTGCGTGTCTGCGTGGTTTTTATTCATGCGCGTGGCGTGCCTGCGTGTTTTTATTCATGCGCGTGGCGTGCCTGCGTGTTTTTATTCATCCGCGTGGCGTGTCATGTTTTTATTCATGCGCGTGGCTGCGTGTTTTTATTCATGCGCGTGGCGTGTCTGCGTGTTATTCATGTGCGTGGCGTGTCTGCGTGGTTTTTATTCATGCGCGTGCGTGTCTGCGTGGTTTTTATTCATGCGCGTGCGTGTTTCTATTCATGCGCGTGGCGGGTCTGCGTGTTTTTATTCATGCGTGTGGCTGCGTGTTTTTATTCATGCTTGTGGCTGCGTGTTTTTATTCATGCGTGTGGCTGCGTGTTTTTATTCATGCGCGTGTCTGCGTGTTTTTATTCATGCGCGTGGCGTGTCTGCGTGTTATTCATGCGCGTGGCGTGTCTACGTGGTTTCTATTCATGCACGTGCGTGTCTGCGTGTTTTCATTCATGCGCGTGGCGTGTCTACGTGGTTTTTATTCATGCGCGTGCGTGTCTGCGTGTTTCTATTCTTGCACATGGCGTGTCTGCGTGCTTTTATTAATGCGCGTTGCGTGTCTGCGTGCTTTTTATTCATGCGCGTGCGTGTCTGCGCGGTTTTTATTCATGCGTGCGTGTCTACGTGGTTTTTATTCATGCGCGTGTGTGTCTGCGTGTTTTTATTCATGCGCGTGTGTGTCTGCGTGTTTCTATTCATGCACGTGGCGTGTCTGCGTGTTTTTATTTATGCGCGTGGCGTGTCTGCGTGTTTTTATTTATGCGCGTGGCGTGTCTGCGTGTTTTTATCTTCATGCGCGTGGCGTGTCTGCGTGTTTTTATTCATGCGCGTGGCGTGTCTGCGTGTTTTTATTCATGCGCGTGGCATGTCTGCATGTTATTCATGCGTGTGCGTGTCTGCGTGGTTTTTATTCATGCGCGTGCGTGTCTGCGTGTTTTTATTCATGCGCGTGGCGTGCCTGCGCGTGCGTGTCTGCGCGTGCGTGTCTGCGTGTTTTTATTCATGCGTGTGGCGTGCCTGCGCGTGGCGTGCCTGCGTGTTTTTATTCATGCGCGTGGCGTGCCTGCGTGTTTTTTTTATTCATGCGCGTGGCGTGCCTGCGTGTTTTTATTCATGCGCGTGGCGTGCCTGCGCGTGGCGTGTCTGCGTGTTTTTATTCATGCGCGTGGCGTGCCTGCGCGTGGCGTGTCTGCGTGTTTTTATTCATGCGCGTGGCGTGTCTGCGTGCGTGTTTTTGAAGTTCTTGTTGTGTCGGCTACTCAAGCAATTGCAGCACCTGCTTTTTATCCATTTCTGGAGCCAGTGTTTCTCCCCTAGGTGCCTTATACCTCGCTTCTGCTTTTTGACCCTCGGTCTATACAGTCCTAATGAGCGTTTATATAAAGTCTGGAACATGCCAGAAATCTTGCAGTCGTACCGGTTGTCACTGTTTGTAATTCCCCGATACATTTCCACGTCTGTGTTCCTCAGCTGCCCAATCCCTGCTAACCTTTGGTATCTGGAATGATTTTGTTACTGTACTTATATGGTTCATTCTCCTAATGTAGATTTAATGGAAATCAATCAGACATTGTTTACAGAGTGTATCTGCCCCGACTGAAGAAGGACTCGGAGACCAGTGTGAGCAGTAAGGGCAGGGAAGATCTTTCTATCTCTCTGCCCGGTATCCGTTTCCTGGTTTTATCGCCCAGACATTGTGGCGTCTCCAACTCCAGCTTTCCCTTGTTTTGGAAAAGTTGGGAAAGCGTACGATTGGGACGTCAGAAATGCATAAAGAAACAAAGGGTCCTAGATGGAGAAGGATGAGTTATAAGGCAACATGAGAGCAATCTGTAGTCCATGTTGTCCGTGATTGTTTGCCGCAGTAATTCTTTTTTTCCATTTGTATTACAGGTTCATATAGCTAAAAAAAAAATGTTTCCCCTATAAATGCCATTGGTGGTTTTTCAAAAGAAGCTCTAATACAGGAGTCAGCAAGCTTTGCCCTCCAGATGTTTTGAAACGACATCGCCCATGATGCTCAGATACTCATTAGATTGGCTACCACCCGACTCACTGATGCAACCATCAATCACTCTCACCTTGCAGTCCTCGCCTCCTGTTTCCAACCCTTCTAGATTATGAGTTCTTACAGGAATAGGGCCTCATCTCCTCCTGTACTGTTTGTCAATTGTTGTTCGATGTATTGTAACCCTGTCTATACTGTGCCTATTGTACAGCGCTGCGGAATATGCCGGCGCTTTATAAATAAAGAATAAGAATAATAATTGGCTGAGCCTAATGGGAAATGTAGTTCCAAAACATTTGGAGGGTGAAGGTTCTAATCCGTGCTCTAAAACATTTCCTAATCCCTAGGTTTTACCCAGCTTCATACTGTCTGTACTGGCCCACCTAACAGAGGCCGCTAATTATTATCCTTTATATAGAGCCACAAATTCCGCAGTGCTTTACAAGATCAGTGTACAAGGTGTTGATACATTGGAATATCACACATGGATGATACGGTCTGATTTAGGGGGACCCTGTTCCCAAGGGAGCTTACAATCTATGAGATGTACAAGTATTTTGTGAGGTAGGCACATCCATATCATTGGGTGTCTTCCCCAAGGACACTCGCTGGTGGCGTCTTCTGAGTGGTATTGAGTTGTTTTTCCATGATTGTAGAGCAGCGACCTGGTGGTTCGGTTGAAAAGTCGAGACTTGCTTCTCCCACAGTTGTATTGGAGGGATTTGCTGAAAGGGATTTGACTTGCTTCTCCATGGTTGAAGGCTAGAGATGTACCATTGGACTCCACAGCCGATATTGTGTGGTAGGCAAGTATGTACCGTTAGGTGTCTTGCCCAAGGACACTTACAGGAGAGGTGCTCTGGCTGGGATTTGAACCTGGGTCTCCATGGTTATAGAGCAGTGAGAGGTAACATCACAGCTCTAAAACTGTGGAAACCCAGGGTCAAATCCCAGCCAGAGCACCTCTCCAGTAAGTGTCCTTGGGCAAGCCTTCAACCATGGAGAAGCAAGTCAAATCCTGTGCAGCACATCCCTCCAATACAACTGTGGGAGAAGCAAGTCTCGACTTTTCAACCGAACCACCAGGTCGCTGCTCTACAATCATGGAAAAACAACTCCATACCACTCAGAAGACGCCACCAGCGAGTGTCCTTGGGCAAGACGCCTAACGATATGGATGCACCTACCTCACAAAATACTTGTACATCTCAGATTGTAAGCTCCCTTGGGAACACTGTATGATATACGAGTATTCGTCTCCTCGCTGGATGGTTTATAATATTTTGCTGTAATCTCGGAGCGTTGCTTTTGATGATACGAGCTGTTCCCGCGAGGTCATGTGACAAACGCTGGATGTACTCATGGAACCGGTTCTGATTTGTGCATAGCTTGCAATTTCCTCAATAAGTCCGGATAAAAACCACCTGTAATGTTTTTCTGAGAAATGAATCTTCTGGCGGCTCCGTTCTGCAGTGACACAGCGGACGTTCACGTTTAAACCGTTCAAGGTCTTTGACCAAGAGAAAGTTACTCTATAACTCTTGTCCTCGCATACCAGTAAGGACCTTGATGTGCCCTATGTATGTTTACATGAACAGACCCTCCTATCCTAAGCTGCAAACGACTGCCGTTTTTTATCTCTTTTATTGCTTTGGATGAAATGTTTAGGTTAGGTTAATTGACTGCAAGACAGAATAACGACAGACTGTGCAATCGCTCCCTATTCTCCGTTTGCCTCCCTATCAGTATAGGATGTGTTGATGTATGACAGGCAGCCGCGACAGCCGAATGTTTTCGGTGTTAATGAGTGGGGCTGTTCTACTTGACGGCTCAGTTGGAAAGGACCATTTTAATGGTTCTGGTACTTGAATCGAGCCCACCGTTGTTGAGGCAGGGCCGGCTTTCAGCTGTGCTTGACATTTTGAGCCGAGGCTTCCAGATCTGTAATTTTGTTTTTCCTGGACACTTATCTCCTTTACTCGCTGATGGGCAACGCATGTAAGCACCACATTACAGTATAACGAATTCATACGCTGGTGAGATGTCACCGCAGCCAGAATTCTCCAACTGCTATGATTAGTTGATGGAGAGCATGGCGGACCTGGAATACGACTGGTCGAACGCTGAATAGTTAGACTTATTTTATTGAATCCCTATCATGGAAAGGTGATGCAATAAAATGCTGTCTCTAGTGTTTTCTCCTCAGAACGTATTCTTTGGTGTCCAGCTCCAAGCAACCCATTGATATTTAAAGTATAGAGTCGGATTCAAAGTCTCAGAGGGGAATAGATTCCTCTTTATGTCCGTGGTCTTCATTGAATTTGCTGGGGGTCTTTAAGTCCAATAAAAAGACTGTATTAATGAAGGAATTCTTTCCAGTCCAGACGCGCTCTGCCGCCGCCGCTGCTTTGACGTATGGGCAGGCCTGCGCTTTTATCCACAGGATGGGAGATTGCAGTGCCAGCACTGTGTGCATCTGGGTGATAGAGGAGGAACGCGCGTTGCGCTTGCTTTTAGGGAAAATAGACTTTTACCTTGTGGAGTATTGATTTAACCAGCATCTTTAAGATGAATAATTCAGAGCAGGCTTGAATAGCCTTTTCTTTTTCCCTTTTATTCTGTTGGCAGTGAAATTCCTGCCCTTGTATTACATGGTTTCCCTGCAAACCTCCTCACTGTAAATCTATAATGAATCTCTGCTATATCCCTCGTTTATATCCCCAGAGATGTGTGAGGCGAAGGAGCAGCAAAGGGAAGGTTTGTTTCCTTTTAAAAAGCGATAGACGAGCTTAATATGTAGCATTGTGCATCACGAGAACGTTCTAGGGATGTCCTGGTCAGAGTCGAGTCTTATTCAGGATCAGCCGATACAGGATCCCAATCCGATACCGCATGACCTGCAATTGGATCAGCAGCTCATTGGAACAGAGAATCCTGGGGCCTCTGCATTGACTCGTAGCGTCTTCCCTGCTTGCAGGTCGTTGTGATGGCACATGTATAGTACAGTCAGCTATCACTTTAACTAGTGGCTCCGCCCCTGGATGACACAGGTCAGAGGGCAAGGCAGCCATCCATCTTCAGGAGTCAGTTAGTGTGATGTAGTTATGAAGGAGCAGATGGGGAAGATGCTGCGTGTCATTGCAGAGGCACCTGCACTTCAGCTGAGGCTTGCAGCGTCTCGCCAGCTGGCAGGGAAGATGCCACCAGTCAATGCCAAGGCTGGGAGTCTCGCTGCCCGACATCTCTTGGACTCTGATTTGAATAGGCTTGGGGGAAAAAAAATAAAGAATATCCCTGAAAATTTCTGAAAACCAATCCCCCAACCTGATCCTAGGGATTGTATGAACATGTAAAGTGTATGCATAATATTCCTGGACTTTTTAAAAATGTATATCAAACATAGGTGCCGGTGAGAAGGCGTCGAGACAGGAAGCCCTTTGTACATGTGTTTTGTTTAGGATAAGCCAGACATTAGGAGGGAGCCTGCGTCTGATTGGCCCATGGATTTGTCAATTCCTGGAAAATATCACTTCGGTGAACTATTTCCTATGTCTGGCATTCCTTCATTGGAGAACCAGTGTGGTTGGACATAGATCAACATGGTCATTCTTCTACATCCCTGGCGATTCGGCTCTTAATTACTGAAAGGGCAATGTGAAATGTTAATTCTTGAGTTCTCGACTCGAAAACTCATCATAGACCTTATCTAACGCTTGAGAATCAGACCAGATCTGTTACTTTGTACCTTTTTAAAAAAAAAAAAAAAAATTATATATTTTTTTATGCGTCCGAGCCACTGAAATGACCAGCATGTGTATCCTAGACTGGCAGCTCGGGTATCTGTGAAGCTACCCAGAGGTATTGTGGGTCTTTGCGAAGTCTAATGCCCCGTTCACACTGTGCGATTTGAAAATCGCGCGACTTTCATATTCGCGACATGGTGCGATAATGTCGCGCGACATCACTGTTTTGTGCGATTTTTGCAAAGCACCACAATACAAATCGCAAAAAAAGGGTCATGTACCAGCGACATGCTTCTGCGGCGCGCGACATGCGACGTCGTGCGACAAGTTGTGAACAGCTCCATTGAAATGCACTGGAGAAGCTACATAGTGCGACGTCGCGGCAAAATCCGCACGATAAATCGCACAGTGTGAACAGGGCCTAAAACACATAGAAACATAGGTTCTTATCTGCCGACATTTTTCTTTCGGCCCATCTAGTCTGCCCAATTACATGGATACTTTACCTGGATTTATCTTTTGTTTAGGATAGCCTTATGCCTATCCCATGCTTGCTTAAATTCAATTACTGTTTTGGCCTCTACCACTTCAACTGGAAGACTGTTCCATGTATCCACCACCCTCTCAGTAAAATAATGCTTCCTGATGTTACTTTTAAACCTTTGCCCCTCTAATCTAAGACTATGTCCTCTTGTTTTGTTATTTTGTTTCCTTTTAAATATACTCCCTTCCTCTACCTTGTGGATTCCCTTTACGTATTTAAATGTTTCTATCATATCTCATAACACATCTGAAAGCCCATGTAAATGAGAGTGGGAGGGCATTTCCGCATGAGACCTGCCTACAATAAGAGCAATCAGTACGGGGGGGGGCATCCATACAGGGCGCAGACACACCTCCTGAGATTGGGCAAGGTGGTAGCTGACTGTGTCTGGCTTTGTGTTGGGGGATATGATGGGGGTGTTTTATGAAAGGGTATGAGGGGCTTTCCTTACAAGTAGGTCCTTTGTTCCTCTGTTTTAGGACCCTGAGATTACATAACCCCCGCCGGTCCCTCTATCACATTGTGGATGGTGATATCACTGCGATGCATGCAGATCATAAAGACTGAGGGAATGGAGAGACATCAGATCTGTGCTGCTATAATACGCACAGGACTAGTTTTTATTGATCGATCCTACATAATTCCTGTATTGCTTTTAGAGCGAGAGGCTTTCTGGGTTTCCCAAACAGCACATGTTTTTCATACAGTTGAACTCTTCAGGCATATTCCTTTTTAATGACATTTTGGAAGGGTTGAGCTCCCTCTCTTCATTGTAGGGAGGGATGTAAGTCCCACCTTTTTAATGTACGGCTTACATACATCCCTTCCCGCGCTCAGGGGTGGCTGCACTAATGCAATGTGTCTGTAATGCCTAATCTTGGCTTCACAAATTTATCTAAACTGCATTTTCTAACATGCGCTTTGTGTTTCTCTTGTATGTTTAGTTAAGAAAATATTTTCTCCTATATTTATTTATAAAGGATTTTACCTGGAAAGATACATTGAGATTTCTCTCGTTTTCAAGTACGTATATGTGTCACTGGGTGCGTCCTATGTGTGATCTTTTGTGTTGTAAACTGCCCCCCCCCCCGTATCTTTACATCACTTGCTCCTCACTGTGTAGCATTAAGCAAAGAATGGAGTCTTTGGTCAGTCAGGCGACTCGCATTATTGTATAGTGTGGGATGTATCCAAAGTACATATACCAGGGGATAGATTCCATCTCTCATCTCATCCTGGAGAACAATAGACCTCCTGCTGCCCTCTCTGAACATTCTTTCCTCCACCTCCATTAATTGAGCAATTGTTAAATATTGTTCTATAATTGTTAAATACTGTAGATTAAATAAACCGCCACAAAGTAGAGCTTCTGCACAGATTTTGGTATAAGTGTTGCCTCATATGAAAATTCAACAAAATGGAAATCTAACTTTATCCTTTTTACATGCAATTACTACATATTAAGAAGCAAAACCTAGAAGCATGTGGTTTTGTTTGTATTGCATAGGGTTGCACCGATATATCACTTTTTTTAAGACCGAGTACAAGTACCAGTACTACTTTTTTTTTCTCTTTCAGGTACTCGCCGATACCGAGTACTGATACTTTTATTTAAAGTCATGTGACCGCGTTCCAATAAATTAGGATTTTTCTGAAAGCCTGTTCAGTTTATGTTAATATTAAAATGTATGGCCAGCCAATGCACACAGACACCAGAATATATATATATATATATATATATATATATTCTATACACACACACTATATTGCCAAAAGTATTCGCTCACCATCCAAATAATCTCAATCCATTGTTCCAATCACTTCCATGGCCACAGGTATATAAAATCAAGCACCTAGGCATGCAGACTGGTTTTAAAAACATTTGTGAAAGAATGGGTCTCTCTCAGGAGCTCAGTGAATTCCAGCGTCTGGGTTTGGCGGTTACCAGGAGAACGGTACTTGTCTGACTGCATTGTGCCGAGTGTAAAGTTTGGTGGAGGGGGTATTATGGTGTGGGGTTGTTTTTCAGGAGCTGGGCTTGGCCCCTTAGTTCCAGTGAAAGGAACTCTGAATGCTTCAGCATACCAAGACTTTTTGGACAATTCCATGCTCCCAACTTTGTGGGAACAGTTTGGAGCTGGCCTCTTCCTCTTCCAATATGACTGTGCACCAGTGCACAAAGCAAGGTCCATAAAGACATGGATGACAGAGTCTGGTGTGGATGAACAAGACTGGCCTGCACAGAGTCCTGACCTCAACCCGATAGAACACCTTTGGAATGAATTAGAGCGGAGACTGAGAGCCAGGCCTTCTCGTCCAACATCAGTGTGTGACCTCACAAATGCGCTTCTGGAAGAATGGTCAAAAATTCCCATAAACACACTCCTAAACCTTGTGGATAGCCTTCCCAGAAGAGTTGAAGCTGTTATAGCTGCAAAGGGTGGACCGACATCATATTGAACCCTATGGATTAGGAATGGGATGTCACTTAAATTCATATGCGAGTCAAGGCAGGTGAGCGACTCCTTTTGTCAATATAGTGTATGTATACCCACCTGCAACTGGTCATGCCTAGCTTCTGCTGATGAGGGTCCAATAAACCCGAAACCGCGCTGTCCAGCAGTGGCTTTGACCAGTTGCATAAACCTGATCTCTGCTAAAAAAAAATATGCCATCTAGTATGGCATGACATTCTTTGACGGGTTCTGTGTGATATCAGACCCAGGATGCAAAAAAAGTGAGACAGATGTCATTTGTATGTCTTACATTCCCAGTATGCAGCACAGAACTCTGGGTAACACCTGATCTCTGTGATGCAGTTCTTTGAATTGCTGTGATGTGTAAATGGCTTCTGCAATATACTGTGTATATATAATGCGTTCAGACAGCTGCCCCAGCCCCTTGGATACTGGCAATCCAGCCCAGTGCTGGCTTCTGGGTATTGGGGGACGGTATTGGGGAATTTGCACGAGTACAGAGTACTCGTGCAAATTGCGGTATCGACACCAATACCAGTACAATACTAGGGTTGTATAAGTAATTTAGTTACATTTTATGTAAGTGGTTGTGTCCCTTTACGGCTGTCATGACATCATTGAACTTGCATGCCTGGAACATTTCTGGGGCCAAAGTTGGTTGTTACTGGCCCGAGTCATGTTCATTTTATATTTTAGAACGGCAACATGTGTCTTAGAATGTATTGGATTATGAGGAAACCCATCATGTGTGAGAATGTCTGCGGAAGGTTCACTATCTGTTGAATGACTTGGCAGTATTGGCCCTTACTATATATATATTATTGAGCCACCCTTTACCTAAACACCACGCATAGATATTACATATGCATTGACACTTTTAAAGGATGTGTTAATAGTTTCCTTTTTGTGAGTATTTATACATTTTCCTTTGTATTTGGCCATTATAATGTTGAGCTATTAGCAAGGCCAATGTGAATGGACCATGAAATGTTCCTGCCCTGATGTAGACAGTGACATGAGATTGTGCTTTCTGTGTTTCTTTTTAATAGTGTGAGAAATGAGGACGTTTTTTCCTGGCAAACCCCACCACACCCATGGGTGCAGTCGCTCAAAATGAACTCCTGATCCACAGCACACTGGATGTAAAATATGTATATGGTAAATTGCAGGACAGTCTATCAGACTGCTGTAATCTGTCCAAGCATACGTGGTTAGTCCAAATATCAGCTGTTTAGTAGCAGTCTGTTCCAATAGTTCGTTATATATCACGGATAACCAGTCTTGCCAACTGTGGTTAATTCACACATAAAATATTAGACCTTATTATTGTACCTGCAGTAGGAGTAAAGTCTGTATATTCCTCGCAGGGGTCCTACGGTTCACCTGGGCAGATATCTGCAGACTCAGGGAAAGAAAAAACCCAAAACAAAACGGATAGTATGTGCTGATGTCTCTACGGGGGTCCCGTTATACTGGGACGATGTTGACAGGTTCAGCAATATTTCCAGCTGGACCTTACCACGTTACCCCGTTGGAAGGCACTCCTCTCGGCAGCTCTGTCCCTCGGGAAGTCATAGGGTCATCAAGGCTTTTCTCCAATGGTGCCTTATCCTCTTTAGGGTGGCGCGGGAATCTTTAAAGAGTGGACCGCTCCACAGTGGTCTTAAACCGGGAAACACCTCTCAAAAATTACACAGGGCGCCCAAATTGCGCTCCTTTCATCTGTCTCCTCCAGAATTCACCGTATGTAGGGGAAAGCGTAATTAAGTCGAATGACTTAAAAAATTTATTTATTAAAATTCAATAGTGTCACCATACATCAGTAGCGGTGATAAAGATAAAATAAAATAGCCAGACGCGTTTCACGCCTCGCTGACTCTTCCTCAGTGGCATAAGAGACATTTTTCTTATGAATACCTGCCTAATATAGTGTAGATAGGTGCCCACTCATGCTGCCAAAACCGCTCTGACGCATTGAAGCATTCGACTCCACAAGAGCTCCGAACGTGGTATCTGGCACCAAGACCTTAGCATCAAGACAACACATTGTAGATGCCATTGTAGCGATTTATAATTGAAATTTTAGTTCTGTTTTTGGGAAGACCATTCAAATAAAAGCAAATCGTGTGTGTCGTGCCCCATGATTTAAGATTTATTGTATATTTTTCTGTTTTTGTGTTGAATCTGCCTTTGCTGCTTACATGCTATTGATTTCATAGCTATTTTGTCCCTGCTGGGTTTCCTTAGGCTTCTGTATTCAGCTAGTTCACACCCCTCTGCTCAGTGTCTTGTTGTTTGTTACTTCCTGGTTACATAGCAGCCATTCTGTGATCACTGCTGGACAAACTAAAGTCTTTTTACCTGCATAGCTGTACACTAACAAGATTGTCAGTCTGATCATTAAACTCTTCAACTGGATTCATCTTTCTTTCTGCTGAACTTCATCGTGTGAGTACTGGTCAAATACAGACTTCAGATAGTCTAAAGCACCCACGCCTCACAGCTTTGCTTAGGGAAGCAGAATAGTGTGAAATTTTGTTTAATTTCCTACAGGAAAAAATAACTGCAGGAAACCATTTTTTTTTTTTTAGAGATGGAAAATATTCTTGTGGTGTCATGTCAGTGCTATAAATGTTTTGCATTTTGGATAATTTGGGGTAAGGAAAGCTCAACCCTTTATTAAATTGTGACCGGTAATGCAAAAGTAAGCCGGATCGTCAATCGCTTCTCATTTATATTTTCGTTATTGTAGATCTCTCTTGCAGCATCCTCTGTAAACCATTGATTGCTAATCTTGGCAACCTTGATGTTTCTACATTACTACATTTCCCATGATGCTTACTTAGCAGTAAGTCTGCCAGAGCATCACTTTACATGCACTTCTGAGAAGCCACCTGTGCAGAGGATAGCCACATTTTGTATTGCATGACTGGAATAAAATGCTCTCATTCACAATGGATCTTTCTCTTTTTACTAAAAAATGAACCCCCCCTCTCCTAATGAATACACCTTCATTATTAATCTGTGAATTTGAAAGGAATTGCAGGTATCGTCCAAAATTGGCCACACTATCAGGTCTATTCAAAGAAGGGTGACACTCAGGAGAATGATTTGGAGAAGTGAAAAATCCAGGTCAAAATAGCCAAACCAGAAAAATTCTCCCATTTATCTCACTTTCCAAATCGGTTATTTTGTCTAGATTGTTCTCTTCTTCTGCCAATTCTCTGGCGTGTCACCTTTCTTTTGAATAGACCTGAATGAAAAAAATAGCAAGAATTTTGCCCTTTTTGTTTCTTGCTAACTTTGAACATAATATTTACATTAGACTTTAATTTTATTGACCCTTTCTGCAGCGAGAAATTCAGTTTCCTGTGCATTTTTATGCAATGGATTTGGAGAAAGGTGTTGGAGCTAGGTGACATAAGGAATAATGGGAAGAATGTGTGCAGCGATTTCCTACAGCTTCTCCCCTAAACACATTTCTGAAATCGTCTGCGTTTTTCTTTCTAAAATCTTAGTGACTATAAAGTAGGGGTAGACCGATATATCGGTTTTGACGATTTATCGGCAGCTTATTTGCTGATATTTGGACAAGTTGTTTCACTGCAGCTGCGACACGCAAGATCCCACAGAACTGTGCGAATCCGAGGCTTCTCCCACATCAGGCTGTAGCCCTCACTGCAGAACGACCCCTGCTCACTGACCGTATTACGCATGAGCGTGATGGCAACAGAAATGGGGCTTCCATCCCATCAGGCAGGGAATTCCATATACAGGAGATGCAGGGTCTACTTCATACAGCAGGGGTCAGCAACCTGGGCCCTCCAGATGTTTTGGAACTGCATTTCCCATGAGGCTCCAAGAACCTAATGAGAAGCTGAGCATCATGGCAGATGTAATTCCAAAACCATGTGGGGCAATATTACAAAGTCACTGCTAACTTAACTTAACCAGAGCTGGTGTAAACTTACCAGAGCCATTATAGTCTATGGGGTTTTGTTAAGTTTACAATAGCTCTGTTTAAGTTAGCACCAACTTTGCAATATAACCCTTGGAGGGCCAAGGTTGCTGAACCCCTTACATACAGGGTCATACGAGGGATCTTTCAGAAAGCCAAAGACGCCGTCTGATTGTAAAAATAAAAGCCTAAATAAAACATTAAATTGAATAAATGAAGTGGACGTGGTGCAATGTTTAAATGTTAAACACATTGAGTTCATGGCATAATGTCAGGTTTGTGCTTTTTTTTCACAACTTAAAATTTACGGAATATTGGCTATCGGCCAGAAAAGCTGCCGATAATCGGTATCGGCCCTGGAAAAATGATATTGGTCTATCCCTACTATAAAGCAATGTTTTCAATCAAAAAGCACACCTGGCCACTAATGTTCCTTGATTTTGTAAAATGTGTGTTTATGTGAGCAGATAAAGTACCACCAAATGGACTTGTATGCAACACATAAGAGTCTGAAATAAGCATATACCTGTAGATACTCGAGTATAACGCGACCCGAATATAACGCGATGGATAGAGATTTATTATGGAAATGAGGGAATACTCAAGACTCAAATATAACGCGAGGAGCAAAATTATACTGTACCGGAAACCATTAAAATCCTTCCAGGTTCTCTTAACACAGTCAGGCTACCCCTCAGTCCAGGGTGCCCTGCTCTAGAATGATTGCAGTTGTTACTAAGTATGAAGCCGCCGGCAACCCGTCTTCTTTACTAGCCGTTAGATGGCCGGCGGGGGCAAGCGAGGTGAATGATTGGCTTAAATCGAGAGTGCACTCTGGCCATGATGGATTCCACGTCTCCCGAATCTGGGAGTTCCTGAAGAGTTTGCAAGGATCATGGAGCTCACATTCACTTCAGCGAGACTACTGGAACTTCCGGGACACTTGGGTGAGTACCTAACCAATGTACCAAAAGCCGCTCTACTGAGCAGCTCCATGCCCCTCCTGCTTTTCAGCTAAAGGAGGGGCAGAAAGATGGTGGGTTTTATTTATACACGCACCAAACACTTCCCATTTGGTTAGGTACTCACTCTATAAAGAGGTGCCTTGAAGGGGCGAGTGCGCTTACGTTGCAATGGCAATTGAAACAAACTAAAACCTCCATAGTGTTTTGTTATACATGGAATACATAGAAACGAGCGCAGATGACACCTTTTTCTCTTGTTATGTTTTATACATTAACTGGGCTGTTACTCCTGGCTGTTGCAGCCGCTCCGGTGAGTATGGGCGTGACGCCATTTTTTCTGTATATTGTTTTTAAGAAGCTTATCCTTTCTGTCCTCTAACACTGAGCTCAGTCTGTATGGTGAGGACGCACATGGTGCGGGACTGAGCTGTCTGTATGGTGAGGACGCACATGGCGCGGGACTGAGCTCCGTCTGTATGGTGAGGACACACATGACACGGTACTGAGCTCCGTCTGTATGGTGAGGACACACATGGTGCGGGACTGAGCTCCGTCTGTATGGTGAGGACACACATGACACGGTACTGAGCTCCGTCTGTATGGTGAGGACGCACATGACACGGTACTGAGCTCCGTCTGTATGGTGAGGACACACATGGTGCGGGACTGAGCTCCGTCTGTATGGTGAGGACACACATGACACGGTACTGAGCTCCGTCTGTATGGTGAGGACACACATGACACGGTACTGACCTCCGTCTGTATGGTGAGGACACACATGGTGCGGGACTGAGCTCGGCGTTTTGTCCTGAGATTTCTATATTGTGTCTCATTCCATATTCCACACTTCTAGTGTCCAGTATGCGTTATTCAGGAGGAAGACATACAGCAACAAAATATCCACGAATAAATCTGAATTTTGTAGCAATAATCCTTATGTCTCCTATTCAATCACAGTATTTCTCTTGTCCACAAACCTCGATCAAAGGGCACATCTGTGGACAAATGGAAAGTTTACAAACTCGGGCCTCGGTCTTTCTGTTGTACTGGTTGAACTAGTTTGTTACATCAGCTTTTTTAAAGCATTCTAGGTTTGTTCCTGGTTTCAGTCTGTATGTAAATAAACAATGGTTTTATACATTTTAGGAATTCAGAAATGTATTTAAAAGGAAAGAGTAAAATCTATAAATCTCACGGTGCAGAAAGTCCTGTAAAATGATGTTTGTTGCTGTGTGCAGCGGGCGGCCTTTCCACCAGGGTAGGTGTTGGCGTGCTGTTTGTCAGTTTCCTCACATCATTAATTCCACAGTGGGGGAAGGTGGCACCTGAGACCTGTCACATTGTATTCTCACCTGTACATAGCTGCTGGATGGCAGCTGTGCCCTGCGTAAAGCCCCAGCTTTTCAAGGGATGCTGTTTAAAGAAAGGTCAAGTGTTATTTTCAGATACCTGAACCTCTTATTTAAAGCTCATTAGTGCTGATTACAAATGTTCCGAGACTCGTACATACACACAGGATTCTGAAGGCGTCAGAGCGCACTCCTGTGTGATATCACTGCAGAGATTGTTGGTCATGGGATGAGGTTTATTTATGTCCTTCTTTCACTCCTCTCCCTGTAACGTCATGGCTTTCCAAGGCCTCTTGTGACACGTATTGAGCTGGCCGTGCTGAGTGATGAGCCCCATCAATGATTGCGTGGCCTTTATAGCCAGAATAAATTGGCTTTCTTATCAGGATGAAGTTTACTAGTCATTGTGAGGTCTGTTCGATCCATTATGTAAGAAGTGGCTTTCAGGACCCTCTGCTTTACATGGTGATCTATGTGTGTTGTCATTTTTGTCATTAGCACTGCTATTGTTAAAGGTGTTCACAGTGTATGAGCTGACACCTTCCAATGTGTATCTGTCAGTGATGGCCCATACCTTGTGATTTTCTATCATCAGAAAAACAAAAAACTAGCCTCTGTTAACCCCAGCCCCAGCACGCGATGACTACCCAGTAATAGGACCTGGCGCTGCCAAATTGCTGCCCTGTCAGTCCACCGGATCTCCGTCTTTATAAACCAGGGCTTGACAAAGCCAGGAGCCTGGTAGCCACTGGCTCCCAGAATTTTACTCCTGGCTCCTAAATTTCCAGTTTATTTTACATCAATCTAAAAGCAGTCTTTGGCATCTAAACATCTAGTTGGCTTCAATGTTTTCTTCCTGTCTCCTACATTTAATGTAAATATATCCAGCCCTGAGGCGCGTTCAATACCTCAGCCGCTGCAAGTGCTAAGATAGCAACTTGCCATTGAACGCCGTTCTGCCGCTCAGCACTGCTAACTTAGCACTTGCAGCGACCCGAGGAGATGCTGCAAGTAGCTGAGTGTGACGTATTAAAGATGGCCGCCGCCGCCACAAAGCAAGTAACAATTCCGTACAGCAATGTTAATTTTGAGGTTTTTGTTCACCAAAGCACAAAATATTTATTTTATTTACCCCTGCACAAACACATATATTAGTTAGGTTTTACTTTTGAAACAAAATATAAATTTATCATTTGTGGTGTGTGCATACAAAACGGAATTGTGCTGACTGCTTTTCTTTATCATATTTTGTCCGAGTGATACGAAAAACAATCTGAATCTTTAATTAAAAAATTGTTGGCCATTTTGGATTCAAAATTCGGATCCAAAGCGTTCAATGACACTGCTGCAGCAAATTGAATTGCTGCGCTGCAGCAATTCAGCAGCTGCTGAGGTATTGAACGGGGCTCTGGTATGCATTTATATATGCGGTATGTTGTATGTTCTGTGTGTGTCTGCGTCTGCAGTGGGGAAATAGGGTGTCCGATAACAACAGAGAAAGAAAATAAGTAAACAACTAAGGCTAGGGTCAAACGAACACATTATTCGCAGCGACCGTCAAAAAGTGCGTCCAAACGCATTGACGTATTTTTTTCATGGAATGCCCGAAAACGGTCAGACGACGTGCATTTTCGTGCGTGATTTTTTTACGGATTGTCAATAAAACACTTTTTGCGTCTGGATGTAATGTAGGCTGGACATTAGCAGCGTCTGACATCTCCTAATCACGCAAACATGCCGCTATGCCGCCGCAGCGCACTGTATGTCAGTACTAGCGGTTCTGCGTTCTTGAAAAATGTGTTCATTTTCCACTTGCGTTGTGCGGCCGGACTTTCGTGCGGCTGTACTTCGTATATTGGCCGTCATTGCCCGTCATTTGCTGCTAGTGCCGCCGTGATTAAGTGCGCCTAAACGCGCGTTAAAAATGCGCTAGTCTGACCTCAGCCTAAAACAGTATCACAATGTACAGATGTTAACACAAATAATATCTGTATCTCTGCGGCCAAACTGATATTAGCTCTACACTTCTAGGCTCAAAAAAGTAACCAAAAGTCCACATGCACAAAAAATACCTATCAGCAAAAAGCACCAGGTAGCAAAGTGATAGATAGAAGCCGCTAAATCATAATTTGGGTCAGTACAAACCAACTCCCAGATGCAGAGGCAAGGTTCCCAATGGTTCGGCGAGGATTCGCCTTTATCAAAGTATACTTTGATAAAGGCGAATCCTCGCAGAAAGGTTGGCTCCTAACCTTTTGTAGCTGGCTCCTAGATTCAAAGCAAATTTGTGAAGCCCTGCCATAACCGTATACCCATGCTCTAGCAGGGATAGAAACATAGAAAAATGTCGGCAGATAAGAACCTTTCGGCCCATCTAGTCTAACCCATTCCCTGCATTTCTGGCAGCAGAGGTGTTTTAAGGACTCCACATGCGATACCTTCTTGCCACATGGTGACAGGGTTAGGAGATGAGACTACACACCCTGCTGATGCTGTGAATCTAGACTCCACATGGGAGGTCAAGGTGAGTCCTGGGGCTCCTCCAGCAGAGACCGAAGCGAAGGCTCACCCTCTCTTAGACATCGCTAGGGACAAAATGCCACTTAATCCCCTCTCATCATCCCTGGCAGACGTGCGGGGAAGACCGGGAGAGCTATTAAATGGGCAATCTGACTGTTTATGCGTGTGAATAACATGCTAATTTCCATGTTTGTGTGGTGTTAACAATGCGATGCATTAAAGGGACACTACGCAACCTGACCACCTTTTGCTTATGTAGGATGCGTGTTTTCTGCCTGACCCCCCCCCCCCGCGCGTGCGCAGCCCATTTGGGCTTTGTGTTGACAGCTGTGTAAAGCTGTCACTCAGCAGTGGGGGTTTGAATCCCCCTCCTTCCGAGCACATTAGGTATCAAAGATGTCAGGTTCCTAGGGGAAACCTCTCTTGGATAGGATCTCAGATCACTATTGGGATCTCATTAACCACTGTATTGAATCTTAACCTGTTCAGTGCTGAGCCATTTCACACTCTCATGCTGAGTGACGCGTTTATGGAAAACAATGATATGGTTTAGCAATGAAACCACGTTGTATTTATGTGTAACTTTGTGTAGTTCTCACATGGCAAAATAGATGGGAAAGACTACACACACGGGGTTATTCAGAGAGATCTGAAATGTGGCCGAGATGTAACCGGACACTGAAATTCAGCGTACTGGGACATTTCGGGGCCATTCGACTATTCAGAGAGCAGGCAGTTCACCAAATTTTGGAGCATTGCCTGCACGTACGGTACCTGTTCGAAGGCCGTGAAATCCCCCATAGAGAAGCAATGGTTAATTTTAGGGATGCACCGATACCACTTTTTTAAGACCGAGTACCGATACTTTTTAAAAGTACTCACCGATACCGAGTACCGATACTTTTATTTAATGTCATGTGACGCTTTCCAGTAGGAACAGACCTCATAAAAATTTATATGAGATTGACCGCAGCTCACATGGATTTGCCTCAGCTCACATGGGTTTGCCCCCAGCTCACATGGGTTTGCCCCCAGGTCACATGGATTTGCCCCCAGGTCACATGGATTTACCCCCAGGTCTCATGGATTGGCCCTCAGGTCTCATGGATTGGCCCTCAGGTCTCATGGATTGGACCCCAGCTCTCATGGATTTACCCCCAGCTCTCATGGATTGGCCCCCAGCTCTCATGGATTTGCCCCCAGGTCTCATGGATTGGCCCCCAGCTCTCATGGATTGGCCCCCAGCTCTCATGGATTTGCCCCCAGCTCTCATGGATTTGCCCCCAGCTCTCATGGATTGGCCCCGCAGCTCTCATGGATTTGCCCCCAGGTCTCATGGATTTGCCCCCAGGTCTCATGGATTTGCCCCCAGGTCTCATGGATTGGCCCCGCAGCTCTCATGGATTGGCCTCGCAGCTCTCATGGATTTGCCCCGCAGCTCTCATGGATTTGCCCGCAGCTGTCATGGATTGGCCCCCAGCTCGAACGCTGGGGAAGCTGGCCGTGTGCATGTAAAGCACGCGGCCAGCGTTCCCCTTCGGCGCGCCAAATACTCACCCTTCCTGAAGTTCCGGTCTCTGGGCAGTGATGCGGTCACGTGGCCGCCGGGCGCATCTGTGACGCTGCCTCCAGCCGAGAGGCCGCGTCACAGGAGTGCCCGGCGGCCACGTGACCGCATCACTGCCCAGAGACCGGAACTTCAGGAAGGGTGAGTATTTGGCGCGCCGAAGGGGAACGCTTGCCGCGTGCTTTACATGCACGCGGCCAGCTTCCCCAGCCCCGCGGATACCGGCAAGCCGGCCCAGCGCCGGCTTCCGGTATCGGCGGGATGTATCGGGCCGTTTGCACGAGTAACAAGTACTCGTGCAAACGGCAATATCGGCCCCGATACCGATACTAGTATCGGTATCGGTGCATCCCTAGTTAATTTATTCAGAGACACCGAACAGCAGTGAAAAGTTCCCGAATTGCCCTGCTGTTTGGTGGTTTCATTCGGCAGGTTTATTCAGGCGAATCCCATAGGCTTCAATGGTAAAAAATATTCCTGTTTTACTCCAATCTCTAATAAACCGTTTATTTTATTCTGCTTTAAAAAGTCTATTTATAGATTTTTTTTCTTAGGATCTTTTAGGCATTTTTCTGGATTTTTTTTCGGCAACATATTTTTATTTTTTACTTATTATATTTTCTTTCTGTAACGGACCTTTTTATTACCATTCATTGGATCTTCTATGTAAGTTTCAGACATTTTCGTTCAGTAGTTTTTTTGCAAACAGCGTTTCAATTTTGAAACTTTGAAGCGTACTTTTCCTTTTTTTACCCCGTTCGTCAGCTTTGTTGGGTTTTTCTGGTGGCTGCTCTGCGCTGTGATCGTGGGCTTGTTGGGGTTTTCCGGCGTGTTCGGTGGGGTTTTTGTGGCGGTTTCTGTGGGCTTTCAGTGAGCGGCGGGTTTGCGGCGAGTTTTTCCCTGCGCTATGGGGGGGCCCTGCAGTGCTTGCTGAATACTCTGCAGGGTCGGCGAACTAGAATCGCCGAATCTCCCCGAAGTGCGGGGAACGAAAGGTCACCGAACGTGTGGTGGCTTTTCGATTCTCTCAGAATAATCCGGATAGTGAATACGTGGATGAGAATTGTTCTGGTTTTCTTTCCCATTTCCCTGTTAATCCTGCTCCGCCATTGCACCTTTTTCAATTTAAACATCTGTAAATGATAACTTTGTCTTATTAAAACATTTACCTTTTTCTAATAATTGGAAAAACAACTGAATTAGCTAAACTATTCCCCAGTGATCCCTTATTATACATATTGTGTTTTCAAATGTTCGTAATATCCAACAGCAGACCTAGATTTGTTTTAGCAAAATGATCTTCCTTGGAGAATATACGTTTGAGTCTCGTGTGAATTTACTATGTTTGATCCGTGGCCAGAAATGGCTAAACCTAATGAGGCAGAAGGTCTCCCAAGGTTGTCAACATGTCCCAGACTGGCATCCCACTCACTGTCCACCAGCCAAGGAACAGTGTTCCCTGTAGTGTGCAGATTAAAGGTTTATGGTATGTGTAAGCTCATTAGTCTGATAAATGGATTGCTCCAAATCAAGAGGTATATGAACTCAGAAATGGACCAACTACTCCGGTCATCAGAGGTTATTCACCTGAAATGGTATGCAGCCAACCCAGCACTGTACAGATTGCCACAGAAAAGAGCCGGCTGCCGAATCACATGTGTATTACTTTATCAAGGGCAAGATCCTTCTCATTATTATTATTCTTTTATTTATGAAGCGCCAACATATTCCGCAGCGCCGTACAATGGGCACAATATAGACAGGGTTACACTACATTGAACAACAATTGACATACCACTACAAGAGGAAACGAGGGCCCTATTCCCGTTTGACCTTACAATCTAGAAGGGTTGGGGGTGGAAACAGGAGGAGAGGACTGCAAGGTGGGAGTGATGGGCTGCAAGGGGCAGTGAGGTGTATCAGTGAGTCGGGTGGTAGGCTTCCCTAAATAGGAAAGTCTTAAGGGAGTGTTTGAAGGAAGGGAAACTAGGGGAAAGTCTGACAGTGTGAGGGAGAGCGTTCCAGGGGATGGGGGCTGCATGTGAGAAATCCTGCAGTCTATCCTGGGAAGAGGTGATGCGGGGTGAAGCTAGGCGCAGGTCCTGTTTAATCTCCGGGAGCAGGCTGGGGTGTATTTGGTGATTTAGTGAGGACAGGTAGTGGGGAGCCGAGTTAGGCTAGGGTCAGACAAGCGCGTTTTCTACAGACTGGGCGCCCGTGCAGTACGGACGCACTTTTTGACGGAAGACGCAGTAGTGGCCACACAGTCCGTTTTTGTGACTGACGTTATTTTTGATGGATGTAGATGGAAAATAAATTAAAATTAAAAAAAACATTTTGTCCGTCAAAATGCTGGACGTATAAATGCAGTCCATCTAACTACGTTCCATCACTCACACACAAAGCTATGCAGACGTCGTGGATGTGGCGCACTCCACACGTCCGTCCTAGCGGTTCGACATTCTTGCTAACCTGCGTCCGTTTGCCACTTCCGTGCGACATAATTCGCGTGTGGGCCTTCATTGGTCATGATTATCTGCTACCACGGACGTACTAGAATGCGGCTACACTGACATTAACACTGCGTTCGTCTGACCCCAGCCTTAGTGAGAGCTTTGTAGGTCAGGGAAAGGATTTTGAATTTTATTGTGCAGTGAATGGGGAGCCAGTGAAGGGACTCGCAGAGGGGATCGGCAGAGACAGAGCAGCGGGTGAGGTGGATGAGCATCAGACGTAGCCACACAAATTGAATTTCTACCATTGTAAAATTCTAGCAAATCATAAAATGGTTATTATAAGCCAGCTACACATGCGCTGATTGTCCTTGGTGTCTCTTAATGTGAAGTGTAATTAGGGTGATCATATTTAAAGGGACGCATATAATTTATACATGCTGATGGGCAGTGCATGAAGAATGTGACCGCAGCATGCAGAATCTATATGCTTCAGGTAAGCGAGGATTCCCAGGTGACCTGCCTTGATGACCTTCCTGCATCGTATGAATTATACATGTTGCAGGGCAGAACTCTTCCTTGTGCGCCCCTCTGCTTGAAATAGCAATATGGGTCCCTTTAAACATCGCCGATATGGTCATCCTAGTAATTAGGTGACTGGACATCTAGCTAATCCTGGGAGCTCAATACCTGATGCCAGAATGAATGAGAGGATGACCGGGTGGCAGCGGTTATTACTTAACCCCAGTGTTATTTGTTGCATGGAAAATTTCCCTTAAATGAAGACCAAGCTATACATCAAATCATGTAGGACCCCAATATCTTTCTACTATAAGTGTTAAGGAGTTTTGGCTACAACAAACACGTATCACAGCTTAACTTTGTAAGGATTTGCTGTTGAATCTTATCGTTTGTAAATATACAATGTTTAGGACTTTTATTATGATTTTTATTTTCTATAACTCTTTCAAAGTGCACCAAACATCATTTTTCATAGCTAACACTTTGTAAGCAGACATTCTGCCTTGAATTAGATCTATTAATTTATATACACTAGTATTTTGTAGTTATGATGTAAATTGGTTACTACATGAAAGCCACCCGTCTCTCCCTGGGCGTTGCAGCTTCTCTGGGCTGCCAGGCCGCTGGTGATGGAGACGCTGGTGGCATTTGGAACGTGACTTTTATATTCTATTTCCTTTTAATAAGTGCTGTGTTTTTTATTAAACGAATAATTGAACGGTGATGAGCAGACTTCCCTAACCATTTCCACAAGGGAAGAAAACGATTATCTATGGGTAGGTGTATTGATCGGCGCCTTTATGATGTATACATGTTTAGGTTGAGTGTAGCGCCTTAATCTGTGTTTTAATGACAGACTGGTCAGCTTTTTGGTTTTGGGCCCATATCTTTCTTGGGTACCTTATTTCCAGTTCAGATTTAACCCTCGATGTGCAGAGAGCCCTAGGAGAGGGTGTGCGCGCAGCGCGCTCTGAGTTTATGATTGGCCCTCACGTGCCTTGTCATGACTGTGTTCGGCTGCCACTTTAAGGTCATTAATCCTGCACAACCTTGATGCAATAAATTGTCAGAACACAGTAACACTCGAGGATTAAACATGACACGCTCTAAAATCATTCCGGAAGACCATGATCTATATTAAGTTATTCTGGAAGTGAGATCCCAAACAGCAGTTCTTCTGTGTGTGTTGCCCTTGAAATCATTCCAAGGTCGGTTAGTTTATGGAGTTTTATGCTGGCCTGTATCTGCTTATGCAATTTATTTTTCTCTTCCAAACTCTTCCAGGTTTATTCACTAAAGGGTGAATGCAGGAGAATGACAGGACAAGTGAAAATTCTAGCAGGGTTATTCAGAGAGGTGAAAAGCAGGAGAATTGCTGGAGAATGGAAAATTCTACATCAAAATAGCCAAACCAGAAAAATTCTCCTATTCATCTCAGGTTCCAAATCTGCTATTTGGTCTAGATTGTTCTCTTCTCCTGCCAATTCTCCTGAGTTTCACCTTTTTAGTGAATAGACCTGCAAATCTATTCCTTTTAGTGATATCGTTTGTGTAAGTGAACTTGTTGTGTCCTCTGGAAATTGGGCTCAATCAATAGGGAATTGCTCATGTCACGATGGCAAAAAAAACAACTAAGTGTTATTCAGAGAGAGGGGAAAAGCAGGAGAATGACTGGAGAATGGAAAATTCTAGGTGAACATAGCCGATTTGGAAAGTGAGATAAATGGGAGAATTTTTCTGGTTTGGCTATTTTGACCTAGAATTTTCAATTCTCCAGTCAATCTCCTGCTTTTCACCGCTCTCTGAATAACCCTGTAAACGTGGTATACTGGTGTCAAAAACTGTGTAACCGCTGGCATTGGTATCAAACCATATAGGTGTTTTTTTTGATTGTGGGATTTTGTAAATTTCGTTCTACCATTTTACCATAGAGCTGTCAGAATGGTGGTGTCTGAAGTGGCATATATTACATAGTTACATAGGCTGAAAAAAGACACAACGCCCATCAAGTTCAGCCTTTCACACATCACCTACTGCTGTTGATCCAAAAGAAGGCAAAAAAACCCAGTCTGAAGCGCCCGCCAATATGCAACACACTGGGAAAAAATGCCTTCTTGACCGCAGAATGGCGTCAGATTTCGCATTGGATCAAGAAGCTTACCCACATATTAAATATTATAACCCTTAATATTCTGTGTCTGCAGGAAGTCATCCAGTCGTTTTTTTTAAAAGTCTGTACAGTCACTGACCCAACCACCTCGACAGGCAGAGAATTCCGCAGCTTTATTGTTCTCACCGTAAAATAACCCTTCCTATGCTTTAGGCTTTAGAAACAATATTGTTTCTAAAGTAGATATTCATATTTAATGAAGAAGAGCAGAGGAGACCCCATACAAAAATATGGATGTCTCTTAGGCTAGGGTCAGACTGAGGCAGTGCGAACGCGCGTTCTGGCGCACTTAATCACGGCCGCACTAGCAGCAGATGCCGGGCAATGATGGCCAATATACGAAGTACGGTCGCACAAAAGTCCGGCTGCGCAACGCAAGTGGAAAATGAACGCATTTTTTCGAGAACGTTAAACCACTAGTACTGACGTACAGAGTGCGCTGCGTCCGCTAGCGGCCTGTGTGCGTGATTAGGAGACGTCAGACGCTGCTAATGTCCGGCCAACATAACGTCCAGATGCAAGAAGTGTTTTATTGATGATCCGTACAAAATCACGGATGAAACTGCGCATCGTATGACCGCTATTGCGTATTCCGTGAAAAAATACGTCCATTCTTCGAACGCACATTTTCACGGACAACGTGGAAAATGCGTTAGTCTGACCCTAGCCTTAATGTTCAGTATAGTTAAACACATCTCACAAAATAATTAAAATTAGAGGGAGCAATATTAGAAAAAATATTTCGGTGAGAATCCTGCCGAGAAGGCCAAGATATTTTACATTTCCTATGGAGGGTGGGGTGGTGGATGTGGAGAACCTACTGAATGGTTGCAATAAGGTGATGGGAAGTTTTTGATTCCAAACCATGGACTATATTCCCCAAACTAAATCTGGAAATGAATCCATTTATTGGGAAAAGTGTGTAAAAGCATAACGGCGGAGGAGTTTGTTGATCTCTAATAATCTTGAACATAATCTGAATGTAGCGGAAAAAGAGACCCTTCAAATATTTATTTTTACACCAGCAAGATTCCAGGATAGGTATATCTGAAGACCGACATGAAGCTGTGCTTTCTCCTCGAGGTGCTACACCTACAGGGTTATCCAAAGAGATTCGAAAAGTCACCGCACGTTCGGTGACTTTTCGTTCTCTTCAATTCGGTTCCTTTTGCCGATTGCATTTCGGTGACCCTGCGGTGTATTCAGCAAACACCACAGGGTCCCCGAATTGCAGGGAAAGGCTGCCGCAAACCTGACGAAAACTAACCGAATGCACGCTGAAAACAAGCAAAAACATCTGGATTAACCTTCGAAAAAGCCGAACAGGAGCCGAATCACACAGAGCCGAAGCAGCTGTGACTAGAGGAGGCAGTGAATAAATTAGAAAAACCATTTGTATGAATCTGGGAAAATGAAACGCTGTTTGCAAAGAAACTACTAAGCGAAAATGTCTGAAATTTTCACAGGAGGTCCAGGGAATGATAATAAAGAGGGCTGTTACAAAAAAAAAAGTAAACTGAAAAAAAAAATCAAAAAAAAATCGGACTTTTAATTTTTTTTTTTCAAAAAAAGAAAAATGCTTAAAGTATCCTAAAAAATCTATAAATAAAGAGACTTTTTGCTGCAGAATTTTATAATGAACGGTTTATTAGATATTGAATTAAAACAGGAATATTTTTAACATTGAAGTCTATGGGATTCTCCTGAATAAATTTGCCGAATTAAACCACCGAATGGCAGGGCATTAGGGGAACCTTTCACTGCTGGTTTGTGTTCTCTGAATAGCCGAAGCATTGCTTCTCTATGGGGATTTCACTGCCCTCGAACAGGCACCGAACAGGCACCGTATGTGCAGGCAATTCGACAGGATTTGGCGAATTGCCTGCTCTCTGGATAGCCGAATGGCCAGGAAAGGTAACCGAACGCTGATTTTCAGCGTTCGGTTACCTTTCTCAAGCAATTCGAATGTCTTTGGTGTGTTTTTACTCCACACGTGTTTTGGCAAAAAAAAAGGACCGCAAATGCTAATCCATTAACAGGAAACAAATCCAATTTCCTGTTCAAACTATTGCTGTGTTGACCTACAAGCGGCAAAGAATGACGGCTCTGAGCAGAAAGCCGTCCTTCAGGATAGCCAGCCACTGGCTCCGTGCACTTGGGTGTCCGCTTAACGACTGATTAGCCAGCGTGCTGATGTCATCGCTGAGGACCAATCGTTCAGTGCTGCGTGACAACCCACAGAAAGCACCCATGGCGCTGCCTAATTCTGGAACCAGGTAATTATCAGCTGTCATATCTCATCAATGGAGGATCTATCACATTGAACCTTAAGATCGATGCAATATCCACCTCCTAATGCGATTTCAGGGACATGGTCACAGCAGGTGCACTTGAAGGCTCCGGTTCGGGTTACCCCAGGACATGCTTGGATACGATCGACAAGCTAAATGTGCTAATCCCAGTTACATGTAATTGGGAAGTGTAATAATAACATCTAATATTGCACAAATATGTAGGAGCAATGAAGTGGCGTAAATCAGGTCTTATTTGTCTTTATTGATGCCTGATCTATGGATCGCCAGTGCAACGTGGGAACATTTTTCTTATGTTTTGCACTAGCTATATCCATGTGTGATGTATGTATGTGCGCGCGTGTGTATATATATGTATATATGTATGTTTATAGCTGCAGAGGACATTTACACATCCCAGCAATTCAGAGAACTGCTTACAGAGCTCTTGTACTACATTCCCCATGTGCAGCAAAGAACTCTGGGTTGGATATGCAAATGAAGTCCACAGGTTCTCACTTTTGTTGCATCTAGGCTCTGTAATAACACATAACGTGTGTGTACATATATATGTATGTGTGTGTTGTGCAAATATAGACTTAACCCCTTAAGGACGGGAGTAATTTTACAACTTCGGCGCTGTTTCGGAAGTAGAAGTTTGCTGAGCTCATTTTGACCATTTTTAAGTCACGTATTCTTATACCACCCAGACAAATTATATATCGTTCTTTCCGTCAGACTCGGCAGATTAATAATATATCATTATTATATGTATATGTCATGCCCTGCCAAAATGCTATAACAAAAAATGTAAAAAAATTTGAATTTAACAAAATTTCAATCTTCCACAGTGTGTAAAGTGTTTTTTTTTTTAAATTTTATTATCCGAGGCTCTGCGGTCATATTCTATTGGGTAGATTTGTTAAAAAAATTAGAACGGGGAACCCATTTTTTTTTTTGGGGAGAAACTGCGTGATTTTAGCTAAACCCCCCCCCCAAAAAAAAAAATCATTAGTGAAGCATCATTGTTCACATTATAATTGAAATGTGAACAATAGTGCTGCATTAAAAAAAACAAATTTTTTTTTTATTTATTTAATTTATTATTTTTTTATTATTTTTATTTTTACTTTTTTTACACTTTTATTTCACTTTTACCATGGTCATGTTTGATATCATTGGAAAGGCCATGCTCTGGCCTTTCCAGCAATATCAGCCATGACCCCCTAGCTGCCACCGGTCAGGAGATAGGGGGGTTCTTTGAACCCCTTTATCTCCTGCAAGGGATTTCCATGGGAATCCCTTTGCAGCTAGGGGGTTCCCGGTTAACTGACATCATCGCGCATGGCACGATGAGTCAGTTGACCGGGGGGTGACCCAGAGGTGGGGGCTGCCATCCAAGATGGCGGCCCCACCGGAAATAGGCCGCGATCGGGCACAAATTAGTGCCCGGTCGCGACCTGGCAACTAAGGGGTTAACCCCCCCATACATCGCTGGAAAGGTCAGGCTGTGACCCTTCCAGCGATGCTGGCCACAGCCGCCGGGGACCAGGCGATCGGAGATAGAGGGATCCGAAGGATCCCTCCCCTCCCCTCCAGGCGCTTCCCCTGCTCCGGCGGGGGGGGGGGGACGCCTGAAACTGACGTCATCGCGCCACCGGCGCGATGACGTCACAACGCCGGAGGAGGGATCACACTGATCTGACTCCGGGGGAGTCAGAATAGCGTGGGAGCGACCGGAGAGGTGAGTATCTCCCGGGGGGGGCTCTAAACGCCGAGGACGTACATTTACGTCCTGCGGCGGCAAAGCCCGCCTAATGCAGGACGTAAATGTACGTCCTGCCAGCGTTAAGGGGTTAAAGGGACACTCTAGGCAACATGACCACCTAAGCTATTTTAGTGGTCATGATGCCCAGAGTATCTGCCCTCTGTCCTCCCTCCCTCCGCTCAGCGGTTTAGCTGTAAATGCTGAAAACAGCTGTAGCGCTCACTCCCGGAGGAGCCGCTGAAAATGAACCACGGGTCAGTCTCCCCGCACTAGGGAATAAATATACTCCAACACGCTGAACAGTTTATAATTTAAAAGGTTTACTAAAAAGTTTGCAGCTCTTAAGACACGGTATATGCAGGAAGATTTACAGTACTTTCGTAACACGATAAACGCGTAGCGGTAAAAGAAACGAAAACACGAGGGCTTCGTATTTTCGGAAAAACCCCCGACCGAGCAGAAAATTAAAAGATACGAAATTCGAGGAAAAACGCGTAGCGGGACACAATAAAATACACAGTTCTCGTATTACGATAGACGCGGCAGCGGGAACAAAAAAAGGAAAAATCGTTCAGAATGTAGCTTTTTCTTTGCCCCCTTGTATGGATTTTGAAAAAGGAAAACAGAGTCCTGCACAGGTTAAGTCCCAGAACTTGAAATGATATATATTTTATATATGTAGGGTACCCGGGTACTTTTTCTACTGGCCAGTGAGCTTGCTTTAACGATGTCTTCGACTAGTCAGTTGGGGCCCTGTGGATTTAGAGAAAAACAGCAGTGTACGCTTAAATTTACACACGGCCTTGGGGGCCTCTCACCCATCCGGCGCAAGCTTGAGGTTCCGCTGACCCAGGACGTCTCTCCGCTCGATATTGACTGGGGACGCCGACCACCGGATCTGTTGTCTGGCCTTCTGTCTGTCAGCCGCAACTCAGCCAGCTTACCGCCTGCTCCCCGCTTCAATCGACCGCGGTACTCCTTACTCGAGGGGTCTTCTCTCCTCAGCACTGCACTCGGAATACAGCTGGTGATGTCTCTCTCCCGCAAGGCTGGGTGGCCCGATTGTGAGGCCCAATCCACTCTGTCTGCGCTCCGGCCTAGCTCTTGATCTCTCCTTCTATGTGTGTCTCTGTGCATCCGCTCTCCTCAGCTCTCTGGCGCGTTCTGCCTGCTCTCCACGAGGTGCAGGATGTACAGGCTCTCCACAACCCCACCCACTTCCTGTTTCTTCGCAAAGCATGCATGGATATGTAGTTCAAGTGTCCAGGGTCTTAAATCGTGATAGTCTCCATCTTGTGGCCAAAAATGGGTACTGCCACAGTAAACTTTAACACATCGCTACACAGCTGAGAGAGGCGGAGGACTTTACTCCGCCCTCCCAGCTGTCAGTCAGCAGAGCGGGAATCATATTTCCCGCTTCTGACGACTTTTGCCGAGTAGGAGACATCGCGCTTTCAGCGCGATGACGTCTCTAACTCACCGCAGAAGCTGGCGGCTCCCTCTGAGGGTTAGTGTTGCACGCATCCTGTTGCGCGCAACACTAATCCTCAGAGGGAGCCGGGAGGAAGCCTGCCGATTGGCTGGTTTATGTGAGAGGCGCGATTCTCACGTAAACCAGAAGGCAACTTCAATGCAAGAAGGACGGGAGCGGCCCGGCCACGTGGCCCCTTCCATGGCCCTCGGTTCCCTTTAGGTTGCGGGGCGAGCCAGGAATGCCACAATATGTTTGGCAGTCCCTCACTACCCTTTCTCCCCTTTTTATTACCTTTTTTTTTTTTTCTTGTCCTGGTGCCCCCTCAGCGCACTCCGTTGCGCTCTATTGTTTTTGCTGGATCGACCCTTTTGACGAGTTTCTGCACCCCCCCCTGTTTTTGTATCCCCCCGATTTTTGATCTTCTGTAGTTTCCTCTGAGATCCCCCTTATGTTTTTTGTGCTCTCCTTGTGAGTGTCTTCTTAGGCCTTGTAAGGCCGTCTGGCTGTCGGTCTGTGACCGCTTTGTTATCGTAAAATAAAAATTTTGAAATACAAAAAAGAAGGACGGGAGCGGAAGAGGAGGGAGGTGAGTATAAAAAAAAAAAAAAAAAAAAAAAAAACACCACTGGAAACAAGAGGATTTTAGGGTAAGTATTACAATTACAAGTAAAAAAATAAAGATTTATTAAGGGAATAGGGATAGGTTAGGATAAAAAACCGGGGGGGGGGGGTGATTTTTGAGTAGAGTGTTCCTTTAACATGACGTGTCTGTGTTTTGTTTTCGTCATCCATCCATATATTTAGATACATATAAACAAAATACAGAGCGCCCAACCCAAACCTACATCTTAAAATCACCAAGCTTTGTTTTCATATCGATGGAGGTTCAGTTACAAGATGTGATCACATAATGTGTACGCACTGATTGTGCACAGTGCAGCTGTTGAAAGATGACATTGTGGTTACATTGTATCAGTTATGACAGACGTTGAAAAAAAAAAGCTGTATGCAGGGATTACTCTATGTCCGTCCGTCCGTTGTAGCTTTTTCAAGTTGATGCCATTTTGGCGTCCATTTCAACATGCGTTGCCCGCACGTGCTTCGTGTGTTGTTCTCTATTGACTCCTTTGAAAAGCTACGATGGACAGCAAACAGTGCGGTCAGGCGGATGCGAAACGTGCGCTCGTGTGACCGCAGCTACTTGGATGTAGGATTGAGTTGAGGGATCTATGTTTTCTATGTTGTGTCTGTTGCGATCAGTAGCACTGTTATAAGATATGCATGTTCCGGCTGAGTGCTGCCCTTTTGAATGTGTGTTTGTGTATATTCATGTTGTGTATTTACATGATGGCTACCTCTCGTTTATTAATTATGTATTTGTACCATTTTATATTTTAAAACTTTGTGGAATTTACAGAAATTATTTGTAGTTGGGAGGAATAAAATTTCCTGAATAACGTTACAAGTATTCCTATAGCACCAACATATTCCACAGCGCGTTACAAATGTGGAGATACAAGAGTAATGAAAATGTTAAACCTGTACTCCACCCGTGTGATGCAAATCCCGAAAGTTTAGAGGGAGCCGAATGAGCAGAGCTGTCAATTCTAAAGACACCTGCTTAAACTGCGCGTGGATAATAAAATAAACTGGATTATCTTTTCCTTCTTTTGTACTTTTTACAAGAGGGGAAAAAAATGACTCACTTAAACACTTGATTACACAGCGTCGCCAGTAACCGTTCCTCTGAATAACAGACCCTGGGCCTTCGTCAGATTTGACGCAGTGAGTGACGTCGCCTCCGTGGGATGAAAACTTTTATTTAGCCCAATGCGCAATCTTTATTGATGCAAGTAGCTTTTAGCCAGGACGCAGCAGCTGGATGAAACCGCGGGGATCCGGTGCACCCGCTGCTCAATATACATAAAGGCAGTTAAATTGCACTGAGCACGGTCTCTATCCCCTTTAATAGCTCTGTTTGGGGAGAAGAGCCGCACTGCTAGCAATTAACAGTCACGAGGCAAATGAGCGCAAAATTTTAATTGTAACGCTAACAGTGGGCGATTCAGCAGATGGAAAGACATGTTAAATAATGAGTACGGCTGGTAGTAAGGCAGCTGTTGTAGCGCTGGAAATCTGAAGAGAGATCTGCCTAGTTATGCTCGACTTTGCTTCAGCAGCAGCAGCAGTGTTCATTTGCTATTTGACCAGTAACCAATATAAGAGGTGTATCAAAAGCTCACAATGCTTGTAGGCTCCATCGCCATAGATGAGGATGGACGTACTAGCACCAGAATAGGTCTAACTTACCCATACCTGAGATGTGGGGGCTTCATTCAGACCTGTGCATATACTGTGAAAGCCGCCGGTATGCTGATTTTACTGGGTATTTGTTAGTGATGCACCGAAATGAGAATTTAGGACCAAAAATGTAGACAGAACTCGGCCGAAGACCGTAACTGAATATCAGTCATCCGAGGAAATTGTAGCCAATAGAAGCCGAGCTCCCAGGTGACGCAACGATCCAGCGTGTGAGGGCGAGGAGCCCTGAAGAGGAATCAGCAGGCCCTGAGCAGCTCGTCGCTGTGACCGGAGGGATGTGCGCACCATAGGCCTGGGAGGACAGTGCAGCCTCCCCTTCCCTGGACATAGGCTCAGTCGGGCCTCCAGGCTCAATTGTGGATGACTGATTTATGGCTATTTATTTTTTATAATTTTTTCAGTGGAATTTCAGTGCATCCCTAGTATTTGTCTTGATATTGGTGAGGGTCTTGTAAAGGTAGTAGACCATCATAAAGACACTAGAAGACAAAAATGAGCACGTAGAAACACAAGCTTTTCAGATCCAGTACAATTTGAGACGTGTGAAAAGTGCTGACACATGGACTGTGCGGCCTGGTGCAATTCAGAATTTATCTTACTAGAGGAGGACGTACTTAAAGGGATACACTACAATAAAGAATATTGAAATGGATATGAATTCCTGCTAACCCCCACTCTATTTCAATTTAATAACGTGCGGCATCAATGGACGTTTTAATTCTGGATTGCGATCTCTTGTTCTGTTGCAAGCCGTCTAGTTACAAGAAGTAGCTGAATGCCTGAAAATGATGATTCGCTCGAATGAGCCTTCACACGTCCGATGCTTCATATTAGTGTGTTGGTTAAACTAAGCCCTGTGCATTGAAGACTTGTCAGAGTGACCAGGGTTATCAGGGGTAGGACTGGCGCCTGTCACTGCTTCCACTCCGTGAAGGAGCACTATAAAAAAAAAGCAACCCTTTTCTAGCCCTTCAAAAATTGGGCAGAGGCTGCGGATGCCCTGCCCAATTATTAATACTTTTTTTTCCTACTTTTTTGATCCTCGGACTCATGAACCTAGAAGTCCCTTAAGCTTTCTAAAGCAAGTTGCATAGCGTAGGAGCAGCAAATTGCACAGCTCAGTGGGACCTGCGTGCTTTACATACAGAAATTGCGTAGTGCCTGCGCAGAGCCATGGATCAGAGCTGAGTGCGCACATCCAATCCATTGGCTGCCTCTGAGACTGATCACTACAGCGACCAGTCACAGAGTAACATTGGCACACATAGTGTACCAATGTCTCAGGTGACTGGCAGCCGAGAAATTAAAAAATCACAGCTGACATTAGGTGGGGTGGAGGAAACTCCTCCACTTCACCTAGCGTTTTCACCAGATTGCAGGGCATTCCTCACATCCGGACTGCTTTAAATCATTACAGTGGTCCGGATGAGTACAGTGTCCCTTTAGCTTACAATAAAAGCAACATTTTACACAGGGGAAGAGGGCACTGTGATGAATAAACTCTGCAAAGGGGGTCGTGGCACTTTGTGTCCTTCTAAGCAGTACACAGTATGTATTTAAACGTTCATTTGGCTGTGTGGGGGATAGTGGGGTAAGCAATTTTGCACAAATATCTCCCAACCAAACCATGTCGTTCAATGTTAATGAAAAACCATGTGTCTTTTAATCAAATAAAACTGACCAAATTACTGGTCTATTCAGATCACATGGAGTTTGTCTGAGACTTTACCGTGGCAAATTCGTAGGAGATATAAATATGGCCATTTCTATGAAAATTGTATCCTGTCTTTGAATATTAACTCTTCATATGATGCAGGCGATCCAGACATTTGTTTATGTCACTGGAGACTTTTCAGTGAGGTTCTAGATCAAGGAAGACCACCTTTTGGATTTCCAGTTGTTTAAGCTGAGCCAAGACTACTGTATTCATTCATTCCTCCTGCATCTGGTGTGCGATTCATATATATTTCTAATCCCGGTGACCCTGTAGGGGCAAAAACTAGAGATGTGCATTCGTTTCGGAATTAGGAACGAAATTTGATAATTCGTATTTCGGAAGTACTTCCGAATATCGAATCGATATGATATGGATTCGAAACGAAACGGTATAGAACGAGTTTATTTTGTTTTACACTGTGTCATCATCCTAAAAGAAAAATTTGAATGACTGATATCAACTATTGAATTTGAAATGAATAATCAAATTGATATCAACTATCAAATTGATCTTAACTGACACGTAATAGTCAGCAAAGGACTTTATGAAACAAATTAATTTTGTTTCACTGTTTAATTTGACTCCTATCTGTGACACCGCTTAAAAGAAAAGCTAGGGTTAAATTTTAACAGCAAAATTTGATTTAATTTGGGTTTTATCTAGTGATCCAAAATTCGACTTGATATATGAAATTCAAATCGATTTCAAATCGTTCAGAAATAAAATTAGTTCTGAAAACGAAATGATTTAGAAACTAAACGAATTTTTCAGCCATGCACATCCCTAGCAAAAACTAACTTTTTAGGAGTCGCTCGGTGCTAAAACCGTAAATTGTAATTCTTTTTATTACGTCGCAGTTCTGAAACTTTTTAGATTTGCTGCCACAGCCCCATCACTACCACAAACTCTTGTTGCTGTAATGATACCTGTCTAGTACATCTGTGCCTCGTTGTTACGGCTATATTACCAAACGAACCTATTGATACCAATGCCGTGAGTATCTCACCACCTGCCGGTATTACGTCAAGTCCTCCTGCAAACTGCCTGATGACAAGAAGTGCCAGGACATTGTAATTTTTCCGATACTGGATCAAGCAGAGAGCTGAATTTGCGGATTTATCCTCCTTAGTCCTGATGTGGTGTCTTGGTGTAGCTTTTTGTATTGATTCCATGTTTAATGTCTCCATATGAAGACTTCTCAATCCAAGCAACGGCTGGGAAGAGCTAAACGCGTCGGCTGTTTTAGTGCCTATGGAAGCGATTAAGGTTCATAATGGCTTTTGTTTCAAAGCCTAGGTTTTTCTTAAAAGGTACCACAAAATAGATTTTGTGTGGAAGAGGCATTTTATTTCAAGAAATGAGCGCAAGCTTTGTAAAAATAGACTCATTCAAGGCCATTTGTGGTCTGCCGGCACCCGGCTCGGGGAGCGGTGACTCATCCATTATTTCAGTGCAGTCTCCGATAATTACATCAGCGGATAAATCACTGTAATGAAGATTTCTAAAGCGTTTTTACTAAACGAGCCAGTCTTTCATGTGACGGTGCCCTCCCTTCCCTACATGTAAATGTCAAGCAGAATATGCAGCTGGGACTCTGCCTTGATGTCTCGTCCTTCTATGCGGTTTATGGAGGTGCCCACAAGCTGCCCTCAGCTTTTTCTCTGGCGAAAACCAAAGTTTATCTTGGGTATTTTTACTAAATTAAATCATTGAAAGGACATTTTGTATTTTTTTTAATGTGCCAAAATTGATATTACTTCACGTACACAAATTGGGCATCATAAAGCTTTAGTGAAAAAAATTATATATGCTCCTTTCATTAAAAAAAATCTTTTAAAAAAAATGGTGATAGTACAATAGATTACACCTCGCATCCAGTGTTACCGTGACATTATTTTTTAAACAGTAACAAAAATCGTGATCTCCATGCATGTGCACGCACCCCGTGCAGAAAGTATAACATCACATACCTATTGTCCTCAGTTCTCATTTATTCTCGTCGATCATGAAAAAGAGAAAAGACAAAATAGTGCAATCCTACTTTCAGACAGTCAAATGCCAACTTGTCACTCACGTGATTCAGAGCCTGTCGTAAGAAGACTGGCTCTGTAGAAGGGCTTTGTGCCTATTTGGGTGGCACAACCCCCCCTCCTCCTGGATCCCCAACCACTAGTATAAAATGAGGGCGTGTAAGGGGGGAAAAAAGGACATTGGGACAATACGTATGTTCAAATTAGTTCTTTATGTGTTGATATAGCAAACTCGCTCACCCTTACTGAAGCCACTATTTCTTACAGGCTCTTAGTCACACTGTTGATGCCCATTTTCAGGTGGCACCCACCCCTCTGTTGGTCTGTTTCTTAATCCGGAGGTACTTTGATTCCCATAAATCCTTATTAAAGGCAGGACTGTTCCAATATTCCCAAAACCTATATACTGGGGCTATCTCCCAACAAGAGACTAAAAAGCACCAGTTAAAGTTTGTGAAAAAATAAACCCTTTTAAACAAAGTAAAATAATTAAAAAATCATGTTCTGGAACCTTTCCTTAATGGAAAATCTTAACGGTCCATAATGATAAAAGGCATGTTTTTTTAAAATATGTCCTGAAGCGTGTTTCTCCAAATTTTCTCTTTCTTTCCTCAATGTGCCTATATGGTCCATGTTCTTTTATTTACACGTTTCTCTTCAGTCACGAGTTGTCGACGTCTGGCAAGTCGTCACAGATGTGTGTTAGAGGCCACTCTCTCATCCTCGTGGGTTCCAGAATCCCGTGTGAGTGGCTATCGTGTTCCGATTCTCACTCTGGCTTTCATAGACTCTGCCAATTGAGCGCCTACTTGTTCCTGCGTCCTTCCGGACTTCGGCTCATGTTTAGGTCTTTCCCTGGACCTCGCGATAGATGGGAGCCATGTTACATAGGCTGAACCCGATGGACGCATTTGTCACATCACCTACTGCTGTTGATCCATAAGAAGGCAAAAAACCCAGTCTGAAGCGCTCGCCAATATGCAACAAACTGGAAAAAAAATCATTCTTGACCCCAGAATGGCAGTCAGATTTCTCCTTGGATCAAGAAGCTTACCCACAGCTTATATATATGTGGCACAGGAGCTCTGGGATGCAATTCTTTGAATTGCTATGATGTGCGGGTGGCCTCTGCAATATTAAACACACTTTTGATAGTGTGGAGGCTTTTTGTCTCACTTTTAGTCCTTCACCACAACCCTTATAGACACTTCCTTACCTATGGTCCAAACATCCACTGCAACTGGTCATGCCTGTCTCCTAGCTGATGAGGGTTCAACAAACCTGAAACAGCGCTGTCCTAGGAGTGGCTTTGGCCAGTTGCATAACCTTATCTTTGCTACAAAGCCACAGTGTGGCATAGCATTGATTTTAGGGTTCTGTGTAATAACAGATCCAGGATGTGTAAAAGTGAGACAGAGGTCATTTGCATATCTTACCCAGAATTCCTTCCTGCATATGGGGAATGTGGCACAGGAGCTCTGGGATGCAATTCTTTGAATTGCTATGATGTGCGGGTGGCCTCTGCAATATTAAACACACTTATATCTATCTATATATATATATATATATATTATATATATATATATATATATATATATATATATATAATATATATATATATAATATATATATATATATTCCTTTTTTTTCAGTTGTTTGCAGCTACACGAATGTTGGTCAACCAGTGATTGGTGAATAACACTTCAAGTAGGGTTATTCTAGATATTTTGACCTAAATCTTCCATGATGTTCAACCACACTTTTTTAGGTTGGCTGAGCCTCATGGGAAATGCAGTTCACAAATATCTGGAGGGCATAGGTTGGACGCTGTGCTCTAAAGAGCATGAGTGCGAGGTGTCAAGCAGCGGCAAACCGCCAAAAAAAGCCAACCAGTACATAGAGCCCCAGGCCCGTATAGCCCTTAATCCAGTCCAATTTCCACTGGTAGCAGAAACATCTGTGCGTCTAGTGCTGCATTTCCATATCTCTGACGTTTGCAGCAGAGGACGTCTTCCACGGCTCTGGTTTCTGCTTCATCATTCTTTTACAACATTTTCCCAAGGGGAACCACCGACAGAGTGTGGTGTGCGTGCACGCCAGCCCAGGATGCCGGAGTGAATGTAAATGTTTGCTTTATTAAGGGCATATAAATAGATCCTGTTTTGAGGAGGTTACTCACTTGCTTTTTGTTTTGCTTTGTGTATTACAAAAAACAAATCTGTTCGCAATATTTGTTGTAAAATCGCGATCTTTGTGAAGCTGTAACACTCGGCACATGCCTTGCAAGCTGCTCCCCCCCCCCCCCCTGCAATTCACGAGACTATGGTAATATTCTATAGAAAAATGCAATCCTTGGGTGGTCGGGTGATATTTTCCTCTACCTGCACACCTTTTGTTTTGAACGGTTTGTTTGATCACTAGGTGACACACAGGAGTTCTGCCACTTGTTTAGATTTGTTGGTTTACGGTTCAGTCGCCTTTTTAAACAACAGTGGCGAGCAGAGTCTATTGTCTAAAAATAAGGAGAAAATAGAGCTCAATTCATAGGATTGGGGTTACCCATAACCAAACACCAGCATCAGTAAAGCAAATAGTATGACCTAAAATAAGGTGCTAATGTTTGTGGGGGTTTTTTTGTCATCAAACGCAACCTGTTTATCCCTTCCTCAAATGCAACCGGTTTATCCCTTCGTCAAATGCAACCTGTTTATCCCTTCGTCAAATGCAACCTGTTTATCCCTTCGTCAAATGCAACCTGTTTATCCCTTCGTCAAATGCAACCTGTTTATCCCTTCGTCAAATGCAACCTGTTTATCCCTTCGTCAAATGCAACCTGTTTATCCCTTCGTCAAATGCAACCTGTTTATCCCTTCGTCAAATGCAACCTGTTTTTCCCTTCGTCAAATGCAACCTGTTTTTCCCTTTCGTCAAATGCAACCTGTTTTTCCCTTCGTCAAATGCAACCTGTTTTTCCCTTCGTCAAATGCAACCTGTTTTTCCCTTCGTCAAATGCAACCTGTTTTTCCCTTCGTCAAATGCAACCTGTTTTTCCCTTTCGTCAAATGCAACCTGTTTTTCCCTTTCGTCAAATGCAACCTGTTTTTCCCTTTCGTCAAATGCAACCTGTTTTTCCCTTTCGTCAAATGCAACCTGTTTTTCCCTTTCGTCAAATGCAACCTGTTTTTCCCTTTCGTCAAATGCAACCTGTTTTTCCCTTTCGTCAAATGCAACCTGTTTTTCCCTTTCGTCAAATGCAACCTGTTTTTCCCTTTCGTCAAATGCAACCTGTTTTTCCCTTTCGTCAAATGCAACCTGTTTTTCCCTTTCGTCAAATGCAACCTGTTTTTCCCCTTTGCATCCTAATGCTAAGAATCCTTTTAAAAGGCAACTTTATTGACATGTCCTGAAAGGTTCTCAAGATGTCATCGTTATAGTAAACCCAACCTTTTATATTACATTACAAGAATATCTCCATTCTGTCCATCCTGCTCTCCATCCCTGAGGGATCCCTCAGCATTATTGTAAATACTTACACTAGGGTTGCCCCAATCTGACCCCTAGCACTCTTTAGCGATCAGGTTCTGTATGCTGATCCGGCTCCTGAGTCGAGACGTTCCAGGTAGGGAGACACCCAGCTGGAGTCCTGCAGCCTCTGCGTCTACTCGCGGTATCTCCAGTTTACATGTCATGGAGGAGGCAGGGAAGACGCCGCAGTGAGGTTTCCTCATGCAAATTGTCTCATGAATGTTTTTAGCGGCTTTATTTACTTGTTGTTAGCTCAGTGAAACCGCTGAACTACTGCTAGACGTTTGTGAAAGAAACAGAATTGACTGCTAAGGCTAGGGACAGATGAGCGCATTTTCTGCGGCCACCGTAAAAATGTACGTTGATGCGTGCGCACGCATTTTTTCACGGAATACGCTTAAGTGGTCAGACGATGCGCAATTCTGGACGTATTTCATGACGGTGGGGTAAAAAAAGAGAAAAATCAGATGAATCGAATCAATTGAGAAATGAAAAAATAAGGGCAAGGGTTATAAAAAGCCGTTTTGGGTATGGTGGCGTTTTTCAAAGATGGATCCTGCACATGTCTTTGTGTTTGGTGCGATGGGGTACCTGTACCTTAAGAGGAAGAGAAAGCGGCGAACCTGGGTTCATGAAATCAACGCTGCCAGACCCACGCATGGACACTTCGTGACGCTGTACAGGCCACTGCGAGAGAGGGACCCCGTGAAGTTCTTCAACTACATGCGGATGTCCATCGCCTCCTTTGATGAACTGTTGTCGCGGGTACGGGAGCCGCTGACCAAGAGGGACACCAACATGCGGCCCGCCATACCACCGGAGGAGATGATAGTCATCACTTTGAGGTACGTACTGTCACACACCTGCATACATGACATCGCTGCCAGTCACCTGACATGAGTGCATCATGTCTGTAGTCACATGCCCACTGTTACATGCACACACACACACACACACGGGCATCACATCACACGTACATAATCATAAATGACTCCGACAACAATGTAGAAAAATAATAATATAATATGAAATAAAACAGTAATATATTCTGGACATATATTACAACTCGTTAAGAAGGTCAGGATATATAAAACATCAAAACAAATAACACATAACAAAAACAAAACTAAATAATATTCATGACATGCATCACAGTTGCTGATACCGCGGAGCATCTGGGTCATGAGGGCCGGTGGTGTGGCTACAGCTGGACCCCGACTCCGTGTGTGGCCTGGCTCCAGGGGGCATGGCTGGGCGGGTGGACAGCACCTCACTGGAGACGGAAGATCCACTGGCGGATTGTGGCACAGCATGGTAGGCGGCTGCGTGATGGGGACGGGAAAGGATGTCCTCCAATATTTCCAGGGATCTGTGCCGGTACTCCATCTTCTCTGCCTCGCTCATCCTGTTGAGGAGGAGCATACATGCATTGAAGAAGGACATGTCCACAGAGTCCGCAAGCATGCAGCGTTGGTGTGCATGGGTGGTCTGAGCCTCCATGAACGTGACCATGGCCTGCTCCAGGTCTGCAGCTTGTGCCCTCCTCTTCTGGCCAGGTCTGGTGCTGACCGTGGTTGCGGTACCTGCCACCTGTGGTGTCTCCGAATCCTCCTCCATTTGCGACTCAGCACCACCCCGGTTCTCCTCCTCCTGGCAGCTGGCAGAACCTCCTGGCACCATTTGTTGTACCTGTGTGCCAGAGGTCGATGGCTGGTCCATGCTGCTGACACTCCTGCGCGGCTCCTGGGTCCTGCGGAGGAACGATAGTTGGTCGGCATATATGTACCCCCGGACCTTTTTCGCACCAGCTCCAGAGCGCGCAGCCATGGCCTGCTTCTTCTGGACGCGCATGTAGTTGTCGCGTACTGTGCGCCATTTGTTCATCGCCTCTTGTGCTGAAAAACATGATGAGAGTGACATTAGCTTGTGTTCATGGTATGTGATCATATTCAAACATTTTTGTTTTGTCTTCTAGGTATCTCGCTAGTGGGTGCAGTTTGAAGGATCTGCATTATAGCTTCCGCGTTGGCAGATCAACAGCTGGTGAGATCGTCCGCAAGGTGTGCCAAACCATATGGGAGACCATGAAGGGCGAATGTTTGCCAAGACCGACACATACGGCATGTCTGGAAATTGCAGCAGGATTCTGGGAGAGAGCCAACTTTCCAAACTGCCTGGGAGCCGTGGATGGCAAACATGTCCGCATAGTGAAGCCACCGCACAGTGGCTCACTGTATCAGAATTATAAACATTACTTTTCTATAGGCCTACTGGCGGTGTCAGATGCCAACTATAATTTTGTGTATGTGGATGTCGGTTCATACGGCAAAGACTCTGACTCCACATTGTTCAGGAACTCCACACTGTGGAATGAAATTGAGAGTGGGACCCTGCACATACCCAGACCCGCACCATTGCCTGGCAGTGACGTGGCAGTCCCCTATGCCTTCGTGGGTGACGAAGCATTCGGCCTATCCACACACCTCCTACGGCCCTACTCAGGGACACACCTGACTGTGAAGAAGCGGGTATTTAATTATAGGCTGTCGCGGGCGAGACGGTATGTGGAGTGTACCTTTGGCATACTGACCAACAAGTGGAGGATTCTACATAGACCGCTGGATGTGAATGTGGACTTCTGTGTGGACATAGTGAAATGCTGTTGCATGCTACATAATTATGTGCGGGCCAGGGATGGTTTTAATTTTGACGATACCCTCACAGTTGTCGGTCTTGTGGATGATGTGAACCATGACATCATAGCTGTGAATGGATACAGCAACAGGTATCGCGATGCTCTATCTAATTATTTCATCAGTGATGCAGGTGAGGTGCCCTGGCAGCTGGGGAGCATTTGAGTTTCACATCAATGATTACATTTGTTTGTTTATTATTATTATTGTGATTTACATTTATGGGATTATGAATTAAAAATAATATTATACTCACTCTGTATGTGCTGCTCTTTCTCGGACCACGTATCATAATCCGGGTACACCTGACGGGACACCTCGACCCATGCGCTCGCCTTCTTCCCCTTGTCCTTATACCTCTCGCAGGCCGTATCCCAGATCCCTGGATGCTCCCCCACAGCGCTGATGAGCCTCTCGACGTCCATCTCTGGTCCAGACATCCTTCACAGTCGCAGGTACTCACCAACGCAATTCTGGGGAATTCCGGCTGTTTGAGCGTTATGTAGGCCGCACACTAGCAGCGTCTGACGTCTCCTAATCACGCACACACGCTGCCATGCGGCCGCCGCGCACTTTGTACGTCAGTAGCAGCGGTTTCACGTTCTGATAAAAATGCGTTCATTTGCCGGTTGCGTGGTGTCGGCGCACTTTTGTACGCACGTACTGCGTATATTGGCCGTCATTGGCCGTTATGTGCTGCTACTGCCGCCGTGATTTAGTGCGCCTGCACACGCGTTCCGACTGCCCCACTCTGACCCTAGCCTAACTCCTCGTAGGATTGTCACTCCGGAGGGCGGGCAAGGAACGCTTTAAAAGATGTTATAATTTGATATTATTCTGCAAATGAAGGGAAACGCAGCTAAATGTGACTCCTAAACATTCAGACATTTTTCCTTTTTTTCTTTTTTGCTCTGATTTTACACTTTAAATATTCTATACTATGACGACAAATTGAAAAAAAAAATCACGGTATAATGGGAATAAGCGCAGATGACATTTTTCTGTTTTATACATGTTGCTGGGCTGGATGCATTTGGTGGTTGCAGCCGCCCCATCGGGGAATAGGCTTGACCCCCACCCCTCCTGTACTATGTATGAAGATAAATTGTATATTAATTGCCCTCCAGAACATCCGATGCATAGTTTTCCACCTTGCTTTGTTTAATCATGCTTGAGATACGAAACAAATCATTTTATCTGTGCGGCGAAAATGTTTAATGGAGTACATATTGTGAATGAATTATTTATTCGTCCAGTACGTTAATCGGGTACTGTAGTATTAAAGGATGCCATTGGGCACATAACACATGCTTGTAGTAAAAGGGTTAAAAGAAGAGTGGTTACACATTAACCCTCGGCGCTCCAACCTCACTGAACGAGGAATGGCTCTTCAGCTATTGCTTACTTCATCGGCAAACGCTTGGTAATAAATGACATAATATATTCCCATATATTTGGGTAGTGAAAATGCCAGCACAGGTCAGGGATGTGCAGTCAGGGGTGGTAGGGGAGGCAGAGCCTCCCCTGCCATTCCAGTAAATTAATGTGCTCATTGTGCTGTAATGACATGTATTGTGTGTATATTTTAAACCGTAAATAAAATGTTATTTATTGAAAAAAGTTCTCCTACTCTCCTCTCCACGCTCCCTCGCTGCTTCTCTGTACTCCGCTTTTTTTTTTCCCCTGCACTTTCAGTTGTGCTGGCGTGTGTGTGTGTGTTTCACTACACAGACAGCAGGGGCAGCACTGAGCCAGTCTAACCTACGCAATTTGCGGAGCTGAATGCTACACTAATTGCGTAGCTCAAGCTGGCTTTGCTTCCTGGTTCTACTCTCTTTTGTGCCTCCAGAGGCACTCACAGCAATTGAAAGCTTGAGCCTATGGGAAAGCTCCATTGGTCTCAAGCAATTCCTTTTTTTTTTATTAAAAAAACCACACACACACCCCCCCCCCCTATGGGAGGCAGAGCTCCCCATGGATTGATTGACGCAGGACAGTCATGTGACTGTCCTCGCCAGTCGTGGGGGGGGGAGCAGGCAGAGCTCAGCAGTCGGCATGTGTGTAATAGCACCCTCTATTAGTCAGTATTGTAAGTGCATGCTCTTAAAACAAAAAAATGCGAACTTTACTTTATAAATAGTGAAACTCTATTCTCCTATATAACGATAATCAAATGCGTAAATTGCGACTGCGTAACCCTGTGTATATCTGGCTCTGATTCTAGCCATTGCCTCACCAGCCACTGACCTCACCGCACGTCACTGGCACAGGTGTAGGATGTAAATGTGTTTTGGACACTAACTTACAGAAATAGGAGACAGGGAGAAAACGTAGGAACACACCATTTAAATTTCTGCAATTCAGGCAAAGGTTTGTGTGTAGGTTACAGTTCCAACAAGTTCCGTAGCGCTGTACAATGGGTGAGACAGAATAACAATATACATAAAAGTTAAACACACATAACAGTAGGAGAGAGGACCCTGCTTAAGAGCTTACAAATCTAAGAGGAGAGGGGTGACACACAAAGTGGGGTTGTGTTGATTAAACTCTGGCACAAAGATGTTGATAGGTCGCAGTTCCTAGAATTCCTTGACTGCAGTAGATGGCTAGAAAATCATGGGAGTTGTAGTTCAGAATCCTTTTGAGGGCTGGAGTTTGACACCCCTGATCTAGGTCAAGGTACAGAAGGTAATGCCCCGGATTATGCCTTTTTCTATAGAGCGAAAAAAGAGGTTTATGAAGGTCCTGAGAACGAGCAACAGCACTAGTGGCCTGCTCTACAGTGGGGGCCCGCTCAGGTCCCTCAGGGTTTTCGTTAGATTGTGCCATTACAGGGACGAATGCTCCATATGCAAATCAGACTGCTCTCACCCAGAAAGGGTGACAGGTACTGATTGCCAAGGACGTCATCCCTGCACGAGAGGTGCAGCAACCCCCGACGATCGTTTCGTCCTTGTTAGGCATCGTCAGGAGGGTATAGCTGACACGCTTGCTTGATGTGCCTAGAGGGGTGTCAGCTATACCCTCCTGACGAGGCCTAACAAGGCCGAAACGATCGTCGGGGGTTGCTGCATATCTCGTGCAGGGGTGACGTCATTGGCAATCAGTACTGGCCAGCCTTTTTGGGTGAGAGCAGGCTGATTTGCAAATGGAGCATTCGTCTCTGTAATGGCACAATCGAGCAAAAACCTTGACCTGAGCGGGTCCCCACCGTAGAGCAGGCCACTAGTGCTGCTGCTCGTCTTCCGGATCCTCACAAACCCTCCTTTCCTCCCCATTTCTATAGAGGAATTTTTGACCCAAATGGACTGAAGAGGTCTTTAAACCTTCACATAATACACTTAAACTCCCATTCAGGCTGGCACACAAGCAGTCCATGTATGACTGGGAATTGTAGCTACAACACACAGGCTGAATGTGGCGTGACAGCGGCTATAGATTTATACAGGTATTCTGTTTGCCAATTATATTACTATGTGTTTTTTATGCTGGATAACAGTCTTAATTTGTCATACAGAAATCTAACAATGAAAATATCTTGTTTTTCAGGAATCAGAGTCCGCTGATGAGCTTCGGGGCGAGTTTTGTCAGTTTTTTGGTAAGTACATGAGGTTTAGTAAATGTTTTTCTTTCCAAATCTTCATTGTAGAATGGGTTATTTCACCCCCCCCCCCTTCATACTTGCATGCTGTGCGGTGGTCTTCCTATGGCCTATACCCACTAGTTGGCACTTCTTCGCGCACATCCGTGTTGAACTTAGTGAAGTAATTTGAACCCTACATAGACTTCACCTCTGAAAATCTTCCAGCGCCTGCTTATTTACAGCCCTTAGGGCAGGGGGAATACCTCCACTTTGAAGGACTGCCGCAGCGGCCATGTACGTAGGTTGGGCGATGGGTGTAGGTGGGACTCTCTTGACACCATGACCATTTAAATTCACCTAATAAGTCATGGTGGCTCAAGTGTCTCCTTGCTGACTACAGCTTCTTGGTGTAATCACATAGATTTTATTGGATATACGTAACCTTGCTCTGCAGTCATAGGAATACATACCATGCTTCGGAATTGTGGTTTGTTTGGTTTGGTGTTGTGGTATTTCTTCAGTGGTGTGTCTTGTTTTTTTTACACCAGATAAAACTTTGTTGGCCTCTGCCCCGTTCTCTCCTCCAGTACGCCTTTTGTTTCATCCTTTTCCCCATCCTTCCCATTCAGGTTGGAGGCACTTGGTTCTGTGGCTGCAGCTCTATCAGCCTTGTGCTAATCCATTGACCTGCTGACATTAGATAGGAGTGTGTGCACTTCATATTCATAGGCTTCCGTATGGAAATCTGCCTTCTGGGTTACAAGACGGAGAGCAGGAATTATGCAAACAAGCAGCTTGATTCAGAGCAAACATTTGGATATTTAAATTCCTTGTGGTGTATTATTTTGAACTGCTTTGCCTTATGGCAGTATGCATCTCCAAATTAAAAGTCATGTTAATGTACCCAATTGGCTTCAGATAACCTTAGTAATGCATTAAAATGCATACATAAAGCACACTGTTTGGCATCATTTTTCAACCTAAATGAAAGAGATGGGAAAATCTAGCTACCGTGCAAAGCGAATTTAAGTCATGGTAACAGAAGCATGGCTAATCGAGACTTTTCCTGCAATCCTTCTTGGAAGTTCCCGCGCATTTATTTATTTTATTCTAAAAGCGTACATTTGGTACCATGTCCATTCAATGTAATTTAAAAGGTCATGGTGACCTTAGTGTCCTCCTCTTACCCTTGGAATGTCCTTACCTGAAAAGCAGTCAGCTTGCAGCGAGCAGCCTTCTGGGGTTTAGGGCAGGAAAGCAACCCCTGGAACATTCTGGAAGGGGGGCATGACTGCTGGCCTGGGACGATCAATTAAAGTATGCAGGGTCATTGGTCAAGGCATTATGCTAATGAAGGAGGTCATATATATATATTGCACAGGTGTGTGAGTACTGTTACACGTGGCTGTGATTGAAGAGACTGCACGTTCCCGCCAGCCGCCCTGTGGTGGGTGTTTCCTTGTGGTGTCACAGCTTGGCGGTATCTGGCCAGCGAAGAAATTATTGGTAAGCCGCCGAATAAGGTGGGCTCTGGAGAGACTGCTCTGTTCCTGGTAAGTCAGGCTGAGCAACGAGCTCTGGGTTTAAGTGGTAACGGCCTGCCGCAGGTTCGGTTGCGGTAGGGTCAGATCGAATTGTGTGGTGTTGGATTAAGGAATGCTGTATAAATCAAATAAAGCTGTGGCTATGCCCTTTCCAAATATACCGTGGTCTGTGTGTTATTTCAGGGCATAGGCGTTGAGGATCCAGGTATAAGCAGTCATGTACAGCTGTCTACATTCCTGAACAACTAATGGCTGTCAATGAGCTTGCTTTGAAAGCCTTTGGATTGTCTGGGTGCCCAGTATGCATCCAGTCCCCTCCCAGTGACGGGACTGCCACGGCTTCAACAGGAAAAGTGCTGAAAAAGAGCCCATTCCTGAGCAGGGGGTGGGGGGGGGTATTTGGAATATTTTGGGGTAAAAAGATTGTTGTTTAAGGCTCGTGTCAGACGAACGCAGTTATTTGTTTGCAAAGTATTTTACCAGGAAGGATACATTGAGATTTCTCTTGTTTTCAAGTATGTCCTGGGACGTCTGTGTTGCCGCACAGTTTATCGTCCGTCGTAGCATAAAATCATGATCAATAGAGACCCACACACGAAGTACGTGCACACCGAACTGCGCACACCCAACGCACGTGGCAAACAGACGCAAGTTAGGCAAGAACGTAAAACCGCTAGACGGACGCGGGGAGTGCGCCACGTCCGCGTAGCGTTCTGTGTGAGTGATGGGTAGATGTCAGACGCAGCGCATATGTGACGTCCAGCACCTTGATGCACACAATGCCTTTTCATATCCTTTTCCTTTTCTGTCCGTTATGTCATATCCTTTTCTGTCCGTTATGCACGCACGCAGAGTGCGCTCAGACTGCGTTCGTCTAACTCCTCCTTATGTGCTATAGTAGATGTCAGTTGCTTGTAATGCCTATCAATAAACCACTGTATGAATATGAGCGGGGATGGTGATTATGGGGACTCCAGTATCTACTTTAAACAATATGGGCCCTATTCCATCGCTGTCGATAAGATAATGACAGGAGATCTTACAGTAACGACTACTGTAATTATCTTCTCGCTGGGAATCAAGATGCAAACGGAGCTTGCGGCTCGAGTGTAGCGATTCCCTGCATGAGGTTACTGTAAATTAACGCCTCCTATACTTTGCATTGGAGATATGTTATTTTATACCTCCACATGGAATTGCAAGATATTCCAAGGTAGCTTGTGCTTCCACCCAGGAGACCTGTATTTTACTGAGGAATAGGCTCCTCAAAGCTGATTTTAAGTGATCTTTGTATTTGCAAAATCATCTTCTATCCTGTGGAAACCGCCTATATTCGCCTCTAATCCGCCGCTTCCTCTCGCCGGCAGCAGAGACTGGGAGCAAATGTTTTCTAGTCTTCCTCTGCGATTCGCCAGCAGCACTGCACGATCTCGCAGCCAGGACACACTGGACTCCATGGAGTTGATACTTGCGGCGTCGCGCTGCCCCGCTGCCGGTATCGGGCTACCCTGTGCTTTGTTTCGGGGCTAGACGCTAACCAGAATGTGTACAGTAAAACAGACTGTCAGGAAAATCTGCAAAAGAAATATTTTAAAAATCTATTCGGGTGTGTGTTTGTTATGTATTTGTCTTAAGACATGGTTGGATGTGTTTTTTAACTGCCGGGGTGCCCTTTAAATCCCCGTTTAAAAGTGCTGGTTTTCTGCTGGGTTGGTGGATGTTTAATGATTTACTACAGATTAATTAAATCCTTTCTTGCTGTGCATACCACCCGCTGGTTAGAGTATTATCTGCCATTTACCTTTTGGTCATATTCACTATAATTAATCATCCTGTGTTTATTTATCGAGTGACCAATCTTTTACAGGGCAGATTTATGTTTATATACATATATTGTCTTGACACTTTACCCACATCTCTTATCTACCTTTTTTTGTTTTTTATATTTGTGTTGTGGTTTTGTCCCTTTTTTTAATGTCTTAATAAATGGTGATTTGTACGGGGACCCAATTCCCTTTAGTGACTTTCCTCGTATAACGGTGCGTTGGACGGTTATGAGGTTTTACGTTTTACAGATTTTTGGTGGGTTAGGCCCTTGGATTGTGGTGCCTGGCACCGTGTAGAGTGTTCCTCGTTTGGAATTTGCCGGTGTTTTTAAATATATGTATAGGCTGAAAAAAAATACATGCATCCTTAAAGTTCAGCCTTTCGCACCTCACCTATTCCTGTTGAACCAAAAGAAGGCAAAGGACCCAGTCTGAATTGCTCATCAAATGTGGAACATACTGGATAAAAATTCTTCTTGACGCCAGAATGGCGGTCAAATTTCTCATTGGATCAAGAAGCTTTTACCTACATACTATAACCCTTAATATTCTGTTTTTGCAGGAAGTCATCCAGTCATTGTTTAAACATCTGAAAAGTCTCTGACCCAACCACCTCAACAGGCAGAGAATTCCACAGCTTTATTGTTCTCACTGTAAAAAAAAAAACACAACACCTTGAGTTCGTCATTTGCAGTATCCCTATGACTCCATGCCAAACAAAAACAGAGGTTTTTAGTTTACTTGAATGGTCCTTGAAGTGTTAAGCCCACCTGCCACATCATGGCAACCTGTTTGCAGTAGGGATGCACCGAAACGGAAATTTCCAGCCGATAACGAAACCGAAAAATCGGGATCGGTTTGGCCGAAAATCAGATATGAGAACCTGGGCCTGGAGGCCGAGCCGGGGACTCTCTTGATCCCGAAGGCCGGCCGAGCAGCTTGCTCGGCTGGGCCTCCAGGCCCAGGTTCGCATGGCTGATTGGTTGCACCTACATCCTCCTACTTCGGCCCTGAGCTCCAGTGGTGACAGTCCTCCGGCTGTTGCAGGGTGCTCGGCCGGCATCCAGGCGAGCCCCCGGCGCCTGAGCCTGGAGGACGGCCGAGTAGCCTGAAACAGCCGGAGGACTGCCACCGCTGGAGCTCAGGGCCGAAGTAGGAGGATGTAGGAGAGTATGTGTAGGAAACTAGGCCCAGGCCAAGCCGGAGGCTCACCTGAGCTTGGAAGACGGCCGAGCCCCTGGGTCGGCTGGGCCTCTATGCCCAGGCCAAGCCGGGGGCTCGCCTGAGCCTGGATGCCGGCCGAGCAGGCAGCTCGGTCGGCCTCCAGGCTCAGGCGAGCCCCGGCTCGACCGGGCCTCCAGGCCCCTATTTTGAAAGGGAAATTTTCTGATTTATTATTATTAATAATTATATTAGATATATATATATTTTTTTTTTCCGGCACTCCATCTGTAGAATGACCAGTTTATTGGGCCAGCAGCAACGTTTCGGCTGATGCAGCAGTACTGAGCTGGAGATTCACTGTTGTCTTGGCTGAAATGTTTCTGCTAGCCCAATAAACTGGTCTTTTTACAGATTGAAGTGCTGAGTTCCTTCATGTTTTATAGAACGATAAAAGGTGACGTTTGACACAGACTAACCCAATGTGCTGTTTTTTTAAAATAATTCTGCATTCTTCTTTTGCGGCATAACTATGAAATCCATGTAAATGATGTGCGCTTTATTGTTCTTTTTTTTCGGCATTAATCTAGATTAGTGGGATATGAAGCACGTTGCAATACGCCTTGATTTAAATAACACAATCTGGTTTGTCGTGCATCATATAATTCTAACCGGTCCTATTTAAAGTTAGTTACAGTTACAAGTAGTTATAAAGCGCCAACAAGTTTCGTAGCGCTGTACAATGGGTGAGACATAACACATATACATGTAAGTTGGATGCAAAGAGAAGAGTACTGGACAGGACCCTGCTCAAGAGCTTACAATCTAAGAGGAAATGGGTGACACACTTAGGTGAGGGTAGATAGTTAAAGGAACACTCTATGCTGAAAATGACCCCCCCCCCTTTGTTTGCATTATACAAATGCTACTGCCCTACCTAGTCGTTCTACGTTTTTTTTTTTGTTATACGTACCTTAAAACGGAGGCATTTTCACACAGCGTTTTTTTTTCTAATCCCGCGCCTGCCTCCTCTTTCTCTTCAAGCTTTCTGAACCCGGATGTTTGACAGCTCCACCTTCTTTGATTAGTGTTACGCGCAAGAGGATGCGCGCAACACAGCTGCTGACTTGCCGACGGCTCGCTACTGCGGCGAGTTGGAGACGTCATCGTGATGAAAGCGCGATGACGTCTCCTACTCGGCAATAGTCGACAGAAGCGGGAAATACAAATCCCGCTCTGCTGACTGACAGCTGGGAGGGCGGAGTAAAGTCCTCCGCGTCTCTCATCTGTTTTCAGCCAATCGGCTGAGCGGAGGGGGGGGGGAAGACAAGGGCATACTCAGGGCATCATGACCACCTAAAAAGCTTAGGTGGTCATGTTGCCTATAGTATCCCTTTAATTATAAGACATAATGGGGGGAAAGGTACAGTGGGGACTATTGTGTGAGCGGATAGGATTGTCTAAAGTTAAAGGGATTTACTAGAATATTTTAAATGACAAAATGTTATTTGTCCCCTACTGCCAGTCTAAGCTTAACTTTAGATATGATGTCATTTTGTTTATTTTTGTTTTCTATATCTGCTGGTTCTTTGTTTAATGATAAACCTGAATCAGGAAACCTATTTTTTATTGTTTGTGGTTATGTAAAATCAATAACAAAAAACACTGCTGAGCTGCACACTGGAAAAAAACGAAAACCCGAATCCAGTTACTCCAGATGAGGATTTTAAAAATCCTCTAACAATAAGCCAAATAAATCGATAAACATATGAACGCATTATACATTTTTTTTATAGCTTCACATTTTCATTGGGCTGTAACAAATCCCTATGTTTTGGATCCTGCTAGGGAATTGCCACTTCATGGGATTCAATATTCATACTGAATGAGACCTATCTGTGTAAAATACATACATACAATATGCATTCCCCAATTCCGCTTCAATCGTGGTGTTCCCTCTGGTCCTGATGGGATTGAAGCATTGATTTAATCCTTTGCTTGCGCATGTACTTTTTTGACAAGCCACCTTGTTGCTTGTCATTACTTGATGTGTGTGTGTGTGTATGTATGTATGTGTGTGTGTATATATATATATATATATCTATCTATATCCCCATAAATATATTTATATAATTTTCTTATTGGAAAGTGATCACATGACATTAAATAAAAAGTATCGGTACTCGATATCGGTGAGTACCTTAAAAAAGTGGTATCGGTGCATCCCTAGTATTTATTATTGCAGAAGCCGTTTGCACATCACAGCAATTCAAAGAACTGCATCCCAGAGCTCCTATGCTACATTCCCCATATGCAGCAAGGAATTCTGGGTAGGACATGCAAATGACATCTGTCTCACTTTTTGCATCCTGGGTCTTTTGACATTAATAAAATTGTACTTTTAATTTTTTGGGTCTGGCCACTCTGTGGACTTTGTATATTTTCTTTGGTCTTGCAGCATTTTTTGCATTTTTCTTGGAAAGAGTTTTTTATTTATAAAGAATTTTACCAGGAAGGATACTTTAAGATTTCTCTCATTTTCAAGTATGTCCTGGGTTCAAGAACATTGAATTGTTACCTCTACTCCACCCAGTATTTCTGTAACAACTGTAACATCACTGCTCTATAACCGTGGAGACACAGGTTCGATCCCGGCAAGAGCACCTCTCCAGTAAGTGTCCTTGGGCAAGACACCCAACAGTACTTACTCGCCACCCAGGACATACTTGAAAACTTGATAAATCTCAATGTATCCTTCCTGGTATGATACTTTCTCCAAAAAAATACAAAATAATATCTCATCCTGTGTGTGTATATATGTCTTGTCCTTAGAAAAGTTCCCAGTGAGAAGATGAAACATTGAATTTTTAATTGGACTGAAAATGAATAAATTTTTGTGAATCCCGGAGTGCTGTCATTTCCAAGGAATACAACATTGTGGCTCGTAGCACAGTACCAGCTATTTGGAAGTCGAGTGCAGAACCTCACGGATTGTTTTATTTTTATGTAACTAGAATGGCACTGCTAAATAATGTATTCTAGCCCCAGTAGCTTATATCACCAGTGTATTCAGTGTATAGCAAAAAACATACATTCAGCAGTCTTCAGTAAGATCATCTTACATCTTTAATATTCTACAGCACGGTCAGTGTTTCGGCTCTGCGGATCTTGACATCTCTGAGCTGGAAATATGGAATATTGAATAAAGATGTAAAAGGATTTTACTGAAGACCTGTCTTTGTTATAACATATTGTGTGTGTGTGTACAGTGTATATATTATTCACATAAACTGCAAGGATGCACTCCAAGGATTTATGCAATAATCTATTATTTCTTTGATAAAAGCATCAAAGTCTCCATTTACGACCTGCAAGCTTTCCTGAGGAGTAGTAAGCCGAAACGTTGATGCTTTTACCAAAGAGATCAATGATTTTTCCAATAATATCCTTTGAGTGCCGCCTTTACGTGAATATTGTGTACAGCTGGGCGTCGCACCGGGTGAATGAAGTCGGTCCCTGGAGTGCTGGATTTTCCATGGAATTCGATACATCTCTCAAAATGAAAATTAAGCACTCAGTTATCTATGTTTCTTGGTTTTACATTTTTTTCCCAAAATCGCATCAACACTTCAGCTCTATTGAGCCTTTATCAAGGGGAAGGTGGAGGGGGGACTCTAGGACTCTACGCAGCCTGACCTATTTTATACACTAATGATGACTTGATGACTTTAGTTTGTACCCCTCATTCTGCTGCCAAAGAGCCTGGTCCTTCAAAATAAAATAAGTGACACCGTAATATGGAGCCTCTATGACTAGAAGGTTCACACCAGATTTTCAACTCATTATCTCGCCATTACCAGCTTGGCTGTAATCGAAACCCTACTGGTTGGCTCATTGCCTCCTAAAGCCTCTCAATGAAAGAGGTAAACGGATCCCCTCACCTGATCCAATCGGTGATCTTCAGCCAATTGTGGAAGAATGGCTCATAACATATCCAGGATATGGAAAGATGTGGACTTTGGCCTGCCCAATTGATTGTCAAGGGAGGGCTAGGTGCTAGACCATGTGTTTTTTTGGGGACTCCACCCATATTTCTCTCCACTCTCATTGGCTGTTTGAGCATTTTGGGGAGTTTCAGATTTACGGTTATTAGATTTGTATGGCGTGTATGGTTTGCACCTTCTTTTTGGTTTTTTTTAGTCTTTATTTTGGGTCTGGAATGAATAAAATATGCATTGGTGTAAAAATACTGGCGCGGAATAAATGATGATCCACAAGACAATTAGGTGAACAGCATGTTGTCCTTTGATCAGGGTCATGGAACTGCATTGAAGTCACCTCCCCCATTTCATTTATGTTTCCATGGGAAAAGATGACTTTTGAGATGATTTTATTCTGGTTTAGTTGATTTGAAGAGGATAGTTGGAATATTTGCTTCTAATGGTAACTACATAGAACATGGAGGGCTGTTCAGGATGGATGTTTGTTTTTATGGTCAGGCGAGAAATAATAATGTGGTCTCACGAAGGAAGTGTCACCTTGTGTCACATTGGGGTGAAGAGTACTTTGCTGTGACTGCAAAACCAAGCACTAACCTTCACGAGTCATGATGAATTACCTTCTAAAGATAGCCACATGCCGTCGGGCATACGCATGGCTATGCGGCCAAGACCTGTGTGCAGGAGTCTCGGCATTTGTGTTTCTCCGTAAAAGTTGGCTCTGGACACTGTAGAATTTTATTGATGCGACTGCAGAAAGAATACTATTAACTTGGTTCCCATTTATATGTAAGAAACCATCTTTCTTTTGGCAATAACATGGATTCATATTAGGGCTGCAATTATTTACATAATCAATTAGTTGGCAGATTATTCATCGGATAAAACCCAAAATACAATTTATTTAGTTTTAAAAGGAACGTCATGTAAAATTCAACCCCTGCCCCCTTTTTTTCCTAAGCAATTTGTGTACTGTACTTAACGTGAGTGCTTTTTGTTCACTGGGTACGCGAGCGCCTACTCAGAGTGATGGATTAATGCTATGTGCCCAGCTCAAGTTCACATCAAGAAATGCCTCGCAGAGCGTTACCTTCAACAAAGCGGCTATAAAACAAAAGTGGGACGAGAGAAACTGAGTTATTCAGAGAAGGGTGAAACTCTGGAGAACTTTTGAAGAAGTGATAATTCTAGGTCAAAATAGCTGATTTGGAAAGTGAGATAAATGGGAGAATTTTTCTGGTTCAGCTATTTTGACCTAGAATTTTCACTTCGCCAAAAGTTCTCCAGAGTTTCACCTTTCTCTGATAACCCTGCAAGTAGCTAAATTCCAATCTATCAAAGCTCATCAGGACCGGGAACTCTATTGCAGTCTTTTAGGAGCCTTTATTGGATACTTACAGTAATGTTTCAGATCCGCACAAGAGCCTTTTATATGAAACAAATCCTGCCTGAGCCCCACGGTAAGAAAGCAAATTGTACAACAAATGCTTATGCCGGCTATTGATTATGGAGATGTAGTATATGCAGCCGCCCCGCAAACACACCTTCAGAAACTTACTACATTGTATAACTCATTCTGCCGCTTTGCGCTACAATGTAACTACATGACCCACCATTGTCACATGTTAAAAGAGCTAAATTGGCCATCGCTGGAGTCTAAACGCACCCTTCACCTTTCCAACCTGGTGTTTAAGAGCTTTTCTGGGAAGTATGCCACCCTACCTGAATAGCCTGCTTCCCCCAGCAGTTCCCTCATCCTATAACCTCCGATCCAGGACCTGCACCTTACTTGCAGTACCACAATACAAAAAGAAAGTGTCTCGATCCTCATTTTCCTACAGAGTACCGCAAATATGGAATAACCTCCTCACATCTCACCACGTGCCTGCTCGACCCCATTCCCTCACATCTAATTCCTCCCCTCTCCTCCTCCCTCACCCCTGCTCTCACACACATCTTCAACCTATCTCTCTCCACTGGCTCCTTTCCATCCGCCTTCAAACACGCGCTAGTTACCCCTTTACTAAAGAAACCATCCCTAGACACCAACTCTCCAACTACCGCCCTGTATCCCTGCTTCCCTTCACATCAAAGCTCTTAGAAAAACTAGTCTTCAACCGCCTCTCCCTCTTCCTGTCCTCCAATTCCCTACTTGACCCCCTGCAATCTGGCTTCCGTCCGCTACACTCAACTGAAACTGCCCTCACCAAAGTCACCAACAACCTCCTAACTGCTAAAAAAACACGGCCACTATTCTATTCTCATCCTGCTTGACCTCTCGGCTGCTTTTGACACTGTTGACCACCCCCTCCTTCTACAGACCCTCAACTCTCTGGGTCTCGGTGACACTGCACTTGCTTGGGTTGACTCCTATTTATCCAACAGGTCCTTCTGTGTGTCCTTTGCTGGTAACTCCTCTTCATTGCCTCTATCTGTTGATGTACCTCAAGGCTCTGTCCTTGGTCCTCTGCTCTTTTCCATCTACACCTCCTCCCTGGGCAAAATCATCAACAGCTTTGGCTTTAATTACCACCTCTACGCTGATGACACTCAGATCTACCTCTCTACCCCTGATCTCTCTCCCCCTGTCCTTTCAAAAGTCAGTGACTGTTTATCTGGCATCTCCTCCTGGATGGCCTCCCACCACCTAAAGATCAACATGTCAAAGACTGAGCTCCTACTTATTCCTCCCTCTAATGCCTCCCCACCTCCTGACTTCTCTATCACGGTGGAGGGTATCACCATCTCCCCATCAAACCAAGTTCGCTGTCTTGGAGTTACACTGGACTCTGCTCTTTCCTTCATCCCCCACATCAAGTCTCTTTCCTCCTCCTGCCGATACCAACTGCGTAATATTTCCAGAATTCGGCCATTTCTTACCGCTGTCACCACAAAACAACTCATACACGCCCTGGTAATCTCCCGACTCGACTATTGCAATAATCTCTTATCTGGCCTCCCTCTGTCCCGCCTCTCCCCCCTACAATCCATCCTGAACGCCTCCGCCAGGCTAATTCACCTCACCCGCTGCTCTGTCTCTGCCGCTCCCCTCTGCGAGTCCCTTCACTGGCTCCCCATCCACTGCAGAATTAAGTTCAAAATCCTTATCCTTACCTACAAAACCCTCACTAACTCAGCTCCCCACTACCTGTCCTCACTAATCACCAAATACACCCCAGCCCGCTCCCTAAGGTCAAACAGTGACCTGCGCCTAGCTTCTCCCCGCATCACCTCTTCCCATGATAGACTGCAGGATTTCTCACGCGCAGCCCCCACTCTCTGGAACGCTCTCCCTCGTGCTGTCAGACTTTCCCCTAACTTCTCTTCCTTCAAACGCTCCCTGAAAACATTCCTATTTAGGGAAGCCTACCACCCAACTCACTGACGCAACCATCAATCACTCTCACCTTACAGTCCTCTCCTCCTGTTTCCAACCCCAACCCTCCTAGATTGTGAGTTCCTACGGGAATAGGGCCCTCATCTCCTCCTGTACTGTTTGTCAAATGTTGTTCAATGTATTGTAACCCTGTCTGTACTGTGCTTATTGTACAGCGCTGCGGAATATGCTGGCGCTTTATAAATAAATAATAATAATAAAAATAATAATAATAACCTCCCAGACGCCATCAAATCTTCCCCCAGTCTTAAGTCACTCAAGAGCTCCCTTTTAACATACCTCAATGCGGAATGCACCTGTAAACATAGGGACTATATTTCCTGCATATTTATTTTCTGTATATTTGTGGGGGGGGGGGGTTTCGTTTTTTTTCTAATATATTGCATTGTATTACTTTTGTATTTCTGTAACAACTGTAACATTTTAATGTTCTTGAACCCAGGACATACTTGAAAACGAGAGAAATCTCAATGTATCCTTCCTGGTAAAATCCTTTATAAATAAATAAATAAATTATATGTGAACTGTACTTGTCCTCTCCAGTAGAGAGCCGACACATTGTGGCAAATGTCCAATAAAGGCTGCAGACCTTCTAAATGAATATATATGCCTGTAGCCTCACTTTACAGAAACCTAAGTAGTAAAGAGCTATAGAAATTGTTAATATGTTGTGCTTTTGTCAGTTGTAAAAATACTTTTCACAACAAAAATGTAATAAATCATTGACTAGTTCCAGTATCGCTGGCGTAGAAAAAGACTGCAATTGTTTTAGATGTGTCGTCAAAGTGCACATTACACAGTGTTAGAAATACCTAAAATGTGGATGTATCCGTCAAGAACACGTATTGAGATATTGATATGATGGCGGCATTAGAGGAAACGGTTAATGTAAACATACACGTGCTATTACAGTTAAAAAGCACTAAATTGATTTCGATAAAATTAATAGACCATATAAACAGTTTTTGGACGCTCTATTACCTAAAGCAATTTTCTTTCAGGTGACATTCCGCAATTGTGCTTTTGCTGAGCGCTTGGGTTTTTATTGCAATGCCTTATGTATATGTCGGAATGACAGAATCACGCAGGACACATTTACTAAAAATTGCTCACTTCTGTAGCTTTCCAGGGGGATAAATAGTATTTTAATGCATCTATATATATATAACGCGAAAGTCCTGTCTGACTCATCAACGCCCAGCTGAAACCGTTTTTCCTAGGAACGTGAAATTTTGAAGGTGCACTGTTTTTATGATGTGGGCACCCACTAAGGATTGATTTTTTTTTGGAAACTCCGCCCCTAAGGGGGTGAAAAAGGGGGTTGAATATTTTAAACAGGATACCTATAGCTCAAAAACAGAAGATGTTGCAGACGTGAAAATCGGTATTTAGATTCTTCTTGAAAAATAAAAAAACACCTATTTTACCATTTTCCAAAAATTCAGTGGGAGGGGGGCAAAAATGGGGGGTTGAATACTTTTATCAGTATACCTATATTTCAAAAACCAAAGATGTTACAGGTGTGAAATTTGGTATTTACAATCTTCGTGAAAAAATCCAAACATGTGTTTTGCCATTTTCCACAAATCCAAAAAAGGGGGGGTGGTCGAGGGAAAGGGGTCTGAATACTTTTACCAGTATATCTATAGTTCAAAAACCAAGATGTTACAGGTGTGAAGTTTGGTAATTACAATCTTTTGAAAATAAAGAAACACGTGTTTTACCATTTTCCAAAAATTCAAGTGGGGTGGTAAAAAAAAAAGGGGGGCGAATACTTTTAAACAGGTTACCTACGTGTCAAAAACAGAAGATGTTACAGACGTGAAAATTGGTGTTTAGATTTGTCTTGAGAAACAAAAAAACACCTATTTTACCATTTTCCAAACATCCAGTGGGAGGGGGGGAAAAGGGGGGGTTGAATACTTTTATCAGTATACCTATATTTCAAAAACCAAAGATGTTACAGGTGTGAAATCTGGCACTTACAATTTTCTTGAAAAAATAAAAAAACACATGTTTTACCATTTTCCAAGAATCTCACGTGGTGGGTGAAAAAAAGGGGGGGGGGTGAATACTTAACAGGATACCTATATCTCAAAAACAGAAGATGTTACAGATGTGAAAATTGGTATTTAGATTTGTCTTGAAAATAAAACCATGTATTTTTTACCATTTTCCAAAAATCCAGTGGGGGGGGGGGCAAAAAGGGGGATAAATACCTTTATCACTATACCTATATTTCAAAAACCAATGATGTTACAGGTGTGAAATTCGATATTTACAATCTTCGTGCAAAAAAACCCCACGTTTTACCATTTTCCGAAAATGCAGTTAAGGGGGGTGGGGGAAAGGAATGCGAATACTTTTATCAGTATACCTATATTTCAAAAACCAAAGATGTTACAGATGTGAAATTTGGCACTTACATTCTTCTTGAAAAATAAAAAAACACGTGTTTTACAATTTTCCAAAAATCCCAAGTGGGGGGGGGGGGGGAAAGGAGGGTTCTACCAAAAAAAACTCAAGCTTCTTTTAAAAAATAAATTTTAACAAATCCTAAAATCCACACGAGCAAAAGCTAGTTGTGTATAAATGCACGTGTGGACTGTTTGACCATAAAAATGATGGTTCCATTAAGGTTTTTTATTTACCCTTCAACTGAATGGGAAAAAATATGACCAATTGTATATTTTATAAAAGTGTCACAGAATTTATGTACCTAGCGAACGTGGTATCAAGGAAAGCATTTTTATCCCACTCTTTAGGCTGGGGTCAGACGAGCGTAGTGTTCACGTCCGTGATTGCGCCTAAAAGTACGTCCGTGATAGCATGACAGAAAGCCCATCGGAGCCTGACACATGAAGTACGTCCGCACTGAACTGCGGACGCACAACGGCCGCGGCAAACGGACGCAATGCAGGCAAGAACGTACAACCCCTAGAACGGCCGCACAAAGTGCGCTGCGTCCGCAACATCTGCATAGCTTTGTGTGTGAGTGATGGAACGTGGTCAGACGGACTGCATTTATACGTCCAGCATTTTTCACGGACAAAATGGTTTTGCCTTTTAATTTATTTTCCCTCCTACATCCGTCAAAATATATACGTCAGTGGAAAAAACGGACTGTCTGGCCACTACTGCGTCTTCCGTACTAACGTACGTCCGTGTGCACAGACGTACAGTTCGTAGAAATCACGCTCGTCTGACCCTAGCCTTAAACTAGAAAGAGAACAGCAACTGTTTGTAACCATGCTTGGCTGCCATCATCCGCGGCCAATATCTTTGGATACATCCAGTATCCGCCTCACGTTTTAATGCAAACACATTCTGTGCTTCTCTGTTTAGAACGCTATGATGACATTTGAAGAAGAAAAAATGCAAGTGGCTTGTGAAGACTTGAAAATGACCGAAAAGCTGTGTGAAAGTGATGAAGGAGTCATCGAGACCATTAAGAGTAAGATCAAGAAGAATGTAAGTATGAGGTGGCAAGAAAATCTCGTTAAATCAAAGGGATGCCACAGCTGGAATATGTAAAATAATAAAGAAATCAAAAATAATGTTTAAGAAGAAATTCATAGAAGAGCCATTTGAAGTTTCTGCTTTTACTTTAGATTCCCAGACAAGGAAGAGATTCCAGTGGAGAGCTGCTCTTGTCTGGGGAATGTACTCCTTTAAAACCCTGCCTTCTGCATTTCTACATTACTGCTTGTCCCTTTTTATTAGACTGTTTCACACCGTCATACTAAGTGCTTTTTTGATAAAGGATATATATATATATATTGATTCTGCAAGGTCCTCTAGTGTAATTATGGGACACACACAGTCTCTCTTGCGCAGTTTAGAGTTTATTTCTGCAATCCAAACAAAATATAACCAAAAACAAAACCTAGCTCGTCAGAGCACTTACTAACAGTTATGCATCCCTCACTAACTTGGGAAAATAATAACAAAAAATAAATGCCAACTTTTGAAACCTTGGCTAATCTTGATTTCAAGGTGGCAGCCTCAGAGCTTCACCGTGCTTGATTGCTCTCTCGCTCACTTCCTTCTCCCTGCTTCCTTCCACCCAGGAAACCTTTAAGGGCTTGATAATTACCAGGTGAGGGAACTTTTGCCTGCAAGGAACAATTAAAACGCATATTGTCCTCCTGGGTTCAAACCACCAAATCCTCACTTTATTACAATTCCCCTCACTTTATTACAATATATATGTATATCACCAGACTATAGTAGTGCGTAGTGATACCTTTTTTATTGGACTAACTTTACATGACTAAAACGGACACACACACACACACACACCTATATTTAAAGAATTCTTTGAAACGTGAGATGCATATCTACCAATTTAATGTAGGATAAAACCGTAATTCTGCATAAAGACCGTTATTCTGATATTATGAATATATGTTCCTTTGTCTTGCACAATTTCACACAGGGTCTGCATTATCAGCATACAGGCAGAATGAAGTCTGATCACTTTTATTATCGTTATCACAGTTACTGTATGTGAAACCAATATCCTGCTCATGGGGATTTGTAGTGAGCATAATGAGATTATTGCCAATTCAGCTTCCTCAAAATTCCAATAGAACATGAAAATAATATCTGTATGTAGCATAATGCCTACATATGGAAATTGTATCTGTACTGTACATGGATTTTCAGTAATTATAACCCCTGCATCTTATCCCTGTACAGTAGTAAATGACCCCAGAGCTCTCCCTGGCTGTTGTAATGCAACGGTAAAGTTTTTTGAACTTTTTGTTAGTTAGGGTGAGGACTGCTCCTTGTTACAGTAATACAGTAAAAAAAATAGTTTGTGTTTTTTTCTATAGTTTTTTTCATTGTATTAAGATGTAAAATAGAGTATACACATTGACATAGTGAAAGGGTTAAGGGACCTTGTAAATTTAATAAACCGAAATGAATGACTTTAGCGTTTAATCTCCTTGTGTAGACTCTTCTAATCGGCGTGTGATGTCTTTAACAGGTTGACGTTAGGAAGTCTGCTCAGTCCATGGTTGACCGACTGCAGAGACAGATAATTGTTGCAGACTGCCAGGTTTATTTAGCCGTCCTTTCGTTCGTGAAGCAGGAGCTGTCAGGTGAGTTATCGTCTTTAACACAGATGTTTCCCGTACATGAATTATGAAAAGCTTTTATTTATGGTGTAAGCAGAACTCTTGCTTGGGTTTTAAGAGAAAGCCATTTGACGTTTAAATATTCATCTGCGATTACTGCTGATTACGCACAGAGGCTTTTCACAACTCCTGCCCAATGATAATATTATCACTGCTCTATAACTGAGGAGACCCAGGTTTGAATCCCTGCCAGGACACCAGTAGGTGTCCTTGGGCAAGACACCTAACAGTACATACTTGCCTACCTCACCATACTGGCTGTGGAGTCCATTGATAATGTTACTGCCCTTTGACCGTGGAGATGCAAGTCAAACTCCCATTCAGCACATCCCACCACTACAATTGTGGAGAAGCAAGTCTCAACTTTCCGAGAAGCAGTTTCAGTTTCAACCTAACTCCCAGGTCGCTGATCTACAATCATGGCAAGCGACTCGATCCCACTCAGAAGACGCCACCAGCGAGTGTCTTGGGCAAGACACCCAACGATATGAAAGCGCCTACCTCACAAAATACTTGTACAGCTTATAGATTGTAAGTTCCCTTGGGAACAGGGTCCGCTGAACCAGGCCATTTCATCCATGTGTGGTATTCTAATGTACACTGATCTTGTAAAGCGCTGCAGAATTTGTGGCGCTATATAAAGAATAATAATAATATTAATTATGATTTCAAAAGTGCAACAACATTGTATTATTTCTTTGTATTGACCCAACATATGCTGCAGCGAAGTACAGGGGTGATACATGGTAAAGCAGGTGGTACAGAGTAGGGATGTGCAGTTCCGAATCGAATTTCGTACGAAATTGACCATTTTCGTTCTTTCGGGAGTATTTCCAAAACAAGATATCAGCTCCCCGAAATTACGAACGATCAAAGTTTCAGCATAAACTAAATAATTTCGTTATGAGACTTAAACGAATTAAAACGGAACACAAATGATAAATGCTGAAAAAAACGGAACAAAACTATCAAAAACTAAATCAATTTCGTAACGAAATGAAGTGAATGGAAAAATAAGTAACCAAAATGATCTGACACGAAAAAAAAGGAACAAAATCATCTAAAACGAAACAAAAAACAGAACAGTTCACTTTTTAATTAATGCAGATGCTGTCTGTGCCCCTATATAATATGTTTTACAGGTCACTTTATAATTATTAATGGAGATGCTGTGCCCCTATATAATATGTATTACAGGTCACTTTATAATTAATGCAGATGCTGTGCCCCTATTATAATATGTTTTACAGGTCACTTTATAATTAATGCAGATGCTGTGCCCCCTATATAATATGTATTACAGGTCACTTTATAATTAATGCAGATGCTGTGCCCCTATATAATATGTTTTACAGGTCACTTTATAATAATGCAGATGCTGTGCCCTATATAATATGTTTTACAGGTCACTTTATAATTAATGCAGATGCTGTGCCCCTATATAATATGTTTTACAGGTCACTTTATTATTATTAATGCAGCTGCTGTGCCCCTATATAATCTGTATTACAGGTCACTTTATAATTAATGCAGATGCTGTGCCCCTATATAATATGTATTACAGGTCACTTTATAATTACTGCAGATGCTGTGCCCCTATATAATATGTTTTACAGGTCACTTTATAATTAATGCAGATGCTGTGCCCCCTATATAATCTGTATTACAGGTCACTTTATAATTAATGCAGATGCTGTGCCCCTATATAATATGTTTTACAGGTCACTTTATAATTATTAATGCAGATGCTGTGCACCTATATAATATGTATTACAGGTCACTTTATAATTAATGCAGATGCTGTGCCCCTATATAATATGTTTTACAGGTCACTTTATAATTAATGCAGATGCTGTGCCCCCTATATAATCTGTATTACAGGTCACTTTATAATTAATGCAGATGCTGTGCCCCTATATAATATGTATTACAGGTCACTTTATAATTAATGCAGATGCTGTGCCCCTATATAATATTACATACAGGTCACTTTATAATTATTAATGCAGATGCTGTGCCCCTATATAATATGTATTACAGGTCACTTTATAATTAATGCAGATGTTGTGCCCCTATATAATATGTATTACATACAGGTCACTTTATAATTATTAATGCAGATGCTGTGCCCCTATATAATATGTATTACAGGTCACTTTATAATTAATGCAGATGCTGTGCCCCTATATAATATGTTTTACAGGTCATTTATAAATTAATGGAGATGCTGTGCCCCTATATAATATGTTTTACAGGTCACTTTATAATTATTATGCAGATGCTGTGCCCTATATAATATGTATTACAGGTCACTTTATAATTAATGCAGATGCTGTGCCCCTATATAATATGTTTTACAGTCACTTTTATAATTAATGCAGATGCTGTGCCCCTATATAATCTGTATTACAGGTCACTTTATAATTAATGCAGATGCTGTGCCCCTATATAATATGTATTACAGGTCACTTTAATTAATGCAGATGCTGTGCCCCTATATAATATGTATTACAGGTCACTTTATAATTAATGCAGATGCTGTGCCCCTATATAATATTACATACAGGTCACTTTATAATTATTAATGCAGATGCTGTGCCCTATATAATATGTATTACAGGTCACTTTATAATTAATGCAGATGTTGTGCCCCTATATAATATGTATTACATACAGGTCACTTTATAATTATTAATGCAGATGCTGTGCCCCTATAAAATATGTATTACAGGTCACTATATAATTAATGCAGATGTTGTGCCCCTATATAATATGTATTACAGGTCTTTTATAATTAATGCAGATGTTGTGCCTATATAATATGTATTACATACAGGTCACTTTATAATTATTAATGCAGATGCTGTGCCCCTATATAATATGTATTACAGGTCACTTTATAATTAATGCAGATGCTGTGCCCCTATATAATATGTTTTACAGGTCACTTTATTGTTATTAATGCAGCTGCTGTGTATAATCTGTATTACAGGTCACTTTATTATTATTAAGCAGCTGTGTGTATATAATCTGTATTACAGGTCACTTTATAATTAATGCAGATGCTGTGCCCCTATATAATATGTTTTACAGGTCACTTTATAATTAATGCAGATGCTGTGCCCCTATATAATATGTATTACAGGTCACTTTATAATTAATGCAGATGCTGTGCCCCTATATAATATGTTTTACAGGTCACTTTATTGTTATTAATGCAGCTGCTGTGCCCCTATATAATCTGTATTACAGGTCACTTTATATTATTAATGCAGCTGCTGTGCCCCTATATATATCTGTTTACAGGTCACTTATATAATTAATGCAGATGCTGTGCCCCTATATAATATGTATTACAGGTCACTTTATAATTAATGCAGATGCTGTGCCCCTATATAATATGTTTTACAGGTCACTTTATTGTTATTAATGCAGCTGCTGTGCCCCTATATAATCTGTATTACAGGTCACTTTATTATTATTAATGCAGCTGCTGTGCCCCTATATAATCTGTATTACAGGTCACTTTATAATTAATGCAGATGCTGTGCCCCTATATAATATGTATTACAGGTCACTTTATAATTAATGCAGATGCTGTCTGTGCCCCTATATAATATGTTTTACAGGTCACTTTATAATTAATGCAGATGCTGTGCCCCTATATAATATGTATTACAGGTCACTTTATAATTATTAATGCAGATGCTGTGCCCCTATATAATATGTATTACAGGTCACTTTATAATTAATGCAGATGTTGTGCCCCTATATAATATGTATTACATACAGGTCACTTTATAATTATTAATGCAGATGCTGTGCCCCTATATAATATGTATTACAGGTCACTTTATAATTAATGCAGATGTTGTGCCCCTATATAATATGTATTACATACAGGTCACTTTATAATTATTAATGCAGATGCTGTGCCCCTATATAATATGTATTACAGGTCTCTTTATAATTAATGCAGATGCTGTGCCCCTATATATTATTACATACAGGTCACTTTATAATTATTAATGCAGATGCTAGGCTTTTTTCCCCACTATAGTTATCAAACTTTTCAATATTAAAAAAAATCCCCGTATTTAACGTTTATTAAATATATCTTAAAGCATTTATTTTTTTCACTTACAGCAAGACGTGTCTGCATTTATTTATTTGTTCGGATTATTTTGGCATTTTTCGGGAATTTATGGGTGAAAGTTTAGGTTTCCTAACTTATTTTAAATGTAATAATGAGGTCTGTTTTTCTTTGTTGAACGCATGCAGCTGGATTATTTTCTTACAGTCTGTCTGCTTTCAGCAAGATTCATTACATTACATTGTGTCAGACCTTGGACAGTTCCACTTGTGAAATAGATTGATAACATGTGTTCCACCTTTCAGACCTTGGACAGTACCTGAAAAGTGGAGCATATTAGCAATCTATTTCACAAGTGGAACTGTCAAAGGTCTGACACAATGTAATGTAATGCATCTTGCTGAAATCAGACAGACTGTAAGAAAATAATCCAGTTGCATGCGTTCAAAGAAAAACCGACCTCATTATTACATTTAAAATGTTAGGAAACCTAAACTTTCACCCAAAAATTGCCAAAATAATCCTAACAAATAAATAAATGCAGACACTTCTTGCTGTAGGTGAAAAAAATAAACAGTTTAATAATATATTACTCACAAAAACGGGAAACTAAATAAACAAAATAACCCATTGAAGCAGACTGCCGAATTGACGAAACGAAACCTGCCAAAACGGGCCAAAAAAAATGGCATGCACATCCCTAGTACTGCTCCATACGGTGCTTATAATATAAAGTGTATTTTTGAGGTTGTAAGCGGTGTAATTGTACTTGCCATGGCAGATTGTTGGTTATTTTGCAGACAACTGAAAATAAAGGTTGTTGTAGTACCCAGACAAAACGAAGAGATACTAAAAGGCAGGAAGTGTGAACATAAATGAGGGTAACTGATGGATCTAGATAAGGAGAGGGATATAGGCTTGTACAGATGGACTAAAAGGCAACTAGGAATGAAGGACATAAGATCCAAACAATGCAAAGTGAAATATAAAAGAGTGACTAATTCGCAACAAAATAATGGATTCTTTCAGTTCTGTTAACTCGATTTCTGCAGAGAACATTACTCTGAATCAAAATGTGAGAAACCTTACTCATTGGCATACTTTGTTTTGTTTTTGTTTTTTTGTTTACATTTTTATAAGTGTGTTTTTTATTGCATATGTAGTGCTCACCCCTGGAGGAGCCGCTGAATAAACCTCGGGATAGTCTCACCGCACTAGGAATTACTGTACACCAGCACTGTTGTGGATTTTCTATTTTATATACTTTACTAAAGAATATAGTGTCATATAGTATACATGTGCGTTGAAGGAATTTACAGGATGCGTCACGCTGGAAAAACACGTGGCGGAAAAGAAATGGTTAATACCTCGATTCGCAAGATTAAGTCCCGTTCAAAAGAGCTCAAAAAAAGTGGTGTCTTAGGGTACCCGGGTACTATATTCAACTGGCCAGTGAGCGAACAGAATTATCTTCGACTAGTCAACGTTGGGGCTCTGCGAACTGAAGCAATTAACCAAGTGCGCCGTTTCGTTTTTCGTTTCGGAACCGTAGGCCTTGAGGCCTCTCACCCATCCGTCGAACGAAATGTCCAGAACCCGTGCCTCGACCAAAGGATATCTCTCCGCTTTAGATTGGAACTTGGTGCCGACGAATCTGCTCTCGGTTGCCGAATCTCTGCAACAGGAACACCGATCCGCCACCTGCATTCCCAATCAATAGTCGCGGCCTGCTCACTCGGAGTCCTACCGGAACCTGGTTGTCCTCCTGCCGTCCAGCGAAGGATAGTAGGTGATCACACACTCTTTGTCTCCGATCTCCAGCACTGGATACAATAACGCTCGTACTCCGGCCTGGTTGCAATCCCTGACGGTGTCTGGCATGTGTCCTACTCTTCTCGTCACTCTGCTCGCTCTGCCCCTGTCTTGCACGAGGCTGCTGATCTCTTCCCTTGGCGCCGCACGCCCACTTCCTGTCCTTCTTACAAAGGATTCAAGGGAGATGAAGTCCTTTAGTCCAGCATTGCTCATAACATCTCTAGGCTCTGTCTCCCTCTAGTGGTAGCAACAGTCAATTACACAGTCCACAATCTATCACAGGCAGCGCTAAACATATATAGGGGGTTATTCAGTAACTGCTGGTTTTGCAATTTTGAAATCTATGCCCACGTTTCACAAAACATTTATTCAAAGAGTGGCTGGAGAATCTTCACCGTGAAGTTTCTCTGCTGCTCTTTAGATTTAATATTTGTAAAATGCCAGTTTTTTTCTGAGTTGTAACAGCGGTGTTTTGAAACTTCGACAAACAGCGGCAGTACCTGAATAAACTCCTTAGTTAAAAGAACACTTTTGTTAAGTATCTGCTTGAACAAATACCGTAAATATAAAACCACGCAAAAAATACAAACCCTAAATATCGGTGTAGAGGAAGTCTTGCAGGACCAATTATGAACGAACACAAACAATCACTGGATTAGAACAAACAACGCTTTATCTTCAATCCTTTTTTTTTTTTTTTCTTCCAGGTGAGTCAAGTCAATACAGTTAATGTGTGTGTGTGGTGTTTTATGTCACATGGAAACACACGCACACACTGCAGTTGTTTTCTCGATTTTTGGGTACTGCTTCTCAATGTGTAATGGGAGATGCTCATTCTGGTTAATGTGGTTTTCTCCGATTTAGTTTTATTTATTTGTGTCTTCTGACGTGGGGAAGTGGACCTGTTGAACTCTTGTTTTGTATTTTGGTGAAATATCTACAGCTTTTGTAATGTTTACCTGACGCTGCAAATAAAGTTTTAATAAAAAAGAAAGGTGCAAACTATGACCATATGAAGCATTTCCATTTCCATTCCAAATGAAGCATTTCTCAGCAAAGAACAAAGATTAGTGAAACGGTAACGTAAAAGAATTTCTAATGTTGGCTGTACGGCTTCCTCGTGCAACACGTCTTCGACTAGTGTTTCCCAATCCTGTCCTCAGCTCCTCCTAACAGGCCAAGTTTGCAGGTATCTGAAGATGATATGATTGGCTGCTCAGTGATTGCAGGTTTCAGTCTGCGTTTCCTCCAGGGGATCCATAAAACCTGGCCTGGTAATGCTCCCTGATGACCGTTTTGGGTGGCACTGTTTCCGACGTGTTATATTCCTTTCTGACAACTGTTACTTTTCTCCCCGCGTTATGTGGAAAACCCAAATAAGGCGAATTCCCATTTATTTTTAATAGCTGAAAGTGAGGTCTTCATGCGACTGCTGTTCAAGTGAATGGGAAGAGGTTATTTGTCCCTTATTCATCATCTATAGCCGTACAATGGAGCCGCTCCAGCAGCAGCATCTAACAAAAGGCGCAGCGCCCGGGGTTTAATGAATTAATTATGAGCGCAGCATTTAGAGCGCTGGGCTGCCGGCATCTGGATGGTTTAGTATTTGCATAATGAGTAAATTTAAATATTTATCACCAAATGGAGGAACCTTGGGTGCTGCAGAAACAAACACCACCTAATACATTATCATCCTCAATACAAAGCCATTATAAATGCATCCTGTTTTGCTGAATGAAAGGCATCTTGGATCTAAACATATTGTGGGAAGAACATAAAGTGCATACTTAAAGGGACACTATACTCTGACCATTCAATGTCAATTCAGTAGTCACAGTGACCTGAGTGACCTCACCCCCTCGCCTCTGTAAGGGCTGATTCTGTCCTCAGATTGGGTTATTCCCACCCAGATCCCAAGATCGGAGAGTGTTGATTTCCAGACCTTCACATGGTCACGTGACTGTTGTCTCTTTCATGAAGCCAGCTTCTCGACATGTCTGGACCAGCACAGAGGGAGCCCGACGCTGGAAAAGTTGAGTCTAACTAAAAAAACGTGAGAGCTGTGTGAAGGGGGTTAGAAGGGGCTGATGTTTCACCCTTAATGTCACCCCCTCACATTTTAACCCTATTTTATCCCTTTAAATATGTAGAAAAGGTATTAAGTCAGGTTACTGAGCTAATGTATACTTAAACCTGTTCAGTTTAGCGCAGTAATCTCAAACTCACGGCTGCCGAGATGTTTTTGCATACAAGTCCCAGAGTTCCTTGAATGCAATAGATGGCCAGGGAATCATGGGAGTTGTAGTTCAGAAACATCAGGGGGGCCAGAGTTTGAGATCCCTGGTTTAGAGAAACGGCGCCTTAGAGGGGATCTTATAACTTTATATAAATATATAAGGGGCCATTATAACCCAGTGTCTGGAAACCTATTCATTAACAGGACTATACACAGGACGCGAGGTCATCCATTTAGACTGGACGATAGGAAATTCAGCCTAAAGCATAGGAAGGGTTATTTTACGGCGAGAACAATAAAGCTGTGGAATTCTCTGCCTGTTGAGGTGGTTGGGTCAGAGACTGTACAGACTTTTAAAAAAGCGACTGGATGACTTCCTGCAGACACAGAATATTAAGGGTTAAAATATTTAATATGTGGGTAAAAGCTGCTTGATCCAGGGAGAAATCTGACTGCCGTTCTGGGGTCAAGAAGGAATTTTTTTCCCAGCATGTTGCATATTGGCAAGCGCTTCAGTCTGTGTTTTTTGCCACCTTTTGGATCAACAGCAGTAGGTGATGTGTGAAAGGCTGAACCCCTCTTGTTTCTAATCCCCTCACCCATCTAGATTGTAAATTCCCACAGAAATGGGGCTCTCACGTCCTCCTGTATCTGCTGACAGGAATACTGACCTGTCTCCTGTATGTATTGTAGAATTGTCCTGTCTTTACCCATTGCACCTTGTACAGCGCTGTGCAATGTGTAGGCACTTAATAAATAATAATGGATACCTGTTTTCAGCGAATGTAACTATGTAATGTATGCAATATTCCTAGGTGTGTGTAGATCACAGGTAAGAATGTGACAAAGCACATTTAAATCAACAAAGTGCATTTACAGTTTTTATATTTATGTATTAGGTTCTGGCTTGATATATTTCACTGAATTGTTTTAGCCCGGTCAATAATTTCCTTTTCTTGGGCTTTTTATTTTTCTGTGATCTGAAAGTATGTAAATATTTTAACCCATGCGATGTTTCCAACCCTATTGCTGTTTGGATTTAAAAATTTTGAAATGCTGGCATTTGTCGGCATTGTAACACCAGTGATTCTCGCTGGTCTTTACAACACCAGCAAACACTGGTCTTCCCAACTAGCCCCTTTATGTAGATGGCCTTTTTTTTGTAGGTCCAGTCATCAGCCATTATTTTGTTTCTGACATTAATCAGGAAACTGTTCGGGCCTCTCTGCCCTCCCTTTACTTTCAATAATATAATATAAATTGGTGTGTGTGTGTGTGTGTGTGTATATGTATGTGTGTATATATATATATATATCTCCTCCCCTGGTAAAAATTCAAATCCATGTAGAAGCATAAGCTTATGGCATATAGAGCAAGTTGCATTTTATAAGATGATAAAGATGGAAGAATAAGGCTGGCCATCCTCTTATTTGTGTGATCATCCGTATTTGTGCAATCATGCGATTGTCCAACAACGTCCATCATTGTCCGACCAATCCCACAACATGCAGGAGATTCAGCCCTCGTACCCTGCCTCCGACTTCCATCGAACGACTTCAGACAACTTAGTGTGAATACAGCAGACTAGCGATCTTTCCCATTTGAATGGGATTTGTCAGACGAAGTCAGCACGATCTGGTGCAATTTACATGAGAAAAAAGATGAATTGTATAGTTAAACCGCCGTGTCGCAGCAGGGAAATTGTCCCTAAGAAAAGTGATTCAGTTCGACAGGCGAATCCCATAGGATTCAATGTAAAACTATATTTTCAATTTAATCCCCCTTTTTGTTCAACCGTTTATTCTTTTCTTTTTGCAGCAAAAAGGCTTTTTATTAATCTATCAAAAATTTAGTATTTTCTTTGTATTTTGTAGGCGACATGTTTGATTCCCCACTCCCCCTTCGCTGCCGAACTGAAAAAATAAAACCATCAAAACAACCCACCTGCGAATGCTGTTGAAGACATGAAGTCCGGTGCTGTCCCTAGTGCTGAAAGGGCTTTTTAATTTTTTTTTATTATTTTCAGTTCGGCGGTCTTCCCGTCCATATTCGCTGCCAGTGAACGATCCAGACCATTCAGGATCGTTGCAAAAAGTTGGCCGTAATTGGACAGCCAAGTCCGTCGTCCGTCTAGCAATCATTGTATATAGAAGTCATTCATACTAGTGATCGGTTCTTATTCACCCTTTTCAATCAATAAAAAATATGGAAGTGGAAGAGTATTGTGTGTCCATTTCCGGTCACAGGTTTTTAACCCTAAAATTCTGCAAACGGGCTTCAGGGAAAATGGCGGCTTTCTTTTCTATATACATATCTTTTATTGTTGGAATGTAAAGTGCATTAAACCTCAGACAGATATCATTGTGATAAATTCCTTTTCATGTTCGCACGTAGGGTTTTATTTCATGAAGTCTTCTTGGCAGACACGACACAATCCCCATTTGTAGCCTATGACGCAGAGTGTTTATAATTGTTGTTGTTGGTTTCTTCTCTTTAACACACATTTCCTCTTCGCTTTCTTGCAGCTTACATAAAAGGTGGGTGGATTCTGCGCAAAGCCTGGAAAATCTACAACAAGTGCTACGTGGACATTAATACGTTGCAGGAAATGTGTCAGAAGAAGCAAACTCCGGAACCTTTACCTTCTGACGCGGCCAACGATAACCACATTGCGGCCGAAGGTGTGACCGAGGATTCTCTAAACCGACTGAAAGGTGCTGTGAGCTTCGGCTACGGACTTTTTCACCTTTGCATATCCATGGTGCCCCCGAACCTGCTCAAAATCATCAACTTGCTGGGTTTTCCAGGAGACCGGCTGCAGGGGCTATCTTCACTGATGTATGCAAGTGAAAGTAAGGACATGAAGGCCCCTTTAGCTACGTGAGTAGCTATATTGCAATGCTTTCGTAGATAATGTAGATTTAAGAGTAAGTACAGAAACAGGTACAGTGAGCATACCGGCATGTCATCTCTTGTTCTGTTAAAGGTTATCTGGGATTTCATGTTTTCTTTTAAGACTGTATCATTATGCAGTGCATAGCACTCAACCTCTTGGACAGGGGTACTCAACCATGTCCCTCCAGATGTTTTGGCATTACATTTACCACAAGACTCTAGCGACCTAATGAGTATCATGGGACAAAACATCTGGAGGGCTGGGGTTGAGCACACCTGCTGGAGGGACTTGGGTTTCTTTGTCGCTGATACCATATATGCATGTTCTCCAGGGTTGCCACATCCTCCATGTTTTCCTGGACACATGTTCATGTTGATTGGCAGTTCATGGAAAATGCATCCCTGCAGTATGTAGAATTCATATTGTGCAGCTGAAAAGTCAGAGGACTTCCAGAGGATCTGCCCTTTATTAGGTGACTTGACTCACCCCTAAAGCATATTACTCACACATAACAAGGAGAAAAATGTCATCTGCGCTTATTCCCATTATACCGTGTGAAACAAAACACAATTGGAGGCTTTGGTTTCTCTTAATGGCAATTAACAGAAACCAAAGCCTCTAATTGCGCTTTGTTTCACACGGTATAATGGGAATAAGCGCAGATGACATTTTTCTCCTTGTTATGTTTTATACATGTTGCTGGGCTGGATACATTTGGTGGTTGCAGCCGCCCCATCGGGGAATAGGCGTGACCCCACCCCTCCTGTATTATATTACTCAAACATGTCACAGGGCAGCACCATCCCCTTTGTATCGAATATGTGCCCTGGAAAACATGGCTGGTGTGGCAACCCTCCAGCACAGCACATGTTTTGAATTCCACTTCAGAATGCCATATATCATAAAGTCTTCTGCATCCCACCCCATGATGCTCCCAGGTAAACTATTTCCTAGTACCAGCTATCTTCAAAACCCCTTTCTAGTCTGATGACCCGTCAATGCGGTTCTAGTATATATGTTTGACTCTTTTTAGGCTAGTGCCATCCTCCATAACCCCTTAAAACATAGAAACATAGGTTCTTATCTGCCGACATTTTTCTTTCGGCCCATCTAGTCTGCCCAATTACATGGATACTTTACCTGGATTTATCTTTTGTTTAGGATAGCCTTATGCCTATCCCATGCTTGCTTAAATTCAATTACTGTTTTGGCCTCTACCACTTCAACTGGAAGACTGTTCCATGTATCCACCACCCTCTCAGTAAAATAATGCTTCCTGATGTTACTTTTAAACCTTTGCCCCTCTAATCTAAGACTATGTCCTCTTGTTTTGCTACTTTGTTTCCTTTTAAATATACTCCCTTCCTCTACCTTGTGGATTCCCTTCTGCGTTTTTCACCCCATTTGGTTTTACCTTCAGCTATAGCAGCTGTCCACCTATAAGCATGCAACAAAGACCCTCAAATGTACATTTATATGATATATATATATATCTCATCTTGAGATTAGAGATTGACCCTCATAGCTTTATCTATTTTCATGGTCCGTTTAATACAACATGTACTGACAAGTCACGAGAATACCTTTTACTTAATTGATGGGGCAATTAATACCCTGTTCTCTTCTGGTGGCTACCTCCTTTACTACCTACCTGGGTGGCATGCAGGTTCCCTCAGGGAAATCTGTGCATATTGCAGTGTTGGTCTTCACTGGTCTGATCTGGATTTCTGTCTCATTACGGATTGATAACTGGAAAAAAATCTATGTAATTGCAATGATTTTACATTTTGTGTGGTTTAATGAATGTCTGTAAATTTTATAAGCGACTCTAGCAGGCAGTGATCTGAAAGTAGGGTTATGATGTCTACAATGAGCAAACATAAAGTGTGCGAGGGTCCTAAGAACAAGGAACAGCACTAGTGGCCTTCTGTATGGTGGACCACGCTCAGGTCCCACAAGGTTTTGGCTCCATGGTGCCATTACAGAGAGGACTACTCCAAATGCAAATCAGACTGCTTCACCCAGAAAGGGCGGCCTGAAATAAAATGCCATGGGCGGCATCCCTGCAAGAGAGGTGCAGCAACCCCCGACGATCATTTCGGCATTGATAGGCCTCGTCAGGAGGGTATAGCTGACACACATCTAAGCACCAGGACCAAGGGGTTCACATCTGGATTATGATGTCTACAGGACCAGGATGTGCAAACCGTTTGTGGTTTGGTTGTCACTATGTATAGGAAGTTATAATGTGGGTTCAGCTGGAGGAGTCCATTGTCACTTGTAGTTTGCACATGCTGCCATTAATGGGGGGAAAAACTACTGTGTGCAAAAAAAATATTGGGTCCAGATCACAACTGGCTGTTAAAGGTTAGCCACAAATGAAAAAAACTGTGCGAGTCTTATTCAATTTATGGCTCCCTGTCAACGGCCCTTTTCTGTCCGTGACGCCGTATTGGCAGCCAGAATGTTTTTTAGGTGTTCACCCAGCGATACCGCTGGACACCTCTGCTGCTGGAGTCCACAGGACTCCATAGAGCACATTGCGAACCTGCACGAGCCCTGGGAGAGCTGTCATGTGCAGGAGCACAGAAAAACACCGCAAACTATTTATTCCTGTTCTCACTCTGCCCGCGGCCAGAAGAGGTGGATCGCCCTCTGCACTGTGGGACCTCAGGTGAGTAAGGGATGTTTTGAGCTCATTGGATTCATGTCAAGAAGCTTTGCCAAAGAAAAAAATCTCTTGACAGCTTTTGAGTCTGTATTTTTTTAATTTTGTTTTAAGTACCGGCTCTAAAGGAGCAGACCGAGCTAAGTGCAGCTTAACCGCTCCGATACATAATGCAGGAACCATTAATGTACAGTAACCTGTCGAAACACCCGAGCCACAAGCAGAGCTCTGTTGTAACATAGGAAGGATCCGTTAAACTGTCGACTACAGCGATATGTGTATTGGCTCCATTCAATAGACTAACGGTCCAGCTGTGATCTGGCATCTGAGGCGCGTTCAGTTCCTCAGCAGCTGCTGAATTGCTTCAGTACAGCAGTTCAGTTTGCTGCAGCAGTCTCACTGAACGCTTTGGCTGTGAAATATGGAATCGAAAGGGCAGAGGATTGCTTAATGAAAGGTGCTGTTTCTGCAAAATCCACTTGTCCATTTTATTACCTCTTCAGTGTTAATGTTTACCCTTTTTCCAATAAATATTTGGTGTTTTGATCCACCAAAACCTCAAACTGGACATTTCCTTATTGGATTATTTGCTGCGGAGGCGGCCATCTTTCCCACGTCACACTCAGCTAACCCCGTAGCACCTCTCGACTTGGCTGCAAGTGCTAAGTTAGCAGTGCTGAGCGCTGAGCCGCAGCACAGCGTTCAGTGCCAAGTTGCTAACTTAGCATTTGCAGTGGCTGAGAAACTGAACGTGCCTCTGGTGTTAAGTGATAAATCCCATACTTCACTCCAGTCCCACGGTTAAAAGAGAAGAAATTGTGTTAATATAATTAGATTGTGCGTCTTAGAAGCGGCTGGTCCACTGAAAACCATTAACTGTCTTTTATTTTATTTTATTTTTTAAATATATTTTCAGAATCACAAATTTGTATGGCTTAAAATATTCCCACAGGTATTGCCAATCTGATATAGATTGATCAGATTAGTTTTTGTTTTTCTGTGTGAAATGGAAACTTATCACGGCGCGGGGTACGAGGCTGTCTTTGTAAACAGACAGTCCATCGGCTTGTAAGTAACATAGTGGCTCAAGCAATTAAAACCAGCATTACTTGGACATGCAGGATTTTTATAATAAGACTACAGACTTAATCAGCTGCAGCTTAATTAGCTTTATGCACAGTCTTATGGCCTTCGGCGGAGCCATTATATGCTATTAAATCGTCCTCTGCCTTTAAACTTGACTCTGTCAAGCAGCCAAGTCTATTGGCACATCCATAAATGTAGTCCTGGCCGGCCTTCTGAAGTGTACAGCCTGCTTTCCTCTTCCATTCTTAAGTAAGGTCAGAATAATTAATATTCTATAGCTGGAATATATGCAGTATTAATGATCCGGAGGTTCTTTGCAGCGATGCTGCGTACGCTTTAATAATGGACGTGCTGTACTGCAAAATCACCACATTTTTGTTTCCTTTACTTTCCTTCCAGGGTAAATTGTCCTTTTTCTTTAGTGATCTATTTATTTTTCTTCAGTGGTTTCGATTTGGCGGTTTGCCACCCCGCGATGCCAATGCAGGTTTACCAGGTGTTTTGCAATCAATGCGTCTGACTGGCGTCATTGTGACAGCGTGCTTTCCTACGTGATGGTAAACTGAAAATCTCATTTTCTGCAATTCCTCTTTTATTCAGGCTGGCGTTACTGTGGTATCACACTGTAGTTCGCCCTTTCTTCGCACTGGACGGAAGTGACAACCAAGCCGGACTCAAAGAGGCAAAAGAGATTCTTCACAAGAAGGAATCGGCTTATCCAAATTCTTCTTTATTCATGTTCTTCAAGGGAAGAATTCAAAGATTAGAGGTGGGATGCTCGATCGTTCTAATGTGGGATGCTCGATCGTTCTAATGTGGGATGCTCGATCGTTCTAAGGTGGGATGCTCGATCGTTCTAATGTGGGATGCTCGATCGTTCTAATGTGGGATGCTCGATCGTTCTAATGTGGGATGCTCGATCGTTCTAATGTGGGATGCTCGATCGTTATAATGTGAGATGCTCGATCGTTATAATGTGTGGATGAGTTGCGGAAGTAATGCTGTTGAATGTATAGTATCGTGGAAATAATGTGACTGTGGGGAAAGTGAAGTGGTGCAAATAATTCTCCAAAAAAATGCACAGATGTTCCCCTGTGCTCAGAGGCCAAATTTTTGAAGCTTGTTCATTATGTTTAAGCCTAGGGTCAAACGAACGCATTATTCGCAGCGACCGTCAAAAGGTGCGTCCGAACACATTGATGTATTTTTTCACGGAATGCGCAAAAACGGTCAGACGACGCGCATTTTTGTGCGTGATTTTTTACAGATTGTCAATAAAACACTTTATGCGTCTGGACGTTATGTAGACGTTATTAGCAGCATCTGACGTCTTCTAATCACGCAAATACGCCGCAAGCGGACGCAGCGCACACTGTACGTCAGTACTAGCGGTTCTGCGTTCTCGAAAAAATGCGTTCATTTTCCACTTGCGTTGCGCGGCCGGACTTTCGTGCGGCCGTACTTCGTATATTGGCCGTCATTGCCCGTCATTTGCTGCTACTGCGGCCATGATTAAGTGCACCTTAACGCACGTTAAAAATGCGTTCGTCTGACCCTAGCCTAACTTGCTGCAAAAATGATATCCCTGGCGTAGCATTTATACACAGAGGTCTGAGATTATTAAATTAATATAGGTCCTCCCTGTAGATTTCACGTTAACGCTCACCCACCTTGAAATAGTTTAATGAAGGCCCAACAGTCCGTGTGCTCAGTCCCATAGTCGAGGAGGGGGGAGATGTAAAATGTACCCGCTTAATATTTTTAGCCATTGCCGCAATGCCAGCTTAATGGACCCTGTGATTATGTTTTGGTAGACTTTGGCCTGATTCCTCTCACCCTCCAGTTTATCATTATCCTATGTCTGCTAACTCCCCATTGTGCCCTTGGTCCCAAAGTTCATGGAAGCATTTGTCCTCAGGACCCCCTAACAGGCCAGGTTTGCAGATATCTGAAGCACAGCACACTAGCACAGGTGATATGATTTGCTGCTCAGTGATTGCACGTTAATTTGTGGCCCTGGGATAATGTTATGGACAGGTTTTGCTGGCCTCTCTGTACATTTTCTGTTGTCTATTTCCTTACTGAGCTTTTCAGTCGCTGTCATCATAAGAGCCACTGGCCAGAAATTCTGGATTCCAGGCAATGTTCTGGAAATCCTTTTCTTTAATTCTAGAATTGGTAGCAGACTCAAGTGTACACCGATGGTATTCACACAGTTTGCTGCTATAGTTGTTCTACATAATCCTTATTCCACACTGAACAGTTGTTCTGAGTTGTGTTCTGTCTACCCCCCTGGAAATACTCATGAGAGCATTGATGTTTCCCATAAAGCGCAGGCAAACTGTTTTCAGAGTTTTTCCATGCAGAAGCCTGGACCTCTATACATGTAGGGTTTGCTGCAAAAACATTTTTTTTTTGTATATATCATTTGTCACTGATTAGCAAGGCTTCTAGACCTTCCCATGCAGTCCCTGCTATATTCTTTCTGGCCACCAGCTCCACACTCACCCTACTCCCTCTTGTTTCACATACCTCTCTCTGTTAAATTGTAAGCTCACGGGATGTCTGTATTGCGTTCTGGAATCTGTTGGTGCTATACAGTTGTGTTCAAAATTATTCAACCCCCACTGAAATTGAGTGTTTTGGCCAGTTTGACATTGATTTTGATCATTCAGTCATCTTGCTTACAATTAAATCAAAGAGGCACGTGTAGGTCAGACAAATATAACATAACATTTATAATGAAATAACCACAAATGTCTTTTCTGTGCTCACATCATTATCAGTTTTATTCAACCCCCAAGTGACATTCAATCTTAGTACTTACAACTGTAAAACATGTTGTATAACAGCTTTTAAACGTGAAGCATAGCTTGACACAAGTGTCTTGCAGCGATCTACAGGTATCTTCGCCCATTCGTCATGGGCAAAAGCCTCCAGTTCAGTCACATTCTTAGGCTTGCGCACTGCAACTGCTTTCTTTTAGTCCCACCAGAGGTTCTCAATCGGATTTAAGTCAGGTGACTGCGATGGCCACTCCAAAATGTTCCAGCCTTTAATCTGCAACCATGCTCTAGTGGACTTGGAGGTATGCTTGGGATCATTGTCCTGTTGAAAGGTCCAACGTCTCCCAAGCAACGTCTCCCAAGCCTCAGGTTTGTGACGGACTGCATCACATTGTCATCCAATATCTCCCGGTACTGAAGAGAATTCATGGTACCTTGCACACGCTGAAGCTTCCCTGTACCTGCAGAAGCAAAACAGCCCCAAAGCATGATTGACCCCCCGCCATGCTTCACAGTAGGCAAGGTGTTCTTTTCTTCATAGGCCTTGTTCTTCCTCCTCCAAACATAGCGTTGATCCATGGGCCCAAACAGTTCTAATTTTGTTTCATCAGTCCACAGAACACTATCCCAAAACTTCTGTGGTTTGTCCACATGACGTTTGGCATACTGCAGTCAACTCTTCTTATTCTTTGGAGACAGCAAGGGGGTGCGTCTGGGAGTTCTGGCATGGAGGCCTTCATAACGCAGTGTGCGCCGTATTGTCTGAGCTGAAACTTCAGTACCCACACCTGACAAATCTTTTCTCAGTTCCTCAGCAGTCACACGGGGACTTTTCTCCACTCTACGCTTCAGGTAGCGCACAGCAGTCGAAGTCAGCATCTTCTTTCTGCCACGACCAGGTAGCGTTTCAACAGTGCCCTTTGCCTTGAATTTGCGAATGATGCTTCCTATGGTCTCTCTTGGTATGTTTAACATCTTTGCAATCTTCTTATAGCCATTGCCCTTCCTGTGAAGAGTAATCACCTCTTCTCTTGTCTTCCTGGACCATTCTCTTGACTTCACCATGTTTGTAACCACACCAGTAAATGTCTAGAAGGAGCTGAGTATCACAGTCATTTTAAAGCTGCCTAATTGGTGCTTATTATGCTTTATTGCTGCTCCGTGACATCCACAGGTGTTTCAATACCTGATTGAAAACACTTGAATGAACCTCTGTTCTTCAGAGTGGTAGTCTTTAAGGGGTTGAATAATTGTGTCAATGAAGAATTCACAAAAGAAACATTTACTACTGTATTACAAAACCAATTGATGTCATTTTAGTTGCATATGGTTCTTTAAAAAGTCCTTGTAGGATTTCATTCTGAATACAATTACAAATGTACACTAAATTCCCTAAAACCCTTTACAGCATTGGGGGTTGAATAATTTTGAACACAACTGTATAAGTGACTGTAACTGTTCTCATTGCAATTCCTGTATTTATATTACCTGACAAGCTTTGTACGTTGAAATGGTTACATCCTCTTTCTTTTATTCTAGTGTCAAATAAATAGTGCCTTGACCTCCTTCCACACAGCTTTAGAGCTGGCAACAGATCAACGAGAGATACAGCATGTCTGTCTGTATGAGATAGGTATGTTTTTTCCTTTTTTCTCTCTAGATCCATGGACATCATGAATAAGCATGGTCTCATAAAATTATAGTTTGTTGATCATTTAGCCCTAGTGTACTTTTTGTCTTGCTTTTGTATTATTCTTCATTGTAACAAAAAAAGAGCAAAACCACTAAAGTAATTTTAAACAAGTCTTTTTGGTATCATATACACAAAAACCATAATGTGTGCAAATAAAACCATTGTAGAACTTGTTCTGTGCAAACTGTAAGACCTAAATGTACCGTCCATATCAGATCTTGATGATACAATCGATCTATTGGAAGCTGTTCCTGGAGTTTTCCAGTATAAAAAATCCCATTCATCCATTCAGACTCTGTAGGCCAACACTGCCACCTCCTGGCACTGAGCAGAACCAAAGGACTACATTTTTTTAATATACATTTTCTTTTCTAGGTTGGTGCAGCATGATTGAAATGAACTTTAAGGATGCCTTTCGATCTTTTGAGAGACTCAAAAATGAATCCAGATGGTCACAGTGCTATTATGCGTATCTGACTGCAAGTAAGTATTTACTTAATTCACCAGCAACACGTTTACTCTATGTACCTGTGTGCTTGCGCTTAAAATTCTGCCACAAAAGAACTGAACAATGGTACATTCTAGGGCAAAAACCTAATCCATAAAAAAATAAAAAAATTAAAGTTCAAGGTTCCTTTTTTAGAAAAAAAATGGAATACGTTTCTGCCTAAATTTACACTTTTATTCACTTCAGGTTTGTATTGAATTGTAAACACAAAGGGCTCTCAACAAGAGCACAGCTCCCAACACCAGCACAGCTCCCAACACCAGCACAGCTCCCAACACCAGCACAGCTCCCAACACCAGCACCGCTCCCAACACCAGCACAGCTCCCAACACCAGCACCGCTCCCAACACCAGCACAGCTCCCAACACCAGCACCGCTCCCAACACCAGCACAGCTCCCAACACCAGCACAGCTCCCAACACCAGCACAGCTCCCAACACCAGCACAGCTCCCAACACCAGCACAGCTCCCAACACCAGCACCGCTCCCAACACCAGCACAGCTCCCAACACCAGCACAGCTCCCAACACCAGCACAGCTCCCAACACCAGCACCGCTCCCAACACCAGCACAGCTCCCAAAGTCTGGTGAATAGCTGGACTGAGAGGAAGATTTTTCTCATTGTGTAGAAGCAAATTGTCAGTGACATACAGCTTTGTAAGTCTTCATGTATTAAATAGTTTTTAGACTAACTTCTCTGTTTGGTTTTTAGTTTGTCAAGGAGCCACTGGAGATGTGAATGGGGCACATGATGTCTTTAAAGAAGTTCAAAAGCTTTTCAAACGGAAGAACAATCAGATCGAGCAGTTCTCTCTTAAAAAGGTTTGTTTACACTTTTGTTCTAGACTCTAATTTGTGCTTGGTAAATCCACTCAAAGCTGTCATTCTGTTAATAAGAGATTCATGAGGTACTCGTAAGGTTTGAAGCACAGTTACTCAGCCCTGTCTAAAAAAGAAAATAAAATGTTCGGGTAGATGTGCAATTAATAGGTTATTTCTTTACAGGGTGAGCGATTTAGGAAGCAAACTCCTACCAAAGAGCTGTGCGTCCTGGCTGCAATTGAAGTGCTGTATTTGTGGAAAGCTCTGCCCAATTGCTCCCTCTCCAATCTCCAGCGTATGAGTCAAGGTACAAAAACAAATCAGTGCTTGCTATATACAACAGTTTTTCTGTTTAACCTCTTCCTGTGTGTGTGTGTTTTTCCCCTTAGTTATGAAACGTTCTATGTAAATAAATTGCTACCAGATCTTCTCTTATGCTACACAGGGTAAAAAAACAAACACCGAAGACCGTAACACAGAGGCTATTTTCTATGTATGGACTGTGTAGTATAGTCCATCCACCATTCGAGATTACAAACAAATAATAATCCAAAAAAGCACAAGTATATAAAGTATTTTACCAGGAAGGATACATTGAGATTTCTCTGGTTTTCAAGTATGTCATGGGTTCAAAAACATTGAAACATTCTACAGTCGTTACAGAAATACAAAGTAATACAATGCAAGATATTAAAAACAAAACCCAAATATACAGATAAACGTAGGAAACATGTTACATGTTTACAGGTACATTCTGTATCGAGGTATGTGAATTGGAAAATATTAAATGAACATAGTAATAGCATTCATAAAAAAGTAACGTAATAACTTTCCTGATCTATATATTGCCCAACTGGCCATAGTACGGCATCATGGGGGAGGTAGTGCTTCATGTAGAAAAGAAGTCTAGTAGGGAGAGCAAGGTGGTAAGCGCAAATGGATAGGTCTTATTCAATATTATCAGACCATGAATATACAGTGAGGTCCAGAAATATTGGGACATCGACACAATTCTATCATCTTTGGCTCTATACACCACCACAATGGAATTGGAATGAAACAAACACAATGTGCTTTAACTGCAGACTGTCAGCTTTAATTTGAGGGTATGTACATCCAACTCAGGTGAACGGTGCAGGACTTACAGCAGTTTGCAGATGTGCCTCCCACTTGTTAAGGGACCAAAAGTAATGGGACAGAATAATAATCATAAATCAAACTTTCCCTTCTTAATACTTGGTTGCAAATCCTTTGCAGTCAATCACAGCCTGAAGTCTGGAACGCATAGACATCACCAGACGCTGGGTTTCATCCCTGGTGATGCTCTGCCAGGCCTCTACTGCAACTGTCTTCAGTTCCTGCTTGTTCTTGGGGCATTTTCCCTTCAGTTTTGTCTTCAGCAAGTGAAATGCATGCTCAATGGGATTCAGGTCAGGTGATTGACTTGGCCATTGCATAACATTCCACTTCTGTCCCTTCAAAAACTCTTTGGTTGCTTTTGCAGTATGTTTTGGGTCATTGTCCATCTGCACTGTGAAGCGCCGTCTAATGAGTTCTGCAGCATTTGGCTGAATGTGAGCAGATAATATTGCCTGAAACACTTCAGAATTCATCCTGCTGCATTTGTCAGCAGTCACATCATCAATAAATACAAGAGAACCAGTTCCATTGGTAGCCATACATGCCCACGCCATGACACTACCACCATCATGCTTCACTGATGAGGTGGTATGCTTAGGATCATGAGCAGTTCCTTTCCTTTTCCATACTCTTCTCTTCCCATCACTCTGGTACAAGTTGATCTTGGTCTCATCTGTCCATAGGATCTTGTTCCAGAACTGTGAAGGCTTTGTTAGGTGTTGTTTGGCAAACTCTAATCTGGCCTTCCTGTTTTTGAGGCTCACCAATGGTTTACATCTTGTGGTGAACCCTCTGTATTCACTCTGGTGAAGTCTTCTCTTGATTGTTGACTTTGACACACATACATCTACCTCCTGGAGAGTGTTCTTGATCTGGCCAACTGTTGTGAAGGGTGTTTTCTTCACCAGGGAAAGAATTCTTCGGTCATCCACCACAGTTGTTTTCCGTGGTCTCCCGGGTCTTTTGGTGTTGCTGAGCTCACCGGTGTGTTCCTTCTTTTTGAGAATCTTTCAAACAGTTGTTTTGGCCACACCTAATGTTCTTGCTATCTCTCTGATGGGTTTGTTTTGTTTCTTCAGCCTAATGATGGCTTGCTTCACTGATAGTGACAGCTCTTTGGATCTCATCTTGAGAGTTGACAGCAACATATTCCAAATGCAAATAGCACACTTGAAATGAACGCTGGGCCTTTTATCTGCACGTTGTAATTGGGTAATGAGGGAATATCACACACCTGGCCATGGAACAGCTGAGAAGCCAATTGTCCCATTACCTTTGGTCCCTTAACAAGTGGGAGGCACATCTGCAAACTGCTGTAAGTCCTACATCGTTCACCTGAGTTGGATGTACATACCCTCAAATTAAAGCTGACAGTCTGCAGTTAAAGCACATTGTGTTTGTTTCATTCCAACTCCATTGTGGTGGTGTATAGAGCCAAAGATGTTAGAATTGTGTTGATGTCCCAATATTTCTGGACCTGACTGTGTAAATAAAATAATGAATGGTCCATACTTTCACTCTGTTAGTAGGCTGCTTATATGAAAATGGGGACAAAAAAAAAACAGAAATCACGATAAATCATCATGGTATAGACCAATAAATTGGAAGGGGGGCATTAACATTCTTCTTATACTTTCTCCTTGCATATTGATAAAGAGAAGACCACACATTATCCGAAACCTGTATTTCTTAGAGGTTCACATTGAAGGTGTGTTTATGGGTGGGAAAAAGTTATTTTGGAGCAAATGATTTATATATTTTGAACTTTGAACATGATTGACTTGATTATGGGAACAAACAACTCTTGAATACAGTGTTGCGTTGTTAGTGGATTGTATTTTTCATAAAGTCTGTAATTAGGTCTTCAGATAAGAAACTAAGCCATGACTGTACTATTAACACTCCTAATTCGTGTCTCTTTTAATTAAAGCTTGCCATGAGGTTTTGGATCCTTCAGTTATTGGTTTAAGGAATTTGCTTCTCGGTGCAATCCACAAATGTCTAGGAAATTCTGAAGATGCTGTCCAGGTAAGATATCGGAGTGCTGGAAGTAGAACAGTGTTGCGGTTTCATAAAGCATTGGATAAAAAAAAAATCAGCTCGGGGGGTGACCGTTGTAAAGCTGGATCTCATTTGTTGAAGACCACTTCATTTAGCTGTAGGTACAAGGGTTTGTGTGTATGGCGCCACTTAGTGTTTCAGGTATGTATCTTTGGTGGTTGGGGATGAGCAATGCCACCTATTGGTGGAACAGATGATTTTAATGTGTGTAAAGAGTTTATGTGGTGTCTCCTTGTGGTGTATCTGGGTATCGCATGCATCCAGTGTGGCGATTTCTTGCACAGTATTCACTGTAATATCACTAAATCACAAAGTGGTAATTCTCAGACATTAAAGTTAAAATCAAAATTAAAGTTGAATGCGGTTCCCAAACTTAAAATAAATAAATGAAATGAACGTTCTCGGTTGGGCTCGGGAGCTATCCTCACAGTAGATGGTGGTATATCCCAATTTGATCACCATCTAGGATAGTGTTTGAAGTAGAGTGATGTGGGTCAGCGCTTCTGTCCAATCCATATCTATATATATATCTATATCTCTACATATATATCATGACTTTTGAGGTACATATCTCCTATGGTATATCCAATTGTAGATTACCACTCACATGGTGGGAAGCCCTTGGATTTTTGGCTCCATTATTGTCTCTATGGACCTGTCAAAGGAGGCCCCCCCCTTCTTTCTGGGATGATATCGAAGTTCTTCCGGGTGATATAGTGGTGGTTCCCAAATGTCCTCCTCAAATAAAGGATGAAATGTACAATGTGCGGTATGCGTGCAGAAATCTGTAATAACTTTATGTAAGCCAAAAGGTTACTCATATTCGGGAGTGTCTTAGCCAGAAATCAGGCTATCAGGCAGTCAGTGGTTAAACAAGAGCGCTGGACCTCCTATTGTCTCCCGGTTCCGTGGAGCAGCAACCAGAATAACAAATGCGTCAAGTGGCCAAAAATGTATAAAATCTATATTTAAGCCAATAAAATGCTTGTGGCGGTAATAAAACAAATCTTTTAAATTAGCCAAGAGTAATGGAACCGAAAGGCGTTTCGCAGTGTGCCCGCTTCCTCAGTCGGTTGTAGGTTACCAGAAAATGTGATCCAGACCCTTTTTTGTATCTTTTAAATTCTGTTTGAATATCCTCCAAAGTTTGTTTTTAGTGTGAAGAACCGTTGATGAAATCTACCATTGCCAAGTGTCAGTAAATGAATGGGTTCTTTTAACAAAAAAGTCACTAGCCAGCTCTTTATATTGACTCTGCTTATTTCAACAATGTAATCATACCCCTCTAAGACACCTTCTTTCATGGCTACACAACCAGTTTTCTAGCTGTTCATTATAATAAACATTACACATTCTCTGTTAGCTTTGTAGTATGCTGCTCAATTCAATATATATTTCAGTACTGTGCAAAAGTTTCAGGGCATTAACTATTCACTAGTGAACGTTAACTGCAGCGTTCAAGTGAGTAAGCATTAACGTCAGGATAAGTGACTTTACCGCATTCCCCCCATATTACATCCCTAATGCTAAACCCGTGAGAAATCTGTTTGCGCATCAGTGATTGCGCTAGCTTGCACAAGTTTACTGCACTTTGCGCACCCTATGCTTAACATAGGGAGCGCAATCCGTAATTAGCGTCAGGAATTTGTAATACCATACTTATCCTAATTACTCCACCGATGCGCAAAACCTTTGTAACTTCTTATTGGTTATCTAATGTATTCAGATAGTCTGATGCTCAGGTGGTGATTACACAGCACCTTATTGTTTCACAACTGGAAAGTAAAATGGGCTATGGCTAGGGCCACCAGGGTGTCATGTTTCATAGATCTCCAGGCCCCTCTTTGCACTGTGTATATTTGGCTCAGATGTTTCATTGAAGTTTAGTTCTTGTCTGTTCTAATCCAAGATCTTAGTGCAGCCTCATTTCTGGGGAATGCGATCAATGTTCTTTCAGTGTACACCTGTCCTTAAACTTCGCTAAGAGTTGGAGAAGGAATGAAAAACTGCTGGCTGGAGAACGGTGCTCCGACGAGGGAGCAGCATTAACAGATGTGACCCAGTTGAGGTGCTGAGATCTGTTGCAACAACCATTTGGTTTAAAAATAAAATATGAATTCTTATTCTTGTACACTTGTAGGATCAGAATCAGGTGTATGATTAACCAATTATACCAAGCAGGTGCTAGTGATCATCAATTTCATATGTAGGTTGAAACACCGTCATTAACCGAATCGGCTATGAAGGTGGCTTAAACCTGGAAGAGGAACAGCCAATTTCAAGTCACAGGTCATACACCATGGCAAGACTGAGCACATCAACAAGACACTTGGTAGTTATACTGCATCAGCAAAGATTACTAAACAGACTGGGGTTTCAGGATGTGCTTTTCAAGCTGTACTGGCGGAAACCAGAAGGACCGAGGTACACTCGCCTGGAGAAGTCTGGTTAGATGTGGTCTTCATGCAGGCCAAAAAGCCATGTCACCAGCGTGGAAACCAGGCTAAGCGACTTAACTATGCACGAAAACACAGGAACTGGGGTGCAGTAACATGGCAGCAGGTGTTTTGGATTGATGAGTCAAAATTTGAAACATTTGTGTAGCAGGAGGCAGTTTGTTGGCCGAAGGGCTGCAACGCGGTACAATGAGTGTCTGCAGGCAACAGTGAAGCATGGTGGAGGTTCCTTTCAAGTTTGGGGCTGCATTTCTGCAAATGGAGTTGGAGATTGGGTTGGGATTACTGGTGTCTTCAATGCTGAGAAATACAGGCAGATTCTTCTCCATCCTGCAATACCATCAGAGAAGCGCCTGATTGGTCCTAAATGTTTAGTCTGCAGAAGGACAACAACCCCAAACATTGTCATTAAAAACTACCTTCAGTGTAGAGAAGAACATGGAATCGTTGAAGTGATAGTTTGGCCCCACAGTGCCCTGAACTCAACATTGAGTCTGTCTGGAATTACATGAAGAGACAGATGGATTTGAGGCAGCCTACATCAGAAGATCTGTGGTTGGTTCTCAAAGATGTTTGGAACAACCTACCTGAGTTCCTTCAAAAACTGTGTGCAAGTGTACCAACAAGAACTGATGCGGTTTTACAGGCAAAGGGTTGTCGCAACAAAAATTGATTTGGATTTTTCTTCAATTGATTTACTTTTCATTTGGTTAATTGATAAAAATAAACTATTAACGCTTCTGTTTTTGTATACTTTACAGCATTTTTTCACACTTGCCTAGATCTTTTACACAGCACTCTATTTCTTAAATGCTGGAGCCAAAAACTGAGGTTTCAGAACTCAATTCATCGCACACCACTTGCATTGTCCACACAGGATATAAAGCATGGGAAATAAATCGTATACATTTAGGCTCAGGTCAGACGAGCGCATTCTGTGCGGACTGTGCGTCCGTGCACAACAGACGTACTTTCTGACTGACGACAAGGTAGTGGCCACACAGTCCGTTTTTTTGTGACTGACGTTTTTTGACTGATGTAGATGGGAAATTAATATGAAAAACATTTTGTCCGTCAAAATGCTGGACGTCAAAAGTACAGTCCGTCTGACTTCATCACTCACACACAAAGCTATGCGGACGCAGCGTACTTTGTGCGTCCGTTCTAGCGGATTTATGTTCTTGCCTAACTTGCTACCATTTGCCGCGTCCGTTGTGTGTCCACACTTCTGTGCGGACGTACTTTGTGTGTGGGTCTCTCTCGATCATAATTGTATGCTACCACGGACGTTAAAATGTGCAACAACGCGGACGTGAACACTGCACTCGTCTGACCCGAGCCTAAGCCATTCCGTCACTTTAGCCCATGTTTGATAATCTTTGGGAGATCCTGCCCATGAACACTTTACCTCTCTAACCATGACGTAGTCTTTTTCAGTTTAGATGGTTAATTAAAAATATAATTGCATTCCAGTCTGTAATGAATAAACATTTTAGGGGTGCAATGACCTGATGAGGGGCTTGGGCGTGACTATAATCATGTGGCAAGAAGGTGATGAGGGGGACTAGTCAGTAATGTGATGGCCTAGTCAGAAAAACTGGGTTTTGAGGGAAAGGTTAGCTGACTAAGTAGCAAAGATATAGAACAAAAATGTAGCTAAATATTCTCTTTGCACAGAGTTTGATAGAAGCTAATTTCGACTTTATTTTGGTTCTGTTTTTTTTTTTTTTTTTATCTGGATCGGTGCTAATGTGTTTGCTGACATTTGTTACTGAGCCTCTGATCTGTGCCATTAATCGTCCGCTTGCAGGTATTGGATTCTGTCTCTGGAAGCGGATTAGGAGAACACCAGCACATAAAGTAACTTCATATTGTTTGTGTGCGATAGGAATGTTTAACACCTAGAATGTTATTTTGGTCTCTTATCCTTTTACACTGACGTCATACATTAACAATGTTGGTTCCTTGTCTCTGCCTTGAAATGAACAAGGTTGAAATTTTTATGTATACAAAATCATGTGCGTTTATTGTAAACCTATATTTTTACTTTATCACTCCAGTTTTTCCAACGTGCTGTGAAGGATGAACTGGGTCGTCAGCAGAACTTGTATGTGCAGCCATATGCTTGCTATGAACTTGGATGCCTCATGCTGGATAATCCAGAGGTATGTGTTTATAAACACCCTAAACCCAGAGAGAGGCATATAGTCATTGTATAGAAATGTCAGTGGGAACTGAACGCCACATTGTATTTAATAGCCTACCCTTTCCCTGCTGGTACTTTTGGACCAAAGATCCTTGCACTTAACTCGACTTCCTCTTGAATTTTTTTTTTTTTTTCCTGTAAATTAGTCCATTTTAATCTGTACGATTAATCTGTTTTTGCATATTTTACAGACCGTACCAAGAGGAAAATCGTTACTTTTTCAGGCAAAGGTAATTCTAATGTTAAATATTTCTAATGTTTATCTGCTCAGAGAAAAGAGGGGAGTCTGAGACTTGACTTCAGGGCGCTGAAAGCTCCTATGAAATTGTGTAGCGATCCATATTCACACACTACAAACAAACTCCACATTGAAACACATATTCTCATGAGAACAGAGTTCTTCTTGGAACATACCTTAAGCTCTTTTCATTTTACCCAAACGCTGATACTTTAGTCATATACACATATGTGCCTCGCCTTCTGTGTAACAGTCTGTGTGGAAACTAGGTCATAAATGTCTTTCAGTAGTAACATGCTTGCCCTATGCACATAATTTTATACTCTTTACAGGTATATGTTGTATCGTGGGGTTCCGTACCCACGTGCAAAATGCTCCCCTCACCGTCAGTACTATCCCGAACGAGTACTGATTCTGGCCCAAAACCCAATCAATAACAGGAGCTCCTTCCCGGGTGATAATCAAACTGGGAATGAATTTATTTGCAGGGCTTACAGTTACAAAACAGACAGGGGGAATATAAAGAAAAGCAAGCCCCAGTGTTTCCATGCTGCAGAGCCTCCCAATAGCCACCCCCTCCCACACAAACAACCTGGTGGGAAAAAAAGCTAAAGCAAGGGAGCAGGGATAACTAGTTTAAGCCAGTTACTGGGGGGTGGTGGTCATGGAAGCAGGGAAAGACAAATGGAATCAATTACTTACAGATTACACATAGGGAAAACGGCACAATATATATTCCACACAACACTCTACAATGAACACATAACACATACATCAAGGAATAGGGCACAGAAAACACAAACCCTCTACACCTAGAGCTGCAGGCACAGGGTGACTCCAACATAGTAGAGAACTGGGAAACAATAGAGCACATCCGGCCCGTACCTCCAAAACCCATCTCTAGGTCCATGTACCTCAAGTCACATCTGTATGCTGGATTAATGAGCGCAGCAGACGCAACACAAATGCAAGTTAAATGTCATTGCTTACTTGAGCCTCTAATCACCACAGTGTCTCAATAGTTGCCACTCAAATTTAGTCCACGTTGTGCAGAAATTCTTTGTAGAGCTTAATTTTTAAGTATTGGTATTGCATTTTTGTATGGTATCCTGCAGAAAAGTCGCCACCTTGTAAATAACACAGGTTAGGATGCTGTCCAAAATGGACCTAGAGATGGGTTTTGGAGGTACAGGCCTGATGTGCTCTATTGTTTCCCAGTTCTCTACTATGTTGGAGTCACCCTGTGCCTGCAGCTCTAGGTGTAGAGTGTTTGTGTTTTCGGGGCCCTATTTCCTGTTGTATGTGTTCATTGTAGAGTGTTGTGTGGTATATACTGTGCTGTTTTCGCTATATGTAATCTGTAATTGATCACTTTTGTCTTTCCATGCTTCCATGAACACCACCCCCCAGGAACTGGCTTCTGTGAATAGATTAACCATTACTTCTCTATGGGCCAACTTAGCTGTCGCCGACGAATGCCGAACTGCACCAGATTTCACTGTCAATTCGCCAGCATTTGGCGAATGGACAGTTTAGTGAATAGACTGCCACGAAATTTAACTGTACAGTGAATTTCACCATTCGTCACAATTTGGTGTCAAGTTCGGCGCTTAGTAAATAACCCCTTATGTCTAACCTCTTTGCCGTTGGGTTTTGGCGCTTGCGATGGAAATGCCAGTATCTGAAAGTGCAATGATTTACCTCTAGAGATAAATCTATAAATTACACAATGCAGGTTACTGGCCCATATTTTGGCGATTTCTAGTAGAGCAAATCAAAGCACAGCAAGGGAAGCTTGATCGTTGAAATAGCAGGGGAATCGTTCATTAACAAAGTTTCCCCTGCCGGACTTTGTTAATATTTATATTACAGTGTTTAGTGGATAATCCTCTGATTTTTAGTTAGTTATTTTTTTTTTTGAGACTGCTGGTATATTTGGAAGAGACACTAATAAAGCGCGTTTGCTGTTTTTTTGCAGGAGGAATACACAGGTTATGACTTTGAGAATAGATTGCACGTACGGATCCATGCAGCCTTAGCCTCTCTGAAAGAAGTAGTTCCTCAGTGACGGAGAGGAGATCCCGTCGTCTGTATCCCACCAACGTTTCTGCACTTTAACCTGAAGCAGAGGATCAAAGTGGGAGATGCTGGTCAATCCAAAGCTCCTCTGAAAGGCACTGGTGCCAGAGACCTCAAACTATACAGCAGTCGTATACTTTGGGCTGAAAAAAGTACATTTAATAAAAAGAAAAAAAAATCTGGAACTTAGGAGGAAATTTTAAACTATCCCGACTTAAGTAATAGACTTTTTGCTTATTGATAGGTTTTTCTCAAACTGATCAGTGACATACTGATGTACAAAGGACTTGCGCACAGTCTAGGAACACTCATGGCCAAAGCAGCAGCTTAACTTTACGTTGTTTATTACACTATTTTTTTTTGGTGTATCTGGTTTTTAGTTTTCTTTTTCTCAGGGGTTGCAGGATTGAAGTCAGATGTGAGTAGAAAACAAAGGGGGGGGCCACTATTTATATAAATGTGAGTAAAATGGTCAGTAATGTGATATTAAGGAAATGATCAAATCCTTTTTTTTTTTATGGTTTTCCAACATGGAAACAGTGTTTTCAGTAACTGCTTTTGTGGTTAATGACAATAGATCGAGCTGATGCTTGGAAATGAATACCGGCCGAAAATAACCCAAGACCATGGAGCTCTGGGGAAGGTTATATGTTCAATAACACGGTTTCTCTTAACGTTTTACAAATCACATCATAGGAGGAGCTTCTCCTAACGTCCATCCACTTTTTATCTGATGAACAGGTAAAGGGGTCATTTTAGGCTGGTCTCAGGCAAGTGTTTTCAGAGCGGCAGGAACATCCGTGAGAGTGGATGTTCCTTCCACTCTGCGCTCATCGAGGTTGCAAGACGAGTGTCAGTTAGTGAGCTCAGCGCTGCAAGGCTTGATCCTCCTATGGAGGATCATACTTTGCAGCCCCATCGACCGCGCGTGGGGAGGCTTTCGGAACGTTCGCAATGTAACACATTTCGTGTGCGTGCTACAGTGTGTGGCCGGCCCCATCGATGTGTCCCATCAGTCTGACCCCGGCCTTAGTAAGTCGCAGCACAAAAAAATAACTTTTCTTCCATCTTGCTTTGCTTACCTTTTTTACCTGAATATACTAGCAGGCACTGCACCAACCAGTAACCCGATACAAGCTGCCAGGCTTCCCCTTGATACAGGCTGTGCCATTGTACACTGCCCCTTTATCGTTGGTGCAAAATAGGAAGGAATGCAGGGAGAGATGCACTGCGGATTGAATGGTTTGTGGGTCATCAAATGCTGATCTCTGCAGTATGGGCTGATCTCTTGATTTATTAAAATGCTGTTTATTTAGTAGTATCTGTGTTTGATTTTCTGCAACAGCGGAGGTGAGCTTTGCCGCTGCACAGAAACGCACAAAGATAGTTGTCACCTGCATAACGGGAGTTAAAGGAATGTCCTGCAAAATACCCAAAAAAAAAAATTCTTGGGAGGCGGCATTAATTAAACAAGTGATAAAATTATTCAAACTTCTACTGATGGGACACATTTATGTCACAAACTCTGCTCCCCTCATTAATACCAGGTGTGATTAATTCTTATAAGAGCATATGTATTGTTGAACGTATTGTATATACATACCTGTTAAGGCCTCAGAAAAGCACATGTGTCACAATACATCTTTCAGCGCAGTATTTTCCGCAGGTAGGGGTTCTAGTAATGCGTACACTTACACTATAACTGGGTAATCTCTTAGGTTGGGTTCACACCTGCGCGTTTTTTTACACGCGCAAACGTAAAAAATGCGCGAACGCGCATTGCAGTGCCATAGACTGCAGAGTGAACGCGCTGCAAATATGCCCCAAAGAAGCTCCCGTATTTCTTTTGGGCGTAGGACGTTTTACAACGTGTTCCTGCGCGCTGTAAAACGCCCAGGTGTGAACGGGTCCCATAGGAAATCATGAGATTTCCGTGTCTCGGCGTTTTACAGCGTGCAGGAACGCGCTGTAAATCACTGAGGTGTGAACCGGGCCTTATTGCACATTATCGCTTTTCAGTTGGGTTTATTGTTTATGGGCTGAGGCATCTTACATTCCTGAGCTAATTTATTTTAATATAGATATTTTTATAATATTTTTGTTTACTGTATGTACGCGCAAACAGACGATTGGCAGTTAAAGCAGCCACCGTTAAATTTCTCTAGGAAAACCTGTTTTTGTGTTATTTATCGCTGCTTTAACCTACTTCCCCTGATTTATTTTTATCGGGGGGGATCTCTGAAAATACTCTCATACAAGGGGCCATTCTTATTTTTTGGGTGTTCCACTGCTAATGTGTGCCAGGTACCTCTATCTGTATGGTGTGCAGCAGTTTTGATAATGTGCTACTCCAGCAGCTCTAGGGCTGAGTTCAGCAACCGTGGCCCTCCAGATGTTTTAGAACTACATCTCCCATTATCCTCAGTGGTCATGAGGTTGGCTGAGCCTCGTGGGAGATGACGTAGTTCCCAACACCTCTGTAGGGGCAAGGTGGTCGCTGATTCCTGCTGGAGGATTGTCGTGACGTTTCTAGGATTGGGTGCTGGAGCCTAGTGTATTGACATTTAAATGGGAAAAGCTAGAAATGGATACTTTTACCCCAAAACAGAAAATATTGCTGTGGCCAAGGAGTTCTCTTTTGTGTCTCCAAAAGATCTCTGGGAAACAGAAATAAAATGTGTGAAAGTATAAATATATTTATTACGAAACTAAACAAAATGATCTCTAGGGCGGTTGGTGAGGAAGTTATGAACATCTGTGCAACCTCCAACATCAAGCCACTTTATACACGTTGACCAACAGGTAATAAATCTGCAGGAATGGTATTATAATGTGATGTATTGGGACGATGAGCAGGTCGTGCAAACCGGTTTCCAAAACTAGTTATAATACAAAATGTGCAATTAAAATATAGACAATATGAAACAGGTGCTGAGAAAGTATCAGCGCCGCCGACAACAGAAAATTAGCAGAAGTGTCGTAAAGTACACCTGTCATACTTACCTCCAGGGTTCTATCATTTTGATAATGGCATTTGCATAGCTGTGATGTCCAATGTTTACCTGTCACATGAGATCTAAAGATTCACCTATAGGAGATGAGCAAAGCTGGTGACCAACCAGTGAGTACGACGTGGGTACTTTTAACTTTTGCTAGGTAGCTGCATATTTTATTTTAACTTTTTTCTTTTGCGGTTTTAAAAAAAAATCCGTTTGACGCAACATTGATAATTCACGAGATATTAGTTTTTCCTTTTTTCTTTAAATTGAATGCTTTAAGACAATTTAATGTACCGGCTGGGTAGAGTAGAGGTAACATCGCTGCTCTGCGTGGAGAGAGCCTGTGGAGACACAGGTTCGATCTCGGCAAGAGCACCTCTCCAGTAAGTGTCCTTGGGCAAGACACCTAACGGTACATACTCGCCACCCAGGACATACTTGAAAACGAGAGAAATCTCAATGTATCCTTCCTGGTTAAAATACTTTCAAAAAAATAAATAATGCAATATAGTAAACTGTATAGTGCTTGAAAATGCAGTTACATTAATTCAGGGAATGTTTTATATAATGCGCTGATAATGTGCGTTGCTTGTATTTTATCAATATATCTTCAGTCTCTCCAGGCAAAGGGATGTTAGAAGGCTGGCAGGGTCTACCTGACTTTGATGTTATTTAGTCACTCAGCTTCCATGTTGTAGCTGTCACTGGGTCGTTCTTGGTAGCGTGTGTGCAATATATGGAGAGTTTACCATTATTGTGATGGCTTAGGAATATATATATATACTGCATTGGGAGACTAAATTAATGTACACGTGTCTTCAGAGCTTCAATAGCCAAGCAAATGATCAGATGTCAGAGCAAGGCAATGCTACTGGGTTAGTAATGGGTGAATATCTAGATCCGGCATCTCAATCTCTGATAGAAACATTGTGAGGGGGACAAGTTTTATATCCCCGATCTATAGAGGGCTGTTAGGTAATTGTAATGCTTATATTGAGTATGGATTCGTGGGTGTTGATAACTGGCTGGCAAACTAGTCCTGCTTAAAAAGAAAACTCAAACCATATAAATAAATCTCCGCTTGAATGATTGCTAGTTAATGACAGCCAAGACCACCTCTACTTTCTAGGAGACAGGGAGGCGTTGAACCCTTGGCCGTGACAGCACAGCTTCTTCGTGCGGCAGCCATTCCTATACATACACCATCCACACTTCATGTTCATATTGAAGGTCTCCAATGTGGGCATTATATGACCTGGTGTACCTAAATCCAATTCCTTTTGCAAATAAACGTCCTGCCCGCTGTCGTTCTAAAAGGAGCCACTAGCGGTTATTCAGACACGCTCTTGTTCCCCGCACTTCAGGGAATCAAATTCCCCGACTCTGTGGTGAATTCAGCATTCACTGCAGGGTCCTTAAAGTGCTGGGAACAGGTCAGAAAATCCACCGATAAGCAGCCAATACAATCTGAAATATCGGATAGATACAAAACGCCACAGACTTTTTGCCCAAAAAAAAAAATCCAGAAAAATGCTTTAAAAAAAATTCCAAAAGATCTATAAATATACCTTTTGCTGCAAATTAAAAGACTGGTTTAATAAATATTTAATAAAAACAGGAATATTTTTAACATTGAAACAGATGGGATTCGCCTGATTTAGGCTAGGGTCAGACGAACGCATTTTCGCGTTGTCTGTGAAAAAGTGCGTTCGAACGAATGGACGCATTTTTTCACGGAGTACGCGATAGCGGTCATACGATGCGCATTTGCATCCGTGATTTTGTACGGATCATCAATAAAACACTTTGTGCATCTGGACGTTATGTTGGCCGGACATTAGCAGCGTCTGACATCTCCAATTCACGCACACACGCCGCTAGCGGACGCAGCGCACTCTGTACAACCGTACTAGAGGTTTTACGTTCGACAAAATGCGTTCGTTTTCCACTTGCGTTGCGCAGCCGGACTTTTGTGCGACCGTACTTCGTATATTGGCCGTCATTGCCCGGCATTTGCTGCTACTACGGCCGTGATTAAGTGCACCTGCACGCGCGTTCGCACTGCGCTCGTCTGACCCTAGCCTTAAACCTGCGCATGGAACCACCGAACAGCAGGGCATTTCACTGCTGTTCTCTGAATAGATTAACCATTGCTTCTCTATGTTTCACTGCCTTCGAACAGGAATCGTATTTTGCTGGCAAATCACAAATTTAACTGCCTGCTTTTTGAATAGTGTTATGGCCATGAAGTTGCACCGTACAGGGAAATTAACCATTTGGGGCCAGTTCGACGGTTTCTAAATATCCCTTTCTATATTGCCAATATTCAGTGTAATAAAGATCTTTCCTGATAATCTGATGATTTACACTTGTGCTTTAAAAACAATTGGCTGTGCTGAGATTTCTAGGAAGCCCAATTTTCACAAACCTACATTCTGTTGCCAGTGTGCTAGAGCAGGGGTCCCCAGGACCACTAACCGGCCAGGTTTGCATTATATCTGAAGCACAGCACAGGTGATATGATTTGCTACTCAGTGATTGCAGGATTCAGTCTGCATTTCCCCAAGGGGATCTGTAAAACCTCCCCTGTTAGTGGTACTCGAGGACGAGGGCTGGGACCTCTGTGCTAGAGGATTCACTGGAATCTGCATCTCACTGCTTTTATCTTTTTCCTTTGACATAACGTGTCGCCAGTCTATTTTATGATAAGTGCCTGTGATGAGAGCCAACAGATTGTTACGGTACATGCAAAGATCAGTGTGTCATGCTCGGAGGCATTGTCTAATAGCAATAAAAGGGATGCAAAGTCCATCTTGCAGGCTGATCTGTTTACTACTGGTTGTCAGTCACTGGGTATATAGTATATTTTGTTTCTATTATTTGCAGTTTAGACATCAATGGGATTTAGGTGTTACCAAAAATTCCTTGCGTATTTATTGTGGTGTAATGTTACTAAAGGACTTGCACTTTTATATTTCTTCAAGGAAAATAAAAGTAAGGTGATCTAAAGCGTGTCCTGTGTTTTATTTCTCGATCATGTCAATAAAAACACTTGCCAGGTAATTGGTTTTTTTTTTTAACCATATACTCTTTAATTTACAAATTTGTAATATAAAACGGCTACGCGTGTCCACGTTTATATTATCTGCGACCTATATAGTTTTGAATATTCTACATAAAGCTGGGCGTCAGTATGGCTTCCATACCAAAGGGATAAGGCTGGGGTCAGGCGAACGCGCGTGCAGCCGCACTTTATTACGGCCGTAGTAGCAGCAAATTACGTCCAATGACTGCCAATATATGAAGTACGGACGCACGAAGGTTCGGCTGCACAACGCAAGCGGCAAACTAACGCATCTTTTCGAGAACGTAGAACCGCATGTACTGATGCACAGAGTGCGCTGTGTCGGCATAGCAGTGTGTGTACGTGATTAGGAGACGTCAGACGCTGCACATGTCTGGCCAACATCACGTCCATTTGTTTTTAATAGCTCTGTCAAAAATCACGCACGAAAATGCGCATCGTATGACCGCTTTCGCATCTTCCGTGAAGAAATGTCAGTGCATTCGGATGCACTTTTTTTTACGGACGATGCAGAAAAATGCGTTTGTCTGACCCTGGCCTAAAACCCTTTAAATTTTACAAAGAAAGGAGTTAACAAGAGCATTGTAGGTCACACCTACCATTGTATGCAGAAAACAATATTAAAACACAACGGGCCCCATTACATTCCTATCGCTAATGCGTGAGCGTTAACTTTATCCCTGGTGGCCCTAGCGTGGGCGCACTAGATTACAATCCAAACGCTAACGGGTTAAAAAGGTTACTGTACTTTGTATTACAAACGCTAATTACTGTCCATAGGATAATACACACATAGGGTGATACCCCTGCCAAAAAGGATTACAAAGGAATACAAAACGTATTCATGACCACTCACAGGCTGCCACTACTGGGACGACACATAGCAGGTTCTTGAGTCTCTCCAGGCTGGAATGATAGCCACTCCACAGTCTGCAATCAGATTTTGTCCAGGAAGGGGAGAAGCTGCTCCACTGGGATTCCTTCTTTCTGCAGAACAATCACTGCCAGGAACAGTTCTGTGCTTTTAAGGCTAAGGTCAGACAAAAGCATTTTTAACGTGCGTTTAACCGCACGAAATCACGGCCGTGCTAGCAGCAAATGACGTCCAATGCCGGGTAACATACGACGAACGGCCGCACGAAAGTTCGTCTGCGCAACGCAAGTGGCAAACGAACGCATTTTTTCTAGAACGTCAAACTGCTAGTACTGACGTACAGAGTGCGCTGCGTCCGCATAGCGGCGTGATTGGGAGACGTCAGACGCTGCACACGTCCGGCCAACATAACGTCCAGACGCAAAAAGGGTTTTATTGATGATCCGTCCAAAATCACGGACGAAAATGCGCATCGTATGACCGCTATCACGTATTCCGTGAAAAAATACGTCCATTCGTTCGAACGCACTTTTTTACGGACAACGCGAAAAATGCGTTAGTCTGACCCTAGCCTTATTGTACAGCTGCGGTTAACCTGAAAGTTAGCACCAGGTCATGGTTAACGGATCCCGCTGATGCAGAATCCATCGGCACCAGCAGAAACCCCCCGGGCCCCACCCATCAGATACCTCTAATTCTGCAGCGAGGACTGCAGCTCCAACCGCCTCCTCAGTCCGCCGGGAGAGACTGGGGGGAAAATTCCCCCAATCTCCCTCTGCGGTTCACTACGCCGACCTGCCGGAACTCCCGAGGTGAGATACGGCAGGTCATGTGACCGGCGTCTGCCTCAAATGGACTCCATGGAGGGGATACGCGCGGCAGCGCTTAGGGCTGCCGCGAGCATCCCAGGGCTGAGCACCGGATTACGATGCAGGCAGCTTTTCTAGCGCCTGCACTGTAATAGCACGCTAAAACGGGGACGCAAAGGAGATACCTGCAGACACAGGTTTTTCTCCCTAGTGCCCCCGTTTTAACGTCAATAAAGTAATAGGGCCCAACTTGTGTTGCAAGCTCAAAACTGTCAAAGTGGCCACGTAACAGCCGATCACAGGATCTGTCATTTTAAAGTCTGTCACAAACCTTCCCAAGAGGATGTTAGGAATTACATTAGTTTACAAAGCACCAAAATACTCTATTGTTTTGACCTGGCCATTGAACAACATCGCAAAGACCAATATGTAAAGTTGTGGTACAACACCATGTGTTTGGCGTCTTCAGATTACTGTAGCACAGCAAACCAAACACTTACACTGTCAAACGCATGCCCCCCTCCCAGATGTTGATGCCTACAAGCAATAGATTGCCATGGAATCATGGGGGGGGTTGTAGTTCAGGAACATCGGGGGGGGGCAGGGGCAAGTTTGACAGCCCTGGTTTAGACTATTGCAACTAGTGTTATTCGTGTAAACGACACACTCGCTAACAGCCGATCTGGGCTCCCAGGCATAAGAGTGTAGATCACTGAATGGTCACGCTCCCCTGTAAAGCAGGGCACAACATACAGGCAATCTTCTTAGGCCAGTGTCAGACAAGCGTTTTTCAGAGCGGAAGTAACATCCGCGAGAGTGAATGTTCCTTCCACTCTGACGCCCCACCTGGTGTGCTCAGCACTGCAACGCTCGTGGTTTGCAGCCGTGACGTAGCGTTTCGAAGGGTCGGCTTTCAGCATGTACCACACTCGTCTGACAGTGGCCTTTACCGGTTTATATTAAAAAGTCTGCATTCTGAGGTTTTTATGCCAACATCACTGTGGTATAGGAGTATTAAGCGGCAATACACAGCCACATTGTGAAGAGTCAAGTGGGTTCTCATTCATGATGTCTGGTTAGACTCCAGGGAACAAGCGTAAAGCCAAAGCACAGTATTTTGTAGCTAAAGCTCTGTGCTGCCTCCTGGTCCTGCAGTGCATGTTCGATGAACCACTTCTTTCTGGGATGCCTATGTCACAGCATAGCCAGAACAAGGGTTGTGCAAGGATGTCTTTGAAAATGTTCATGACTTGAACGCATGCACTTACCAAAGGAAGAAGCACAGGCACCTCCACACGACCTGTATGAACTCCCTTAAATGGGGTCAACTAAATTTATACCATTTTTCCATCAGAATACACTCGAAGTGTGCTGAATAACCCCTCGAGTTCAATTCACTGACCCTGCGCTGAATTTCAGCATTCAATGCAGGGTCCCTGAAGTGTGCCAAATGGATCCGACAAACGCCACAAAAAAAAACCAAAAAAAAACACCGAACACATCCGATAAACTGCCTCTGATCTGCCACGGAATATTACCAAACAAAAGCCGACCAGCTGTCCTACAAGGATGATAAAACAAAAAAAGCAATTTTTAAAAGAAGTTTAAACCCACCTGACGGTATTCCCGAGTGTGGCTCGGGGTTAACTTTCATTGCCGAAAGCGGTAACCCCCCCGAGCAACACTTGGGCTGTATACATACCTGTCCTGCGTTCCCTCGCTGACCTCTGTGATCGCATTCTCCTCCGGCGATCGTGGCGTTTTGCTTCCTGGTTCCCATCTCATGAGAAGGGAAGCAGGAAATAGGATGTTGCGATCGCCGCAGAATGGGGACAGCGAGGGAGCGCAGGGACAGGTAAGTATCCAGCGGCATCCCGAGTGTGGCACAGGGTTAACTCTTTCTGCAATGCAATGCAATTAACCCCGAGCCACTCTGATACCGCTGGGGGGCCGAATAAATTGTTCCGATTCTGACATCTAAAATACTGTATGTCAGCATCTGAACGCTAGGGAGGTTAAACAAAAATTTAAATATAAGGTCCTATGAATAATAAGTGTTTTACTAACTTTTTTTTTTGACAAATTTTTTGATTCCATTGTTTATGCTGTAAGACTTTTTGCCACAAATGGTTGAATAGAATAATGAAAAGGAAAAAAAAAAAAGGATTTTTTTTTTGTACATTGAAACCTATGGGATTCACCATTTTAAACCAGTCACACGAAAGCACAGAAAATCTGGGCATTGACAACTTTTCGGGGCTGTTCGGGGTTCCCTGAATAGATCAACTGTTACTTCTCTATGGGGGATTTCACTGCTGCCGAGTTGCACAGTATTTCGCTGGTAATTCATTAATATGTGGCGAATTTGCAGCTTTCTGAATAGCCGAATGGCCATGAAATTGCACCGTATGAGGAAATTCAACGTTTGGTGCAATTCGGCTCTCTTTGAATAAGTGTAAACAATAAGATTTTAATACCTCTTAAATGATGGGGATTTGGCTACAAAATATCATACATTGTATAACCCTGCCACAATGGTTCACCTTTCTTAATGAATGCTTGAGGCAAATCCAGATGGTTCTTTCTATGGTAACGTAATAAATTCCCTTTAAATCAACCAAACCATTGTTAGCCTGGAGAATGCATAGAATGCTCAAGTGTTTCTATGAGAAACCAGAATGTTGATCCATAGCATCATTAAAAAGTGTGGCGGAAATCAGCACTAGGATGGTGAAAGGCTGAGGAGCCCAGACACACACAGCCCCCATGCACAAAACTCTCACACATAAGGCAGTGTGTGAGGATAAATGGGTGAATGTGTAGATCGTGTTGTGGGATTCTGACTGTTCCATGGTACGGATTGCAGCTGTCCTACTACAGACCAATTCAGTGCATTGTGCATAGTGTCCTGCACGAGGTTCACCATAAGCAAACACCAGCCCTTGTTCTGTAGTATAGCAGCTCTACATTGTGTCCGGTGTACTTAATCCCTAAATACAGCAGGCAATCCTTATATAATGTAGACTGCAGCCAAATTTGAAGAAAAAGAAAGTTTCATTCCAGAACTTGGAATAGAACAGTTCTGCCATTCCACATCCAGATGTGGACCCCTTGGTAGAGTGTACCCCTATGACAAGACCTATACTTTTCATCAGGGTTTGCTGCCAGGGCTGGATGTAGCTCTCAGGTAGGCACAGAAATAGGTCACCCCCCCTCCCCAAAAAAAAAAAAAAAAAAAAGGCAGAATCTGTTGCCTTAAAAGGAAGAAGAGCTGGTGTCCACCGAACCCTAAAACAAGCACAAAATAGTAAGTTAACCTTAATGTGTAAGCCTATCCTTAATTTTTAACCCCAGCTATGGAAGATCAAAAGATGCAGGTTCCAAAGCCCCCCTCCTCTCTCCTCGCTGCAGTGCTGCCGTTTAGGTTGTTGAAACAATGCACTGTGCCATCACCTCCACACTTGCTGGCAGTGTGGAAATTGGGAAGGGGAGTTACTGCAGCATCATTATCCACTTTACAACGGCAAAGTGTATAGTGCTGCATTAGAAAAAAAGAAAATCTATTTTTAATTTGTTATTCTATTTTTACATACACCTGGTCATGTTTGATATCTCTGGAAAGGCCAGAGTCTGGCCGTTCCAATGATATATCATATGTCCCTCTACCCTGTAAAGCTCCAAAGATACAGAAGTCTAAATGAAGAAAAAAAAAATATTTTAACAGAGCAAGACACCCCATTGTGGCAGGCGCCTGTAGACACATGCCTACTCTGCCAAAGAGGTGCAGCAACCCGGACTGGATTTATAGACAGAGATTAGGTCCTTGAGATTTCAGCACTGGCCTCCCTTTCTGGGTAATCGTCCGATTTGCTTACAGTATAGTCTTCTCTGTAATAGCACCATCGAGCTAAAGCCTTGTGGGCCCCACCATATCACAGGACACTAATGCTCATTCTCCGAACCCTCACAAACCTTATTCCTCACATCCTCAACTACTCCATGGGCAGAACATGAACATTTACAAAGAAACTGTACTACTATAATTGTATATTTGTTTGGGCAAGCAGGATACAGCTACGTCCAAACAATTGCCAGAAGTGTGTAACTCTGCAAAAAAAAAAGTACTTCTTATGCCACCATTGTAGGTTTGTTTTGCACAATGCCAGCTCTCATAGCCGCCGATGCAACAATAATGATTGTCACTGGTGTTTCAAAACTGCGGGATACACCACTGGCTGTTGAATAACACGTTTTTTGCAGGTATCATTTCCAACTCAAAGCATACAAATAGAACAGGATTCCTAGCACTAAGCCCCTGCAAGCTTTCATTTCCACCCTTTAATCAACCAAATGAGAAGAACAGTCTCCAGTAACACTTAATGTTTTTATTTAGCAGCACTTGATATGATTTTATGTCGTTTCATCCTCCCAGGGTTTGAATGTAATGCTCGTCCCAACTCACAGTCCAAATCTCTGTATAACAGGCACCTCAAGTATAGAGGGACACAAATACATGTATATACATATTAACACACACAGCAAGGTAACATGTAGAATGTATGTTTAGTAAAGACATACTTTAATCTTGCAGATGGAGTATTGAAGCATCGGCTCTGTGCGTAACAATGACCTAATGGAATGTCAGTGAACAGGCAGAATACACAGATACAAGACCTGGGGTTTGCCGCTAGTCACCGATTGCTGAGTTAAATAGGCATGATCAAAAAGGTGAGCTTTTAAATATGCCAAGACAACCCCCCCCCAAACCATGGGCTACAAGTCCAGAATCAGTGCCGTTCAACACCATTCTGTGGCCAGTGCAGTGTCCTATAAACACCCTTTTTGCCTGTATAATGATAACCAAGCTTTATTCACCAAGACAGCAATTACCGAAAATGAAAAAGGGAAAGATTTTACCAATTCTTCAATTATCACTTTATTCTATATACAAAAACACAATGTTTTTTGTTCAAATTATTTCTGTACTATGCGAAATAGGGATATCCAACTCTCCCCCCCCTCCCCGCTCATTGTTAATTACCCACAGTTGACCGAATTCTTTGAATGCAAGAAGAGAATGGAGAATCATGGACGTTGTATACAGAAACATATTGGGGACCAGAGTTTGAGGTCCTCAATGCGTCTTTTCGACGTGTATATATATCATTCCTGACACCAACAGGACACATTGGACAGTATTATGAAGCTGGTGCTAACTTAACCAGAGCTGTCGTAAACTTAAAAACCCCATAGACTATAATGGCTCTGGGTAAATTTACAACAGCTCTGGTTAAGTTAGCACCAACTATATAATACTGTCCAATATATTCACGATAGAGTGGCTGCTTAATCTGGGACCATCTATTGACTTTATATAAACAAATATACATATAATAAATACAGACTTGAAGTGGTCGACGTCAACGAATGCAGCGGTCACTTTCATTGTTCCTGGACAATCTACATTAATGTATGGAAGGTTATTGTGCTCCTCAGCTGATAGTTCAACATTAGTGGTATGATCCTAGTATAAGCATGTTAGAAGAATAAAAGGTGCCTCTGCCCCACTCAATTCCCACCATCACCCGTCAAAAACATCTATGAGCTACATTGCCTTTTAACAGAATATAGATTTTAATTGTGCTTGTATAACACAATACATCAAAGCCTTAGGCAAAAAAGGAAACGCCACCAGACCTGGCCAGAAACAGGTCATTTCAACCTAGAGGAATATGATTTATAGATCATATTTAATAATCTTCCACTGGCATTCGGGAAGAAGTTGAATTTAACAGCTTTCAAGGCCAACTCAAAGCGTAATGTTCTTTTTTTGACGTATTGCTTGATTTTAGAATGCTTACAAAACAAGGAGGTGCGTTAATCCCGATTAAGATTAAGCTCGTAAAATAAATACTAGGCCTGGGGGTGCTACAAAAGGTGCAATTTTCAATAAAAAATTCAAAACCACACATTTGATAGAGCTGAAAAGACTTCATTTGTGCTGTGAGCTTTTTAATAGATATCTGGTAAACAACTGTAATCCCTGTTCCAGTAGTTTCCTGAGTACAGCCAGTCCTGTCCACCGTTGTATGGGTTCGGGCCTTGGTTAAACCACCTGTTGAACAAAAAGCATGAAGAGTTGTGAGCATGGGTTTCTGAAACAATGGAAGAAATCTTACTTTCATGCTAAAAATGGATTCCAGCACTATTACGGTACTGTTGTATTTTACAGATAACCGTTAACTTTGGTATTGCAGTCCTTTGTGGATCTCTTGTCACATTATCCCCCATTTGTCTTTAGACTGGTTGAGCGACAAAAGAAATGCCACTATAGAGCGCCTTTCTGATCATTCTGTTTGGTAAACTTCTATTAGGTCTGTTTTGATCTACCCACTGCACAGCGCCATAGAATATGTTGGCGCTTTATAAATACCGGTAATTGCTTGAGAGCTACACTGGTACGCACCTTTTTATGATAACCGTAGGACAATGCTTCCCAAGCCTCACCCTCATCTACTCCCAACAACACAGGTTTTAAGGATCCCCTTGGGGAAATGCAGACTGAATCCTGCAATCACTGAGCAGCAAATCATATCACCTGTGCTGTGCTTCACATATCTGGAAAACCTGAGCTGTTAGGGGGGACCTGAGGACGAGGGTTGGGAACCACTGCTGTAGGAGATCTAAACAAATCTTGATCATTCCATCACTATTGCATGGACGATTAATGGCCTGTAATTTTGTGTAGTACAGTAACTAGAATCCGAGCTCCATTCTACTTTGTGGTATCCGCTTGTTACCTGTAGATTTGAGATTCACAAAATATTGAGCCCCAGCATAGTTCGAGTTCACCTTTGCCAACAACCTGGTTTCCAAGTCTGGTCATAACCAGCAGGTAGTAATTATCAAATGCACAGCTAATGGTTACAGCTGCTATTTTCAAGGTAAATGGCAATAACCCCAGTGACACCCTTTTCAGGTCCTCATAGGAAGACTCTGTGCTACGGCAGGATTAGAATATTATTAACTAAATGTAAGATGTGATACATATATTCTACATTATCCTGAAGAAGTCAACACATAAAACACCCCTTAGCGAGTGTGAAGTGCCCTGCAGTGTGATCTGACATTGTGACCATATTTTTGAGTCACACCTTGTTGTCCAATCCTCATCAGACTTGGAGCGGTTCTTGCGTGCAGCTCTCTGCTTCTCTTCTAGCCTTTTCTTCTCTTCACTTGCCGTATCTAAAATAAACATAAATAGCAATGTTAAGTCATCAATAGCACTGGCATACAAAAAAAATCTGCTCTTCATCTTTTCTATAGAGTAACCCCCCATTCCCTTTAATCCAACCAATTCCAAAAGGCTATTAAACACAGCTCCTACAGTTACACGAGATGCCGGTATCATCGCTCTTCTCAGAGATGGCCTCTCTCTAGTAGTCCTGCTGAAGCGCTTTTTGGATTGCGGTGTTAAGCCTACAGACCATTGATTCACAGAAACAGAAGCTTTGAAAAGGAACAGGATTAGCAACATGCAATACGACGAAATATATGAATGCAAAGTACCGATGTCTCCGTTTTCCATGGCCCTTATGTCTGGACGCAGTCTGCAATCGGTTTTAGGAATCGCACTCTCCATGCCTTTATCCAGCTCGTTCAAAGTTAGAGCAAAACTAGTGAAGTTGTACATCTGTAAACAAAAGCAACAGGACAAGACGACGATTTACATCATTAAGACCATGGACGTGTTTTTTTAAAAGCGATCACAGCCACAAGGAAGCATTTTAAGGAGCATCAGGAATCCGTCAAATGCAAAGGAGAACACACAAAACCCTACATCCAGTGGTTTCATTCACTGGGTTAGACAAGTTATATAGGCTGAAAAAAGACATACGTCCATCGGGTTCAGCCGCTCACACATCACCTACTGCTGTTGATCCAAAAAGGCAGCAAAAAACCCCCAGTCTGAAGCGCTCGCCAATATGCAACATACTGGGAAAGATTTACTTCTTGACCCCAGAATGGCAGTCAGATTTCTCCTTGGATCAAGAAGCTTTTACCCACATATTAAATATTAGGACCCTTAATATTCTGTGTCTGCAGGAAGTCATCCAGTCGGTTTTTAAAAGTCTGTACAGTCTCTGACCCAACCACCTCAACAGGCAGAGAATTCCACAGCTTTATTGTGCTCAACGTAAAATAAAGTAAACAGCAAGGTTTTAGGTCCCTTTTTCCAAGAGCCGTAAAACCTTTAATATTGCAGCTACATGCGTTGACATTAAGGCCGGGGGCACACGAGCGCACCCAGAGTGAAATATATTTTATTTCTATAAAGAAGAAGTCAGGTGTGTGTTATTAAACAAGGACCAAGTAGCAAAACAAACCATTTAAACATACGTGGATCCCACAGGACTCCAGTCATTTAATGTAATCATGAACACATCACCTGTATACACCCAAACTATGCAATGTGTGTATTCTAAAACATTCAATATACAAGACAAGGACCCTAACCTGTGCTGAGTTAGATGGCCGTGGGGCTATTCTCCACAGCAGAGTGCTCCCAGGAATGACTTGGACACTTTCACAGTCTGGTAACGGCATCTCATCCGGCTCCTCATTACTCGCGCTCTGCAAAATGAAATCATGATCATGCCTCTAGGTCAATGTTATGGTAAGATATGTATATATTGATGGTGTCAGGTAGCTCTGAATTTACAAGTCAGCCTGAAGGGTAGGAGCATCCCTGCACACATCTAAAATGCACAGTCTGTACATTAAAAATACGCAGAGAGAAATGACTTCGCTATATAGTGTAACGATCCTTTCTGGAATCACTTTCCATAATACTTGTATGAATGAATATAAAGCTAGAGGGCGTTATGTGTATAGATATAATATTGAAAGGATTTCATGTCTTGTACAGGTACGCATTTTGTGTGCGAGAAAAAAGTGTTTCCCCACCCCTCTCAAATAAAAAAAAATCAATACATATATACACTATATGTATACACATTAATGTGACTTGCCGTAGATTTTTTTTCTAGAGCAATGTAGAAAAAGGAAAGAATAATAGTGTAAACCATTACATTTGTTTTTTTTTGCACAAATGCTTATTTTGCTCATTTCTAATGATATGCAGGTGATGGGTTTTCTGTTTGCTTTTGTAACACATCTTATGTACATATTAAAATTTGTAAAAAGGGAAACATCCATCTTAAAAAAGGAGGATATCGAAATATGCGAGAAAAAAGAAATTTAAGAACCTGCTTCAAATTCTTCTTTTCCTCCCCATTCTTTTTGTCATTCTTTTTATACGACTCAAAAGTAGCTGGGCTGATGCTGTACAGACACTCCGTCCACTTGCCATACAGGCAACATTGCTTCTTTTTACTGCACAGGATAAAATGAATCATTTAAGAACAAAGAAGATCAGCAGGCTTGTTATTCTTCAAATTATGCGTAATTGGGACACAAGGAATATTTCACACAGGAATAATAAAAAAATAAAAAAAAAATACTTTGAACAGGTTTTAAAACAAGCAAGTCTTTTCCAATTTATAGATAAATGCTTCTCTCAGCCGTACATGTGATCGATGTGCTATTGTAATGTCGCCACCAAGTGGCCGATCTTAGTAACGGCGTGTAAGAAGTAGACTATTTGGCATCGAGTACGGAAAACCGTTAATATCAAACCACAACATTACTGTATTTTTTTATGTGAAACTCCTACAAATAAATAAAGTAGTATTGTTTGAATAAACTTCGATTCTTGTTCAGTAATCTTAACTAACACCAGTTCTAGCTCCAAATTCTGCCCCAACTCGATTCATACTTGAAAACGAGAGAAATCTCAATGTATCCTTCCTGGTAAAATCCTTTATAAATACAGTTTTGCTACACCACAGCGCTACGGTTGTTTACTTATCAGAGGTCGTACGGTGTGAATAAACATCAGCCAATAGAAAATAGAAAAAGGTTTTAAAATAAATATGTAAAGTGTTTTTTTCTTGAAAACCCCAGCACTTTTCTTTCTCACAACAGTAAAATCTGACATTGGTGCCAACTTTACCGTAGGATTCCCCTGTGATTGCTTTATCCACACAGAAATACAGACGCGTCATGATTGACCAAATCGCTTTCTGCTCTTTGCAGATGTCACTGCAGAAAACGCAAAATCAAATGCGCTTGCGGTTTCTAGGTTTGTCATAAAATCTTATGTTAATTCAGAATTTTTACATGAATTGTTTTATGCATTTTTTTTATAGACCATTACACAAAAAAAACATTAAAGCTTCAGCCTGAGCGTCCCTTTATTTCGCTTCAGCCTGCCCTGCAAATGGATTACTGAATGTTAGCTCATCTCCAGCTTCAAGGTACACGTAGAAAATTATAAAAACAGGATCTTAAACATTTCTCCCCAAGTGCTTCGTTAAACTAGCTTTGGTAGGAGGTGGAGCAGCGTGTAATAAGGAATATTATTTAATGTACAGCTCCTGAGATTGGAAGGTTGCTCGAGTAAGCGCTTTCCTATGGTTCTGTGTGTCTAACTTGTTTTTATGTATATAACATTTTCTTCAGGTTTGTCACACACATTGTATAGCTCTCCGATTAGAAATAATAGTAATTCTGATTTAATAAATAAATCTCGCTTGGGTTACATTGGACACGTTACCTCTTGTCTTGAATGTATCCTTCAACTTTGTGCAATTCCTTCCCAAACAAACCACAAGGCTTGAAACTTAAAATGCACTTTTCCCCAGTTCTAGAATGGAAAATAGAATATCAATTACTTCTGCATACAGTGTCTAGTTTCTTCTGCCGTTGGCCTTTGGGAGAGTACAGGCTGCGGGCCTCGTGTTCTCCGGGCCCTAGTGCCGTTAATGTTGCCGGCACAGGATTGGTATCTTGGCAGTACACAAGTGTTACGTTATAATAACCAAAGTTCAATCTCTTTTACAAGCAAGATATCCCCGGGGCTTTGATCATATGTCCGGATGTTTCTGGCCTGTAATCGAGCGAGCAGCTGCACATAGAGCTGCCCAGTGCCGGACATCCACCAGGAGGGAAGTAGGAGAGGCTCAGTCATACACACATCTCCGCAGCTATAAAATCTCTCTGCTCATGGAATCGGATCATGAAAGGAATACCTTTGGGTAAATTACCCTGGAAACGCAGGTATTTCAAGTTTAATCAGGTTCTGGTACCAGGAGTTACTTACTGGTTATTCAAAGAGCTCAGAATCGCTGGCGAAAGGTGACCTTTCTTGGCCGTTCAGCTATCCAGAGAGCAGGCAGTTCGCCAAATGTTGGCGAATTGCCTGCACATACGGTGTCTGTTCGAGGGCAGTGAAATCCCCATGAAAAAGCACTGCTTCGGCTATTCAGAGAACACAAACCAGCAGTGAAAGGTTCCCGAAATGCCCTGCCATTCGGTGGTTTCATTCGACTGGTTTATTTCAGGAGAATCCCATAGGCTTCAATGTTAAAAATATTCCCGTTTTAATTCAATATCTAATATACCGTTCATTATAATATTCTGCAGTAAAAAGTCTATTTATTGATTTTTTATGCAAACTTTTTTAGGGTTTTTTTTAAAATAGAATTTTTTCTTTTTTCTGTAACAGCCCTCTTTATTATCATTCCCTGGACCTCATGTGAATTTCAGACATTTTCGCTCAGTAGTTTCTTTGCAAACAGCGTTTCACTTTTCAAATATTCAAATGTACTGTTTTTTTTCACTCCATTCGTCTGCGGTGTCGGGTTTTTCCGGCGGCTGCTCTGCGCTCTGATCGGGTTTCTCCAGCATGTTCGGCGGGGTTAATCCAGATGTTTTTGTGGGTTAAGGTGTGCCTTCGCCTGGTTTTGCGGGGAGTTTTTGGCAGGTTTCCGGTGACTTTTTCCTGCATTACGACAGCCCTGTGGTGCTTGCTGAATACACCGCAGGGTCGCCGAAATGGGAATTGCCAAATCGCGCCGAATTGAGGAGAACGAAAATTCACCGAACGTGCGGTGACTTTTCAGTCCTCTTTGAATAACCATGACTGGAATAGAAAATGTCTGGAAAAAGCTCAAATACAAACAGGGTTATTCAGAGAGCAGTGAAAAGCAGGAGAATGACTGGAGAATGGAAAATTCTAGGTCAAAATAGCCGATTTGGAAAGTGAGATAAAAGGAGAGAATTTTTCTGGTTTGGCTATTTTGACCTAGAATTTTCCATTCTCCAGTCATTATCCTGGGTTTCACCGCTCTCTGAATAACCCTGAATGTTAGATGTTTCTTTAAAAAAGGTCAGTAAATATAAGTCTCAGACATTAATAATTGCCAAGCTAACTCCTATTATCAGGGTTTGATTAGAAATACTGATTCAAACAATTTATGTCCTTTCCCAAACTCTAAGGCTAGGGACAGATGAGCGCATTTTCTGCGGCCACCGTCAAAATGTACGTCGATGCGTGCGCACGCATTTTTTCACGGAATACGCTTAAGTGGTCAGACGATGCGCAATTCTGGACGTATTTCATGACGATGGGGTAAAAAGAAGTCTAGGGAAATCCGGCTGTTTGAACGTTATGTTGGCCGCACACTAGCAGCGTCTGACGTCTCCTAATCACGCACACACGCTGCTATGCGGCCGCAGCGCACTCTGTACGTCAGTACCAGCGGTTTAACGTTCTCGAAAAAATGCGTTCATTTTCCACTTGCGTTGCGCGGCCGGACTTTTGTGCGACCGTACGTCGTATATTGGCCGTCATTGCCCGTCATCTGCTGCTAGTGCGGCCGTGATTATGTGCGCCAGAACGCGCGTTCGCACTGCCTCAGTCTGACCCTAGCCTAATGGGCCGCATGAAATGATGTAACTATAGGTCAAATAGATTTTTTTTACTAACTACAAGTTAAAGAAAATGGGTCACCAATAATATTCCATGTTGAAAAAAAATTATACAGATTATAAACCCAGAACGTGGACAACCAAAGTACATTATACAAGACGTACAGTAATTTTTGACACTTCTTAATCTAATCGGTGGAGTTCTCACTTTTGAAGGAATCCAGTTTGTGGCTTTAAGCAGGAACAAAATTGCATAGATTATATAGATCAGAAAACATTTACGCATCTCAGCAATTCAGAGAACTGCTTTTTGCACAGAGCTCATATGCAGCAAGGAACTCTGGTAGGACATGCAAATGAGGTCTCCAATTTCTCACCGTTTTGCATCCAGGGTCTGTTTTAACACAGAACCCTCCTTAAAACAGACTCCGCATGCAAAAAGGTGAGAAATTGGAAACCTAATTGCACGGCCTACCCACAGTTCCTTGCGGCATATGAGCTCTGTGGGCAAGGCAGTTCTCTAAATTGCTGAGATGCGTAATTTTCTTTGAATCACCAGATATTTCGATTAACTATAACTGAAACATGATCAGGTTTCGATAAAAAGCTTGAAAAGGCACATTTGCAACCAATATTGTGATATGATAATGGAATGCAATGTGTGCTTTGTATTTGTCTGTTCTCATATTTATGTTAAATGATGCATTAATTATTGCTATGATATTGGCAATGATAAGTTAATTATAACCTGCCATAGTCAGCAAGCATATCGATTATGGATACGGAGCATGCCAATTTAACCCCTTCACTGCTGAGCCATTTCACGTCTTACATAAACACGTTTTTCATTATTATGATTATTATTATTTTTTTTTTTTTTTCTTTACTATAAACTTGGTCATGTTTGGTATCATTGGAAAGGCCATGCCCTGGCCGTTCTAATGATACCAAACATGACCCTGCTAGTTGCCAACAGTCGGGAGATATCGGGGTTCAAAGGAACCCCCTATCTTTCCTTAGGAGTCAATGATGACGTTCCCCACACGTCCTCAGCAGTGAAAAGGGTTAAATACTCAATGTTTAAATGAGGATTACAGTTCGATTTTCTCGGTTTCCCCTGCTCAAAGAGCCGTGTGCCAACCAATTTCAGTACTTTATATACTTTTCTACTATTGGCATAGAAAAAGAAAAAAAATATGGAAATGAATCACCGCTGATATTTCCATCATTGAGTATAAGTGCGAGGGCCAACGATTGAGCCAATGTATTAAAGGGTATCCAAACCCCGGTAAACCTTTAATCAAATGTGCCAAATAGAAAAACGGTACAATTCCAGTGATAAATTCAGTAAATAACTGGGATGGAGTTCAATTACAATCAAACCTTTTGCATCATCCTGAGCAACGACAAAGATCAAAGCATGTTCCAACTCAAACCAAAAAGCTGTGCCGATACCAGAAACCGATACAAGACAAGAACTTTAACTCATGGAAAGTGTGGGTCAACCTTATGGTAGAAACTCAATTCTTGGTTTACCATTGAAAACCATTTAGACCATTATCTATACATTACGCTAGCAGAGTACATCCTTTCCAGTTCACCGTTTATGGGGGTTTAATGTAGTAACCTGTAGACAGTTCAGCACATCTGTAGAACCAAATCAATACATTTACAAAAACACACATACCATGTATAGCTATGAGTGAGTAGCTCTAGAACAATAGGTCGCAAATATTGAAAGTACCTGCAGTTTAATTTTGCTGTTGCTAAAGCATAGTAAAATTATTAAAATAAACCTGATGCCACCTTGAGGTTTTGAGCAACAACACGTCAAAAAAGTAGCAATTTAATATGCTTTCCTAATGATCAGGCCATTGGGAAAAAAAAGTTATATTTGATGCAAAAATATTGCAATTGCTCAGGTTTTTTGGTCAAACTTCATTCCTTACTAGCATCATCTTACTGGTGTTTGTGCAAGTTTAGGGCTAATTTTAGGGTTAACTCTTCCATAAACCCTATAAAACTGATTCTCCTCCATTTTTGCTTCATTCTTAAACAAAAGATTCTGCTCCTTCTTTTGATACAAGTAAAGGAAGCCTCAAAAGGGAGCAGAATATGTTGCTTTAAAAGAAAAAGCAAAAAGGAAGCAGGTTTACTTTAAGGTTAGGAACTAGGGTTAAAGTTAACCCTAACCCTGAACGCAAGCATAAACAATTACTAACCCTAACCGCAACCCCAGCGCCAATTTTCCGCCTTACTGGAGTCAGTAAAATGACGATATTATGGTGTTAAGTGACCAAAAAAAGGCTTTATGTCAAATGTGATACATTGTAATGTTTGAAAACATTTTTTAAAGTAAATCACTACATTATTGACACCATTTACTGTGGCAGCGACTTTGTCACAGGTGTAAGTAGTTGTAGCTCTTCAGTCTCCTGAACAGAGACGCTGTGCTTCAACCAGACTTTGATAGTTACTAAATCAGGAGCATCTACAGTTGCACAGACCATTCTCTAACCCAGTTGTTCCCAACTGCGGTCCTCAAATACCCCTAACAGGCCAGGTTTGCAGATATCTGAAGCACAGCACAGGTGATATGATTTGCTGCTCAGTGATTGCAGGATTCAGTCTGTATTTACCCAAGGTGATCTGCAAAATCTGTCCTGTTAGGGGGATTTGAGGACCAGGGTTAGGGACCGCTGCTCTAACCAATCTGCTTCTGACATTTCAAAATGGATCGGTTAAAAAAAAAACACGTCTAATCTCCAGTGCCACGTGTCATCACAAAGAGACTCGGAATCAAGGTCCCCCACTTACTTGTGATTTGTAATTTCCATATTGCCATACTGCTCAATCCACAGCTTGCCCACTATTATATTATGTACGCAGCAAGTCGGATTTGTCCAGGTGTAGGCTTCATTGTGTCTGTGTAAAACAAACAACACACAAGCAATTTATTCCATAAACGTAACACTTTATTAATCAGTGTAAGGGGAAAAAACGCAAATGACAAACCACCCAGTGCTAATCAGTCGTGCCGTGTGCTGCATCGGGAGCTCATCGTTAAAAGACAGACACTCTAGACAAAACTTATTAGAATGTCTCAAATCAAAAACTGAAATTCCACTTTTCAAAAGCATTTGGTTTTGTGCAAAGAACTTCATAGCTTTGGTTTCAAGAACCTAGAAACCTGTCAGCTACCAACAGGAAAATGACCCTAAGCCAAGACAACGCCATAGAGTCTAAGGGGCAACTTGGAGTTTAACTCAGGGCTCCAGAGCTGAGCCATTCACAACCATCTCTGGAGAGAACCGAAAACCGCTGTCCCCCAAACAGACTTTAGGCTGTAGTAGTCTGGGCCAAAGGTGCCAAGAATGGAGTTAAGGTTCTGAATGCTTAGGTCAATGTGATATTTCAGTCTGCAATATAGTCAATCTGTTTTTTGCTTGGTCATTTCTGAATGCCTTACATAATTATACACACACACATATTATATAGTGTATTCTAGAAATCTACAAGCATTGTAGTATCTTGTTTATTAAGATGGTTTCACATACTTTTAGATTAAGTAAACATGGTAGACTTACTTGAGCAGCTCCAGGGTTATTATTCCTCTGGGTTCAGCTTCTACACTCTTTCCCCAGAACTTCAATTTTGGGTAAATGGATCCATGAAATATAAAGTCGCCGGTAAGACCTTCAGCGTAAAAAGCACTAATCGGTGGGTGGTGGCTCACTTGCTCCGAAATAAGTCTGAATCCGAGATCCTCGCTAAGAATTCAAAATCAAACAGTAAAGTGCGTTAACTTATGCTATTGTTAGAAGAACAATCAAAACCCACAGCTAGCGACGCAGAGTGTAATGTGAATATCCTACCGGACCAATTCATAGGTTTCACCGAGGAGAGGATTAAATGGCTTCCCCGTGCGTTCCCACTGTGAGGCCACAGCAGAGACAGCGAAAGCAGCCACGCACTGAAACAGAAAAAAATAATAAAAGCGACAATGAGAGCATTACAAAAAACAATAATTTAAAATCGCACATGTTTAATAACAATTTAGGCTCAACAAAGGCCCTTACAGATTCAAAACACTGAAGCTTGGGATACCATAAAACACAATCAAGGAAAATATGGTTGCTGTAGCAGTGTCATTATTTGGAATAATTTTATTATGGGGGGGGGGGAGAAAGGAGAGAGAAACTGTGGACATCGGCCTCAAACTCAGGCAAGGAATTTATGGTACTGGGCTGGATACACCTGGTAGTTGCAGCCACCCCAGAGTAGGCGGCACAACACCATTTTTTCTGTATTAAATAGATTTTGTTGCATTTTCAGACAGGTCGCCTTTGCTGCTATTCCATTCCGTGGTTTTGTTTTTGATCCCATGGTGGAATGGTTTCTAGGAGGGTATAACTGAAAGCCCACCAGTCTTCCTCATGACTGAGAAGCAGCATGAGCAGATGTGGCTTTCTAGAGAGCAGCCTTTGGTTTCATTAGGTAGGACTCCCCGTTGCTGGAGGTGCCTTGACATTGGCAGGTGAGCTTACGCTTCAATGGCCATTCAAGTAAACTAAAACTTCTAATTGTGTTTTGTTTCACACGGTGTTCTAGGGATAAGCGCAGATGACCCCTTTTTTTCTTGTTATGTTTAATACATGTTACTGGGCTGGATACATCTGGTAGTTGCAGCTGCCCCGGTGGGGACCAGGCGCGACACCGTTTTTTCTGTATGAAGGAATTTATTTTGCCCGGTTCCTTATTGCCGCTAACTGGGCAGCGGGCATAATTTATTACTCATTAGGCTGTGTCTGGACATACCAATGATCCCTCTTGGGTAGCCAGGTTTTAAAGTTACTACCTCTGAAAACCGTACAAACAAGACACTAGACCAGGGGTGGGCAATTACAGCTCTCCAGATGTTTTGCAACTACGTTTCCCTTTAGGCTCTACAAACCTAATGAGCAGCCGAGCATCACGGGAAATGTAGTTTCAAAATATCTGGAGGGCCGTAATTGCCCACCCCTGCACTAGACTAATATGGATCTCCATCTCGAATGAGAGTTGCCGGTCACTGCATTTTAGGAACATGTGGTAATTTGTTTACTCACCCACCTGGGGTAACTTAATTACTGATCAGGAGACGGCACTATATCTCACTCTCCGAATACATACACGATTATGATCAGCTCTACAATGCAGCAATAGCCTTACAAGTGTAGTACCAGCATAATACTGTTACAATGACAATTTGCGTCGTAAGTTCACTCTTCTGACTTTGTGTGTATATGTGCAGAATTATAATAGATGCATCTCACATACACACCATGACTTTTTGTGCCGCTATATACCTGCATTCTCTCCGCGGGGTCATGGCACTGGTTTGCCTTCTGGATGAGGTATGTATGTTCCATGTATTCAGAGAGTCGCTGCAGAAAGCTTAGCGGCTCGTTAAATATAACCGGCATTGTGATTTTAGACAGCTCCTGTTTGAAGAGACAAAAAAAATTGCCAAGTGGCATATTTACTTTCCAAACCATTCAAAAACCATGTAATACAAGGAGTAAAGTGTTGCTTAATACGCTTTTGCAAATGGTAACTGTCCAGCATTCCAAAAAAATAAAGACACTGGCAGTCATCTCATCATATGGAAAATTATAGTTTCTTCTTTTTAGAATACCAATAAAAAAAAACCACACAAACCCAGATAAGGTGTTAACTGCTCTCAGTATGGTTTTATTAAATGAGGACATAAAGATCTACAGTGACAGATTTCCCATTAGAGTAGGCACATGCCTGCAGGAGCCTGGCCACATGGGGGCACCTATAGAAGCCACTTACACATTTACTAAGCAGTTTTCTATGCTTTCCCATCACTACTTTCTGTATGGGTTTAATGCCACAGGAACCACATCTGTCTGTATAGACTCCACACACTGATGCACAGCAAAGAAACCCATACATTTGAATAAAAATTAAAAAAAATACTATGAAACATATGGGATTCGCTTCTTTTTTTAATTCAACAGTTTATTTTTTTTCAGTTTTAGCAAAAATACTTATTTTAGAATTTTTTTTAAAAAGGTAAAATTTTAGATTTCTTTAACGCTGTTTTATGCTCTAACGAACCTTTTTATTATTTTTTTAGGACCTTTATTTCCACACATATTAATGCATTTTTATTGTTTTGAATGCCTTTTAACCCCTTTGCTGCTGAGCCATTTCACTGCTCTGTGCTGAGCTCATTTTTACAGCTTTTGCTCATGTTTAAACGCGTTTAGAAGCCACGTTTTATTATCTGACCCAGACATATTATATATTGTTCTTTCCGGCAGATTCATAATATGTCATTATTATATGTATACGTCATAGCCTGCCAGAATTCTATAAACAAAAATGCAATAAAATTTGAATTTTCAATCATTTACAGTGTGTAATGTGCTCAGGCCTTTCGAATGACACCATGCATGACCCCCTAGCTGCCACAGTTCTGGTTCAAATGAACCCTGTATATCCACCAGGGGATTTCCTTGGGAAATCCCCAGGCAGCTAGGGGTTCCCTGGCTATATGACGCCATTGTGCTATGCACGAAACATCAGGAGCCGAGGGGGAACCCGGAGGTGGAGCCGTCATCCAAAATGGTGGCCTAGAGTAGATCACAATCGGCGCCAATCGCAATCTGGCAATTATAGGGTTAAAAACCATGCACTGCTTTAAAGGGCAGCCACTGCCCTTCAAAGCGGTGCCTGTTTTTTGCTGAAAACCCTCCCGATCAGGCGGGAGAGGGATCCAAAAGGATCCCCCCCTCCCTTTCAGGCAATCTCCCGGGCGGGGGGGGTCACGCAGGCGCGATGACGTCATTTACGTCAGGGGCCGTGCTATAGTCAGCGTCTATAAACGCGCATCGCTGCGTATCATAAGGCGGGATCCGCACGCGTGCTACGCCTAACATGCGCTGGGCTATAGTCAGGGTTTATAAACGCGTGTCGCTGCGCATCATTAGGCGGGATCCGCACGCGCGCTACACCTAACATGCGCTGAAGACGTCCGTCTTCAGAACACAAAGGTTGTAGCGCTAGGATTGACGCGACGTCGGATTCATTGCGCATGCGCACTTGTTGAAAGAGGAGAATCGCTCAACCCCGTTGACACGCACTCTAGCACATCGACGGTGATGATGCGCTAGGACACGCGTCGACGGGGCTGCGCGATCACACTGTTCAGCGCTGAGGGGGGGCGGGCGTCGAGTGGGATGCCGGTTTTCTTTAATGCACGTAATGTGCGTTAAAGAAAACGTCCCGTGTGTACCCGGCCTAACAGGAGTGACAGACTGAGATAAGGGTAAATAGCTGAATATGAGAAGTAATGGGGTGCATGGGGCGGTGTGTGAGATCGATCAGGAAAGGAGCACTGGCCGGGGAGATTATGGAGTAAGCCGAGAGGCTTCTCTAAAGAAACATCTTGACAAACTGGAGGCACAGGGAGAGAAGAATGGTCCATAGATAAGGGGCACCTTGAGAACAACAAAATAGACAAGGGAAGAGTCTTACCAGATGTAGGCAAAACCAATGGATTTAGATTAAAACAGGAATGCAAAGTAGACCATGCTCAAAATGATGAGTAATTGAATTTAAGCAGGCATGGGATAGGCATAAGGCTATCCTAAACAAAAGATAAATCCAGGTTAAGTATCCATGTAATTGGGCAGACTAGATGGGCCGAAAGGTTCTTATCTGCCGACATTTTTCTATGTTTCTATGTTTCTAAATGCCAATTAAAAACATCATGTTTATGAGAAACACATTTATTCTACTGTCTGGCATTTTGAAACATTGAAACGGAGGAATGGTTACCCATGAAAAGGTGCTAAAGCACGTATTGATCATTAGGCATTTTTCCTGCTTCTTTTAACCAGTACACGTAGAAGACAAAATCAATGAGGATTTAGTTTCCAGGAAAGGGTAGATTTTTAATTTTTTTATTTTATCTACAATAAACCAGTAGAACAAACGGCACAGTATTAGAGGTCAATTCAAGGTTAAACATCTAGCTTTAGCACTTACATGAAAAATTCCAAAATATCTCCAGAATAAAATTCTGATGTCACCATAAGCCTCCAATAGGTTTATTGAAAATAAATTAACCTATACTGGTCAAAATGGAAATCTATCAGTAGGTATATGAAAAACAGCGTGCGTGAGAGATATAACATGTATATTCAGGTACAAAACTCAAAGACGAGGAAACAAAATCCTTAGAAAGCTAGGGAGAACATGAAATAATCTAGATTATTTTAATATTAAAAAACAAAAACCATGAAAAACAATTACCAAGGGAACAGAATTCAGTCCTTTTACAAAAGGGCTAAAAAGAATATTCATTTATTATTTACTAGATTATTTTCTGTTAATACAAGTTTATTTTGCAGTCTTGCAACGCTCACACCCGGCTAATATGTAGAATTAGTAAGACCCACAATTAGTTATTTATATAGCACCACCATACAGTTGTGTTCAAAATTATTCAACCCCCAATGCTGTAAAGGGTTTTAGGGAATTTAGTGTACATTGGAATTGTATTCAGAATGAAATCCTACAAGGACTTTTTAAAGAACCATATGCAACTAAAATGACATCAATTGGTTTTGTAATACATTAGTAAATGTTTCTTTTGTGAATTCTTCATTGACACAATTATTCAACCCCTTAAAGACTACCACTCTGAAGAACAGAGGTTCATTCAAGTGTTTTCAATCAGGTATTGAAAACACCTGTGGATGTCACGGAGCAGCAATAAAGCATAATAAGCACCAATTAGGCAGCTTTAAAATGACTGTGATACTCAGCTCCTTCTAGACATTTACTGGTGTGGTTACAAACATGGTGAAGTCAAGAGAATGGTCCAGGAAGACAAGAGAAGAGGTGATTACTCTTCACAGGAAGGGCAATGGCTATAAGAAGATTGCAAAGATGTTAAACATACCAAGAGAGACCATAGGAAGCATCATTCGCAAATTCAAGGCAAAGGGCACTGTTGAAACGCTACCTGGTCGTGGCAGAAAGAAGATGCTGACTTCGACTACTGTGCGCTACCTGAAGCGTAGAGTGGAGAAAAGTCCCCGTGTGACTGCTGAGGAACCGAGAAAAGATTTGTCAGATGTGGGTACTAAAGTTTCAGCTCAGACAATACGGCGCACACTGCGTAATGAAGGCCTCCATGCCAGAACTCCCAGGCGCACCCCCTTGCTGTCTCCAAAGAATAAGAAGAGTCGACTGCAGTATGCCAAAAGTCATGTGGACAAACCACAGAAGTTTTGGGATCGTGTTCTGTGGACTGATGAAACAAAATTAGAACTGTTTGGGCCAGGGGTCAAGTCCTGGGAAAAAAAGTGAGGGAACTCCTATACCCCGAGAATCCTGTATAGCCACGCACAGACCCCCAGAAATAAATATAAGCAGGCACAGACCCCCAGAATTAAATATAGGCAGACACGGACCCCCATAATTAATTATAGCCAGATACAGACCCCCAGAATAAATTATAGCCAGGCAGGGACCACAGAATTACAGAATTAATTATAGCGAGATACAGACCCCCAGAATTAATTATAGCCCGGCAGGGACCCCAGAATTGATTATAGGCAGACACAGGCCCCCAGAATTAATTATAGCCAGACACAGGCCCCCCTCTAAAATTAATCATAGCCAGAAACAGGCCCCCAGAATTAATTATAGCCAGGCAGGGACCCCAGAATTAATTATAGGCAGACACAGGCTCCCCAGAATTAATTATAGCCAGACACCGGCCCCCCTCCAAAATTAATCATAGCCAGAAACAGGCCCCCAGAATTAATTATCGCCAGGCAGGGACCCCAGAATTAATTATAGGCAGACACAGGCTCCCCAGAATTAATTATAGCCAGACACAGGCCCCCCTCCAAAATTAATCATAGCCAGAAACAGGCCCCCAGAATTAATTATAGCCAGACACAGGCCCCCCTCCAAAATTAATCATAGCCAGAAACAGGCCCCCAGAATTAATTATAGCCAGACACAGGCCCCCCTCCAAAATTAATCATAGCCAGAAACAGGCCCCCAGAATTAATTATAGCCAGGCAGGGACCCCCAGAATTAATTATAGCTAGACACAGGCCCCCAGAATTAATTGTAGCCAGGCACAAACCCCCAGAATTATACTTGACCGCGTGTTCCTCCGAGCTCAGGCGTGCTCCCATTTTCACACTCTTCCTCTCCCTCTGTCTTTTCTCTGTCACTGCTGTCTTTTCACTGTCACTCCTGTTTTCACACTCTCTTTCTCTCCATCTTTTCACTCTGTCACTCCTCTTTTCACACTCTTTCTCTCCCTCTGTCTTTTCTCTGTCACTGCTGTCTTTTCACTGTCACTCCTCTTTTCACACACTCTTTCTCTCCCTCTGTCTTTTCACTCTGTCACTCCTCTTTTCACACACTCTTTCTCTCCGTCTTTTCACTCTGTCACTCCTCTTGTCACACTCACTCCTCTTTTCACACTCTCTTTCTCTCCCTCTGTCTTTTCACTCGGTCACTCCTCTGTTTTCACATTCTCACTTCCTCAGTCTTCTCACTCGTATAAATGGTCTCTAGAGCCTATTCTTTCATCAGGAATATAATTCTGCATACTAGGTGGGTTATTTATGTGCCACTATTTGCCATTGCAACTACAGTGAACAATGTCAGTATTCCTATATATCTTGTGTCTTTTTTCAATCGTTGTCAGGGTTGTCCAAAACAACAGTGAACATGCATTTAAGGTGGCAATCTCCACAGCACCACAGTTTGTATGGGAGGTCTGAAAGAACAATGCTGCTACAATTTGGCCTGAAACAATGATAAAAGGTGCACAATCTACAAAGGGCAGAAACTACAGTGAAAACCCATTGAAGCCTACAGGATACAAACTAAGCCCAGGTGCAAACACACTGGTTTAACACCCTCCTAGCTTAAACAATGGGTTACTTACCCTGACATTTCAGCCATTATGGTTGAAGGGACTTGAGGTAATGACTGCATGTGTTAACTATTTCGAGGCTGCCTTGAAGATTCAGAGAAGCCCTGCAGATATTTCACAAAGATCTGGATCATGGATTGAATAAATGCTCAAAGCATTGAGATCTTGTAAATTGTTCTTCCAGACCTCTTTACTTGTTATCACATGGACATCAAGGAAGAGAAAACGAAAAGGGTCCTGGCACTTTAGCTGCAAATAGCATAGATTTATTGGGGGAAACGACCAGCCGTAAGACATCCAGTTTGTGGCTGAAAGGTTGCCATTTTCACAATAAATCTATGCTATTTGCAGCTAAAGTAGCAATGCCAGGACCTTTTCGTTTTCGCTTCCTTGATGTCCATGTGATTAAAAGTAAATGGATAGTCGCCTACACCAGCGTGGCTAATGGAGATCGGCAAAAATAAAATGTAGAGGGTTAGAAACTCCCTCAACCCTAAACCGTGCTACATATATTACATACTGCGTTTTTCACACTCTCACACTTCCTTCGTCTTCTCCCTCGGTGTCCTCCAGTCCTGGCCCAGGTTGTGCTGTATGTGCAGCTCGCACCTGTCACGTGCCTACAGCCGGCAGCTGGGCAGGTGACTTGACCTCTGGCCTACCTGGCCAATCACACGTAGAGGCTTAGATGTGTGTGTATCACCCGGGAACAGCCGCAATCACGTGGCACCGCTGAACCTGGAAGCAGTGGGAGGCGATCACTCTCCTCCAGAATAATTTCCACAGCAGTGACAAGGTGCGTTCCCGCAGCGTTCCCTCTGCGGGATAAGTGCGGGAACGCCGTTCCTCTGCGTTCCCGCAGGACTCGAGCCCTGGTTTGGGCCCATGGATCAACGCTATGTTTGGAGGAGGAAGAACAAGGCCTATGAAGAAAAGAACACCTTGCCTACTGTGAAGCATGGCGGGGGGTCAATCATGCTTTGGGGCTGTTTTGCTTCTGCAGGTACAGGGAAGCTTCAGCGTGTGCAAGGTACCATGAATTCTCTTCAGTACTAGGAGATATTGGATGACAATGTGATGCTTCCGTCACAAACCTGAGGCTTGGGAGACGTTGGACCTTTCAACAGGACAATGATCCCAAGCATACCTCCAAGTCCACTAGAGCATGGTTGCAGATTAAAGGCTGGAACATTTTGGAGTGGCCATCGCAGTCACCTGACTTAAATCCGATTGAGAACCTCTGGTGGGACTTAAAGAAAGCAGTTGCAGTGCGCAAGCCTAAGAATGTGACTGAACTGGAGGCTTTTGCCCATGACGAATGGGCGATGATACCCCTAGATCGCTGCAAGACACTTGTGTCAAGCTATGCTTCACGTTTAAAAGCTGTTATAACTGTAAAAGGATGTTGTACTAAGTACTAAGATTGAATGTCACTTGGGGGTTGAATAAAACTGATAATGATGTGAGCACAGAAAAGACATTTGTGGTTATTTCATTATAAATGTTATGTTATATTTGTCTGACCTACACGTGCCTCTTTGATTTAATTGTAAGCAAGATGACTGAATGATCAAAATCAATGTCAAACTGGCCAAAACACTCAATTTCAGTGGGGGTTGAATAATTTTGATCACAACTGTATGTCATAAGCTCTCTGCAATGGGTACAGACAAAATAAACATGGATTATAACAAAGAGGTGAGGATGATTCTGACAAAGCCAGCTTGCAAACCGGTCAGAAAATCATCTCTATCCTCATTTATGGCACACGTTACTTCTATACTATGGATAGCTGGGTGTATGTTCCGCACAATATCAACACACACTTATTTCTGCTCATTACACTTCTCAGAGAATAGAGACCAGCATGTCATCCTTTTAAAAATAAAAAAAAATAACACACAATCCGCAACAGCTGCTGACCATGTTGCCATTTTATTTTGATACACTGATGAGTTTATACAGTTGTTTGCCTATCAAGACACAGGCACTATCCTCTGCCTGTAGCTGAAACAGGGATGCGAAGGGGAAAAATTAGCACTCGCGAATCTTCCCTTAGCGTCCCCGTTTAACCAGTGGCTTACGAGGCAGTCGCTGAATCCAGCAGTATAGCACGTTGCGGCCGCTACGCTCCATGGTGCTCGGGGCAGTGCTAAAGCGCCGTCAAGAGCATCCCCTCCTGGAATCTATAGGACTTAGGAGGCTCCTGCTGGCAAATCACATGATCGGCAGGATCTAGCCTTTCACAAGATCCTGCAGGCCCAGAGCTATAGTGGTGAAAGACTGGGAACTTTTTTCCCCCAGTCTCCCTCTGCTCGCGGCAGCCAGAAGTGGCGGATTGGGCCACCGTTCACACTGCGGGATGAGAGGTAAGTATTTGATTGGGGAGGGGGGGGGGTACAGCTGTTAACGGATTCTGCAGAACCTCTAGCTCAGTGTTTCCCAAACCTGTCCTTGGGACCCCCCGCCTCGCCAGGTTTGCCAGATACAGTGGCAAGAAAAAGTATGTGAACCCTTTCGGATTACGTGGAGTTTTGCATGAATTGGTCATAAAATGTGCTCTGATCTTCATCTAAATCACAACAATTTGAATAACAGTCTGCTTAAAATAATACAACACAAACATATGTTTTCATGTGTTTATTGAACAGAACATGTAAACATTCACAGTGCAGGGTGGAAAAAGTATGTGAACCTTTGGACTTAATAACTGGTTGACTCTCCTTTGGCAGCAATAACCTCAACCAAACGTTTCCTGTAGTTGCAGATCAGACCTGCACAATGATCTGGAGTAATTTTGGACCACTCCTCTTCACAAAACTGTTTCAGTGTAGCAATATTCTTGGGATGTCTGGTGTGAATTGCTCTCTTAAGGTCATGCCACAGCATTTCAATCGGGTTGAGGTCAGGACTCTGACTGGGCCACTCCAGAAGGCTTATTTTGTTTTGTTGAAGCCATTCTTTTGTTGAATTACTTGTATGCTTTGGGTCATTGTCCTGTTGCATCACCCATCCTCTGCGGAGCTTCAATTGGCGGACAGATGGTCTTACGTTATCCTGCAAAATGTCTTGATAAACTCTGGAATTCATTTTTCCATCAATGACAACAATCCGTCCAGGCCCTGAGGCAGCAAAGCAGCCCCAAACTATGATGCTCCCTCCACCATGTTTTACAGTGGGGATGTGTAAGGTGCTGGTTCCAGGGCGGTAGGTGCGAGCCAATGTGCAATGAATACTAGCAAACCAGATATATATATAAATATAAGGATTTATTGAAAAAGGCACAAAAAAGAAATAGGCCGAGGCAACAACAGAATCTAGGAGGGGTAAGCGAGAGAAGGAGGAGAATACTGAATAGAGGAGAAAAGCTAAGGAATAGGGAAGGAGAGATTGTATATATGTATACACAGGTTACAGGTCTAGAGACAGAACTAAAAGCAGAGAATAATCTATATGGATAAGGAAGAAGGAAGGAGAGATTGTATATATATATATATGTATACACAGGTTACAGGTCTAGAGACAGAACTAAAGCAGAGAATAATATATAATAATATATGGATAAGGAACATTAAACTATACATTAAGAGGGATAAACAGACTAAATCAGACCAGACTAAATATTAGGGGGAAGCTGCAGATAACAAATGGGAAAACAGAAGCAGAGAATACTTAAGTTATATATGAATATATTTGAGTACTAGAGATGTGGGCAAGTCCTTATAAACCAGGTAAGGTAAACTTGGGAGATCCAGGAAGATGACAAGTCCAGAGGTCTGTAGTAAATAGGAGATCCAGGAGGTTTGAAAATAATAAGTCCAGGAGAGATCTAACAGAGATTGCCTTGAGAGGATAGGATCCAGCAGAGTATGGGTCCTAGGATTCTTGGAGGAACAGCAGGTAGCTCCTTGCAGCTTGGATATTTCCAAGACAATGTGGAAGCATTGGGTTTCAGGTGTGGCCTGGTTTTATGCAGGAGTATTAGATGATTCTAGGCACCACCTGAGCATTGCACAGGCAGAGGTGAGTAGTGGTACCGCTATTGAAAGTCTCACTACTATGAGCCAGCACTGGGTTTAGGCTTTTTATGATGCCGGCGGCGACGGTCCTTACAGGATGAGGTTTTGATGTTGGGGTGCTGTGCCTTTTTTTCTCCACATAGTGTTGTGTGTTTTTTCCAAACAACTCAATTTTGGTTTCATCTGTCCACAGAATATTTTGCCAGTAGTGCTGTGGAACATCCAGGTGCTCTTTTGCAAACATCAAACGTGCTGCAATATTCTTTTTGGGCAGCAATGGCTTCCTCCGTGGTGTCCTCCCATGTACTCATGTTTTCCTTATTGTTGATGTGTCAACAAAAATGTTAGCATGTGCCAGAGATTTCTGTAAGTCTTTAGCTGACACTCTAGGATTCTTCTTTACCTCATTAAGCATTCTGCGCTGTGCTCTTGCAGTCATCTTTACAGCACGACCACGTCTAGGGAGAGTAGCAACAGTGCTGAACTTTCTCCATTTCTAGACAGTCTTACCGTGGACACATGAACATCAAGGCTTTTGGAGATCCTTTTGTAACCCTTTCCAGCTTCATGCAAGTCAACAATTCTTGATCATAGGTCTTCTGAGAGCTCTTTTCTGCGAGGCATGGTTCACATCAGGCGGTGCTTTTTGAAACCAGTAAACCCAAAACTGGTGTGTGTTTTTAAAGGGCAGGACAGCTTTAAGCAACACATCCAATAATATCACACTGATTGGACTCAAGGTTGGCTCACTCCTGGCTCCAATTCGGTCTTGGAGAAGTCATTAGGCTAGGGGTTCACATACTTTTTCCACCCTGCACTGTGAATGTTTACATGTTCTGTTCAATAAAACACATGAAAACATATGTTTGTGTTGTATTATTTTAAGCAGACTGTGTTTTTCAAATTGTTGTGACTTAGATGAAGATCAGAGCACATTTTATGACCAATTCATGTAAAACTCCAGGTAATCCCAAAGGGTTCACGTACCTTTTCTTGCCACTGTATCTGAAGCACAGCACAGGACCTGGTGGTAAGTGATTTTGCTTTTGCAAAAATCACTTAACAGTAAAACAACAGGGCTTAAAAAATACTTTACTTACCTCTCATCCTGCAGTGAAGATTGTGACAGGATCCACCACTTCTGATTGTGAGCAGTGAGAGAAATGGAAGAAATAGTTCCCAGTGTCGCTCTGCCCCCCCCCCACAGCTCCTGCAGGAGTCCGCTAGTGTGAGCTCATACAGAGTTGTTTTGGGCTCCACTGAGTCCTATGGACTACTGTAGCTGATACCTGCGGCGCTGCCATATCACTGTACAGCCGCCATATATTTCCAAGACCAGCCACTGATGCTGTACTGCTCCCTATTACTTTCCCCTATGGGTTTCTATTTAATCAGGAGAGGAATAGGGCTACATGTTTTGTTAGCTGCAGAAGTAGATGACTGGGTCAGGCTCCTGGTATAGTCGCTATTTTACACCCTAAATAGTTTCATTGAAAGTCATAACAGAAATTTACTGGTTTAGAAATAGAACTGGTCCACCACAAAGGAAAAGATGGCACTCGAAGTATTCATAACAATTAATATGATTTAGTATGGAGGCAACCACCATGCTAACTAAACAATAAGATTAAGACCTCACGTTAACTTCTAAAAACTACGGATATTTAATGAGTCAACCATTTAATTCATTCTATTGCTACGAACATAGGTACAAGAAAAATAAACATGTAGGTCATTTTGAGGTGGTGGTGGTGCTGGGGAGTGCTTACCATTCCAATGCATTTTCTTAATATACTCCAAATACTGAAATCATTTCTGGAAAACATTGGTGATGGCAAGCTTGTTCTGAGAAAAGAAAAACACATTAGTAACCCTCAACTGGCATTTAGGAAACATATTGTGCTTGGATTTCTTCTTGCTGTAATAAATACATGTCCGTGTTATCAGAGAGCATTGAAAGTCCTAAACCGCAGACTCTTTGTATAATCAATGTGTAGCGCTCACTCCCGGAGGAGCCGCTGAAAATGAACCACGGGTCAGTCTCCCCGCACTAGGGAATAAATATACTCCAACACGCTGAACAGTTTTATATTTTAAAAGGTTTACTAAAAGGTTTGCAGCTCTTAAGACACGGTATATGCAGGAAAATTTACAGTACTTTCGTAACACGATAAACGCGTAGCGGTAAAAGAAACGAAAACACGAGGGCTTCGTATTTTCGGAAAAACCCCGACCGAGCAGAAAATTAAAAGATACGAAATTCGAGGAAAAAACCCCGTAGCGGGACACAATAAAATACACAGTTCTCGTATTACGATAGACGCGCAGCGGGAACAAAAAAAGGAAAAATCATTCAGAATGTAGCTTTTTCTTTGCCCCCTTGTATGGATTTTGAAAAAGGAAAACAGAGTCCTGCACAGGTTAAGTCCCAGAACTTGAAGTGATATATATTTATATATGTAGGGTACCCGGGTACTTTTCTACTGGCCAGTGAGCTTACTTTAACGATGTCTTCGACTAGTCAGTTGGGGCCCTGTGGGTTAGAAGAAAACAGCAGTGCACGCTTAAATTTACACACGGCCTTGGGGGCCTCTCACCCATCCGGCGCAAGCTTGAGGTTCCGCTGACCCAGGACGTCTCTCCGCTCGATATTGACTGGGACGCCGACCACCGGATCTGTTGTCTGCCTTCTGTCTGTCAGCCGCAACTCAGCCAGCTTACCGCCTGCTCCCCGCTTCAATCGACCGCGGTACTCCTTACTCGAGGGGTCTTCTCTCCTCAGCACTGCACTCGGAATACAGCTGGTGATGTCTCTCTCCCGCAAGGCTGGGTGGCCCGATTGTGAGGCCCAATCCACTCTGTCTGCGCTCCGGCCTAACTCTTGATCTCTCCTTCTGTGTGTGTCTCTGTGCATCCGCTCTCCTCAGCTCTCTGGCGCGTTCTGCCTGTTCTCCACGAGGTGCAGGATGTACAGGCTCTCCACAGACCACCCACTTCCTGTTTCTTCGCAAAGCATGCATGGATATGTAGTTCAAGTGTCCAGGGTCTTAAATCGTGATAGTCTCCATCTTGTGGCCAAAAATGGGTACTGCCACAGTAAACTTTAACACATCGCTACAAATGCTTTATCTCCATTGACATCTTTCCAATGGACAACCTTCACAAAACTGACTGGTACAACAACAGCTTTCTATTCAACAAAAAGAACAGGATAGATAACATGAACTCTGACATGCCAAGACTTCCATTGTTGCACTCTTTCAGTTCTAACCACTTTACCAAATCTATGGCACATGGCTCGATAACTCCACCTGTGCTAAGCAGACAAACATGAAATCTAGTATCCCATGACTAAAGACTATTGCAATCCATTTGTAGATCTACACTATCAACATATCGGTCTTAAGTGGTAATAAATGTCCCAAAAAGAATTCACCATTGACTACACATCATTAATGCCACCATGAAATTGTCGATTAATGGTCCCTTCAAAATGCTTTGTTTCAGTTGTCTTCCACTGCTATAATGCAAGTTCATTCCCATCAATTTGCTGTGTATTTTGTTGCTTGACACAGCATTGCCAAGTGTGTTAGTGCGCAACTACATAAAAGACCAGCTACGTTCGATTCATAGGGCGACTCAGTCCACACATTGAACTTGATCTTTAAGGCAGAGATCACCTCAGCAGTAAAGGTGGTCCCTTTTTCTGGCTGAAGAACAGTAACAAGACGTCACTAAGGCAAAGAAAAAAAAAAGTGTGCACCATTAAGTCTTAGGGGCTCCCTATTACCGGTTTATTTAATGAGCCAGCCTCTATTAGCAGGGTGACAAGATTTTTAGGAGCCAATAATGAATACTGGCAGTAGTGCAAAACCTACATTTCTCTTCTGAAAATGCAGGATCACGCTCCCTATCTTCATGGAGAGAGGATGTGTAGGATCATGCTCTCTTCACTGCAAAATGTGCATTTTTTTAACCCTTTCACTGCAGAAGACATTTCCCATATGTCGTAGCATTCCTGCTATGATGTGGACAACGTGTGGGATACATCTTCATAACAAGTCACCTTTCCGTGACTTCTGTGATTGATAGTTTCTTCTCCTGGTGACCATAGGCCTGCTCCAAATCAGGTTGTACCGGGAGTTCCTACTAGTCCAACATCATGACTTTCGAAAGGAGCTTTTTCTCATGCCAAGCTTGAAAACATTTAGTTGTTGATAGGGAGATCCTTTGGACCACTGAACTTGTGAGGCGTATACAGGAGGTGGAGATAAAAATGAGGAGTCATCGGAAAGGGCAGAGTCTGACTGCTTGCCATTACAATGACAAACATGATGATGTAGAATGTGGAAAGTTAAATTAAAAAAACAGGGAAAAATAAAATGATTTTTGGTTGCAAGGCAGTGCCATTTTTTGCTTTTCACATGCAAAAGTAAACAATGTCACTGCAGTAACTCACCTTCATCTCCCAGAAGCAAGTACAGTTTTATACATTGTGTTTTATGCATAGAACGATCTGCCACAAATACCAAAGAAAAAAAATCTGTTTCATAAATTTGTTGAAACGGCTTACTTCCTTAGAAAAATGCAGTACCATATTTCCCACAAAGAAAAAAATACCCTCTACGATAGATCACAAACATGTAAATGCCTAAATGTGGAAATATAAATTTACATGCTGCAAAATGATTTAATTTTTTTGATATAGCATTTGGATTTCAATGTTGCACTGTCCTCAGCCTCCCCTATGGATGTGGTACAATATCAGTCTTCTAATTTGATGGCTCACTGATGTTATGCTACTTTTTTTTTCTTTTGACTCGTGCCCTCACCACTGGTCTTTTTAGAATTTCTGAATATTGTATACCTGTGAAAAATTGATAATAAATACTGAATAATTTAAAAAAAAAAAAAAACTTGTGTGCTGAGCTCACTTGTCCATGTTTTCCTTCTCCTGTTGAAACTCTATTTGAACTCGTGTTTTCTTTTAGATCTGGGATCTAAAAGAAAACCAGTTCAAATAGAGTTTCAACAGAAGAAAAACATGGCCAAAATGAGCTCAGCACACAAGGGTGTAGAGAAAGGGTTAAAACATTTTTATGGTGTGTTTTTCCATCTGCAGGATGATTTCACACCTGTTTTTTTAACAAGACAGGAGTGGTTACCATTTTTACAAGCAGGGCAAAGCAAGCGGTGCTCATTTGACAGTAATTAATTTGACGACGCAATTGAACAAGGGAGGTTTTTTCCCTTCGTCAAAGTTTTGCTGTCCCTCATTGTGGCATGCCACGAGGAGAGGGACCGCTCTGAGCCGAGAGCCGTCCTACAGGATGAACCTCTGCTCAGTCCGTATGCACTATTTACTGTCTGTATACTCACTGATAAGTCACCACTGAGGGCCAATCAATACTAGATGGCCTTCAGTTAACTCCGCCTTCAGAAATGGCAGCACCCGCCGATGGATTTGGGGGGGGGGGGGAGTACAAACTGCAAAATCTCTTCAAGGAATGAGATATTGCTTTTATATTTAAGACCAATACAATATCCATCCCATGATGGCATAACTTGGCGAAAGTGCACCTGGAACAGACAGGCGCCCTTTAATTTAAGATCCACAATTAAGTAACAGCATCATGCACGCTGGTATTGTTTTACTAGCTATTGTCAGCACTTCATTCAGTAATCTATTTCCCATTTTACTGGCCTACAGATAATCCTCATCTAATTGCCAGCGTAACCACCTCTAATCGTAATCTTCCAAGATCCTTAATGTGCATCTCCGTCAGACGTTCTCTCTAATCCCAGACAATAAAGGGCACTGCAGATGTAAATCTTGCACCGTAACCGTATGTAACGCGAGCAGAGTGGAAAATACTGGAGACCATATCATTAAACGCATCCCTCCTCCTTCCTATGCACAGCTTCTAATGGTTAACACTTTATAGTATGACAACAATGGCTTCTCGCCTTTGCAAAGCAAAACAATGAGGTTACATCACAACATTACACAGCTTTAACACAAGTAAAACTATTTAGGTGTATCATCCGGAGTGGAGTCAGGCTCCTTTGAAAGTATTTTTACTTTACAAAGAAGGATCTTTATACATATATAACTAAATATATGAGGCGATGTCTTCAAGACACAATTAATGTCCATGCAGCAGCGTAGTTCTGTTCTGGCATTGGTCTTCTGAGCCGTCCTAACAAGTCTCTAGGCTTTGGCTGCAGCAATATGTTCTATGCTTCCTACAATCGATTTCTGTTTGGAAAGGTGTTAATGCTCCCTCTGCTGAAGTGCGAGTCTGTAACACGGATTCTCAAATGGAATAAAACATAAAATAGCATCCCTAAATACAAATCGAGCAGACGAAACAACTAGATTCTGAAAAAATATTAATCTGGTAAATTGGGATAAACCTGGCATACATAGAATACAATGATCAGTCTTCCACAGAATCACAAGAGAAACATTAACCTCCTTTGTCGTCTCATCCAAAATGCAGGAGGTGCCCATGTGTTTATACGGGTCACTTTTTTCAAAGGTGGATTAGACTGTAAGCCTTCAGACCTTGGGTTATGCATAATTAAAGAGACCTTGGGATACAGATAATACAACAGATTACTGATGGAGACAGACTTTTCTCCAAATATACTTTCCACAGTTCATCAAGCGTCCATAACTGGGATATATTTCTATATCATAATAACAAATAGGGGTTACCCCTTACAGGTCAGCGGTAAACATTTACAAAAGCAGCTGTGACCTTCCCTGTTGAGGAGGCTTACCCAAGGTCTGTAAACATTGGTCGAGTCGAGAATCACTAATAATTGAAATTTCAATGAAGAAAGAGTTGAGAACCTGTGCGTAGCTTCTCAAAAACCACAAAAAGTCACTATGAAGTGCACCCTACCTGCAAAGTCACATACTCCTAATCGTATGAATAGGAACCCACAGTTTCAACCAGACATGCACATTGTACAGGAAGTTCACCACCTATTTTGACACTCCGTTCATACAATACAGAGACGCAGAAATAGGATTGTATCCTTAACAATAAAGGATTAATACTTCAAAATACCAGGAGATCTCTCTAGATACAGCATTCTTCTTGTAGGGACTCTCCAACTGTAACAGCAACTGGGGTTTCCTTTACTCCGGCTTGAGAACCAGACTCAAACCTGTTACAGTGTACACAGCTTCTCTCTAGTCAAGCATATCCACAGCATCTTTCCCTCCTTCACAACCCTCAGACAGAACTGAGGGAGTGTTGTATAATTCCAAGTATCTTTCCCCAAACACCAGACAAGACTTGGTGCAGGGAAGATTAAATGATATTTTATTTGAGATGAAGTTTATATGAGAAACTGGTGGTGGAAAAAGGACACAAACAATAGAGTACATGGTCTTCATTGGGAGGCGTTAATTCTAAGAAGTGTGACATACTGCATGGATGGCACTGTGGATTCCCCCTGTATGTTGGTTTAAAGGTGAAGGCGCTAAACCCCAGGAGGGAATGTGTTTTTGGTTTGCTGCAGGTGTCCCTGCAATTAAGGGATAAATAGCTCCTGCTTGAGGGAGGGGTACATTAGAATGGGCACCAGTTGAGATGAGAAGGATTCCCACACAGGGGAAAGATTAGAATGTGCAGAAACAGATCAGCACAGGGTGCTGCTGCTGCTCCTGAGATGAGGGAGAAGAATGTTGAACCAGAGGTTGGTCTGTTGTATTTGATTTGACACTGCAATAAAAGCCTGGAATGTTTCACCATTTAAAAGGACTTTGCGTGTCAAAATTTGCCCTAGAGGACCACGCTATAGCACCCCCCTGTGACATAGGGTGGAGAATGTGGGCATAGCGGAGAAGAGGTCTGTGGGCATAGAAAAGTGCCTGGTGAAATATTCCAGGCTTTTATTGCAGTGTCAAAGAAATCAAATACAACAGACCAGCCTTTGGTTCAACATTCCTCTCCCTCATCTCAGGAGCAGCACCCTGTGCTGATCAGTCTCTGCACATTCTAATCTTTCCGTGTGGGAATCCTTCGCATCTCATCCGGTGCCCATTCTAATCTACCCCTCCCTCAAGCAGGAGCTATTTAACCCTAAATAAATTGCAGGGACACCTGCAGCAAATCAAAAACACATTCCCTCCCGGGGGGGGGGGTTAATGCCTTCACCTTTAAACCAACATACAGTGGGAATCCACAGTGCCATCCATGCACTACATCACATATCATACAGAAACTGATTATCAACAGCAACGCAGCATTTTAGGAATCTAAGGGCAAACAATTACACAGACCGCAGGAACAAAGTTATAAAAGGATTACGAAAACTAAACTATTAACCAGTTTTAGGCTACAAATACATTTAACCCTACATGCCGACTTATGCCCACTGTCTTTTAGGGTTGTCTTTGCAACACTAGGTCAGGGGAGCTTTGGCAGGAGGCCAGCATCCACACTTCAACAGGCACAGAGGCCATATATAGTGACCAAGGGTGCCAAGGGGGGTGAGGACACAAATATGGAGGGAGCTTTGGTTACAAAGACTCTTTTCCATCTATTTTCAAACAAAGAAATGTGTAGTGTTGCAATACAATCTAATAAAAAAACATTTAAAGCCAATAAACTCCTAAAAGAATCACATATAATAAATGTGCACAAAACCCCATTCGCCACAGTGCTCAGACTGCCAATAATTTTCCAGGTTCTCAGTCACTCAGATCAACGGATTTCAACACCTTTTTAGCACACAAAGTGTGTTAAATCTGAATCCCAACACACGAGTATAAAATGATCATTGATGGTCACTTGACAGCTATACGTAGAAGAAGCACCTTGTTTGAATGCTGGGAGAACCCTTTCAAAAAAGTGGTCCAGCGATTTATTTCAGTAATTGTGATATTCTAGATATTTTAAGGGTGCGTCCGCAGAAATTTTTCGGGAGGGGGGGGGCGCATGAAGGGGACAGTCATATAATAAAGCGTAGTAATAGAGGCTGCGAAACATGATGCAAGTCTAATAGAAGAATAAAAGATGTAAGTGTCTGATTTGAATGTTGCCTTTTCTAGTCTGTTAATGCCGTTCAATGCACCACAGTAGTCACACACCCAGGATTAAGGCACTAAAGGGTTTTTAGAAGGCCATCTCTGTATACACAAACCATGACACCCCCCCCACAGATATTGGCACACACACCAGGCCCCCCACTCCAAACATACATACATATACACACACACCAGCCCCCATGAGACAGCAGGAAGGGGGGAGTACTGCTAGTGAGTGTGTGAGCCACCCCAAGAAGAAGTGTGTGGGGGCTGGAGCAGGGTCCCCCCCCTCTCCACTTTGATTGCAAGCTCTGGAGCAGGGTCCTCATCCCCACTGCCGAGGCAAGACCCTGCCTAGAGCACCTGTATACTGCCAATATTTCCCTGGCCTGTACCTCATGCAAGCTCTGTGAGCTTAACACAGGCCCCCACCAGATTCCTACTAATCATTTTGTGCCCCTCTTCCCCAGATAAACTAGACCTCAGATCAGGGGCCTCTCTTTAATAAAGACAGTGGCATCATGCTTAATAAAAATTTATTTGAAAATAAATCACCTTTTTTCTTGTTTCCAGCATCCCAGCCTGTGGCCCATAGGAGCAGCTGCGCCTGCATCTCAGCCCTGCCTATCCCAGCATGCAAAGTGAGTGGGAGCACATGGTGGATTGGAGGTGGAGTGGGGATGTGACGCTTGTGCAGCCTAGTGGAGAGCCAAGGAACTGCAGCAGTGCAGTGAAGAATTAAATTTAAGCCTATTGATCGGGGGCAAGTGCCCCCCCTTGCACCATCCTGCGGACACCCTTGGCCATATCATAAATAGGGCCAATTTTGTAAGTCATTTGTGATGGTTATGATAAATCGGCCAGACGCATGGACACCAAAAAGGAGCAGTTGCTTTCAAATAAGAAAAAAAAGGAAGCCTCAATTTAGACAACAGAAGTAATGCTGTGGATTTGGAAAGGAGTTCTAAGACAGGATTGCAACAAATTAGGAATATTCGGAGTCTGTTCAAGCAAAAAAGTGGATCGCAAACATGGCAAAGCCACATCCCCAATCAGAAAAAAAAAAAAAAAAGCTATCCCCTTCTCCCAAAGTAAAAACGGAAACAACGTAGAATAATAAAATATTGCCAGGATAATGGTAACAACTGGTGTACATCACTGTTCGTGTTATGCACATTTAAAGGAGGCCAGGTCACAGAAAGGCTTAAGAGACCTTTAGGTATATTGGAGAATGTTCGTGCGCATTTCATTGCAGGAGATCAAAGTACATACCGTATTCTGTGACGATCGTTTTCGGGGTATGTTGCATAGGCAAAAACTGAGGAATAACATCTAAAATGCAGAACTTTAATGTTCCAACTGTTGAGAACACAATTAATAGACTTTTCGACAAGCATATTCTTTTAGTAAAGGACAGAACCTCAACTAGGAGTTGGTCGTGTTACGAGTCATGCTACAAACGTGGGAATCTGTTGCATGGAAACTAAAAAGCAGTAGGATATACATAATTTATCAATGTCCAATTACATAAAAGGAACACACTGCTTTAACCATAGAGAGGGAGGGGGAGAGAGTCTTCATTGAACGGACAAGTGGTGGGATGAAAGCACACTGACATGCATTGGCTAGTCAGCAATGCAAAGATCTGTGCTGTGCATTCTTGAGTTAACCCGGGAGGGATGATCAACTCTGGCTTCCGGGACACCTCCTGGGGAAGGGCATCCTCCGCTGCCTATGAACATTTAAAATACATTGGCTAGATTGTCCATTTAAAAGAACATCATTGCAAAGACAAAAAAGTTGTGATGGCACTTGGAAGTCCTCATACATTTCAAATTCGCTCAAAAGAATTTCCACCTGTAAAGTGATCACAGAGACAGAGCAAAAAAAAAAAAAATCTAACAACCCTTATAAAGTATCAAAAAATAAAACGAAAATTGAACTTAAGTGTTGCTACAGGTCTTGAAGTTCTATACCAATAGGTACTGGCACGCACAAAAGTTTAAAAAAAGTTGCTTGAATCCAACATTGTTGAGTACAAAATGCCAAGAAAGTTATTCAACAAGTGCTGGCGTTTGCTATTGTTGCAAACAAAATTGTGAAAAATCTGCGTTATTGCAACCGTGACAAATGTCAGTATTTCAAAAAGAGGATTTCAAACTCCAGCAGGAGAAGCTTCCTGAACAAGACTTCTACCGCTTCGCAAATTTCCCTATTGTGAAAGCCAACTTAGGCTCAGTTGCAACAATGACAATTTTTGCCAGCGTTTAAAACGGTGGCAAACACCAGTGCTTTTTGGATAAAGGAGTCTGCATTACTAAAGGGTTAATGCAATGCTCCAGTTAAATTGGTTGAACGTGGTTTCAGGAATTACTGAAATGTCAGTGCTCTCTCCTTCGACGCACTCCAACACCATTAATTCCCCGAATCGATGCACCGAGTGCCGCGATAAACCCACCAAAAATAAAAATAAAAAAATAAAAAATACAACCACTGAATCGATCTGATACACCGCTATTTTTATTGATTGCCTGCCAAGGCTTAGGACACAAATAAGAGACAAGATTCTATTGGTATGCAATATTCACAATGATGCATTTTTTTCTGTAGAGTGGAAGTTTGAGTGATACATTGTTAATGTGTACCCATCATGTCCAGGGCAGCCTTTACCACAGCGCAATGGCCCTGGGCCCCAATATTTTACAGGGACCCATAGCAGACGTCCCTTGCTTCTCGATAAGTAAGCATAGGACGTTTGCTCCAGAATCTTAACCCCTTAGTGACCGGGCGGTTTTACACAAATCCGTCTTTTAGTGACCGCTGCTGTTTTTACGTTTCTGCGCCGTTAGTGTTTAGGTCAAATTTTCCTCTTACTCGTTTATTCAACCCACACATATTATACACCCTTTTTCCCGCCATTAAATGGACATTCTAGAAATACCATTATTTCCATCATATCGAATAATTTACTATAAAAAAAAATATGAAATATGAGGAAAAAAAAATGGTAAAAACACACTTTTTTGTAATTTAACCCCCAAAATCTACAACCACCCAAAAAGACCCCGGCTAAATAGGTTTAAAATTTTGTCCCGAGACTAGAAATACCCAATTTTTACATGCGTTTGCTTTTTAACCCCTTCACTGCTGAGACAGTTCACCTATGTGCGCTGCGCTCATTCTGACCATTTTGTGCTATTTATTTTTAGATGACAGCCTAGGTCCTATTTAATTAAACTCCCCCCAGACAAAAAAAACTTTAAAAAAAAAAAACATTTTTTTATTTTATTTAATTTTTTTATTTAATTTTTTTTTTTAAACCAAACCTGGTCATGTTTGGTATCATTTGAAAGGCCATAATCAGGCCTTTCAAATGATGGCAAATATGACCATCTAGCTGCCATGGATCGGGAGATAAAGGGATCCTTAGGATCCCCTTATCTCTACATGGCAGCTAGAGGGTTAACTGGCCCACTGACATCCTCACACATATGGTGAGGTTGTCAGTGGGTGGGGGGGACCTGGAGGCTTGGCTGACATCCAAGATGTCAGCCCCCCTCCAGGTTTAAATCGCGTTTTGGCGCGCAAACGTGATCCGGCGGCGAAATGGTTAATGCCATACACCGCTGGAAAGGGGAGGCTCTCCCCTCTCCAGCGGTGCAAACGGCATCTCCCTAGCTTCAATGGTTGGGGAGATAGAGGGCTCCGAAGGAGCCCCCCCCCTCCCCTCCATTGAAAAGCATGGGGACGCCTGCTGATGACGTCACCACGCAGCGTTGGCGACGTCATCAGCCTCGCCTGCCCATGTAAATCACATGGGCAGGCTTCCTCCCTGCCAGATCGCCGTGGGATCCGGCGAGGGAGGTGAGTATCGGGCGGGAGGGGGATTAGGGAGACCTGAGTTCAGGAAGTACAGGGTACGTCAGAGGTCCTTAAGGGGTTAATATGGCGAGAGGGGGCAAAATAACTAGTGTTTCCCCGAAAATAAGACCTAGTGCGTTTTTTTGATAACTGCTAAACTATAATACCTACCCTGAAAAGAAGACCTAGTTGGAAAACTTGAAGAGTCACGGGAGAGAATGAGTGATGCAAGCGCGGCGGAAGCGAGGCGGCAGAGTCGCAGAAGGCTGCATTCACACGAGCGTTCTTTGAGCAGAAGAAACGTCACTGAGTGTAGAAGTTCCTTAAACTCTGATGCCGTGTGGCCACCTCGCTGAGCGCAGTTAGGAGGATTGCACTTTGTAGCTCCATTTGTGTCCGTTGTAGCTTTTTGACAGTGAGGCTGAAATCACGCCAGGTGGTAGATTGTGCAATTAGCGCGCACGCTTCCCTGTGTGATTCTCCATCCAGCCTTCACAAAGCTGCGACTAACGCAGGGAAGTATGGTCAGATGGACGCACTCAGTGTGCACGTGTGACCGCAGCCTTAGCTGATGCTTCCAGTGCCAGCTCCGGTCACAGGTGGAGTGAAAAAAAAAACAAAAAAAAACCACACAAACACCAAAAACGTAAGACCTACCGTGAAAAGAAGACCTAGTGTGGATTTTGGGGGCCAAAAAAATATAAGACAATGTCTTATTTTCGGGGAAACACGGTATCTGCTAGAAGCGTGTTCACGTACAGCATTCGTATTTTAACTGGCAGTGAGCACCAGCACTAGACATATAAGTGCATACTTTATGCTGTTGCTTCAAGTTTCTCAGTTCACACAGCAGTGACGTGGCAATTTTGGACTTGACCTTTCGAATTAATAGTTTACAGGGGGTGATCTCCACTATGTTGCAAGCTGCATACCATGACTTTCTATCGAATGCAAGGTTGAGGTTTTTACCACTCACTTCTTGTGGCATGCCGACAAAGGGCATGACAGCAGGGTGAGGAAAAGCTATTCTATAGGACAGCAGTTTGTTAGCTCTGCCAGAGCGCAGATCGCGGATCATTGTGTGATGTCACAACTGCAGTGCGCAGGCCGTTACATTAGGGTGTGCACCCATAGGTTTTCAGTTAATAAATGTTCTACAGTTGTGTTCAAAATTATTCAACCCCCACTGAAATTGAGTGTTTTGGCCAGTTTGACATTGACTTTGATCATTCAGTCATCTTGCTTACAATTAAATCAAAGAGGCACGTGTAGGTCAGACAAATATAACATAACATTTATAATGAAATAACCACAAATGTCTTTTCTGTGCTCACATCATTATCAGTTTTATTCAACCCCCAAGTGACATTCAATCTTATAACTGTAAAAGGATGTTGTACTAAGTACTAACAGCTTTTAAACGTGAAGCATAGCTTGACACAAGTGTCTTGCAGCGATCTACGGGTATCTTCGCCCATTCGTCATGGGCAAAAGCCTCCAGTTCAGTCACATTCTTAGGCTTGCGCACTGCAACTGCTTTCTTTAAGTCCCACCAGAGGTTCTCAATCGGATTTAAGTCAGGTGACTGCGATGGCCACTCCAAAATGTTCCAGCCTTTAATCTGCAACCATGCTCTAGTGGACTTGGAGGTATGCTTGGGATCATTGTCCTGTTGAAAGGTCCAACGTCTCCCAAGCCTCAGGTTTGTGACGGACTGCATCACATTGTCATCCAATATCTCCTGGTACTGAAGAGAATTCATGGTACCTTGCACACGCTGAAGCTCCCTGTACCTGCAGAAGCAAAACAGCCCCAAAGCATGATTGACCCCCCGCCATGCTTCACAGTAGGCAAGGTGTTCTTTTCTTCATAGGCCTTGTTCTTCCTCCTCCAAACATAGCGTTGATCCATGGGCCCAAACAGTTCTAATTTTGTTTCATCAGTCCACAGAACACTATCCCAAAACTTCTGTGGTTTGTCCACATGACTTTTGGCATACTGCAGTCGACTCTTCTTATTCTTTGGAGACAGCAAGGGGGTGCGCCTGGGAGTTCTGGCATGGAGGCCTTCATTACGCAGTGTGCGCCGTATTGTCTGAGCTGAAACTTCAGTACTCACATCTGACAAATCTTTTCTCAGTTCCTCAGCAGTCACACGGGGACTTTTCTCCACTCTACGCTTCAGGTAGTGCACAGTAGTCGAAGTCAGCATCTTCTTTCTGCCACGACCAGGTAGCGTTTCAACAGTGCCCTTTGCCTTGAATTTGCGAATGATGCTTCCTATGGTCTCTTTTGGTATGTTTAACATCTTTGCAATTTTCTTATAGCCATTGCCCTTCCTGTGAAGAGTAATCACCTCTTCTCTTGTCTTCCTGGACCATTCTCTTGACTTCACCATGTTTGTAACCACACCAGTAAATGTCTAGAAGGAGCTGAGTATCAGTCATTTTAAAGCTGCCTAATTGGTGCTTATTATGCTTTATTGCTGCTCCGTGACATCCACACGTGTTTTCAATACCTGATTGAAAACACTTGAATGAACCTCTGTTCTTCAGAGTGGTAGTCTAAGGGGTTGAATAATTGTGTCAATGAAGAATTCACAAAATAAACATTTACTACTGTATTACAAAACCAATTGATGTCATTTTAGTTGCATATGGTTCTTTAAAAAGTCCTTGTAGGATTTAATTCTGAATACAATTACAAATGTACACTAAATTCCCTAAAACCCTTTACAGCATTGGGGGTTGAATAATTTTGAACACAACTGTAGGTTTAGAAAATTTTATACAAAATGCACATTTTTCAGTAGAAAGAAAAGAGCCTGTAACCAGAGATAGTCAGTTTTAATGTTATTTATCATGAAACCGATAAGGAACATCCAAAATATCTATGTAGGGGGTTCAAGATGAACCAGTCATCCAACATTAGGGTTTGCCTGGGCACACAAGGCACACCCTGTGCGCATGCCTATGGATGTCACTTAAGGACAATGGTGGCACCTGACACTAGAACTGAGCAAGTAGTGGCTTCCAATATATCCAAGGGTTGAGATCTTGCATTGATCTTTATGATAAAATCATTTGATAGAACACCAGGGAAGTGTAGCTGTCCACTTGAAGGTTCATCGTCAAGGTGAAATATCAAGAGGTTTTTATTAAAACAAGTATCCATAAGTATAGAGGTTTGATTTCAGAATGCTAAAAGAATATGTTAACAAATATACCAAATGATGACTATCTGCTCTATAAATCATCTTCCCAGGAAATAAAAGCACAATAGTCTAGACCAGAACAAACAAAAAAAAAAAAGACAAAAAGGTGAAATATACTTTGGATGTCTATGGAATGAGAAATTTAAAAACAAGGGTCGTTATACAGTGTTTGCACCAGACTTGGTATACAGCCACAAGTCTCTTAAACGTGTGTCTCACTGTACAGTACATTGAATGGATTATTCAGTCTGTTAAGCACCATATGTAACCATGAGGAGAGTGCTGACCGACTACAACACATAATCAAGGACACGTATAAATACACTTGCTACTGGGGTGCTGCGATACATACTTATCCCATTGTTGATCAGAGTGAGTTCATCCTAATCCTGCAGCATGAGAGGCTCCCAATTGGCCAGTTAACAATTACAGACTTCCAACTGTCCAACATTATTTGCACATGATAATAAAGTAGATGTCACTAATTGGATAATCTCAGATCTAACAGTCACATGGTTTACCCAAGCGACACATTGTTTCCAGGCACTTAAATTAATAAAACACATTATTAAAAGAAAAAAAAAAGCAGAGACATTTCAGGCTGGTGACACAAAAGCACATTTGAGAGCGTAAGGTACGTCCGTGGGAGTGAAGCTCTTCTCCAGCAGCTGGATTAGTTTTGAGCAGAGATGTTGACCATTACTTAGTACAGATACGATTGACAGGAGCACAATTCTGCAGATAACTTACAGCAGGAGTTTGGCATACTGTGGTTGGGACAAATCAACTCCATCAAAAGTGTTTATCCATGACCCCTATACCCCTTTCAATACGCGCCGTATTCCAAAAGCCCTTCCCGATTTCAAATGCCTCAGATTCCAGAACGACAAATTCACCTGGACGCCTCTGATTTTACACAGGGGCAAAAAGGACATTCTGTTCAGGGCTGCAAAACTGCATACCTGCAGACCTGACACATTCCTGACAATCAACTCTTTCAAGTTTTTACAACCAGAAGTTGCTATTATTTCTTGGGGCCTAATCCAGCTCCAGATGATGAACTCCCCCCATAGAGCAGTCCTTCCCAACATTCAGTTCTACAGGGACTTACAATTTACTAGCTTCTCAAAGACCCCTCCAATCAGACCAGTTCTGTGTGGTGGACTGGAAGAGGGACTTGGGGGTTGTAACCCTATGGATTAAGAAGACTGTTGAGCTTTCTGGGAAGCAACATCTACCATATACTTTACCCACAAATAACAGACCTATAAAACCAGTGTTGCTTTGGTACTGAATACCTTCTCATTGTCACAAAATGCCTAACAATCATGGTTGGAACGTCTGTGTGGAAGGGATTCCTACACACACAAGTGGTGGACAGGCCCACATGCCCAGGCCATATGGGAGGAGGTGACTGCATTCTTTAAGACATCAAGCCAAAAATGATACGCTAGGACTAGTGGTCATGGCCCTTTACAGTTTTGGACTAAATGAGAAAATCCAGACCCTAGCCTCAGATGTCCCCAACAGTATTTCGGGTAAGGCTGGGCATAATCCCACTGCAACCATAGCAAGAAAAATGCAATGGTCGACAACACCCAACCTTAAAATGGGTTTATGGCCAAATATACTTAAACGCATACGTATGCCACCAACATCCCTACCTCTAAATCAATACCTCCAACTAGGGATGCAGAGATTTAAAGAAAAAAAAATGTAAGAAAAAAAGACTAGAGTGCCAATAACAGATACTTTAATGTCATGTGACCGCTTTCCATTAAATAATTTGGGATTTTGCTGAAAGTGTGTCCAATTTATGGAAATATTGAAATGTATGGCCAGATACCCCATTTACCTACTGCACACCCTGACCACACACAGACCTCAGAGAGATCTATAGTTTAGCATCAAAACCTGAGGCAGAGAGGAATCCTCTCGAAAGCTTGTCTTTTAAATGTAACGTTAGTCCAATAAAAAAGGTATCACTATGTACTGCTATACTCGAGAGATATATATAATGATTCAATAGGCGTGTCACTACGTACTGAGAGATAGATATATAGATACACACAGACCAGTTGCATAAACCCGATCTCTGCTAAAAAACAAACAAACAATGCCATGCCATACTAGATGGCTTAAGGGTTCTCTGTAAAAACAGACCCAGGATGCAAAAAAGTGAGACAGATGTCATTTGCATGTCCTACCCAGAGTTCCTTGCTGCATATAGGGTATGTAGCACAGGAGCTCTGGGATGCAGTTTGTAGAATTGCCGTGATGTGCAAATTGCTTCTGCAATAATAAATTCATTATTCCGTGGAGGCTTTTTATCCTCCACCACAACCCTTGCGAGTGATCTATAGATTACATACCAAACCTCAGATACATGTATACATAATAACATGATAAAAGTGTTGTTCTTTTGATATGTATCCTGATGAAAGTCTGGATAAGAAAACAGATGTAGGAATTTAAGAAATAAAATTTTTGGAAGCCAATACAAGTACTCATTTAAATGCCGGTATCGGCATAGATACTGATACTAGTATCGGTACATCCCTATCTCCAGCCTTACGTCAGATGAGCATGTACGGTCATATAATACTCACACACCCCTCAACCACATCAGACTAACTCACATTCGTATCCTCTTTCAGCATTTTCCACCTACCAAGACTCCTCCCCATCCTTCTACTCACCCATTGTCATAGAACATCTCACATGGAAAAATTATTTATACCAATGCGTTCAAAGGTTATTTATTCTATCACAAGTTTACTGGTCCCTGAAAATGAGGTCTCCTTCGCCTACCCTTTCTCTTGTATACTCAAGAATCCACCTACAGCTTCAAAAACCAAGTCAAAATAATAAAAGAAAATAAAAAAAATCAAATCCACTCAAGGAATGATCAGAGTCTGAATAAAGCAATTATAAAGAAACTATTACAATGTTAAATTATGCAGAGTGTTCAATAAACCTGTTCTAAAGTATTATTAATGTCTGCTGCATATGTTGCAAAGAAAATAAAATTAAAAGCGTGTGATCGCTTTATTTGGGAAACCAAAACATTTCCCTGGTAAACGATTTCCTGAAACTGAAGGCAGCAATCCCTCTGGATGGGGGTGTTCTAGAAATACCCATTACTTTTTCTGAAACCTCACAAAATTCTCTGGCTCTGATCATAAAAGGAAGTCCGGTCAAACGGCAAGTATTTTTCACACAAATACACTTTCACAGACTTCAGACTTTCAGAGGAAAAAAAGGTACAAAAATAAGTTTCACATTAAGGCTAGGGTCAAACGAAAGCATTTTTACACGCGAACGTAAAAAAGTGCGTCAGAACGAATTGACGTATTTTTTCACGGAGTGCGCGAAAACGGTCATACGATGCGCATTTTTCGTGCGTGATTTTTTCGGATCGTCAAAAAAACTCTTTTTGCGTCTGAACGTTATGTAGGCTGGACATTAGCAGTGTCTGACATCTCCTAATCACGCAAACACGCCGCTATGCCGCAGCTGCGCACTCAGTACGTCAGTACTAGCGGTTCGGCGTTCTCGAAAAAATGCGTTCGTTTTCCACTTGCGTTGCGCGGCCGGACTTTCGTGCGACCGTACTTCGTATATTGGCCGTCATTGCCCGTCATCTGCTGCTAGTGCGGCCGTAATTATGTGCGCCAGAACGCACGTTAAAAGTGCGCTGGTCTGACCCCAACCTAATATGTATCCTCTAACGGGTTTTATTCAGGAAAATGGCAAAAACAATGTTAAACCTGCTTGGAACCGTACAGCTCATGTCACGGGTGAAAGAAATTTGGCCATCTGTAACACTAATCCAGGTTGTGTATGATGCTCAGTGGTTAGTTTGAGAGGGGTACGTTTGCCCACGTCTTACCTGTGCTTTTTGATGCCATTAGATGTAGAGCCCCCTCCTCCAGTCTTCTTTTCACCAGACATGCCGTCTTGTTTGCTATTGCTTAGATTCACGCTGCCTTCTGGAGAAGAATTTGTAACGGTTTCAAATCCACTCAAGGACTGATCAGAGTCTGAATCTACAAAAGTAACGGAGGCGTTAATGAAATGCATCCCAAGCTTCGGCTCTCGTAGCAACAACTGAAAACGTCTCACATGTACGGAACGCTGAAACCCAAGCAGGTTACTTTGTTCTGTTGACAGGTTCCTTTTATTAAGGGATTCATCTTACAACAGCTCTTCCTTTGCACGTTACACAGGAAAATAAAATTAGAGCATTAGAATCTTGCCCTGACCCATTTTTGCTCGATACACAATAGTATCGCTTAGATTTCCTAAAATGAAAATTTGCTTGGAGAAGACTTTCACCACAGCATACGACAACATGTAAAAGCAACATTGTGGAATTTTGCAAGGTGTCCAAGGTCATTGGTGTTTTATGTTGGGAAAAAAAAAATCTGTATGTAATATCAATCTCTTTAAACTAATTGCACAAGTGTCCAGGACAAAACGTTATAAAGAATGAAGGAACGAGAAGGGGAACATAGAAGATCTGGAGACATTCTATCTAATCCAAATGGAAACAAATAAACCCAGCATTAAAACAGTTTTACTGATCGCTTTGGAGAGTTTATGAGATACTCGAGTATACCGCTAGATTTTAGTGACAAATTTACCTTAAAATTGGAGGGGTCGCGCTATATTCGAGACATGTGCATCGCATGTAAAAAAAAAAAAAAAAAAAAAAAAAAAAACTTGACTTTCTCAGGGATCCCAAGTCTCCCGGAAGTTCTGGTAGTCTCCCAGAATTTAATGTGGGCTCCCTGGGAGAAGTGGGATCCATCACGGTCAAAGGGCACACTTGGATTAAGCCAATCATTCAAGATTGGCTTAAAACTGAGCATGCACCCAGGCTCCACGATGCAGTGGTTGAGCCTGCCTGCTGGAGCCGGTGGTGAGAAAACTACACCTCCCGGTGTACTGGCTATCGGTGAACGTTTCACTGCGTTTGGTCACCTCGCTCTGCCGGCAATCTTATCGCAAGTAAAGAAGACAGTTGGCCGGCAGCTTCATACTTCATTACAACTGCAATCATTCTAGAGCAGAGCACCCTGGCCTGAGGGGGAACCTGACTGTGTTAAGAGAAGCTTGAAGAATTTTAATTGTTTACCGATACAGTATACTTCTAAAAGTTTGCTCCTCGCATTATAATTGAGTTGTGTATACTCTCATTTCCACAATAATTCTTTATCCATCGCATTATATTCGGGTCGCGCTATACTCTAGTATCTACGGTATTCTATTGATACACACAAAACCATTCCATCAAGAAATTCTGGACCCCAATACAAATCTGCTTACCAGTTCTCTCTTCCCCTCACAGAACATTCTAAAATATTGGCAAAACAGTCACCCGAATCACTTCTTCAGTGATGGAATGTCCATAACCACCACCTTTCACTTTTATTTACATTTTTCAGACAAATTATATATTTTTTATTTTAAAATGTTGAAGCCTTGTACACATCTGACAATATTAGTAAAGACATTGATGATATCCGCTTCCCTTACCTAATCTACGTAGACACTTTCTTTCAAACTCCTACAAGTCCCAAATTTGCCTCCTGGTACATGGAACAAAGACCCGGCAGGCCAGATAGATTCTAGAAATATAGTCCAGTTTCCATATAGTTTTTTTCCCTATTTGTTGGCTCACAGCCAACAGTCATCACGTCTGGTTTGAACAACACCCCATTTTTTCAGTTCTCTCCATTTTTAGGCTTTTGTTTGTTGTGCTTGGCCTCATTTCAAATGTTTAGCTGTCATTGTGGTCATTCATGGATGCATTTTAACTCCCCATTGCAACACTTGAATACTGGACACAACATCTGACAAGCAATGCAGTGATATGGGAAGGGTCTCATATCTGCTCTAAAGACAACCCAACAGTTTCTGTAGGATTTTGATCCAATTTAGTTCATTATTGGTTGGGGGGGGGGGTTATTTTTATATAGCAAAATACAACAAGTTAGTGTAATGTGTAATATAATTTCCAGGGCCAAAAATTCACAAACTGTATTAATTGCCACAGTTTATATTTTACAGATGTATAGATAACTAACAAAAGAATCAAATACATGAATAGGATTAAAAGAACATTCTAACCCGCATGACTGTTTAAATCCGAAATGGTCCTGGTGGAGAATATCCCCATAAGGGAATAAGACAACCTTTCAAAGTGGAGCTCCTCCCTCAAACATGAAGATGGTCAATCAGATGCCACTAGATTTTACCTTCTGAGGGTTTGATACGCTTCAGTTAACGTAATGGAAGCTCATTGTCCAATGACTCTCAATGCGGAAGAGTCATGTGTAATATTATGCATTTAGAACTTTGGAACATAGTTCTTTGGACTCTCCTCTTGGGAACACGTTTCAATGATCAAGGAGCCAGAAAGACATTTCACAAACAGTGACTCAGAAGAAATATGGCAATATCTCAAGAAATAAATGTCAAGTGATATTTACTGCATAAAGCTAATCTCCACCATGCCTCACACAATTGGTAGCTTGGTTTTCCAAGTTGACTAGAAACGTGCATTACTTTCTACATCCAAAAATGGAGATTTTCAGCCACGTCAACAGTAAAAATAATTACACTGGGGAACAATTTGAAACATATTTTCTGTTGAGTTCGATATTTCAGCTGTTTCAGACTAAATTAGGCGCCGATTTAAAAACTGCAGTTTTCTTCCATCACATTAGATATTTTCTTTACAGCTTATCTGAATGCGATTACTCTCACCCAGACGTTCGGGAGCACGAGTGCTCTATTGGCCGAGAGTGGACCTCCCTTGAGTGGGGGGGGGGGTGACCTTGGCGACTGGATATTACTTATCCCTGCATTTCAGTTACACGTGAGACAGTGTCGTGCGAGGGTGTATATAACTGTACTTCGTGAATCGTGTTCTTAGATTGTAAGCTCTTGAGCAGGGTCCTCCCTCCTTCTGTTCCGTGTGTGTAACGTGTATGTATATTTGCTATCCTGTCTCTTCCTTTGTACAGCGCCAAGGAATTTATTGGCGCTTTATAAATACTTTTAACTGTAACCCAAAAGTCTGTATACAAGGAGTAAGCAGAATTTATTTGCATACGTATTTTCTTTCCTTCAGTTCATGTCTGCCTCTGCTATTTCTCGTAGTACGTGACAATACAGCCCTGATTCTTTTTCGCCGTTCCCAGTCAAAGGGTGAACATCAGCGCATTTGTCAGGCAAGCCTATGTTGCATATTTCAAAGTAAAACATGGTGATCAAGATAAGTCTTGGGCCCCTCAAGCAGTGAGTCAAGAGTTTACAGATGTGGACGAAGGAAACATGTAATAAGTTGCCATTTGATATATCTTTGGTTTGGCGAGAGCCCACAGATCATTCCAGCGACTGTTACTTCTGTACGATTCCACCAAGATTTGAAGGTCATAGAGGAACGGTATCAGGGTAGATGGGATGAACATGTGATGGCCGACTATTCCTGGAGCATCAGGCGAGATTGAACACTGCAGGAAAAGCTATAAGTGTAAATTTGTACCTTAACCTCCCGGGCGGTCTATTTAGTCAGCAAATTCTGTGCTGAAAACGGTCTAATTTCCCCCCAGCGGCATCCCGAGTGTGGCCCCGGGTTAAATACCTATGTTGGAAGCGGTAATCCCGAGCAACACTTGGGATGTCGCTGGATACATCACTTCTCCCTGCGCTCCCTCGATGTCCCCAGCTGCCTCCTCCGGCGACTTCATTACTTCCTGGTTCCCTCCTCGCAAGAAGGAATCCAGGAAGTAAAACGCCACGATCACCGGAGGAGACTGCAGAGATCAGCGAGGGAGCGCACGGAGAGGTAATGTATACAGCCCAAGTGTGTCTCGGGGTTACCGCTCTCAGCGGTGAAATTTAACCCCCGAGACACACTCGGGAACACCGCCAGGGAGGTTAAATGCTACCTAACTTGATCACTTGCACCCAATTGGACTTTTAGGTTTAATTTGAATTTGACATTCAGGTAATTTTTTCATTATTTTCCATTGTGTTCCCCTTTTTGTACGTTTTTTGAGACAAAGGGAGGTGTCCTGTACCTTAAAAAAAATTTGACGTTATATTATAGAGAAAAACTGGGGTCATTTTTGTATTCAGATGCCACCAGTTAGTCAAAAACAAGTGTCAGATCCAACTCAACGAAAATGCTGTTCCCCAGTGTTCTAAGCAGTTTCATTTCATTCTGGCAGAGATGGGAATGGAACATTTATGAGATCCTGTACAACAATCAATATATCCTACTCCTTGCCTTTAGCTGACCTTCAAAGACTCAAGTCAAGTTTTTAATTTATTGTCAGTGAAGTAAGCAGTTGGTGTGCTGAAAAGCCGGCTGAAATCTGTTCTTGTGCTCCAGGCATGAAACCTTTCAGAACAGGAATTTGTGATGCTTGAAAAATGACCCGCGTTGTTAACTGCACAAAAAGCAACAAAATACTGCTCCTGGAACACTGCACTCCAACGGAAAAACATGGGATTAACATGTACTTTGAAAGAAAACAAACCTGGTGTCATTATTCCATCAAGGAAACAAAATAAGGCTGTTCTAACAAGACGCGCACAGCTTAATGGTGTCGTTTAGATCTTTTGAACCAATTCAGGAACAATTATCTTTGCGGTGTAAAAAAAAAATAATAATTTTTTTATAAAAACCCTGGTTTCCCAATAGCAATACAAAAAGAAATTAATCTCGAAGGACTTGTGAATTAAATTATTTTACTTGCTGGTTCAGAAACACTGAAATAATAATCATCTAGAAAGGTGTAATGGCAGAATTTAAAGGTTAGAGTGCCTTATCCTTTCTAAAAGAGAAACCTAGCGAGGAGCTCTGAGCACACCAAACTAACCTGGAGACTTGAAGCCCAGATTGTTTTAAGTCATTTATGATTAAAACCAGAAAAATAATTATTCCAGAACCAAGAAAGACTAAACGCAGCACTAAGGCTAGGGTCAGACGAGCGCATTCTGTGCACAATGAACGTACTTTCTGACTGACGACAAGGTAGTGGCCACACGGTCCGATTTTGTGACTTTGATGTAGATGGGAAATAAAATTAATAAGAAAAAACATTTTGTCCGTCAAAAATGCTGGATGTCAAAAATGCAGTCTGTCTCACTACGTTACATCACTCACAAAGCTATGCGAACGTTGCAGACGTGGCGCACTCCGCAAGTCCGCTCTAGCGGTTTTACGTTCTTGCCTAACTTGCATCCGTTGTGCGTCGGCACTTCGGGTGTGGGTTTCTATTGATCATAATGTTATGCTAACACGTACGTGAACACTGCGCTAGTCTGACCCGAGCCTTAAGGTTATAAAAGCAAAATGTAAAAATATTATGGTATTAAAAAATAATTACATAAAAAGGGATTGTATATACTTTGTTATTACTTTCAAATTAAAATGCTAGACCAAAGCCAACCAAACAAATGGGAGCACAAGTTCCTCTACTGGAACGTAATGTTCACCTTGAAAAAGAACCAAAAACAGCAGACTACCTCAAAAACCTTTTCTCTCCAGAATTGCTAAAATGTGGTTTCCTAATTACTACTTGCCATGAGGAGACAACCACCATTCCTCAGATGAGCCCCCTCATTCCTCAGATGAGCCCCCTCATTCCTCAGATGAGCCCCCTCATTCCTCAGATGAGCCCCATCATTCAAAGATTCGTTAATTCTTAAAGATCAATGCAATGGCTCATGTCTTGAGATATCACAGCATGTTCTCGCCTGGTTTCAGCATCAAGCAGCACCATGCTTATCCTCCATGGGTAGAGTACAAGAGGACGTTCATGCAACACCGTGTCACTGGGTCTCACTCGCCCTGGCATCATGCCATCAGAAGGGAGTTACACAGCAATGTGCTGATAAGGGGATTAATCTAGGTTTACCAAGGAGAAAAAATACAGACTGCACATCACATGAGCCCAACGTAACATGGGCATGACAGGGTCACTTCAAAGATGATAATGATTTGATAACATCATAGACCATAACAAATGGTCTGACCTGGCAAAGAGGAGGAAGGTGGAACAGAAAAAAGGAGGAAGAAATAAAAGGCAGAGCAGAGGCATTGACAGGCAAGTAAGACATTGTTATGACAGAAATAAAGGTGTAATAATGGTGTAAAGATGTAGGCAGAGACAGATATTCAAAAAGGACATTAGCACAACGCATATATAAATTAAACCACCTGCCCAGGTTACCTGTAAATTGTGTAAATGCGTTGGTTTGCGTGTAGTGGCCTCAGGAGTCATTAATATTTAACCACCCCTCCTTTTTAACTTAATGTATACCTTTAATAAATTATTGTGTGTAAAAGCAGATGGATTTTCAGCTTTTTTTTCGAACATGAAGACGGCCTTGCATACACTGTATTATTAATCAATGTATTTTTCAGCCAGCAGGGTTGGACAGAACAAGTTGGACAAGATTTCAAGATTGGAACCCACGTACAAAATAAATTCTTGGACAGAATTTCATCCAAGACGGAAATATCACTTATGTCAATAAGAGGTTTTGGAGAACTGAGTGGCGCTGGATTTTTCCAGCCTCTTGGAGATTGCCGGGTACAACGTGAATTTTAAATATTCAGGCTTCATTGAAAGCCAATTGAATGCCTGTGAGTTTACAGACAGAAAGGCTCTGCATGCTAATTTGTTCTCGATAAAGAGGTTTGTTACGGTCCATCAGACACGCTGCTCTTAACAGCAACTCTAGCGCAAACCTATAAAATAAATTGTCCTCTTTTACAGGGAGATCTGTTCGTTTGGCCCTATTCACAGACAGCAGAAAAAAAAAAAAAAGGTTCAGAATGGTTTAAACGAAAAATCACATAACAATGAATTGTAATAAAATTAGAATGGACAAAAAAAAAAAAAAAAAACACAAATGGCTGTAAAATCTTAACCATCTTCAAATCCGTCAAAAGCTTGTTTGTTTTCCATGCAAGCTGTTGGAAATTACTTCTCAATACTAACTTTGAAAGACCCCCCCCCCCCCCAAGAAAAACTTTTAGCAAATAATTTCATCGTTTACAGATTTTTTTTTAAGGAGATACCACAGTCATCAGTTTTAATTACATGCTGCAGCATTATTTGACACTTTGTATACCATTGAGAATGATGGAGGTCACATATTTCCAGCACTCTATACATTCACAAGATAGTCAGTGCAGTTCTATGTGGCGACCTACCCGCAGGGTCAATAAGATGTACTAATTATTCTACAATTTCAATATCTAGAATTTTCACACAATAATCAGTTTCTCTTTTTACACCAAATTTCCCTAACCTGGATGGATGCCTACATTTCCACAGGTCACATCAGTTGGAAAGCTAATCCATGTATCAAAATATTAAAATCATTGCAAAGTTATTTAATTTTCTCATGATATTCTAAGTTGAGGCAAACAAATACCCATACATTTTTCCGAACAGCTCATATTTGAATGTATCTGTTGATATAGATTTAGATATATATCTATATCTATATCTATCAACAGATATATACATATATACACACCCTTTTTTGTTGTGATAATTACAAACTGCCTGCCCCCCACCCCAAAAAAAAAATATATATATATAATCACCACCTGGATTTACCTAAGCAAATAGGTGTGAGCCTTCCATTGGATAATTACTGCAGTGATTAACGTGTTTCACCTAGCAAAAAAAATTAGGTCATGTGACTCCTTGGAAAAACCTGCTTATTCAGTATATTCATCAATAGATCACTGCAAAAATCACAGCGAAAGGCGGTCCAGCGAAACAAAGTGTGTGACTTTTTGACCAGGCAGCGTATAAACAAGTTCCTTCCACAAAAGTGTTAGCATGCACGCCTCGGAAGTCGTTAAAAATAAGTAAATAAATGCACTCACATAAGTGACTGTGCTTGCCTCTAATGGGTTACAGGTTATGTACATTATATTTGTAGTGTATGATTCCCAAAAGCATGTATCAAAGCAATGAGGGAAAAAAAATATTTTAACAGAAACCCCTGCCCACCACCAAAAAAGAAAAAAAAAAAAAAATCAATACCTGAGACTGCATCATAGAACTCATCCTCGCTGAGAACACTGTGATGTGGAGGGGATCTCTTTTTCAAGGACTCTTCCAATTCGTGGTGTTCACTTGCTAAAGTCTGCAATGCCTCTGATAAGATCTTAGTCTTCTCTTTCTCGTGCTTCAGTTTGAAGTTTCTCGCCTAAAATGGAGAAAGAAAATTCCTGTGTGTCAGTACCTGCAAGGTAAATGAAGGGGACGAAGGCAAGAAAGAAAAAAAAAAAAAAAATAGGCTTGCTCGACTAGAAAGAAAATACTTTGCATCAATAATGTAGGACTTAATCAGATACAGAAAAAATGTCATTGGTGAACGTGACAAAGTCTGACTGAGGAAGCCGAAGTATCTATCGGTGAAACTCGTCTCAGACCCCTATATGCGCATATTTTTTAATACTGAAACATTTAAATTATTACAATGTCTTCTTAATTAATCAACGCTTGCCAATTGTTCTTCATTCTGGGGGGTTTTGCATATACCCATTCAGGTTTGCAGCAGATCCACGAGGAGGCCAGAGACTGCCTTAAAAGCATCGCAGGCGAAACATCCCAGAGCCGGATTCAGGGCTCTGGCCCAGGTGAGCAGGCCCTGTATTTGTCATCCTTAATATATGTACCAAACCTCCTGCCCTATGACCCTGTGATTTTCTCTGCTATTTTGTATATATACGTACATCATGTGAAAAAGGACTGTACCACTCCAAAACTTGGTACACTGCGAATTATATACAGCAAATATAACGGCTCTAGAAAACGTGAGTTGGCAATTGATCAAGCAATTCCTACATTTTATTTCACTCCAACAGTGTTGCACTATAGGGGTTCTTTTTTTATTCCACATGCACTCCATATGAGACCTCAAGACCACCAGGTTTAACTGGAGAACCTTTAAGTATAAGCATGGTTCATTATTCGCTTGCACTTCACTAGTGCGATATCTTATTCACTTAATTCAAATCTAAATACCAGCACATGCATTTACATCATCACGCTTTACTGTACAATATATTTGAAGCTACAGTGTTTGTAAATCTACAGGTCATTTATTGATATATGAAAGTGTGCGTATAGAAGTCTCTTCTCTTTGTATTGTATGATCTTGTGACCCCTGGGGTTGATGGGTCACACCTTAAGGACTTCTGTACAGCAACACCCCACCACAAAGTCATTGATTATATAAGGAATATCATAAATAGGCGCTATTTACGCTAAAAAGAACATCTGTAGGTGGACATAATTCCTGTGCATGGAAATTAAAGTAACCCCTTGTATATGTATTGTACAGAGATTTTCAGCAACTATAACCCACTGAATCTTATCCCTTAGCGCCCCTTTACATGGGGGTTGTAATGCAGCAACAAAGTTCGATGATTTTTTTGTTACAGTGAGAGTGGGGGCTGTTACGTTTTTATTTGCAGTAATACAGGGTGACAGAATAATAATCCTGCATTAAGGCGGCATGCAAATAAATTATTATATGCTACCATTTAGTTCAGTATTACAATGCACGTTTTGGTACTGAATAGTTACAAAAGCTACACATTAGAAATATCAGCCCAAAATACGCACACATATTAAACAATAACAAAAGGTTTACACAGAACCAGCCAATATTCATCTTTTTAAGAACATCCAGCAATCACGGACCGAAATGGGGAACAGGTTTCATGTGTCTGGACACAACTGGCATGTTCTGTCCCCTTGTGTACACCTATTCATCTAGGTCATTGGTCAGCAACCTTGGCTCCCTGATGTGTTGGGAACTACATTTCCCATGTGGCTCAGTCAGCCTAATGGGTGACTGAGCATCATGGGAGATGTAGTTCCCAAAACACCAGGGAGCCAAGGTTGCTGACCCCCTGATCTAGGACATGCGAAATCATTCCAATTCATTTTATTAGCAAGAAAGAGTTTCTAAATTTGTAATAATTTTTTTTCTACATAGTGTATCATGACCAGGATGAGTAGCAGAGGACGGGGGTGGAAATTGCCGAAGCAACCGTCATTGGCCCAAATGCACAATTGCACCATCCCAGTCCAGGAACAAATAAAAGGTAATTCATATAGTCTCAAACCCAAAGTTTTCCTTCTAGATCGTAAACCAATGAACGGAAATAAATCTGATTTTCAGGAAATTACTCCCCCTTAGGTTGAGCATTTATCAGAGCCCATGTTGGAAGCATCGGCTAGGTGGCAGGATAACCATAAGAATAGCAATCCCTGTGGAAAATGGCTTACTCTTTGAAAAGGCACAGGGTTACTTCCAGCAAGATGGTGTGACGTGCCATGCATCACGAGTGAATGAAGATAAACAAGAGGGATTTTTAAGGAACAGGTCAGTTCCAAGAATCAGTGGTGACTTCATCAGGATTAACGCAGAGGACATTAGAAATGGGACCCAAAACACAGATGATGCAAAATTGATTTGCATTAGTAACAAAATGCAGTGTCACATCAACATGTGCCTAGCAGAAAACAGCAGCCACTTCCAGCACTTGTCCATTTCCTTACACTCCAATTTCCATTCATTTGTTTAAGATCTATAATAAAATCTTTGGCGTTTGGGTCTTTATGAATCAACCTGTAGGATTCTCACTGGACAGCTTTACTAGCTGTGGTTGCCGTTACTGGTAGCCAGTTTTATCTAGGTTAGGGCCTGGTGGTTGTTCTGGGGGAGGGGGTTTGGCAAGGCTTTCTCAGGGGGTGGTAGGTTAGGCATTAAAAAAATACAACTGGGGTATTTCACCCAACACTGCCATACTGTTCACGCCAGCTATCAAAGTCCATAAGTGCACCTGCACATCGACCTTTGCCACACTTCATATTTTTAATAAATAATGGATTTGATAACCTCCGCCTCCACTCTAGTCCCAGTCACTGCACTCACAATAAACCATAGAAAGTAACTTTTATTAATGGGAGGAGAAAAAAAAAAAAAAGCTTTGTGAGGGTCCTGAGAACGAGCAGCGGCACTAAGGGCCTGCTCTACGGTGGGGCCCGCTCAGGTCAAGGTTTTAGCTCGATTGTGCCATTTTATGGACAACTGCTCCATATGCGAATCAGACTGCTACACCCAGAAGGGGTGGCCAGTACTGAAAAGCCAAGGAAGTCATCCCTGCAAGAGAGGTGCAGCAATCCCTGACGATCATGCGGCCTTTGTAGGCCTCGTCAGGAGGGTATAGCTGACACCCCTCTAGGCACCTTGAGCAAGGTGTCCACGTCTGGATTACCCTGTAACCTCTCATGCAGGGACGACGTCCTTGGCATTCAGTACTGGCCACCTTTCTGGGTGATAGTGTCAGATTTGCATATGGAGCAGTTGTTCTTGTAATGGTAGGTTTCGAGCTAAAGCCTTGTGAGACCTGACCTGCCCCACCGTAAAGAAGGCCACTAGGGCCGTTTGTTTCTCACTTTATTAGTGTTTCACTGTAACTGGCCAGATTACAAGAACACATGGTTTATAAAATCATCAGAACAAGTTGACAATTTCATATAATTAGTACAGCGAATAGTTCAAGAACCACTTGCATGATGCTGGGACTGTCATGGAGTTTTGCCAACTTCTCCTGGCTAGAGACACCTGTTTATCCCAAGAACACTTTGGTCATTTGCTAGGGATTTAAAGAACACCTATACCAGCAATGCGATTCTGCAAAACTGTCATTTCATTCGCCACACCCCAGGAATGCATGCTATGGGGCTTTTAAAGAATGCAGCACTTCCACGTGATAAGGCTTAGCAATGTAACATTTTTTGTCTATAGAGCAATTTAAAACATGTTGAAAAGCTGAGCCAAACACAAAGAGCACAGGTTATTAAATGAAAGTAACAACATCATAATTAGGTTCAATGATCTCTAACAGAAAAGAAAAAAAAATACAGGTCATGAGCCACCATTGAAGTGGTTATGACAAGAGTATTGTAAAGCCAAAGTAGAAATGTTACAAATGTATTATCTCTAGTGCATACAGCTTTCTTTCGAGAGCGAATTCTGGGAACTGTAGTCCAGCATGTACTTACAGACCCAGGTTGGAGATCCCAGCTCTTAGTTACAAAGTCTACCTTTACAACCCGTTAGAACAATAAAATATACAGAGCTGGTAGATTAAAAACAGACGCCATATTATGAATGATCATTACAACAGCTTAACTATCAGGGTTATTCAAAGAGAATCGAAAAGTCACCGCACAGTGACTTTTTGTTCTCTTCAATTCGGGCCGATTCGGCAATCCCATTTCGGCTACCCTGCGGTGTATTCAGCAAGCACCACAAGGCTGTCGAAGCGCAGGGAAAAGCTGCCGCAAACCCGACGAAAAGTCACCGCAAAAACCTGGCGAATGCACCCCGAAACCTGCAAAAACATCTGGATTAACCCGCCGAAGACACCCGAGCAGGAGCCGATCACACGCAGCAAAGCCTCTGGAAAAAGCCGACACCGCATACGAGTGAAGTGAATAAAATTAGGAAAACAGTTTGCTTGAATGTTTGAAAAGTGAAACGCTGTTTGCAAAGAAACTACTGAGCGAAAATGTCTGAAATTTACATAGGAGGTCCAATGAATGATAATAAAAAGGGCGGTTACAGAAAAAATAACTTCAATAAAAATAAAAAAAAAAAACAAACAGGAAAATGCTTAAAATATCCAAAAAAAAATCTATAAAGAGACTCTTTACTGCAGAATTTTATAATGAACGATTTATTAGATATTGAATTAAAAACGGGAATATTTTTAACATTGAACCCTATGGGATTCTCCTGAATAAACCTGTCGAATGAAACCACCGAATGGCAGGGCATTTCGGGAACCTTTCACTGCTGGTTTGTGTTCTCTGAATAGACGAAGCAGTGCTTTTTCATGGGGATTTCACTGCTCTCGAACAGGCACCGTATGTGCAGGTAATTCGCCAGGATTTGGCGAATTGCCTGCTCTCTGGATAGCCCAATGGCCCTAGAAAGGTAACCGAACGCTGATTTTCAGCATTCGGTTACCTTTCTCCAGCCATTCGGATCTTTTTGAATAACCCCGTTTGTCATTACTCAGTGTGATGTTAAGAAATCCACATTAACCATATGGCCCAACAGTTAATTGAGCGTGTGTTTCCTTTGACCACACACTTAATTCATGTAAACAATTACTGAAAGTGCAGGCTTCATAATAAGGAATATAATCATGGATCAGAGCCCTCTCTGCTTAGGGCATTAAAGTCCAATGGCAGGACCATGGCACACAGTGAATATTGCAGTGTTTAATATTCTGGGGTCTATTCACTGCATCTTGCATTAAGAAGAAAAGTATCAGTTAGGGAATTTTTCATTGAGATCTTTATTCTGTAAAGCTCAGGATACTATATATACACAACGTGACGCCAATAGCTGCACACTTTTATACTAATATATACACGCTTTAATTACAAGGACCCGTCAGCCACCACGACCAGGCCCCGGCTTAACAGAGGCTATCGGAGCAGCTGCTCCAGGTTTATAGAACAGATAATTGTCTGCATTGATGGGCCTTTGGAACTTTGTATCTCCGGCTCCATAGCATGACCTTTCCAATGATACCAAACATGACCAGGTTTTATACAACAATTTTTATTTCTTTCTAACAGCAATATTGTTCACTTTTCAATTATAAAAATTGAACAAAGATGCTGCACTAACTCACCATCTCATTTTTCATGTCACCAACAAGTGAGGCGAAAGGAATAATGCGTAATAACAGATTGTGCCATCCAAAACCTACACCGCCACACTGCAGCGAGGAGCACGGGGGGGGGTGGGACTTTCGAATTCTGCGGCTCTAATCTTAACACACAAGGTCAAGGGAGAGGTCATTGAACAGGTCAGAGTCTGGCCTTTGCATCGATGCCCACATGACCATGTAAAAATTAAAACAGGGAGGAGGTAAGCTTTTTTTAAGTCTATTTTTCCCCCTTTATTTTTTGTTTTTCCCAAAGCGATGGTATTGTCCATTTGTCACGTATGAAATGATTAACACCAGTGCCATTACTCACCTTCTCATTTCCCACACTGGGAGTAAAATCAGCGTTTCATACATCGTCAGATTATTCATAAAAAAACATCCCAAAACAAAAGCCACACTTTCCATTTTCTCCAGTTTTGGTTAAAGTTGTGTATTTTCTCCGGAAAATGCAGTAACAGGTTCCCATTTCATTATTTTTCGAGAACGCAGAACCGCTAGTACTGACGTACAGAGTGCGCTGCGGCGACATAGCGGCGTGTGTGCGTGATTAGGAGATGTCAGACGCTGCTAACGTCCAGACGCTAAAAGTGTTTTATTAACGATTCGTAAAAAAATCCCGCACAAAAATGCGCGTCGTCTGACAGTTTTCACGCATTCCGTGAAAAAAAATTCATCAATGCGTTCGGACGCACTTTTTGACGGTCGCTGCGAATAATGTGTTCGTTTGACCCTAGTCTAAGTAATATAAAAAAGGCAGGGATTTGCAACTCCGGTCCTCAGATTTGCAGACAGGCCAGGTTTGCCAGATATCTCAAGCACAGCACAGGTGATAGGATTTGCTGCTCAGGGATTGCAGGATTCAGCCTGCATTTCCCCAAGGTGATCCTTAAAACCTGGCCTGTTAGTTGGTTCCTTAAATCAGTGTTTAACTCGGGTCCTCAAGTATCTCTGACTCCATAAAGGTTCTTAAGCCAGAAAAACAGAGGCATCCGAGCTACATGTAGGCTGCTGAGAGCACCCGCAGAGCCCATAGCTTAGGTGTAAAGTTTGTTTTTTTACAAAATAAGCAAAAACATGGGAAAAGGGGAAACTAGAGAGGGGACAGCAAGGATTAATAAGGAAGTCATGCTATTTTCTTCCCATCCCACCCCTTTGGTTTTTGCCTGAAGTGTCTGATTATCATCATTCTTTTTCCATTTAAATTTGGTTATTCCTGCAGTACACATGTGCGGTGTGATATAGACACTGGACAGACCATCCACTGAGGCTTTTATTTTTGCTGCCACGTACAGGGAAAGTGTCCAAATAAACAAGTAACACATAAAAGCCTACTCAGAGACTAAACCTTTTTCTCCCCTCATTACAATACTGGGCAGCTAAGCCGCTTACCAGTAAAGCAAACAACAAATTAAACATTTAAGGCTTCGCTTAGGAACTTCAAGGCTTGTCTCCTCCTCTGCGGCTCCCAGCAAAAAGTCTGCTCAACAAGATGGAACCACAGTACCTATAAAAGCAGTGCAGTCTTAAATCAGCAGACAGCAGAGAATTAATCCTATAGGACTTTCTCTATCCACCTGCTGACAAAACGGTGGTCTATCACCCTGCTCCTAATCACACCGTCACAATGGATAAAAGGAAAAAAAATAAACTGTTCTGTACCTATGCGTGCAAGTTCACACAATGCATAAAGAAAAATGAACTATAAATATGCAGCAACTACAGAGACACAATGAAGACAGGATACTTTGGATTTTTTTCTAAAATATATTGAATTTTCTACCAGCAAAGTAAAAATCACCATAAATATGGGCTTGCTGTAAAATAAAAGGACACATTTTCCGATTCCAACAGAAAGCAAAGAGACTCAGTATTCGGATTAACACTTCGTATCCCAACTGCACAGAGTGCTGCAAGGTCAGAAGTGCATTTCTAGCAGAAGGGCTTATATACGCTTTGTGTCCTCACGCCAAAGCTAATCTCCAGAGATTCCAGTATTGCTGATTATTAAATTCTTTAATCTAGCCACTGAAAATGCTCCAGAAACCATGCCTTCAGCTACAGGAAAATATATCTGAACAAAAATGTAAAAAGAGGGAAAACCGGGATTAAAAATTAAAATAAAAAAAATAAAAATAAAGAATGAAAATAATGAAAAAAAATATCAGAATTTTCTCTTGAACGGGAGGGGGGGGGGTAAACTTTTTTTATTTTAGATAATTTACTGAATAAATCAAATCTTTTTTTAGAAGAGAAGATACTTTATATAGTCACAGGAAAAAATAAATAAAAGCCTTAAAACGAGATCACCAAACTACAAACAATATAAATTATTCTGGGAGAGTCGGAGTTTAGGATTTAAAACCCATGCTCTGCTAAACCCTGATCATGGATAGGGGCTGAGCATTGCAGTGGCACAAACTGCGAAGGGATAAAATACATTGAGTGATGGGGAGTTACAGATCTACAATCCACTTTTCACTTTTCTATCATACGATTTGAAAAACCAAACCAGAGATTACATTTTGAGGCGATTCCTAAAAAGGCTGTATATAGTGAATACTTTATACTGCGCAGAGCCGGCACGCCATGCGGAATATATGTTTATAAATAATTGTAACTGCATGCACGTCTAGAATGCAGAGAGGATACCTTATTCCAGATTTGAAGTTCAACTGCTGTTTAAGAATTTCCCCCTTGGCACGCCATAGATACAGTATCCAGCGCGTGGAAATCATTCGTGCTGTTCTTTCCTGGTGAGCAATTCCATTCCCCATTCAATTCCAGACCTCAGCAAATTCCCTTCCAAAAGAAAAGCAGCAGCAAGCGAGCGGCACAGACGGGTAACACAGTATTCTTCACCACCAGCAAATCTTCTCATGTAAGCAGATCTCCTATTGGCCACACTGAAGCACTTTAATTGGCTCCTTCTGGCCGGCCTGCCTGTAATCGGCTATTGTATTCATGCTCCGAGTCAAGTTTACTAGCTTGCTGCTGCTGCTACTGATGTGTGAATCTTTAGAGTGGGGGGGGGGCCTTATGCACGCTTTAGCACATTGTATGGCCTTGCCTGATGAAGGTTAACAAGCACAAACACGATTATTAGCTAGAAGAAGGAGGCGGCATCCGAAACAGAAGAATTCAGTACAGGAACACTTATCCATATAATTCAGCCTTAAAATTTCCGAAAGCACAAGTTCCAGAAGAGCAAGCATACTGATAACATGGGCAGACGTATCCAGCCCACTTCATGTATAAATCAGAATAGTACAAGAATAAGAAATATAAACCCACCAGTCTGTCTCTTGGCTGAGAGGCAGCATGAGAACATGTAGCTGCTTAGAAAGCAGCTCTTCGTTTCATTAGATCAGTAGGTTTCGACCAGGGCCAGTGCTACATTATTTTGCGCCCTAGGCAAGATCACACACACACACACACACACAGTGGGAGGGGACACACTGTACACAGGGACCGCACATGCTTGTTGCCCATCTTACCCGTCCGCACCCGGAATCTCGCTCTTTCCTCTACGCCTCATTTCTTACTTTTGTGCCTCCTTTTCTTTCGTGCCCTTTCTTCGGTCTCTGGTGGTGCCCACACATCATCTGGTGGCGGCTGCGCATCACCATAAGACGCCCACCTTCTACGCCGCTAGCAAGGGGTCTGGGAGCAGCCACTGCCGGCTACATGAGCCACACAATGAGGAACAGATACAATAATGGAACCCGGGGTTGGGGGTCGGCTGCGCCCCTAGGCGGCAGTGCACCCTAGGCGGTTGCCTAGTGGAAGCAACAGCCCTCGTTAGGACCCACCGAACCAGAGGTGCCGCAATGTGACAGGTGGGCTTAAAAAAACTTTAATGGCCATTCAAGTAAACTAACCTCAGTGTTTTGTTTTGCATGGAGCTACAGTGGTGAGTGCAAATGACAACCTTTTCTCTTGTAATGTTTTATACTGCTAACATACACCAAGCAGGTCACAGATTGGAAAGATGCAGTTATATTTGTTCATCGTGGCAGGTGCTATTGAGCACCATGGAGGAGTGGAAAATCCTACCAGTATGGTCACTGTGGATTTCATTATAGATTATGCTATGCAATGTACGATTGCATATTCGTATCGATCATGGAATTTCTCTATTTTGGGGTCGGGGGATGTGGGAATAAGCAATTTTTTCTTCAAATAAATTTTCCAAATATAGGCAATAAACTAAAATCAATACCTAAACTATATGGCAAACATTTATATTTTCCTCCTTTGTAAGAAAGTGCAATTTACAAATACGGCGCAAAAAACACATCGAGTGCGCATCGCCCTAATTTTACAAGTAAGGCAAAACAAGAACCCAAATCTCCATGGACTCCTTCACCTGAGCACCACCTCAAAAAGGTCCGCTGGCACCCAAACGCACAAAAAAAAGGAGGTGGGCTACAAGGGTGTAAGAAAGTAAAGGTGTTTATTTAGAGGCCCTTCGAGTTACAATGCCATGTTTCGGCTGTCCTCATTAAATCATACAGGTAGGGGATGTTTCTCATTTTAATTTGTTAACGGTTTCGTGATGGCTCATGAATAAGTATGTAATGAGAGACAATGAGGGGAGACATTAATACAAAAGAGGGGAAACTCCTAGCTCTATACATGCAGCTTGGATGACTTTGGCCACTTTACACTGAAAAAAAACCTCAGAAATGCCATTTCATTTGTGTGCGCATCATACATGCACAGGCCCCGAAATAGCACAGATTATGTGAAATGACATTCTGAATTCAAGACTTTCTATTTGAGTGCCAGTTCTGGCTCGTCCAGTTTGAGTGCTGCTATTTGAGTGCCTGGAATAAGTGCCAGTTCTGGCTCGTCCAGTTTGAGTGCTGCTATTTGAGTGCCTGGAATAAGTGCCAGTTCTGGCTCGTCCAGTTTGAGTGCTGCTATTTGAGTGCCTGGAATAAGTGCCAGTTCTGGCTCGTCCAGTGTCAGTGCTGCTATTTGAGTGCCTGGAATAAGTGCCAGTTCTGGTTCGTCTGAAACAAGCAGACGTCCGCGCTTTAGAAATTGTGATTTTGCTTTTAATTATTTGGATAAAATGAACCTTTGTCATGGTTATTCATTCACGTAAGGGGGAAGGGAGTTCAGAGGTCACCGGGCTTTTTGCACAGGTAGAAAGAAAGTAGCGAGTGAAAGACAGCTATAGACAATTCCAAGCATCTTCAATGCTTCCCCAGTACAACACCTATACTACGTATGCTATGAGGAACCCCCCCAAGAGCCCACTCAAGAATATACCCCCCCACGGCCCACGTAATGACAACAGCATACCCTCCGGGCCCACATATGTAAAAACTTACTCCTGGGGTTCACGCTATGTCAGGAGCATACCCCCAAGTTAATGCAATGTCATAAAATCTTTATCCTCTGCTAAGGTGATTTGCAACATTAGGAGACACTATGCTCATAGACAAACTCACTGCTGAGGTACGCCATACCATGGATGCTTTTTACAAATTGTGGAAGCCCTGGATGGATTATGACGATTGATGGACTTGCTCAGTTTATCCTTGTAAAGGTTATGTATATAGATACTCTGCCAGTTTGTCGTGACCTTCTAAGTAGTCTTTCTACACCTTTCCCCCCCTCCTCCTTTCCATTCCCCCACCCCCTTTCTCTTTCTCCATATTTCTCCAGTTTGTCTTCCCGCATTCATCTTACGGTCAGCTTTGAGAGTGACGCCATAATAGGTTTTCGTCGGCAATGGAAGTTTCCCCATTATACTGCTTTTTGTGGTGTTGAAAACAGACTTTATCCTCTCCACACAGGCTAGTCTAGGCACTCCGGCACTGCTCTTACTAAAAAGGTAGTCAATGACACAACAGTTGCCAAAACAAAAAAGGTTATTGCGCCCTACTCCTTCACATCTCATTCACTCCAGCGATATTCTTTGCAATCCATTTCGTGGTCCCTATGTATCAGTAGAAGGCTCATTTGTATTTTGCAATTTGTAAAGTGCTGTGGAATATGAATCCGTTATATAAATAGGAAAAATTTTATGATTTACCCATCCATATAGATTATATAGTGCATTACAGTCCAGCTCCCAAATCGCTCACATTCATTTAGACTAGATGGTCGTCGGCTGTGTAAGAGTAAGCATGAAGTACACAAAACAGGGTTTTGCTTATGGGAGAATGTTACAAATAACCAAAAAGGTCTATTTCACTAATAACAAAGGACAATGGCAGGCTTGATGCGGAAATCAAAGCCAGATAAATTTTTCAGCTTTAAATACTGTACGTGGGAGTCTGATCACTCAAATGGTTTACAGAAACCCCACAGAAATGACGGCATAAAACACGACAGATGCTTATTGTTACATATTGGGCATGAGTACTCCATTTGTTTGCCGAGTACAATGACTCTAAACAGATACCTTATAAACGAGAAAACAAATGCAAGCTCAACTCCTAATGTCCATAGGATTTTACAGACATTAGTGGAGGGAGGGAAACCGAATATATGAACCATAACCTCTAGGTAGACATAAATCTCATCCCACAAACTGGAAACCAAACTCTTAAAGCGTCAAAACAACACTGGGAGTTACAGAGATGTCCTCACCCCTGAATCATCCCGCGGTCTTTGATTTAAGCTCACTTGTGCAGGATCTTTATCCCCCCAATCACTCTCCATGTGTAAACTTTGTTAAAATTATAGGGTCTATTCAAAGAAAGGCAAAACTCCTGAGAATTTTTCTGGTTTTGACTATTTTGACCTAGAATTTCTCACTTCTCCAGTCATTCTCCCATTTATCTCACTTTCCAAAATTGGCCATTTGTTCTCTTCTTCTGTCAGTTCTCCTGGTTTTCACCTTTCCTCTGAATAACCCTGCATGTTTATTTTGTCCTTCCCTTTTCACTGGATAATGTATTGGTGCTTTTGCAATAACAATCCTAACATTTGACAGCAAACCATTTTTAATCAGTGCAATTACTGATGAAGTATGTCTGGTATTTTGCAGTCTATATCTATACATTGCAAATCCTTAGGTTTCCATCAACTTTGTAATCTATATACAGACAGTTGCTTGTCTAGGTAAATGTTTACCTATTCTTATAACGTTTATAAGCAAATCCTACCACCCAACTCACTGACGCAACCATCACTCTCACCTTACAGTCCTCTCCTCCTGTTTCCAACCCCAACCCTCCTAGATTGTGAGTTCCTACGGGAATAGGGCCCTCATCTCCTCCTGTACTGTTTGTCAAATGTTGTTCAATGTATTGTAACCCTGTCTATACTGTGCTTATTGTACAGCGCTGCGGAATATGCTGGCGCTTTATAAATAAAGAATAATAATAATAATAATAATAAAATCGCATTGAATTAAAACGTTCTATGCAGGATCATGGACACCTCAGTTCTCCCCCTTAGTTATCCTGCAACTCTTCAAAGCGAGAGGTTTGCTTTGGTTTTGTTGTATTAGAGGAACCTCTTGTTTCCTGCTCTCACAAAACGGTCTTCCATTGGCGCCGTGACCAACTTCTATACCAACTTTGTATACTAAGCACCGGATCTCCCTACTTAATTTATTTTATGCCTAAACCGATGAACCGGGTTCTATGCAATTAAATAATATAAAATCAGAAAACTAAGTGAGCAACTCCTCTGTATATTAAAAACTAAGAGTCTAGCATTAGCAACATAAGTAACAAAAGTACTGATGCCTTATTCGAATATTTTAAAATAAACATGTCTGCTCCACGTTCCTATTCAAGGTCATTATTAAAACACTTCATTAACCTTTACATACTTTGAAGGCATCATATTCCAATTAAAAGCTATCAGCAAATTAGAATAATTGGTAGGATTTACATTTAGGCTCTGAACGGAGCCGCACTAATGTCCCAAATATGTTCCTTTATACACCCTATTATAGGAAGGCTATGCAACACTGAATGATAGATGTGCGTCATCTTGCGTTCCTATCTAGCCAAAAACACTAAATCAATTTTAGTACAACTAGTAGAATGGCTGCACTCAACCTCAACATGGATTTTACATAGGGGTTCGTCTGAGAGCTCAGTGAGCATCACGTACAACATACAAGTGTCAGAATGCTCCACTAGAAGATAAACAAGTATCTTGGGAATAACCAAAGGGGCTTTGGATAAAAAAAAAAAAAAAAATGATAATAATTATGACCATACATGTGCCACAATGTCAATGAATTCTGCAACAGGAGGAGGTAATCTGTGGCAGAACTCCAAGTCAAATACGATCACTATTTTGCGGTTTGGCATCCATGGTTATCATGCCGAGCATCCATAGCAGGGGAAAACCCATTGGTAATTTTTTTTTGAGAAAGGATTTTACCAGGAAGGATACATTGAGATTTCTCTTGTTTTCAAGTATGTTCTGGGTGGTGAGTATGTACCGTTAGGGGTCTTGCCCAAGGACACTTACTGGAGAGGTTGCTCGCTGGGATCGAACCCATGACTCCACAGGCTCTCTCCATGCAGAGCCGTGACATTACCTCTACTCCACCCAGCCGGTACATTTGCGGCGGATGTTGAGATGTTTGGGAATGTGTCGACAGTTTCGTCATAACTTGGAAGTTTAGCTACTCCCCCGGGAGTCTTACGTTGCTACATATTGCTTGAACGTAGATCATTGCTTTTTAAAAATTGTATTATGTTAGTTTTGTTATATTTGAGAAAAAGAAAATGAAATATGAAATACCTTTTCGTACAATTGCTATTTGCTTCCTAATACTTAACATTCTGTATTATTGTCTGTGATTTCGATGGTATGCTCCGTTTTGTCAAATATATTTTACACAAAAAAAAAGAACTCCAAGTCATGGATACAGATCAGTTTACTACAAGGTTGGTAATGCCCACCAGGTGCCACATGTTCAGCTGCCCCCCCATATAAATAACTAAAACAAGCATGGAATTCAGACAAATATTTCTAGCAAAATTTACTATACGTTACAGAATCATTGCAGAGAGCTTTACGTTTCACAGATCTGTTATACATTCGCACAACTCAAATAGCATGGACCTGCAAAAGTAAGGACATTCGAAAACAATGCTGCCACTCCTAGGCCGCAGGCAGCCTATGCGAATATAGACCCCTGACCTGTAACCTCTGACCTTACAACAGTGTCTCTTCTGGATCGCTGGCAGCCTCGTGGATCATCAGTTTGGGAAACTTGAACTCCATAGAGATTCAAGGATCTGAACCCAAGCTTTACGGACATTCTTAAAGTTCTTTCGGATGTCAAAGTAACTTCATGAGGTTTTAAAAATCAATGAAAATCTTTAATTCTCTTAAATCCTAAAGACTAAAAACAGTCATAATTTTAATCTAATTTAATGCTTTATTGATTATGAATTATTGAATCATGCCAATATTACAGACTTTATCAGTACCTTCAAACGTGTTCTGAAAAGAAGAAAAAAAAGTACTGTCTAAACACCAGAAAACGTACAAACCTTATCCTGCTTAGTGAAGAGAACAAGACAATTGCCCAACGCAGTGTACGTTTCTTGAGTTGCATCAGAAACATGTTTTACATGGGGACGGATAGCCGGATCAATTTCTGAAACAAAAACAACCAAAATTCGATATTTTATGAAGAAAGGATACCATAATATATAAAAACTGAAAAGTTACTGTAAAGAATAAAAATTAAAGCCCCGTCTTTAAGGGAGTATATTTAAAAGGAAACAAAGTAGCAAAACAACAGGACATAGTCTTAGATTAGAGGGGCAAAGGTTTAAAAGTAACATCAGGAAGCATTATTTTACTGAGAGGGTGGTGGATACATGGAACAGTCTTCCAGTAGAAGTGGTAGAGGCCAAAACAGTAATTGAATTTAAGCAGGCATGGGATAGGCATAAGGCTATCCTAAACAAAAGATAAATCCAGGTAAAGTATCCATGTAATTGGGCAGACTAGATGGGCCGAAAGGTTCTTATCTGCCGACATTTTTCTATGTCTTTCCACAGGTATAATCTATATTAGATATGTTCTATAACCTGATATCACTGTGGCTTTTGCATTACCGGATTTATTTTATGTTCTAGTTTACAGTGTTTAATGTTATTGGCTGATCCCGGATATGGCACTGACTGGATCTGGGACTCAAGACGTGATTGAGAAATCCCTATTCCGAATACATTTAATGTGCTGTACTCATGAATGGGCTTGGATCAATTTAGAATTCAGCCGAATAAAATCGGCAATTCAGATTGATCCAAATTTGCTTGCCAAATAAAAATTCCTTACTTTATTCAAACCATTCTGAATATATTCGGAATCCTACACAGCTTTTATTGATGGATGCCAGGGGCGGATCCAGGGGGGGGGGCAACGGGGCAATTGCCCCCCCCGAGATTTGAGCCGGGGACCCAGATGCCGCCGGGCAGCGCAGGAGCGCCTGCCCGGTCCTGAAGAGTGCGTCCTTGTAAAGGGATGCGGCTGCGTGCAGGCGCAGCCGGTCACACATGGTCCGGCTAATCAGGTGGTACTGAGTCTCTGTACCACCTGACTGGCCGGACCGCGTGACCTGCGCACGCACGCAGCCGCCTCCCCTTTACAAGGACGCACTCTTCAGGACCGGGCAGGCGCTCCTGCGCTGCCCGGCGGCATCTGGGTCCCCTGAACACCGGAGCTGGAGGCCTGGAGCAATATCCAGGTGAGAGCTGGGCAAATCCATGAGCTGGGCAAATCCATGAGCTGGGGGTAAATCCATGAGCTGGGGGTAAATCCATGAGCTGGGGGTAAATCCATGAGCGGGGCAAATCCATGAGCTGGGCAAATCCATGAGCTGGGGGGCAAATCCATGAGCTGGGGGGCAAATCCATGAGCTGGGGGGCAAATCCATGAGCTGGGGGGCAAATCCATGAGCTGGGGGCAAATCCATGAGCTGGGGGTAAATCCATGAGCTGGGGGTAAATCCATGAGCTGGGGGTAAATCCATGAGCTGGGGGTAAATCCATGAGCTGGGGGTAAATCCATGAGCTGGGGGTAAATCCATGAGCTGGGGGTAAATCCATGAGCTGGGCAAATCCATGAGCTGGGCAAATCCATGAGCTGGGGGTAAATCCATGAGCTGGGGTAAATCCATGAGCTGGGGGTAAATCCATGAGCTGGGGGTAAATCCATGAGCTGGGGGTAAATCCATGAGCTGGGCAAATCCATGAGCTGGGGGTAAATCCATGAGCTGGGGGTAAATCCATGAGCTGGGGTAAATCCATGAGCTGGGGGTAAATCCATGAGCTGGGGGTAAATCCATGAGCTGGGGGTAAATCCATGAGCTGGGGGTAAATCCATGAGCTGGCAATCCATGAGCTGGGGTAAATCCATGAGCTGGGCAAATCCATGAGCTGGGGGCAAATCCATGAGCTGGGGGTAAATCCATGAGCTGGGGGTAAATCCATGAGCTGGGGTAAATCCATGAGCTGGGCAAATCCATGAGCTGGGGGTAAATCCATGAGCTGGGGGTAAATCCATGAGCTGGGCAAATCCATGAGCTGGGGGTAAATCCATGAGCTGGGGGTAAATCCATGAGCTGGGGTAAATCCATGAGCTGGGCAAATCCATGAGCTGGGGGTAAATCCATGAGCTGGGCAAATCCATGAGCTGGGGGTAAATCCATGAGCTGGGCAAATCCATGAGCTGGGCAAATCCATGAGCTGGGGGCAAATCCATGCGCTGGGGCAAATCCATGAGCAGGGGGCAAATCCATGACCTGGGGGCAAATCCATGAGCTGGGGGCAAATCCATGACCTGGGGGCAAATCCATGAGCTGGGCAAATCCATGACCTGGGGGCAAATCCATGACCTGGGGGCAAATCCATGACCTGGGGGCAAATCCATGAGCTGGGGGCAAATCCATGAGCTGGGCAAATCCATGACCTGGGGGCAAATCCATGACCTGGGCAAATCCATGAGCTGGGGTAAATCCATGAGCTGGGGCAAATCCATGAGCTGGGGGCAAATCCATGTGTGAGCTGGGGGCTCTCTGCTCCTCTAGATTGTAAACTCCTGGGTGCCCTCTGCTCCTCTAGATTGTAAGCTCCTGGGTGCCCTCTGCTCCTCTAGATTGTAAACTCCTGGGTGCCCTCTGCTCCTCTAGATTGTAAGCTCCTGGGTGCCCTCTGCTCCTCTAGATTGTAAGCTCCTGGGTGCCCTCTGCTTTTCTAGATTGTAAACTCCTGTGAGCCGGGCCCTCTGCTCCTCTAGATTGTAAGCTCCTGTGAGCCGGGCCCTCTGTAAATTCTCGTGAGTCGGACTCTCTGCTAAAACACCTTATTTTCTGTCAGTGCCCCTCCCGAGACTAGTCTCTGGATCCGCCCCTGATGGATGCGTGTCATTTTTTGGAGCAAATGCTCCATCCTGTGCATCATTTTTTGAGCAAATGCTTTGTCTCATTCATCATTTTGGAGCATATTCCATATTCTGTGTGTCACTCAGGAGACATTTGTGCATTGTTCTGTCGGATTTTATATTTTACTTTAATCGCAGATCCGAGTATCAGAAATGGCTGAATGGGATTATACATAAAACCCTTCAGATATTCCCAATATGTTGGACCAAAAATATAAATTTCTGATCTTCCAAATTTGAGAATCTGATATTTTTGGATTCAAAAATATTCCAAACTGAACAGAATTTTTTTCCTGTGCACGTGGCTACTATCATTTACTAGATTTATAACCAGTTAGCAGGCCAAATTAAACCTCGTTAGATGTCATTTTAAAATCACAATAACTACAGTTACACATGCTACATCATGCAGATTCTACTTCAGCCTACTGTTAAAAGAGCTCCAGGAAGCCAAGTACTTTTGTAAGTTAATCAAATAAAAGGTTTATCCTCAGGAGGATTAGGATAGATTTCTCCAGCGATTGAGGTCATCAATTCACAGCCCAGCAAAGCTACTTTCCATCCAAATCGCCCCGGCTGGTCAGGCCATCTAGGGACTAGACTACCTGTTCACAGATTTTACTATATAAAGCCACAACGACTCCAAGAACACAAAACAGAAATTGTCGTCTCGCAGGCATTGCACAATAAATAAAGGAGATTTAAACTAAGAATTACAAACTTGGGAAGCAGATACAAGTGCAGATAGTCCGGCTTAGATTCGCTTATTATCTGGACAGTCGGGCAATCACAGGTTCCATGTTTATATGGAAATAATTGTATTACCTTTCGTTTCATCCAATGAATTCAATACAGACAGAAACATTGACACTTCTTTATCCAGTCTATGGTGGCATATCTGTGCTTCCTGTTAAGAGAAGTAATGATGATATTTGTAGGTTTAATGAGCCAACTTTATTTACACATTTGGTTTTTGTTGATAAAAAAAAAAATAGATGTTGAAAGGGCAGGAATATGTGCAGTGCTACATACATTTTGGTTTTAATCCAGTCTAACAAGAAAAAAATACAATTTTCAAATCATATCACAAAGAATTGAGAGAGAGCACTCAATCCACTGAGGGTCCAATGAAAACAAAATCTATTTGAACATGTGCATCCTATAGAAATTGAATTAAAAGCAATAACAAAACAGAAGCCTAAGTTTATAAAACTCTAAAAATTAAACCAAACAAAATATTAAGTACGAGAATAAACCGTCAGGTTTCCGAAGAAAGCTTCAAGATGGCCAGAAACAAATACAAAAGTGCTAATACTCCTGATATGCAATTAGTCGAATGAAAGCCAGTTTTATTGCTTTAATTAGCTGTGCCAATATACTTGCAAAATTATTTTCTAATCAGGAATTTGCCCTTTTAAGTGATAAACTTGAATTACACAGGCCGACCGTAAAAAAAACCAAAAAAAAAAACAAACAAACATAATTTTGGCTTTTGTTTTGCATGCTGAATCCGAAAATGACCATTAAAGTTTCGCTGGATGGGGGGGGGGCGCTTTGCCGGCTCTGCATGGGAGCAGACGTGCTTTTGTGGAGCTCTGCATGATTCTCCTGATGCAAGGGGGTTTTTAGCCTGAATTTTTATGTGATTGCCCACCAGTTGAGTCCCTGCACAGCTGGCCATTACAGGGATTGCTCTGGGCCCGTTCTTGTCCCCCCCTCCGGAGCACAGCTGAGTATTTTGCTGTAAAGCCCCGGCAGACCTGATCGGCCGTCTGCCATTTTGAGGCCTAAGCTTGGACGCCTCGCTCATTGTCCCTCCTGCTTCCCCCTGCAGAGAGAGCCCTCACCGGGAGCTTACTAGTCGCAGGCTGCGAGGATGGAGGGCCCCCAACCTCCAGCTGTGCTTGATGTCCCTTGGGTGGGTAAAACGCAGGGTCGCTTGGAGTGGCGCGATTTGAAGCACCCCCCACCTGCTGGTGGAATGGAGGCTATGTTTGCGGCACTCGAGGCCTGCCTGACACAGCTGCCAGGGGATGCCACTTACTCGAGGCGCATGGCAGCGGCTTATGGCAGTGATGGGAGTTGGATGCGAGACTGCAGAGGAAGAGGAAGCTTCGACTGGCGGTGTTCCTAGTGGAGGACGGCCTGCTGTTGTCCTGCGCAGCTGTGAGGTACCGGTGACTGGAGTTCCGTGGGAAGAGGCTGGTGCACCAGATGGCAAGATGGAGTTGTTCCCGCCGCATGTCTAGGGAGTACCCGAATGCTGGGAATCGCCTGTCCGGGTGGAGCTGGTGGATGTCCTGGTGCCGACCAGAGCCTAGTGGCAATGGAGTTCCCCCTCGTCTCCGTGACGACAGAGATTTTGTTTAAGCCTCTCCTGCTGTCCCCCGCTGTGGCACCGTCTGCGGCCTTGTCGTCTCAAGTTGCAGGTGGATGGAGTTGCACAGCAGCACGTGTCTCTGTACCGGGATGTGGAGTGTCATCGCTGGCTGTTCCTGTGGGGCTGCATGCCTCGTTCCTTTGCTGGACACTGGCTGACTCTTCATGACTGTGGCTTCTCCACCCTGCCTTTCTAGATGCTGATCCCTGGCTGCAAACTGTTCCCCCTCTCCCAACGTTTGAGGATACCCCCAACACGATGACACCCCCCCCCCCCCCCCGCTGTCTATTACTTGCTGTGGACTTTATGATAAATCTTTTTCCTTTATAGGAGGACTTAATTTTACGTTACAATGGATGACATGCTGAGACGCCTCGTAGCTATTGCTTTTTCTTTTTTCTCCTCACAGCTGACGTCACTTTCTTTTGTTGTGTTTCTTTCCCCCTCCCCTCTATTTCTGTTTATTTTCGGGATATTTTGGGAGGCACAGACGTGACCTGGTACCTGTCTTTGCCCCCGAATGCCCGGGCCTAAGTGCTATTCTCCCCCCGTGGTCTTCTTGGCCGTAGGGGTTTTCGCCAGGGCAGGCACAATTCTGACCATTGCCATTTTTCCAACCCCCTTTTTTTTTCTTCTTTTCCCTCTTCCTTTTTCTCCCCCACCTTCCTATGCTAGATGCCTATAGTTGACTCCCTCTTATGTTGATGTTGCCTTTGGAACACAGGACAGATATTTCTGATGAATGTCATTTTAAAAGACAAATCAAAAAAGAAATTTCTTCGAAAACAAGAGAAAGTCTAGTTGATCCCAAAAAGGGGGGGGGGGAGGAAGGGACGGACAGAGGGGACGGACAAACGGGGAGGGGACGGAGGGACGGACGCACGCACAAATATCCATGCAGAATGCACGAAGGAACAGCACACTAGCTCATTTTCTTTTGAGAAAGTGATGCATTAGAAATCCCTCTTTGCAGATATATAGATTTATAGGTTAAATTGGTAATTGTATCTTAACACATAACTCTAGTTAAAAGAACCCCACCCTTAGCTTGTTTGTTCTAGAAAGTCCCATGATGTATAGAAACCGTATTCCTTTATCTAACCCTTGTGACTTCTTTGAGATAACATGTATAACCGCCGCCTTTCTGCAGTAAATTCTGTCCAATGATATTATTACATGCAATGTGTTTCCTCCTGTTAAACGAGATAAATAACGTTGTAAACCCTACGAGAATTAGAGAAGTTTTAACCTACACAGGGCCGCCATCAGGGCATTACGCCCAAAACTGCCGTAAGGGGCCCGGGCCCGGTGGGGGCCCGGGCCGCTGGGGCCTGGGGGGAGGATCCCGGGCCCCCGACGGCAGCGGCGTCGCCCTTTAACAGCTCCGGTATCGGACTCGATGAGTCCGAATCCGGAGCTGTGTCCCTGCTGCTGCTGCAGGAGCCGGAGGAGACCGAGACACTGTGTCTCCTCCGGCTCCTGGCAGCTTCACTTCCTGGCTGGGCGGGGCCAAGCAGCGTGTGAGGGGCCTCCCAAGCACGTTGCTTTGGCTCCGCCCCTCCACTCAGTGAAGCTGCGCGCCGGAGCTGGAGGGACCAGGAAGAAGACAGAAGAAAAGAAGAGAAGAAAATTAAAGAAAAGGTGAAGAAAAGAAGAGCTGAAGACAGAAGAAAAGAAGATAGAAGACAGCGAGTGGTGAGCCAGGGCCCAGACCCTAAGACCCAGGGACCAGACCCCTAGGCCCAAACCCAGGGCCCAGGACCCAGACCCCAAGGCCCAGACCCCTAGGCCCAGACCTCTAGGCTCAGACCCAGGGCCCAGACCCCAAGGCCCAGACCAAGGCCCAGACCCCAAGGCCCAGACCCTATGGCCCAGACCCAGGGCAAAGGCCCAGGGCCCAGACCCAGGGCCCAGACCCCTAGGCCCAAACCCATGGCCCAGGACCCAGACCCTAGGACCCAGGGCCCAGACCCAGACCCAAAGGCCATCATACACAGCCCGTTTCTGTGAGATTTATTGCTGTGGATTCTGTGATATGTTCAGACACACCGCTCATTACTGTGAGTTTTATTGCTGTGGATACTGTGATAAGCTAATACACACTGCACATTACTGGGAGTTTTATTGCTGTGGTGCTAGGTTATGTCCTTTTTTTTTGAAGGGGGAGAAAAGCTGTTAGAGGTTGAGGGGGGCCCTGGGGGGCCCCATCGTGAGGTTTAGTAAGGGGCCCCATCATTTCTAATGGCTGCCCTGAACCTACACATGTGTCTGTGTCTTATTTCGGGTTAACACTTACTCTCCCAGCGCTGAAGAAGACTCAAGCCAGGGTACCGATTACAGCCAGGCTGTGAAGAGACTTATTTCCTAACAGAAAGTATTTTACCAGGAAGGATACATTGAGATTTCTCTCGGTTTTCAAGGGTGTCCTAGGTGGCGAGTATGCACCGTTAGGTGTCCTGCCCAAGGACACTTACTGGAGAGGTGCTCTTGCCGGGATCGAACCTGTGTCTCCACAGTTATAGAGCAGTGATGTTACCTCTACTCCTCCCTGCTGGCACTTTGTGCGTTACACGCAATTAAATCAAACAATATGATCAGTCAGCTGTTAAAAAGGAGGGATTTCGGTGTTTAATTAGAACAAAATTATGTTATACACTGGTGACCTGTCAAGCATTGACAAGTGTTATACCACTCTATCAGTCTCCAGTACAGAATGGGGGGGGGGGAATAGGGACAAAACTCACAGCAAAAGCTGTCACACATCGTTACCAAAAACCGTAAAAATTTAAAATTTTACTTAACCCAACCTTAATATACTGACTTTTCTGGGCAGACCACTTTATACACTGTCACATGCACAGCAGCAGACCCACACCTAAACCGGCTAGAATACTTCTTAATACACTCGAAAAAAAAAAAAAAAAAACAGTCTTGTGCTCTTCTGGCCTAGGTGGCAGCACAAAGGGAGAAGTGAGCCTAGATGCTGACACTCTACTTCCAAGCAGGGTGGCATCATAAACCGGTTTGTGTATGTAACCATTTTCTGTATTATACAACTAGATTATTTTTGCAGCTGTACCCACCAGCTTTTATTTCGGCCCCATAGGGAATAGTGTTCTATGAGGATATGATGAGATTTTGTCTCCTAGCTGTGAAGAAGCAGACGGCCAGATAATGACATCCAGAACCACCTGAAGAACTTAATTTAAAATGGCAGATGAGCTTGATTACTTGAATGGACGTTTTGTGTGGGTATGGGAGTCAATGTGCAGAATTTTTGGTAGGTTTCAGCAATACACACATAAGGACATGCAGTCACACGTGGGTACTTGGAACTATCACGGAGAATGACCGATACTGAAACAGACAGCTATAGATAGATGTGCCTGTGTGTCTATGTACCACCCCCTTCCCTTCTTGGTTTACTGACCCCATGCCATCTTGCCAACAATAACTCCCCTATGATTTAGCCAATTCCAGAAGAGGTCTTTGTACCTGTAGCCACAGATTTGGATAGAAATGGAAGGTAAATAGACCAACCATGATGTCGCATGGAAAAAAAATTATGTAGACACCAAAATCATCAATATCAGGTTGGATTTGTTGTTATCCTTTGATTACCCACTTTTTGGGGACAGCAGAGAAAAGTCCCAGCAGCAAAGCCAGTGCTCCCTATAGAACGTGCTGATCTGCCCCAGGTAGGTTTAACAAAACATAGGAGTGTGCACACACTGAACATTACTGATAAAGGGAATGGTCACAAAAAGACAAGTTTCACTTTCGAAATTTCAGAAAATTAAGAGACTCTTTTAAAAGAAGAAAAAAAATGCATATCATCAGAGTGGACGGATATACATCAATCCACACAGCCAAGGACATTTAGTAGACAATGGGCTCTCTCCGTATCATTTTGCCATCACATGCAGATTATGTGATGTCACTTATGGAGCATCAGACAAAGCTAATCAACAGGATCATATTTGCGGGAAATCATAAAATGGGCAACAATTCGTTATTAAAAGTGCAAAAAGGAGTCTGAAGAAAAAAAAAAAAAAATATATATATATATATACACACCGTAATCGGAATTCTGCATTTATGTGATTTTTATACAAAACTGGAATGGAGGCCCCGAAATGTATCATTGTCAAAATAGGATGCATTGAAGGTAGATAAAATTAAACCAAGAAGTGAAAGCATGCAAAAAGCTAAGTGGACCAAAGAAAAATGTTTTGTTTAAGTTTTTAAAATATGTAAACTGTATTTAATAGCAGTAAGGAGGCCAACATGTACCAGTAATCAGCAATACCAGACATCTGGCTGTAGGCTATGAATAACCATAAAGGCCCCGTTCACACTGTGCGATTTGAAAATCGCGCGACTTTCCGTGCAATTTTCATATTCGCGACATCGCTGTTTTGTGCGATTTTTGCAAAGCACCACCAATACAAATCGCAAAATCGCAGATAGCAAATCGCAAAAAAAGGGTCATGTACCAGCGACATGCTACTGCGACGCGCGGCAAGATGTGAACAGCTCCATTGAAATGCATTGAAGAAGCTACACAGCACGACGTCGTGTGGATTTTTCTGCGACGTCGCGGCAAAATCTGCGCGATAAATCGCACAGTGTGAACGGGGCCTAAGGGGATTTAAAATGCTGCCAAGCTCAAACACAAAAGACTTATCTGAAGCCATACAATATCCATGTTTATTTCCCAATTTATGCAGCAAATCTCATGTGTTCTGAGCACAAATAACACAAATTTGCAATCATTTTTTTTCTTTCCAAACAAATCCAAAGTCCTTGCAATTATGACAAAGACTCACCCTTAGGAGCCAATTTCAATATGTACAATATACATTTTTATAAGAGGGTAATTTGCACATTATGAGATTGACATTTTTTCAGTGCTGGTGAAGGGGTTTGCCCGTATCTACAAACTGAGTATCTCTTAATTGGTTAGGGCTATAGAGCACGAAGACTTACCGTTTGTGATTACAGATGGAGCACCACAAGTCCAGATTTCTAAGGCTGGGGCCACAGCAGCGCTTAAGAAACGTCAGTAAGAACAGATACCCACTTGTGCCCTTAGTGCTACAAAGCGCACTTAGTGACCTTGTTTGGCCCCAGCCTTAAATCTGCACAGCTCTGAAATCTGACATTTTCTGAATCTTGCAGACTTGGTTTATTCACTAACCTTCGAATCGGCCCTGAATTGCACCGAACGGCGAATGTCACTGTAGGTGCAATTCCTGGTCAATTTGTCTATTCACCAACATGGTTACATAGGCCGACAAAAAGACGTGCGTCCATCGAGGAGGCGAAATGGGTCAAAATGCAGAATACTGAAAGTGCGAGCAATATCAGTGATTTGTGAACAATTTAGGTTTTACTTCCCTGATGCTCCTGGTGGGTCTTCCTTCCCTCCGGACTTTCTCCATGACTGCAGCATCACTGAGATACACGCTGAGAGACAGTGTGCACCTCCTTTGTATGACATACTACACAGACCCAGTGAGAGACACACGGGCTCTACACAGTATCTCCCTACGAAAGTGTTGCTCATTGTCTCTCAGTGCGTATCTTGCTGATGCAGCTTGTGCCTCGTAGCTCCCATGCTCCATTCCCCCTTCCCTCTGCCGCTCCATTCCCCCTTCCCTCTGCCGCTCCATTCCCCCTTCCGCTCCATTCCCCCTTCCCCCTGGCGCTCCATTCCCCCTTCCCCCCGCTTTGGAATCCCGACCAGTTTCTAAGACAGAAAACTCAGAAATCTTGACTGTTCGGGGTCACAAGCAGTCAGTCTGGATAAGGGCTCCTCAATCTGTATTTACAGGTTTCTAAGAAAGAAGTGTTCAGCACCGGTTTTCATGCACTGTGTGGCCACTAGTGCTCATCCTGTCATTATGCTTTATAAGAAGTTGCTCCCATTTCATGGCCTTTGCTATAGTGGTTATTGTTACATAAACGTGGCCAGTTTTGGTACCATACTTGCCACCTAATAATGTATTTCTAGAAACAGATGCGATTTCAGCAGAAGTATTTCTATTTAATGTGTGTAACCAATTCGTAACCCCTTAAATCATGTTTTATTTCTGCACGAGAAGAAGCTGATGGAACTACATACTATACAGTTTTAGTGATTTTATGACATAGAATCATTGACCAATACATTTTAAAAAAACCTAAAAAAAAATGCAACTGTGGGTATATCTAGACCACAGTATGCTTATGGCAAGACCACTCCAAGTACCCTGCACCAAAAGGAGGGACAGATCCTGTCGCACTTACATCTTCTGCAAACACGGAACGAACGCGACTCCTTTGCAAATATATTTTGAAAGATTCCTGCGTCAGAGGATTCTTTCATCATACAAAACAGAAATGCATAAAGGTGTTATAGAATTTCAAGTATCCAGCAGGACTCCACTATGATACGGTGTTCATTATTTTGGAGAACCTTCTATTGGCCATCAGAGCTAGTTTTAGGGAAGGGGGGGGTGCGCACAAATGAAAGGTTTCTATAAATGCTTCCGATCTTGCCCATTACGAGTTAGAAACCCAAAAAGGTTTTCCATTATGAGGTCTATTAAATTAACAATGGGAAACATTTGATAGACGCTCCATATTTCAGTGTTATCTACCTCAAGTGCCCGTTTCAGATCTTCCTCCGGAACCAACTCGTTCTCCTCTTCATCACTGATCTGGTCTTGGGAACAATAGTGAGTGCTGTATGCAGAGTGCTCCTCAATTGCGGTCATCCAGTCCTGCCAGAGAAACAATGGGGAAGAAAATTAAGCTATGCTATGTACATTGCACGCCACAGAGTCCAGAATCTAAATCAAAGACCCGACAAGAGCAGTTATAAAAGGTGACCTTTTTGGACTCTGGTCCTAGTTTACATCACCTGCAGTAAAGCCTCGTTAAAGCAGTAACGTAGCCAAAAGCATGTCCGTATGAGACCGTTGGGGGGGGGGGGGTAAAAGTAGAATAATGATGCCACCTTAGTGAATGACACTTCCTCCTTCAGGGACATAGTTTATTAAATACCAATAACTTATTAAAAGTAAATAAAAAAAAATAAAAAAGGATGGGAGCAGAATAAAAGGGAGTTTCAGAATGGAAGTAATGTCTGTATAGAAGAAAAAAATGTGCAGAATCAGTTGGGAGTAGTATTAAGAATAATACATTTTTATTTCTTGCACGATTTTTAGCCCATACTCATTGTGTGAACGCCATATCACAAAATTGACAATTTTAGACCAAACCTGTGTCAATTTTTTGATGCATGCCAAGGTAACATACTTTTTTGCTGGCCATAGTCAGGAAATTATTTTCTTCTTCATGTGACTACTCTACCACGGTGGTAGGGACGTGTAGGCATGTGCCTGCCGCAAGGTGTCTTGATAGATATATTTTACAATTATATAGACCCCTGTACCTCAGGAGCCCTACAGGCTTGAGGGACATACAAGGTATCATTGGAAAGGCCTTTCCAATGATACCAAACATGACCAGGTTTAAGTAAAATATAATAAAGAATAAAAAATAAAATAATTATTTATAAAGTACCCGCATATTCTGCAGCGCTGTACAATGGTAGTTTCGCTTATTTTAATCCCAGCACTATTAAGTTTACAATTATAAAGTGAACAGTAATGCTGCACTAACTCACCTTCTCATTTCCCACATGGCGAGCAAGTCTTGAGGAGATGGCACAATGCATTGTTTCAATGACAACCTAGACCGCACCACTGCAGTGAGGAGAGGCAAGGGGACGTTGGAACCCTGCATCTGAGCTTTCCAATGGCACCTCACTTCACCTTGTGCAGTGTAAAAATCTGAGTCTTGCCCTTCCAACGATACCCAACCAAACCATGTAATGAGTAAAGATAAAGAATTTAAATAAACTTAATGCAAAAATGTACTTTTTCCTCTGTTCTAAGGTAGAGGCATTATGTGCTTTTACTACTTCTAAAGCAAACAAAGCCACTGCATGAACTCACCTTCATTTCCAACGCTGGGACCAAATGTGGAGGTGATGGTTCAATGCAATATTACACATTCGTTCATCTGAAACCACCTGTTCTGCTGCGAGAAGAGCGGGGGTCCTTTGGAAAATTGTATCGCTATTCTTCATACCCCACAAATTAGGCGTCATTGGATAGGTCAGAGTCTGGCCTTTCTAATGATACCAAAGAGGACCATGTAAAAGGTTTAAAAAAAAACACAAAAAACACCCTCCCTTTTGTTCCAAAGCAATATCTGATTGTAGAATTACCAAAAATAAAGCAGCATCAAAACAATGAAGTGGTAGTAAGGTCACATTTTGAAAAAGACCCTCGGCTGCGGCTGTATTATGATGCAAAAAATGGAGCATCAATTTCCATAACAAGGGTTAGGTTACTATTTGTGGTGGTTTTAGGGTTAACCCAAGCCCTAACACTCTGCTGCATTTTAAGGCAACAAGTTCTGCCCCTTCCTTTTATAGGAGTACAGAGAGAAACTACTTCAGTATTTTTTTTCATTTTTAAAATTAAAGTTTCCCCCAAAACAAAGATTTTTTTTTTAAAAAAAAGTAGCTTAGGCTTTTTTTTTTTCTTTTCACGGTTGGTGGAGGCTGGGGGGGGGGGGGTAAGGGGCGCTCCAGATCTCCATGCCTACGGGCTCCTGAGATGTAAATCTGGCCCAGTATAGTGGACCTTAAGGCTAGGGTCAGACGAAAGCATTTTTCCCCGCGAACGTGAAAAAGTGCGTCCGAACGCATTGACGTATTTTTTCACGGAATGCGCAAAAACGGTCAGACGATGCGCATTTTCGGGCGTGATTTTGTACGGATCGTCAATAAAACTCTTTTTGCGTCTGGACGTTATGTAGGCTGGACATTAGCATCGTCTGACATCTCCTAATCACGCACACACGCCGCTATGCCGCAGCTGCGCACTCAGTACGTCAGTACTAGCGGTTCAGCGTTCTCAGAAAAATGCGTTCAAATTCCACTTGCGTTGCACGGCCGGACTTTTGTGCGGCCGTACATCGTATATTGGCCGTCATTGCCCGTCATCTGCTGCTAGTGCGGCCGTAATTATGTGCGCCAGAACGCACGTTAAAAGTGCGCTGGTCTGACCCCAGCCTAAAAGGTGGCGACTTTACATGCACTGGTAAAACTCAAATTGTAAAACAAACATTAAAAATGGACACTACCGCTTACATATGCTGTAATTACATTACTTGCGCATTGCAAACACAAAATCAGTTTGTTTTTCTTTGTTTGAAGCAATTGCATGTAAAAAAAGGAAAAATAAGGTTGGATGATTTTTAACTGCCGTTTCCATTTTGTTAATTTTTCCCAAGATGCAATATTTACCAAAATCTGTGCAAAGGTTTTACTTTTACTGCTGATGATTTATCTTTTACAGTGAGTAGAGTGGAGGAGTGAATGGTTAGATAAGGCTGCATGAGGTCTATTGTTCTCCAGGTTACCCGAGAGGATTTGAGTTAGTACATATAGGATCGGCAAATCAACAAAGTACGAACATTTCCTTTTTTTGGTGGTAGTGTTCCTTTAGCTCATGCAATACATTTTCCGTCAATAGGTACTTATTCTCTAGGCCTCTCACGGAGCATAGGTCTGGACAGTGGCGTAGCGTGGGTTGTCAGCGCCCGGGGCCAGCCAAGAATTGTGCGCCCCCCCAACCTGTGGACACGTTATCGATATTGCCCCAGCTCTCACATGGATATTGCCCCAGCTCATGGGATTTGCCCCAGCTCTCACATGGATACTGCCCCAGCTCTCACATGGATACTGCCCCAGCTCTCACATGGATACTGCCCCAGCTCTCACATGGATACTGCCCCAGCTCTCACATGGATACTGCCCCAGCTCTCACATGGATACTGCCCCAGCTCTCACATGGATACTGCCCCAGCTCTCACATGGATACTGCCCCAGCTCTCACATGGATACTGCCCCAGCTCTCACATGGATATTGCCCCAGCTCTCACATGGATATTGCCCCAGCTCTCACATGGATATTGCCCCAGCTCTCACATGGATTTGCCCCCAGCTCTCACATGGATTTGCCCCCAGCTCATGGATATGCCCCCAGCTCATGGATATGCCCCAGCTCTCACATGGATTTGCCCCAGCCAGCTTACACATGGATTTGCCCCAGCTCTCACATGGATATTGCCCCAGCTCTCACATGGATTTGCCCCAGCTCTCACATGGATATTGCCCCAGCTCTCACATGGATATTGCCCCAGCTCTCACATGGATATTGCCCCAGCTCTCACATGGATATTGCCCCAGCTCATGGATATGCCCCCAGCTCATGGATATGCCCCCAGCTCATGGATATGCCCCCAGCTCATGGATATGCCCCCAGCTCATGGATATGCCCCCAGCTCATGGATATGCCCCAGCTCTCACATGGATTTGCCCCAGCCAGCTTACACATGGATTTGCCCCAGCTCTCACATGGATTTGCCCCCAGCACATGGATTTGCCCCAGCTCTCACATGGATTTGCCCCAGCTCTCACATGGATTTGCCCCAGCTTACACATGGATATTGCCCCAGCTCTCACATGGATTTGCCCCCAGCTCATGGATATTGCCCCAGCTCTCACATGGATTTGCCCCCAGCTCATGGATATTGCCCCAGCTCTCACATGGATTTGCCCCCAGCTCATGGATATTGCCCCAGCTCACACATGGATCTGCCCCAGCTTACACATGGATATTGCCCCAGCTCTCACATGGATTTGCCCCCAGCACATGGATTTGCCCCAGCTCACACCTGGATACTCGGGCCAGCTCCGGCAGGGGTTGAGGGGGCCCAGATGCCGGGCAGCGCGAGAGTGCCTGCACGGTCCTGAACAGTCCGTCCTGTTGAAGTGGAAGCGGCTGCGTGCGTGCGCAGGTCACGTGGTCCGGCCAGTCAGGTGGTACAGAGACTCAGTACCACCTGATTAGCCGGACCACGTGACTGGCTGCGCCTGCACGCAGCCGCCTCCCCTTTAACAGGACGGACTGTTTAGGACCGGGCAGGCACATTCGCGCTGCCCGGCATCTGGGCCCCCTCAACCCCCGGCCCGGTTTTAGGGGCGCAAATGCGCCCCTAACAAAACTGCGCCCGGGGCCACAGCCCCCCCAGCCCCCCCCCACGCTACGCCACTGGGTCTGGAGATGCAGCTTCCATTGCCCCATGTGAAAAGGACGCTCTAGCCACCATTGCCATACAAGCTTATGTAAGTGTACATTTCCCAAACACATAGAATTAGCTTGTAACATACCTCCCTTGTTGGACTGGGGTGCTTTGGCAGACCTCGAAAGTGATGTATGCTGTCATCAAAGCACTTAACAGAGAATGAACATTGGTCTTTCGGTTTTACCTTAAAAAGGAAGTAAAGATTTGTCATGGTGGTGTTTAACCCTTTCAATACCAATTGCCTTTTGTTGAATAGAGACAGAAAAAAAAGACACGTTTATCATTATGTGCGTTTGAAACATAGGATTGTAATTGTAGGGGGGAAAACAATGAGATTATTAGCAATGCAGCTTCCAGAAAATACCAATGTAAAAACGTGGCACATTTCTAAACATATGTAAATTACAGTAGCACATTTTATCTGTACTATACATTTTTAGAAGCTCTGCATGCTCCCTGGTTGTTGTAATGCAGCAATAAAGTTTTTTTTAAAACAGATTTTGGGAGGCTACTCCGTTCAGCTCCTTCGCAGTCATGCAAGGTTACTAGAGAGAGATCTAGATTTAATTTCTCTATAGAGGAAACACCAATCAGGCTTTAAAAAGATACAGTTGAGGTTTCAGTGACTTCAATTGATTTCAGTCAGTTTCACGGGTGATATTTTGTGGTTTGTGAAAAGGTTTTCAATGCAGAAATGTATTGAAAGGATCAAAGAGAACAAAAAGGGATAAAAACATACAGGGTTATTCAGAGAAAGTTGACAACCAGGAGAAGAGAACAATCTAGACAAAATATCCGATTTGGAAAGCGAGATAAATGGGAGACTTTTTCTGGTTTGGCTATTTTGAAGTAGAATTTTCACTTCTCCCGTCATTCTCCTGAGTTTCACCTTTCTTTGAATAGACCTGATGGTAAAATACACTTGAGCACGAGAGAAAGATTTTACGCTGACATGCAGATTATGATACCTTGTTTTGAATCGGTTTAGATTTTATCTTCATTTACAACAATTTCCAGTGTTTGCCTCAGCAATTGAAAGGAAGAAACGTTTACCGGGTACACAAGCACCACCAACAAGCTACAAAACTCATTGTAAAGGATAATGAAGAACAAGCTTTTAAAATAAACGTTACTAATGGCCCACATGGGCAGGTCTGCTGCAAACACAGCATGAATACCTTTGATTCATTTAATTGGATTCTGTAAAAAACTAATTGACATTTTATTTGCTTTTATTTAAATCGGGATTAGGTTTACAGCACATATTAAATAAACCTTTTGGTCTATTGTTTGCCTTTAATAAAATGAAAGAAAAAAAAACAACACACAAACAGCTGCACTAAATAAAATAAAGTAGCTCTAGAAAAATCAGAAAAAAACACATCATTATAGTATTAGAGGGGGGGGGGGAAATGTGCCACTTGGCACTCCAGACAAGTACAGATACAAATAATTTAACCCCCCCCCCCCCCCATCTGCCTAGTGTAATTGTAACCATGTACCTATTGTCTGAAAGCTTATACTGGGCAGCAGAACTGATTTTTTCCCCTACCCCATTTTCCATCTGGTTTTCTTATCCTACAAAATTGTAGCATATGTTCATAACCTACATATTAATTTACTTATTGAATACATATACAAGAGACTGAACTTTCACTACAATGATACAAAGAGAAAAAAAAATTACATGGTTTGCAAATATTTCATATGATTTATTATCACTAGGTTAGTACTAAAGACCAGTTCATATAAAATGACACACACACACTAAGAGGTTTTACTTTTGTATCCTTTAGAGACCTGAAGGTTTCACCTGACCAAGACATCCAACCCAACACAGCAGGACCTCAAGTGGAGAGCAGGGTCGGTAGAAATCATTTTATTCAAGGGGAATGCAAACCCAACAATTCAGTGACGTTTCGGCCAAAAGACCTTAATCATACATGTATGATGCTGAACCGTCACAGAACTGACTTGTAGGGTTTGCTTTCCCTTTGAATAAAAATTATTTCCACCGGCACTGCTTTTCACTTGAGATCCTGCTTTATTTGGTTGGATGCTGATCGCTGGGGTTACGGTGCCCTCTTACAGTGGTGACCTCGCGGCGCGACGTGGATGCGGGCTCCCATCAGGAGTAAGCCATGTCATTTCGATTGACCTGACTAAGTCAGACTGGGCTTTGGCCAACATCTCTTTTCCACAGAATAGGACACCTACCGTGCAGACCGCTTGTGTCAGGTGCTTACAGCCCTGCCGATTCACTTTATTAACTGCATCAGATCTGCCCAAGAAAAATAAAACCTGTAAGAAGCTACAATTTGATTGTAAACTAATGCAAAGTTTGCCTTTTGAGTTGTAAGGAAGAAATGCATCAGCGTCACATATAGATTTCAGATTTACCAATGAGCGGGTTTTGAGGTCTAGGATTTACACAAAATTAACTCCACATCATTTGAAAGTTTCCCATTGTACAGCGCAATGGAATGTGTTGGCGCTTTATAAAGGCTTGTAACTAACTGAAAGGCAGCTTACTAGACCAAATATAATGTATTCTGCAAAACCATCGGTATTTCTTTGGTTTTGGAGATTATTACTTTAGCATTTGGGGAGAAATAAAACTCCAATCCAAACACAATGACAGCATGGTTTCCAAACTCCCCCACATACATTTTTGTTGGTGAAGGAGGAAAAAAAGAAATAATATTGTCCCACAAGTCAAAGAGCTCATTGTGATTAATAAGGCTTGAAATAATCATTAGAGAAATCCAGTTTCATTGCTGGGTAGTGAACAGTACTGGATGAAGGGGTTTCTTAGGTCTCTATATCATCCCGCTTACCTCCCCCATTATGCTTCATTCTTCTCCCATTTTATTGTTCCTCTAACCCATTTTTGCCACCATCCATTGTTCCTCTGCTCCATTCTTCCCATCTACCATTGTGTTCCTGTCACAGGCTTCCTACCCACCTCTATTGTGACACTGCCCTATCATTCTTAATCTAATCAAGGCAGTGACAATTTGTGATGGCATAGTTAACATTTCAGTGGGCCTAGAGCGGCAGCCCCAAAAATCAGTAATGAAAGATTAGCATGAAACTAGATTCCTTATTTGCTTCCCCCTATGCTTTAATTTAAGAATGGATTAGTCCACTCTCCCTGTCTAACTCAGTTTGTTTGGTCCAGCCCCATTTCCTGTGCAGCAAAGCCTCCCTTCCTGCATTCTATCCAGGGAAGCTTGTGAGTAGCAGCATCCTGTTTATACTGGGCAAATGCATTCTGTTTTACCTTCCTCCAACTAGAAAGCACACTACAGAGAAGCTCTCTGCCCACAAGACACCTTTAATTTGCAGTCTTCAATAAAGTGAAGAAAAATATAAATGACATTGTGTGCTTTCAAAGAGGATGAGTTAAGCTATCTGACTTCAATCGTATCCTGCATGTGACATTCATTTCTTGCATATGACCCTGGGGTTCCAGAACAGAGTTATTAAAAATTCCAAAAAAATTGATAAACTGTAACACATACAATAATAGTTTACAGCAATTGCTGTAAGTCCGTTTCTTTCATTCAGATATTATGAGGTAGTGATGTCCAAACTCCGGCCCGCAGATGTCCCTGAACTACAACTCCCATGCTTCTCCATCCATCTAAATGCAGTCAGATTTCTGGGAGTTGTACTTCAGGAACCTCGGGGGAGGGGGCAGTTTGGACATCCCTGTTATAGGGGATACTGGACAGTGCCTAGTTTCATCACATTTATTGAATTTTGGCATTGTGGGCTAATTATACTTACGAGAACGATCATGTTGAAAACATGCAAAAAGCTCGGACTTACAAATTAGGAACAATCCAAGCATCATATTACATTATCCCTATTACAGAGGAATAGAAATGCAGTCTGGTCTCTAATCTATTCTTCCATATGATACTAAATCAACAGTTCTCCACCACCACTTTATTAAAAATACTTACTGCTTTTTATACCAAGAAATAACACCATGCTCCAAGACTACCCAAAAGACCTTCCAGCCAAAACAGCGACAGCCCTGAAGAACAAATAATTATATACAGAATACCAATAAGCAGAAGCAATCAATGCAATCGTATGCTAGCATAATACGGCTTAAACCAGAGGTGCTTCGCTTTTCGTTATGGTAGGAGTTTATATCCCAGAATATGGTATTGTATTTATTTTTTTAATACATTTTATAGACGGGTAAAAAAAGGATTAAGCAATTGAAAATTAAGAGTAGTGAGGCACTTAAGACAAATAAAAGACTGAAAGACCCAGAACATAGATGTGAGGTATTTAAGAGGAACCAAGGGAAGAAAATGCATCCATCAAATAAAATGTGTGGGAGCATTAAGGGGAACAAGTTGGGGGAATGTGGGGCAGAATATAAGAAGGGGAAGCATGAGGGAAAAGATAAGAACATGGGAATTAAAGGGTCACCCATGCCATTTAATAAGTAACAGAAAGGTTTTGAAAAGTTCTATAGCAGGAATCTCAAACTCTGGCCCCCCCCAGATGAGTCTACTCTACACCTCCCATGATCTATTGCAATCAAAGAATGCTGGGGAATTTAGGGAATAAATTGTATGGGGGGGCCAGAGTTTGGGATCCTGTTTTAGAGCCTACAAACGCTTTCCAGTAGAAGAACGGAGTGTACATATTACTCCTTTATTAACTGGAACCCACTCTCCCCTCTACAGTTCTTGTTTCTATGACTGCAGTGACACACTCCATGTAATTTTATTTTGCCATCTCTATTCAAATACCCCATCTCAATATGTACTATATACCTAGAGAGCATAAAGGAATCTATTCGACATGTGATACAACTGTCATTCCCCTTAAGGGCCTTTTCTCAGGTGTAGAACACCTTCATCCAAACGTGGGCCAAGGGGGAACAAAGTCATGTTGTCCCCACCCATATACAGTGGGGTTGTTGATTACACCCCATGTGGGAAAGAGTGCAGATGGAGACACTGGCATGGTCCCTCCTCAATTCTATTGTAGCCCGAACTTGTTGCACATGGGACGTTGCTAGGTTGGACACTGGACATCTCTATTTCCCAAACACCAAGGCCAGGAGGACCATCAAGCTGTTCATGATTAGTGACTGTGCAGCAATAGTTGCAGTTTCTAATTCGTATCCCTTTTGTTGCTGGCATTTGAGATGATGACAACTGATGGCTACTTGTTATTAAGCGGATATGTCACCACTCGAGCCATGCCACGTGGTGGCATAGGACATTATGAGGGTTATTCTGACACAGATATACTTTTTTCTTTAAAAACTTTCTAAAGTGGCAGCTGGCTAGCAAGTGCTGCCCAGCTAGCACTAAATTAACCCTTGCAGCACCAGTGGGCATTCATGCAGCGATTTATTTAGGCCCGACAAACGGAGCTGTGGCATGAGCAATAGTCGCAAGAACCTGAACCAAACCATCTGAAATGTTTTCTACAAAATAGATCATGTATAACTTTAAAAATTCTGGTTCCCCCCCCCCCCCTCCTCAAATTTTATTGATTACAAAATTTACAACATATTAGGTTGACCCTGGACTGTACAAATGAAATACAGAAATCAATTGATGAGAATTAAAGATGTTTGTAAGGATTAGTCCTTAAAGAATTACTTGATTAGTCCTTGAAGAGGAAATTTCTCCATTGCATATATTAAAAAAGAAGCCAGATTTTTATTAATCTATTGATTATGACACACTGCTTGTGTAAATTTAACACCGCAAGAAAAGGTTATTTAAATGTTAGATTACCTTACACAATAGGCCTTCAAACCGTTGTAGATTTTTGATGGTGTACTGTAGGGGTGTGAGAGTAAAAGAAGTCACAATGAAGAAATCAGGACTGGTTGGATTGGCGTATACACACACAATTATACATATTTGATTTCTTACCTTGTTAATCTTCGATTGTAGTATCTGCTTTATTTCTATACGTTGTGCGAGGTCGACTGGCTTCTGATCTGGAAAGCCGTTAGATATATTATTGAATGTCTTTGTCAAAATGATCAGCTTTTATCTGGATGGCAAAATGTATAAATATCCCAATTATTTATATAGCGTGCCAAGCCTGTGAACTTCTTTTTGGAACCCTGATGGAGGCTTCTTACGAGACACAGATTGCTTAATATTCCCGTTGGGAATTTTTAGGTTTACGTTCTATAATGCAGAGTGTCCATAAAGGCTATTTACAATTTCAAAAATTACAAAGGCAAATGAAAAGACAGATAATAAATGAAAATTATTGCAAAATGAGATGCCATGTTTGCTGTAGCATACCCTCAATGGTGGCAATGGCATCAGTGATCCTCTGCTTTAGAGGAATGTGTGGTGTGGGATCATGTGCAAGCGAACCATTGGTCCGTTTTTCTTCGGCGAGACATAAATTACTGCAAATGTTTACCTTGATCTTTTGACCGAATACGTGGCACCACGACTACATGACCTTCAACCATCATTTTCCAGCAAGATGCTGCACCCCCACATTGGGGACTGCATGTTCGTGGGTTTCTAAATGAAACATTTCCAGACCGTGGATTGGAAGGGGTGACCCAATTCCCTGGCCACCTCGTTCACCAGATAACCCCATAGAAAGAAGTCGAGGGAAGTGGTATGTTAAAAGATTGTGTATCGAACAAAGGTACGGGACATCACTAATCTAAAATTAGAGGACCACTGATGCCATTTGCCACCATTGATGAGGGTATGCTACAGCAAACATGGCAAGAAATCGAGTACCGTCTTGCTGTGCTTCGTGAAACTAATGGTGCTCATATAGAGGGGCATTAAATGAGGCAAAAAAAAACCCTTCAATATATACGTCTCATTATGAAATAATTTTCTCTTATCCGTCTTTTCATTTGCCTTTGTAATAAATTTTTGAAGTTGTAACGTGACTTTATGGACACCCTGTATAATTACACAGAGATAACATAAAAAGGTATGATTTTATTCTATATTATTACAGGAATCCGCATGTAACCTTCTACCCAGCTTTCCACAACAGCCAAGCCACAAATTACTGTGATACTTTAAACACATGAGCACACTTACGTTTCTTATTTTTGATGTTCACATTGGCGCCATTTTTCATGAGCTTCAAAACACATTGTTTTAACCCACGATATGCTGCGCAGTGCAATGGGGTGTTGCCCATCTGATCAGTGCAGTTTATCTCCGGCGGCTTCGCTCGGTTTAACTGAGTAGAAATAGAAATTTCTAAAAGTCATCAAGATAGAGCTTCTGCAACAAGTACACTCCATTAAATTGTGCCTGACCAAAGACACACAGCTGTGCACCCATCTGCATGTGAGAGGAAGCATGGAGGCATCAGGAGGGGTGCCAAAACATCCAGAGTGCCAAAAGGGCAGACGTGGCCCTGCTTCGTTTTTTTTATTTATGGAACACAAAAAGAGTGCCCAATATACACCGCATGAGTGCATTGGCAAACGGCAATTTGACTGCGCGGACTGGACTAAAACGATTTCTGCTTTTAGAAGACTTCATAGCATTCTGTGAATGAAGAACATCAAATTGGGGCTGAACCAGCACAGTTTCAGTTTAACACAATGCTTGGGCATGAAGAATGCTCCCAAAAGAATCATTTAAGAATCTGAATAGATTTTAAACATACGATGCAATGCTACTAAATATTACTTCCTATATCTAACATTATGGATTTAGCAAACTTTATCCCCAAACCTACTCATGCATCTTATCCAAAAAAATCCCAAAAAAGCCTCATCCTCACACACCTGCTCAATAGTGTCGTGCCCCCCACCCACTGAATAGCAGAAAATCGATTTTAAAATCCAAAATTTTATAGAAAGTACATATTTGACTAGTTTCGAAATTAAAAGGAGGGACATCCCAGAACGACAGGATTTAAAAAAAAAAGTGGGTATTTTTTCAGGACATGGATTATTTAAATATTTCTGGTGAAAATTCTATAAAAAAAAAGAAAAAAAAAAAAAAAAAAAAGAAAGAAGGTCTCTGCACTAAAATGTGAAGCTCAGGAGAAGTGAAAATGCTAGGTGAAAATAGCCAAACCAGAAACATTCTCCCATTTATCTCTTTTCAAATCGGCTATTTGGTCTAGATGGTTCTCTTCTGCCAGTTCTCCCGAGTTTCACCTTTCCTTGAATAGACCTTTAAGTCTTAATTTCTATATCTTCGTTATGATGTAATACAAATTACATAATGCGAGTATCACTACACTCAATGCATAAAAGTGTAGGTGGAGTCTTGGGAGATAACCATTATGCTTTGCTCCGCCCCCATCGTGTCCATTTAAAAGCGATATAAAGACCATGGAGGTTTACCAATTCGGAGAGTTTTATAAGGTTCCCGTCTCTTGCTGCTCCCAGAAGCAGGCCTTCCAGTTTCCTTTCTTGAGTTCTCTGAGCAGCTGTAAAAATAATGATTTAGTCAATAAGCTACAGTAACAATTTGTTTTTTTATTTATTCTTTAGCTCCAACATGTGTTCTTTTGTATTTTGTACATGGTGTATGTCCTTGTACCTCTTCATTTCCTCCCACAGTGACTTAAAGAGGAACTTGCTGCTTCTTGTGCCTCTCCACAGGGGTTAAGTTGAGGGAAACATACAGGGTTACTCAGAGAGCGTGAAAAGCAGGAGAATAACAAATTCTAGGTCAAAATAGCCAAACCAGAAAAATTCTACCTGTCATCTCACTTTCCAAATCGGCTATTTTGACCTAGAATTTTTCATTCTCCAGTTATTCTCCTGCTTTTCACGCTCTCTGAATAACCCGGATAGTCTCTCCACTATTTTTGCATGCAGAGGGAATGGAGTTCCCATTCACTTTAAAGCTTTTATTGCGATCATATCTTTCTCTGTCAATGCACAGTAAATATGAGCTAAATCCTATATGCGGATTTTAGCAAAATATCAGGTTTGCGTTAGGTGTGTTTCGTTCCGAATCGTAATTCGTACGAAAATGGACTGATTCGTATTTTGGAAGCACTTCCGAAACAAAAGAATCGGTTCCATCCGAAACTGAATGGTAATGAAACAAGATGTAACAAATAGATATTGTTATCACGAATCCATTTGTTATACTGTTTCACTGGTTTCAGTACCATGTCCATTGGCCGTGGTACTGAATCTGTTGTATTCAGCATCACAGGCCATGGACAGCACCATGGTGCTGTTCGGCGGCAGTTAAATTCCCCATAGACAAGTAATGGTTGCAGAACAGGACCGAAATGCCCTGTTTTTTGGTGGTCCGTTAGCCAGGTTTTAAACAGGTGAATTCATAGAAACCTATGACAAAAAAAAAATAATTGGGTTTTTATTAAATATTTATTTAACCGTTTATGCTTTTCATTTGCAGCAAAATGCCTATTTATTGATTTTTTAGAATGGAGTATTTTTTGGTGAAATTTTTGGATTCCCGATTATTTTAAAATGATGAGGCTTTTATTCGTTGTCGAATGCAGCGTTCCCCCCCCCCCCTCTCATCAGGCTGCGTTCGCCAGTGCTGAAACCTATTTCAGCATTTTTGCTCTGGAGCCCCACAGAGCTGCTGTCCTTTGTGCTGAAACATTTCAGCACCAAGATCAAGGGGATTACATATTTTTTTTTTGGATGTTTTTTCTAAATCCCAATCCAAGTAATTAAATCATCCGTTTCACATTCCCGAAACATGAATCACAGTAACAGAACAAACGCACCGAAACAAAAAAAACAAAACAAAAAAAACACGTGTGACGTGTCGATCCGAAACCACACATTTTTCGTTGTGCAGAACATATCCAATTATCGGCAAGTTAACACACTTTTTTTTTTTTAACTTGACCCCTGCCTCTCCACCACCCTTATCCAGGCAGCAATACACCGAGGGCGGGAGAAGAGATACTTACCATTACAGTGTGCCTACATCAGTTTATGCTAAACAGACTAGTGTGAGAGCCAGATATCAAACAGTCACGTGCCCAGAGCACCCGCTACTGATACTCGATTACTCCGGTGGTTGTAAAAAGCAGACAACCTGGATACGTCTCAGAGCTGCCCAATACGTGAACCGGCTTTACCTTGATTCTACCATGCCTTTTTAGAAAAGCATATCAGTATATTCTATGTATTGCACACTATTCAGAAAGCGGCGTTTAACCCCAGTGTTTGCAACATCATCAAAACACCATGGGCTACATTGCAATCCACATGCTAAAACGGGGACACTAGGGAGAGAAAACTGCTTGCAGTTTTCTCCCTAGCGCCCCCGTTTCGGCACGGGATTATAATGCATGCGCTTAAAAAGCTGCCTGCATCGTTACTGGGCGTGAAGCTCCAGGATGTGCACGGCAGTGCCAAGCGCCACCGTGCGCATCCACTAGTTTCTCCTGTGCCGTCACATGACCTGCCGGATCTCGCGAGGCGAGTAGTGATCCGCAGGGAGAGACTGGGGGACTCTTTCTCCCCCCACAGTCTCTCCCTGCTCCCACCGGATGGAGGAGGTGGGCGGAGCTGCGGTCCTCGCCGCGAGTTAGGAGGTGAGTATCTGGTTATTTATGGGGGGGGGGGGTTACTGCTGGTGCTAACGGATTCTGCACCAGCAGAATCAATTAGCACCAAGTCCAGGCTGTGGTTAACCGCAGCCGGACGTTAATCAGCGTTAGGACTTTGCGCTCTCTATACTTAACATGGGGAGGGCAAAGTACAGTAACCGCGCAGAGAAGCGCAAGATACCAAACGCTAACGGGTTACTTAACCCATTAGCATTTGGACTGTAATATGCGTTAGCTACCTGGGCTAACGTTAACGCTCACTCAAGGGAGCGCTAACGTTAGCACCAACAGTGTAATGTAGCCCCATCACTTTAATATCACACTAGGATTCAGTAGGAAAATCTACTGTAGTTCACATGGGTAGTGTGCCCTCTAGTGGCAAATATTATTTACATGTGAATTAAGATCTAACACGGCAAAGCTAAAAACAACAACACTTTGCAAGATTGAGAATTGGGCAATGTTGTAATAAAAAAGGAAAACATTGTTAGGTTTGTAATATTTAAAACGCGGGTAAAAGCTGCTTGATCCAAGGAGAAATCTGACGCCATCTGAGGTCAAGAAGGATTTTATTCCCAGTATGTTGCATACTGGCGAGCGATTCAGACTGGGTTTTTTGCCTTCTTTTAGATCAACAGCAGTAGGTGATGTGTGAAAGGCTGAACTCAATGGACGTGTGTCTTGCTTCAGTCTATGTAACTATGAACTATACAAGTACAGTCTATGTCACCAGACATTGTTTTGTTGCATTAGGTCTTCTTGCTGTACCACCTTCACCTAGTGTGTCACCCCACTTTTAGATTGTAAGCTCGAGCAGGGTTCTCTCGCATACGGTTTTCTGTGTTTAACCTGTATGTATATTTGTTATTCTGCTTCCCTTTGTACAGCGCTATGGAACTTGTTAGCACTTTAGAATAACTTGTAACTGTAACCCAATGAAATGTCCGAGTGCTTAGAAAGCCTGCTGGGCCCAATTCGGCTGGGCTGGTAATAAGGAGCTGCCGAATTATGCAAATTGATACTATGACATTTTAAAACATCAAAAAGGCAAATATGAGTAAAACCCCAAAGCAAAAAAAAAAAAAAAGGATGCTGTTTAATACTGCTCCTACACAATTTACCACAAGATGCTCAGAAAGTTTTCAGCGGCTTTTTAATTTTTAAAAAATGCTAGTACAAAAACTTATATATTTGCAAAGTATTTTTTTTAACATTTTTTTTTATTGAAAAGCATCAAAATAATACAGAATTCTTTGTACATTTGACTCTGGAATGTAAGTGCTTACATACATGGTCAATGTAATATTGTTACCATCGGACATATGAGCCTGAAATTCCGAGCGTAATTAACAATAGAAAGGGCTACGGTTGTCGCAAATTGCGTCATTGTCCGAGCTAGCTAACTAACATAATAGAAGGGTCAGTGTTGAAGAGGAATGAGACTATGTAGATACATGCGGTTCAGATAGCAATTGTGCTATGGGTATAGTTTCAATTGCCAATGTGGTATCGAAAGAGAGCGTGCCCTGCCACAGGTCATAAAAAAGGGAAGAGAAAAGTCCCGTGGCAACAGGGGGGCTGCGGGAGAAGAGAGGATATAGGGATATACTAGGTGCTAGATTAAAAGGCAGTAGAAAGAAGGAGCAGAGGGTGGGTAAAGGTATAGATAGTGGGGAGGCGGGAAAGAGAGAGGAAGAGGAGGGAAGAGGGAGAAAGCTAAAAAAGAGCTAGGAAAAAAAGGGAAAAGAAAAAAATATAATTTTGAGAAAAGGGGGGGAAGAGTTGCACTGAAGTTCAGGGTGGGGAAGTCGGGGAGGGGAACACAGTCCGAGGAAGTGGTATGGAAAGTGGGTAGATCCAGTAAGCCAAGTACCGGGGGATGGCGAGGAGGGGCAGCTCGTGTGCAATCATGGAGAGGGGCGGGGACGACAGAGGCGAGGGAGTGTGGGTCGGCAGGACCCGAGCGCCCCACCGTACCAGCCGCCCCCCAGCAGGTCTCCCCAGGCCGGCTCATCCGTGTGTCAGTCAACCATCGAGTAAAGCATGTCCATCTGCTGTGGCCAGAAAGGCCTCCCAGTAATACCATCTGCGGAGATGCGCCGGTGTTCTTCCCTCCGCCGTGGCCAATAGACTTTCATGAGAGCGATGGAGCTCCACTCGTTCGATCCATGCCCTAGTCGAGATATGTGCAGCCTTGGCCCACTGCAGTGCGATGAGTGATGTTGCTGCCAGAATCATGTACAGCAGAACCGAGGAGCGCAGGCGATCCGTCGGACCAGGGATATGCAACATGAGAAACACCTCCGCCTTAAAAGGTAGGTCCACGTCAGTCACCTTCCGTATGGTGCCATGCACCTTTTCCCAGAACACCGCGAGGGCCCCGCACGACTACCAAGAGTGGAGGTAGTCCCCCGGTGAATGCTCACAGTGCCAACATCTAGGGGTAAGGCAAAGACCTGCACGGAATTGCAGTAGTGGTGTGTAGTACCAGAAGGAAATCAGCTTGTAAGCCTGCTCCTGTAGGGCGGTCTGTCGTGTGCCACGGTGCGTTAGTGTATAAATCTTTGTCCAATGTTCCTCAGCGAGCACTAGATCTAATTGGCGTTCCCATCTGGCTTCATGTGTCGTAGTTTCCGCCTCCACCGCTCCCCGCAATATTGAGCTAATGGCCGAGATACCGTGAGAGAGTGGGGTTGCAGAGATGCAGTTTTTCAAATGGGGTGAGATTTCGTAGTAAACGGTTTGGCCCCGGCAGGGACCGGAGGTAATGTGTCAGTTGGTGATAGTTAAAAAGTTCTATGCCGGTCGCTCGGTCATTTCCCATGGGGGGGGGTGAATCGAGGCTTCATTGGTCAGATGTATCAATCGGGGCCTATGCGGGTCTCGGAGGCATCTGCGCAGGGGCAGCCGGAGGCCTGCGGTATAGGCCGGGTTATCTACCAGTGGTATTAGCGGAGAGGGGAAGGAGAAGATACAGTGGGATCTAGTCGTCTGGTCACAGATTCGAAGTGTGGCCCTCAGGAAGGGTTGTGTGAAGGTCAAGCCTGGTCTATCCCTTTTTGCAATCCAGGGAAGGGCCCACAGTGACCCGGGCAGGGCACCTCCCTCCAGGTCCTGCCATAATGCATCTCTACTCCCTGTCGACCACTCAACTATCCTCTGAAAATGCGAGGCGATGAAGTATCTGTGGATGTCCGGGAACGCCACCCCTCCTGCAGTCTTCGGTTGCATCAAGGTGTGTAATTTTACCCGTGGTCGGACTCTATTCCAGACAAAAATCGGAGGAGGGTCTGCTTAATGTCCTTCAAGAAGGTGGGGGGGGGAGCAATCGGGATTGCGGCAAATAGGTACAAAAGTCGAGGTAGGACGTTCATCTTTAGAACCTCAATCCGTCCAAACCACGAGATTTTCGCTTTAGTCCACTCCGTCGGGTCTCTCTGGAGAGCTGCCCACAGCGGAGGGAAGTTGACGTCAAACAAGCGTGTAAGATCAGGAAGGAGCCACACCCCCAGGTATCTCATCTGTGTTTCGCACCAAGTAAAGGAGAAAGAGCTGCGGAGGCCGCGGGCCATTGCGGCTGGGAGGTTGACGTTAAGAATCTCCGACTTGGTCATATTAATGCGAGGTTGGACAAGGTGCAATATCGGTCAAACTACTCCACAATCGCAAAGAGACCTGCGGGTCCGCCACCAGGAACAGCATGTCATCCGCATATGCTGAGATTTTATGTTCTCTGTTGCGGCCCCGCAGGCCCGAGATCCTCGGGTTCAGTCTGATGGACTCCAGAAAGGGCTCCAGGGACAGTGCGAACAGGAGCGGGGAGAGCGGGCAGCCCTGCCTCGTCCCGTTCCGAATCTGAAATGGCTCAGACAAAGCGCCATTCACCCTTACTGTCGCTGTGGGGCCAGTGTATAGGGCCTTGACCCACGTATAAAAGGCTCCCGTTAGCCCCATGCCCTCCAGTGTTGCATAAAGAAAGGGCCATGCCACCCTGTCAAACGCTTTCTCAGCATCCGTTGACAGGAGTAGCATGGGACAGTCTGTGCTCTGGGCGAGGTGGACGGCATTGAGGGCCCTGAGCGTCCCATCTCTAGCCTCCCTCCCGGGCACGAACCCCATCTGGTCCTTCCGAACCAGCTGTGGTACGTAAGGTTGTAGGCGCACCGCTAGTACGGGTCGCAAAAGTTTCAGATCACAGTTGAGCGAGATCGGGCAGTAGCTTGAGCATAAGGTGGCATCCTTCCCCTCCTTTGGTATGATCGTGATGGCCGCCTGCAATGCTTGGGTGTGGAGGGGGGTGCCATCACGTAGTGTATTCAGCGCACGTGTTAAATAGGGTAGCAGGGTCCCTTGGAATTTTTTATAATATTCAGTAGGGTAGCCATCTGGTCCAGGTGACTTCCCGTTTTGTTTTTTTAGGGCGTGGGCTAACTCCTCAGTTGTTATAGGTTCATTCATAGGAGGTACGTTCCAAGTTGGTCAACCGCCGGTGTATCCTAGGAGCGAGGTAATCCAAGATTGAACGCGTTAGTGTGGGGGTGGGTTCCGCGGCGGAAGAGTAGAGCCGGGCGTAGAAATCCCGAAATTTCCGAGACGCTGTCGTCCGGTAAGGTTGCCATGAGCCCCGTCGACCCCCGTACCTGGGGTATGTAGTTCTGTGTGCAGCGTATCTTGGCGAGGAGACGACCGGGCCTGTTCTCATTGTATGCGAAGAAGCATTTTGTTTTCAGTATAGCGTGATGGATTTGTAGGTTTGATATTTCCGTTAATCGAGCCCGTTTTTGCAGAAGCTGACCATAGATGGAGAGATCGTGCGACTGCATGTGTGTGAGTTCTAGGGTCCGGATATCTGACATCAATTCCTCCGTCTCCTGCCTGCGCTCACTCTTTTTCGCCGTGGCGATTCCTATTACGTGTCCCCGCATGGTCACCTTATGGGCTTCCCAAACGGTGGTCGGCGAGACCTCTCCCGTGTCGTTGTCTTCAAAGTAGGTTCTCAACTGTTCAGTCAGTTCCGCCTGTACCATAGGGTCAGCCAGCAAGGAGGTATTCAACCGCCACTGAAAAGGTACGAGGGCGACAATGGGGAGATACAAGAGACAAGGATATCGGTGCATGGTCCGACCAAGTCCGACCATGGATCACAGCAGAGCAAACCGAGGCTAATGCAAAATGGGAAACAAAGATGTAGTCTATTCGTGGGTACGTTGTGTGGACAGCTGAAAAATGTGTAAAGTCTCGAGTCACCGGGTGGGCTGTCCGCCAAGCATCAACTAGCTGTAGATCTAGCAGCCTTCGCCGTATATCCCTGAGGATGTGATGAGGTGTCGACGTGGTGCGGCACGACGAGTCTTCCGATGGGGATAGGGCCACGTTCAGGTCCCCCCCAAGTACCAGTACTCCCTCTGCAAAGGAGTGTAGCAGTCGGGTGATCTTACCGAAGCATATGTGTTGCCTTGAGTTCGGGAGGTCTACATTCGCGAAGGAGTATACAGAACCAGCAATGGTGCCCTTCAAGAAGAGGCCCCTACCATCCTCAAGTGCAAGTTGGTCACGAAGGATGAAGGGGACACGTTTGGAGAAGAGGATAGCAACTCCCCTAACCTTCCCCTCTGGCGCTGAGTCGTAGTAGGCGAGTGGGAAAGCGGAGTCTCGCAGCGACGGGTGGGAGCCGTGCCGGAGGGGAGTTTCTTGGATCATGGCAATTGAGGCATGCTGGGAGCAGAGATCTCGCAGGAGCCGTCTGCGTTTTTCTGGTGTGTTAAGACCCCTCACTTTATAGGAGACTACTGTTATGGAGTCCGCGGCGAAGGCCGATCGGCGGTTCCCCCTCCCCGCCATCCCCACAGGAAAGGGAGGAGAAGGTATGGGATAGGGGAAATGTACGTGTGGGAAGCAGGAAGGAGGGGGGGAAATAGGGAACTGGGTCTGGGAGGTAAATAATGAAGATGTGGAGAGAAAGAAAAGAAGAGTGAAAGAGAGAGAAAGCACTTCAGCCACCCCCCTGCTGCCCGAGTGGGCACTTAGGATAGAGTAGGTGGATAGCAGAGTGAAAAAAAGGGGAATCTAATTGGCGATGCAGGGCACGCCACAAAAAAGGGTACAAACGTCGGCCCTGAGAGATGTGGTTACTCCGCCCAGCCGGTAGGAGAAAAGAGGAGATCTCTCAGGGGTTATGCAACGATGTTATTAAAAACCCGTGGGGGTGTGTTCCGCAAGTTCAGTAACACATTAACAGAGGAAATATGAATAAACTGCAGTTGTAATAGGAAAGACAGATAACGCTTAATTCGTCGGTCCCCTCCGGACGTCCAGCTTATGTGGCCGTGCGGTAGGTAGGCAAGAAAAAACACATAGGTCAACAGCATAAACGAAATATTCTGCGCAGATCAAACTTGGTGTAGAGTGTTAAAACATGCATACAGTATAAACAGAAGTTGTGCCAACCCTGACGCGTTGCTGACGATCCCCTTACTCCCCCAGCGGTCCCACTCCCCTCCTGGTCAGCGATACAGGATGCAAGGTGTCAGAGTAGGAGCCATTACGGCCCAAGTCCTTCTGTCCCACTGGGTCAAAATCGGAGGGGAGTGGAGCCTCCCTCAAAAAAGAAAATAAAAAAAAGATGGAAAAATAAAGGGGGGGGGGGTTTCCTCTCCCTCCTGGGGTATATTTCACCAACAATGGGTCCGCCCCCCTCCCCCTACCCCACCTCGGGCCAGTTAGTGTCCCCAACATGACAGCTCCGTAAATCCTGGCCGGGCTCAAAACACCTCCTTCCCCGCCTCGGAGTAGGGCGGCTCGTGCCAATCCAACGTCACAGCAAGAAGTGCGGGGGCAAAGGCTGTATTAAAAACGTCAGTGTCGTAGTACTCCCTTTTTGACCAAAGGGGGATCGTTGTTCCAGGGGTTTAGGGGGTGCTGTGCTATTCAAACAGGCGTGGTGCATTGCTACTCACGGTTACGCCTGTGCGGTTCAGGAAGCGTTCAGTAGTGTCGGCAGGGGACAAAGTACTCCCTAAGTTCCTGCCTTCAGGGGCAGGTCGAATCCAGCGTCCTTCCCGCTGCAGTGTCCCCAGTGTCGGTGTCCCTCCAGGTCTGGGCCCTGTAAGGTGGCTAAGGAGGGGAGCCCGTAGAGGGGCAGAGAGGGAGAAAAAAAAAAAAAAAAAAAAGAGGGGTGGGCGAGGCGAGCGGGCGCCCGCAGTACGGTCAGCGATCACATCTTATTCATCCTGTCCTCCCGGGGACGGCATTCGACTGTCAACCCGAGGTCGCGGTCTGCGAGGTGGCCGATGGTGCCTCACCATCCCCGCTCCCCGGGTTGCTGTTCACTTCCCAATCGGGGACCGCTGTAGGAGGCAGTTCCAAACAAACCAAGAAGTCCGGGACGTCGGCAGGTCGGTGCACTACATAGGAGGTTCCATCTTTGCGTACCTGAAGTGCGAATGGGAAGCCCCACCTGTAAGCAATCCGGTGTTGGCGCAGTAATAGGGTGACAGGTCACAGTGCTTTCCGGGCTTGTAAGGTGAAAGGGGTCAGGTCCTGAAAGAATTCCAGTTGGTGGCCCTTTAAGTTCCACAGCCTCTGGTCTCGGGCTTTGAGCATTATGCGTTAAGTGTCTAGTTTGTCACCCTGCATATCACGTCTCTGGGGGGGCGCTCCTTCCGGCGGTATGGGGCGGAGGTCTCTGTGCGTCCAGTCGAGCGGGACCGTGATAGTCTCAGGGTCTTGGAGTAGGGTCACAAATAGCACGTCCACATAGGTATGGAGAGACCCCGGCTCAATGGTTTCAGGAAGGCCTCGTATCCTTATATTCTGCCGACGGCCCCTATTATCCAGGTCGTCCAGCCGGCGCTTCATGTCCGAGATATCAGCGACAAGGGTCAACGGGGCCTCCATCGGGACGTTCACTCTCTCTTCCAGGGAGTCTACTCTGTCGGTCAGGCCTGCCACGCCGTCACGTACATCACGTATGTCCTGCTGAACACCCGCGCGGAAATCGTCTATCATCACGGAGAGGTCTGTCCTGGTGGGCAGCGCTGCAACCAGTTTTTCAAGGCGGCAGATTGCCGTAAAGGGGTCCTGGGCCTGTTCGGGTACTGCACGAGGCGCCGCCATCTTGTCCGCGGTATGCGCGTGTGAGTCCGCCATAGTGTGTGGGCTTAGAAATTCATCTAGGGAGCCCTGAGTCGCTCGGTTCGGTCGGTGGGGTGTTGTTGTGCCTCCCTGTGTCCTCTTGCCGCGTACCATCGCCAGTGGGGCAGTTAAAAGTGCAGATAAGCCTGAGGGGACCTACGAGCTGCGGGATTACGCTGCCATCTTAAATCAGCGGTCAGACCAAAGTATTTTACTAGGAAGGATACTTGAAAACGAGAGAAATTTCAATGTATGTCTTGGGTTCATGAACATTGAAATTTGCAAAAAAAAAAAAGCGATGGACGGTACTCAACCCGTGTCATGTGGATATAATGTAACAGTACTTGCAAGTTCTGTATTTACTTGTGCAAGAAACAATGCATTTTAGGTAATTAGTGTGGTGAGCTGCAGAACGAGAAGGCAGTGAAGTAAATACCGGTTGGTCAACCTGCGATGAAACAGGATTGTTATTATACCCAGTTTTCTTGAAATGTTAAATGGTCAGCCCTTTGTGTCCAAGGATCTCCCAAGTCCAGGGTCACTTACTTTTCCAATAACCCATTCCGGCATCCCAGTCTAGCCCTGTTATACTGAAAATTATTGTGAAGACAAAAAAAATGGTGCCTTCCATAACATTTGTATACCATTAGGTTTTCAGTCATGTGTGACAATTCTGTAGAAACAGAACACAAATCTCATAACTATAAATGCCCTATGAAAATTAATTTATAGCAGATGTAAAGCCCTAAACAGAAGAGTACTTTTGGTTAGGGATATGTTAAAGAGGCATTCTATTGTTCGGTTTTGTGGGTCGTGCAGATTTTAAAATTAAGCAATCAGAAATTCAGTTGGTAAAATAAGCATTTAGCAATTATTTAACTTGTTTTCTGCCTAAAAGATGTTAAGAGGAGCAGTCACTTGCCAAGAATTCCTACCACTGCATCAAGCATATAATTTACTTAGAAGTCACGCTTTTTTATTTTTATTTTTTAATTTAAAAGGATACAGTAAATAAGGTCACAGCAGCATTGTATCCGACCACTAAAAAAGGCCCATTTGAATCAATACCATTGATTCTTTTTAAAAAGAATCACAAAGCAAATCGTACCAGATTTAGGGTACATTTGAACATTACAGGTATAACCCTTTAGTAAAAGGTAGTGTAAGGTCTACTGGAAAGTTCTATTTAGCAAGCAAACAAAAAAAATAAAAACCTTTCATAATTAGCCATTGTTTTTCACCACAGGAAGAATAGCATTCACTGGATAAATAAAAGGAAAATCGTCATTAAATATTCTTAATACACCACAGATTGAATATAAAAGTGCTGAATAATAACGAAAAGACAGCAAAACGGTTCAAACAGAAAGCCCAAAAAATTACCTTCTAACATGGTGTTTATCTCCTTATCTTCAGCAACATCTTTTGCCGTCTGTCCCTCTCCGTTTATAACGGTTGTGTCTGCATTGTGCTCCAGTAACGACAACACAAGTTCCTACAATGGTAAATAAAAGGCAACAAATCATCTTTCTACGTGGGGGTTTTCTTCGAGCCCGATTTCATCAAGGACACCTTGACAGTAACTCAAACAAATGACATGTGGTCATAATGGGACTCAAAGTAAAGGGTCACTTAATTTTCAGACACAGTCGTCCTGCATCCCAACCCAGCCGTTAGAATGGATATTATTATTAATGTGAATGAAATTGTGACTTTCATAACACTATATAGTAAATGCAATCTTAAAAAAAAATAAAAATGTAAACTATGCCACGATGTATGCCACGCTCAAACAAGATCTTGAATGTTGGGACAAATATGCTATTTCATGGGTGGGAAGAGTGAATTGCATTAAGATGAATGTACTACCACGTCTTTTGTACTATTTTCAAACGATACCGGTGGCACTTGACCCCTCGGATGTCCGCTCGATGCAAGGAGCAATTGATAATTTCGTCTGGGCGGGAAAGAGGCACAGGGTGGCTAGGGCCACCCTTTATCGGCCTAAACAGCTGGGCGGTCTTGGTCTCCCGAGCCTCTTTTCGTACTATTATGCTGCTCAGCTCGCCCAGCTGGTGGCATGGCATGGGGGGGGTCAATGCTGGACGGTGGGTTGAGTTGGAAAGAGCGCTTATGGCCCCTAATCTACCGCACCACTGGATCTGGCTAGCACGGGAACACAGACCACTCCTATCCACGAACTGTCCAGCTATTATGAATACCATACACATCTGGGACAAACTCGCTGCGAAATGTGAACTCGCCACCTTGCCTTCACCGCTGACACCAATATTTCGCAACCGGGAATTCCCTGCGGGTCTAATACCTTTACCCTTTCAGCAGCTGTGGGACGCTGGCCTCCTCCGTTTATGCCACCTTTATCAAAAAGATCATTTTGTACCCTCCGTAAAATTTGACCAACAGGCGCCCAGGACTGGGGGCCTGTTTCTACCGGAGCGGCAACTACGGGCCTTTGCCTCTCGACGACATATTAAAGCTGCCTCTCAGACACCGCTCTCATTTTTTGACTCCATCTGCTTAAGAGGTACTTACCCTAAAGGTCTGATCTCTACTCTATATTATAAGCTAACGTCACTGATTGACTGGAAAGAACTCCACTATGAAAAAGTCTGGGAACGCGACCTGGCAGAAGTATTGGACTCAGAAGACTGGCTCGACATTTGGGAAGCTTCCAAAAGGTGTCTCACTGTGCACTACCATGCAGGAACAACCGCTGAAAATGCTCATGCGCTGGTACATCACACCTACGCAACTCGCTCACATGTCCCCGAACCACCCGGATCTTTGCTGGCGATCCTGCGGCTCTAAAGGCACTTTTATGCATATGTGGTGGGAATGCCCACAAATTAAAAAGTTCTGGACTAACATTCTAGCGATGCTTTCTGACGCACTGGGGAAGGAAGTCCCCAGCGACCCCTGGAATTTGCTGCTTTCTCGACCCCTGGAGGGCTTCACAAGACATGAAAACAAGCTAATCTCTAAAATCTCGATGGCAGCTAGACGGGCAGTAGCAGAGACCTGGCGCCACCAGGCTCTCCCCGTTATGGCCAAAATTTCTGCTAAAATACAGGACACTAGGATCATGGACGAACTCACAGCCGTCGTAAAACATACCCTACCACAGTTTCACAAAGTTTGGGACCCCTGGACGATGCTGGCCTATAGCCTGGCCGATGCATTTCGGAAGGTGATCTCACCCATGATGCCTCAGATCATATAACTGTTTGATTGTATAGTTACGATGACCCCCAGTCCCTCTCCTTTCTTTCTTTTCTTCTTTCCCTCCTTCCTCTTTTCCTCCCTTTCTATCCTCTTTCTCCCCTGCTCTCCCCCATCCCTTACCTTATAAGCTTTAAATTTTTTAAATATTCGGCTTATACTATGCTGACAGAAAATGTTTGTTTCATTATTCGCTTCTAACCCTGTCTACACTGATATTTGTGAATGCCTAATAAAAAAAAATAAAAAAAAAAAAAATTTAAAGAGACAACTGCATGTTGAAGGACACCTGCATAGGTATCGTCAAGAGAGAGTGCGGCGGCCTACCTCGGTGGGAGCAGATATTCCGTGCCACAATGCCTCTACTAAATCCCCTCGTTAAGGAACACCGATGTCCCTGTATCAAGGTACAAAAAGGAGACGGACCTCAAGCAAGTGTATAGCGCAGAAAGAATTTATTCTGGGGGAAAGCAGCCCCTACTAGACGTGACATTTCAGCCCAATGGCCTTAAATCAAACATGTCAATCAAGCATGATTAAGACCATTGGGCCGAAACGTCACATCTAGTGGTGGTGGCTTCCCCCCCCCAGAATAAATTCTTCCTGCACTATACTCCTGCTTGAGATCAGTCTTCTTTTTGTACCTGCATAGGTATGTCATACAGCCATACAAAAAACAGATACAGGAATAGAACGTTTGCCGTTTATACAGACATTTAACAATACATGATTTAGAATAAATAGTTGATACATCATTCCTCAAACACAACTCAACACACATATTTTGACGCTTTTCACCTGACGTCCAGTAAAGGCAGCCTTGTGCAAAGGAGTATCCCCCATGTCATTTAGGACATTGACATCTGCTCCAGCCTGTCCCAAAATGATAAGGTCATTAAATAAAACGCACATGTCTTCTAAAATCTCTAAAACATCTATGAGACACAATTGGCAAAGTTACAACAAAGCAAGAAAATGTACGTTTGATGTTTCTTTTTCAAACTAGAAAAGTTTTCACATTTTGTCTAAAAGGTTAGAAGCTGAAAAAGAAAATACGTAATTAAATGCTCTCATAAGTGGTCATTCTTCAAGCTGTGTAGGAACGTGGCAACCTGGGGGCATTGACAAGGGACTGAATTACAACTCAGCAAGTATGGTTTAGAGCAGTGTTTCCCAAACCTGTCCTCGGGACCCTCAAACAGGCCAGATTTTGCAGATCACCTTGGGGAAATGCAGACTGAATCCTGCAATCACTGAGCAGCAAATCATATCACCTGTGCTGTGCTTCACATATCTGAAAAACCTGGCGAGGCAGAGGGTCCTGAAGACAGGTTTGGGAAACACTGGTTTAGAGCAAATTTTCCCAAGCTTCTCTTCATCAGGGCCCACTAACAGGTTTTACGGATCACCTTGTGTAAATACAGACTGAATCCTGCAATCACTGAGCAGCAAATCAGATCACCTGTGCTGTGCTTCACATATCTGGAAAACCTGACCTGTAAGTGGGACTTGACAGGTTGGTGAAAGAGGAGTTTAAAGTGACACTGTCTCGCATGACACAAGTTGTGCTCATTTGACAGGAAATCACTTCCTTTATACTCGTCAGCATTTTTTTGCCAAAAAATATCTAGGCAAATATCCGCTGTCAAAATGTCACTGTCACTTGCCTTCCTGTGGAATTCCAAAGGGGTTAGACAGCTCTGAGAAAACAACCATCCGCTCACTCCATGCACAACATAGCACACCTAGATACCCCGAGAGCCAAATCACACAGCTAACTATGCCCACAAAGTGCGAAACATGGACGCACAATATGTAATTTACATATGACACAAAGCCTGTATATTTTCATATTCTGTTGGCATTTTTTGTAAAACTGCATTGATAGCAATTATTACAAATACACATAAGAATAACTAAAATGACATTTAATGTATATGACAAAGACCATTGCTGCCTGTATGCTGATAATGCAGACTTCATTTGAAATTGTACACGATAAAAAGGGACACCATGTAGGGTTTAGAACTCAGCAACATTTCTGGAAAGGATAAATTATAAAAGTGTAAATGTGCTAGTTTTTAGTCTTAACAGTCGTTGCTTTAGGAACATTATGCAAAAATTGCATTTTACCTTACAATTACGTGTTATCTAATCTATTCATCCCATATTTCAAATGTTTGTATTTTTTCCCCCCAGCAGAAAGCACTTTGATGGAAGGGATTAAGGGTGAATCAAACCGTACAAATAAGTTTAAACAGAAGATGTATACTGCAAATAATGTTGTCTACTGGGAACATTTTCTTTGGATGGAAAAGTCATATACAGTGAAATATCTTTTTTGTATTAACTATGCTTAGTTAAAATGACATTTTGCATGTTATTTACCTTTAACAAATCTTCCACCACCTGAACGTGCCCAAAATAACAAGCAAGGTGGAGGGGTGTCCATCCCAGATTAGACTTACTTTTACCTAGAGAGAGAAAGAAAAAAATGTCAGACATAAAATGTATATCAGAAAGAAGGTCAACATTGTTCAAGCTACAGACTGATACCAGCCTGAGAGGAGTTGTGGTTACAACTGTATCAGTAGCTCACATTCCATCTCCCTGCCGGGCAGAGGATTCTTAAAGCGAATCAGGTATGTAGAGCAAGGGAACACATTTAATCCAGGGTCAGATTCAGACAAAGGTTTCACCGAACCGTTTCGGGGGTGGGGGGGGGGTAGAGATGGGAAGGCCTGGAGATAAAAAAAAAAAAAACGGAAAAATTGGGGAGGGGGGGGGAAGGTTTTTTTTCCAGAAAAATTGAAAGAACACAAAAGTGTGTGATATATTTAATACCATATCATAACTTTAGGACCTTAATGAAAGACTGAGACTTTATTTAAAGTCTTAAATCATTACAATTTCTCTCAGCTGAGGACAAGCAAATCCTGGAATACAATTCAAGTAACATGCAGTACTAGGACAAAAAAAAATAAATAAAAAAATAGGCATTTCAGCCTCTAGGGGGCGCTACAGGGAAAAGGCTTCAGTTTGGCTTGATTGGGAGCTCCATTTTGTACCTCCTACAGTGCTTGTTGGGAATACAGTTGATAAGTTTTTGTCTTCTCAGGCCTTAATTGACCGGTAAGAGGTTAAATTTGTCCCTATTTGATCCTTATTAATGTTCTCTCAGCACAGTCTGGGATTCTGCAAAATATATCCCTCCTGCAACATGGTGGCAACGTCTCTGCACAACACCACCTGACACCTCTTGCATCTCACTTCCTGCAGATTCTGCTGCTGCTGTGAAAGAATCTGCTCTATGTTTACTAATATTCATACCAAATCAAGATAGATCATAGATCAGAAAGGGAGATTAAATTGCATGTATTGTAGATGTTCTCTTTTGTTTCCGTTTCTCTGTTATTTTTAACGCACCATTTGAAAGTTAAACCTCAACATGGAGCTTAAATATTGATGTATCCATATCCTACAGCCACAAATAATGCATTTACTTCCTTTTACTATTGGTGCCAAGGGTCAAATTTGATATAGAAATATTTTGGTGGTTAATGGCTTTTATTGTTGCTCTTTTGTTTCAAATGGAATAACAAGATAAAATAAAAAGCAAATTCAAGTTACTAAATTAACTGTACTTTTATTTCAAGTGTGACAAAATTAAAATTTTTAAACCTACTTCATGGTGCATATTTTAAAATTTTCCAAAAAGATCCACATTTTTCCAGAAAAAAAACTTTTCGCCATGGCTTCAAAGTTTCCAGAAATTTTACATCTCTAGGCGGGGATGATAAACTCTTCCACTTTTGGCTAAAAGCAGGTGTTGGGTTCACAGTGACAGTCAGAGTCCTGCCTATTCGCAGGCTGTGCTCAGCACGCTCACTCTCTCCAGAACATTGCCACACCGGGTCTGTCCTCATGCGGTTCAGGTGACACTTGAAGCAGGTACAGACACCCACTAATACCCATACAACTCCGAGATACAAGCACATACAGGGTTATTCAAAGAGATTCGAATTGTGGCCGAAAGGTAACCGAACAGTGAAATTCAGCGTATGTTACCTTTCCTGGCCATTCGGCTATTCAGAGAGCAGGCAGTTCGCCAAATCCTGGCGAATTGCCTGCACATACGGTGCCTGTTCGAGGGCAGTGAAATCCCCATAGAGAATCAATGGTTCGTCTATTCAGAGAACAAAAGCAAGCAGTGAAAAGTTGCCAAATTGCCCTGCCATTCGGTGGTTTCATTCGGCAGATTTATGCAGGCGAATCCCATAGGCTTCAAGGTTAAAAATATTCCCGTTTTAATTCAATATCTAATAAACCGTTCATTATAATATTTTGCAGTAAAAAGTCTAGATTTTTTAGGATCTTTTAGGCATTTCTCTGGATTTTTTTTCCTTTTTTGGGGAGGGAAAAAAAAAATAGGTTTCTTTTTTCTGTAACAGCCCTTTTTATTATCATTCCTTGGTCCTCATATGTAAATTTCAGACATTTTCACTCAGTTTTTTTTGCAAACAGCATTTCACTTTTCGAACATTCAACCGTACTGTTTTTTTGGGGGTGTTTTTTCCACTCCATTTGTCTGCGGTGTTGGCTTTTTCCGGCGGCTGCTCTGCGATCAGCGGCTGCTCGGGTTTCTCCGGTGTGTTCGGCGGGGATAATCCAGATGTTTTTTGCGGGTTTCGGTGTGCATTCAGCAGGTTTTGCGGTGAGTGTTTGTCGGGTTTGCGGCGGCTTTTCCCTGGGGTACTTGCTGAATACACAGCAGGGTCGCCGAAATGGGATTGCCGAATCACACTGAATTGAAGAGAACGACAAGTCACCAAACGTGCGTTGACTTTTCGATTCTCTTTGAATAACCCGGTTTGTGTTTAGAACTGACAATATGAGGGGATGGGGGGGGGGGCGGAGCTAGCCGAGGAAGCGAGCGGCTGCATGTTGAAGGAGCTCCGTGATCAACACGGTTTTTAAAGTTATTTCTGCCGCTTGCTCGCACTTGAGAAACACTCTACGGTCTCTGGGGGACTCGGTGAATTTGCCTTACCCCGAAATTGACGCTCTGGAGCGGATTAACCCCCGCAGCACAATCGGGGCCTAGTACTAGCGGCCATTTTAGAAGCCTGGAAGGAGATTTCTGAGACCTTTTACCGCTCTTCTTCCTTGTGTCTGCGCTTTTGGTGACATGCCCACCGGTCGCTCACAGAAGCTGCGGTCCAGACAGAGGGACATTCGGGACTCCATGAGAGGTGGGTCCACTTCGAAGGGAGATGCGATCTCCTCCTCCCTCCCCCCGGGCTATGACTTTTCAGAAGATGAAGAGGACCCCTGGCACTCGGGTGGTAGCTCTGCGATGACCTGGATCTCCCCACAATCTCGGACACCAGATTCCCAACCACTATCTGCAGCAGCAAAAAAAAGGGCGCAAAAGAAACGAAAAGCAGCGCTGACGGCGTCTTTGAGTGCCTCACTTACTGCTGGTGGCCTCTCTGACGGGGATTCGGCCGAGGAACACCAGCTTTCAGCCAGCAGTAGTGTGGCTTCATTACGACAGGACGTTTTGAGACAGGGTGCCCAACCGCAACAAACGAGAGCGACCTCACTCGAAACCCGTATGACACGGCCTGAGGAAAGTCGGCAGGAGGAGGATGATGATCTTCCGCTTACGAAAAGAGACCTTCGGAGGATCCTGGACGAACTCCGGGGGGGTGTGGAAACCTGAAGTGGCGGCGGTTCGGGAGGAGGTTGCAACAATCCGTGCGCAGGTGACAGCAGTGCAGGCGACGACCTCTACAGTGCTATCGGAACATACTCACCTGTTGGGACAGGTCGCTGGTCTAAGATCCCAGGTCGAGCTTTTGTCCCGCTCTGTGGAGATGCTGGAAACAAGACACCGCCGTCGTAACGTCAGGGTCAGAGGCATCCCGGACTCTGTGTCGTCGGATGAACTCCCACCTTATGCGTCTCGTTTGGCCCTTCGGATGGCGGGACTCCCTCCTGACAAGCCAGATGTGATCGGATCGGTGTTCAGGGTTCGGAAACCTGCGGCGCTTTCGAAGGGGACACCCCGTGATGTCGTGGTGGCCTTTCGTGACGTAGCATTTAAGGTCAAGCTTATGTCTGCTCCTGGCGCAAGAGATCCAGTGAAATTTGAGGGCTCCACGTTGGCTTTGTATCATGACCTTCCATTCCAGACTCTGCTTGCTCGCAGGCGGTTCCGTCCTGTGACTGCGGTTCGTCGGAGGGGGATCCGTTATCGGTGGGGCTTGGCGGGAGCATTGGTGGTGACACATAATAATGTCCCCTACACCATCACTGATCCTGAAACCGCCTGGTCCGACCTTGAAGCGGCGGGCATCTCGCCGGACCCTCCGGAACTTCAGCCAGACTGAGACCTGAGCGATATTGTTTACCCCCCCCCCCCAGCTTTTTTCTTCTCTGTTTACGTGTCACTGGTCTATAGATAAGCTCTGAGTATAATTAATCAGGACAATTTATGGCATTTACGTTGATAGTCCTACATGCTTATGTGTTTCTTTTGTATTTTCTTCCTTCAGAGGTTGGGACTTCTTGCTTTTTGTTTTGTTTTTATTATTCCCTTATTGGACCTGTTACTACTTGCATCTTACATTATCTGACTGGCTGACCGCAGTTAGTTTGGCCAGCCCTAGACGGCTGTCTTTTTCTACGTTTGATTTTGTGAATTTATTGTTATGTATACTTCTCAAAATAAAGAATTTAAAAAAAAAAAAAAGAACTGACAATATAACGGCTTCCCTAAATGATATTATAGTTTACAGACTCATTGCTGGGAGCTTTATTGCTGTGCAGCTCTGCTATACACCTGCACTCCCTGAATATTTTGGGGAGATCCTAAGAGTAGGAACATTAGGAAAATAAAAAAAGGGGGGAATATGGGGATTTGGGCCCAAAATAGGGACTGTCCCTTACATACAGGGACATATGCACCCAAGTACACACGCATAGACAGCTATATACAGACACGAAGGCTTGGACATACAGAATGCACACTATAGAAGTTTATATTGTTTTGAGTGTATACAGGAAATAGCCTTGTCAAGTGAACTCCAGGAGGTTTTTTACATAGAAGTTAACCCCTTTGCTTCTGAACATTTAACTTTCCATCCTGCAATGCAAGATTTTTTAACAAAATTGAGAAGAACACTCAGTTACCACTTGCATTTCATTTTTACACTGTACACTGCACAATCAGGTTTGCTATATCGGAAAGGTCAGAATCTGGCCTTTCCAAGTCACCTAAATCGTCCAAGTGGAGCGTGTGGAACTGGAAATACAGGCTTTCAAATATCCAAAAAGGTCCCCCTGTATCACCTACAATTGGACTGCATCTCGGGGGGGGGGGGGGGAGTGCAAATGCCCCATGTGCCTCCTCTCTGCATCCACCAGTGATGTACTCAAAATATCCAAATTTAAAAAAAGCAATTGGTGTCCCTTACAGGGCGCAGGGTACCTGTACACAATGCACATATTAGAGGGGCAGTGCAAAGGAATATCCACTGATACATATATTGGAGGACAAACGATTAGAAGGGGAGAGGCTATTACAGCGACTAAACTTACATTAAACAATAGAAAAAAAGAACGGATGACCAAGTTACACCATCTTCGAAGAGTGTTAAAGCGTCTCATCGATTTTGAAATGTGTGAACAGCCTTAATTAAATTATAATGCAGAGAGGTGCTTCCCCACACTGTGCAGAATTCATGCGCTGCAGGAAATCTGTTTTAATGAATTGATTTTCCCCTGCAGTTTATGTATTCTGCAAGGAAGCATTGTTACATGTTAATGGAAAGTATTTGTGTCTTGGGAAGTTAAACGGATTTTGCATGGAGCCTTGTGCCTATGGATTGACAGGCATTGGTGACGGCATTTTTTATAAAGATGGAAATTACCAAAAAGATATTTAAAGTAAACCCAAATTCATTTTATTCTAGCTCTCTGACCTGGTTCAGTTCTCCTGCATACATTTCCCCTGCAATACATAAAAAGGAGGCAGGTCAGTATTCCTGCCAACAGATACAGGAGGACAGGAGGACACGAGGACCCTATGTTGATTTGTATTGTTTCACCATAGTTCCAAACAATGGTACTTGGTGAATAACCCTCATAGTTGCTGTTACCCCTATATAGGAATAGGAGAGAAGGGGAAAAAGATCAGGCAGTAAAGTGTAGCCATAGCTTAATAATTATCATGGAGTAATGAAAGTTTGTAAGGAAATTTAAAGTCAACGCTCTCTGCAAACCAGGGACGTGCAGTCAGGGGTGGCAGAGCCTCCCCTGCCATTCCAGTAAATAATGTGCTCATTGTGTTGTAATGACATGTGATGTGTGTGTGTGTATATTTAAACTGTAAATAAATGGTTATTTATTGAAAAAGTTCTCATACTCACCTGCTCCTCGCTCCCTCGCTGTGCTTGCTTCTTCTCTCTGTCCGCTTTTTTTTCTCCTGCACTTTCACTTCAGTTTGCCAGCTGCTGTGTGTGTGTGTCAGTCACTACACAGACAGCAGGGGCAGCACTGAGCCAGCCTAGGCTACGCAATTTACGCAGCTCAACGCTACGCTAATTGCTGAGTTCAAGCTGGTGGCAGGCACGCTCGTCATTGCCTCCAGGCAATGACAGTAAATGAAACCTTGAGCCAATGGGAAAGCTCCATTGTCTCAAGCAATTTTTTTTTTTTTTTAAATATCACCATGGGAGGCAGTGCTCCCCATGGTTTGATTGACGCAGGACAGTCATGTGACTGTCCTCGTCAATCATGGGGGGGGGCGCTAGGCAGATCACAGCAGCAGGGCCGGCACTTGCTATAAGGCAGAACAGGCGACTGCTTGAGGGCGCCTGTCCTTCAGAGGGCGGAAAATTTTGAATACTAGTGATTCCATTGCCTCCAGGCTGCCATCAGGTGATTAAGGCCAGTCATGTGTTCATGGACCTCCTCCATCCCCTGAGCAGGAAGCGGAGCTTCTATGGCAAAAAAAAAAAAAAAATCACAACATTGTGCTGCTGCCAGCTGCTCGTGTGCTGCTACACTGAAAAGTGGCCCAGCCTACCTACAGCCTGCAGCAGTGTGTGAAGGCAAGAGAGGAGACAAGCCAAGGTGGAGCTGCCCTGATGGATCTGGTATCTGCTGAGTGTTTGAAAGCACCTGGCTGTCACATTCCTCCCTCCAGAGCTGGGAAAATTTAACCCAGTCCACCCCTCCCCTGCAGCGCTGGGAGGATTTAACTCCCTCCATGCAGAAATGGGAAGCTGTCACACCTCCCCTCTTTAGCAAAGCTGGAGAGGATTTAACCTCCTCTGCAGAAATTTGAGATTTCCTCTCTGGTATAATTGAGATCCCATTCAGTAAATCAATCATTGTTGCTGGGTTCTATCGTCCACCGAGCTCTCCAGTGCACTCCCTCTCTGACATATCTCAAATCCTTAATAACCTACTTGCCCAAAACCAAAAAAGTGAACTGCTGGTACTCGGCGCTTTTAATACAGATTGGCTAAATCCTAAAAACAATAAACACTGCTCGCTGTTTAAAACTTTGCAGCTAACTCAATTAATCTCCTCCCCCACTCGCATTAATATGAAAAGCCCTAACCATACCTTGTTGGACTGGATTCTCTCCTCATCTCCTGATAGAATACAGGAGGCAGGTGTTCTTGCTAATAGCTTTAGTGACCATTGTCTAGTGTACTGCGTGCGCAAAATTAAGGCCTTGAAATCTCCCCCAAAAGGTAATAACCACCAGGTCTTTCAAGAAATTTATTCTTGAATCCTTCCTAAGTGATCTCAAACAGCTCCCCTGGTACAGGCTAAACCTAATCCCAGACCTAGACTGTGCAGTTGAATACTTTCAGTCTGAGCTCCTGCAAGTCTGGAATTCCCATGCCCCGCTGCGTAAAGTGCGAGTAAAAGGGACTCATCTCCCCTGGGTTACAGCTGATCTTACACTAATGTACCAGCTTAGAGATTCACGGTGGTCAAATTTCAAGAGTACTGGTTCCATGAACGATCACTACGAATACCGAAAATGCCGGAATGAATGCACAAAACAAACAAAAATGGCCAAAGCCCATTACTTCAATGAAAATCTAAACAATAACATAACAAACCCTAGAAACTTTTGGAGAACCATAAGTAACATACAAGCACCCCCAGTCCACTCCCAGCCAGCTGCTGTCAAAGTAAACAACCAAACCCTGCAACACCCCTAGATGTAGCAAATGCCTTTAATGATTATTTTGTTGGATGTGCCACCACTTTGATTGCCAAGCTAGGAAATGACATGCAATCAGAGAGGCCTCATGCAGGTCAGGCCCCCCCCAACTGTGCAAAGTCCCTGTATCAGACAGGAATTCAGTTTTAGACCAGTGCCTGTCAGTGTCATTACTAAACTTCTCCGTAAGCAAAAAATGAAATACCAGTCTGGACCTGATCAAATACCAGCAATGCTGCTGAAAATCAGTGCACCTGCAATTGCAAATCCTGTTGCAACCCTAAGGCTAGGGTCAGACTGAGGCAGTGCGAACGCGCGTTCTGGCGCACTTAATCACGGCCGTGCTAGCAGCAGATGCCGGGCAATGACGGCCAATATACGAGTACGGTCGCACAAAAGTCCGGCTGCGCAACGCAAGTGGAAAATGAACGCATTTTTTCGAGAACGTTAAACCACTAGTACTGACGTACAGAGTGCGCTGCGTCCGCTAGCGGCGTGTGTGCGTGAATTGGAGACATCAGACGCTGCTAATGTCCGGCCAACATAACGTCCAGATGCAAGAAGTGTTTTATTGATGATCCGTACAATCACGGATGAAACTGCGCATAGTATGACCGCTATTGCGTATTCCGTGAAAAAATACGTCCATTCTTCGAACGCACATTTTCACGGACAACGTGAAAAATGCGTTAGTCTGACCCTAGCCTGATAAATGAGTCACTGGCGACTGGATACATACCCAAGCTCTGGAAGACTGCGAGAGTGGTACCTATCCATAAAAGTGGTGACATACTTTGGTATCCAACTACCGTCGATATCGTTGCTCCCTGTAATGTCAAAAGTCTTGGAAAAATGTGTCTACACACAATTACGTGATTATTATCAATATTGGAACTACTTAACCCCGGATCAATCAGGCTTTCGTCCAAATCACTCAACTACAACCGCCCTTCTAAAAGTCTGCAATGATATCCAGGCTGGGATGGAACAAGGAAACCTAACTGGAGCCATCTTCCTTGATTTTGCCAAGGCCTTTGACACGGTAGACCATGGCATCTTGTTAGAAAAACTTAAAAACTCTGGCATTGGTGATCGCACGCCTGGTTTCAATCATATGTATCCGACCGATCACAATATGTGTCAATTTCTGGCAGCTCCTCCCTCCCGCTCCCAGTCACTTGCGGTGTACCCCAAGGCTCAATACTAGGCCCCTGCTGTTCACAATATTCATAAATGATCTGCCAACGTCTGCAAAGCCTCAACTGTACATATGTACGCAGACGACACTGATCTATACCAGCAAACCAAATCTCCCGCAGCTGGAGGCCGTGCTGCAAGAACAATTCACAGAGGTAGAAAAGTGGATCAAAAACAACAAACTTTTTTTAAATACTGACAAAACTGTAACGATGCTCTTTGGAACAGCACCTAAACTACACAAATTGCAAAATCCCCATCTATGTGTTGGGACAAAATCAAATGGCACGCTGACCAGTCACATCTCTCAAATATCTAGGTATGTGGTTGGACCCTAATCTATCCTTTGGCCCCCACATCGAAAAACTCTCATCTAAACCTTACCCCAAACTAGGTGCCCTGTACAGAAACAAATCCTGCCTGAGTCCCGCGGTAAGAAAGCAGATTGTACAGCAAATGCTTATGCCGGCTATTGATTACGGAGATGTAGTGTATGCAGCCGCCCCGCAAACACACCTTCATAAACTTACTACATTGTATAACTCATTCTGCCGCTTTGCGCTACAATGTAACTACATGACCCACCATTGTGACATGTTAAAAGAGCTAAACTGGCCGTCGCTGGAATCCAGACGCACCCTTCACCTTTCCAGCCTGGTGTTTAAGAGCATCATTCTCTGGGAAGCTGCCACCCTACCTGAATAGACTGCTTCCCCCAGCAGCTCCCTCATCCTATAACCTCCGATCCAGGACCAGCACCTTACTTGCTATACCACAATACAAAAAGACAGTGGCTCGGTCCTCATTTTCCTACAGAGCACCACAATTATGGAATAACCTCCCAGACATCATCAAATCTTCCCCCAGTCTTAAGTCACTCAAAAGCTCCTTACTAACATACCTCAATACAGAATGCACCTGTAAACATGTAACCTAGTGACTATATTTCCTACATATTTTTTCTGTTAATCTGTGTATTTGTGTTGTTTTTTTTTTTTTTTTTTTTTTTTTTAATATCTTGCATTGTATTACTTTGTATTTCTGTAACTGTAACACTTCAATGTTCTTGAACCCAGGACATGCTTGAAAACGAGAGAAATCTCAATGTATCCTTCCTGGTAAAATCCTTTATAAATAAATAAATTGAACCCCCCCCCTTTTCTCCCTGCAGAGCTAGGGGGATTTAAGCCCCTCCTCAGAAATGTGAGGAGTTAACTCCATCCCTGCAGAGCTGGGAGGATTTAACCCCCTCTCCAATCCTCCTGTCCCTATAGAAATGGAATGATTTAACCCCACCTCCTCCCTGCAGAGCTGGGAGGATTTAACCCCCTCCATTTCTCTCCTCTCTGCAGAGTTGGCAACTGTTCCCACTTGGCTCCTTAGTATTTACCCCCCACTCTTCCATGCAGAACTGACAGCTCTGTTCCCACTTGGCCCCTTGAGATTTAACCCCTCTCTTGAAAAAATGCCAGCATGAGAAGGGGCAACAAGTATATTTTAAATATTAAATTTTAGTATAATTATTTTAATAATGTTTGAATATATAATTAATTCCAATAGATCTTGATATAGAATGATTTTTATGTACAGTTAATTTTACTAAAAGGTTCTAAGTATATTTTAAAATAATTTATAAACACACGTCAGACATAGAACACCAGAGTCGTATAGTATATAAAAAAGAGCAAAATAAATCTACAATCCATAGCCGTACTGTCACAGTTCAGTCCCTCAGAATTTTTTTAAATAAATCCTGAGGGACTGAAAAGTTAACATTATCGCTTGGATTAAAGCTATTTTTTGCTTTCGTATCGAGTCTTTGTGATGCATCGTGCCCAACATGCGTTTGTTTACTTTTACTCACACCAGTAGCAGCACAGGAGCAAGTCATCTTTTTTACTTTTATGTGTGTAATTTCTGTATTTTTATGTAATTCTAAGGATATATAATTATTTGTGAGTTTTATTGTTATGTAGCTCTGTAACACACTCATACACTGCACACATTACCATGAGTTTTATTATTCTGCAAATCTGTAATAAACTTTTACACACCACATACATTAGTATAAATAGTGAAACTCTATTCTCCTATATAACGATAATCAAATGCGTAAATTGCGACTGCGTAACCCTGTGTATATCTGGCTCTGATACTAGCCAGTGCCTCACCAGCCACTGATCTAACCACACGTCACTGCTGCAAACTGTACAATTTGCCCATTTATGAGGTCTGACAGAAAAACCAATATACGGTATAGAACTTTGGATCCTTAACCCCTTGCCACCAGGCAGTTTGTGCCTGCGGCCCGCCTACGTAGGCAATGCGTGTCATTTGCTGCAGGGGGATGGCCTGAGTTCATGCAGTCCCGCCGCAGCCAATGACGCAAACCATGTGCCAACTGGTTGGGCGGGCCTGTCTCGGTCCATAGATGCCAGCGGGGTGTACAATGTCGCCCTGCGGCACCAACTGGTTAACTGAATATATAGTTCTGGAGATGATATACAAATATTAAAAATTTAACACATTTGCTACCAAACACACTTTGGTGGGGAGGAGAAAAAAAAAAAAAAAAAACACACACAACTCATTACCATAACATTTATTTGAAAAGTGGAATGCATAGTTAACATTAAAATGTAAAATGGCAATTTTGCACAGGGATTGTGGTCAGAAATAGAGAAAATATTAAAATAATACAATTAGCTCAATTATGACTGTTCAAAATGTGAAACTCAGGAGAATTTGCAGAAGAAATTAAAAAACCAGGTCAAAATAGTCAAACCAGAAAAATTCTCCCATTTATCCCACTTTCCAAATCGGCTATTTGGGTCTAGATTGTTCTCTTCTCCTGCCAATTCTCCTGAGAGTCACCTTTAGTGAATAGACCTGTTAGTTTATCATTCACAGAAACATTGCGGAGTTCAAAAGGTTCTAAACTCTAGATGGCATCCCTTAATCTTGCACAACTTTACATGAGGTCCCCATTATTAACACACACAGGCGGAAGTGACCATTGTGTCAAAATAAAAATAATGAAATCTCCTGCTTATGGGGTTTTGTAGTGATCATAATGGGATTATTAGCAATGCAACGTCCACAAAATACCAATAGGATATAAACATAATATCTGTATGTGGTATAATGCCTGTATACAAATTACACTAAGATTGTATCTTTATTGTACAGGGATTTTAAGCAATTATCTCCCCCTGAATCATATCTGTCCAGTAGTGATTGATCCCAGAGTTCTCCCTACATTCTGTCCTCTCCCTGACTGTTGTAATGCAGAAGAAAAAAAAATTGTGCAACGTTTAATTAGGGAGGGCTCTTTGTAGCTTCTTTACAACAATACAAGGTGACAGGAGTGAGATCTCAAAATCATTTTTTTCCACAGTGGGCACACTAATTTTGCGTTTAAAAAAAAAATGGATATTTTATTTATCCATCTATCTTACAGGACACACACGCACAAAAATCAAGTTTACACATTTTTGGAGGTAGTATACAAGAAGATAGGTTTACCTTTACAATTTATGTTAACTGTGATTTCCCCTGTTCTGCAGCTTTTTAACAGTTCATGGACTTCCTCCAAGTTTCCGTTGCGTGCATCACAGAGAAGTTGTTCCTCGTTATAACTGTTCATTTCTGGATAAACATGTTAATTATTGAACATTGTGAATCAGACCGCTTTTATTTTTATAGAAGACATAAATGGAACAGTTTAGAATAATCAGTTTACCTTAGATACCCATGATTAAAATAGTACTAGGGAATCAGGGCTGGATTTACAGTGCAATTATTCAATAAGAGGTCAACAGATTTTTTTGTTTGTTTTTGTTCCAAAGCAAGGGGGCAGGGGTGTTTTTTTGTGCGTTTGTTTTTTTTAAACATGGTTATGTTTGGTAACATTGGAAACGTCAGACTCTGGCCTGTCCACTGACACCTAATTGGGGTGTAAATATGGGAAATACAAGGGGCAGGGTTTTAGAATCTAAAATTTAGATGAACCAATGCATAAGAATGCATTGTGCCATCACGTTCCCATTTGCTCCCGTCTTGGGTATGAGAAGGTGATTTAGTGCAGCAGCATTGTTTGCTTTCCGTGTAGAAGCACGTAGAGTTTTGCATTTATTTTTACACATTACATGGTCTTATTTGGCATCACTGGAAAGACCAAACTTTGACCTTTCCGAATGACCGCACGTGACCTTGTGCAATGTAAAAAAATAAAAACAGATGCAGGTGGTTGTTGATGAAACAATGCGTTGTGCCATCGCCATCACACTTGCTGGCGGTGTGGGAAATGATCAGGGGAGTTAGTAAAGTAAACTGTAGTGCTGTGTTAAAGAAAATATTCCCCACCCCACATTTGTTATCTTTATAGAAACCTGTCCATGTTTGCTACCATCGGTAAGGTTACACCCTGGTCTTTCCAAATGATACCTTACCATAGGCCAGATACACCCTAATGTTGGGTGAGGGGTCCCCTTTCACTTCCTACACTGATATTTTAGGTGTCCGTTATCTGGTTCATGATGAATAGCATAAAAAACTGCCTGTATCTATTACAGGTCTGTTATTTCTAGTTAAAACTGTGCATTTTGTGCAAAATCTTACATAAGTTTCCAATTAATAAATGCTTCATGGGTGCACACCCTAATGTAACGGGCTGTACACGCCAGTGGCTAATAGCCTGTAGGGCTCCAGAGTGGCCGTGGGTCGAAATTGTAATTTTTTTTTTTAACAGAGCAAGGAGCATAACTACTCTACAAAAAATAAATCTGCCCGTGTAGGCTATCTGGAAGAATAACAGGACGTGATCAAAAACCAAAGCGTTGATTTAACGCATCCCAACATTTTTCAGAAACAATAGATCATTTTCAAATTCAATCGAATTCCACTTTGTGCTTTGTTTTCGGAAACCATTGACTAATAGAGTGTGGTTACTTGCTAGGTCATGTCAAAAAGGAACAGAATCTTAGGTTAGTGTAACCCTAAAAACTAGCAGAAATAGTAACCTAACCACAATTACTAACCTCAGCCCAAGTTCAATTACAATTGGAAATAATAATAATAATATATATATATATATCATTAAGAGCCATCATATTCTGAATTGGGGCATTTAGATTAGTCACATGTTGATTCGTGTGTAGACAGTGTTGCTATTTTGTACCCTGTTGTTTAACATGACACCACACCATTTCGACGTTGTCCTGTTGACTTTTATCTTTCTAGATTACACAAATCATTGATGTCCCTTTACCGCTTATTATTTGAAAGTTTATAAACTGCTGAATTCTTAGACACCTTTTAACTAAACTGTAAAATGTTAATATATTTATGACATAACTAAATGGTAATACATGCGGGCTTACTAAGGAAGAGGAAGGAAACAGCTAATTTAGCTGATTTCTGGGCACATGTATACCCTCCATTGTCTTATCACCCCACACTATGCCCATGGATGGGTGGAAATATGGCATACCCCTACCTGCATTATGTGGATGGGGGGGGGGGTCAGGGGTATATTGAGAGGTTCCCCTCGTGCAAAATTAGCAAATTGGCAGCAATAGATGCTCCGTCTCTAAAAATTAACTTCTGCATTACAGAGAGAGAATAAAATGGTCAGATCTCCTACTTATGGGGATATGTAGTGACCATAATGATTAGCAAAGCAGCTTCCGCAAAATACCAATAGGATATAAAAATAATGTCTGTATGAAAATTACAGTAACACCTTGTATCTGTACTGTACAGTGATTTTCAGTCATTAGAACCCCTGAATCTTATCACTGTGTTTCCCAAACCTGTCCTCGGGACCCTCAACCAGGCCAGATTTTACAGATCACCTTGGGGAAATGCAGACTGAATCCTGCAATCACTGAGCAGCAAATCATATCATCTGTGCTTCAGATATCTGGCAAACCTGGTGAGGCGGAGGGTCCTGAGGACAGGTTTGGGAAACACTGCTTTACAGCATTGAGTGACCCCAGAACTCTCCCTGGCTAATGTATTTCAGTAAAGAGGTTCTTGCACTTAATGTTACAATGTGGGCAGGGGCTGCTCTTTACAGTAGTACAGGATGGCAGAAGTGACATTGCAGAATGTTGTTTCTCCACAGGGGGGGGGGGGGGGTCACACTAATCTTACATTAAAAAGATATGCAAAAGGGTTCAATGTGCAATAAAATCGAAGTTACATACTCTTCTAGATTGTGAGTTCCCAAGGGGAACAGGGCCTTCGTTTCCTCCTGTACCAGTTTGTCAATTGTTGTTCAATGTATTGTAACCCTGTCTCTATTTTGCCCATTGTACAACACTGTGGAATATGCTGGCGCTATATAAAAAAAGAATAATCATTTTGGTAGGGAATAGGTTTAAAGCTGTATTTATCCAATTTTCTGACTACTGTGTCCACTTCAATATGTAGATTTATTAAATAGTGGGAAGACCAATATGTAGGGATAGGTTTTTGGGTTCCATATTATTATTTTTTTTCGTTCAACTTGGGAAGGAAGAATTAATGCTTTCACCTGAAGCTAGTGCCGCCATATCCCCCAACCTCCGATTTACGGTCCCGTCAGTGACCGTGCATTAAAGTGTTCACCGAATACAAACGTGCACTGAGAAAACACATTTCATACAAAGGCTGCTGTTACCTGAAAGAAAAAAGAAAAATTTAAAATTCTAATTCTTCAAATTACAGGACGTCAAAGTGATCTTAACTAGTAAGTCTTAGAATTCAGCAGCACATCCTGCAATTCCAGTATATGCATACTTTGACAGTATGACAAGTGAGGCTAGGGTCAGACTAGCGCAGTTTTAACGTGCGTTTAGCCGCACGAAATCACGGCCGTACTAGCAGCAAATGACGTCCAATGCCGGGGAACATACGACGAACGGAAGTTCGTCCGCGCAACGCAAGTGGCCAACGAACGCATTTTCTCAAGAACGTCAAACCGCTACTACTGACGTACAGAGTGCGCTGCGGCCGCATAGCGGCGTGTGTGTGTGATTAGGAGACGTCAAACGTTGCTAAGGTCCGGCTAACATAACGTCCAGACACAAAAAGTGTTTTATTGACGATCCGTACAAAATCACGGACGAAAAGGCGCATCGTATGACCGCTATCGCGTATTCCAGGAAAAAATACGTACGTTCGTTCGACCGCACTTTTTCACGGACAACGTGAAAAATGCGTTCGTCTGACCCTAGCCTGAAACGATTTGTGCACAGTTACTCATTAACGATTACTTAAGATTAGGCAGTCACATGTATCCAAACTGAACAAAACAAACCCTGTGTAGGACTTCGCTTTGTGAAGGAATCAGCAACCTGTTACTTACTGATTCAGTGGCAAGAGTAAAAGCCAGCAACGAGCTGATACTAAAGGATGTGATCATTATATGCAGCGCATATTTTAAGCATTTCCAAAAACATCCAAACTGGCGTTAAATAAATAATCTATTTATTGTAGTGATATATATATATATATATATATCAAAAAGGGTTTATACTGTGGAAACACCCAAAACAATGAGCAGCAAAAAACACCACCCTGATATCCAAATTCAGAAAGCATATAACATGAAAAACAAAAATTGGTGGTGTTGCGCTAAAATAAAGTAAAAAACTTTTGTATAGTCTATGTTGGAAGCATGCTAGTCTGCACAGCAAGGAGAGAAAGAAAGTTCTATTTCTCTATGGTTCGTTCAGTGGATATCCAGTCCCTGTTGTGGAAGGGATTTTCAGTAAAATCTTCCAATCCTTTGGAACGAACGACCACTTCTTTGGTGAATCTTCATTAAAAGTATATATAGAATATAGGTAGTGGGTTTAGGATTGGATCTCACCCACTGCCAGATAAAACATCACGTCCCGTCAAGCCTTTATAAACAAACCACCCGGAGCTCCCGGGCTGCTTCCAAGGTGGTCACTCAATACCAAAAGGTGGGACCGCGATGATAAAGTGACGTAGTGCTGACGCGTTTCGCCCCGCCCACGGGACTTTCATCAGATGCTCTGATGAAGTCCCGTGGGCGGGGCGAAACGCGTCAGCACTACGTCACTTTATCATCGCGGTCCCACCTTTTGGTATTGAGTGACCACCTTGGAAGCAGCCCGGGAGCTCCGGGTGGTTTGTTTATAAAGGCTTGACGGGACGTGATGTTTTATCTGGCAGTGGGTGAGATCCAATCCTAAACCCACTACCTATATTCTATATATACTTTTAATGAAGATTCACCAAAGAAGTGGTCGTTCGTTCCAAAGGATTGGAAGATTTTACTGAAAATCCCTTCCACAACAGGGACTGGATATCTACTGAACGAACCATAGAGAAATAGAACTTTCTTTCTCTCCTTGCTGTGCAGACTAGCATGCTTCCAACATAGACTATACAAAAGTTTTTTTACTTTATTTTCGCGCAACACCACCAATTTTTGTTTATATATATATATATATATAATCTTCATAGCGTTACACTGCATAGACAAGGGACAGAATACCCCGGCTTAAAATTTCATATAAACCCATCACACGTATACTCCGCTGTCGCTGTTCCGCCACTGGACTCTGCATCCACAACCACTGCCAGATGTTACTTCTGGGGTTCTTTTCCAGATATCTAAGGCCTTTGACACAGTAGACCATGGCATCCTATTACAAAAAAAAAACCTTAAAAACTCTGGTATTGGTGATCGCATGCTAACCTGGTTTCAATCACATGTATCTGATCGATCGCAATATGTGTCCATTTCTGGCAGCTCCTCCCTCCCCCTCCCAGTCACATGCGGAGTACCCCAAGGCTCGATACTCGGCCCCCTGCTATTCACAATATTCCTAAATGATCTGCCCAATGTCTGCAAAGCTTCAACTGTACACATGTACGCAGATGACACTGTAATCTATATCAGCAAACCAAATCTCCTGCAGCTGTAGGCCATGCTGCAAGAACAATTCACAGAGGTAGAAAAGTAGATCAAAGATAAACTTTTTCTAAATACTGACAAAACTGTTACAATGCTCTTTTGTACAGCACCTAAACTACACAAATTGCAAACACCCCATCTATGTGTCAGGACAAGATCAAATGACATGTTGGCACAGTCACTTCTCTCAAATACTTAGGTATGTGGTTAGACCCAAATCTATCCTTTGGCCCCCACATCGAAAAACTCTCATCTAAACTTTAACCCAAACTAGGTGCCCTGTACAGAAACAAATCCTGCCTGAACCCCGCGGTAAGAAAGCAGATTGTACAACAAATGCTTAGGCTATTGAATACGGAGATGGTGTGTTTGCGGGGCAGCTGCATACACTACTTCAGAAACTTACTACATTGTATAACTCATTCTGCCGCTTCGTGCTACAATGTAACTACATGACACACCAATGTGACATGTTAAAAGAACTAAACTGGCCATCACTGGACTCTAGACGTACCCTTCACCTTTCCAACCTGGTGTTAAAGAGCTTTTCTGGGAAGCTGCCACCCTACCTGAATAGGTTGGTTGCCCCAGCAGTTCCCTCATCCAATAACCTCCGATCCAGGACCAGCACCTTACTTGCAATACCGCAATACAAAAAGCAAGTGGATCGATCCTCATTTTCCTACAGAGCACCACAATTATGGAATAACCTCCCAGACGCCGTCAAATCTTCCCCCAGTCTTAAGTCACTCAAGAGTTCCCTATTAATATACCTCAATACGGAATGCACCTGTAAACATTTAACATAATGAATATATTTAGTTTCTGTTAATCTGTATATTTGTGCAATTTCTTTTAATATTTTGCATTTTATAACTTTGTATTTATGTAACTAATGTTGGTGAACCCAGGACATACTTGAAAACGAGAGAAATCTCAATGTGTCCTTCCTGGTAAAATCCTTTATAAATAAAATATACCCTCAAGGATTATCCCGTAGGATTCTAACGTTCTTCCGACAGCTGAGTATACATGTGATGGGCTTATATGAATTTTAAATCTTGTGAGTGAATTTAAGGCCAGCGTCAGACGAGCGCACCATGTGCACCCATACTAACGTGGCTGGCAACCTGCTGTAGCGCACGCACGAATTGCGCTTGTTACAGCAGACGTGATGAAAGCCACCCCGTCTAAAATGCTACGACGTGAGTTCGTCAGGGCTGAAAAGCGCGATCCTCCATTAGGAGGATTGAGCCTTGCAGCGCTGACTGCACAAACTGCGCTCAGTGAAGTGGCCAGATGGGCGTCAGAGCGGAAGGAATGTCCACTCTCAGGAAAATTCCTTCCGCTCTGAAAAACGCTCGTCTGACACTGGCCTAAGCAGGGGTTTTCTGTCCATTGTCTATGCAGTGTAACGCTATGAAGATCTCATAGGTTTTTTTTATTGTAGTGCACCCTTCACGTTTATAATGTTTGCAGGTATGTGGATGAACAATTCATCATCTAAGGGAGCACTACTGAGATGTATAAACTAGATCTCACGTATCTCCCAGTCCATAGGTGTCTAGCAAAGTGTATGTTTGGCGGATTTAGGTTTTTCATTGACAAATGATTCTAGATGCAAATACGAAAACACAAAATAAAAACAACACCGCCTCCTCCTAATGTGAGGCAAAGCTTAACTCCATGAGAGAAATCATTAAGTCTGGATGTTTCTACAAATGCAGGGGTCTGCAAACCTTTGCCCTCCAGGTGTATTGGAACAACATGTCCCATGATGCACCATCATTTGGTAAACTGAGCATCATGGGAGATGTAGTTATATTTATATATTTATTTATAAAGGATTTTACCAGGAAGGATACATTGAGATTTCTCTCGTTTTCAAGTATGTCCTGGGTTCAAGTACATTGAAGTGTTACATTTACAGAAATACAAAGTAATACAATGTAAGATATTAACAACACAAATATACAGATTAACAGAAAATAAATATGTAGGAAATATAGTCACTAGGTTACATGTTTACAGGTGCATTCTGTATTGAGGTATGTTAACAGGGAAATTTTGAGTGACTTAAGACTGGAAGATTTGATGGTGTCTGGGAGGTTATTCCATAATTGTGGTGCTCTGTAGGAAAATGAGGACCGAGCCACTGTCTTTTTGTATTGTGGTATTGCAAGTAAGGTGCTGGTCCTGGATCGGAGGTTATAGGATGAGGGAGATGCTGGGGGAAGCACTCTATTCAGGTAGGGTGGCAGCTTCCCAGAGATGCTCTTAAACACCAGGCTGGACAGGTGAAGGGTGCGTCTGGATTCTAGCGATGGCCAGTTTAGCTGTTTTAACATGTCACAATGGTGGGTCATGTAGTTACATTGTAGCGCAAAGCGGCAGAATGAGTTATACAATGTAGTAAGTTTATGAAGGTGTGTTTGCGGGGCGGCTGCATACACTACATCTCCGTAATCAATAGCCGGCATAAGCATTTGCTGTACAATCTGCTTTCTTACTGCGGGACTCAGGCAGGATTTGTTTCTGTACAGGGCACCTAGTTTGGGGTAAAGTTTAGATGAGAGTTTTTCGATGTGGGGGCCAAAGGATAGATTAGGGTCCAACCACATACCTAGATATTTGAGAGAAGTGACTGTGGTCAGTGTGCCATTTGATATTGTCCCAACACATAGATGGGGATTTTGCAATTTGTGTAGTTTAGGTGCTGTTCCAAAGAGCATCGTTACAGTTTTGTCAGTATTTAAAAAAAGTTTGTTGTTTTTGATCCACTTTTCTACCTCTGTGAATTGTTCTTGCAGCACGGCCTCCAGCTGCGGGAGATTTGGTTTGCTGGTATAGATCACAGTGTCGTCTGCGTACATATGTACAGTTGAGGCTTTGCAGACGTTGGGCAGATCATTTATGAATATTGTGAATAGCAGGGGGCCTAGTATTGAGCCTTGGGGTACACCGCAAGTGACTGGGAGCGGGAGGGAGGAGCTGCCAGAAATTGACACATATTGTGATCGGTCGGATACATATGATTGAAACCAGGTTAGCGTGCGATCACCAATGCCAGAGTTTTTAAGTTTTTCTAACAAGATGCCATGGTCTACCGTGTCAAAGGCCTTGGCAAAATCAAGGAAGATGGCTCCAGTTAGGTTTCCTTGTTCCATCCCAGCTTGGATATCATTGCAGACTTTTAAAAGGGCGGTTGTGGTTCCAAAACATCTGAAGGGCCAAGGTTGCTGACACCTGTTTGGGGGGGGGGGGGTTATGCTAGAATTGCCATAGTTGCAAACAACAAAAATCAGTATTGTTGTTTCAATCATATCCATATTTGAAAAGGAGAAATGCAAACACTGGCAAGAGAAGCTTTGGCAGTCAATCTTTCCCATTTGTGAAATGTTGAAGTTTGTTGCATTTGCAGCAAGGGGGATTTTTAACATTCTTTGCAACTACAGAAAACAGTGATGCTTAGTGATTAAACCCGCCTTAGAATACTGCTTGGGGGGGGGGGCAATACATGAAAGGTGCTGCCTGTCAACTTGAACAAGTGGAGGGAGTCCCAGAGGAAAAATAAATTGACCTGGAAACCAGAAGAGAAATCAAAGCAAACCGGCGCTTTTTAACAGTTAATATCTTTTCTTATTCTATATAGAAGCTCTAGTAGCCAGAAATCCAACAGATCTGAAAGATTCTAATGTGATATGAAACCTCTCCTGCCTTTGTTTGAATTTCCCGCTCTGGATAGGCGAAACGGTATCAACAACGGCTAGGGATGCCAGACCAGCCATGGTTTTCCTGGACAGATATTACTATTTCATGCAGAGGAAATCACAGGGAAAAGTGCTGCTCTGCAAAATGCTTAATTCATATGATGTTGGAAGGAAACCAAGGCAGGTCACCTGGGATTCCTTTTTGATATCTTACATGCTGCAGGCTGGCATTCCATTTTGATATCTTACATGCTGCAGGGTGGCATTCCATTTTGATATCTTACATGCTGCAGGGTGGCATTCCATTTTGATATCTTACATGCTGCAGGGTGGCATTCCATTTTGATATCTTACATGCTGCAGGGTGGCATTCCATTTTGATATCTTACATGCTGCAGGCTGGCATTCCATTTTGATATCTTACATGCTGCAGGGTGGCATTCCATTTTGATATCTTACATGCTGCAGGCTGGCATTCCATTTTGATATCTTACATGCTGCAGGCTGGCATTCCATTTTGATATCTTACATGCTGCAGGCTGGCATTCCATTTTGATATCTTACATGCTGCAGGCTGGCATTCCATTTTGATATCTTACATGCTGCAGGGTGGCATTCCATTTTGATATCTTACATGCTGCAGGGTGGCATTCCATTTTGATATCTTACATGCTGCAGGGTGGCATTCCATTTTGATATCTTACATGCTGCAGGGTGGCATTCCATTTTGATATCTTACATGCTGCAGGGTGGCATTCCATTTTGATATCTTACATGCTGCAGGGTGGCATTTTTCATGCGCTGTCCATCAGCAGGAATAAATTCTAGGTGTCCAGGAATACATGGCCAATCTGTTAACCCTAACACCAGCACTTAGAGGATAACCCAAGAGTGATAATAAAAATAAACAATCCAAATGGCAGTGTATGAACCAACCATAGCTCAGCTGTTGATTTCACTTCCCATGATATAAGGTTAATAATGTCTCACCTGATGTAACATGAACATTTACTTTGCAGTCACTGCTAATCAATTCTAATTATTTGTTTTCCTTACAGCTGTGGATTTAAGAACTTGAAAGTCACATGAGGTGAAATAGGGGTATGGACAAGGGATCACTCAAATCCTTTCACACACTCCACTTTAATTCTGTCTGTATAGGGAGGTTTATGTGACCATTATACTGTGTCAGGGACCTGGCTACTTCCCACCATCTGTGGTTTGTTTCCACCATTACTGATATGGCTGCGTGATAGCAATAGCATCCAGCATTTACTTACCGAAACAAAGTCTCCCGGTCTGTGTCTGTGTCTGTGTCTATCTCTGGTACCCTGTCAGCATTTCTCCCTGTCCCAGGGAAACTACCAGCAGGGGATGGAGGCTGGAGTCAGAACATGCACTGATGAGCCCCACCTCCCTGCACATGGCATGAATCACACACACTTCCTGTTTATCCCTAGAATGGGAGGTCTCAGTGCCCTGAAGGAGCAGGAGTTGTGCTGCTGGGGGCTGGGCTGCTGGGGGCAGTGCTGCTAGGGGCTGTGCTGCTGGGGGCTGCAAGGAAATGGTATATTAGGGAAGACTATTAATTTTGTGAGGAATGAGCTCAGCCAGTAACTCCTGCACTGCAATCACGTGACCACATGTATCACTTTGTTGTTGTTTTTATTACAGTTCCAATCTTTCAACTTTTTTTATTGTAAACAGTGACATCAAAATCCTTGTAATAAGAGTCCTTCAAGGAGCAGAGACATGGCTGCACTGGTCTTATAAACATTCATGCTTACACAGAGCGCTATTCTCTTGTTAGTGTTAAAATGGGTATGCTAGCGGGAAAATCTGCGCCTGTAGCATTCCCAATTTACTGTGATATTCTGGGGCAGGCCATAGGACTCCATGGAGGGTTGTGCTTCTGGGCTGCGTGCCCTGCACTGCGCCGAGAGTGATTGTGAAGGGAGACTATAGTTCCCAGTCAAATCAAAATAAGCTTTATTGGCAGGACCAAATACATTTTAGCATTGCCAAAGCATATGGGGAGGTTATATGGGGGGGGGGGGGAGTCTCATTCTGCTCTCAGCCACAGGAAGCAGCAGCTCAGGGATGAGATTGGAGGTGTTTATAGGGGGTGCTAAATGATTTTGCAAATGCAGAAACATTTAGGCTAGGGTCAGACGAACGCGTTTTCTACTGGACTGTGCGCCCGTGCAGTACGGACGCACTTTTTGATGGAAGACGCAGTAATGGCCACACAGTCCGTTTTTGTGACTGATGTTATTTTTGACGGATGTAGGAGGGAAAATAAATTAAAATGAAAAAACATTCTGTCCGTCAAAAATGCTGGATGTATAAATGCAGTCCGTCTGACCACGTTCCATCACTCACACACAAAGCTATGTGGACGTTGCTGACGTGTCGCACTCCGCACGTCCGTCCTAGCGGTTTGACGTTCTTGCTAACCTGCGTCCGTTTGCCGCGTCCATAGTGCGTCCGCACTTCGTGTGTGGGCCTTCATTGGTCATGATTATCTGCTACCACGGACGTACTAAAGTGCAGCTACACAGACGTTAACACTGCGTTCGTCCGACCCCAGCCTTAGCACCAGCTTTTAGGTGTAGCTAAAATTTTGGTTTGTGCTCCTCTGCGGTAATAAGAGCTAGTACTTTTTAATACCTTACTTATTGAAACGCTAATTAATGATTGCGCTCCGCATGTTAAGTATAGGATGAGTAAAGCACAGGAAACTCGCGCAAAAAACGATGCACCAAGTGATTTCTAAGGCTAGGGTCAGACGAACGCAGTTTTAACGTGCGTTTAGCCGCACGAAATCACGGCCGTGCTAGCAGCAAATGACGTCCAATGCCGGGGAACACACGACGAACGGCCGCACGAACGTTCGTCCGTGCAACGCAAGTGGCAAACGAACGCATTTTTTCGAGAACGTCAAACCGCTACTACTGACGTACAGAGTGCGCTGCGTCCGCATAGCGGCGTGTTTGCGTGATTGGGAGACGTCAGACGCTGCTAATGTCCGGCTAACATAACGTCCAGATACAAAAAGTGGTTTATTGATGATCCGTACAAAATCACGGACGAATATGCGCATCGTATGACCGCTAACGCGTATTTCGTGAAAAATACGTCCGTTCGTTCGACCGCACTTTCCCACAGACGACGCGAAAAATGCGTTCGTCTGACCCTAGCCTTAAGGGCTTAAGGTCAGGAAAGAAACATCGGTGGCATGCGTTAAAGTCACTTATCCTAGTGATAATGGTTACACATCCAAATGCTAACATTAGCGCCAACTAGGGGTGGAGCAGAGGTAACATCACTGCTCTATGACTGTGGAGACGTAGGTTTGAATCCAAGCAAGAGCACCTCTCCAGTAAGTGTCCTTGGGCAAGACACCTAACCGTACATACTCCCCACCCAGGACATACTTGAAAACGAGAGAAATCTCAATGTATCCTTCCCGGTAAAATACTTTCGAAAAAAAAAAGCTAGGGAATAGTGCCCACAGACTTCTATACTTACCCCTAGGTAATTTCTTATCACTGCAGGGGATAATATCAAAACAGGTTCCATTTAGTGTGTCAATAAGTGTACAAACACCGCTCACTTAGAATTTTCAAGCTGTTTGTGAAGTGTGTTCAAGTTGCAACATTTCATGTAGAAACATTGTATAGATAATGATCAACAGTGGCTGGTAATTTAAAAATGGTTGATTCTGCCATGGGGGATAAAATACACCAAACCAAGAGATTACATTAACCAGGTTAGAGTATTTAGTGCTGAATGAGTCAGAAACAAAAAAATAGCTTGTTTATTATTATAATAACAGAATTTTTTGTTTCTGAGACACATAACAGTGCACTAAATATGAACAGAATGCTATTGGTTGTAATACAATTCCTAACTGCTCATATATAATAAAAAACGAATGTTTTCATTAATAATGCTGTTCTGTGTATAATGCTGTGCTGCGTACTACTAGTTGTAAAAATAACATCCATTCTGGGGAGGTTTAAGGCTTGATTACTGTCCTTCATCATGTGTACATATATATTGCAGGAATTATCCACCGAAGGGGTTATTCAAAGAGAATCAAAATTTTGCTGAAATTTCTGTGCTCTTTCGTTCGGCGCACTTCAGTTCGCCGAGGAGGTGGCTGAGGCTGATAGGTGATCCGGGGCACCTTCTGAAGTCACCGGCTGCCTACAAATCTGGTGTCTGATCGATAAGACACCAGCAAATGTGAGTATGACATTCTCCTTAGTTTGCACTCCATTTTATACAATATTGCTCTATGTGAGTCATTTTATATTTTGAGGGACACGGAGGATGGTAACCATGTAAGGAAACCCAACTTCTGTGCCACGGGGTGCAGCAGAAGGAACCACTACAGGACAAAAAGCGCCAACTCCAGCACATCTTTCTTTTATACCAAAAAAAAAAAAGAAACCTGCTATTTTTTAGAAGGCATTAAAAACAATGAGAATGCATGGGAATAATAAAAAGGTCCTATAAAAAATAATAAAATGGTCTGTTACAGAATTACAAAAAAACTCATTAAAAAATGAGAATCAAAAATTTCACCTAAAAATACAGAAAAATACCTAAGAAATTCTAAAAGTTAAATAAAAAGGCTTTTTGCTACAAATGAAAAGAATAAACAGTTGAATAAAACAAATAATATTAACACTAATATTATTTAACATTGTATCTATGAGATTCGCCTTTTTAAACCTGTTGAACTGAACCGTCGAAAAACTGGGTATTTCGCCAACATTTCAATGCAGTTCGGTGTTCTCTGAATAGATTAACCTTTACTTCTCTATGGGACAATTTCATTGCCGCTGAAGGTAGCCGAATTTCAGCGATCTGAGACGAACTGCCTTGTATTTCACTGGCAATTCACCAATATATTCGGTACCGGCTGGGTGGAGTAGAGGTAACATCACTGCTCTGTAATCGTCGAGAGAGACTGTGGAGACACAGGTTCAATCCCAGCAAGAGCACCTCTCCAGTAAGTGTCCTTGGGCAAGACACCTAACGGTACATACTCACCACCCAGGACATACTTGTAAATAAGAGAAATCTCAATGTATCCTTCCTGGTAAAATCCTTTCTCCAAAAAAAAAAAAAAAATTCTGAATGGACGTACTGCTATGACATTGCACCATAGAGTGAAATTCACCATTCGGTGGCAAGTTCAGCTCTTATTGAATAACCGCTTCAGAGTTCCCTCTGGACACACTGAATACACTCAGGGTTCCCTCTGTGTACATTGGATACACTCAGGGAACATCGGTATACACTCAGGGGTCCCTCTGGATACATGGTATACACTCACGGAGTCTATGGATACATTGTATTATTTATTTACAGTATTTATAAAGTATTTACCCAGGAAGAATACATTGAGATTTCTCTCGTTTTCAAGTATGTCCTGGATTCAAGAACATTGTATGTCTGACATACTGTAAAATTTCAAAGTAATAAAATGCAAGATATAAAAAAATATACAGATTAACCCAGAAAATAAATATGTAGGAAATATACTGATGTTACATGTGGACTGGTGAATTCTGTATTGAGGTATATTAATAGAAATCTCTTAAGTGACTTTAGACTGGGGAAGATTTGATGGTGTCTGAGAGGTCTGGTTACACTGTAAACACTCAGGGCTCTATTACATTTCTTGCGCAAAAAAACACACGCAGCGCAATTTTTTTTGCCCGCAGCATGAAACGTTAATGCGTGGAAATTGACGCTGGTATTACAATCTGAGTGCATTTTTTCATCCGTCCGAAAATATCACGCGTAAAAAATACGCTCGCGCATTAACGTTGCGCGCAGAAATCGGTGGGCAATCAGAATTAACAACCATAATTGTCTCCCGTTAAGTTTTTGCGCCTGTCAAAGTCAATCGGAGTATATATGCTGCAGCAATAATAAAAACACGCACAACTTCTCAATTTAATTGTTTGGGTATGTGTAGAATGTGTAACTATACTTTGCTGTATTTTTTTTTTGTGCTGGTGTATTTGGGTTCGGCCAGGACGTTCAGATTTGCCGTTAACACCAGTTTTTAAAAGACGTTAAAATTATGCACGCAAACATTGTTCGTTAAAATTGCGTATCGATTGTAATAACATTGTGAGTGCAAATGCGTTTGTGCGCTGGTATGTGGATGGTAAGTATGGGATGCGCGCACGAACTTGCACTTGCGCAGGGTTCGGGCAGGGTCACTCGTGTTAGGTGCTAACGCGCATTGTGTGCGAAAGTCGTAATATGATGTTCAGCGCGAAGGGTTTTTCCCCTTGCGTTAATGTGTTTTTGCGCACGTGCAAAATTGCACGCGAAGATTGTAATAGTTTCCTCTGGATACACTCTCATATTCTGGATCAACTCAGGGATCCTCTGAATTCACTGTATGCACTCTCAGATCCTCTGGATACACGGACTACACTTAGGGATCCTCTGAATTCACTGTATACACTCTCAGATCCTCTGGATACACTGTATACACTCAGGGATCCTCTGAATTCACTGTATACACTCTCAGATCCTCTGGATACACTGTATACACTCAGGGATCCTCTGAATTCACTGTATACACCATCAGATCCTCTGGATACACGGACTACACTTAGGGATCCTCTGAATTCACTGTATACACTCTCAGATCCTCTGGATACACTGTATACACTCAGGGATCCTCTGAATTCACGGTATACACTCTCAGATCCTCTGGATACACTGTATACACTCAGGGATCCTCTGAATTCACTGTATACACTATCAGATCCTCTGGATACACTGTATACACTCAGGGATCCTCTGAATTCACTGTATACACTCTCAGATCCTCTGGATACACTGGATACACTGGATACACTCAGGGATCCTCTGGATACACTGGATACACTCAGGGATCCTCTGGATACACGGACTACACTCAGGGATCCTCTGAATTCACGGTATACACTCAGGGATCCTCTGGATACACGGACTACACTCAGGGATCCTCTGGATACACGGACTACACTCAGGGATCCTCTGAATTCACTGTATACACTCTCAGATCCTCTGGATACACTGTATACACTCAGGGATCCTCTGAATTCACTGTATACACTCTCAGATCCTCTGGATACACGGACTACACTCAGGGATCCTCTGAATTCACTGTATACACTCAGATCCTCTGGATACACGGACTACACTCAGGGATCTTATCTACATAGAATGCTCACACGTTAGATTGTCGGAACACAAGCTGCTCGTTGGATACAATGTATCACACACACCAAGTAATACACTGCCCGGTGTCCTGAGCACGCTCTGTAACACAGGGTAACCCGCTGATTGGTGGGTAGCACTGCGCCTGCGTAGAACACGTCGCTCGTGCAGTGAGCATTCAGAGGCTCGTGTGTCCCATGGCTGACTCGGAACAGGAGAATTTGCAGAGTCAAGTGAGTGTGAGAGGGGTGTGTGGATGGCAGGGTGTCAATCCTGGTCCCTGAGACACCATGTACACCTATAGCAGGGCACTATTAATAATCTGATTTTGTAACAACAAAAACTACATTACCCTTGATGCTTTACTCACCAGGGCAGGACAGTCATGTATTACAAGCGTTAAGGTGTAAAACGCAAAAGCATCACGGTAGTTGTAGTTCTTCCCCTGCTGTAGATTCTTGTGTTGACCAGAATTGCTTCAGGCACTTCAGTCAGTCACTGTGTTGTGACCATTACCACTCAATTGCTGAACGACAACAGTTTTTTTTCTGTGAGACAATCCTTTATAGCACATCCTGAAAGCTAATTCTGAAACATCATGTATTGTGCTCTGGCTCCACAGTAATAAAATAAACAGTAAGTCTGAGGATATGTGTCTTTTTATTTTTGTTTATCCACGAGTTGAACAAAAATATCTAAACCAAAAAAGGATTATGATGCTTTTTAGTTTAGCTACATCTGCAGGCGTCACTGTATCAGAGACCATCCCCCTTCTCATTATCCCTTACCCCTGATAATGTCCATGGACTTGCCCATTCCCCCCCATATATATGTCCCACTACCCCCCCCCTCCTCCCCATATGCTTTGGCAATGCTAAAATGTATTTGGTCCTGCCAATAAAGCTTATTTTGATTTGATTTGATTTGTTCATTAACTATATGACAGTATTGCAATTAACCCCTTCCCTGCTGAGCCATTTGATCCCTTTGAGCTGAGCTTTTTTTTTTCTACCATTTAGTGCTCATCAGGTTTAAACACAATTTGAAGTAAAAAAAATATTGTTTTTAAAAAAAATTTACTCAACCATTTATTCTATTCATTTTCAGCAAAAAGCCTTATTTATTTTTTGTGATTTTTTTTTTTTTTTTTTTTTTATTTATTTTTTCCCCTTTTTTTGGGGGGGGGGGTATTTTTTCTATTATATAGACAAAATTTTTGATTCCCATTTTTAATGACATTTTTTAAAATTCTATAACGGATCGTATTATTTTTTTATAGGACCTTTTTATTGTTTCCATGCCTTTTTATTGTTTTAAATGCCTTTTAAAGACTTGCATTTTTTTTTCTTTTACAGTTCGGCGGCTCCCGTTCGCACATTGGGGACCCTGCAGTGAATTCACCACAGGCTCAGCGAACTGGAATCGCCAAAGCTCACCAAAGTGTGCTGAACAAAAAAAGCACTGAAATTTCACTGATATTTTGGTGCTTTCTGAATAACCCTCTATATATTTTTTTTTTGTATTTAGTAAACAATATGACTATGTATAAATCACTTTATTTGCATCTGGCATGGGAAATGAGGTGGTGAGTAATGGCAGCAGGATTGTTCACTTTATAAGTGAAAAGTGGACAATGTCACTGCCTTAGAATGAAAGAAATTAAATGTTGTTTTTCTTTTTCCAAACTTGACCTTGTAATGTATAATAACTGGAAATGCCAAACTCTGGTCCTTCCAATGACATCTCTCCATATCATGTGGGTTGTATAGAATGGAGATTCAAGGCTCCTCTCCTGTCTGTGTTCCGCACTTGTATTTTTAGATCAAACCATGCATAATAATGCACTGTGCCATCTCCCCCACATTTGCTCCCATCATTGGAAATGAGAATGTGAGTAATAGCAGGGCATTGTTTGCTTAATAACCAAAAAGACCAAAAAGAAAATACGAAATTATCTATTTTTTTTTTTACACATTATATGGTCCTGTTTGGAAAGACAGGACTCTGGGCTTTTCAAAGACCCCTTATCTGATACCTTGTGGGGTGTATAGAATGGCGATATGGGGATTTAAAGGACCCCTGCCTCTCCTACCAATGTTGCAGAGGCTTATGGTTTAGATGTAATAGTGCATAGTCGCGTACCAGGGCATCTCCTCCATTGCACCACTGGTATTGCAAATGAGAAGGAAGGTGAGTTATTGCAGTGCCATTATTCTCTTTATAATTAAAAGCAGACAATACTGCTGCTTTTAAAAATAAAAAAACGAAAATGTTTCTTGTCTTAATTTTTTTTTTTAATTTTACAAAAAAATGTTACTTTTACAAATTTCATGGTCATGATCGGCATCATTGAAAAGGTGAGACTCTGGCCTAAGGCTAATGTCAGACGAACGCAGTCAGAGCGCACTCTGTGTGCGTGCATAACAGATGGACGTACGTACTGACGGAAGATACTGTAGACACTACACGGTCTGTTTTTCTTGACTGACGTAGAAAAAAAATGGCATTTTGGGAAACGAAATTATTATGAAAAATGATAAAAATTTGAGAAGGATATGAAAAGCTATTTTGTGCGTGAAGATGCTGGACGTCGCAAATGCGCCGCGTCTGACATCTCATCACTCACACAGAACGCTACACGGAAGTGGCGCACTCTGCGCGTCCGTGGTAGCGATTTTACATTCTTGCCTAACTTGCGTCCGTTTGCCACGTGCGTTGTGCATGCGCAGTTTGGCGCGCATGTAATTCGTGTGTGTGTCTCTATTGATCATGATTCTATGCTACGATGGATGTTAAACTGTGCGGCAACACGGACGTGATCACTGCGTTCGTCTGACGTCGGCCTAATTCCTGGCACTCTTTGGATTTAATATTTGCAAAATGAGGGCATTTATCAGGGTTGCCATACTGGCGATTTTCAGGGGTGTTTATAATGTCGACAAACACCAGCAGTTACTGAATAATCCCTGAAGTATTGCTCTATTTATTGTAACCCGTATACCGCGCTGCAGAACATATTGACATGACACAAATAAAAACAATAATGATAATAATCATTTGTTTATTTTGAAAGATTGATGAGATTGAAGCCTTGTCGTCTATATACGGTGATGATTGGTGTGTGATTGATGAAGCTGCTCGGATATTCTGTATTACTATCACCAACTCTTCTGATGACTCCAAATGGAATCTTAACCTACAGGTAATTCACGCATCTCCTACCTGACCGTGGATTCAGCATGGTCCTCGAGTCCTTTTTCTATGCAGTATGTGTACTGCAGTGTATTAGTCATGAAACTATATACATTTACTACCCAGGGAGGTATTCAGAAAGCGACAGTGTTTGTCGATGTTGCAACATAAGAAGAACCCAACCACCAGCATGAGAAGCTTTACTGTGAAGCTTCTCCTGCTGCTGTTTGGAGCTTTCTTTTGTAATGCACCATTGTTTGTTGCAACATCAGTAAACAACGTCACTTTCAGAATAACCTCCATAGTAATTCTAGTTTATAAGATCTCTGTGCTACTTCACATCTGCATAATGCCATATAATCAACAAAATATTTCAAAATAATATTACTAATACTGCTTCTACTTTTATTTTATGTGTCGATTTACTTGCCCTTGACTTGATTTAGTGCAAATCCATATTATTTCAGGTTATATTGCCTTCAGATTACCCAGGATGTGCTCCACCTCTATATCAACTAAAGTAAGTTCATCCCTTTATTACAGTTAAATCATAAATCCTGTCTGGTGAAAAAAGCATGTTAGTAAACACAGTATTCTGTCTACAAATATATAATTATTTTTTGCTTCTGCAGTCATTAAGAGCCCATCAAACACATACAGCGTGTGTCTGGATTAATTCTGATCATCATTGTCTCATATTACATGAGGGGACCCTCATTATGTCAGTCACCCCCAGAAATGATTCCTACATCCTTTATTAACCCCTCTCCAAGCAAATCCTTATTGCTCTATAGTATACTTTACACAGCATATGTACAGTATGTATTCTGCATGCCAAAAAGTATTCTTTATAAAATATACTACATTTCCATTGAATGTTTGAAGTCAGTCACATTTCAGAAAAAAAAAGTTTTTCTTGCTTAAAGTAGAAAGAGTTCTGCGCATGCTGACCTCAATCTAAATTTATTTAATGTCATTTCAGTGCTCCATGGCTGAGAGGGCTAGATCGGACAACCTTATCAAACAGTCTGGAAGAAATCTATTTGTATGTACACAGATGGGATTTATTTTCAAAATATGACAGCTTATGTTAATGTGTGCGGTATTTCAGGGGTATGTGCCCCACAACTAGGATTTTGGACAGCAACTAAGCATTGGATCAAAGTTTAGTAGTAGTTTAGCAGTAATTAAGGGACACTCTATGTCAGGGCTGTCAAACTCCGCGCGGCACCCCTGATGTTTTTAACTACAACTCCAATGACTCCCTGGCCATCTGTTGCATTGAGTGAATTAAGGGAAATGTAGGCAACAACATCTGGGAGGCCGTAAGGTTGACAGCCTTGCTCTAGAGTTAAAAAATCAAGGGAGAAGGAGGGGTTAAATATTAACGCCATCTGTTTTGGCCCTTTAGGCCAGTGTCAGACGAGCGCACTGTGCGCCCGTACTAAGGTGCCTTCCAACGCCCGTCACAGCATTGTGACGTTTTTGATGGGACCGACCACATGTAGCAGCGCGCGTACAAATTGAGCACACTACAGCAGCTATGCTGAAAGCCTCCCTGTCGCAACACTACAACGTGCGTTCGGGGCTGCAAAGCGCAATGTTCCATAGGAGGATTGAGCCTTGCAGCAATGCTTGCGCAAAAAATGCTGCCTGGGTTGCTCGCGGCAGCGCTGACCTGCCGGATATCCCCTCCCGAGATCCGGCCAGTTGGCGTAGTGATACGCAGGGGGAGACTGAGGAACTTTTTCCCCCAGTCTCTCCCTGCTCCCGCCGGACGGAGGAGGCGTTTGGAGCCGCGGTCCTCGAGGTGAGTATACGATTCTCTTTTTAAATTTTTTTGGATGGTATTAACGGATTCTGCAGAAGCAGAATCTGTTAACACCAAGTCCTGGCTCTGGTTAACTTTCCGCTAACAAGAGCCAGACGTTAATCAGCATTAGGACTTTGTAATCCTTCGCGTCCTAGGCTTTCTGTCGGTCTCGAAACCCTCGGAGCCTAGAGCCACTTCAGCTAATCCTTTGAGTCTCTTGGTTCTTGAATTATAACCTGTATTTTATGCAATTTCTGTGTTTATCTAGAAAGTATTGTTGCCCTTAAGGATCCTAACTCCGCTACTCTTGGGGAAGCGATATAGCTCCCGTTAAATTACAACAGGGCCAAATGGATCCGGCAACTGTATCTGACCTAATGTCTAAGCTGAGTAAAATAATCTGTATGAAAGAAAATCAAGAGCAACGTTTGGATCAGTTTACTCAGGCTTTGGGCCTAGTCATATATCAGGTAAACAAGGCCTCGCCGCCTCCCCCTCCTACGATTGACAGGTCCACACAAGCAGTCTCTGTGATCACTACTGAGGTGTCTCATGTTCACTTAAAGACTCCCACAAGTTTCAATGGGAGTACTGAGTCTTGTAGAGGGTTTGTAACCCAAATAAATATTACGTTCGAATTAAACCCTGGCATGTGTTCCACAGATAGAGCCATGGTGGGATATGTAATCAATCACCTGACTGATAAAGCTCTACTGTGGGCAACCCCTTTATGGGACCTGGACAGACCAGTGATATACAATTATGCAGAATTTATGAATAGCTTGAAGCGTACTTTTGACCCCACTAGAAGGGCAACAGGGGCAGCCAGAGCTTTATGGCGTATTTCCCAGGGTAGCTGCCGAATTGCTGAATATGCTATAGAGTTTAAAATTTTGTCATCAGAACTTCTCTGGTCGAATGATGTGCTTGTCTTGGCATTCCTTGAAGGACTCTCAGAGGCTATGATGCATGTTTTAGCACCACTATTGTTACCTGAGGATCTGGAAGACCTCATAGATTACTGTATAGCACTTGATGATCAAATACGTGACAGGAGGTCTGGTCGTAGCAGCTCACATAAGACTGCCCAGGCTGCTTGTTCTACTCCCGGGTCGGTTCATGATGTCTCCCCTCCCAGACCTGTACCCTCTAAACCAGAGCCTAATGTGTCACAAGCTAAGCTGGTGTCAGGCTGGGAGTGCGACAGTGGGTGAAGTAAGCCCATGATGCAGTGATCGTAGGAGTTACACAGGTTGCTGGGTACTGAAGGTTTATTAAAGAATAAACAAAACAAATAGTAATTCATATGAGCACTAGCAGGCAGGCAACAGACTGTATGCAGGTTTCAGGGTTCAACTTGAAAACGAGGATTCTCGAGAGCGGGGTACACTTGAAGAACGAGGATTCTTGAGCGGGGTACACTTGAAGAACGAGGATTCTTGAGAGCGGGGTACACTTGAAGAACGAGGATTCTTGAGAGCGGGGTACCTTGATAGTGAGATTCTCCTTGGGAGTAGGGTTCCACTTGGGAGCAGGGTTCCACTTGAGGGATTCAGGTACAATGGTAGGGAGCTTCAGGGACAGGTCTGGTTGTCTGCACTTCCAGGAACGTTTATGTTGAAGCCCTGATGGAAGGGTGGATCCCTCTTTTAAGCAGGCTTCATTTAGGTGAAATAGCATACACCTGTAGGTACCACAACAGAAGCTTAACAGCCAGGTAGGGGAATCTGTAACCTGCATACAAACATAGGCATGTGAATAAGGGTTTGCCAGGGATTAGGTGCGGGCACAGGCTTGATTCTTGACACTGGTATCTCCCAAGAGACAGGTTCTATGTACCACTAGCGTGTCTTTTGTATCTGATAAGAAAAGAAAGTAAAAAATCTTGTGTGGTAGTGCCTGTAACCATTGGTTGGGAGAAGGTCACATTTGACATAGAGGCATTACTGGATTCTGGGTCTGCAGGAAGTTTCATGGATTCTGGGTTTGCAGCCATCCACCAAGTACCTCTGGTTGAAAGAGAAGTACCACTTCTCATAGAAAGTATTGATGGTAGGAGGCTGACAAGACCCCATGTCACTCATCAAACGATTCCTGTTTCTTTCAGGACAGGTGTTCTGCATAAAGAAAACCTACAGTTTCAGGTCATCGAGTCCCCTACTGTGCCTATCGTATTGGGTTATCCATGGTTGGCGAAACACAACCCAGTGGTGATCTGGAGAAGAGGGGAGTTGGAGTCATGGGGACCAAAATGTTGGTGCAGGTGTCTGGGCATGACTGCTACTGTAGGTAGTCTGAATGTCGCTACCGCACCTACACTTTCTACTAAGGTACCCGAGTGGTACAAAGACTTAAAGGAGGTGTTCGATAAAGGCAAATCCGAGATCTTGCCACCTCACAGGCCGTATGACTGTGCCATAGAAATTCTACCAGGCACCATGCCTCCAAGGGGTCATGTACAGTTGTGTTCAAAATTATTCAACCCCCAATGCTGTAAAGGGTTTTAGGGAATTTAGTGTACATTTGTAATTGTATTCAGAATGAAATCCTACAAGGACTTTTAAAAGAACCATATGCAACTAAAATGACATCAATTGGTTTTGTAATACAGTAGTAAATGTTTTTTTTGTGAATTCTTCATTGACATAATTATTCAACCCCTTAAAGACTACCACTCTGAAGAACAGAGGTTCATTCAAGTGTTTTCAATCAGGTATTGAAAACACCTGTGGATGTCACGGAGCAGCAATAAAGCATAATAAGCACCAATTAGGCAGCTTTAAAATTACTGTGATACTCAGCTCCTTCTAGACATTTACTGGTGTGGTTACAAACATGGTGAAGTCAAGAGAATGGTCCAGGAAGACAAGAGAAGAGGTGATTACTCTTCACAGGAAGGGCAATGGCTATAAGAAGATTGCAAAGATGTTAAACATACCAAGAGAGACCATAGGAAGCATCATTCGCAAATTCAAGGCAAAGGGCACTGTTGAAACGCTACCTGGTCGTGGAAGAAAGAAGCTGCTGACTTCAACTGCTGTGCGCTACCTGAAGCGTAGAGTGGAGAAAAGTCCCCGTGTGACTGCTGAGGAACTGAGAAAAGATTTGTCAGATGTGGGTACTGAAGTTTCAGCTCAGACAATACGGCGCACACTGCGTAATGAAGGCCTCCATGCCAGAACTCCCAGGCGCACCCCCTTGCTGTCTCCAAAGAATAAGAAGAGTCGACTGCAGTATGCCAAAAGTCATGTGGACAAACCACAGACGTTTTGGGATAGTGTTCTGTGGACTGATGAAACAAAATTAGAACTGTTTGGGCCCATGGATCAATGCTATGTTTGGAGGAGGAAGAACAAGGCCTATGAAGAAAAGAACACCTTGCCTACTGTGAAGCATGGCGGGGGGTCAATCATGCTTTGGGGCTGTTTTGCTTCTGCAGGTACAGGGAAGCTTCAGCTTGCGCAAGGTACCATGAATCTCTTCAGTACCAGGAGATATTGGATGACAATGTGATGCAGTCCGTCACAAACCTGAGGCTTGGGAGACGTTGGACCTTTCAACAGGACAATGATCCCAAGCATACCTCCAAGTCCACTAGAGCATGGTTGCAGATTAAAGGCTGGAACATTTTGGAGTGGCCATCGCAGTCACCTGACTTAAATCCGATTGAGAACCTCTGGTGGGACTTAAAGAAAGCAGTTGCAGTGCGCAAGCCTAAGAATGTGACTGAACTGGAGGCTTTTGCCCATGACGAATGGGCGAAGATACCCGTAGATCACTGCAAGACACTTGTGACAAGCTATGCTTCACGTTTAAAAGCTGTTAGTACAACATCCTTTTACAGTTATAAGTACTAAGATTGAATGTCACTTGGGGGTTGAATAAAACTGATAATGATGTGAGCACAGAAAAGACATTTGTGGTTATTTCATTATAAATGTTATGTTATATTTGTCTGACCTACAATTAAATCAAAGAGGCACGTGTAAGCAAGATGACTGAATGATCAAAATCAATGTCAAACTGGCCAAAACACTCAATTTCAGTGGGGGTTGAATAATTTTGAACACAACTGTATATCCTCTGTCTCAGAAAGAGAATGCTATTATGGAAGAATATATACGTGAAAACCTAGCCAAAGGGTTCATACGTCGTTGTTCTTCTCCTGGGGGAGCGAGGTTTTTCTTTATGTCTAAAAAGGAGGGGGACTTAAGACCATGCAATGACTATAGAGGGTTAAACCGAATCACTATACTTAATGCCTACCCCATCCCTTTAATATCCGAGTTGTTCGACCGCTTAAGAGATGCCAAAATATACACAAAGTTGGATCTTCGTGGGGCATACAATTTGGTGAGAATCAAGGAGGATCACGAGTGGAAGACTGCCTTTAATACTCGCAGTGGTCATTATGAGTATTTAGTTATGCCTTTTGGTCTATGTAATGCGCCTGCAGTCTTCCAAGACTTTATAAATGATGTCCTGAGGGACTTTTTGCAAGTCTTCGTAATCCTCTATTTAGATGATATTCTGATTTATTCCCCTGATGTTGAAACACACCATGTCCATGTGAGGACAGTGTTAGAAAGGTTGCTGGAGAATAAACTATACTGTAAGTTAGAAAAGTGTCTGTTTGACATAACGTCAGTACATTTCCTGGGTTACATCATCACACCAAATGGGTTTGAGATGGATCCAAAAAAGCTATCTGCCATCAGAGAATGGCCACTACCTCAAGGTCTGAAAGCGATACAAAGATTTCTTGGTTTCACGAACTATTATAGGAGGTTTATCAAAGGGTTTTCTTCTGTTGTGTCTCCCATCACGGCCATGACTAAGAAGGGTGCTCAGAATCTGGTTTGGAGTGACCAGGCCAAGCAGGCATTCCAGTCACTTAAAGATGCGTTTGTCTCAGCACCCATCCTAAGGCATCCAGTACCAGGCCTTCCATTTCAGTTTGAGGTTGATGCATCTGAAATAGGGATTGGTGCAATTCTGTCTCAAAGAGAAAGTCCTGAGGGACCTGTACATCCTTGTGGGTTTTTCTCTAGAAAGATGTCACCGGCTGAGAAAAACGATGACATAGGGAACAGAGAATTACTAGCAGTTATAGCGATCCTCAAGGAATGGCGCTATTTGGCGCTAGAAGGCACTAAAGATCCCGTGATAATTATCACAGACCCTAAGAATCTAGTGTACATGGGAGATGCCAAACGCCTGAATTCCAGGCAAGCCAGGTGGTCACTGTTCTTGTCAAGTTTCAACTTTTTGTTAACTTATCGGCCTGGTTCGAAAAACACGAAAGCTGACGCTTTATCTAGACAGTTTGAGTCATATGAACAGCACACGTTTGACCACAGTCCTATCATTCCTCACAAGAGGATTTTGGGTACCACGGTCTTGACAGTGTCTTCTCATTTGCTGGAGAGAATCCAGGCTGGTCAGGGTGTTGCTCCTCTTGAAAAAGGAAACAAGGTATGGCTATCTACTAGGAACATCAAATTATTGGTACCATCCATGAAGATGGCTCCCAGGTTTATTGGACCTTATAAAGTGTTAAGACATATTAATCCTGTCTCTTATGCGCTGGCTTTGCCTCCTTCTCTATGTTTACAAAACTTATTTCATGTCAGCCTCCTGAAGCCTCTTACCTGCAATAAGTACACCAGAGTTGCTGTTCCCCCTCCGCCTATCAAGTCTCAGGGTGAGGAGGAGTACGAGGTCCGTGCCATCTTGCGGTCCCGTCTGGTCGGGTGTCCTGCAGTACCTGGTGGACTGGGAAGGTTATGGTCCTGAGGATCGTTCCTGGCAAGATGCTTGCAATATCCATGCGCCTCGTCTGGTTCGCCTGTTTCATGAGGCCCATCCTTCAGTGCCTGGTGGTCATTCTGAGCCCGACCGTAGATGGGGGGGAGTTCTGTTACATTCTCAGCCCCCGCTGTGCCCCCTGGGGGGGTCTGGGCAGGAAGGAGGACCGCTGGCTGGCCGGGTGCCAGCACTTTCTGCTGGCAGATCGGCATCTGAGGGGGCGGGGTCAGGTGTGGTTACCAGGAGTCGCAGGCTTTAAAACAGGGCTCGAGGACTTGCCTCATTGCCCTGTTGTGGTATTTAGTTCACGCACCGCTACTTCCTGTATTCTGATTGCATTCCCTGTTGACGACCCTGTTTTGTATGAGATTCCTGCTCCTGTTATTTGACCCGGTTTGGCTTTGACTATTCTCAATCTCTGTCGTGTGTATTGCGCTGTTTGCGTTGTTCAGTGATTCAACCACATGCTGGTTGCTGGGTTGATCACTCGCTGTTTGGTTTCTGCATCCGTGACTGCCCTGCACCTTGCATACTTCACGAACTGTCGTTCCTCGTATCATGTTTCTGAGCATGTCCTAGACTTTCTGTCGGTCTCGAAACCCTCGGAGCATAGAGGCACTTCAGCTAATCCTTTGAGTCTCTTGGTTCTTGAATTATAACCTGTATTTTATGCAATTTCTGTGTCTATATAGAAAGTATTGTTGCCCTTAAGGATCCTAACTCCGCTACTCTTGGGGAAGCGATATAGCTCCCGTTACACAAAGTCCAGAAAGATGGGTAGTAGAAGAGGGTAACGTGGGCTGTGGCCTTTGAAACAAGCCTGGGTTAAGGATCTGGAGCTGGTACCGTGGTCGTGGAGTAAGCCTGGATGCAGGATACCGTGGTCGTGGAGTAAGCCTGGATGCAGGATCTGGAGCTGGTACCGTGGTCGTGGAGTAAGCCTGGATGCAGGATCTGGAGCTGGTACCGTGGTCGTGGAGTAAGCCTGGATGCAGGATCTGGAGCTGGTACCGTGGTCGTGGAGTAAGCCTGGATGCAGGATCTGGAGCTGGTACCGTGGTCGTGGAGTAAGCCTGGATGAAGGATCTGGAGCTGGTACCGTGGTCGTGGAGTAAGCCTGGATGCAGGATCTGGAGCTGGTACCGTGGTCGTGGAGTAAGCCTGGATGCAGGATCTGGAGCTGGTACCGTGGTCGTGGAGTAAGCCTGGATTCAGGATGTGGAGCTGGTACCGTGGTCGTGGAGTAATCCAGGGTAGAGGATTTGGAACTCAGGATTCACTTGGAACAGGAACGAAGAGTGAACACTGGATAACTGAAGCGGTGAACCCAGGGGTCAAGTCCTGGGAAAAAAAGTGAGGGAACTCACCCACGAATTCCACAACCCCTATTACCTGAAGAAAATATATATATATTACGAGTATAGCAGTACGTGGTGATACCATTTTTATTGGGTTAGCATTACATTTAAAAGACAAGCTTTCAAGAGTGTAAATTGGAAACTATACTGATCAGTGAAAGGTATCACTACGTACAGGTATACTCGTGATTGTGGCAACTGGACTAACTCATTTTTTATATATAGATAGATATATATCTATCTCCAGGCACAGACCCCCCCCCCAGAATTATATACACAGCGCTGAATCCCCAGAATAACATACACAGCACTGAGCCCCCAGGATAATATACACAGCACTGAGCCCCCAGAATAATATGCACAGCACTGGTTATATGGATATATTTTCCCCAGTTCACATGGATATAATTGCCCCCAGCTCATGGGGGTATATATTGCCCCCAGCTCGTATGGATAATGCCCCCCAGCTCGTATGGATAATGCCCCCCAGCTCGTATGGATAATGCCCCCCAGCTCGTATGAATAATGCCCCCCAGCTCTCATGGATAATGCCCCCCAGCTCTCATGGATAATGCCCCCAGGTCTCATGGATAATGCCCCCCGCTCTCATGGATATTGCCCCCCCAGGTCTCATGGATATTGCCCCCCAGGACTCATGGATAATGCCCACCCCCAGGTCTCATGGATAATGCCCACCCCCAGGTCTGATGGATATTGCCCCCAGCTCTCATGGAAATTGCCCCCAGCTCTCATGGAAATTGCCCCCAGCTCTCATGGAAATTGCCCCCAGCTCTCATGGAAATTGCCCCCAGGTCTCATGGATATTGCCCCCAGGTCTCATGCATATTGCCCCCAGGTGTCATGGAAATTGCCCCCAGGTCTCATGCATATTGCCCCCAGGTCTCATGGATATTGCCCCCAGGTCTCATGGATATTGCCCCCCAGGTCTCATGGAAATTGACCCCCAGGTCTCATGGAAATTGACCCCCAGGTCTCATGGAAATTGACCCCCAGGTCTCATGCATATTGCCCCCAGGTCTCATGGAAATTGCCCCCCAGGTCTCATGGAAATTGCCCCCCAGGTCTCATGGAAATTGCCCCCAGGTCTCATGGAAATTGCCCCCAGGTCTCATTGATTGTGCCCCCAGGTCTCATGGATATTGCCCCCCGTGTCATGGATATTGCCCCCCGTGTCATGGATCTTGTCCCCCCAGTTTCATGGATATTGTCCCCAGCTCACCTCTGCTTCTTCTGTGGCTGCTGCCGCCGCCGCACATTGCAGGCGGCCGCGTGCTTCCTGCTTCAACGCCGCTGACAGGAAGTGAAGCCGAGCGGCTCCACTTCCGGTCAGCGGGCCGTTCTAACAGGATGCACGCGGCCGCCGGCAATGTGCAGCGGCGACGTTCAGGCTCGGGCCACAGCGGGAATGCTGCGTTCCCGCTGTGGGAGAAGTGCGGGAACGCTGTTCCCGCTCGACTCGAGCCCTGGGTGAACCACAGTATAACCTGGTTAATGAACTGAGAAAGGCGGCAGGTTTAAATAGGGTTCAGAGGATCATAAGAACACCGTTCACCTGGGACTCGTAGGTGGAGTTGAGATACCTGAGTACTTGATAGGTTAATTGGGGCATACGAGGATCTCCAGTGCAGGTGTCATGCAGTACCCGTAAGCTACCAGCAGAGGTATCGTGTCTTAAATAGCTAGGCGATCGCACGTGCGTGCTTTGTTCCTCTGCAATCAACTCCTGTCGGCGGCGTGGGGCGGACCTCGAGCTCTCTCCTGCTTGCGGGCAGAGAGAGTGGAGCGATGCCCCATGAGGGACTTCGGGTGAGTATTGCAGGCATCCCAACATGGCGGCCGGGGCCGACAGCGGGGCATGACAGGACCCCCCCTACCAAGGCGCGACCCCCGGGTGCGCCCAGCGGACGGCTTGGAAGGATAACGGAGATGAAAGGCATGAACCTTTCATGACCCTCCTTGTCTTAGGTTTCAGACGGTAGTCAATGCGGCAGAAGACCTCAGAGGATCATCGTAGACAGGGTTCATGGCCTGGACGAAGGAACCCCAGGAAGTCAGTAAGGGGCTTCCTTCACGTAGCAACTGAAAGGCCCATTCCTGTGGAGGTCCGGACAGTAAGGAGATGGCTGACCGTACCTTCACAGAGTCCGACCCATAGGTACGTGGACAAAGGGAGAACATGAGTTCACATGCGGTGATGAAGGAACGATATTTCGTGCGGTCACCTGCAAACCGTCCAGGCATAGTGGCTCTGGGCTCTGGAGCGGGCAGGTCTACCTGCTGTGTCATAGAGCCGGACGGTGATGGAGGCAATGCGGTACTCTCAGCACGGCTTCTTTCCTTGTGGAGCAAGGCTTCTTGGCCGGTCTGTAGGTTCTGTACCACCTTGGTTAGCTCTGCCATCTGTTCCGTAATTACAGCAAGGATTTGGTTCGGGCTTGCGGGTTCCATGTTGAACCGGGTTATTCTGTAAGGGCAGGGGCTGTGACCCCTGTATAATGTTGTGCGCATGGAACCCAATGGCAAGCCGTCGAAGAAGGAGACCAGGAGGTGTATATAAGCAATTGAATATTTACTGAGATGAAATGAAATATAAGTCCAGAACAAAAGGCTATTAGTCGAAAGGTAAAGTCTAGAACGGAGGATTGCAAGTAAGGGTCTTCGGGTTTAGAAGTGATACAAAGTCCAGAACGATGGTTAGTAGAAGAGGGTAACGTGGGCTGTGACCTTTGAAACAAGCCTGGGTTATGGATCTGGAGCTGGTACCGTGGGAACAAGCTTGGATATAGGATCTGGAGCTGGTACCGTGGTCATGGAGTAAGCCTGAATGCAGGATCTGGTACTGTGGTTGTGGAGTAAGCCTGGATGCAGGATCTGGAGCTGGTACTGTGGTCGTGGAGTAAGCCTGGATGCAGGATCTGGTACTGTGGTTGTGGAGTAAGCCTGGATGCAGGATGTGGAGCTGGTACCGTGGTCGTGGAGTTAGCCTGGATGCAGGATGTGGAGCTGGTACCGTGGTCGTGGAGTAATCCGGGGTAGAGTATTTGGAACTCAGGATTCACTTGGAACAGGAACGAAGAGGGAACACTGGATAACTGAAGCGGTGAACCACAGTATAACCTGGTTAATGAACTGAGAAAGGTGGCAGGTTTAAATAGGGTTCAGAGGATCATAAGAACTCGTAGGTGGAGTTGGGATACCGGAGTACTTGATAGGTTAATTGGGGGCATACGAGGATCTCCAGTGCAGGTGTCATGCAGTACCCGTAAGCTACCAGCAGAGGTGTCGTGTCTTAAGGAGATAGGCGATCGCGCGTGCGCGCTTTGTTCCTCGGCATTCAACTCCTGTCGGCGGCGTGGGGCGGACCTCGAGCTCTCTCCTGCTTGCGGGCAGAGAGCGTGGAGCGACGTGCCACCAGGGACTTCGGGTGAGTATTGCAGGCGTCCCAACATGGCGACCGGGGCCGAGAGCGGGGCATAACATCTACCTCTGTGAGCATTCTTTTCATAGCCAACGCAATTTGCTTAGTGGTACGCTTCCGTGCTACACTAATCGAGTAAGTAATTCAAATAGGAACAGACGAGCGCTGCTTACCTCCTGAAAACTGCTCCTCAGAGCCTCAGAGAGGCACTGTGAGAGCAATGGAATAGCTTGGACCAATGGAAAAGCACCATTGGTCCTAGCCATTCAAAAAAATGCCTGCATAGGAGGCTGGCCTCTGATTGACAGGAAGGGGCATATCAATGATATGATATGTGTCACAGGCAGCTCCTCTAGTGGCGGATACAGAATGACAGGCACAGGCAACTCCCTCTGCTGCCTCTTGTGGCAGATACAGAGTATGACAGGCACAGGTAGCTGCCTCTGTTCCCTCTAGTGGCGGATACAGAGTATGACAGGCAAAGGCAGCTCCCTCTAGTGGGGGATAGGACGAGAACAGGCAGCTCTCTCTAGTGGCGGATACAGAGTATGACGAGAACAGGCTGCTCCCTCTAGTGGCGGATACAGAGTATTACAGGCACAGGCAGCTCCCTCCGATCCCTCTAGTGGCGGATACAGAGTATGACAGGCACAGGCAGCTCCCTCTGCTCCCTCTATTGGCGGATACAGCTAAACACAAACCGCAGAAAGTTAGTTATCCTGTGTATATCTGGCTCTGATAATAGCCAGTGCCTCACCAGCCACTGACCTCACCTCACGTCCCTGGTATAGGCCCCTACGATTTCTACAGTGGTTATCTTTTTACATTTCAATAAATCCAGCAATTCATGCTGTCTACCAGAAGGTGGCAATAGACAACACACATGCAATCTGACTTTTCTTCACTTATTAGAACTAAGTTGATGAGGAAATAGGAAGGCACCCCTCTTGGGTTTCAACTCATATAAACTTTTAGGCTCGGGTCAGACGAGCGCAGTGTTCTCGTCCATGTTGCCGCACATTTTATTGTCCGTCGTAGCATAAAATTATGATCGATAGAGACACACACACAAAGTGCGGATGCACAACGGACGCGGCAAATGGACAAGAACGTCAAACCGCTAGAACGGACATGCAGAGTGCGCCGCGGAGTGCGCAACGTCCACATAGCTTTGTCTGTGAGTGATAGGACATAGTCAGACGGACTGCATTTTTGACGGACAAAATGGGTTTTCATATTTTATTTCCCATCTACATCAGTCAAAAAAAACGGATTGTGTGGCCACTACCTTGTCGTCAGTCAGAAAGTACGTCCGTTGTGCACGGATGCACAGAATGCGTTCGTCTGACCCTAGCCTTCGGGAAGAGCTTTTTCTGCATGTTCAAAATACTGCTGCCAAGGTTTCTCATTATTTCTTAAAGTGCTATTTTCATCCATTATAACCTTTACGTCATTCTAGCGCATGGTTGTTTTCCAATACGATATTGCAAAAAAAATGGAATTTATTTCAATATCCTTAATTTGCCTAATATTACTGTAGCGCTCACTCCCGGAGGAGCCGCTGAAATTAAACCTCGGGTCAGTCTCCCCACACTAGGGAATAAATATACTCCAGCACCGTTGTGGATTTTATAAATTATATAGTTTACTTGAATAAACGGCACATAAAGAATAACACAGGGTTATTGTTAACTGAAGATCAGGATAAAGCAGAAATTTTAAATGATTATTTTTTCTTCAGTATTTATCAAAGAGAAACCTATAACAGGAGACATGAAAGTCATTAATAAAAACTTACTAATACAAAGTGACTGGTTGACTCAGGACAAGGTTTTACACAAATTAAACAATGTGAATGTTAATAAAGCCCCAGGGCCAGATGGAATTCACCCGCGAGTACTAAGAGAGCTATGTGTTGAAATATGTAAACCTCTGTTCTTAATCTTTCAAGATTCTTTTCTTTCAGGAATAGTACCAGAGGATTGGAGAAAAGCTGACGTGGTCCCTATATTTAAGAAAGGTTTAAAATTTGTGCCTGGGAATTATAGACCTGTGAGCTTAACATCTGTGGCTGGGAAAGTATTTGAGGGGTTACTAAGGGATAATATTCAGGAATTTATTGGGAGGTATAATGTAATTGGCAAAAATCAGCATGGTTTCATGAAACACAGATCATGTCAGACTAACCTAATTACGTTCTATGAGGAAGTAAGTAGAAGTATAGATCAGGGGGTCGCAGTGGATGTGATTTACTTAGATTTTGCCAAAGCTTTCGACACAGTTCCACACAAAAGGTTACTACTTAAATTAAGAAAAAATGGTCTAGATGAAAATACTTGTTCTTGGATAGAAAACTGGCTAAAAGATAGGGTACAGAGAGTGGTCATAAATGGTACATTTTCAAGATGGACACCAGTGGTAAGTGGTGTCCCTCAGGGGTCTGTTATAGGACCAATACTATTCAATTTATTTATAAATGACCTTGAGATAGGCATTGAAAGTCATGTATCAGTATTTGCAGATGACACAAAGCTAGGAAAAGTAATACAATGTGAGCAGGATGTTACTTCGCTGCAGAGGGATTTAGATAAATTGGGGACTGGGCACTTAAATGGCAGATGAATTTAATCTAGATAAATGTAAAGTTATGCACTTTGGAGTGAAGAACACACAAGCAATTTATACCCTAAATGGTACGGAGTTAGGAAATCCAAGCAGGAGAAGGATTTGGGAATAATCATAGACTTCAAACTAAGTAACAATGTGCAATGTCAAACAGCAGCCGCCAAGGCCAGCAAAGTACTGGCATGCATTAAAAGGGGAGTTCACTCACGGGATGAAAACATAATTTTGCCTCTGTATAAATCAATGGTCAGGCCGCACCTTGAATATGCCGTGCAATTTTGGGCACCTGTCTTAAAAAAAGATATTATATCGTTAGAAAAAGTGCAGAGACGGGCAACTAAATTAATAAGGGGGATGGAAGGGTTAAGTTATGAGGAAAGACTAACAAGCTTAAACCTGTTTAGTTTAGAGAAAAGGCGCCTTAGAGGGGATCTGATAACCTTATATAAATATATACGGGGCCATTATCAACCATTGTCTGATAACCTATTCATTAACAGGACTATACATAGGACAAGGGGTCATCCATTTAGACTGGAAGAAAGAAAATTTAGCTTAAAGCATAGGAAGGGTTATTTTACGGTGAGAACAATAAAGCTGTGGAATTCTCTGCCTGTTGAGGTGGTTGGGTCAGAGTCTGTACAGACTTTTAAAAAACGACTGGATGACTTCCTGCAGACACAGAATATTAAGGGTTATAATATTTAATATGTGGGTAAAAGCTTCTTGATCCAAGGAGAAATCTGACTGCCATTCTGGGGTCAAGAAGGAATTTTTTCCCAGTATGTTGCATATTGGCGAGCGCTTCAGACTGGGTTTTTTGCCTTCTTTTGGATCAACAGCAGTAGGTTATGTGGGAGAGGCTGAACCCGATGGACGCATGTCTTTTTTCAGCCTATATAACTATGTAACTATGTAACAGTGTTCGAACGTATATTTACAGTTTTTCGTAATGCGGGAAACGCGCAGCGGAAAAGAAATACGATGCTTCGTATTTCGAGGAACCGCGCAGCGGAAAAGAAATACAAGGTTTCGTAATTCGAGAAACGCGCAGCGGAAAATGAAAACGATGTTTCGTATTTCGAGGAGATGAGCAGCGGAAAACAAATACAATGCTTCGTAATTCGGGAAAACGCGCAGCGGAAAGTAATAATGAAAAAAACGTATCGTTAACCCCTTTTTGTGATTGGGGAGTGAGTCCTGCACAGGTTAAGTCCCGGAATGTAAGTGTGTGTGTGTTGAGGTACCCGGGTACTATTCAACTGGCCAGTGAATTGCTTAAGAGATGGTCTTCGACTAGTCAAGTTGGGGCCCTGTGGGTTTTTGGAAACAAACAGCAGCGTGCTTTACTGGAGTTTTACTATGGCCTAGAAGGCCTCTCACCCATCCGCCAGATACTTGAGGCTCCGCTGACCCAGGACGTCTCTCCGCTCGATATTGACTGGGGTACTTGCTTCTGGATGTCTGGCTCTCTGCATCGGCCTCGACTTGTCCAGTTTACCGCCTGCTCTCCCAATCCGATCGATCTGCGGTACTCCTCACTCGGGATCCTCTGCTTCCTCTCTAGCCGCTTGGGTAATCTGGTGGATCACTGGGTCTTCTTCGGGAATAACTGATAACCCGATCTTTTTCTCAGTTAGGCCGCACTTGCGCTCCGGCCTGGTCACAGTTACTCTCTCTGCAGCACTGTGTCTTGTCTCTCTCACTCCCTGGCACGCTCTGCCAGCTCTCTCCACGAGGCTCAGGATGTAAGTCTCCCTGCTCCACCCACTTCCTGTGTCCGTTCCCAAAGCATGCCGGGAAATGTAGTCCCAATGTAATATTCAGTGTCTCACATTTCGCTTGTCTCCCTCCGGTGGCCAAAAATAGGTACTGCCACAACAAGGATTTAAACACAGCGCTACATTACATTTATGCAAATCTAAAAAAAATACAGTTTAAAAGGCTTTAATTGTATTTTGGCTTTTTATTTTGTCTTGCAGAGAAAATATCGGTGAGAATATCCTTTACCTATGGGTGGAGAAAATTAGAGAATTTGTGGTGGAGAAGTCACAGGCGTCTGACACCGCTGATCCAGGTTGTACATCACTTTTACTAGAGTGTTGATGGGATGGGGGAGCTTTATGTGCTGAAGCCTGTGCGAGGTCAAGCTTAAACTTAATAACTCTTGGGGGCTCAATCACCTAGCCCTAACTATAAGTATACATGCAAAACTGTGCTTTTCAGTTTGTGTTTATGATAGTTTGGATGATACAGAAAGGGCTCTATTCCATAGTTTGTGCTAATAGATTAGAGGGGCAAAGGTTTAAAAGTAACATCAGAAAGCATTATTTTACTGAGAGGGTTGTTGGATACATGGAACAGTCTTCCAGTAGAAGTGGTAGAGGCCAAAACAGTAATTGAATTTAAGCAAGCATGGGATAGGCATAAGGCTATCCTAAACAAAAGATAAATCCAGGTAAAGTATCCATGTAATTGGGCAGACTAGATGGGCCGAAAGGTTCTTATCTGCCGACATTTTTCTATGTTTCCAATGTAGCTTCTCAATGTGTAATCGTTAACGCTAGGAGAAGTAAGTTTAACGTCTGGCATCGAAATTCTGATCTTGATGCTAGAGATGAAAATTTTTGTGATTCGTAGCTTGCACAAGCTTACTGTACTTAAGCATCTCCTATACCTAACATGGGGAGTGCAATCCATTTTTTGCATCTCAACGAGTGAGGTATTACAAAGTGTTGGTGCAATTTACCATCGGGACTCCCAAGCCAAAATTTTAACACCTCCTAAAGCTGGTGCTATATGAATCTGCAAATGCAAAAATAATTGTAAAAAAAAGCTAAAAAATGCCTTATTCATTTCTCATCCCACGACAAAAAGGGTGGCCCAATCCGCCACTTCTTCTCGCTGAGAGCAGAGTGAGACTGGGAGCAAATAGTTCCTACTAGTCTCCATCCTCGATCAATCCACAGCGCTGCGCAATCTCTCGGTCCAGAAGCACAAGCCTCCATGGAGTCCTATGGCCTCCAGGAGCTGATACTTGCGACGGCGCGGACACGCTACTGAGGGTATCAGGGAGGTTAGTGCTGTGTTCTGGGGCGAGGTGCTAAGACAGTACCTTTCCTGGAATACGACATTAACATGGAGATGGTAAGGGAAAATCTGCAAGCAAAGATTTTCCTGCGTACCGTCTCCGTGTTAGCATCAAGAATGGAATAGTGCCCATTGTAGACTAAGAATAACATTGTTGCGTTGTTGTTACAGGTCCAGTTTTAAAGACCACAACTGAGGAAAATGATGTTGAAGAGGAAAGTGAAATTCTGATCAGTTCTGATCTGTCAAATGAGTTATTCCAGAATTTATCACTTGCTGCACACATTGATTCTTCTCAAGGTAATAAAGATATATTGCCCTTTAGCTTTGTTGTCTTGAAGCTTAATTCCCAAAATTGCACACCTGCGAGTAATCTTTTAAACATATTGGGCAGTATTACAAAGCTGGTGCCACTATGGTCTTAAAGATCAATGTAATATCGCACCCCTTGATGAGATCGCAGCCAGTACTTACCTGGGTCCAGCGTCGGGCACCACTATGTTTCACCCTCTATGGCTGGTGCTTGCTGTAGGCATTCATGCAGCATTGCGCGATTAGCCCTCAGCAGTGATATTGGCGAGGTGACTTTCCAGCCACAAAAGCACCATTGGTGCTAGCCATTCAAAAAAACGCCTGCATGGGAGGCTGGCCTCTGATTGACAGGAGGGGGCATATCAATGATATGATATGTGGCAGATACAGAGTATGACAGGCACAGGCAGCTCCCTCTAGTGGCGGATACAGAGTATGACAGGCACAGGCAAGTCCCTCTGCTCCCTCTAGTGGCGGATATAAAGTGACAGGCACAGGCTGCTCCCTCTGGTGGCGGATACAGCGTATGACAGGCACAGTCAGCTCCCTCATCAATCAGGCAACCGGACTAAGTTGAGCGCTGTCCTGTAAGACGTCCCTCCGTTCACCTTTGCCTTTTCCCTCATGGCATGCCGCATGGAAGTGAGTGACTTCAAAAATGTACTAGATTTGAAAAAATTTAGTAATTTCCTATTGGGGTTTTTCAAAAAGCGTTGGCGTTTGGAACATCAATGCTTACTGAATAACTCCCGATGTGTCGGAAATAAATCCTAACATATTTATTTGCAGCGAGTCACTGCTAAAGGATCCTAACGATCTGTGGGTACAACAGACTCACTTTAAATTAATTAAAAATGCAACAATTCACCATTATAATAATAAAAAAAAACTTGAGAAAGGATGTGCTGGTGTCTTAATAAAGTGCCTTTTAGCTACTGGGAGCGCCTAGTCCCCCCCCCCACACTTCTTTTCTGGATTTACTGAGGAGTTGGTGACTCTTGGGCCCATGAACATTATAATAATACCAATGTAATACCTACATTGGTATTATCAGCTGAACTGTTCCAATGATACAAATTATAGTTGTGTGCAGGATACTCCCCTGTTGCTTTACAGCAATTCACTATTAGTCTTTGTTGGAAATTAAAATATATGGTGGTGCGTTGTATCTTATTTACTATTAAATATAATTTCTATCAGATAAAGAAGATGTACCAACAATCTTACATGGGGAACCCATCAGTGATAGAAGAAGTACATTTCAGGCACACTTGGCTCCCGTGGTGAGCCCATTACAGGTTAGTATAACATTATCTGGATTGCTCTGTAACACATCATGCAGATATTGTGTAAATTTGAAATTGTACTTTAAACAGAAGCTTTGTGTTAATGAGACGTTATAACTTATTTGTACATAAAATAAGTCATTGTTCTAAGAAAGAAATAATCATCACACAAACCGTGTACTGTTACTCACCTCACCCGCTGCTCTGTCTCTGCCGCTCCCCTCTGCGAGTCCCTTCACTGGCTCCCCATCCACTGCAGAATTAAGTTCAAAATCCTTATCCTTACCTACAAAACCCTCACTAACTCGGCTCCCCACTACCTGTCCTCACTAATCACCAAATACACCCCAGCCCACTCCCTAAGATCAAACAGTGACCTGCGCCTAGCTTCACCCCGCATCACCTCTTCCCATGATAGACTGCAGGATTTCTCACGTGCAGCCCCCACTCTCTGGAACGCTCACCCTCGTACAGTCAGACTTTCCCCTAAAGACATTCCAATTTAGGGAAGCCTACCACCCCACTCACTGATACACCTCACTGCCCCAACCAGTCTATTACTCTCAACTTGCAGCCCTCCCTCCTGTTTCTTACCCTCCAACCCTTCTAGATTGTAAGTTCCCACGTGAATAGGGCCCTCGTTTCCTCTGTGTTGGTTTGTCAAATGTTGTTTGGTCTCAATGTATTATAACCCTTCTATATTATGCCCATTGTTTAGCTCTGTAGAATATGTTGGCGCTATATAAATAAAAAAGAATAAAAATAATATACTGCAAGCAAGTTGTCACACAGAGCACTTCATGACCTTGTTCTGTGGTCTAGTACCCAACAATTAAACCTCCTTGAGGTTTTGAATTGTCACCAGGGAATAGTTCACAGTTTTCCATGTCCAGTAGCCAATGTGAGCAACTGAGCAGGAATGCCATGTTTTTTGTGTCTAAATCCCTCTGGATTTAATGGATGAGCCAGACAAAAGTGATTTGACATTCTAACATGGATTAAAAGCAGTGAACAATGGAAAGTGAGCATTCTACTCCATGCCCTTTCTATAACCTCATCACCTGTCATCATATCCACCTCTGCATTATTTAGTGGAGTCTGACAGTCTACTCTATACTAATAGGAAAATATTATTTACAATTATCTATAAAGCACCAACCTATTAAGCATTGATGTATAATAGGTAGGACAAAACCACACTCTTATTTGTCTAACAGGTCCTTCTCTGCGTTATTTGCTGGTAACTCCTCCTCTTCATTGCCTTTATCAGTGGGAGTACCTCAAGGCTCTGTCCTTGGTCCACTGCTCTTCTCTATCTATACCTCCTCCCTGGGCAAAATCAATAACAGCTTTGGCTTTAATTACCACCTCTTTGCCGATGACACTCAGATCTAGCTCTCCACCCCTGATCTCTCTTCTCCTGTCCTTTCCAAAGTCAGTGACTGTTTATCTGGCATCTCCTCCTGGATGGCCTCTCACCACCAAAAATTTAACATGTCCAAGACTGAGCTTCTACTAATTCCTCCCTCTAATGCCTCCCCACCTCCTGAGTTCTCTATCATGATCAATGGTATCACTATATCCCCATCAAGCCAGGTTCACTGTCTCGGAGTTACAATTGACTCTGCTCTTTCCTTCATCCCCCACATTCAGTCTCTTTCCTCCTCCTGCTGATACCAACTTCTTAATATTTCCAGAATTCGGCTATTTCTTACCGCTGACACCACAAAAGCAACTCATTCACGCCTTTGTAATCTCCCGACTTGACTATTATAATAATCTTCTAGTTGGTCTCCCCCCCCCCTACAATCAATTCTGAATGCCTCTGCCAGGCTCATCCACCTCACCCTCCACTCTGTCTCTGCAAGTTCCTTCACTGGCTACCCATCCACTGTAGAATTAAAATCAAACTCCTTATCTATACCTACAAAGCTCTCACTAACTCAGCTCAGGTAGTGACCTGTCCTCATTAGAGACCTGTCACGTTCACGATGGCGCTCACCTAAAATCAGCGTTGTTTGGATCCTTATGGACAGATTACTCTGATACTTGACTTGATAGCAGTTACAACTGCCACACCTAGCACTCCCAGCCAGGGAGGTGATGTAAAATACTAGATACCACTCAGCAGCATGTGATTTCGTGACCAAGTGTCTGCTGAGTGAAGGCAAGTTAACGATACACCGATAGAGATAGTATACAGTTGTGTTCAAAATTATTCAACCCCCACTGAAATTGAGTGTTGTAGCCAGTTTGACATTGATTTTGATCATTCAGTCATCTTGCTTACAATTAAATCAAAGAGGCACGTGTAGGTCAGACAAATATAACATAACATTTATAATGAAATAACCACAAATGTCTTTTCTGTGCTCACATCATTATCAGTTTTATTCAACCCCCAAGTGACATTCAATCTTAGTACTTAGTACAACATCCTTTTACAGTTATAACAGCTTTTAAACGTGAAGCATAGCTTGACACAAGTGTCTTGCAGCGATCTACGGGTATCTTCGCCCATTCGTCATGGGCAAAAGCCTCCAGTTCAGTCACATTCTTAGGCTTGCGCACTGCAACTGCTTTCTTTAAGTCCCACCAGAGGTTCTCAATCGGATTTAAGTCAGGTGACTGCGATGGCCACTCCAAAATGTTCCAGCCTTTAATCTGCAACCATGCTCTAGTGGACTTGGAGGTATGCTTGGGATCATTGTCCTGTTGAAAGGTCCAACGTCTCCCAAGCCTCAGGTTTGTGACGGACTGCATCGCATTGTCATCCAATATCTCCTGGTACTGAAGAGAATTCATGGTACCTTGCACACGCTGAAGCTTCCCTGTACCTGCAGAAGCAAAACAGCCCCAAAGCATGATTGACCCCCCGCCATGCTTCACAGTAGGCAAGGTGTTCTTTTCTTCATAGGCCTTGTTCTTCCTCCTCCAAACATGGCGTTGATCCATGGGCCCAAACAGTTCTAATTTTGTTTCAGCAGTCCACAGAACACTATCCCAAAACTTCTGTGGTTTGTCCACATGACTTTTGGCATACTGCAGTCGACTCTTCTTATTCTTTGGAGACAGCAAGGGGGTGCGCCTGGGAGTTCTGGCATGGAGGCCTTCATTACGCAGTGTGCGCCGTATTGTCTGAGCTGAAACTTCAGTACCCACATCTGACAAATCTTTTCTCAGTTCCTCAGCAGTCACACGGGGACTTTTCTCCACTCTACGCTTCAAGTAGCGCACAGCAGTCGAAGTCAGCATCTTCTTTCTGCCACGACCAGGTAGCGTTTCAACAGTGCCCTTTGCCTTGAATTTGCGAATGATGCTTCCTATGGTCTCTCTTGGTATGTTTAACATCTTTGCAATCTTCTTATAGCCATTGCCCTTCCTGTGAAGAGTAATCACCTCTTCTCTTGACTTCACCATGTTTGTAACCACACCAGTAAATGTCTAGAAGGAGCTGAGTATCACAGTCATTTTAAAGCTGCCTAATTGGTGCTTATTATGCTTTATTGCTGCTCCGTGACATCCACAGGTGTTTTCAATACCCGATTGAAAACACTTGAATGAACCTCTGTTCTTCAGAGTGGTAGTCTTTAAGGGGTTGAATAATTGTGTCAATGAAGAATTCACAAAAGAAAAATTTACTACTGTATTACAAAACCAATTGATGTCATTTTAGTTGCATATGGTTCTTTAAAAAGTCCTTGTAGGATTTCATTCTGAATACAATTACAAATGTACACTAAATTCCCTAAAACCCTTTACAGCATTGGGGGATTGAATAATTTTGAACACAACTGTAGTAAGAAAGAAACATAACTTGGTTCAGAAAAAGCGTAGTCAATACTACATTCTGAGTTGGCACCAGAGAAGACTCCCATACACTTACGCAACGTATAATGCGCATCCAATGAATTCAGCAAGTTGCAGGGCAGGCCCGCAATGCGTGATAATTCCGAATGAAGTGCATATATGCTTAGTACCAAACAGTTGACATGCGGGGTTAATAGATTCAGCAACCTGCAGGGCAGACCCACAATCATAGACCATGCGGTGTGACTTGTGCATTGGCTTAATACCAGACAGTTGACAAGAGAGGTGGATATATTCAGAAAGCTGCAGGGCAGACCCACAATCGGAGACCATGCGGTATGATCGGTACATACATAAGTACATGCAGCACAACATACAACAATAAAGGGCAAGAGCATAAGAATAGTCAACAGGCAGTCCAGGTCAAAAAACACAAGCAGGGTCCTCATACGAGCAGAATTGGCAACTAAGCAGAATACACAGAAACGAGCTCAGCTGGCGATGCGGAAATGACTCCACGTCAGGGCGACGAGCTGAATCTCGCGCCCTGCATTTAAGGCCGGTGGCTCCGCGTCACCACGCCAAGCCCTGCCCCTTGAGACGCTGATCAGCCAGCGATGCCGCCGGGCCCCCAGGCGCTGCAGGGGCCGAAGATGTGACAAGACCAAATACACCCCAGCCGGCTCCCTAAGCTCAACCAGTGACCTGCATCTAGCATCTAGCACCTCTTCCCATAATAGACTGCAGGATTTCTCACGCGGAGCCCCATCCTCTGGAACGCTCTCCCTCATACTGTCAGACTTTCCACTAGTTTCCCCTCCTTCAAATGCTCTCTTAAGACAATTTTATTCAGGCAAGCCTACCACCCGACTCACTAATACACCTCACTGCCCCAACCAGTCCATCACTCTCACTTTGCAGTCCCCTCCTCCTGTTTTCATCCCCAACCCTTCTAGAATGTAAGGTTCTAAGTTCCCTCAGGAATGGGGCCCTCGTTTCATCCTGTACTTGTTTATCAAAATGTTGTTCAGTCTCAATGTATTGTAACCCTGTCTATATTGTGCCCATTAACCCCTTAAGGACGGGAGTAATTTTACAACTTCGGCGCTGTTTCGGAAGTAGAAGTTTGCTGAGCTCATTTTGACCATTTTTAAGTCACGTATTATTATACCACCCAGACAAATTATATATCGTTCTTTCCGGCAGACTCGGCAGATTAATAATATATCATTATTATATGTATATGTCATGCCCTGCCAAAATGCTATAGCAAAAAATGTAAAAAAATTTGAATTTTCAATAAAATTTCAATCTTCCACAGTGTGTAAAGTGGTTTTTTTATTAAAATTTTATTATCCGAGGCTCTGCGGTCATATTCTATGGGGTAGATTTGTTAAAAAAATTAGAACGGGGAACCCATTTTTTTTTTGGGGAGAAATTGTGTGATTTTAGCTAAACCCACCCAAAAAAAAAATTCATTAGTGAAGCATCATTGTTCACATTATAATTGAAATGTGAACAATAGTGCTGCATTAAAAAAAACAATTTTTTTTTATTATTATTATATTTATTATTTTTTTTATTATTCAATTTATTATTTTTTTATTATTTTTATTTTTACTTTTTTTACACTTTTAGTTTACATATAACATGGTCATGTTTGATATCATTGGAAAGGCCATGCTCTAGCTGCCACCGATCAGGAGATAAAGGGGTTCAAAGGGGTCCATAGGAAATCCCTTTGCAGCTAGGGGGTTCCCCGGTTAACTGACATCATCGCGCATGGCGCGATGAGTCAGTTGACCAGGGGGGGACCCAGAGGTGGGGGCTGCCATCCAAGATGGCGGCCCCCACCGGAAATAGGCCGCGATCGGGCACAAATTAGTGCCCGGTCGCGACCTGGCAGCTAAGGGGTTAACGCCCCATACATCGCTGGAAAGGTCAGGCTGTGACCCTTCCAGCGATGCTGGCCACAAAGGATCCCCCCCCTCCCCTTCAGGCGCTTCCCCTGCTCCGGCGGGGGGGGGACGCCTGAAACTGACGTCATCGCGCCACCGGCGCGATGACGTCACTGCGCCGGAGGAGGGATCACACTGATCTGACTCTGCGGGAGTCAGAGCAGCGTGGGAGCGACCGGAGGAGGTAAGTATTACCGGAGGGGGGGCTGTAAACGCCGAGGACGTACATTTACGTCCTGCGGCGTCAAAGCCCGCCTAATGCAGGGCGTAAATGTACGTCCTGCGGCGTTAAGGGGTTAATCAGCGTTGCGGAATATGCTGGCGCTATATAAATAAAGTATTCTAATAATAATAATAAAATAAACACGTTTTACACCCAGAGGATCCTGCTCAAGATCTTATTTAAACCAAGGCTGTCAAACTCATGGCTCTCCAGATGTTCATAGCCTACAATTCCCAGAATTATTTCAATGTAATAGATGCCCAGAGAATCATAGGAGCTGTAGTTCAGAAACATCTGTGGGAACGGAGTTTGACAGACCTTATCTAAGAGTAGAGGGGTGACACATAGAGATGATGGTATGAGAAGCAATGAGTTGCATGTGGGCTGTGACTTAATCTTGTTAAGTCTTTGAAAACCGTGCGTGTCTTCAACTATTATGAGTTTTGTGAGGGTGTAGTTTGTGTAATGGAGTGCTCTCCCCTTGGTGTAGTGTATGTATGTGTGTGTATATATATACACACATATAAATTTTTGGCGTATGTTTGTTTTCACATTCTCAATATCTTTCCTTTGTCTTGAAGGTAAAAGCAGTGCTAAACAAATTATATGAGAATAAGAAGATTGCTGCAGCTACTCACAACATATATGCGTATAGGTGAGCATTAACAAAATATACAAAAAACATTATGTGAGCGCATCATTTAGATTGTCTGCAAGTTGTGGAAAACAAAGTCCAGCTTAGGCAGACAATAGCGCTATCCGTCACTCAGGTTAATATATAGGTGAATATATAACCTAAATTAATCTTGTAGGGGGGATTTCTCTGTTTAAGACCCCCCTCCTATTCCCTTCACCCCCTTTTCTCTCTTTTTGCAAGTTCGATCTTCTAAGAAATATAGTATTAGTGGCAGATGAAAAAAACAAACAAAGGCATTCTTCTTGTTTACCAACAATTACTGGCATAAAACGACAGCATTCTGGTAATGAACCAAGTAATAAGTATATCTGGGGCTGTATCCATTCAATACCAACAAGCACAAGCCATCAAAAGGGCATTAACGTCAACTCGTTCAATGTTACATCTATCAGATATCATACAGTATTAGCATGATATGCAGAGGCCAAAATCAATTATTTGCCATAAGGCGGCCATTCTTTATTTTGCAGCACTTGCCCTGTTCTTAGAACTACGGTTTGTTTGTCAGTGTGGTGTAAGTTTTATTTTTTTCAGGATACATTCTAAAAAGACAAATACATTCATCCAAGACTGTGAAGATGATGGTGAGACAGCTGCTGGTAAAAGACTGCTTCATCTCATGCAGGTAATGGAACTCCTTAAACATCATTACAAACGTTTGTTAAATCATTTGGTTAAGCTTTCGTTTTATATTTTTTTGAGACCATAAAATACACAGCCATGTAACGATGACGGCATGTTTTGTAATTATAATGTGGCCTAATACAGAATGATCTAATTGCAGTTAGTTACATCCTCTGAACATGTTTTTTTTTTTTTTTTGAGAAAGTATTTTACCAGGAAGGATACATTGAGATTTCTCTCGTTTTCAAGTGTGTCCTGGGTGGCGAGTATGTACCATTAGGTGTCTTGCCCAAGGACACTTACTGGAGAGGTGCTCGTCGGGATCGATCCTCTGACTCCACAGGCTCTCTCCACGCAGAGCAGTGATGTTGCCTCTACGCCACCCCTTTTGTAGAGTGTTGTTTGTGGTTGGCAAGTATTGGGTTAAATGTTAAATCTGCCCACAGTGGAAATGACATTCCAAATTTATTCAATGAACCCATGACACTTTTGGTGCAGAAAAGCAGCCCTTTAATTATCCTATCATTGCTTGCCATTATTGAAATGATACCCTCTTCCAGCTGAGCTAACAGGGAACCTCTAATCAGGGCCGGATTATCGTAGGGGCGGATGGAGCGGCCGCTCCAGGCCCCGTTTTGAAAATAGGCCCACAGCTGGCATGCCCCACACTGAAGGCCGAGGCCGCCGGACCCAGACAAAGCAGCCGTCAGCCGCCGGATCCGGACAAAGCGGCCCGACCTTTGCATGCTATTTGGCGTCGGATGATTAGAAACAGGCCTTTCATGGTTTGCGGAAGTCAGGAGGAGACCCAGCTGCCGGCGGAGGACGGGAGGAGAACACGTGACGTGTCTTGTCAAGTGCCCCGCCTAGTACCTCACATGTGCTGGCCCAGGTGATATGGTGAAGGCAAGCACGAGCAGGCAGTGCGCAGGAACGCGGATGAATCTGCTCAGCCTGTACTGTCCTGCGGCTGCCTCACCATCGCGCCCAAAAAATTAAATTGTGACACGCACTGCCCAGGGCCCCAGTCCACCAGCGACATCGCAGCCAGCCCAGGCCAGGTCCAGGATTCATTAAAAAAAAAAAAAGGAAAAAGAAGCCTGTCGCTGTGTGCCAGGCCAGCCCAGTCCAGATACCTCTCACCCCACCTGCTGTCCTGTCACTGTGTGCCAGTGCCCCCCACTGCCAGTCCAGAACTGTCTGTCTCGACTGCCAGACCTCACCTGCTGCTGTCAGTGTCACCAACCAGCGATAGCCCACCAGCCACCACAGTCCACAGCAGTGTGCCACACTGCCACTGCAGTGCCAGCCCAGCACAAGCGGCAGCGCTGGACAGTGGACAAGAATTTATTTGGAGGTGGTAAGCGACAGCATCCAGCTAGCAAGCAGTGTCTGCTACGCCAAGCTTGCCTGTCACCAGTGTGCCCCCATCGATCAAGATCGGTGCCACACACAGCTGCTAAGACTATTAAGGTTAGTTTGGAGCCAACAATTTATATCCAAATGCAATGCAAAGCTTTATTGTAAACTAGGTGGTTAAGCCTGCCTGGTGGTGGTGGTGTTGTAGAGGATCTGGCTGCTCGGTGCTCCCCAGGATCTGGCTGCTCGGTGCTCCATCGTTTCCTCATGTACTGGTTTGTCAAATGTTGTTCAATATATTGTAACCCAGTCTATATTGTGCCTATTGTACAGAGCTGCGGAATATGTGGATGCTTTCTAAATAAAGATAATTAATAAATAATAATCTGGCTGCCCTGTGGACCCCGGGATCTGGTTGTTCAATGCCCTCCTGATTGAGACCTCAATCATTGGGAACAATATTGCTGCATTTAAAAAAAAACATTTTTAATTGTATATTGTTTTTACTTTTAACATGGTCATGTTTGTTGTCATTGGAAAGACCATGCATCCGGCGACGGACATAAACCATTTATTCTATAGGATGAGTATTTTCAATATGTTTCTGTTATGGCACTTTGATGGTAATTACAATATTTTATGAATGTTAACAAACAATGCTTTGCGCTTTTCATTTTATTTCTATAAAAAGGCCCACGAAAATCCTCAGCACCAGGCCCATGATACTCTTAATTTGGCCCTGCCTCTAATGCAAAATATGTCCTGACCCGATAACCATCAGGCTCTTTACTGCTGACCCTATTATAAGCGAGCCACTAAGGCTCGGGTCAGACGAGCGCAGTGATCACGTCCGTGTTGCTGCACATTTTAACGTCCATGGTAGCATACAATTATGATCAATAGAGACCCACACACGAAGTACATCCGCACAGAAGTGCGGACGCACAACGGACGGTGCAAACGGACGCAAGTTAGGCAAGACCGTAAAACCGCTAGAACGGACGTGCGGAGTGCGCCACGTCCGCATAGCTTTGTGTGTGAGTGATGGAACATAGTCAGACGGACTGCATTTATACGTCCAGCATTTCTGACGGACAAAATGTTTTTTCATATTTTATTTCCCATCTACATCAGTCAAAAAAACATCAGTCCAACCCTCCCAGATTGTGAGTTCCTACGGGAATAGGGCCCTCATCTCCTCCTGTACTGTTTGTCAAATGTTGTTCAATGTATTGTAACCCTGTCTATACTGTGCTTATTGTACAGCGCTGCAGAATATGCTGGCGCTTTATAAATAAAGAATAATAATAATAATAATCAGTCACAAAAATGGACTGTGTGGCCACTACCTTGTCGTCAGTCAGAAAGTAAATCCGTTGTGCACGGACGCACAGTCCGCACAGAATGCGCTCGTCTGACCCGAGCCTAAGTTAGCAGCTCAACTTGAGATATTTGGATATTGGCAGTGCAGCGAGTTTGAAGTCAGAGTAGACAGTAGATGGTACCTTCCTCTGCAATGTGTAACCAGAGGCGAGAAAGGAATTTTTAATGTGTATTTATTTGTTTTAATTGATTATGCTAAGGCTAACATGCTATATACTAATAATGCTTGGCGTGGCATTCCTGGTGTTTCAGAACTTTTTTCAACGATTCTCAGTCTTTGCTGGCAAGGAGTGTAACCTCAGTGATAATTCACTAAAGATGTCATCATACAAATCAGCATAAAGTGAAGGCCTCGCAGGGCCACACATAGTCATCTATAATAACTCAGCTTAAGAAATACAGCAGATGAAAATAAGAAAGTCAAGGGGTAAGGCAGCAAATTAAAAAGTCAAAAACGTCCTCGAACACAGGGCCAATACATATCAGCAGCAAGACATCATATAGTTAAGAAAAACAAAAGTCATCTTAGCGTCATCAGAATGAAAAGAAAGAAAAAGAAAGAAAACAGCTCAGCGGGTAAAAATAAAAGTAATAACAAACGGGGTGCATCTCAAAAGAAACATTCTGAAGTCAGAGAAATGAGGGTGAAATATTCAGTAAAAGGTTAGCAAAAGGTGTCTCAGGTGAACAAACCCCCCCCCCCTCCAGAAAAAAAAAAAAAAAAAAAAAGGGGAATCTCGGCATGGTGGAGGGAAGGGGAGAAATGGAACTCAGAAACGTCCTCGTGAGGGAAAAATTAAAGGGGAAAAAAAAAAAAAATAAACGGGAGATGTATCAAAAATTGCAAGTCCCAACAGTTCAGCCAGTGTCCAGCCACATGGTGTGATGAGATCCAACAGACGCGGTTCTCCCTGGAAGGATCCGCCAGACAGGTATGCCCCAGCAGGACTCGAGTGCATTCAGAGCTGCGCCATGAGACCAGAGCACGCGCCCCAGCCCTCCAGCGGGGCAGACCACAGCGCCCGGCGGCACCATTGATTCAGGCTGCAGCTGTAAAGACGCAGTTGGCTCCTCTGGGGCTTCGACCACCGCCAAAGTAGGTACCGACTCCTCTTCAGCAGGGCAATCCGCATCCACAACGGGGGAACCCACCTCGTGTCCAGGGAGACAGGTCACGTCCGCTACGTGTTCAGTCCAGGTCACCGCGTCCACCTTCCACTCCCCGTGTAGCACCGCCAGTAGCTTGCGCCAGGAGCCTCTCGTTATTGGGCTCTCCTCGTCCTCCGGTAGCGTCCCCAAACATTCCTCCAGGTCAGCAAAGACAGCTTCTAGGCCTCTGGTAGGAGGAGGGTACAATGGCTGCCTCCGATACGCATCCTCCTCAGGCAATTTCGCTGTAGGAACAGCCGTCTCGGCCAGAGGATGGGGGCCCTCCATCCCCCGGCCTCTCGACAGCTGGGCACCCGGTTCACAGAATGCCAGAGGGGTAGGCATGGGGGCCAAGGAGTGGGCCCAGAAAAAGCCAGAAGGTAGGCCTCAAAATGGCCGCCGGGTGATTGCACCGCTGGAAAAAAGGCCACACTCTCTGCGGGGCTCTGGAGGGGGGGCTGAAACGGGCTCCAGAGCACTCCACCCGATGTCTAGTCAAGCAGGGACTCCCAGAAGGGGTAAAAAGGAGGAATCCGGGTAGAAATCCCCCCCCAACAGCAATAACACCCGGAGCTCCTCCAAAACACGTCTGCTCCCTTGCTCAGTCAGACACGCCCCCCAATTCACTAACTTTAAACAGTAATGGAATCCAATGGTGGGACGTATGAATGAGAGCAAAGATAAAACCTGACTTTTAAAAATATTACACCATAAAAAATAATCGATAAACGTGACCATTATAGGAAAGGGGAATCGAGTGTAGAAGAGTGGCAGGATCACCTAGCCTCTCCAGTAGCCAGCCCTTTCAAAAACAAAAAACATACACACATACTGTTTATATAGATATATACTTATGAGTTAAAACGTGCAAGCCTTTTTATGCCACAGAGGTTGTTGCCAGAAGACCCGCATTATAATATCAATCTCCTTTCTACATTCTATTTAATTGAACTGTTATATCCTTATCCTTAAATTGCCAGAGGGAGATATTTCTGAATTACTTTGGTTTTGCTTTTACAATGTTTTGTTTTGTTATAGAATTAATTTAACTTGGTTACTTTTATATAAAGTTTTTTCAAAGCACATGCTCATCCAACACTATAAAGGTTATTCAGAAAGCGCAGAAATTTCACTGCTTTCTCATCCGGTGCACTTCGGTGATTCTAGTTCGCCGACCCTGCGGTGAATTCGGTATTCGCGCAGGGTCCCGGAAGTGCGCTGAACAACAAACAAGGAGCCGCCAAACGCTGATCACCGAACAACAAAAATAAAACAAAAAATAGAACTCTGCTATTCTGTAAAAGGCATTTAAAACAATAAAAATGCATGAAAATGTGTGGAAATAATAAAAGGTCCTATAAAAAAATAATAAAAAGGTCTGTTACAGAATAAAAAAATATGCCATTAAAAAAAAATGGGAATCAAAAGTTTTGCCTAAAAAGTTTTAACTAAAAAGACTTTTTGCTGAAAATGAAAAGAATAAACGATTGAATAAAAAATAAATAAAAAAACTGTTTTTTTTACATTGAATCCTGTTGGATTAACATGTTTAAAACCTGTCGAACAGAATCACCGAAAATCAGGGCATTCTACTGACAGTTCGGTGCAGTTCGGCGTTCTCTGAATAGATTAACCATTACCTCTCTAAGGGACAATTTCACTGCCTCAGAAGATCACTGAATTGCCGTAAACTGCCGCAAACTGCATTGTATTTTGCTGTTGATTCACCAGTTTTTGGCAAATTGACAGCTTTCTGAATAGACAAACTGCCACGAAATTGCACCGTATTTGATTGCAAGTTCTGCGTTCTTTGAATAACCCTTAATGTCAAATAAATCTCTCCTGATATGCCTGTGGCTACATTCTGGTTGTTCTTACCAGGTTCTTTCGACAACTGACACACTCGTTCCGCTATATTTTCAGTTAGTATGCTACTACTTATTTTGAGGATGGTATTATGTTCCTGTTTGAACATTTATTTACATTTGTAAAAAATATTTTATCAGGTCTATTGAAAGAAAGGTGAAACTCTGGAGAATAACTGGAGAAATGAAAAGTTGAGATCAAAATAGCCAAACCAGAAACATTCTCCCATTTATCTCACTTTCCAAATCGGCTATTTGGTCTAGATTGTTCTCTTTTCTTGGTTTTCACCTTTCTCTGAATAACCCTGTATATGTTTCATTGAGAATGCTACTATATTCCCCTGGGATGTGATTTCTGCATTGTGTACATCAGTGATTGTCATACCTCACCTGCAACTGTTTTCTCTTTGTACCACTCTTATAATGTCATTGTTATGTTGAGAACAAAATTGCAAGCCTGATGTTAAAAGGATAATTGCCTGAGAAGGTTCCTCAGGACTTAAAGATTGTGGCTCCATAATAAAGCTCATTTTCATACCAAGCCTTCAATGACTGGTCCTTCCTCCATTGATTAAAAAATGATACATGGTAATTCAAAGAGATTCGAAAAGTCACTGCACGTTCGGTGACTTTTCGTTCTCTTCAATTCGGTTCCTTTGCCGATCCCATTTCGGTGACCCTGCGGTGTATTCAGCAAGCACCACAGGGTCCCCGAATTGCAGGGAAAAGCTGCCGCAAAGCTGACGAAAACTAACCGCAAAACCCGGCGAATGCACGCCGAAAACCTGCAAACACATCTGGATTAACCCGTCGAAGACGCCGGAAAAACCCGAGCAGGAGCCGATCACACGCAGCGAAGCCTCCGGAAAAAGCCGAGAAAGCCGAGACCGCAGACAGAGTGAGGTGAATAAATTAGGAAAACAGTTTGCATGAATGATTGAAAAGTGAAACGCTGTTTGCAAAGAAACTACTGAGTGAAAATGTCTGAAAATTTGCATATGAGGTCCAGGGAATGATAATAAAGAGGGCTGTTACAGAAAAAATAACTAAACTTAAAAAAAGAAAAAAATATCGGACTTTTTAAAAAAAGAGAAAAATCCAGAAAATTGATTAAAATATCCTAAAAAAATCTATAAATAAAGAGACTCTTTACTGCAGAATTTTATAATGAATGGTTTATTAGATATTGAATTAAAACAGGAATATTTTTAACATTGAAGCCTATGGGATTCTCCTGAATAAATTTGTCGCATTAAACCACCGAATGGCAGGGCATTTCGGGAACCTTTCACTGCTGGTTTGTGTTCTCTGAATAGCCGAAGCAGTGCTTTTTCATGGGGATTTCACTGCTCTCGAACAGGCACCGCTGTGCAGGCAATTCGCTAGGATTTGGCAAATTGCCTGCTCTCTGGATAGCCGAATGGCCAGGAAAGGCAACCGAATGCTGATTTTCAGCGTTCGGTTACCTCTCTCAAGCAATTTGGATCTCTTTATCAGGGTAATTCAATGTCCGCTGTGTTGCACCCTTAATGTTGCAATCTATTACCCTAGCACTCCTATGGTCCAGCAGTTATAAACTGCAGAGATAATTTTACTAGGTATTTGAATTATACCTCTGTGCGTATCCAATAGCCTGTCGATGTGATTATAACGCCTGTGTTTGCTCCTAGATTTTGGATGCTCGTGATGTCATGGTAGTAGTATCACGATGGTATGGTGGTGTTCTTCTTGGACCTGATCGCTTCAAACATATCAACAACTGTGCCAGAAACATCCTGGTAGACCAGAACTATACGACCACCACAGTATGTTGATTTTAATCCTTTTTCAGCTGTTCACCGTACGTGACCACCAATATGATATAATAATTGATGCTTTTGAACCCCACGTAGAATCTTCTTCTGCCACCAATGTTTGAAATGCTATACAGGGACACAGACACTTACAATGAATGTCTTGTTGTTTTTCAATCTTTGTTAGAATGTTCCAGTCTACAGAAGTTTGTGGTAGCAATAGAAAATGTCACTGTGCCTTCAGAGCTGGTGCAAGAAGTTCGGTCACCATAGGCAAGAAATATTTTGCCACCTCCGCTCCCCAATGTATCCAAACCAAATTGTCTCTGTTCCCATAATACTTCTAATTCACTTATAAGATCTACCTCCCCCATTTAATCCACCCTTAATCTTTCTGTTAATCTCTTCCCACCCACTCACCTAATTTCTTTAAAACCCTAATGTCTTTCTCCCCCACCTCGCATCACCCTCGTCTTATCTTCTTTGGGTTTCCCTTCCTCCTACAGTGCCCCCCAACTTTTTTTGTCTGTTATATACTATATGGCTATCTGCTAGCTTTACAGGGCTGCCCAAGTTCAAAGGGAATTGTGCTCACAATATGATATGTTGTAGACACACTGACAATGACAGAGACCTAGCTGAACACAGGCTGCCGTTGAGAGAAACAGACATTGCCAATGACACACACAATATACACAAGGGCAGAGATTAGGCGATTATTGACATAAACACAAACCAATACATTTCTGGTACACGGCCCCAAAATCCTTTCAAGCCCCAATGAATGGCGGGCTCCTCTCATTCTTTAATCCTTTTTAGCTCTCGCTGACCCCTTTCTAGTTTTCTGTGACCTTTTTCCAGCTCCCCTGTCCCCTGTCCCCTTTCGAGCTGCCACTAATCTTTCCAGCTCCACCTGTCCTCTGTCCACCTTCAATTGATCCTCTTTCTAGATTTCCCCTACCCTTACCTGCTGAAGGAAAAACACGCTGAGTTTATAAAGGTGTGGCCTGCATCTCCCAGATACCATGTTTATGATCAAACACTTGAAGGCATCGTGTGCAGGAGGTGGCGATATGAAGAATCCCCTTCCAGACGATCATTTGCTGTCCCAGCAGTGATGGTTAAAGTAGCTGCTTGCTGTGAGAAAGCAGAGTGAGCTCTTCGGCTGAGGGCGCTCACAGAGAGCTCCTGCGGCTATCAGGAGGACACTACTGCAAGTTCCAGTGCTATAGGCCTACGATAAATTCTGCCATAGTGCACACAGTTATATTGGTTCAGATCGGCGCCCCCCTCCTAATGATGCCCTAGGCAACTGTCTACTTGGCCTAATAGACGCACCAGCCCTATGTGTCATATATCAAGTAGTACTTCAGAACTGCCTAATTTTTACCATCCATTATCACCTTCTTACTGTACGGCAGGACCGAGTAATAATATGACTAAACCACTACAGACTAGCAAGCTCACTGTATTCGCAAACTACCATTTACCCTGTAGGACATATAAATTGAAACAAAATTTCCTAAATTTAGGGTGGTAAACGAAACCATGTCAGCTGAAACCACTTGATCAAGGTTTGCTTCCTGTCTAATCAAAATGAAATTAATTCTTTTTTATTAGGAAGAATCTTCCAAGCATACTGGAAAAAGCAAACAAACGGCAAAGGAACATAAGAAGAGGACTGACTAATTATAATTTATTGTTGGACATTTTAAGAATCTTGTGAAATAGAATGCCAAAGATTATATTGCCCTTTTTTTATTTTTAATGGTGATGTCAGTTATCATTAATGTGGTTTATAGTGATTTTAAACGACTGGATTGTTTCTCCTCACATTGTAGCGCTTAATAGTTTCAGATGAAGGTAACCCTGTCTTCTTTAAGAATGTTTCTTCATGACATGAGCAATAGCAACATATAAGGACGGGGTTATTTATAGCAATGGCAGAGTGTGGGTTTGAAAAATGCTGATGGTTTAAATAAATCTAAAGCAGAGATTAGTGGTTATTTGAAATAAGTGATAACAAAAAACTCCTAACCCGTTTACTACCAAGATCAAGTATACTCAATCTTTAAAAGTACCTGCTGGTGTCTCAATATACTCAATGTGGTCTAATTCTCGAGCAATGCAATTGAATTCAATTTTTTGCTAATGACATTAGTTTACAAATAGGATCCAGAATGTGTCCCCAAAATGTTAGCTTGTTGGTATGACAACCGAGGTGCTAAAACAGTTTGCTCAGATTGAAATTTCATATTTTTTTGTCTTTCAAGGACAGTAAGCTAGCTGCACTATAGCCAGGTAGCAGCATATTATGGCAAGCAGAGAAAAAGATCTGTCTGTTGAATAGTGCATACAGTATTAATATGTGCTTTTGACATGTTCAAGCACCTGTTTACTGTGTGGTTACAGCAAAGTGATTTGCCATAAATCCACTGGTTCCTGACTTTGGTTTTATGAAAAGTCAGGTCCTAATGAAGCGGTTAAAAGTACTGAAGTGGATTTGTTGATTTTTTTTTTTTTTTTTTAAAAAAAGACATATGCATTTCATTCCGTTCCAAATACAAATTCGGACGAAAATCTGTTTTTGTGATTTTTTTTTTTTTTTTTTCCGTTTCCAAAATAACGAAAAATGGCTGTCCGAAATTAACAAATTGCCCAAAAATACGAATCGTAGTAGCATAACAAAAACAATGAAAGAAATAACGGAATGAAAAATTATCCAAAAGAGATCCGAAACCGAAAATAACACAGTGAAAGTCATCCAAAATGGAACAAAAACAGAACGAAAATGACCCAGAATGAAAAAAAAGAAGAAAGAACGAAATGATTTTAAAACGAATAAAAACAGGATTTTTTTTTTCCCCTATTGAAACCAATATTTTGGTTTTGCCTGATTAAACCTGTCAAACAAACCACTGAAAATCAGGGTTAGAAATTAGGGTTAGATGCTAGGGTTCGAAATTAGGGTTAGAATTTCTAACCCTAATTTCTAAATATAGCTTCTAACCCTAATTTCTAACCCTAGCCCTAACCTGATTTTCGGTGGTTCATTCGACAGGTTTAATCAGGCAAATTCTGTAGGTTTCAATTGGAAAAAAAATCCCCATTTTTATTAAATATTTATTCAACTATTTATGTTATTCTTTTCATTTGCAGCAAAAAAGTTTCTTTATTTTTTTTTCTTTTTAGGCAATTTTCAGGATTTTTTTGGTTAAATGTTAGGTTTCCTAATTTATTTTAAAGCAATGATGCTTTATATTCCCCCTTTCTATTAAATAGTTATTCAACCGTTTATTACTTTTTGCTGCAAGTGAAAAAAAAATCTATTTTTAAGGCTTTTTTAGGATTTTTGTGGTTAAATATGAAAAACCTCATTAAAATGTAATATGAACCAACCCGAAAAATGAAAAAGTCATAAAAACGAAGTGATCCAAAAAATGAAAACCGGCCGTCCAAAAATTCAGATCGGTCCAAAAATAAGAATTGCGGTAACATGCCGAACGACCCAAAATGAAAATAAATAAATAAATAAATAAAAAAGAAGGGGAAAGAAAAAAAGGAGCGAAAAAATGCGAAACGAGAAAACCAGCTGTGCACATGTCTAGGAATGGACACTTTGGAAAGCAACTATAATATAGAGGTAGAAGCGAATATTTCCTTGTTTACACAATCCTGTATCTTTTACCAAGATGGAAACTCCTTGAAAGAAAATAGAATGGATAAATGTGTGATTTGAAACAAAAAATTCTATATAAAGAATTTACCCTGTTCCAGAAATGTACCAGATGGAGTAATGTCCTAAGAGGGTGAATCAATTATATTTTACATTGTATATTATTTACGGTACGGATTGTTACTTTAAGCCCTTATCCCCCCCCCCCCCGAAATTCCCGTCGGCAAGGCGGGACTGAGTTCCATAACATCAGCGTTCAGACTTATGTTGAAATTCTAACCTACAACAACTGCAAAATAAAACCATTGTTTTCATAATATGATTCTGTATTTTGCATCATGATATGAATTCAAGATAATGAATTACAGACGAGACCCTCAAACAAAATTGTTACAAGTATACTTTTTATCTGCAACTGTCTGTAACCACCAAAGTAAGTACAGTATTTGACAAAATCGAATTTTTCCAACATCTTAAAGGGACATTCTATTAATGAATCCAATCTAATGGAATAAACCGTTTAGTATTGATAAACCAGACCCTGCTTTTGGAGGGTGCAGAAGGTGCCTTGCACCAAACCCCGCGTTATCAGCCCTGCAGGTTCCAGGGGGGTTCCTGCACCCCCAAATGCCTGGATAGCGCCATCATTCAGAAATCCTCAATTCCTCAATCACCGTTTGATTAACGACGCTGCTGCCAGGACTGGGTGTAGTATTGACCTCCAGCCTGATAGTGGCGCTGTGCAGGGGAACTACAGCATCTGCATTATGACATCTTCCCCTGATGGAAGCTATGCAGATTGATTCTGTGTGGCAGGCGAGGTGCTGTGTGCATGGAAGAAGGAAGCAGACTAGATTGTGAGTTCCCACGGGAATAGGGCCCTAGTTTCCTCCTGTACTGGTTTGTCAATTGTTGTTCAATGTATTGTAACCCTGACTATATTGTGCCGATGGTACAGCGCTGTGGAATATGCTGGCGCTATATAAAGAAATAATAATAAGAAGAAAGGGGATGGTAAAGAAGAATCCTCCGTACCCTCCTGAAGTAAGTAGATGAGTTTTACTATGGGCGTAGGAAAACAGGACTAGTGGAAGGGGTTATTTTTAGTATGGGATGAATGAAGGGGGTGATATTTGGTGTGGGGTAAAGGAGGGGGTTCGGTGTGGGGGTGGTGGAAGATGATGATTTTTAGTGTGGGTGAAGGAAGGTAATGTATTTTATTTTTGTTTGATGGCTCTAGCAGTTAACATCTGCACTTCAATGTCTGGTGTATGAGGCTAGGGTCAGACGAGCGCGTTTTCTACGGACTGTGCACCCGTGCAGTACGGACGCACTTTTTGACGGAAGACGCAGTAGTGGCCACACAGTCCATTTTTGTGACTGACGTTATTTTTGACGGATGTAGGAGGGAAAATAAATTAAAATGAAAAAACATTTTGTCTGTCAAAAATGCTGGACGTATAAATGCAGTCCGTCTCACCACCGTGGCGCACTCCGCACGTCCGTTCTAGTGGTTTTACGTTCCTGCTAACTTGCGTCCGTTTGCCGCGTCCGTTATACATCCGCACTTCCGTGCAGTAGTACTTCGTGTGTGGGGCTTCATCGGTCATGATTCTCTGCTAACACGGATGTTAAAATGTGCGGCAACACGGTCGTTAACACTGCGCTCATCTGACCCCAGCCAAACCGTGACAAAAGGTAAATGTTTAATTTGTATTAAAGAGTCAAAAGTCTAAAAGGTGAAGTTATTTTTCATATTATGCACCTTCTAAAAATTACTTATTATTCCCTCGACAGCATATTTCACTTCATCACATACTTACCCACCCGCTTTCAACAAAGACAAAGAGAACAATCTCCTACATATCTACAACATAATTATTCATGAATTTCAGCACTGCAAATAAACTCATATGGGATGGTGAAAATTCCCTATCCTTAAAAAGGAAAAAACATAAATTGCCAACCAAGGGAGCATGTATTGCCTTGGGACCACGTTCTACAATGTTCCCAATTATCCAGTGTAGTTGATTAAAAATAATTTATAAAAAAAATACATAAATTATATACAACATCTGAATTCATGATACTATATACAGTGTATATATATATATATATATATATAGATATATTGAATATGAGTATAACATCACCCAATCTAATTTAACCTTAGACAATATAAATAGAATTAAAACAATCCCCTACAAGTTGAAGAACAGAAACATGACTCCTCCCACATATAAGGATTCTATAAATTGTCTCATGTTGTAGCATGAAACATACACTGTTATTACCTGTCCCATTGCCACTTTCCTCTAGAACTAGAAGCGTGTAATCTACTTTTAGCAGGAATTCAGTAATACTGTACATGGCCAATAAAATGATCTTTGATTCTTTAAACTCTAGATTAAGACACATTTTTCTTTTTCCAAATGGAACAAACGTTAGTGAAAGAAATTCATCCTTATCAGTTGATGAAATGCTTCATCCAGAAAACATAATGATTTTGCTAACTGTGATAATCTCGATTTTTATTTTGGTCACAGTTCTAGGGAACACACTTGTTATCGTAGCCTTTATTGAGGACAAGAGGCTTAGAAACCAGAGTAACTTCTTTCTCCTCAATCTTGCCATTTGTGACTTTTTTATCGGTAAGTATTTCTGATCTACGCACAACATGACTTCATACATCAGCGACAATGTTATGGTGAAATTGATATCCATACATATTCATGCTTTGTGTCTCAAACACAAACTCTGGTGTTTGCCAATAAGCGCTGGTGTTTGCCAAAGTTGCAAACGTACAGGTCTATTCAAAGAAAGGTGAAACTCAGGAGAATTGGCAGGAGAAGAGAACAATCTAGAACAAATAGCCGATTTGGAAAGTGAGATAAATGGGAGAATTTTTCTGGTTTGGCTATTTTGACCTACAGGGTTATTCAGAGAGAGGTGAAAAGCAGGAGAATGACTGGAGAATTCTAGGTCAAAATAGCCAAACCAGAAAAATTCTCCCATTCATCTCACTTTCCAAATCGGCTATTTTGACCTAGAATTTTTTCCATTCTCCAGTCATTCTCCTGCTTTTCACCTCTCTCTGAATAACCCTGATAGAATTTTTAGCTCTCCAGTCATTCTCCTGAGTTTCACCTTTCTTTGAATAGACCTGATAGTAAAAATCAAAGTTGTTGTAACACTGACAAACGTCGGCATTTCATAAATGAGGAATCCAAACGGTTAAAGGAGAATATTCACTGTGAAGCTTCTCCTGCTGCTGTATGGATTATACTTTTGTGAAATGCTGATTCGTGTCGGTGGTACAACAACTGCATCTTCAGCAAACACCAATGCTTACTGAATAACCCCATAGACTGGGCATTTTATTTTAACCCTTTATTAAATTTACATTATCCATTGACCTAACAATGTTCTAATAAATTAACCATTTACTGTATCTGAAAAAAGAAATCAATCATATGCAAATAATATAACTAAATTGATCTCAATTTTGACTATTGCAGTTCAAATAAAAAAAATATGGGATGCAATTTCTATAATCCAATTGTCATAGGATCGTTTAATGATTGTGGGAAAACTATAAAATGATTTGGCTTTACATAGCTTTTTATGCATGTAGTTACACTTCAAACATAGCCGCTTTTATTATACGTTGCATAGAACTGTCATACTGTGTAAGTCCAAATGTAGTTTTTCAATATGAATTAAATATTGGATTTATTAATGATATATTCAGTTTGTGTAATAGAGTCCCTTGCATTTAATGATGCCATTGTACATGTATTGCAGGTGCCTTTTGTGTCCCAATGTACGTGCCATACTTAATCACTGGGAAGTGGATGCTCGGAAGTATCTTTTGTAAACTTTGGCTAGTTGTTGATAATCTTATGTGTACAGCGTCAGCACTGAGTGTTGTTCTTATCAGCTATGACCGCTTTCTGGCCGTTACTATGGCCGTAGGTATTATCTTATGTAACGTTTTGTGTTCATTTTAATGATAAAGCAACATTTCTTGGATAATCTGTCTTTAATGTCCAGTATATAATAATCAAAGATAAATTTCAAACATTACTCTTATAGTCATCCTAATATTCACATTAAATTTAAATAAGTCCTATACTTGGTAATTTAGCTTTGCTAGTTTTAGTTAAGGGGTTATGGCACAGGTACTGTACCACACAGGCAGCCATACATTTCTACACACAAAAAAGGAAGGCAACAATAAGGGCTGTATGCTTGAACAATGCTTTTGTAGTACTAAACAATCATACAGGGTTATTCAGAGAGAGGTGAAAAGCAGGAGGATGACTGGAGAATGGAAAATTCTAGGTCAAAATAGCCCATTTGGAAAGTGAGATGAAAGGGAGAATTTTTCTGGTTTGGCTATTTTGACCTAGAACTTTCACTTCACAAGTCATTCTCCTGCTTTTCACCGCTCTCTGAATAACCCTGTCAGTGTCACTAGGACATCAAAATGGGAAAACCTTCATTGCAGCCGTCCAGCTAACCGGGCTTGAACCCCACTATAAGTCTCGATACATCACATACAGCCCCATGGGTGGAGTCTAATCACTGGACATATCCATTACAATACAATACACCTTTTATTGACATCCATTAATACCATAAATACCACATAAACATACAAGACAGAGATACATATGTGGTGTCTCTTCGCTGCTGTATACTATAGATTTACAATGCAGAGTATGTATATTTCTAGGATATAGACCATCACGTTCAGTCCGTCTCATAGACAAATCACAATGAAAAAATAGGGTAATGTATTTCAGTTATAGAAAAACGACAAGAAAGGGGAGCAGGCCAAGATCTCCATCACCTGTTTCCCTACTACCGGCCTCATAACAAAATAAAACAGATCTCTTTATTGGTCCAAAAAATGATGGACAATATTCTATTTTATTTTGTTATTGGGCCGATATTCATGTTTATTGATATTAAAGATGGTCTATTTTATTTTGTTATGAGCCTGGTAGTAGGGAAACCAGCGTTGGAGATCTTGGCCTGCTCCCCTTCTTTGCCCCTTTTTTCTGTTACATATGAGGGTTTAATCCCATTTCTATCCGTGTCTAGTCCCTTTCCTACGATGAAGTGGTCGTAAGACCAGGTCATCATTAATTTGTGGTATTTCAGTTATAGTTTGGCTTTTTAATGCTGTTAACAAATCTGGATTAACCCTACTAGAATATAACCCTACTATTCTTACTTAATCTATATGTCAGATACCTTGTGGTGTCTGATGGTTCACATCTATTCTATGTATAAATCTATAATCATGATCTTACGATGATAACATTACTTTCCATTCATTTGATTAGGTTACATATCATTCTCAGCAAAAAAAACACAGTCAGACTGTTCTTAAAATGATTGCTGTCTGGGTGCTGTCATGTCTTGTGTACAGCCCAGCTATTCTTCTCTGGGACTATTTTGATGAAGAAAAGTCAGTCCATGATAATGTCTGCATACCTGGATACTTTTACAGTTGGTATTTTCTTCTTGGAGCGTCAACATTTGATTTTATACTACCTTTGACTAGTATTTCCTTTTTTAACCTCAGTATTTACCTGAACATAAAAATACGAAGCAAAAACAAAAGACAGGTTATTATATCCTCAATTTCTACTGAAGAATCAGAGATTCCTGGCAGCTCTGGTGCTATATCAAGCAACATTTTTAATAATGGAAGAATAAGTAAAACGACTGATCCTCCGTTACTCAAGAGTCCTGCTCTACAACTTTTAACTAGATGTTTTGGTAAGAATATCAAGATTTCTTCATCACAAAATGAGCAAGTTGTATGTAACAATATACGGATCATTAAACTTTCCCAGGATAAAAAAATAGCGAAGTCCCTCTCACTCCTGGTTTGCGTTTTTTGCATCTGTTGGGCTCCATACTCTCTTCTCATGGTGACTCGAGCAGCTTGTCACGACTACTGCATTGACTCTTACTGGTATGAGATTACATTTTGGTTGCTGTGGATTAATTCTTCCATAAATCCTCTTCTTTACCCGCTGTGTCACAAGAGTTTTAAAAGAGCATTTATCAAAGTGATATATAAGTGGCTATGCATAAAAAAAAAAGAGTAATGAAAATCAGATGTGTATTAACTATCTTCACGACTATACTAGAAACACAAGTCAAAGAACATGTCTTTTTATGGTTTCAATGATGTTAATCGCTGCCGAATATGCTGCCTCTTTATAAATAAAGAATAATATTAATGTAAATTTGTAACCATGATTAATGAACTGTATGTTGCTCAATTACTAACTAAACAGAAATACAACTAAACATTTTTTTATTCCTTTTAGGCTAGGGTCAGACTGAGGCAGTGCGAACGCGCGTGCAGGTGCACTTAATCATGGCCGTAGTAGCAGCAAATGCCGGGCAATGACGGCCAATATACGAAGTACGGTCGCACAAAAGTCCGGCTGCGCAACGCAGGTGGCAAACGAACGCATTTTGTCGAGAACGTAAAACCGCTAGTACTGTTGTACAGAGTGTGCTGCGTCCGCTAGCGGCGTGTGTGCGTGATTTGGAGATGTCAGACGCTGCTAATGTCCGGCCAACATAACGTCCAGACACAAAAAGTGTTTTATTGATGATCCGTACAAAATCACGAACGCAAATGCGCATAGTATGACCGCTATCGCGTACTCCGTGAAAAAATGCGTCCATTCGTTCGAACGCACTTTTTCACAGACAACGTGAAAATGCGTTCGTCTGACCCTAGCCTTATTGTCACGTTTGCATTTTTTATTTGAAAATAATGTTTCACAATTTTGGAACAAACCCATTCAAAGTGTTATAGCACAGTTCGGACATACTTGAAAATGATAGAAATCTCAATGTATCCTTCCTGGTAAAATACTTTATAAATAAATAATTTCAATTGTATTTGAAGTGCATAATTAGATGATAGAATACATTTTATTTGTTGTCTTTTCCATTACCTTGAAAAATGTGGAAGGTTTGATTTATAAAATTAACAATAATTACAATAGACTTCACTTTTAATTACTATTATTTATTAAACACTAGCGTATATAGTAGCACAGTACTATGAGTAGGACAACACAAACCTAAAATAAATAAGTTTAACAAGGTGAGTGGGGTGACACACAGAGGTAAGAGTAAATAGCAGAGCATGAGAAGTAATGGGATGTATAGGGGCTGTGTGGGAGATCAGGAAAGATACAATGGGGGGATTATGGAGTGCACTGGTAGACCTCTCTAAAGTAATGTTTTTAGAGATGTTTTGGAAGACAGGAGGCACAGGGAGAGTCAAATTGTCCGAGGGTGGGCAGGGAGTTCCACAGAAAGGGGGTAGCTTGGGAAAAGTCCTGAAGGTATGAGTGAGAGTTGTGTGTACGAGATGATATTACGTCGCTGACAGAATGAAGTTACTGGGATGGAAGATACCTGCTAATAAGTGATGTGATGTAAGTAAGGGCACTGTTGTGCTAAGCTTTGTGTATGAGACCCTGTATTTTGAATTGAATTCTGAAGGAAACTGGGAGTCTGTGTAGAGATTGACAAAGGGTGAGGTGTGAGAGGTCCGGGATGCGAGGTGGAGGAGTCTGGCAGAGGCATGCATTATAGAATGTAGAGGAATAATCTATGGTCGTTTGAGGCCAATGAGAGGAGGGTTACCGTAATCGAGGAGGGAGATATTAAGATTTTATTGGAGGAGCATTTTAGTAGATTCCTGGCTTAGAGAGGGGTCGATGTGTGCAATGTGGTTTTTACGAAAACAATAAGAAGATTGGGCACTGCAATCCAGATGTAATTTTATTTAGGGTTCACAAAACAAGAATAAATAATGTTTCAGCTGTCTAGCAGCCTTTGCCAGCCTTTGCCAAAGGATGCTGAATAGTTAAAAAGCTGTGTCTGCTGGTTTAGTGATCGCTTTAATAAAATCACATCAGGTTTGGAGTGCCCAGTCTCCTTCTCCTTCTTTTCCTGTTGTTTTAAACTAGCCACTAGAGAGCCACTAGAGAGCCTGTGAGCAACCGGCAATATCCAGAATCTACCTGTGGTATACATACAGATGACTGGACACTGGACATGGCTGGACACGTTTCTACAACTTTTGCTGTGCATCCTCCTCTGGTGGGGCTGAATTTGAATGGTAAATTACATATAAAAAAAACAACTTTTGGATGGCTAGACAGATCATTGTACTTTGCTTAGCTTTATACAAATGGTGATGGCACTAAATGAATAGGCAGTGGAAGAGTTATTGTGGGTGCCTTCCACAGTGTTGGTGGTAAGCACCAGTGGAGGAACACCAGTATCAGTTTAGGTCATGTTTTTTTTTTACAGTGGAAGCCTTATCAAGGTGGATGGTAAGCAGTGCATTGGACATCTGGTTCAATAGAACATTAAATGGACTGCTGGACAGGTTTGCTTTGACATGGTGGCAGTCGTCTATAGTGTGGGTAGAACGTGACCTTAAGGAAGCATTTGAAACCACAGAAACAACTGGCTGGTCAGAAACAAAACCTTCATAGGGTGACATTCTTTTAGTGACTTGGTAGACTGCCAATTGGATTAGTTGGAATTTCACAGGCGTTGTTATAATTTTTACCATTTTGTTTACATTATTTTGGAGCTTCAGTGGCTCTTCCAACTATAGTCAAGTTCCTAACAGAATGGACTGGAATGAAATCAGCAGATGGGGCAAAGTACAGGTTGGGGTTTTCAAAGGAAGGAAATCCAGAACGAGTTTGAGGGTGTCTCCTTCTATAGGAGTTGCCTGAGGCAACATTGTGGGGGTGATGCAGTGGCTGTCACGTCACCTGATCTACCATTAGAAGATAAAAGGTTTGACCTAGTATTTGCTTTCGGGCACATTTGAGGACCCAGCACAGATAGAAACGTGATGTCACCCTGGGGATAATATATATACAGGACCTTTAAAACTTGGCAACAGCAAACGTATTACTCTAACGCATTTCGTCTAAATTCAATTATACGTCATCAGAAGAATGTGTAGTGGACTGTCTCCCTCCTCGCTCTTAAATACCCATATAATTTTTTTTTTATTTTTTTTTATTCAAAATTTTATTTTGAAATATGTCATCATGCAAGTAAACGTAAAGTGAGGGCCTCGCAGGGCCGCACATAGTTGTCTGCAATAACTCTGCGTAAAGAAAAACAGCATATAGACATCTATAATAGCACAGCTCAGAGGAAAAAACAGTCTAGAAAATCAGCCAAAAAATTATCTCTCAGGAACATAGATAAGCAACAAAGAACGAGAAAAATCTAAATACATCTAGTATATTAAGAAAGAGGGGGAAAAGGGGCATAAAGTATTGGCAGAGGCCAGGACTGTGCCTCCCCCCTGGTATAGTCCTGCGAGCCTTTAAGGACCGCGGGAGGCATGAGGGAGTTATTGGCACTTGGCCCGGGGACTCGGGGGGGGGGGCAATATTAGCACCAGGCCATGTCAGCGCACCACGGTGAGACCCGTGAACGCCAAAAACAAAACGAAAAAACAAAACATATCTCTCATCGAAAAAATTGCAGTCCTGCGGTGCAATGACAGCAGCTTATAGAAGATTCAAAATAAAAAATAAAAAGGGGGGGTCGGCTGAAAAGAAAAAAAAAAAAAATAGAGAGATATCTCTCCACCTCTCTATCTCTCTGATACATAGCAAAGTCGCACATCAGGGGGGGGGAGAAACGACTCAGTTAAGGGGGACAAGAGAGTAGGGGAACTCATCAGGAGTGAAAATAAAATAGCTTCAAAAATCAGCACCTAGACATCCAAGTGACGGCAAGAACGGCTATAATATCTCGGAGAAAAAAAAAAAAAATCTCAGCATAGGGACAAAGGAAGGGGGAGAGTCAGCAAAAGTAGTCATCGAGATGGGGGAAGTCAACACGGGCCAGGCCAGGAACCAGGAGGAGAAGAAAGGAGTCAGCGAACCTCTTCATCCTGTATCTCGCCAGGGAACTGCCAGGGCCGCTCCCGTGGGACCGTCAGTCTCATGTAGGGTCCATTGTGCAGAACCCAGGGCACGTCGTGCACCCAGCCTCCATGGTTCACCCTGGGCTATCCAAGCCATCAGCCCGGACCAGGACCAGCTCAGCTGCTCCTCAGCATCCAGGCCTCCAGGCCCGAGCATCACTCCCAACACAGACCTCATAGGAGCCGCGGCCGCCTGTTCAGTGACCTCCGGTTCGGCGGGTCTCGTGCAGACAGTGCGTCCGGTGTCCTCTTGCGCCGCTGGGGTCCCCCCCGATGTGAGGCAGGGCGAGCACAGCTTGGTCAAATCTCTCGGGTCAGCTACAACATCAGCATCCACCCTGGCCATCTGTGAGACAATCTCCTCAGCTGGGTACTCCTCGACTGTAGGAGGCTTCGGGCCTACAGTGGGGTCCGGCGATAGGGCAGCCGCGACCACGTGCTCCCTCGGGCTAGCCACATCCCGGCCCGTCCTAAACACACACATCAGCCGGCGCCAATCACCTTTTGTAAGTACTCGAGTGTCGTCCTCTGAATCGACGCCAGACAGGCATCTAATGCCGCCAGTCTAGCATCCACCGTCGCAGGTTGGAAGGGGACGGCGGCGCCCAACATACGATCCCCGAGTCCCGCGACAGCAGTCTCTGTGGGACATCTTGGTTGGCCGGAGACGGGGGCCCTCCGTCTTCACAGCCAGTAGCAAGGCATCATCCAGAGGTGACAGGGTCCATTTATGCAGTGATGCCACCGAGCAGGGCTCCATGTCTCAGAGCAGGCCGCAAGATGGCCGCCAGGTGAACGCCGCGGCCCAGAGTCGGCGGCCAAATCCCGGGTCTCTGTGGTCCGGAGCGGGGGACTAAACGGGCTCCAGACCGTGCACGCCTGATGGCCAGCCTCAGGGGGACTCCAACACTGGGAGAAAAATGGAGATACTCAGCCTAATTGTCTCTAAAAAGTCACCATGTCGAGGAGCTCCATCCAAACACATCTATTCCCCTCCGCTGCCGGCCACGCCCCCATACCCATATAATTTAACCGCTTAAAGACTAGGGCAATTTTACAAGTTCGACACTCTTCTAAAAGTAGAAGTATGCTGAGCTCATTTTGACCGTTTTTGCTCATCACGTTTTATTGTACGACCTAGACAAATTATATACTATTTTTTGGCAGACTCAGCAGATTCATAATATATCATTATAATATGTATACGTCATGCCCTGCCAGAATGCTATTAAAAAAAAGCGAATTTTCAATAAAATTTCTAATGTAATTTTTTTCACATTTTATTATCCAAACCTTTACGGTTATATATTCTATGGGGTAGGCTTGTTAAAAAAATTAGAACTGGGAACCCGTTTTATTTTTCTGAGAAAGAGATTTTAGTTAAACCCCCCCCCCAAAAAAATTGTTAGTGCAGCATCATTGTTCACATTAAAATGTGAACAATAATGCTGCATTAATAAAAAAAGCACGTTTTTATTTTTTTAATCAATTTTTTTTTTTTTAAATGTTATTCTTACTTATAACATGGTCATGTTTGGTATCATTGGAAAGGCCATGCTCTGGCCTTTCCATTGTTATTAAACTTGACCCTCTAGCTTCCACGAAGAACCCCCCTATCTCCACTACAGGATTTCTTTAGGAAATCCCTGGACAGATAGGGGTTTCCCATTTAACTGACATCATCGTGCCACGCCAGGATGCCATCAGTGGACGTGGGCAGACCCAGAGGTGGGGCTGCCATCCGAGACCGGATGGTGCCGGACCGCGGCCTTACTGCCAAGGGGTTAATGCATTACTGAAAAGGTCAGACTGACCTATCCAGGGATGCCTGGTATTAGCTTGTACCCCCCAGCGATGGGGAGATAGAGGGATCCAAAGGACCCTCCCTTCAGGCACTCGCCCTGTTCCACCGGGGGAACTGAAACTGACGTCATCGCACCCGTCGTGATGATGTCAGTGCACCGGGAGGGTATAAAAACACTGATCTGACTTCATGGAAGTTAGATCTGAGTTGGAACCCCGGGAGAGGTGAGAATTGGCGGGAGGCGGACTGTAGACGCACAGGCAGGGCCGGTGCTAGACTACTTTGCGCCCTAGGCAAGACCAGCTACTTGTGCCCCCCAAAAAAATTAAAGCAACACAACATGAAACTATAATAAATTAACTGTATTAAAACAAATATAAACATAGCTTTAACCCCTTGGGACCACAGACGTACGTAGTACATTTGTAGAAAAAATCCTCTTAACGACCACAGACGTAAATAGTGCCGATCGCGGAGTTAATATGTCTGCCGGCATGCCGGCAGACTAAAATGCCGGCAGCTGCTGCATATTTAATACATGCATACCCAGACATCAGACCCAAGATACATGCATACCCAGAGCCCAAGATACATGCATACCCAGAGCCCAAGATACATGCATACCCAGAGCCCAAGATATATGCATACCCAGAGCCCAAGATATATGCATACCCAGAGCCCAAGATACATGTATACCCAGAGCCCAAGATATATGCATACCCAGACATCAGAGGATAACTCTTAATAAAGTATTTCTTTTAATCAGCTGACTGAAGAGGGATAACATATTTATACCCTCAGGATAATAAAATATCTCCGCTAGATGTGAGAACTGGAGGACATCCATAGAATACAGCAGGGCCTGGGATGCACAGATAAATAAGTATAATCACCTGTTCTGGTGTGTCACCCTCTTCTTGTAGCTCTTCATGATCTCATGGGGGCTCAGCAGTCTGTCATTGAAGGGGGCATTGTGCCCTGTGCCTGGTACAGCGGGTGAGACAGCAGGAGGTGGAGTTTGGAGCCAGGGACCCCCTCGATGACCACCCCCAGAAGGTTCAGCAGTAAGAGTGAGGTTTCTGCTGGTTGGCCGGACCCCACAATCACAACTCCTTCCCAGGGTGAGCAGCAGCTGCGGCCACAGGTTGAAATAAACATCGCAGACAGTGCCACCACCAGGAGCAGCCGGTCCCGGCGAAGGAGCCACATGATTCCCGAGAGGGCACGGAGTACACTGTGGGTACTGGGAGCTGAGGAGTGGCACACTGGCTGCTGGAGTGGATGAAGGGTTGCTCACTCTAGGTGCTGGTGCTCCGCCGCCTTCACGCGAGACCCCACAGCCAGTGACTGACGTGAGACGCGTGCTGCCGCCGGTACCAACACGTGCCGACTCACGTCGTCTACGTCAGCCGCTGGCATCAAGGAGGAATCAGGAGGAGGTGCATTTTTCCTGTATAGGATTGCGGGCGATGGAGGCGTGCTGCGTCTGATGAGTGAGTGTGCCGCGTGCGGAGTAAAGCAATTGCGGTGGCCTCGAACGATTTCTTGATTCAGTGGTCAGGGCTGGCTGTGCCCTAGGCGGGCACTGCACTCTACACAGCCGCCTAGCTCGCCTAGCGGCAGCGCCGGCTCTGCGCACAGGCGTACTATTCAATTCTGTGTCATTAAAGCCCACTTGATGCAGGACATAATAGTGCGTCCTGTGTCTTTAACCTGCCTGGCGGTATTCCTGAGTGTGACTCGGGGTTAAATTTCGCTACCGTGATCGGTAACCCCGAGCCACACTTGGGCTGGATGCATACTCACTGCATCCTTCGCTCCCTCGCCATCTCCGCAGTCACCGCAGTGTGATTGCGGCAGCCAGCGACTTTGCTTCCTGATTCTGCTCCCTGCGAGTCACACGTTGCAGGGGGCGGGACCAGGCGGCAAATTCAAAAATGAAAATATATATATATATATTACAGTAAAAAAAAAGTTTCAATAAACTTTGCTGTGGAGTGGGTGCTGGGGATTCCTGTCCAGATGTACACTCCTTTGCCAAAGTATTACAGAACACGGGGTATCAAAAAAAGAGTACTTATTCTCAAAGCAGCTTTACAGAAATAAAAGGCAAACAAAAATAATTTCTAAAATGTAATAAGGCTTTGCAATACAAGTTTCGCTGGTGCTTGCCCAGATCCACCATTTTTATTCGCCTTTTATTTCTGTAAAGCTGCTTTGAGAATAAAAACTCTTTTTTTGGGGGGGCGGGGCTAGCAGCGGCAGCGAGCGGCCGCGTTTTCCACCGGCTCCGAGGAAACCTGGGCAGCTTCCACAGGTGCCGCTTCTCCATCACCCGAGTACGGCCCCCAGCTGACATCTAAGGGTCTTGGGAGACCCAGGAGCCCTGAATCCCCCCTTTCCGGGAGTCCGGGGGAGCGCTTTTTGCCGCCGGAGGAGATTCGGGCCCAGACGCGGCGGCCATCTTGGAGGCCCTCGTGGGTGCCGGCGGCTGATCGATCTCGGGGACTGCGTCCCCACACCGCGCAGACCCGAATCGCTGGTCCACGAAGGAACAGAGGTGGGAGCACACCGGACCAGCGCCCGCCTGACCCACAGGGACAATAACCCCCCCCCCTTTTTTTTTTTTTTTTTTTTTTAACTCGAGGCCTAATAAAGGGACCGGAGAAAGCGCGCTCTCCTCGCCCCCGCCGTCCTCGAAGAGCTGCACCAGAGATTGGAGAGCAAGAACCCGGAGGCGCGGCTTGCGCGCAGAAAATAATGGCCGCCTGATCCCGGAGGTAACGCGATGGGTAAGCCCCGCCGGCCACCAGCCACTCCTGGCACCTCCGAGAGCATCGGGGACCCACAAACCTGCACAATGAGACAGTTCCTGACCCCTCTCACGGACGCTATGCAGGCGCCCATGCGGGACAAAATGGCGGCGACCCCCGCGTCCTCGGCCCCCAGCTCTCCCACACGATCGAATGGTTCCTGGGACTTCCCGCCGGAGCTCCACCAGCTATTAAGCTCATTACCCACCAAGGCTGATCTGGCTGCTTCTACCTCGGGCCTTCAGGACTCGCTTCTTGCTGAGATTAGGGGCCTGCGCAAGGAGCTCGGCAGCTTGCAGCATCGGGTACAGCATGTGGAGACCACGCAGGCTCAACAATCTGAGACACTGACGATACACACTTCCTCACTACAATCTCAAAATCAGATATTACAGACTATAGCACGTCATTTAGAAGACCTGGAAAATAGAGGACGCCGAAACAACATACGGGTGAGAGGCCTCCCTGAACTGGAGCAGTCCCCATCAGATTTAAAGAACACCTTGCTTCGCTTATTTAACGGTCTCATACAACGTAACCTTGATGCGGAGATCGAATTCGAGCGCCTCCACAGAGCTCTACGCCCTAAAGGCCCTCCAGGCACCCCGCCGAGAGATGTGGTCTGCTGTCTCCTGAGGCACACTGTTAAAGAGGAAATCATGGAAGCGGCCAGACAATCTCGCACTATAATATTCGACGATGTAAGCATCTCTTTATTTCAAGACCTGTCGCCAGCGACCCTACAATCTAGGCGTCTCCTACGCCCCCTCACAGCAGCCTTACAGGAACGGCGCATTGCCTATAAGTGGCTATTCCCATTCGGCATGCAGGTCCGTACAGATGATGGCCTTATAACATTACGCTCGGAGCTCGACCTTCCGGCCTTCCTGGAAGCCCTCGCACTACCCAAGGACGTGTTGCCTACATGGCCGGACTTGACACAAATGTACACTCCATCATTTGGAGCCTCTTCGCGAACCCAGAGGCCTCGCCGCCGCAGATATTCGTCGACCCGGACTATGATGCCCTCTGACACTCAAAATAGATGACTCCCGCCTGGCTGCTGATCAGGCCGGTCCTAATTACTGGATGTAACCGCCGCCCTAGAGGGCCTCAGAGACCTCGACAGCATGGCTCCTGTCACCGCAAGACTGTCACGGTCCTGAGGACCCCGGTGATCTTCACGTTTATCGCCAGACCTGCCCTCCCTTTACCCACCGGCAGTCCGCACGCTGGATCTTGCGGGATGCTTGTAACCTTGGGGTAGCCTACTAATGGTGACCCCTCCTGCATACCGTTCTTGTAGAGGCCCCGGATCCTCCTGAGGACTACTTCTCATACCCATTTCCCGACTCTACCTCGGGCACATCACGGGACAGGTTACTTTATTGGTTGCTTGGATGTATATTTATATGTTTATAGCTATACGGGTCTCCACCCCGGTGGTTGCTTATCCGGCGCTACATGCCATGGATGGTGGCATATCATACGCTGAGCGGGCGACTCGGCCCTGGCTCTTTTTTCTTTTTCATCTGGTTTACTGTTTTTGTTTGATTTACCACTGTTTTATTTAACTTCGTTAGCACGTTGTCTTTTGTATAATGGTTGCTCGCTGCGGCTGCTCGCTCCTACCCCTGAGATAGCGCCTGTGTACAGAATAGTGTGACACGCACTCGTTCCCGCGCTCCGCGGCGGTGCTCTTGTCTCACTTAGGCGCATACTCCTTGTTTCCCTAACCCCCCCCCCCCCATCGGCGCTCACCTACTCCTCCTGTCGGTAATATGGCCACAAAGAACAGACCTATTAAAATCCTCACGATAAATGCTAGGGCCTGAACATACCAGAAAAAAGGCACATAGCCCTTCGGGACTTCAGATCTAATCGCGCGGACGTGGTTCTTTTACAAGAGACTCACTTTGCAGCAGACGGGGCACCATGTCTGCGTGATCAGAAGTTCCCGACTGGTTACTTCAGTAACTCCTCCGCAGGCAAAGTGTGGCACAGCTCTCTCTTTTCTAGGGATTTCCCCCTTAATGTCACAGACTCAAAATTGGACCGAGACGGCCGTTACACTTTCGTCAAAGGGGAAATAGGAGGGCAAACATACACCTTCGCATCCATATATCTGCCAAATAGGAACCAACACAAAGTATTACGCCTCTTGCTGGGAGTCCTAGCGGATTTCCAGGAAGGTATTGTCCTCATTGGAGGGGACATTAACCTCCCACTCGATGCGAAACTAGACACCTCCAGGGGATCCACTAGTGTCCCGCACTCAGTACTACGACAGACCCACTCAGCGCTTCACTCGCACCGTTTGGTAGACTGCTGGCGTGCCGTCCACCCCACCACACGGGATTATACTTTCTACAGCACGCCACACCAATCTTACTCGAGATTAGACTGTTTGTTTCTACCTTTTGGCTACCTCCACCTCTTAGACACAGTGAAAATAGGCCCGATGACATGGTCTGACCATCACCCAGTCCTACTCACACTCGCCTCTCCTTTAGTACGCCCTAAAGATAGAACCTGGCGACTGAACGAAACACTACTCAACGACCCCATAGTTACACAGGGCACACTCCAGACCCTCCAGAACTATTTCACCGACAACTCCTCTCCAGACACCTCCCCTCAAATAATATGGGAAGCGCATAAGGCCGTGATCCGAGGCTACCTGATACAACAGGGTTCCTTAAAGAAAAAGCAATACAACACTCAGAGGGACGCGCTGCTCTGCCGCATCCAGGTGCTGGAAAAGTCCCATAAGCTTTATATGGACGACACTGTCTATGCAGAGCTTCTGGAGCTCCGCACCGAATTAAGCTCGCTACTGAACAAGACTGCTCAAAAAGCTTTCCTCACTACTCGTCGTGTTTATTATGAACACGGCAACAAATGCGGACGGCTATTGGCACGAGCACTCAAGGCTCACAGGGAGAAGCTGTATATCTCTAAATTGCGAAACCCACAGGGCAAGCCCGTCACACTACCGCAGGACATGCTTTCCCTACTCCGAGAACATTTCACGGAACTCTATAATCTCCCCACGGACCATCGCCCCTCTTCCTCTGATTCCATATGTAAATTTGTGGACATGCACACACACACCAAATTGACCCCACTCATGCGGGAAGCTTTAGATTCCCCCTTAACGGTGGAAGAACTCCAAAATGCCGTTAAGCTGACCCCTACGGGCAAAACACCAGGCCCGGACGGCCTATCCCTTCGTTATTACAAGACATTCCTCCCCACCTTGGCACCGGCTTGGTTACAGGCATTTAACACCCTGACACAACACCACCGTGTTTTGCCACCCCAATCGCTCTCCGCCACTATTACATTAATACCCAAACCTGACAAAGACCATGACCTATGCGCTAGCTTTCGGCCCATATCACTACTGAACCAAGATTTGAAGCTCTTCGCCAAAGCACTTGCCCTGCGGATAGCCCGTCACATCCCACATTTAGTTCACCCGGACCAGACGGGATTTATACCTGGGAGAGAGGCCAGAGATAACACAGTCAGGGCACTGAATCTCATTCATGTGGCCGCCAAATCTCGATCTGATCCCTCCCTGTTACTATCCACCGATGCCGAAAAAGCCTTCGACAGGGTCAGCTGGCCTTATCTGTTTTCCACCCTTCGACAGATGGGTTTTGGCTCCAACATGCTAGCATGGATTGGTTCCCTTTATGCAGACCCTACAGCACGTATCAACCTAAATGGCACCCTCACCACCCCTTTTCATATCCGAAATGGCACCAGACAGGGATGCCCTCTCTCACCTCTCCTTTTCGCAATCTCACTCGAACCCCTTTTGCACGCAATCCGAACTAACCCCTCGATTCACGGCATTGAGGTGGCGGGTCACCGGCATAAAGTGGCGACGTATGCCGATGACCTGTTATTCTTTATCCGCCAGCCATTGATCTCCCTCCCTGCCCTCACCTCTTTACTACGAGAATATGGCTCTTTAAGCAATTATAAAATTAACATGACTAAATCAGAAATTTTAGGACTTTCTGTCCCCCCCCCTATGCGCGCTCAGCTACAAGCCTCATTCCCCTTCCGATGGTGCAAATCCTCACTTAAATACTTAGGCATTTTCCTCACCGCAGATACATCTGACCTTTATCAGGCAAACTACCTCCCACTGCTGCACAGCATCACAGCTGACCTCACCAAATGGGCTTTTCCTCATGTAACGTGGTTCGGACGCATTAACGTCCTTAAAATGAACATACTCCCACGCCTGCTGTACTTGTTCCAGACCTTACCAATAGCCGTACCCACTTTATTCTTCAGGTCCCTGCAGTCTAAATTTACCACATTTGTCTGGAATAATCACAGACCACGGCTCAGATTTGAGTTGCTCACCGCATCCAAATCCGCGGGTGGACTGGCACTACCCCATGCCCGCCGCTACTATCAAGCTGCACACTTGTTGCGCATACTTGAGTGGACTTCGGGCGCAGACACCAAGCTATGGATCCCTCTGGAACGCACACTGGCAGATGCCCCACTGGCTTCCCTTCCCTGGCTAAACGGCACAAATGCTACATGCCGCGTCACCCACCACCCTACTATCTCAGCTACACTCCGCACCTGGAGGACGTTACAAAACTCTACCAAGATTGCCCCAAGGCCGTCACCCCTCCTACCGTTATGTTACCTACCCGCATTCTCCCGGAGGCTAATCACAACTGAACAAATGCAGGCACCTCATTGTATACGGGCATCTAACTTTATTGACGGCAACACCTTTAAGTCCCCTGAGGACATTCCACTGCCCTGGCCACAGTCTTTCCTGACCAAATTTCATTTCCATCGGCTTACGGCTTACATGCGCTCATTAGCCCCCCCACCTCAATTCACCCGTCCTCTTACCCTATTTGAAACCCTAGCCCAGAGAAAACATCCTCCGCCCCATGGTATATCGGTTATGTACGGGCTGTTGCAATCCCTCACGAACCCCATACCCTCCTATCGGTCCAAATGGGAGGAAGACCTCCAGCTGTCCTTCACGGAGGAGGAATGGGACCAAATCACCCTACTCACCACGTCCTGCTCCATCGCCACCAAATCCCAGGAAACGGCCTACAAACTCCTATCTAGGTGGTACTGCCCGCCTAAAAGGTTGGCAATGTTTGACCCCAAGCATAACGGCTCCTGCTGGAAATGCAGGGCGCCACAGGCGGACTTACTCCACATGTGGTGGTCTTGCCCGTTGCTCCAACCATACTGGCAAGCTGTCCACAGCACCATTTGCAAGGTCTCAGAACCCCCCCCAGACTTTACACCGGCAGCTATGTTATTGCTTCACACACCTATGGAACACACTGATTACAAACGCACGCTTGAAATACGTTTATTAAATGCGGCCAAGGCTGTGTTGCCCCGTCATTGGAAGACCCCTAATGTTCCTACCATACGCGAATGGCTTCAGGAGGTACATAACACCCAAGATATTGAAGAACTAATACACAGTGCCTCAGGCACGAGCGCAGTCCATTTGCGCCGCTGGTTCTACTGGTCAGAGGCTCGCCCCCGTGTGTAAATAACACGCCTTACACAGTGGCCACCGACTCTCATGCTATCTTTAACCTGCCATCCCTTACCCTCTCTTTCCCTTTACACGTTTTGAATATGTTTCATGTCTATATAATTCATACTTTTAGTTAACTTTTATATACTGTATGCTGTAAATTATATGCATAATACTGGATTCAAAATCACGCTTACACGAATTAAGCAGCTGTTACTTATTGATCAACCCTGAATCCATATTTACGAAGTGATTACCTGTCTTGGAGCAACTTATCTTATGCTACTTCATTCACTCTGTTAAAAATTTATGAAACAATAAAAATTTATTACAATAAAAAAAAAAAAAACTATTTTTTTGGTACCCCGTGTTCTGTAATACTTTGGCAAAGGAGTGTACATCTGCACAGGAATCCCCAGCACCCAGCGGAAAGAGGCATTTTTTTGGTTTGATTATTTTATTGAATTTAATTTATTTCCATTATTTTGGATAATTATTTGTGGGATAATAAATTATTAATTCATGTTTCAAACCTTCTCTGACTCCGTGTGTTTACTAGACTCTTGCTTGCACAGATTTCAGTGACTTATTCCTACAGAATACAGGCTTACTATATAAAACAACACATTTCCTTTCCAAAAAAATTGAAACGCTTTTAGACACAAAATTTTGCAAAAATTAGACCGCCAGGGAGTTAAAAGGGGTTAACACTTAACAGATCATAATGGGCGATTGACAATCAGCAATTGACAATTAGCCTTAGCCTGTTAATATGGAACACCTAATGGTGAAAAAAAAAAAAGAAATGGTGGGAGATATGCTCCTTTTTTTGAGAAAGGATTTTACCAGGAAGGATACATTGAGATTTCTCTTGTTTTCAAGTATGTTCTGGGTGGCGAGTATGTACCGTTAGGTGTCTTGCCCAAGGACACTTACTGGAGAGGTTGCTCACTGGGATCGAGCCCATGTCTCCACAGGCTCTCTCCATGCAGAGCAGTAACATTACCTCTACTCCGCCCAGCCGGCTCCCTTTAGCAATATGTTCAGTCTGAGCTAATACCCAGAGGGTTGAAGGTTAGCCATTCACTGACTTATGGTTAGGAGGATGAGCGGTAATTGAATGGCAATTGGCCTTCAATGAATGTTCATTTAAAAGGATTAAATCTCTCATAAGCTATCAAAAAGGACATTAGGAAAATTAGAGGACAAAATAGGGGAGGTGGAAATAATACACCGATTTATAACACAGGAAAAATATGAAAACCTTAAAACGAATATTAAAAAAGTAGGCTAATAGAAAATCAGAGAAATTTAAAAGGGATGTAAAAGACTTCAAAGAAGGGAATGCCTATTTCCTACTTAAAAAACCTAATATAAAGAGGGGGTCATTTGTGGGGAAGAATAATAGAGGGGAAGGTTGCCATTTTGCAAAACAAATTGAGTATAGCATTAGAAGAGAGATATGAGAAAAACCCTACAGAGAAGATATGACGGGGAAGGAGCGAGACCTAAAAATATGGGGGCTATTATAGACAATGGTAACCCCCCTCTAAAAGTTAAAGATAGGTTAGGTGGATGGGTTAAGTTGCCACAAAGGAGTGTCAGAGAGAAAGTTTTTTTTAGAAACAAGGAGAAACCCATGGGCAAGTGGGTTAACCCCCCAAAGGTGAAATTGGACGCATCCAAACCCTTATTCCCCCGAGACCACCTACGAAAAAGAGCTACCTCTAAGACCACTCGGATCTGGAGGAGGATAAAACTAAGTAGATGATAAAAAGGATAATAATGAGGGTATTTTTAATATCTCAGTGACAGCGTTATCCACTAAAGAACTGGAACTATAGGATAAGGGTTTGAAATTTGCCCCCACTAGACAGATAAAGGGTTTTCCTTTGTTTTTAGATGCACATAGATTTTTGAGGCAGTTTACAAGAAGGATGTTCTTTTTGGGAAAAAACCAATGAGATAGGGGAACAATTGAGAGATAGCATTGAGTCTACGACTCTTTAGAACAATTGAGAGAGCCTATTCCTTCACCTTTAATTGTTCATTCAGGCTTGAGGAAGTATTTATGGATTTAGGCTAGGGTCAAACAAAAGCATTTTTACACGCGAACGTAAAAAAGTTCGTCCGAACGCATTGACGTATTTTATCACGGAATACGCGAAAACGGTCATACGATGCGCATTTTTGTGTGTGATTTTTTACGGATCCAAACCAGGAAACTTTTGGGTGTCTGGACGTTATGTTGGCCGGATACGAGCAGGGTCTGACGTCTCCAAATCACACACACACACCGCTAGCGGACGCAGCGCACTCAGTACGTCAGTACTAGCGGTTCTGCGTTCTCGAAAAAATGTGTTCATTTTCCACTTGCGTTGCTCAGCTGGACTTTCGTGCGACCGTACTTTGTATATTGGCCGTCATTGCCCATCATTTGCTGCTAGTGCGGCCGTGATTAAGTGCGCCAGAACGCACGTTAAAAGTGCGCTGGTCTGACCCCAGCCTTAATGTTAAAGGATTTTGAAAAGTTGGAGTCCGTCCTTTTAAACACAACCTTCCAAGATGTCAGCCCCCACCGGAAGAATACCGCGATCCGCCGCCGATTGCTGCCGGATCGTGGTACATGCAGTTAAGGGGTTAAGATGGGCACCACTGGAAAGGTCAGACTCCTATGAACTCCAAGAGGTGATACTCGCAAGTATCACCGAGGGTAGCGTGTCGTTCTGGGGCAAGGTGCTGAAGTAGCGCCTGCCCCGGAGTCTCACGCTAAAATGGGGACACTATGGGGAAACCTGCAGGTGCAGGTTTTCCCTGTGAGTCCCCATGTTAGCTTCAACTATGTAATCTGGCCCCTTGTCTTTAAATCAATATAAAATATTCATTGCTTACAAGTGAAAGAAACATATTAGTTTCTAGTTAAGAAGCTGCTTATTTAATAAGTCAACTCAATACGCAAGAACGCTCATAATAACATTGGAGCTATTATAATAACTATTTTGAGTTGTTTTCATGTTTCTCTTATATGGGCGGTTTGATTCCTGGAAATTTAGAAAGATAATTATTACTTCTCCAAGATTTTCCACTGGGAATATGACCATCTCCATCCCTACTTAACTTATTTTCCCTAAAATTCCAATAATGTTAACTTCCATTTAATAACACCCAAGGTATTAATCCCCACAACACAGCTGATCAAAGTGATCAAAAATAATATGTTGATTTCTAATTTGCAATTTTCTTTCACTGGGGATATAAAAAAAAAAACAAATATGAGAGACTCTCCCTCGAGTACAGCAGTTATTCCAAGGCGTGCAGCTGCTCTCTTATAGTTCTACGATTAATGATCTTGATTAACAAAATCTGCATGCACCCATAAGTATATATAATGTCATAGACACAATATGGTAGTATTTCTGTTGTAATATTACTACTCCGGTAGACAATTCTCATAAAGAAGGGCCAATACAATTCTGAAAAGAGTAAGACATAATTGATCATAAAACAAATAGGTGGTTATTCCAGAAGCACTGTTTTTGCTCAAGTTGCAAACAAAGGCGGAAGCAACAGTGACAAACTTTGGCGGTCCGCAAAGAGAAATTCGAATGGAAGCTTGAGAAGCTTCATCAATGAAGCGTCTTCTGCTGCTGTTTGGATTTTGCCTTAATGAAAGCCGAAGTTTGTCATCGTTGTCACACCAGCAGTTTTCACCAGTGTTTGCTGCTTTGGAAAACAACAGTGCTTTTTGAATAACCTCGTAGTATGAACCCATCAATTTCATCCATAAACGTGCAGAGTAAAATAGGACAAAAATAGCAGAATTTTCAGATGACCACAAAAATGACTGCAGTTAACAAACCAGAACCCCTATTCAAAGTGTCATGTTAGTGTTTGTGAGCGAACCACTTGCTACTGTAGTTTTTCTCGCTATTTGAAACGGATTGGTCATTAGTCCGTCAAATAGTAACTTCATTTTTCATTTGACTTGTGCGGTGCCGTACTGAAATTTTACGCATCCTTTGCTTTGTATGGGGTGTGCAAAACCTGTGTGAAATAAATTATGGCTGTAACGGAAACAGCAACACAACTTAGTACCTTAAAAACCAATGTTAACCCCTTCACGGCTGAGCCATTTCACCGCTGTGTGCTGAGCTCATTTTTAACCACTTTTGCTCATCATGTTTAAACGTGATTTGAAGCCACATTTTACTATATGGCCCAAACTAGACATGTGCATTCGTTTTAGTACTAAAACGATTTAGTCAGAATTTTGGGATAATTTAGTTTTAGTATGACTCAAGAGAAACGAAACTGCTCAGTACAAAAAACGAAAGAAACTAAAATAAAATGCACTACATTTTAGTTTCAGTCCTTTTTGTGAGTGAAGGAGACCAGCAATGAAGAGCGCAACATCACAACATCCGAAGTTCTGCACCCTCCACATGCCAATGCAGTAGGATGTTCTATACAGAGAGGGACATTAATTAATGCAGGAGGATGTTCTATACATTATACAGAGAAAGGTATAAATTGAGGAGGATGTTCTATACAGAGAGGGACATTTTAATTAATTCAGGAGGATGTTCTATATATTATACAGAGAGGGGTATTAATTAATGCAGGTGGATGTTGTATACATTATACAGAGAGGATCCTTTTTTTCAGGACTTTAAATCCAGTGGCTGTGAGTGCTGAGATCGGCTGCTTGTGTTACATTATCTCTCAGTACAATGTATCAGGCTCAGTTGTTACAGTAACTGACTGTAACAGCGCTCAGAGTTTCAGTAAAACAGGAAATAATATTGTTCTAACCTCTTATATAGAAAAAATTATTATTTACTAGTTACTGAAACTCTGAGCGCTGTGATGAGCAGCAGTCAGTTACTGTAACAGCTTTGCCTGACACGGGGCAGTATTACAATGTTGGTGCTAACTTAACCAGAGCTGTTGTAAACTGAAAACCTCCATAGGCTATAATGGCTCTGGGAAGTTTACAACAGCTCTGTTTGTTTAGCAACTATGTAATATGGCCCACATTGTGCTGAGAGTGAGAGATACCGTAACAAGCAGCGATCTCAGCCCTCTGAGGAGCCACTACAATAGTAATTGTATCCATTGGTTTTCGGATGAATGAAATTAGTTTTCATACTAAAGAACTGAAAACGAATTTCTTTAGTAACTAAATAAATTGCATTTTAGGACTAATCCATTAGTTCAAAACGAAATTTTGTGCTGTGCACATGTCTAGCCCAAACATATTATATATATCGTTCTTTCTGGCAGATTCATAATATATAATTTTTATATGTATACGTCATGTCCTGCCTGAATATTATAACAAAAAATGCAATAAAATTTAAATTTCTAATCATCTACAGCGTGTAAAGTGTTTTTTCTTTACATATTATCACCTGAGCATTTGCGGTTATATTTTCTATGGGGTGTGCTTGTACAAAAATTAGAAATGGGGACTCGTTAAATTTTTGGGGGTAATTATGTGATTTTTAGCAAACGCACTCCATAGAAAAAAATCATTAGTGCAGCATCATTGTTCACATTATAATTGAAATGTGAACAATATTTACTTATGAGTTTACAGAGGAGGAGGTTCTACAGCAGCTGTCTAAAGTAAAGACAAATAAGTCAATGGGGCCTGATGGGATCCACCCTAAATTATTAAAAGAGCTCAGTGATGTAATAGCAAAACCGTTAACAGATTTATTTAACCAATCCTTGTTAACGGGAGTCGTCCCAGAAGACTGGAAATTAGCAAATGTTGTGCCCATTTACAAGAAGGGTAGTAGGGAGGAATCGGGGAACTATAGGCCAGTTAGTCTTACGTCAGTAGTGGGGAAATTAATGGAAACCATGTTAAAGGAAAGGATTGTTGAACATCTAAAAACACATACAGGGTTATCCAAAGAGATTCGAATTGCTTGAGAAAGGTAACCGAACGCTGAAAATCAGCGTTCGGTTGCCTTTCCTGGCCATTCGGCTATCCAGAGAGCAGGCAATTCGCCAAATCCTGTCGAATTGCCTGCACATACGGTGCCTGTTCGGTCCCTGTTCGAGGGCAGTGAAATCCCCATGAAAAAGCACTGCTTCGGCTATTCAGAGAACACAAACCAGCAGTGAAAGGTTCCCCTAATGCCCTGCCATTCGGTGGTTTAATTCGGCAAATTTATTCAGGAGAATCCCATAGACTTCAATGTTAAAAATATTCCCATTTTAATTCAATATCTAATAAACCGTTCATTATAAAATTCTGCAGCAAAAAGTCTCTTTATTTATAGATTTTTTAGGATACTTTAAGCATTTTTCTGAATTTTTTAAAAAAAAAATAAAAGTCCGATTTTTTTTTTTTTTTTTCAGTTTGCTTATTTTTTTTGTAACAGCCCTCTTTATTATCATTCCCTGGACCTCCTGTGAAAATTTCAGACATTTTCGCTCAGTAGTTTCTTTGCAAACAGCGTTTCATTTTCCCAGATTCATACAAATGGTTTTGCTAATTTATTCACTGCCTCCTCTACGTCACAGCTGCTTCGGCTCTGTGTGATTCGGCTCCTGTTCGGCTCCTGTTCGGCTTTTTCGAAGGTTAATCCAGATGTTTTTGCTTGTTTTCAGCGTGCATTCGGTTAGTTTTCGTCAGGTTTGCGGCAGCTTTTCCCTGCAATTCGGGGACCCTGTGGTGTTTGCTGAATACACCGCAGGGTCACCGAAATGCAATCGGCAAAAGGAACCGAATTGAAGAGAACGAAAAGTCACCGAACGTGCGGTGACTTTTCGAATCTCTTTGGATAACCCTGATAGATTACAGGATCAGAAACATGGGTTTACCTCAGGGAGATCATGCCAAACTAATCTTATTGATTTTTTTGATTTTGTAACAAAAATGGGACACAGGTGGTGCAGTAGACATTGCTTATTTAGATTTCAGTAAGGCTTTTGATACTGTTCCGCATTGAAGGCTTATCAATAAATTGCAATCTTTGAGCTTGGATTCCAATATTGTTGAATGGATTAGGCAGTGGCTGAGTGACAGGCAACAGAGGGTTGTGGTAAATGGAGTTTATTCGGCGCAAGGTCTTGTTACCAGTGGGGTACCTCAGGGGTCAGTACTTGGACCCATTCTCTTTAATATTTTTATTAGTGATATTGCAGAAGGTATTAATGGAAAAGTATGTCTTTTTGCTGATGACACAAAGATTTGCAACAGGGTTGATGTTCCTGGAGGGATCAGCCAAATGACACATGATTTAGGTAAACTAAAAAAATGGTCGGAGTTGTGGCAATTGAGTTTTAATGTGGATAAGTGCAAGATAATGCACCTGGGACGTAAAAACCCAAGGGCTGAATATAGAATATTTGATACAGTCCTAACCTCAACATCTGAGGAAAGGGATTTAGGGGTTATTATTTCAGAGGATCTAAGGGTAAGTAGTCAATGTAATAGAGCAGCAGGAAATGCTGGCAGAATGCTTGGTTGTGTAGGGAGAGGTATTAGCAGTAGGAAAAGGGAAGTGCTCATGCCACTGTACAGAGCACTGGTGAGACCTCACTTGGAGTACTGTGTGCAGTACTGGAGACCGTATCTCCAGAAGGATATAGACATCTTAGAGAGAGTTCAGAGAAGGGCTACTAAAATGGTGTACGGCTTGAAGGAGAAAAGTTACCAGGAAAGCCTTAATGATCTTAACATGTACAGCTTGGAAAAAAGACGAGACAGAGGAGATATGATAGAAACATTTAAATACGTAAAGGGAATCCACAAGGTAGAGGAAGGGAGTTTATTTAAAAGGAAACAAAGTAGCAAAACAAGAGGACATACAGGGTTATCCAAAGAGATTCGAAAAGTCACCGCACGTTCGGTGACTTTTCGTTCTCTTCAATTCGGTTCCTTTTGCCAATTGCATTTCGGTGACCCTGTGGTGTATTCAGCAAACAGCACAGGGTCCCCGAATTGCAGGGAAAAGCTGCCGAAAACCTGACGAAAACTAACCGAATGCACGCTGAAAACAAGCAAAAACATCTGGATTAACCTTCAGAGAAGCCGTACAGGAGCCAAACAGGAGCCGAATCACACAGAGCCGAAGCAGCTGTGATGTAGAGGAGGCAGTGAATAAATTAGCAAAACCATTTGTATGAATCTGGGAAAATGAAACACTGTTTGCAAAGAAACTACTGAGCGAAAATGTCTGAAATTTTAACAGGAGGTCCAGGGAATGATAATAAAGAGGGCTGTTACAAAAAAAATAAGTAAACTGAAAAAAAAATAAAAAAATCGGACTTTTAAAAAAAAAAAAAAATAATCAGAAAAATGCTTAAAGTATCCTAAAAAATCTATAAATAAAGAGACTTTTTGCTGCAGAATTTTATAATGAACGGTTTATTAGATATTGGATTAAAACGGGAATATTTTTAACATTGAAGCCTATGGGATTCTCCAGAATAAATTTGCCGAATGAAACCACCGAATGGCAGGGCATTAGGGGAACCTTTCACTGCTGGTTTGTGTTCTCTGAATAGCCGAAGCAGTGCTTTTTCATGGGGATTTCACTGCCCTCGAACAGGGACCGAACAGGCACCGTATGTTCAGGCAATTCGCCAGGATTTGGCGAATTGCCTGCTCTCTGGATAGCCGAATGGACAGGAAAGGTAACCGAACGCTGATTTTCAGCGTTCGGTTACGTTTCTCAAGCAATTCGGATCTCTTTGGATAACCCTGATAGTCTTAGATTAGAGGGGCAAAGGTTTAAAAGTAACATCAGGAAGCATTATTTTACTGAGAGGGTGGTGGATACATGGAACAGCCTTCCAGTTGAAGTGATTGAGGCCAAAACAGTGATTGAATTTAAGCAAGCATGGGATAGGCATAAGGCTATCCTAAACAAAAGATAAATCCAGGTAAAGTATCCATGTAATTGGGCAGACTAGATGGCCCGAAAGGTTCTTATCTGCCAACATTTTCTTTGTTTCTATTGCTGCATTAATAAAAAAAATACTCAAAAAAAATGTGTTTTTTTAATTTATTTTATTTTTAAAATATTTTTTTAACTTTGAACATGGTCATGTTTGGTATCATTCGAAAGGCCATGCTCAGGTGCCTAGCTGCCACGGTAATGGAGATATCGGGGTTCAAAGGAACCCCTTATCGCCACCAGGGGATTTCCTTGGGAAAGCTGGACCTTGGGAAATCCTAGCTGCCCTTGGGAAATTCCCGGGCAGCTAGGGGCTCCCCGGCTATCTGACATCATCGCACTATGCGCGATACATCAGGAGCCGAGGGGGAACCCAGAGGTGGAGCCGCCATCCAAGATGGCGGCCCCCACCAGACCTAGATTGCGATGTGGCGCCGAATGGTGCTGCATCGCAATCTGGCATGTGAGGGGTTAAAAAAGGCACCGCTTTAAAAGGCAGACACTACCCTTCAAAGCGGTGCCTTTTTTTTCCTGTAAACCCTCCCGATCGGGAGGGAGAGGGATCCAAAAAGATCGCCCCCTCCCTTCCAGGCGATCTCCCGGCATTGCCTGGGGGTCGCCTGGAAATGACATCATCGCGCATGGCTAACATATAGTACCTGTCAGTTAGGAAATGGTAAAGCTCTGGTGTAACAGCCTGCCCCATGCTGACATTTGTTGTGCTAAGTAGATTGATTTGCATATTTTTCTGATGTGTAGTTATTGATACGAATTGTGTATATATTGTAAAAAGAAATGAGTACCAGTAATTAATAGAATGACATAATGACGCTGGTTACCTTCTATCTAGAAAGTGGACAATGCATCATGCCATCCTCTGTAAGGACAGAGGCTTTGACCCCTCTATGGTGTTGGGTGTATGGAACCCAATGGCAAGCCGAAGGAGGAGACCAGAAGGAATATGATTGATTAAGCTTTACTGAAGACAACAAAATATAAGTCCAGAATAAAGTAATGTAATGTCTCTTTTGACAGAAATAAAAGTCCAGAACGGAGAGTTGTAAGGATAATAAAATACGGTTGCAATCTTGGAAATAGTCCAGGGGTAGAGGTGGAACTGGCACTGCGATGGCAATCCTGAATATGGAAGCGGAATGGAGCTGTACCGTGATGGTAGGAACCGAAGCGGAGCTGTATCGTGGCAACAGAAGCAGAGCTGTATCGTGGCCGCAGGAATAGAAGCGGAGCTGTACCGTGGCAACAGGAACCGGAGCGGAGCTGTACTGTGGCAGCGGGAACCGGAGTGGAGCTGTACCGTGGCAACAGGAACCAGAGCGGAGCTGTACTGTGGCAGCGGGAACCGGAGTGGAGCTGTACCGTGGCAACAGGAACCGGAGCGGAGCTGTACTGTGGCAGCGGGAACCGGAGTGGAGCTGTACCGTGGCAACAGGAACCAGAGCGGAGCTGTACCGTGGCAACAGGAACCAGAGCGGAGCTGTACTGTGGCAGCGGGAACCGGAGTGGAGCTGTACCGTGGCAACAGGAACCAGAGCGGAGCTGTACTGTGGCAGCGGGAACCGGAGTGGAGCTGTACCGTGGCAACAGGAACCAGAGCGGAGCTGTACTGTGGCAGCGGGAACCGGAGTGGAGCTGTTACCGTGGCAACAGGAACCGGAGCGGAGCTGTACTGTGGCAACAGGAACCGAGCGGAGCTGTACTGTGGCAGCGGGAACGGAGTGGAGCTGTACCGTGGCAACAGGAACCAGAGCGGAGCTGTACCGTGGCAACAGGAACCAGAGCGGAGCTGTACTGTGGCAGCGGGAACCGGAGTGGAGCTGTACCGTGGCAACAGGAACCAGAGCGGAGCTGTACTGTGGCAGCGGGAACCGGAGTGGAGCTGTACCGTGGCAACAGGAACCAGAGCGGAGCTGTACTGTGGCAGCGGGAACCGGAGTGGAGCTGTACCGTGGCAACAGGAACCGGAGCGGAGCTGTACTGTGGCAGCGGGAACCGGAGTGGAGCTGTACTGTGGCAACAGGAACCAGAGCGGAGCTGTACTGTGGCAGCGGGAACCGGAGTGGAGCTGTACCGTGGCAACAGGAACCGGAGCGGAGCTGTACTGTGGCAGCGGGAACCAGAGTGGAGCTGTACCGTGGCAACAGGAACCAGAGCGGAGCTGTACTGTGGCAGCGGGAACCGGAGTGGAGCTGTACCGTGGCAACAGGAACTGGAGCGGAGCTGTATCGGCAGCAGGAACGGAAGTCAGAATCCTTTTAGAGGAACACGAAGGGGAACCACTGGGTAACGTGGTGTAACCACAGTATAACCTGGTTAGTGAACTGGAGAAGGCGGCAGGTTTAAATAGGGTTCAGGGAATCATACGAACACCGTTCACCTGGGACTCGCAGGTGTAATAGGGATACCTGAGTGCTAGGTAGATTAATTGGTGGTACACGAGGATCTCCAGTGCAGGTGGGGTGCAGTACCTTAACTTGACCAGCAGAGGGCGCCAGAGTACCTAGGTCTTCATGCTCTGGGATGGACGATCGCGCATGCACGCTTGCCTCCTGTTCAGTTGGATCCTGGAGACGGCGTGGGACACATCCTGGCTCTCCTCCCTCGAGCTGAAGATCGGAATTAGGGAGCGACGCGCCACGAGGGACCTCAGGTGAGTCTGCCAGGCGTCCCAATATGGCGGCCGCGGTCCGACCGCGGCGTGGGGCATTACAGGACCCCCCACCAAGGTGCAACCACCGGGTGCGCTTGGTCGACGGCTTGGAAGGATAACGGATATGAAAGGCACGAACCTTTGCAGGAGCATGGACGCTGGCACTGGGTTCCCAAGATCGTTCTTCAGGACCGTATCCCTTCCAGTGTACCAAGTATTCTAACCTGCCGTAACGGAGTCTCGAATCCAGAATACGTGATATCTCGAATTCCTCTTCTCCAGATATGGGTACAGGAGCAGGTGGTTTAGTATTCCGATCGGGGAACGGATTCTCATGCCAGGGTTTCAAGAGAGATACATGGAAGACAGGATGGATCCTGTAGGAAGGAGAAAGAGTTAAGCGGGCTGCCACGGAGTTAACCATTCTGAGGACCGGGAATGGGCCAATGTAGCGAGGGCCCAGCTTCTTCGAGGGACAATCCAAACGGAGATGAGCCGTGGATAGTAACACCTTGTCTCCGGGTGCATACACAGGAGCTTTCTTGCGACCACGATCAGCATATTTCTTTTGGTTCTGTTGGGCTAGTAGCAACTGGTGGCGTAGCGTTCGTAGTTGACCGCGTAGGTTTCTCAAGCGGGTTGATACTTCTGGAACCGGAGTGTTGAGCGGCATCTCTGGAAGAGTGCTAGGATGATAACCGTAATTGGCAAAGAAAGGTGAAAAGTGAGTTGATGAGTGTACCTGATTATTGTACGCAAATTCGGCAGTCGGTATGACGTCCAGCCAGTCGTCTTGGAGATGCGTGGTGAAGCAACGAAGGTATTGTTCCAGCGTCTGATTTGTCCGCTCAGTCTGGCCGTTACTCTGTGGATGAAAGGCTGAAGAAAGACACCTGGCAATTTTTAAGCTACGACACATTTGGGACCAAAAACGGGAAGTAAACTGAGATCCTCTGTCTGTGACAATGGAACGAGGAGTACCATGGAGGCGGAATATCTCCTTGATGAACAAGGTGGCTGTTTCAGCTGCTGTGGGTAGGCCTACTACTGGTATGAAATGGGCCATCTTGGTACAGCGGTCTACCACTACCAGGATGGTGGTGTAGCGATGCGAAGGGGGAAGATCTACTATAAAGTCCATCGAAATATCTTTCCACGGATGCAGCGGTGGAGCCAGGGGTTGGAGAAGACCAGCAGGACGGGTACGGGGTTGCTTGTTGCGTGCACAAACAGAACAAGAGGTTACAAAGGCGATGATGTCCTTCTTCACGGATGGCCACCAGAAGTGTCGATGTACGGTATCTATGGTTTTCTTGATGCCACCATGTCCAGCAGCCGGGAGGTCGTGGGAGTGTTGTAATACCTGTAGACGAACCTCTGGAGGAACATATATTTGTTCATCATGATAGAAAAGTCCATCGTTGGGTATGAGCCCCTGAACGTCAGTCGGTGGTTGAAGACTATATTTCTTTATATTTTCTATTAAGGATCCTTGTGAGGCACAGAAGAATTCGTCAGGTAGGATGGAGTCGGGTTGAGTGGTGGAAGGAAAGGCGTCTGAATCGTACCGACGGGAAAGCGCATTTGCCTTACCATTTCTTACTCCAGGTCTGTAGGTAATTTGCAACAGGAAGCGGGCGAAGAATAACGCCCATCTGGCTTGTCGAGGTCGCAATCTTTTGGCGGTGCGGAGATATTCCAAATTGCGGTGGTCCGTGTAGACGACCACGGGATGTTTTGCCCCTTCGAGAAGGTGTCTCCATTCCTCGAGGGCACTCTTGATCGCCATGAGCTCTTTCTCACCTATACTGTAATTCTTTTCGGCTGGGGAAAGACGTCTGGAATAAAAGGCCACGGGATGCATAAGGTTCTTTACTCCCGATTTCTGGGAGAGAATTGCTCCTAGGGCGATATCGGAGGCGTCTGTCTCCAGAGAATATGGTAAGTCGATGTCTGGTTGTTTCAGGATGGGGGCTTGGGTGAAGCTTTCTTTCAGCTTGTCGAAGGCTTGCTGAGCTTCTTCAGTCCAACAGAATTTTACATCTTTTTTGGTCAGGGAAGTGATGGGTGCGGTGAGATGAGAGAAGGACCGAATGAAGCGACGATAAAAGTTGGCAAATCCCATGAATTGTTGAACCATCTTTTTATCTCTGGGTGTCGGCCAGTCTAGGATCGCCTTAATCTTGGCTTTGTCCATTTCAACATGTCCTGGTGATAGGACATATCCCAGGAATTCTATAGAGGATTTTTCAAAAGTGTTTTTCTCGATTTTGCCATATAGCTTATGTTGACGAAGACGAGATAACACAAGACGGACGTGCTGTTCATGTTCTTGGATGGTTCGAGAGTATACCAAGAGATCGTCGAGGTAGACCACAAGGAAGGTATCCAGAACGTCACGGAAGATGTCGTTGAGAAAATGCTGGAAGGCGGCTGGAGCATTGCATAACCCAAATGGCATGACGAGATACTCGAAGTGACCGTATCGGGATCGAAAGGCGGTCTTCCACTCGTCTCCTTTTCTCATGCGGACCAAATTATACGCTCCACGAAGATCAATCTTAGTAAAAATACACGCATCCTTCACCCTATCGAGTAGTTCAGGAATCAATGGGAGCGGGTAGCGATTCCGTACTGTAATCGCGTTTAATGCTCTATAGTCAACGCAAGGGCGGAGACCGCCGTCTCTTTTCCCAACGAAGAAGATACCCGCTCCAGCAGGAGATGTAGAGTGACGGATGAATCCCTTTGTAAGACTGTCTTCGATGTAGTCCTTCAGAGACTGTGATTCGGGAACAGACAGGTTAAAGATACGTCCATGGGGAATGGGTGCTCCTGGAAGGAGGTCAATAGGACAGTCGTACTCTCTGTGTGGAGGAAGTGTATCGACCCCTTTTTTCTCAAATACGTCTTGAAATTCTGAATACTTAGGTGGTAGCGTGGAAGATGGATAGGTGGAAAAGGCGACCTTCTCGGACTTGGAGCCGTTCATGCAGTGTGGACTCGACAGTGACAGGAGGGGAAGGACACGGTATTGGAAGGCCAATCAATATATGGGTTATGGGTGCGGAGCCAAGGAAGTCCCAGGACTATAGGGAATAAGGGTGAAGGAACAATGTCCCACTGAAGATTTTCTTGGTGCTTGGTTCCAATTAGGAGCTTCAAGAGGGTGGTTTCATGGGTAACTGGACCGGTGCGTAGGGTGCTTCCATCCACCATATGCAGAGGCACGGGTTTCTTTTTTAGTTGAGTAGGAACAGCCAAGGAGGTAGCAAGGGATGAGTCAAAGAAGCTGTTACTGGCTCCAGAGTCGGTGACGGCGTTCAAATCGACGCTTCTATCTCCCCACTGTAAGGTGACAGGAATGGCTAGGTGAGTAGAAGCAGAGCCGACCACACTTTGAAGAGAGGCAATAGTTGGATGGTTCTTACCTCTTTCAGAGGGACGTGGTGGTCGTGTAGGGCAGCCACGCAAAAGATGACCTGGTTGACCGCAATACAGGCAGAGATTCTGGCTGCGACGTCTATCACGCTCAGAGGGCGACAGCGGACCTTTGGTGGTACCAATCTCCATGGGTTCGGGATTTGAAGAGGAGGAGGTCGGTCGTGGAGAAGACACAGGAGAAGGTTCGTGTCTTCGAGGGGAGGTGAAAGGAGCATTAGAGAGTCTCTCTTGACGTCGTTCTCTGAAGCGTTGATCCAAGACCAGAGACTGGGTAATCAAGGCCTCCAAGGAAGTAGGTACTCCTATACGAGCCAATTCATCTTTCAATTGTTCAGAAAGACCATGACGAAAGTGATCTTTAAGGCCCACATCATTCAGGCCTGTATCGGCTGCCACTGCCCGGAACTCAGAGATGTAATCCTCCACCGGTCGCCTTCCTTGTTTTAGATGTCGGATGGTGGTTAGTGCAGCGGAAGACCTTAGAGGGTCATCATAGATAGGATTCATAGCTCGGACGAAGGAACCCCAGGAAGTCAATAGGGGGCTTCCTTCACGTAGTAACTGGAAGGCCCGTTCCTGTGGAGGTCCAGACAGTAAGGAGATGGCTGACCTCACCTTCACAGAGTCCGATCCATAGGTACGTGGACAAAGTGAAAACATGAGCTCACAGGCGGTGATGAACGTACGATACCTTGTGCGATCACCGGCAAACCGTTCAGGCATGTTGACTCTGGGCTCGGGAGCGGGCAGGTCCACCTGCTGTATCATAGAGCCGGATGGTGATGGAGGTAATGCAGTACTCTCAGCCCGGCTTCTTTCCTATGCAATAAGGCTTCTTGGCCGGTTTGTAGTTTCTGTACCACCTTGGTTAGTGCTGACACTTGTTCTGTAAGTACAGCAAGGATTTGGTTCGAGCTTGCGGGTTCCATGTTTATAGAACCAGGTTATTCTGTAAGGACAGAGGCTTTGACCCCTGTATGGTGTTGGGTGTATGGAACCCAATGGCAAGCCGAAGGAGGAGACCAGAAGGAATATGATTGATTAAGCTTTACTGAAGACAACAAAATATAAGTCCAGAATAAAGTAATGTAATGTCTCTTTTGACAGAAATAAAAGTCCAGAACGGAGAGTTGTAAGGATAATAAAATACGGTTGCAATCTTGGAAATAGTCCAGGGGTAGAGGTATGCCAGGAGGTGGAACTGGCACTGCGATGGCAATCCTGAATATGGAAGCGGAATGGAGCTGTACCGTGATGGTAGGAACCGAAGCGGAGCTGTATCGTGGCAACAGAAGCAGAGCTGTATCGTGGCCGCAGGAATAGAAGCGGAGCTGTATCGTGGCAACAGGAACCGGAGCGGAGCTGTACTGTGGCAGCGGGAACCGGAGTGGAGCTGTACCGTGGCAACAGGAACCAGAGCGGAGCTGTACTGTGGCAGCGGGAACCGGAGTGGAGCTGTACCGTGGAAACAGGAACCGGAGCGGAGCTGTACTGTGGCAGCGGGAACCGGAGTGGAGCTGTACCGTGGCAACAGGAACCGGAGCGGAGCTGTACTGTGGCAGCGGGAACCGGAGTGGAGCTGTACCGTGGCAACAGGAACCAGAGCGGAGCTGTACTGTGGCAGCGGGAACCGGAGTGGAGCTATACCGTGGCAACAGGAACTGGAGCGGAGCTGTATCGGCAGCAGGAACGGAAGTCAGAATCCTTTTAGAGGAACACGAAGGGGAACCACTGGGTAACGTGGTGTAACCACAGTATAACCTGGTTAGTGAACTGGAGAAGGCGGCAGGTTTAAATAGGGTTCAGGGAATCATACAAACACGTTCACCTGGGACTCGCAGGTGTAATAGGGATACCTGAGTGCTAGGTAGATTAATTGGTGGTACACGAGCTATACCGTGGCAACAGGAACTGGAGCGGAGCTGTATCGGCAGCAGGAACGGAAGTCAGAATCCTTTTAGAGGAACACGAAGGGGAACCACTGGGTAACGTGGTGTAACCACAGTATAACCTGGTTAGTGAACTGGAGAAGGCGGCAGGTTTAAATAGGGTTCAGGGAATCATACAAACACCGTTCACCTGGGACTCGCAGGTGTAATAGGGATACCTGAGTGCTAGGTAGATTAATTGGTGGTACACGAGGATCTCCAGTGCAGGTGGGGTGCAGTACCTTAACTTGACCAGCAGAGGGCGCGAGAGTACCTAGGTCTTCATGCTCTGGGATGGACGATTGCGCATGCACGCTTGCCTCCTGTTCAGTTGGATCCCGGAGACGGCGTGGGACACATCCTGGCTCTCCTCCCTCGAGCTGAAGATCGGAATCAGGGAGCGACGCGCCACGAGGGACCTCAGGTGAGTCTGCCAGGCGTCCCAATATGGCGGCCGCGGTCCGACCGCGGCGTGGGGCATTACATCCTCCAATAAATATACTGAAATATATTTGCCCTGCATAGGTAGCAGTTGGGGGTGTGATGATGTTAGAAACCCACCTTATCCAGAAAAGCTGGGTATATTGTGACGGGGAAGGGGGTCTTTTAGATCCCTTTGTCTCTATTGCTACCGATATTAAAAACACGTTAAAATGACAATATGTAAGGTTCAGTCATTTAAGTAAATCTAGGTTCATTTCAATAGAATTCTTGAACTTGATAAGGTTTTCCCGCATGCTTCTGCAATTATCACCTGATTCTTTTGCCCTTCTCTGGCAGTTCATCAGTTTCAAGTTGGAGAACTATATCCAGCAAAGTTGAAACAATTTGCAAAACAACTGTCAAAGCTCTTTCTCCTGAGAAAAGCCATAGTTCACTTCTGTTGAAATGTTGGTAACAACAACAATGACTTCTACTGTTGTTTGGAACTATGGATAACTTTGACGAAACAATGGTGCTCAGTGTATTAACCACTTAGGCTACGGTCACACGAGCGCACTGATTGCACACAGTGCGTCCGTTGAAACAGATGCACTTTATATCTGATGAGATTGTGGTTACATTGTATCAGTTATTTATGACTGACATTGAGAAAAAGCATTGAAAAGGCTGTGTCAGTTATGATGGAGGGAAAAAGAAAGAAAAAATCTGCATGCAGGGGGTTTTTCTACGTCCGTTGTAGCTTTTTCACGTCAATGCCATTTTGGCGTCCGTTGCAAAATGCGTTGCCTGCGCGTGAAAAAGTGTGCACGTGCTTTGTGTGTTGTTCTCTAGCGACTCCTTTGAAAGGCTATGATGGACAGCAAACAGTGCGGTCAGATGGATGCGAAAAGTGCATTCGTGTGACCGCAGCCTTAGGGTTTGAAAATTGTGAATCAATTCCATGATAGCTGACAGACTACTAGTTTTAAAAAGAGTCATAGAAAGAAAATATCAATACAATACCTGGTCTCTTATTTGCTAAGGGTTTGTAGTGGCAAATTCTGTATAATTTTATTTTTCTCTGTGACGCTCTTCATGGCCTGGAGTGATTTTTTTTTTATGCCACAAAATGATCGTAATTAAAGATGAATGTCCATGGCAAATGAATATTACTTGCAAATAAATAAATAAATAAATAATGTCATTAGAAATCTAATCTGAATCTCATTTTTTTTAATTAAATGTCATAGAATTAAACATCATTGAATGTCACTACATTTTTACTCACTGAAATTCTGATAAGATGCAAGTGTTTATTATAATAGAATGAAACTCTGAATTAGTGATTAAATAGGTATTCAATTTAATTTTTAAATAGCAATATTAAGTATAACTAAATTTGTGCGATCTAAATACTGTACATGTTCAGCCAAATATCTGTGATAATAGCGATTTGGGGGTGTCCAAATTTGGAACTGCCAAGCTGGTGAGTCTAATTACTTCCAAAGTCATTTTTCTAAATCTATCCGAACATAATCGGATCAATTTGGGTTCGTTCGGATTACTAAAAAAAAATGTCACTCCCTGTGCAATGACAAATCCCTACCCATCTTCACGCAAGCAAAAATGGTAACCCTAACCTTTTGAGTAATCCTAAACCTACCGGCGACTGTAACGTTAAAAGTAACCAGAATCCTAATCCAAACTATCTTCTGGTAGGGGGGTATAGAGGGGGGTATAACGTGTAGTATAGAGGGGGATACAGAGGAAATGAATAGATGGTTCATGGAAGGGGGTAGGTTATGGAGAAAAATATAGAGGAAAGTACGGGAGTACAAATTCTTGTGTATCAGAATCTTCTGAACGGATCCAATAGCGCAGTGGTTCCCAACCGTGGTCCTCAAGTACCCCTAACAGGCCAGATTTTAACCCTTTCGCTGCTGAGGCTTTTCCCGCCCCTATGCTGAGGTCATTTTTACCTGTTTTGCGCATCATGTTTAAACGTGTTTTGAAGGCTTATTTTAGTATATGACCCAGACATATTATATATCGTTCTTTCCGTCAGACTCGGTAGATTCATAATATGTCATTATTATATGTATACGTTATGTCATGTCTGTATATTATAACAAAAAATGCAATAAAATATGTATTTTCAATAATTTACAATGTGTAAAGTGTTTTTTTCCACATTTTAACATGCGAGCAATTGCGGTTATATTTTGTATGGGGTGCGCTTGTTAAAAAAATTAGAGATGGGGTCTCATTACATTTTTTTTTGGGGAAAATGACACTATTTTTAACAAACGCACCGCATACAAAAATCGTTAGTGCAGCATCATTGTTCACATTATAATTGAAATGGGAACAATATTGCTACATTAACAAACCAAAAAAAAAAAAAAAGTGTTTAATTTTTTTTTTCAATTTTTTTTTTTTAATTTTTTTTTTTTTTACAACATTTTTCACTGTAGTGTTTGGTATCGTTGCAACGGCCATGCTCTGGCCGATCCAACCATACCAAAATTTAACCCCTAGCTGCCACGGATCGGGAGATAGGGAGTTCATTGGAACTCCCTATCTCCACAGTTGGTGGCAGTTAGGGGTTAACGCTAGGACTGCCGTCATCGTGCTACGCACGATGACGCCAGTCCTCAGGGGGAGTTCCCGGAGGCTTGGCCGACATCCAAGATGTCGGCCAGCTCCGGGAAAGGATCGCGAACCGGCGCTTTTCAGCGCCGATTCGCGATCCAGCTCCCCAGGGGTTAATGCCAGGCATCATTTGGAAGGGCAGGCTGTGCCCTTCCAAATGATGCCTGGGTTAACCCCCTGTGCGCCGCCGATCGGAAGGGAGAGAGGTCCGAAGGACCTCCCCCCTCCCTTTCAGGCGCCTCCTCCGCACATGCGGGGGGGGCGCCTGAATTAGGTGTCATCGCGCCCCCGCGATGACACCTAATTCTGGCGGCTGCTGGTCCGGATGCCGGGCTGACATCCAGGATGTCAGCCCGCACCGGAGGGGCCAGCGATCGGCCGGAACCCGGCCGAACGCTGACCCCAATGTGAGGACGCGCTCAGCGCGTCCTCAGCACACCAGCGGGACTGCTGAGGACGCGCTGAGCGCGTCCTCAGCAGCGAAGTGGTTAAGGATTACCTTGGGGAAATGTAGACTGAATCCTGCAATCACTGAGCAGCCAATCATATCACCTATGCTATGCTTCAGATATCTGGCAAACCTGGCCTGTTGGGGTACTTGGGGACCGCGTTTGGGAACCACTGGAATAGCGGATTGGTCTCATATTTTCATAATGGTTTTAATTGGAAGGTTCCCAATCCGATATATTTGGATTTCGAAAAATCAATATGAACCAAAATTTGCGGCAATGCACATGTATAACAATAGCTATTAATTAACATATAATTAAATTCAGTGGAGGAAACACAACTGCTGCTGCTTGAGAATGTGTGTATTTGATAAGTATAAATAAACAGAATATAGAATTGCACATATAATGAACTGAAGCCAATGTAACAACTGTTTGTTTTGAGACTTGTTCATGTTGCTACTATATGGGTGTTTTGATTCTTGGAAATATAGAGAGATAATTATTACGTGCCCAAGACAAATTTTTTCCCCCGGGATCTGACTGCCTCTTTGAGACTTTTTCCTCCTCTAAAATTCTAGTATGTCAATTTCCATTTAATAACACCCAAAGGCATCTATTCCCCCAACACAGTTGATCAAAGATAATGTGTTTATAACGCAATTTCCTTTCACTAGGGATAATGAAAAGTTGAGTATAATAGATGCTCCCATGTGCGGAACGTTTATAGCTAGTTATACAGCTGCCTTCTAGTAGTTGATGCATTTCACTAAACCTCTTAATTAACACTTTCATTCCTAGTACAGTTCATAGTCATTTATGTACTATTTCATATAAATTGTTCGAAATCTCTCATAGAAGGGTTCTGCTTACACTCATTTGTTCATGGCTCTCTCAGAATCAAGACCTCACACTTCCTAAAGTTGTTTTGCAGCACGCAGGAGCCTTAATTTACAATCTGTGCACACTGCATTTTCATTTAAAATTAATATTTAACATAAATTAATGAAGCATAGTTAGCATGTACATCCAACAGCATGTCATTTGTCAGCCTGCCCTGCAGTATTTTAGTGGACTTTTATCCCATTAGCAAACAGCCACCATATTATCCTATTTTGACACCCCGCGGTCTGTCTGAAAATATGTTGCAAAGTCTGTGTCAATCCCTTAATGACTGCTTGTTTTTGCTAGTGTAATATTCAAGGTAAACTTGTCATGGCTTCCATATTGCCATCAACACAGTAACTTGTTGGGAAATGCATTGACAGCCAGTCACAGTGCTGCAAAGAGTTGGAAAGTCACTTGCAGATGGGCGGCTCACATCACTTAACCAAGTCCAGGTAGGGATATGTGAGGATGGTAGAAAGCTCAATTGATTCTATTTTTAAATAGGAAATCTAGCTATATATTGTGACAGTAATAAGCCTAGCAAGTATAAAGGTTTTCTATCAAACGAAATGACAGCTGTTACCTTACAAATTATTTTAAAAATTCAGAGGGGTTATTCAGAGAGCACCACAGAATGGTTTAATTTAAGAGCGTGCTCCTAATTTCCACTCGTTACCTGTATAAAAGACACCTGGGAGCCTTAAATCTTGGTGATTGATAAAGGATAAAATACTTATTTCGCTCATTAAAATGCAAATCAATTTATAACTTTTTTTAAATGTGTTTTACTGGATTTTTTTGTTGTTATTCTGTCACCTATAAATAAACCTACCATTAAAATTATAGACTGGTCATTTTTTTTGTCAGTGGGGAAACAAACAAAATCAGCAGGGGATCAAATATCTTTTCCCTCACTGTACAAAACCTCCCCTAGAAAATGTTGTCTGACGTTACTGCTCCTTCTGCTTCATGGCATTTGGGACATAATTAGACTAGGACAGATAAATATTTCCTCTACATTCCTAGACAAGACAGGACAATGACAGCTGTGGATGGTAAACAAGATTACAGTCTAGACCAGCAGATAATGGGGCAGTGGTTGCCTGACAAAGCAGATTAAAAAAACTATTCAAATATACAGCAGAAATCATCAGATACACATGGACCATAATGATAGACAGCTCGACAATAACATTATTCATACATAACACAGATTACACACTCTGCACACAAGAGAGGGCAAGGAAATAATATAAAACATCAGGCCTGCAGTTCTCAAATACATTTCTAGGCCCATGTACCCCAAGAGAAAAATGGTGTCATCTGCGCTCGTTTCTATGTATTCCATGTACAACAAAACACTATGAGGTTTTAGTTTGTTTCAATGGCCATTGCAACGTAAGCTCACTCACCCCTTCAAGGCACCTCTTTGTAGAGTGAGTACCTAACCAATGTACCAAAAGCTGCTCTACTGAGCAGCTCCAAGCCCCTCCTGCTGCTTTTCAGCTAAGGAGAGGCAGAGAGATGGTGGGTTTTATTTATACACCATCATTTATCCATTTTTTCTGTATGAATGTATATTATGCTTGTAACACCAGTTCGTCGTTTTGCTGCTGTTCCTCTTTCCATGTTTTTGTTTTTAACCCCAAATGGGAAGTGTTTGGTGCGTGTATAAATAAAACCCACCATCTCTCTGCCTCTCCTTAGCTGAAAAGCAGCAGGAGGGCTTGGAGCTGCTCAGTAGAGCAGCTTTTGGTTACATTGGTTAGGTACTCACTCTATAAAGAGGTGCCTTGAAGGGGCGAGTGAGCTTACGTTGCAATGGCCATTGAAACAAACTAAAACCTCATAGTGTGTTGTTGTACATGGAATACATAGAAACGAGCGCAGATGACACCATTTTTCTCTTGTTATGTTTTATACATTAACTGGGCTGTTACTCCTGGCTGTTGCAGCCGCTCCGTTGAGTATGGGCGCGAGACCATTTTTTCTGTATGTATGTATATTATGCTTGTAACACCAGTTCGTCGTTTTGCTGCTGTTCCTCTTTCCATGTTTTTGTTTTTAACCCCAAATGGGAAGTGTTTGGTGCGTGTATAAATAAAACCCACCATCTCTCTGCCTCTCCTTAGCTGAAAAGCAGCAGGAGGGCTTGGAGCTGCTCAGTAGAGCAGCTTTTTGTTACATTGGTTAGGTACTCACTCTATAAAGAGGTGCCTTGAAGGGGCGAGTGAGCTTACGTTGCAATGGCCATTGAAACAAACTAAAACCTCATAGTGTGTTGTTGTACATGGAATACATAGAAACGAGCGCAGATGACACCATTTTTCTCTTGTTATGTTTTATACATTAACTGGGCTGTTACTCCTGGCTGTTGCAGCCGCTCCGTTGAGTATGGGCGCGAGACCATTTTTTCTGTATGTATGTATATTATGCTTGTAACACCAGTTTGTCGTTTTGCTGCTGTTCCTCTTTCCATGTTTTTGTTTTTAACCCCAAATGGGAAGTGTTTGGTGCATGTATAAATAAAACCCACCATCTCTCTGCCTCTCCTTAGCTGAAAAGCAGCAGGAGGGGCTTGGAGCTGCTCAGTAGAGCAGCTTTTGGTTACATTGGTTAGGTACTCACTCCATGTACCCCAAGTCCAAAGTGACGCACATCACAAGGACCACCTACATTTTTTAGATTTATTTTTTTGCTTTTTTGCTTTGAGGTTTCCTTGCAGTCACATTGATGATAATAATAATAATAATCAGTAGTGATAGTGTTTAGTAAAATGACATATAAACCAAATTACAAAACGGAAAAATTTCACCGGTTTTATGTCTCTGTTTACTTATATGGAAAGCTAATTCAAAAATAAGTCTCCCTTAGTTAAAAGACCAGTAAAGAATAATTGTTATCTGGACACTAGGGAAAAGCTAAATTGAATAAGAGACTTGATGGCAACAGGGACAACAGCTGTGAGATTACACAATGCTCAATAGCGCACTGTGTGTATATATATATATATATATATCATTAGCAACTCATATTTAGATTTTTATTAAGTGTAGATAGACTGAGATTCTAAGAAACATAAATAACTCCTCCCAAACATCCCCAAGAATATAAAAAGGTGTTTTATGAGAACAAAACTATAATACAGCCAACTACAATGACCGGCAAACTGCTCTTTTATTTCACAGCTTACAACAGAAATGATTAGGATTTTAAAGCAAAATTGATACTTTCAATGTTAATTTTACAATATCCTAGAATTTTAAATGAACGGGTAAAATAATTGTGTTTCATGTATGGCTTTTTAAACGGAACGCCAGATTAATTTGAAATATTTTTTCGCTTAAATTAAAGGTATTTATGCTTACCTATCATACACTAAAATGACATCTCGTAATGCAGTTAACCAGACTGGATTGAATTTGTCTGTAATTATTGAGACAGTTGATTTAGAGATGAAGTTTTCAGAAGGTACAAAAATTCTGATCATTGTGCTGGTATCATTTGTTATATTTCTCACGGTTTCTGGCAATATCCTCGTGGTGTTAGCTTTTATTGCAGACAAAAGGCTCAGAACGCAGAGTAACTTCTTCCTACTAAACCTGGCCATTTGCGATTTTTACATTGGTAAGTCATTTCCATAAATATCCGTTATTAACGTGTTATTGAAATGATATTGTTTTGGTGCTTTGAGTTGTTTAAAAAATGCATTTCTCTCTACATGAATAATATTTAAAATCAGAATTTCCCTGTAATATTGAGAAATACAATAGTGCTGTAAACTTCACACATACTTATATCAGTAATTTTCAACATAGAAACATCGAATACGTCGGCAGATAAGAGCCTTTCGGCCCATCCAGTCTGCCCAATTATGTGGATACTATCCCTGGATTTATCGTTTATTTAGGATAGCCTTATGCCTATCCCATGCGTTTTGACATTCCTATTGACAAGCTATGTCAATCTTCAAACTCCTTCCAATATCGCTATATTCTTCTTCGACCTTAAGCCTTTGACTGCAGTCAACTCCATTTGTTCAAAATGACACTTTATTTCTCTATGTAGTTTTACATATAGGTATGTGCATTGGGGATTGAGTTTTTTTTATCCCATTAATATTTAGTAGGACATAATGAAAAGGCAAATTATCACAATAGACATGGGATATAGTGTAGAGCAGGGCTGTTAAACTCCAGCTACCCAGATTTTGCTGAACTAAAGCTCCCATTACTATCCGTTCATCTATTGTTTTCAAGGATTTTCTGGGAATTATAGGCCAATGGGGCGCAGAGTTTGACATCCCTGGTGTAGAGAGCACATGACTCAAATACATAGTAAAAAGTCTAATATGAATATAGCACAAAACATGTAGGAAGTATATTAATCAATTAAAAATGCTTAACACAAACAAGTAACTACTCTATAGCTGGTGGACAAATAATATATTCTAGGCACCAGGCAGAGGAGACTGTACCATGAAAGAATGTACCAAGATCCAAGAGTATAGAAGTGTCAATATTATAAAGAGGGGTTGCCTTTTAAGATGAGGGACATGAACCAGGTTGTGGGTTTAAATGCAGATTTAATATGTTGCTGCAGGATGAGGACTACGGACACAATATATGGTTGCTGTTTCCAGGCATGCAGTATGTATGGAGTAGACTCCTGTATATATTGTGGGATTAATACTTGTATATATGTTGATCACTTGATCAGTCTGTATGGATATTAGACTGAAGAAGGGTTCCATACCTGAAATTTTTGTTTCTTGTTGCTCATCTTATGCATTAAACACAGGTGACACTAGTGCACCTTTATGGCAAAACACAGCGCTGACTCAATTTTCTCTACATGGTTTCTGCATGTCACCTATGCTTAAAGACCCAGGGTATTGGTGGTGAGACATTGCAGTGTATTTGGTAACATCATTATGCAATAGTGGGACTTGAGTTGATTCCCTCTCCACGACTATTTTGTAGACATGTAGTATGTGTTTATGAGCCACAGATGAAAAATCGATGAACATCAGTTTCTGAGAGCAGGAGAATATCAAGCGACTATGAAATCGCTCATTATTCTCTAGCTGCCTGCAATTTAGCACTTTCTGCACACTGTATAGGAATAATAATTTACAGTTAGCTGCCACAACTACCAAGTCACAGGGAAATTTGCAGCTGGGCTGAAACAGGACATGTTATGATTTATGAGAGGGGCCATGGTTAGTTTCAGGGTTGCAAATGATGACGGAACACTAGTTATGGTGGAAACGACAGCAATGTATCTCTTACACCAGTGGTTCCCAACTGCGGTCCTCAAGTACCCCCAACAGGCCAGGTTTTCCAGATATCTGAAGCTCAGCACATGTGAAATGTTTTGCTGCTCAGTGATTGCAGGATTCAGTCTGCATTTCCCCAAGGTGATCCTCAAAACCTGGCCTGTTGGGGGTACTTGAGGACCGCGGTTGGGAATCACTGTCTTACACAGTTGACTATTCTATCTTGCCAGATTCACCTCATAAGACGTTTGTGATTGGCATTCACAGAGTTTAATAAAATATATATTGTAACTAAAATGGGTTTCTGTTTATGCCTAAAATAGTCTTACTGTGTCTATGGGTTTAATATAGTTCATAGACTCTGTGATTTGGCATTATTTATTCTGTAACAAAAATAGAATATTCCTTTTGTAAATTAACATTCAGTTAAAGAGTGTAGTATAATGAGTAGTAATACTAGTCCATAAATGTTCTCATAATTTGTTATATATGTAAATCATTGAATAGTATATTTTAAAATTACTATTATTTTTTGTATTTAACAGGTGCTTTCTCGACACCATTATATTTACCTTATATGATAAATGGAGTATGGATGCCAGGAAGAATTGTGTGCAAATTCTGGTTGACAATCGATTACACAATGTGTACAGCCTCAGCCTTTAATGTTGTCCTCATCAGCTATGACAGGTTTCTTTCCGTAACCCAGGCAGTAAGTTGTAAATAATAGCATACACATAAATATTTTACTTTTCTCAGTTTACCCAGCTGTGAATCAATAAGGATAGTCAACGAATGTTTAGGTATGATAACTAGATTTTGAAGTCAAGAATAATTGTTTATTTTGAAGTCATATCTAATAACGTGTCCCAGAAAGTCTGTCCCATATTCAAAATGCATAAAGTTGTATCCATACCTATGGTACCTCATAGTACTGAGCATAATAGTGATGTAGACAAAAAAATAATGATGCATAAATCCCCACTTCCTCTTTTGTTTTTCTCACCATCCCTCCACCTCTGTAACCGTTTCGTCCTGTACTGTGTCTCTCCTCCATTTACCTCTCTTCCTTGTGTCACTGCCCTATTTTTTCCACCTCATATTTGCCTCTACACCATTACTGACCTTCAAGTCAATCTCCCTCTATCAGTCCCCTCACCTCAGTGTTTGTCTCTGTCCCATGTCACCCTTTCTGTCTCATTCAAGCTACTCTCCTTGCATTTTTGACAATTACAACAAACCAGTATATGCCGCATTACAACCATCACCTAGTGTATCTGAACTTTTTAAGCGCTCCATTGTTTTTAATCTTCCAAGACCCCCTTGTCCATATTATTCATTCCGGACACTTCTTTCCTATCGCAGTCCCCTCTTGTGCATTGGCTGGCTCATCCTCTCTACTTGTATCATTGCCACTTTGTGTTATGTGTGCTGCTTGTCTAAATGCTATATATGTAAGTGATGAAGTCATGCCACCCATGACTGGCCCTCCAAGATGCCAACAAAATTCCTGGTGGGCCACGGCATCTGAAGCCAGTAAGAGCACCGTGACTTCTCACTGAGGAAGTGAATAGTATTGTGATAAAGGTGCAGACCAAGTGCTGGGGTCCACAACGAACCACAGCCTAGGGTCAACTGCAGCACTTGCCCAGATTGAAATGCTTTTTTATTCTTTTTATTGCCCACGTATTCAGCAATGTCAGTAACACAGAACTTTTTACACAGTGCATAGTAGGAATGCAGTTTGTTGTTTGATCCCAGCTGGAAGATGGCAGCCCTAAATTTATGCCTTCAGTAGTGCACTATATCTAATTTCATAAAGTCTTTATATGGATCAGTTTGGGCTTTTTTTTAATTTTATGGTGTTTTGGACTGTACAACATATCTATCTAATTATGTTTTATCTATATTAATTATAAATAATATTTTTACACTGTTGGCCAGGTTCTATATCGATCACAACAAAACAGGCACAGTCAGACTGTCCTAAAAATGATTGCCGTCTGGATACTTTCTTTCCTGCTCTATGGACCAGCAATTCTATTCTGGGACAAAATATTTGGAGGGAATAACTTTCCTGATACCATTTGCATTGCTGATTTTTTTGACACCTGGTATTTTAATTTTGGAACGTCAATTTTAGATTTTGTTCTTCCTCTGATTGGCATCTCATTCTTCAATCTGAGCATATACTGGAACATAAAAGAAAGAAGCAAAAAGAAGAGAAACTCTTCAACATCTCATTCCTTAAAAGAACAACATAGACATCCATATGCCATATCAGATAAATCTTTCCATTCTGATCAACCCTTACAACAAAATAAAGATATTAGGCTTACTGTTATGAAACAAATAAAAAAACGTTATTGTTCTAAATCGTCCACCACAATAAACACGCAGGAACATCATAAAAGTGATGTCCAAGTTTCTCAACTTGCTCGGGACAAGAAAGTTGCTAAATCACTTTTAATCCTAGTCTGTGTTTTTACATTGTGCTGGGCTCCGTACTCGTTTTTGATAACCATAGGTAAGGTCTGTAATGGTTACTGTATAGATTCCTATTGGTACGAGTCCACCTTGTGGCTGTTATACACAAATTCTGCAATTAACCCTATCCTGTATCCTCTATGTCATAAAAGTTTTAGAAATGCTTTCAAGATGATTTTTGAAATGGTTTTCAGGAAATGATGTTAAATTAAATGCCTGATCTCCTTTTAAATCAACAATAGCAATAGACAAATCTTATATTCAGTGAGAAATGTGTTTATAGAACATTCACAGAAGTTTCTGGCAGCTGTGAGCTAAGGATATAAAAAGTCACAAAATAAAACATATGTTTCCAAATTGTTTAAATACTGCTTGAAATTATTTCAACACTTATATCGCCCCTTGATTTAAAGGCTGCACCCTCCACCCAAAAGCAAGGGGGTGGGGAAATTGGATCAGGCGCAGTGTGATATGTGTGGGGAATGTCATGGTCAGTAGGGGTTTGTTATAGTCAGTGGTATGGGGGAATGGAATTGGGCTCATTGTATGTATGTGTATGGTGTGTCATAGTCAATGCAGAGGGGTGGTATGGTGGGAGGGAAGGGATGCCATACTCAGTCTGTGTTGGGGCTCTCAGTCTCAGTGTGTGGAGGTATCACAGAAATTGTAGGGGTGTACTGGTCATTGTTTGTGTGAGGGCTTGGGCAGTGACGGATAGTTTGGGGGGTGTAAAACGTAAGTGGGGTAAAAGGTTGTTGCAGTCAGTGGGAGGGAGGGGTGTCAGGCAGAGGCGGACCTAGAGGCAGCATAGTAACACTATATGTAAATTCAATTATATGAGGCCCCTCTTTGAATGAGGCCTTAGGCGACTGCCTATTTGTCTAATTATACAGCCACCTCTTGTGTCAGACTATTTGTGGCAGGGCTAGTGTGGGAGAGTGTCAGAACCAGTGTGAAGCTGTGTTATGATCAGTGTGGGGGGGGTCTAAAGCTCAGAGTTGGTGAGTCAGGTAGTGTGTGGTGGGTATCCCATTCAGTGTTAAGGAGTGTCAGGGTCTGTGTGTGGGAGGATGTCAGAGGGATTTCAGGGTCTCTATTTGTGACAATACTTATGTCTGTATGTATCTAGCGGTTTTATTGTCTGTATCTGTCAGTTCCCTTGTAGATAGCGGTGTTTTGTTGTGTGTTATGTGTTTCTATCTCTAATTCTGTATATATATTCTGTGTATATACATCAGTGACAGTATGTAAAGCTTTGTCAGCGCCTGTGTATGTTATTGTCTGTGTATGTAAAAAAAGAAAATAGTACCAGCAATCGTGAGATCCTTGAAGTGTCTGTATTATGAACTCACACAGCATCTTTCCAGCTGGAAAAAAGCTGACAGACTGAAATAACGTTGATGCTCTGCTGTGTGTGACCTCCAGCTCATAATAAAGACTAGTACCTCTATTTTTTTCTCTGATACTGGGTCTTTTTCTTTATGTGTGTCTCTTGCGTGTCTGTGTCTTTATTTTTTATTTATTTATTCTAATTTATTATTACATTTCACATGGCCATATTTGGTATCATTGGAAAGGTCAGTGCCCAGTGACACCTCCATTGACCTTGAGGGGTATATAGACAGGAGATATAGGGGTTCAAAGGACCCCACTTCTCCTGCTACTGGTACAACAGCTTACACTTTAGATTAACAGTGGGGGCAAAACCTGGTTCTTTTTAGTTATTTTATGCTATTTTAATTATTTGCAAAGAAGATATTAAGGAATTGGAGAAGTTTATTGTGTATCTTAATGATAATCATTGGGGTATAAAGTTGGATTCCAAAATAAGCAGGAATAGTGTTGAAATTTTGTATCTGAATATTTATGTGGAAGGAGGAAAATTTTAAAATAGAATCCATTTTAAAGATGTAGACGGTAATTGTTACATTGAGATTAGAAGTGACCACTATCCACCATGGATCAAAGTTGGGCCAAAAGGGGCAGATTCTCAGACTTCATAGGAATTGTACCGAGATGGACCAGTTTGAAATACAATCAGAAAAACTGATGGGGGATCTTAAAGACAAGGGGTATAAGGATGAGAAATTGAAGCGGGTTAGAAGGGAAGTTCAGAATTTAGATAGGGGTACTTTGCTGGAATATAAAAAGAAGGAAAGGAATGAGGCATTCCAGTTGTTTTAGAGTACAATATTGGTAATATAAAAATTAAAGGATCTATACAAACGTACTGGCCAATTTTAAGGAAAGATCCTATTGTGACAGAAATATTACCAAAAGAAGCTCAGATTGTGGAGGAATTGTGAAACAAAAACTGATGAGAAGTCATTTAAGGGAGGAGGAAAATAAGAACTGGTTTGGTCTAGCCCCTGGATTTTTTGGTTGCGGTGACAAGTGACAGCTGGTGACATTTCAAGTTGGTGGGGTGCCAGACTGGAAACATGAATGTCTTTAATCATGACTAGAAATATAAGACAGAAAAAAGAAAACTCTGGGGAGCGCACCCACATGGAGTAGGGCAAAAGTCACGGTCACTGTAGATCACAGTAACAGCAACTGGGGTGCACTGGTCTCCAGCTTGTGCACCAGACCCAAAGTTGCTACAGCGTTCGTCCCTTCTCTTCAGCCAAGCTGATCCGCAGCAGCTTCTCACAACCCTCAGCCAGAATTTGAGGGAGTGCAATGTATCTCCCCCCAAAACACCAGACACACACTTAGTGCATGGGGAAAATGAATGAATCTTTAATGAAAATTAGAGCAGTTTTATGGACAGCAGAGGGGGGTGACATGACACAATCAACAGAATACATTATCTAAATGAGTTGCATTCCTAGACAAGACATTGAAACCTAATTAGTTACGCAATAGACGGGATTAACAAACATCAGATTAAATAACAAACAGAGAACAGAAACGTCTACATTGTATCTCTAACACAAATTAACTACTAAAATACAGTTTCAAGATTAAATGTATTTGTAAATCATTAACCATTAGGTGACCCTTATGCCCATTGTCCTTGAGAACTGGCTTTGCCAACTTGGTCCACGATCTCTTGGCAAGAAGCCAGCATTTACCCCTCTCCAACAGGCACAGAGGCCAAGTAAAGTGTGGGCAAGGATACCAAGGAGGGCGAGGGCACAAAGGTAGAGGGAGCTTCAGTTACAATCACCCCTTACATCAATAACACTGTAGACCAGAAGAGAGAAAAGCAGGTAATCCAGCGCACACGTGACACAAATAAAATAACATGTAAATCTTACACTGATCAGTAGTCCATGGATAGCAGCAGCGAATCAATATGGTAGTACACAGTCCACAACTAGGGTTGACAGGTTCAGAATGTGTAGAACCTCAAGGAGAAAAAGGCATATAAAGAAAATATAGTGAAGTCCTTTAAAGATGATGGAATAAAAAATCTACCAAGTGTAATAATCACACTTTGAAGAGCCTAACAGGGCTCGTGTATCAATGCCTATGGGTTCTTTTGAGGCAACTCCATCAGCCTGTCATCATCTTTGGAGAACATCAAAAGTCTTCAAAAGTGGAGCTCTGTGATACGCTCATACACAATGCACACTTCTGTGAGTTTTATTGATGTGGAGCTCTGTGATAAACTCATACACACATGCTGTCCTCTAAAGCATCTGGCAATAGCCTGGTTTCTGGCCCTGTGCAGCCTCATAACTGAGTTTCTCCTAAGGCCTCACCAAATCTGGAGCCACCTCTGATTATATGCCAGAACAACAAAGCAATAGCAGTTTCCTTTTTATTTAATATACCACCAAACCAGCAATATATTAAATAATATATTAAAAAGTGATCCCTGGTGGTCCAGTGAGGGGATAAAATATTTACATATGTATCCCTGTTGGTCCAGAGGGGGAGCAATGTGGGTTGGATGCAGCCTCATGGGGTCACCGCACAGAGCGAGTCAGAAAGCAACTTGTGCTCGGACTCAGTTTACTGATTTCATGTCAGATGGAGCGATCAGAGGTGCAGACCCATCGTTCCCCATCAGACTGCCAGAGATTTAGTCCTGCAAACATGGTAAGCAGGAGATAAATAAAGTTTATCTCAACTTTATATTTCTATCAAATACTGTTATTAATTTATATTATAAATAACAGCATTTTGATGATTAAAGGATCCAAAATAGCAATGTAATGGCCTCAGTGGGACTTTAATCCACAATAGGGTCGAGCATGACCTACTAGGTATGGGTAAAATGTATTCTTTATTTGAAATACAACTAAAAACAACATTGAAACACTCCAAAGACAATTAGCGGCCAATTTCCCGATTCCGTTTTGTACATTACATAGAAACATAGAAAAATGTCGGCAGATAAGAACCTTTCGGCCCATCTAGTCTGCCCAATTACATGGATACTTTACCTGGATTTATCTTTTGTTTAGGATAGCCTTATGCCTATCCCATGCCTGCTTAAATTCAATTACTATTTTGGCCTCTACCACTTCAATTGGAAGGCTGTTCCATGTATCCAAGAGTAATCCCTCCTTGGATAGTAGTAAATAATATGGCAAGGGATCATCTTACTAATATTCGTAAATTGTTAGAGAATCACAATTGTGAAACCATAAATAGGTTAGAAAGTGTCAGGCATGTCCTAATTTCCCAAAAAAGTGCCGAAGTGGTTGGGCCAAGTGGGCCTTATTGGAGTCAGTAATGTAGGCCTCCTTGTACTGGGACCAATAGATTGAAAAGGAAAGTGTGCGATATTGCGTTGGTCCGATTGGGCCCTATTAGATATGAAAATATAGGAGTCCTTGGCATGGGACCATAATTTAGAAGAAAAGTACGGTGTAGGGTACTTGCAAGCAAATAATGTGTCTAAGGTTCACAAATAAACAGAACACTTATATCCCAATAAGAATGGTACGATATGCAGGGCTCCAAAGCTCTGAAAACACACCATAAATTAGGTGTACGATGTAGGGTACCTGTCACTGTGGCTTTTGACAATGTCAAAGTATTCGCCATAAAGCTGCAATTATGGAAAACACAGTTCTCCAAAATATAACGGGCCATATTACATAGTTGATGCTAACTTAACCAGAGCGGTTGTAAACTTACCAGAGCCATTACAGCCTATGGAGCTGTTAAGTTAACAACAGCTCTGGTTTAAGTTAGCACCAACTTTGTAATATAGCCCAACATAAGCAATTGTTCAATTCACTAATCAAAGAAAAGAGTGAAGAACTTTCCGTATTGATACATTTGTGACTGCCATTGAGAATCTTCAACAGGAGTTTGATCATCGATTTACTGACTTCATTACTCACAATGACATTTTCCAGATGTTTGCAGACACCTTTTCTTTTGATTTAAACATTAAACAGTGTTCCAAATATGCAGCAAATTGAACTTATAGATCTGCAATGCAGCACTTACCCTAAAGCCAAGTTCAGAGACACAAAGAGTAGCAAGGAAATGATTGATCGAGTTTTGACAGAGTTACCAGCAACTGTCCCAGAGCTGTCCAAGCTACTTAACCCTTTCGCTGCTGAGGCTTTTCCCGCCTCTGTGCTGAGGTCATTTTTACCGGTTTTTAAACGTGTTTTGAAGGCTTATTTTAGTATATGACCCAGACATATTATATATCGTTCTTTCCGTCAGACTCGGTAGATTCATAATATGTCATTATTATATGTATACGTTATGTCATGTCTGTATATTATAACAAAAAATGCAATAAAATATGAATTTTCAATAATTTACAACGTGTAAAGTTTTTTTTTCACATTTTAACATGCGAGCAATTGTGGTTCTATTTTGTATGGGGTGCGCTTGTTAAAAAAATTAGAGATGGGGGTCTCGTTACATTTTTTTTTGGGGAAAATTACACGATTTTTAACAAACGCACCGCATACAAAAATCGTTAGTGCAGCATCATTGTTCACATAATTGAAATGGGAACAATATTGCTGCATTAACAAACCAAAAAAAAGAAAAAAAAAATATTTTTTTTTATAAATTTTTTTTACTTTTACTTTTCATTTATTTTTATTTTTACAAACTTTTTCACAGTCGTGTTTGGTATCGTTGGAACGGCCATGCTCTGGCCGATCCAACAGTACCAAACTTTAACCTCTAGCTGCCACGGATCGGGAGATAGGGGGTTCATTGGAACCCCCTATCTCCACCATTGGTGGCAGCTAGGGGTTAACTCCAGGACTGGCGTCATCGTGCTATGCACGATGACGCCAGTCCTCAGGGGGAGTTCCCGGAGGCTTGGCCGACATCCAAGATGTCGGCCAGCTCCGGGAAAGGATCACGAACCGGCACTTTTCAGAGCCGATTCGTGATCCGGCTCCCCAGGGGTTAATGCCAGGTACCATTTGGAAGGGCAGGCTGTGCCCTTCCAAATGGTGCCTGGGTTAACCCCCGCAATGCCGCCGATCGGGAGGGAGAGAGGTCTGAAGGACCTCCCCCCCTCCCTTTCAGGCGCCTCCTCCGCACATGCGGGGGGGGGGCGCCTGAATTAGGTGTCATCGCGCCGCCGCGATGACACCTAATTACTCCGGTGGCGGTTCCGGATGCTGGGCTGACATCGAGGATGTCAGCCCGCACCGGGGGGCCAGCGATCGGCCGGAGCCCGGCCGAACGCTGACCCCAAAGAGAGGACGCGCTCAGCGCGTCCACCGCATGGAACGTGACATGCGGTTGGACGCGCTGAGCGCGTCCTTAGCATGGAAGTGGTTAAACAAGTGAAAAATTATTCTTGACAATGAATTTCAACAAATCCAGAACAAGGTCTAAGCTAAGTGATGCCCATCTCCATGCTGTTCTGAGGGTGTCAGCTGCTAACTTAGAGAAAACATTGCCAACCAGAAAGCACTAACTAGTACTATAAATAGCTAAATTTTGTTATAGTACAATTTAATGTTTTTTTATATTTGAAGTTTTGCAAGCGGCCCACAGGTAATTTTAGTTTGAGACCCCTGCTCTAAGGTGCTTGTGTGTAAGAGAAGCCAGAGCCTTTTTAGATATACATGAATTTTTTTGAATATTATAAAGGGATTGCAGATTATGTAGATGCTTATTCGACAGTGAACCCAGGTAGATAAATTCTATTAAAGAATCCAAATATAAGGATTATTTTATCCACTGTACTGTATGGGGGGATAACGCTTCAGACAAAGCAAGAAGCCACGCTCTGTTACCAGGGTACACTAGTGCTACCAAATTTATTGTCACAGAGAGAAAACAGACTGTCTGTCCAATCCAGTTGGAATTTCCAGAAGGTGGACACATCATGATGTCCATTACACCCCTTTAACACCAGCATAGCTGGAGACGATGTATTACTGGAGACAGGTCTAATTTGGATCCCTGTATCTTACTTATCTAAACCCCAAAGTCAGGTGAGGAGTCCTTGGAAAGTTTAGAGTCTAGACTTTACAATGATACCAAACAAGACCATGATATGTTAATAAAGCAAAAAAATATATATATAGTATGTACACACCATATATATATACGTATGTTCTAAAGCAGTAGCAATGTTCACTTTTCAATTGTAAAGTGAACAATGCCACTGCAATAACTCACCTTATTTCCCATGCTGGGAGGAAGTGTGTAGCTGATGACGTAGTGCAGTGGTTCCTCAAGTACCCCTTACTGGCCAGTTTTTCGAGATATCTGAAGCACAGCACAGATGATATGATTTGCTGCTCAGTGTTTGCAGGATTCAGTCTGCATTTCCCCAAGGTAATCCTTAAAACGTGGCCTGTTAGGGGTACTTTATAACCACAGTTGGGAACCACTGACGTTGCACATTATTAAGTATCGATTAATCTAAAACAATATCAGTTGCACCATTAGAAGGAGAGTCAGGGATCCATGGACCCCTATATCTCAATGCAATATTCACCACAAGGCCAAGTGAGGTGCCATTACCAGACATGATCATGTAATGTGCAAAGAAAAGAAAAGAAAATTGTTGTCCACTTTTACTTATAAGGTAAGCAATGCCACTGCAATAACTCTTCTACTCATTTCCCACTCTGGGATTAAATGTGGAGGAGATGACGCAGTGTGTAATTGCGCACGGGGCATCTAAGACATAAGCTGCCACAGCACTGGGAGAAGAGGCAAGGGATCCTTTGAACCAGGGGCGGACTGGGCCGGGGGGCAGGGGGGCAAGCGTCCCCCGGGCTGCTGCAATGCGTGCCCAGCGTGACACACAAGTCCATCTCTGCTGGCACATTGAGCGGCCGCTAGACCTCCTTGCTGGTCGGCCGGCCAACATAGCCAGCCGCCCAGCAAGGCAGTTTTAGTCACCTAAAGAGGGAGGGAGGGCAGCCGGCGAGATGCTATCAGTGGGGCTGGCTGCTTCTGATTACGTCACAGGGAACGCCCACACACATGCGGCCTGGGATTAAGGCGCTTGTGTGGGCTGGATCCTCCCTGTGACAGGACGTGCATCTCCCTCCCAGCTCCTGCCAGCCAGCACGCAACAGTCACCAGGCCACTGCCAGCCATGAGGTATGGGGGGGGCGGAGAATGCATTAATTGGTATGGGGGGAGAAAATTTATGAATATGGAATGCTGGGGGCGAATTAATTTGGAATGCTGGGGCTGGGGGGGGTGAATTAATTTGGAATGCTGGGGCTGGGAGGGGGGTGAATTAATTTGGAATGTTGGGGCTGGGAGGGGGGTGAATTAATTTGGAATTCTGGGGCTGGGAGGGGGTGAATTAATTTGGAATGCTGGGGGTGAATTAATTTGGAATGCTGAGGTGGTGAATTAATTTGGAATGCTGAGGTGGTGAATTAATTTGGAATGCTGGGGCTGGAGGGGGGTGAATTAATTTGGAATGCTGGGGCTGGGAGGGGGGTGAATTAATTTGGAATGCTGGGGCTGGGAGGGGGTGAATTAATTTGGAATGCTGGGGCTGGGAGGGGGTGAATTAATTTGGAATGCTGGGGCTGGGAGGGGGTGAAATAATTTGGAATGCTGGGGCTGGGAAGGGGTGAATTAATTTGGAATGCTGGGGCTGGGAGGGGGTGAATTAATTTGGAATGCTGGGGCTGGGAGGGGGGTGAATTAATTTGGAATGCAGGGGCTGGGAGGGGGGTGAATTAATTTGGAATGCTGGGGCTGGGAGGGGGTGAATTAATTTGGAATGCTGGGGCTGGGAGGGGGTGAATTAATTTGGAATGCTGGGGCTGGGAGGGGGTGAATTAATTTGGAATGCTGGGGCTGGGAGGGGGTGAATTAATTTGGAATGCTGGGGCTGGGAGGGGGTGAATTAATTTGGAAAGCTGGGGCTGGGAGGGAGTGAATTAATTTGGAATGCTGGGGCTGGGAGGGAGTAAATTAATTTGGAATGCTGGGGCTGGGAGGGGGGTGAATTAATTTGGAATACTGGGGGTGAATTAACTTGGAATGCTGGGGCTGGGGGGTGAATTTGGAATGCTGGGGGTGAATTAATTTGGAATGCTGAGGCTGAGGTGGTGAGTTAATTTAGAATGCTGGGGCTGGGGGGTGCTGTGGCAAGATATATCCATGTGAGCTGGGGCCAATATATCCATGTGTGAGGTGGGGGCAATACATCCATGTGAGCTGAAGCAATACATCCATGTGAGCTGAAGTAATATTTCCATGTGTGAGCTGAAGCAATATTTCCATGTGTGAGCTGAAGCAATATTTCCATGTGTGAGCTGGGGGCAATATTTCCATGTTTGAGCTGCTGGGGGCAATATATTTCCATGTTTGAGCTGCTGGGGGCAATATATTTCCATGTTTGAGCTGCTGGGGGCAATATATTTCCATGTTTGAGCTGCTGGGGGCAATATATTTCCATGTGTGAGCTGCTGGGGCAATATATATATCCATGTGTGAGCTGCTGGGGCAATATATATATCCATGTGTGAGCTGGTGGGGGCCACTATATCCATGTTTGAGTTGGTGGGGGCCACTATATCCATGTTTGAGCTGGTGGGGGCCACTATATCCATGTTTGAGCTGGTGGGGGCCACTATATCCATGTGTGAGGTGGGGGCAATATACCCATGTGTGAGGTGGGGCAATATATCCATGTGCGGTGTGTATGAGTGAGTTTTATTGCTGTGGAGCTCTGTGATACGCTCATTCACACGGCACATTACTGTGAGTTTTATTGCTGTGGAGCTCTGATACAGTAATGTGCGGTGTGTATGAGCGTATCACAGAGCTCTACAGCAATACAACTCACTGTAATGTGCGCTGTGTATGAGAGTAAGTTATATTGCTGCGGAGCTCTGTGATAACGCTCATAAACAAAGGGCCTGAGTTGCTGCACTATGGGCCTCTGGGTCATACTTGCCACCTGGGCCAAAAGTTGCTAGTCAGCCCCTGCTTTGAACCCTGTATCTCCAGACTATATACTCCACAAGGTAAAGTGAAGTGTTGCTGGACAGGTCAGAGTCTTTACATTTTTTTGAGGTCTTTTGATATAGCATTCTGACGCGACAAGACCTAGACACATAGTAATGATCTATTTTAATCTGCTTAGACTGCTAAAAGAAACAAGCTATAATTTACCTGTGTTCTATAATAAAACATTACTTTAAAAAATATGTAAACATGAAAAGCAAAAAATGGTCAAATTTAGCACAGCACATGGAGTGAAATGGCTCAGCAGCAAAGATAATAGAAAGCATAAAGAAGCAGTTTGTATATCACTATAACAGATTTTATTGCTTAATTTTGTAGCAAAACTACATATTCAATACAAACTTATAGCTCTGGTTTACTGGTCTTAAGATTAATATGTTATAGGGTCTAAATATGCCATTATACTGTATTTTGGATAGTTGCATGGTACAGTTATTTTGAAACTTGTAAGCATTCTTAAAATTTGATTCACTACATTAACAGTGGCTGATAACCACCATTGTGACAGAAAGCAAAGGATAAATCAAAAGATCCTTGTTTCCAACAGGGAAAACAGCTGTGATATTGCACTATGATTGCAATCTTTGAATTATAAAATAAAGTGATACGTCTCCAAAGGGATATGACTCTTATGGGATTGAAAAAAGATGCAGCATACAGGCAATGTAAGCTAGGAGTATGAGTGGTTTTGCTAATTGCATTATTTATAGTTAGCAGAACATATAAAAGGTGGGTGTTTCGCCTAGAATATCACTACACAACAGCTACTTAACAATGATTGAGAGAGTTAGGTCATAAAACCAACTATTCTTTAGTTTTGCACAAGGTAAACACATATCAGCTAAATTCAACACTCATACCAATATATACTAGCATGTTAAATAATTAGTGTATTTATTTAACTATACTAGAAAAGAAAATTGCCAAAAGTCCATGACGTGCCTTTACTACGTCTCCGCCAAGATCCATCAAAAGTAGTAAATAAAATGTAGACTTTATTCCAGGTGTATAGGATGATAAACCTTAAAATACGCAACCAGACGGAAGGGAATTTATCTGCAGTTATTGAGAATGTGGACTTTGAAGTGAAATTTTCAGATGGTGTAAAAGTCCTGATCATTACATTGATGTCGATACTTACATTTTTCACGGTTTTTGGAAATATTCTTGTGATGTTAGCTTTTATTGTAGACAAGAGACTCAGAACTCAGAGTAACTACTTCCTACTAAACCTGGCCATTTGCGATTTCTTTGTTGGTAAGTTCAATACTCATTTCCTATATTATGATTGTAGTATGACGATAAGGTATTTTCACAAACCAACTGTGGTCTGTGCTGTCACAAGGTCATTCTAAGCGATTCGTTGTTTCATACCATTCTGTAAAGCTCTGGTTATGTGCCTGACATCACAAATCTAAATGTGCAACAACTTGTAACAAAACAACTGACAATCCAACTTTAATACATTGTTTGCATATTTTTAATTTTTCTTACACAAACTATTGCATTATACGGATTTACCTCATACCTTATCAAACTTACTGTAACATACAGAATATACAAATTATGTATTTTCACTTTATATATATTATCCTTTTACCGATTAGACAATACCCCCATTAAAACAGCCGACAATGTTTCAAGGGAGAGATTCAAAATGCTAATCAATACTTGTCCAATAGTTTTCATGGTTTTGTTTCTTTAACATGAATTATTTTTAATCCTTGTATATATTTTACTAGGTGCTTTCTCTATGCCTTTACTTTTACCCTATATGTTAAATGGGAAATGGATGCTAGGAAGAATAGTCTGCAAACTCTGGTTAACAATTGATTACACAGTGTGCGTGGCTTCCTCGTTTAGCGTTGTCCTTATCAGCTATGACAGGTTTATTTCAGTAACTAAGGCAGTAAGTAACATTTATATTGAATATTCAAAAACACAAGTAATTTTAGTCTTTTATCCCCTTCACTACAAAGCGATTTTTGTAGAAATGATTTTATCATAACATTTATTTGAAACACGGGATGTGAAGTTGACATTTAAATACAGAGTTAAACAGAACATTAGCGTACAGATTGTTATTCTGATAACGTTAAAAAGTTAGCACAGTGTAAATTTACTCCTTTTTTTTCATGTATTCGTTTATCCATTACAGAGCCACTGTTGGAATCAAAGATTCTGAACTCAAGATAATTTCCTTTTATCATACCAATGTCATGTGGGGTCTGCATTATCAGCATACAGGCAGAAATGCCATTTGAGTCAAATACTATAACTGTGGTAAAGATAAAGTAAGATAAGTAAGATAAAAATAATAAAAACGAAGATATAATAAAAATGGTCAGATCTCCTACTTATGGGGATTTGTAGTGATCATAATGAGATGACATAGTGCGGCATCCACAAAAGACCAGCAAGATATACAAATATTATCTGATCGTGGAATAATGCCGGTGTATGGAAATTATAGTAACACCTTGTATCTGTACTGTACAGGGATTTTGAGTCAGTACAACCCTTTGAATCCTATCCATGTACAGCAGTGAGTGACCCCAGAGTTCTGTACAGCAATGTATATGAATGTTTTGTTACATTGAGGATTGGGGCTGCTATTTGCAGCTTGTTTTATTTCTCTGAAGGGAGCCTGGAGGGAGATTAGATAATTTATTTTCTCTACAGGGGCACACTAATCTTGCTTTTAAAAAGTGTGAACATTGGGTTTTGTTATGAAAAAAATCAAGGTAACTCGATGTTGGTAGTGAAAGGGATAACAATTCTAGATGGTTAGTTTGTTTTCACTTAACATTGTATCGGATAGTATCTGAAAGTACAAAACTGAGAGTCAGCAGTGCTAGAAGAAAGTCTACTGTGAATCAGTTTTAAATTTAAATCTACAACATTTACTGATATGATAACGGACCAAATCAGGGCCGTCAGACTCCAGACCCCCAGATGTTACTGAACTACAAGTCCCTTGATTCCCTGTCCATTTATTGCATTGAAATAATTCTGTGACTTGTAAGCACAACATCTGGGGGGGGGGGCGTGAATCTGACAGACCTGGACTAAATGTTTTATAATGTTTGTATAATCTATGCTTTAATTTTACACAGCAAATAAATTGCCTGTGGCAATATGGTCTGCGGCTTGTACATGTGAAAACTTAGGCATTACATACCCCTTTGTTATCTCTGCTTTTTAGCTTTAGACTATAGACACAGCGAAGGACTGTATATAGGACAGGTCACAATGGACTGCTTAAATACTCAGAATATTAATTAACAGAGATCTTACTTTGACACATTTCATTTTTCAGGAAGAAAAGAGGGCCATTTTACAGACAATTTAAACCTATTTATTAACATACTGGACACAGAAAGAGACAACCAGTAGGCTGTTATGTAACAGGCTCATCTATTTAAACAGTATCAAATGATTCAGAGTACAGGTTCTGGTCTATCGCTTTTGTAATGCGCACACCACCTTCTGTCTCATCTCCACTGTGAATACTAAAATGCCATTTAAGTATGTTGAATCAACATTTATAGTAACACAGGACAAAGTACGTTTTACTGGTGGATTAGCAGAAGACTAGAAGAAGAGATGAGGTTTAAGGCTAGGGTCAGAGTGGGGCAGTCGGAACGCGCGTGCAGGCGCACTAAATCACGGCGGCAGAAGCAGACATACGCCAATGACGGCCAATATGCAGTACGTGCGTACGAAAGTGCGCCGCCAGCAAATGAACGGTTTTTCAATGAAAACCGCTGCTACTGACGTACAAAGTTGCGGCCGTGCAGCGTGTGTGCGTGATTAGGAGAGTCAGACGTGCTAGTGCGGCTACATAACGTTCAACAGCCGGATTTCCTAGATTCTTTTTACCCACGTCATGAAATACGTCAGAATTGCGCATCGGACACTTAAGCGTATTGTGAAATGCACGCATCAACAGATGCAGAAAATATCTGTCCCTGTCACGTCTCAAACGCACTATTAGCAAAAAGTGACAATTGTATTGACACCAAGGTGTTCATCTCATGACATGGCATTGGAATGTCGATGATTGGTCATAAGCACTATAGCAGAGTATGTTACGACTTAAGGTGCGGTGACAGTATGGAGTGAGGCAGATATAGGTTTATTACACAGGGAACAAAAACAGGAGTAAACCAAAGGGAACAGTGAAGAATAACAATAATAAAGTATAGGAGGTGGCTGGGCAAGACAGGAATGGGACTGATTAACTATACACAATACACCAGATGGACAGGACAGGACCTGGGCTGGACAAAGTAAATACAGAACACTGAAACAAGACAAAGGGGCAGAACAGGAAGAGGGCTGACTGCAACAGAAATCAGGAGACACAGAGCAACTAGAGAACACACGGAGACTACTGAAAATAGGACAGACCAATGAGGGGGCTGAGGACCAGGAGACACAGTGGGCAGAAGTCCAGACACACTATAGGCAACCAGGCAAGGTCTTCTGAAAGGGGCAATGCAAATAGAATAGTCAAGGTCCTTAGCATGGATCGAGGCAGGCGGCTGGCATAAGAATAGTCAAGTCCTTAGCAAAGTACAGTAAACCGGATGATACAGGAATGCTAAAAGGTATGGAGGGTAGGCAGAAGGAATGGATCTCCAGACAGGTAGATGTGCACAGCACACCGGTCAAATACAACTGATTGACTTCAATGCAGAAGCATTCACATTAGGGTGGAGTGCACTTATAAAGGAAGTACAGGCCCAGCTCACACCTTGGGTTTCGGTAGAAAAGGAATGACCTGGCATGGACTCCTGGACACCAGTGAAGACACGGCTAAAAACTGGTCTCGAATGATACATGAAAAGGGGTTGCTGAAGTCATATTATGGAGTGGCACAAGATTCGGCCCATTTACGGCGCCGTCGGCCTGGGCCGTGACATTGGGTGTTCTTAAATTGATCAATGCAAGGAGATATATATCAGGAAAATTTGACATAGGGGCTTCTGGGAATCAGCTAACATTTAGATCCTCTAGTATCAGTAAGGGTGTAGTCTGTCATCAAAATGTTCTTACAGTATAATATAGTACATTGTTTCCCAAGCCTGTCCTCAAGTACCCCTAACAGGCAAAAATTTAAGGTCTACCTTGGAAAAATGCAGACTGAATCCTTCAATCGCTGAGCAGCAAATCATATCACCTGTGCTGTGCTTCAGATATGTGGCAAACCTGACCTGTTAGAGGTACCTAAGGACAGGTTAGAGAAACACTGGTATAGTATACTTGTAGTATATTCCCAGAGTACTATTATTATGAAAATTCATTATCATCATGTCTTTCTTTTTTCTATTTTCTATTTTCTGTGCAGGTTCTCTATCGACAACAGCAAAATAGACACAGGCAGACAGTATTCAAAATGGCCGCTGTCTGGATCCTGTCATTCATTCTGTATGGTCCAGCTATACTTTTCTGGAATATGGCTTTTGGTGGAAAGGAAATTCCTGATAATATATGTGTGGCTGATTTTTTTGACATTTGGTATTTTAATTTTGGGACATCTGTTTTTGATTTTGCTCTTCCTTTGATAAGCATTTCATTCTTCAATCTGAGCATTTACTGGAGTATAAAAAAACGCAGCAAAAAGAAGAAACATTCTTCTGCACTTCAATCAATAAAAGAGAAGGAGAAATGCATATATATCACAGCAGATGACATTGTCATTTATGCCTCATCATTACAACAGAATGGAGGTGTCACTGGACCCACAAAAAGCAAAATTAATAGATATTTAAGACATTTTCACCAAAAGGGATCAACCTTCTCTCCAATCAATGGAAGACTAAATACACAGGATGTTAATATTATAAAGCTTTCACAAGACAAGAAAATAGCTAAATCTCTGCTAATTATAGTGTGCATTTTTTTGATTTGTTGGGCTCCATATTCATTTCTGATAAGTATAGGTAAGGCCTGTAATGGCTACTGTATACAATCATACTGGTATGACATTACAATGTGTCTACTGTACGCCAATTCTGCAATAAACCCTATACTCTACCCACTGTGCCATAAAAGCTTTAGAAGTGCTTTCAACATGATATTTGAAATGTGTCAAAAGAAAAGGAGTTCATGGAATATACACTGTATAATAAAGTGATGGAAGTCTTGAAAACAAAACAATTTGCTACGTATGAAATAAAGGACTTGCAAAGTTCAGTATCGGTTTAGAGTTTATCAATACTGGATTGCCTAATAAAATGCATCAACAAAGAACAAAATAGTACATAATAATAAATACTAAATAAAAAATAATAACGAACACAAATATGTCTAATGGTTGGGATACATCATTATTTCATCACATTTCTTAACATATCTAAACACTACTGACTTGCATATTCTGTTTATCACCCAATTAAATACCTTCCAGTTATATAGCGGACACCTTGACCTACCTGAAAAGGTCAATTTGAGAAAATTCTGTGTTTGTGACATGGTTTGCTCGGAGCTGCAAAACTCACATTATATTGGAAAAGGTTGGTTAAAAAATACATTTAAAGACTATTGGGAACTATCATAAACCAACAGAAAAGTAGATTACAATTAACTCCTAAATGTGTAATGGAACTCTTCCGCTTTTGTGAGATTATCTCACAGTATTATAATAAGAATTTGTATGTCCTTTTAATATCCTGTAATTGGCTGGCATAACAATGCCATAATCCAGTGCTGAAAATAGAATACATAGGACCCAATCATATCCCATACCCGGTTCACAGATCTACAGTACAGGAACACACGAGAAATTAATTCACACGCTTTCCTCCCTTAGCACTGGTAGCCAGGCAGATTGAGTGTATTGATTCCTCTGAGCTAAAATATGACCTCTTTGCCTCCACAGCGCTTATGGATAGTGTTTTCTCAAGTATCTGTTCTCCATTGTTTGGTTGCAATGATTTAGTATATATATGCTGCTTAGAGATAATGTGCCATGCCAAACCGGAGAATTGGGTTGATGTCCGACCTAGACCTAGTCCTCTAGACAAAGGATTAGCTAATGTGATTCCTCCTCTATGAAGCTTTTCAGAGTTCATGCTGTATCCAATATCTATTTCCCTAATTAGAGACATCATAGAGATAGGGGGTTGATCAGTAAAACACTGATAGTTGCTTTTATTGCAACCATGATAAGCTTTCTGTGTTTCAAAAACAGATTCAAACATCAGCAAGAGATGCTCCATTAATGAAACTTCTCCTGCCGCTGTTTGAATTCCTCTTATTGAAACTTCAATTTGAGAGATTTAGTGCTGATTCATAGACATGTGCACAAGGAAAAAATTCCATTTGTTTCTGAAAAATTTTGGTTGGATGATATTTCGGATTAGGAAACAATTCTCAAACAGCTGATTCAGCTTTCTGATATTTCGGCATCAGTTTCATGACTAGTTCCAACTTTTTTTATGTCTTGGACTCTTTATCAAGGCAGCAAAGTACCGACCCTAGTGCCTGCCATTGGGTTCCACCTTATGAATTGTTGGCGACCCCCCTAGTGGCCCATATACCAGCTGATAATATTCAGCTCTGTTTAGAAATATTGCACACGTACGTGATTAGGTTCAGATATCGGCAATATGGAAATTTGGATGCTTCTGATTCCCCGAATTGACATTTATTCGGTCAAATACCAAAATCGGTCTGAACTGATTCACACATGTCTCAGATTCAATGAAACAGTCAAAAACAGAAATATGATTGTTTCATAAAAAAGCAGGCCAGAAAAAACATTTCCGATCGAATCTGACATGCTAAAAAACAAATGCAATCCATTGTATAAAAAAAATATTTTTATATTGGAATTTTTTTATTTTGCAAGTAGACATACAGTAAAGCAATAAATGAATAGAAGACAACAAACAGAAACATCAGACAGCAGAGCCGTTCCAAAACATGAAAAGATCAAAGCAGAGAGGAAAACAGGAGAAGCGCAAACACAAAAAAGGGGGGGGGGCAGAGAGGACACTGGCAACCACCGGTGACATACCCGGCACACTCCTGCAGGTCGACAGGAGGCCAAAGTAGAGGTCACAAGGCCTGGGTAGCCCCAGGACCAAGCACGGCAGGCAGAGCCATGGTGACTGCCGGCCCAGCGCATCCAATGCTAACCACTGTTACCTCGGTCTCATCAGGGGAAAAAAAAAGAGCGGGGAGGGGGAGAGAAAAAAATCCAAAAACAAGGGGAGTGCACTCTAAGTCATTCAAGCGTGCAGGCGTCCTGACAGAGACCCAATGTAATCTACATAGGGGAGTTAACAGGGTGACTCTAGAAAGGGCATGACATGAAAATTAAGAAACAAGGAGCAGCGAACAAAGCAAAATATGAGAAAAAGAACCGTAAGGAGGTAATCCAAATTTATGCAAATCCCAATAAAAAGTAGAGGAGACAGTCAGCCAGGTTCCAGCATCGGACTCCAAGGCTCCTGCGGTGCCGCCACAATTCCCCCAATGTTAGCGAACCCCTTTCTCACAAAGCAAAGCAGTGACCTCCCTGTAACAGCGTCGGGCAGCAAGTGCCAGAAACAGTAAGTCCCTGAAGACAGGGAGGCAGCTGGAAGCATAGGTGACTCTATACGTAGGGCGGATGGCCTTAAGAATCTGGGAATGAGCAACCATGTCTCTGGTCACCACGATATCATCACGGGGGGCCTACATCGGGACAGTTGCCACCCTCCTAATATGTATATCTGACACAATCAGCGGTCCCGCTGAGCCTTTATAATTCAGCAATAGGTGTGTCACCAAGCCCGCGACATAAGTGGGGAGCTCCTCAGTGGTCACGGTCTCGGGGACACCCCCACAGACATAGATTCCGATGATGTCAGATTTCAAGAGCCATCACCACTGAGTTAAGGCAGGTAACCTGCGACTGGGGATTGGTTACCCAGGCGTCCGTGGCCAATTGTACCTTCAGAGAACATTTGTGTACCTCGGTGATCCGCGCCTGCAAACCTTTGCAGCAAATTGCAGCTCATGTAAATCTTTACGTCAGAGGCTACAAAAGTCATCCATGACCTTATTGAGGTCTGACGTGGTAAGCGGTGGCGCGTGCTGCACCATCTAATCTCCCACATCTGAAACATGATGGAGGCTGGGAAGTCTCAGAGGATTATGAAGAAGATGGAGCACCACTTCGGCGACTCTGCATCCCACCTTCACATCCCAATCCAAGTGACAGTCTGATGTCCGGCAAGGGCCCTCTGCCCCACCGGACTTCTTAGATTTCTTTCCCATAAGGGTAAGTAAGTGTCTCTTGGGTTAGGAGCAGATCTGGAGGATCCAGGGGCAGGGGCAGGCTGCAAGATGGCCGCCGCTGTCAACAGGCCGCAGAATAAACCAGCTGAAAGCGACATGCAACACTGCGGCTGTAATTGCCGAGACGATCCAGAGGAATCCTGGGCATAACAGCAGTCGGTCCAAGGAAAGTGTACTGAGTTCAAGATAACAGAACAGCCGCAATCACCCAATTTCAGATAACGCAGCCTAGAGGTCAGTGGAATAGCGACTGCTCTCCTCAGAGTCCGAACACGCCCATCCTGCTTATATTTTTTGTATATTGTGTTAGTTTTGTTCACTTAATTTATGTTCAAGATGCACTCATTTTTGCAATGATATTTTTAATGATTTGATTTCATAAATACCATACATTACACTTTCCATAATCGGCATCCTATGGATTATGAAAAATAAAGATTGGAAACCCAAAGCTTGGGAAACAACAGCAAAAACACAAAGCGTGCCAAACTAAACACAAGTGTTTTGTGCCAAGAAAAAAAAAGGAAAACAGTTGTCTATTATAGTTGTCTATACAGTTGTCTAAATATAAATATATACGGGGCCATTATCAACCATTGTCTGATAACCTATTCATTAACAGGTCTATACACAGGACAAGGGGTCATCCATTTAGACTGGAAGAAAGAAAATTTAGCTTAAAGCATAGGAAGGGTTATATTACGGTGAGAACAATAAAGCTGTGGAATTCTTTGCCTGTTGAGGTGGTTGGGTCAGAGTCTGTACAGACTTTTAAAAAATGACTGGATGACTTCCTGCAGATACAGAATATTAAGGGTTATAATATTTAATATGTGGGTAAAAGCTTCTTGATCCAAGGAGAAATCTGCCTGCTATTCTGGGGTCAAGAAGGAATTTTTTCCCAGTATGTTGCATATTGGCAAGCATTTCAGACTGGGTTTTTTGCCTTCTTTTGGATCAACAGCAGTAGGTTATGTGGGAGAGGCTGAACCCGATGGACGCATGTCTTTTTTCAGCCTATATAACTATGTAACTATTACAGGGCTCAAAATTTCAAGTCCCAAACTACTAACCAGGCCATAAGAGTTACTCGCCACCAGTTGCTCCACCTAACCTCTACCCAGCCCTTAACTCTGCCCCTAAACACACACCCTTAAATTATCTTATGGAATTACACTGTTAAAGGTTTTAATTAGAATAAAGTTACAAAAATAACATTAATACCCAGACATCAGACCCCAGATACATGTTTACCCAGTCATCAGACCCCAGTGTGAGCAGCGCGAGGAGGCAGGGAAGCTCCTCTCCACCCCCTGCCAGTGACCGAGACGAGCTTGGTCAGGTTAGGCAGCTGATCCCTGCCACCGTGCAGTCTGGGGAAGGGGGGGCTGCATGTGGCACCGCTGTAATACACAGCACAAAATAATTTATTGTGCTGCCTGCGTGTGCATTTCCACTCGCCAAATGCTAGTAGGCGAGTGGAAATTTTGAGCCCTGGTCTATTATACACAAATATATACCCAAATTCATATAGATGTGCAATTTATTTTATTATTTAAATGTTAGCTACAGTAGAACACTACTAATTTTTGCACACAGATATATACATACATATAAACACACGAGGATATTTCAGTGAAAAAAGCGACAATTTACAAAGCATACAATCTTAAAATTTTATTAAAACTGTCTCACCTCAGCTTGCAGCTCAATTATATTAACTTGGCATCAAAATGTTTTTTTAAATTGAAGAGGTTTTTAAAATTGAAGTCCCTTGGTGTAATTAATGACCACACGAGGATAAAGATTGCCAAAACGCTGGGGATTAAGTAAACTAATATGAAAACATATAAGTGAGATGTCATTTTGTCCACACCTTTCATATTGGTTATATATTTGCTTTATTTTGCAGTCAGAGGTCTTGAAATAGAAGATATGTGTAAGTGCAAGCGGCTTTATAAATGAAATGTGTATAACACACTGACAGATGGAGATGCTTGAAGAACTACACCCTGAAGAAGTTACAAATGAATAAGGTGTTTACAAAGAGGTTTGACTTTGTTTAAGCTAAATTAATGTGATTGCCACTACACCTTACTACCAGCTTTTGCTTTACAATTTACGTTGAATATACTCACATGCAGAAAATCAAGCACATTTTAAAATCATTAAATATTCTTCCATGTTAAAAAAATAATTTAAATAATCCCATTCATGCAGGATCGTAAAACCTGGTCATCCCATTCTGTTTCAGCATATTCATCAGCTTCTAATTTTTTTATTTCCACTCATGATTTGACGTCCATAATGCTATCTCTTGAGGTTATCAACCAGACTGGTATATTTTTTTCTGCATTTAATGAGACTGTGGATTTGGAAATGAAGTTTTCAGAAGATATTAAAACCTTGATTGGAGTAGCGTTGTCAATACTCATATTTTTCATGGTATCTGGGAACATTCTGGTAATATTAGCATTCGTTGCAGACAAGAGGCTCCGGACGCAGAGTAATTTATTCCTCCTTAATCTGGCCATTTGTGATTTCGGTATTGGTGAGTAATTTTAATAGTGTTTGACTGCAGTTGGGTAGAAAAAAGATCAGACTGATTAAATTAACCTCCCTGGCGGTCTATTTATTTTGAAAATCTGTCTAAAAGTGGTCAATTTATTTACTGTTTTTTTTTTTTGCCCCCACCTAGCGGCATCCCGAGTGTGGCTCGGGGTTAAATTCCTATGTTGGAAGTGGTAACCCCGAGCAACACTCGGGATGCCGCTGGATACATCACCTCTCCCTGCGCTCCCTCGAAGTCCCCAGCGGTCTCCTCCGGCGACCGCGACCTCATTACTTCCTGGTTTCCTCCTCGCGAGAAGGAATCCAGGAAGCATGAGGTCGCGATCGCCGGAGGAGACTGCAGAGATCATCGAGGGAGCACAAGGAGAGATAATGTATACAGCCCGAGTGTGTCTCGGGGTTACCGCTCTCAGTGGTGAAATTTAACCCAGAGACACACTCGGGAACACCGCCAGGGAGGTTAAGAATATTGACTGTTTCCTTGTAAACTTTGTCTTTTTTTTTTTGCCAACTAGTGTATGGTTTTAAATGGCTTGATCACATTATCCTTTTCCTGTTAGTAAAATTGCACACTTTGACAACACAAAAAAAAAATTGTAAAATGCTTATGAAATAAATCTTTAAAAATGACATAAATAGCATAGAGTAGTGACAATAAAAATAAGTCAATTGAATAAAAAACAAACCCAAACAAATGTTTCTTACGGTGCATGATCTGAAAATAATACAGGTTTAACAATAAAGTACTGGAATCACAGATAAACAACCCGGAGACTCAGAATTGTGTATTCATTTACCATTGAGAGCATTATATCAAAACGACAAAATAAACCTTATATATAGGTACATAGCAGAAATATCCAGTAACAATCTTAAACAGTTGTTTCACTAAATGTTAAGGAAAAATATCAATAAACTTTATCAATAAACTGAAAAGAACTCTAATGGATGGCATAAGATTGGAGGGGAGGATTTCCCAAAAAATAAAAGAAATAAAGTAGATACACACTTTCAATATCTTATGACCAAAAGGGAATAAACTGTAAATTGAAATATAGGGGTTATTCAGAGCGCTGAACTGGCCCCGAAATGGCACCGAACAGGGAATTTCCCCGTATGGTGCCATTTCGGGGCCATTCGGCTATTCGGATTTTGGCGAACTGCCAGCAAGTACAGTGCCTGTTTGAAGGCAGTGAAATCCCCATAGAGATTGAAGTAAAGGATATTCAGAGAACACCAAACAGCAATGAAAAGTTGCCGAAATGCCCTGCTGTTCGGTGGTTTTATTCAACAGGTTTATTCAGACGAATCCCATAGGCTTTAATGTTAAAAATATTCCAGTTTTTATTCAATATCTAGTAAATCATTTATTTTTTTTAATCTGCAGTAAAAAGTGTATTTGATTTTTTTATGATCTTTATGCATTTTTTGGGAATTTTTTCTGCAATTTGTTTTCCCCACCTTTTTATATTTTACTGCATTTTTATCTTTTTTTTGTAACAACTTTTTATTATCATTCATAGTTATGTTAATTCTAGACATTTTCTTTTAGTAGTTTTATTGCAAACAACGTTTCAATTTTGACACTTTCAATCGTATTTTTTTTTCTTACACTGTTCGTCAGCTAGTTGGCTCTTTCCGGCCTCTGGTCTGCGCTGTGTTCGTCGGCTTTTTCCGGACGTGTTCAGTGCGTTTTCTTTGCAGCGGTCCGAGTGATACGATATTTCGTATCGTATCGGATGCATCTTTCAGTAGGTGTTCGGCTGTTTTGCGGCAGATTTTCGGGTCCGTTACCTGAACTTCAGGGACCTTGCGGTGAATGCTGAATTCACCGCAGGGTGGGGAAATTTGAATCCCCGGAGTGCAGGAAGTGAGAGAGCACGACATTTCCATGCTCTCTGAATAACCCCCTATGTAATTTTGCCTAACCTTAACAATACATGTTGCAGAAGTCTACTTACCATATTTATTATATAGAAGAAAGATGCACATGAGAAGCAAATCATTTTTTTTATTCATAATTTTTGTATTGAACAATAAAGACCATAAAAGCAAAATAAAAAAAGCTTACTATTACAAGAAGGGTAAGGGCAATGGGAAAAAGAATCAAGAAAGGTCATGAGAGATATACACTTATTCAAAGAGCACCGAATTTCCACGTACGATGCAATTTTGTGGCAATTCGGCTATTCAAAAGGCTGTCGGTTCGCCAAATATTGGCAAAATGCCAGCGAAAAACTGTGATCTTCGGCGCCAGTGAAATAGCCATTGAGAAGTAATGGTTAATCTATTCAACATGTTTAAGCAGGCGAATATCATAGGTTTTAATCTAAAAAAAAATCCCGTTTTTTTTTTATATTTATTCAACCATTTATCCTTTTCATTCCAGCGAAAAGTCTATTTATTAGGATTTCTTTCGGCATTTTTCGTGATTTTGTTGGCGAAATTCTTTTTCCTATTTTTTTTAAATGTGTTTTTTTTTCCTGACGTTATTATTATTCATAGGATCTAAACGTTACATTTTTTTTTTCTTCTTCTACCCTTGTTCGACAGCTTGTTGTCTTTTTCCGGCGGCTGGTCATCTGCCTTTTCTTGGAATGAGTCAGCGGTTTTGCAGCATTTTTTTGCGATTTGTTCGGCAGGTCGATTTAACACACTTCGGGGATCCTGCGGTGAATGCTGAATTCACTGCAGGGTCGGCAAATTTAATTTGCTGAAGTGTGGCATACGGGAGAGCACCGAAATCCTACCAACATTTCGGTGCTCTCTAAATAACCCTGCTAGTGGAAATAAGTTCAGCAAACTATCTTGGAGCGGTGTACCTGTCGGTCAAAAACATTTCCAGTTTGGCCAGAATTATCTAGCCTTCATCTTGAGTCCAGGTGAAGGAACTGTAATTACCAAGAGACATCTGGCAGCTCCCCAACGGTATTGCACCTTAATACTTTGTGATCAGTGATCATGGAATCTCCCTCTAGAATAAATTTATTTAAAAAAAATAATTTTTATGGAGTCTTGAAATACTCTTACAGGGTTATTCAAAGAGCACCTCGCTTCCACACCGCCATGAGTATCACCTCTCCTGGAGTCCATAGGGCTTCATGGAGGGTCACAAGCCCTGCGCGATCTCGCTTTCATAAGATCGTATTCAGAGTCTCACTCTGCTCGTGGCCAGAAGGATTGGTGGATCAGGCAAGGTGCTCTTTCGTTTCACGCACTTCGGGGAGTCAAATTCGCCATTAAACCTGTCGAATGAGAGCACCGAAAATCAGGGCATTTCACTGACATTTCGGTGCTGTTCTCTGAATAGATTAACCATTACTTCTCTATGGGGAGTTCAGTGCTGTCAAAGATCACTGTATTTCACCAATATTTGGTGAACTGCCAGCTTTTTTGGGTAGTCGAATGGCTCCAAAATTGCACTGTATTGGGAAATTCACTGATCGGTGCAATATCGGGGCCAATTTGGCTTTCTTTGAATTCCTTTAAAGTTTTGTGTGAAAATTCAAAAAACGGAAGCACATTGATTTTTTTGCAAATTAGGAAGTTTTCTATTAGTTTATTAACAAATCCATCCCTCTAATTTTCTCTCTCCTTTTCATAAGACTATAAATTGATTGACATTGAGGTGTAGTTTAGAGCTGTTAAATGGGAGGTTTTTTTCTGCATTTTACACATACAAATAATTCATGTATACGAAATAACAGGTATCTGATGTGTGTAAGTGTAGCAAAATACAGACATTTGTGTTCATCTACATACCCCAACTACTTCAATGCCTCAAAAGCATAGGTTTCTATTATAAGTTACAGACTTAAAGTTCAATTTTAAGTCAGATGTAACCTTAACCAGAACAGTTACACGCTTACCAACTCCATAATCTTCAATGGGCACTATTCCCTAGTAAAAGCTACAGTTAGTGGTCAAATTTGTAACTGTTACCTGTAGGAAAAGTGACTTTAACGCATGCCCTCATTTTACCTTTCAGACACTAAACCCGTAAGAAATCACTTAGAGCATCAGTTTTTACGCTAGCTTACTGTACTTTGTGCATCCTATACTCAGGGCTCAAAATTTCAAGTCCCAAGCTACTACCCAGGCCATAAGAGTTACTCGCCACCAGTTGCTCCACCTAACCCCTATTCAGCCCTTAACTCTGCCCTAAACACACCCCCTTAAATTATCTTATGACATTACATTGTTAAAGGTTTTATTTAGCATAAAGTTACAAAAATAACATTAATACCCAGACATCAGACCCCAGATATATGTATACCCAGTCAGTCATCAGAGCCTAGGGTGAGCAGAGAGAGGAGGCAGGGAAGCTCCTATTCACCCCCTGCCAGTGACAGACGAGATTGATCAGGTTAAGCAGCTGTTCACTGCCACCGTATAGCCTGCGGAAGGGGGGGGCTGCACGGTGGCACCACTGGAATACACAGCACGAAATAATTTATTGTGCTGCCTGCTTGTGCATTTCCACTCGCCCTCCCCAAATGCTAGTAGGCGAGTGGAAATTTTGACCCCTGCTATACTTAACCTGGGGAGCGCAATCATTAGCATTACTATAAGTAATGTATTACAAATTGCTAGCGCTAATTACCATCGAGATGCGCAAGGCAAAATTTTAGCTACCCCATAAAAGCTGGTGCTAAATGATTCTGCATTTGCAAAATCATTTAGCACCCCCAAAAACCCACCCAATAAATCCGATTCTCACCGCTCATCCCGTGGCAAGAAAGATGGCCTGATCCACCGCTCCTTCTGGCCGCGAAAAGAGTGGGATTGGGAACAAATAGTCCCCAATCTCCCTCGGCGGCACAATTTTGTGAGAGCGAGATCGCACAGGGCTTGTGGCGCAGAAGCATTACCCTCCATGGAGCCCTATGGACTCCAGGAGGTGATACTCGCGGCGGTGTGGAAGCGAGGTGCTCAGCTAGCATCTGCCACGTAATATATCGTGCAGGTGCAGTTTCTCCCCGTTAGCTTCCCCATTTTGGCACGTACTACGGAATAGTAGACTTCTATTTAGTTGCATTGTCCTATGTCTACTACTACTACTACTACTCAGATCTAGCCCTTTGTTCTGAACATACACATATTAATATTCAAATTTTGTGTTTATGATTAATGTGATTAGGACAAATGTACGGTTATTTGATAGTTAGGAGTTGAGAAGATAACATACAATAGTAGTGCATCCTAAATTGTACATGACATGTTATTGATAGATGCATTTTTATCTGTTTTAATAATGGTTATTATTTTAACAGGAGCTTTCTCCACACCATTATTCTTACCATACATGTTAACTGGAAAGTGGATGCCTGGAAGGATTATGTGCAAACTATGGCTAACAATCGATTATACAATGTGTACAGCCTCAGCCTTTAATGTAGTCCTTATCAGCTATGATAGATTTATGTGTGTAACCAATGCAGTAAGTTATGTATGCATTTTATAAAAAATATTTGATATCATTTAACAAACAAACTGTGTGCTGCACTATTTTCTTCTTTTTAAGAATTTGTATTTGGTATTTACCAATAAATATATGTGTAAGGCTGTCAAGTTTCGTCGCTCCAGCCCTGTCCCCCTGCCCTCTGTATTCATTTATATCTGTTTTTCCCATGCATTCCTATGCTGCTATTGACTGGATAGCAGACCAGGGGTTAATGGCTTCGTCTGATCAGGTCACCTGCCTGTGATGTATGCTGATCCCCTCCCTATTTAAAGCAATGGGCCCATATAATTTTGTTCCAGTTTGCCTGTATCCAGTCTGCTCTGTTCTGAGCTCCTTGCTGTGTATTCCAGTCCTAGTCTGTATATCTTTGGTTTATGCTTTTGGTTCTGTTTTCCTCTGTTGGTCTGTATCTCTTGTCGCTGTGTACTCTAGTTCATGTCTAGTTATTCATGTGTATTTAGTTCATAGTGTTTCGCCCTTGCTGTGTTTTGGTTTTCTGTTCTTGTTATACGTCATACTGATTACCTGGTTTTGACAATTTTGCCTGGCTGACTTCCCTCCTGGTTCTGGTTCCCTGGCATATGTATTTTGTACTCTGGTTCTGACTTCTGGCTTCTTCCTCTTGATCACCTTCTCGCTTAATCCTTATCTGTACCGTTCATTTGTGTCCTGCCATCTAAGTACATTTATAGACTCTGCACAGCTTCACGTTATTTTCTATAGAGCAGATCCGGCCATCTCTAAGGTCCGGTCTTTCAGGTCAGGGCTGCTTTGGTATTTTGCTGTCCAGAGGTCCTTTGCTATATTGTATTCTTTCAGTGCTGTTCTGTATCTGGTGTCTGCATATTGGGGCTTTCCCATGAACCAGGGCCTTACCTTGGCATGTGCCAGGGCCCCCCTGTGTAACAAAAGCTATCTGTATGTTATTGTGGGAGGGATTTTCGTCATGGCGTAGTTTTCTATGTGGTTTCAACTATAGTTTTTACTGTTTTTTGCTACAATATTGAACATCAGCGGTTAGCGATTAACCCTTTAATAGCATTTTTGTGCATATTTAACAAAAAAATTCTATGCTTCTAACTTTCACTTATGTCCTAATTGTGCCTCACATATTTTTAATAGAATTTCTATAATTTTATTGTTTCTGGATTAAATAATCATGCATTAATGTCTTGTTCTTTGTGTAGGTTCTATATCGGTCCCAACAGAACAACCAAAATCTTGCTATTCTTAAAATGATAGTTGTCTGGATAGCCTCATTCCTCCTATATGGTCCAGTCATACTGTTTGGAGATATAATTTTTGGAGGACACATTCCTGATACAGTTTGTTTGACAAATTTTTTGGAAATCTGGTACGTTCATTTTGGAACATCTATTTTTGACTTCGCTTTCCCTTTGATAAGCATTTCATTCTTCAACCTCAGCATATACTGGAACATAAAGAAACGTAGCAAAAGCAAGAAACATCCTTCTGTGCCTCATCATTTACAAGCGGAGCACAAAAGACCATACATCATTGTAACAGACATTGTTCTTTTTGGTTCACAATTACATCGGAACGAGAATGTCAGAGCACCTATGAGGAAGAGAATCAAGAAATGTTTAAGACATTATTTGCTGTGTAAGGAATTTCCCTCCCTGTCAGCCAACAGCAGACTGAATACTAATGATGTTCAAATCATTCAGCTTTCTAAAGACAAGAAAGTTGCTAAATCTCTTCTAATCCTGGTATGTGTCTTTGCGATTTGTTGGGCTCCATACACATTTTTGATAACCATCGGTAAAGCCTGTAGCGGACGTTGTATTGAGTCACACTGGTATGACATCACAATTTGGCTATTATATGCAAACTCTGCAATAAACCCAATTCTCTATCCTTTGTGCCATAAAAGTTTTAGAAATGCTTTCTACATGATGTTCAAAATGTGTATTAATAAACGTGATTATTGAATGATTTCCAAATGTTTGCTTTGTAGAAGAAAATAATAATATATATGTAACTTTACTATAGGCTACCAATCACCAACTTAATTGTTGACTGGAATTGTTTTGAACAACTGCAGGAAATTTTGATAATTGACCGATTATGGCTGCGGGGAGTGCTATGCCGGCCCTTCCCAGTGCTATGCCGGACGTTTAGGCCCATCCACCGCAGGGACTATGTGAAGTGTTACTTCCTATTGCAGAACATATCATGCACACAACTGTCTAATGGCTTTCTATATTTTATTGGCCATCAGGCAGTGCTTTCTTATAAAGAAATATGGGAATATGATTTAATACTTCCCGCTTCTGCAAGTCATTGGCTAAGAATTCAATGATTAGAGAAGACAGCGCAGTCTTCATGTACAATCCTGACCAGTCATATGGTAATTTGGTATGAACTGTCCCTTCCATACAGGTACAGAAGATTGGACAGAATTCCCTAGACAAACAAGGATGATACCAGGAAGATCATCCTATCTTTCAATGATTAAAGTTTTGTCATCAGTTTGACACCTGTCCGTGGCACTCAGTACAAAAACGATCACATGAGTGATCAGGTGCTCTGCTGGGTGCCTCGAGGGATCAAGGCACCCAGCAGACTAAAAAAAGTGTAAAAAAAGAAAAATAAATAAATAAAAATGAATAAAATAAAAGTGACAGCCAAGATGGCGCTGCCCTTCTAAGGGCAGGGTCATCTTGGGGCTGTGTGTGATGTTCCTAGCCTGCCTCATCAGAGAGGCAGGCTAGCAACATCCAATCAAAAGTTATAAAAAAATCAAAATAAAATTTCTAATTTGTCAGGTCAATATTTTGTAAATATTGTCCATGACCTCTGTGATTCTCCCTCCCTCTCCTCACTTGTGTTTTGGTGAGCGAGAGAGAGAGATCAGATTTGACAGGTTAGAGATTTTAGGTAGATTTAGTGAGATTAGAAAAATTGAGGCAGATTTAGAGAGATTTTAGGGAGATTTAGAACAATTGAGGCAGGTTTAGAGGGATTTAGAGAGATTTAGGTGTTTATTTGTATTTTCTTGTGAAACCCAATGGTTCTTTTGAGAACCAATAATCCGTTTATATATATATATATATAATAATTATAAAATTTTCTAATCTATTATATATAATGTCTGAGAGGGTGTAAAGCGCCGAGGAGGCATATGCCATCCTGGCGTCAGAATCTGAGGCATCTGCGTCGGACTCCGACCCAGATTTTGAACCCGCTAACTGCTCAGAGACATCGCTAGATACATCATCTACGCTGGCTGATGTATCTCCTAGTGATGTTTCTGATGCAGATCCTGGGCCACCACCTGCCAGCAGGAGACGCACAGCTCCAGCTGAGGAGTGGGTAGTGCCTCATCGCCAGAGGCCAGATATCCCTCCTTTCACAGCACATCCTGGCATCAATATTGAGGTTGCAGGATTTACCGCCACACAGTTTTTGCAGGTGTTTATGGGGGATGATTTGTTGGCCACATTGTTGCCCAATCAAATCTGTATGCCCATCAGCATTGTGCTGCGAAGCCAGACTCCTACTTGGCAAGGCAGCAATGGACCCCGCTAGATGTGCCAGAATTTCTGAAATTCTGGGCACTTACTATGCTGATGGGCATCATAAAGAAGCCCTCAATTCGCTCCTACTGGAGCAGTAGCCCCATCTGCTCTACCCCCATTTACCCCCAATCAATGTCACGTAGAAGGTATGAAAACATTTTGCGTTTCATGCACTTCAGTGACAACAGCCTGTGCCCTCCTAGAGAGCATCCCCAGTTTGACAGGCTGTATAAAATCCGCCCCCTGATTACCCACTTTGCCGCCAGGTTTGCAGAGACTTATACACCTGGAAGGAATATCTGCGTGGATGAATCCCTAATGAAATACAAGGGAAGGCTGGGATTCAAGCAGTATATTCCTTCCAAACGCTCCAGGTATGGAGTGAAGGTGTATAAGCTCTGTGACAGCGAGAGTGGGTATACTCAGGCCTTCCGGGTGTACGAGGGAAAGGATAGTAGCCTTGACCCTCCAGGTTGCCCAGAACACATGGGAACCAGTGCAAAGATTGTGTGGGACCTACTTTTTCCCCTGATGAACAAAGGGTACCACTTGTATGTTGATAATTTTTATACGAGTGTCCCTTTGTTCAAGCTGCTGTATTGTTTTGATACAGCAGCATGCGGTACTGTTCGCAAGAACCGCGTAGGTTTCCCAGCACAGCTTGTCCGCACCCGGTTATAAAGGGGAGACCTCAGCTCTGCGCCAAGAGGAGCTGTTGGCGGTCAAGTACAGAGACAAGAAGGATGTATACCTTCTATCCACCATCCACACTGAGAGGTCTGTGGAGGTCTCTGTACGTGGCAGAGTTGAGCGCATCAGGAAGCCAGTGTGCATCAAAGCCTATAACCGGCATATGGGTGGGGTTGATCTGGCAGATCAGCTGCTCCAGCCCTACCAGATTATGCGGAAGTCAAGGGCCTGGTACAAAAAGGTTGCAATTTACCTGATGCAAATTGCAACCCACAATGCCTTTTTGCTCTGCAAAAAGGCAAACCCCGGAGTGACACTGTCCTTTTTACAGTTTCAGCTCCAGGTCATTTCAGGGTTTTTGTACCAGGATGCACCTGCTCCCCGGGCAGTGATAGGGGACAGAGTTGGGGCTAAACATTTTATTTTCTAAAATCCCCCCTACTGAGGGCAAACAGGAACCCCAAAAAAGATGCAGGGTGTGTTTCAAGAGGAGGAGCAGAGGAGAGACACAATCTTTTACTGCCCAGAATGCCCTGGACAACCCGGTCTGTGTCTTGGTGACTGTTTCAAGATGTATCACACTGTGCGTGATCTGTGATTTTTTTTTCCTTACAGTCTAGTTTGTTAGTTCAGTTTAGTTTTTTTTTTCTTTTACTGAACCAGACTTTTACATTTTATTCCTACATTTTTATGTTCTACAATTGGTGCTGTATTTTGCCAAAATCTTTGCACACCTATGCATGGGGGGCATGGGTGTACTCAGGAGACCTTGCAGAAAACAACCTGGAGAGTTTTCATGCAGTAACCGACAACGGTGTCTCCTACATCACAGTCAAAACTGATGTGGGTGTGAAAATGAAAAAATGACCACCAAACAATATCCAATTTGTTTGGAGAAAACGGTTGCATCCATGGCATAAAAACACTCCATTTACAATACTTTGGGGTGTTAGCTTACCAAATATATGCACGTTCATAAAATTGGGGTATGTAAAAAGGCCCCTAAAAAGAAGATAAGCAAAGAAGATATGTCAAATTAGAAAAATGACAAGCACATGTCAAAAGATTGGCGTAGCACCCCAAAAACAACAGAACAAATCTATATATGGGTGGTATCACTTTACTCAGAAGATGTTGCTGAACATATTTTGGGGTGTTTTTTGGCAGTATCCCATAACTGGATTTGACAATTCATGCCTAAAGTACAATGTGTGTGAAAAAATAACACAAAAAGTGACTACCTGAAAGTTTGACAAAGAGCTAGTGCATGGAAAGTGTTAAAATACAACTCTTTGAAGTACCCTAGGGTGTGCCCTTTCTAAAAATATATGGTTTGATGGGGGTAAATTACTTTGGCCGGCTTCAAAAATGTCCCAAATAGGACATGGGTGCATGATGACGAAATGTGAAAATTCCAAGTTGTAAAACTGAAATGCGCACCCCCCAAATAAGGCCTATTAGCCCCCAAATGACCCGACATACCTATACATGGGTGGTATCAATTTACTCAGAAGATGTTGAACATATTTTGGGGTGCTTTTTGGCAGTAAATCTTAAAGTTCACAGTATATGTATTCTTAAATTGCATTCAAAAAAAAAAAAATCACTAAAACTTTTTTTTTCTCAAAATTTGGCATAGATTTGTGGTAAAATGGTTTGCATGGAAAGAGTCAAAATACCCCAAGTTTAATACCTTGATTTGTGTACTTTAAAAAGATATGTATATGTGGAGGGTTATTCAGGAATTAGTGACAGATATCAGTGTTACAATGTCACTATGACTACTTTTAAAAGTAAACTCTTTGTAAATGGCAAAGTGCTACTTTCACTTATTGTTGCATAAGATAAGGAGCAAAGCGAGGACTACTTTCACTTATTGTTGCATAAGATAAGGAGCAAAGCGAGGAATATGTCTATACATTGGGTATTGCTAAACTCAGAACTAAATTTAGAAACTACTAAGGAATTACATTTTTTTGACGGTTGTTGATACATAAGAAATTTTAGGGGTCAAAGTTCGAAAAAGTGGTGTTTTTTCAATTTTTTTGTCATATTTCACAATGTTTTTTATAGTAAATTATATGAAATGATGAAAAAAATGGTATCTTTATAAAGTCCATTTAATGACGAGATAAAACAGTGTAAAATATGTGTGGGTTACATAAACGAGTAAGAGGAAAATTTGACGTAAACACAAACAGCACAGAAACATAAAAACAGCAGCGGTCACTAAAGGACGGATTTGTGTAAAACCGCCCAGTCACTAAGGGGTTAACATAACAAATAAATAGTCTGAAAATGTATTTAAGTATTTTACCAGGAAAGATACATTGAGATTTCTCTCGTTTTCAAGTATGTTTTGGGTAAAAGCTGAAGTATTACCTCCCCACAAGCCACAATAGCGCTATTGATGTCCACCCTGGATCTATGCGTCCTAAAGGAAGAGTGTATCCATTGTCTGAGAGAAAATCAGATCATGGAGGAATACAAAGACAATCTAACCAGAGGGTTGATAAGACGTTACTCTTCACCCGCAGGGGCAGGGCTTTTTGTTTCCAAAAAAGATTGGGATTTGCGACCATGCATTGACTACCACGATATGAACCATATTACTAACAGAAATGTATACCCCATAGCCCTGACTACAGAACTCTTAGACTATGGGACGCAAATGTGTAAACTAAACTCGATCTTTGAGGCGACTACTACCTGGTCCGTGTTACGGAGGGACATGAGTGGAAGACAGCCTTAAATACGAGGAGTGGGCACTATCAATACCTGGTGATGCCTTTCAGGTTATGTAACGCCCCAGCTGTCTTCCCGAGACTTCATAAACCACGTGCTTATGGATTATCTGCAATCCTTTGTCATAGTGTATCTTGACGACTGTTTGATGTACTCCCCAGATCTGGAAACACACCATAAGCATGTTCGTAAGGTTCTCAAGCATCTACCAGAGAATGGTTTATCTTGCAAATTTGAAAAATGCCTATTTGATATCACCGAGGTACACTTTCTTGTATATATCATTTCCCTGGAAAGTTTCACTATCGATCGCTCCAAGCTGTCTGCTATCCTGACCTGGATGGGCCTCTACCCCAAGGGTTAAAAGCTATACAAAAGATTTCTGGGATTTACAAACCATTACCTGAAAATTCATAAGGAATTTCTCCACTATGGTAGCACTCATTACAGCCATGACGAAAAGGGGTTCCCAGAACCAAAAATGGACTGTACACTTAACAGGCCAGGCTTTAAGGATTACCTTGGAGAAATGGAGACTGAATCCTGCAATCACGGAGAAGCAAATCATATCACCTGTGCTGTGCTTCAGATATCTGGAAAACCTGGCCTGTTATGGGTACCCGAGGACAGGTTAGGAAAACGCTGTTGTAGTATATTCCCAGAGTACTATGAATATTTAACGTCATCATGTGTTTCTATTTTCTGTGCAGGTTCTCTATCGACAACAACAAAATAGACACAGACAATAATTAAAATGGCCGCTGTCTGGATCCTGTCATTCATTCTGTATAGTCCAGCTATACTTTTCTGGAATATCGCTTTAGGTGGAAAGGAAATTCCTGATAATATATGGGTGGCTGATTTTTTTTTTACATTTGGGGCCATATTACAAACCTAACGCTAGCTTAAGTGACTTTAATGCATTTCCTCCCATTACAATCCAAACACTAATGCCTCTTCTTGCAGCTAACTCCTTTAGTACCTGGTCTTTTGGCACAAGAGGAGATATACAGGGCTATTCAGAGAGAGGTAAAAACCTTGAGAATTGGCAGAATGAACAATCCAGACCAAATAGTCAATTTGAAAAGTGAGATAAATGGGAGAATTTTTCTGATTTTACTATTTTGACCTAGAATTTTCAATTCTCCAGTCATTCTCAAGGTTTTCACCTCTTTCTGAATAGCCCCGATAGTAATTGATGGTAACTTTACAGGCACTAAATTCAGCAATGCAGGGGACCATGTTCAGGTGGCTGCTCACCTCAAAGAGCAGGCTGTCCTTTTTTCAACTTCAGTGAAGCCTATCAAGAAGAACAGAAGCTGGCAGAGCGCTATGGAAGCTGTGCATTTTCTGAGAGTTGCATTTCCTAAGACTGTCAACTGTGTAAAGCAGAGGTATCAAAAATGATTACCAAAAATTAACTCCTTGAGTGCAGATAACAAATGGGGGGTGTCCTAATGTTTCACCACAATATGCTGAGGATGTATCTACATGTTGTCTGTTAGACTCATAGCGGAAATCCTGTGGCGATCACTGGCTTCCCACTACCTGGAATGGCCGACGGGGTGTCTGGCCAATCTAGAACCACCACCTGGGGTGGGTACATCATGCCATAATGACTTCGGTTATGACCCCTGAACTCCAGCATACCTGCAGAAAATTCAAAAGTGGATTAGGGGTCCAAATTAAGGTTATGTCAGAGTATGGCATTTACAAAGTTACCAAACATGACGTGGTATGTATAAAAACATTTTTTACTTTGTTCTAAACCAGCAACATTGTCCACTTTTCATTTATAAAGTGAACAATGCCACTGCAATAACACCTCTTGGCATTTCCCACACCAGGAGCAAGTGTGGATGTGATGACCAATTGTGCACTGGTCATCTACTGTCATGCCCCCCCATCTGCATCCATCCTCTGACACTCCTGGCAGTATACTTCCTGTGCTGCCCCTGTTCCTGCAACCTGCATACATCTGCAAACAGTGAAAGAGTTAACATCCAGCACACTACTAGTTAAAACACCAAAGCACACGTCACACTCTTAATTAAATTAAGGGCTGTGCCCCAGACTGAACTGTGCTGTTCATTATAGCTCATTTCTGACAAAGTGAGGTTATACACGCTGTTGTAGGGATGAGCTGTTCGGTTCGATCGGTTTGGAGTTCGATTCGAACATCGCCTGTTCGCGAACTACGAACATTTCCGTGTGTTCGCCGCATGTTCGCCCACAATGCACTTTTCCACTGGCCTGAATCTTGTAATTGGCTACAGCCTTGCACCTGACCACAGGTCAGGTTCAAGACTATGCCAATCACGGCTCAGAGTCCTGATTGGGCAATCATGGGCTCATAGAGCCAAGTCCTGCAGCACACTATATAAGGCTTCACACAGCGCTTCAGCACGTGTTTGAGAGGAGGTTGTTCTTGTGTTAGTGTGTGTTCTCACTGCCAGTCTGCCACCAGCTACTGGGGGGGGGGGAACTACTGGGGGGGTCTCATTTCTACAAAATATCTGGGAATTGTTCTAATCTGTGTGTTCTCACTCTCAGCAACTATTTTGGGGGTCAGTAATTTCTACAAAATATCTGGGAATTGTTCTAATCTGTGTGTTCTCACTCTCAGCAACTATTTTGGGGGTCAGTAATTTCTACAAAATATTTGGGAATTGTTATAATCCGTGTGTTCTCACTGGCTGCCACCCAGTATTTTGGGGGGTCAGTAATTTCTACAAAATATTTGGGAATTGAGGTAATCTGTGTCTTGTCACTGCCACCAGCAACTATTTTGAGGGGGTCAGTAATTTCTACAAAACATTTGGGAATTGAGGTAATCTGTGTCTTGTCACTACCACCAACAACTATTTTGGGGGGTCAGTAATTTCTACAAAATATTTGGGAATTGAGGTAATCTGTGTCTTGTCACTGCCACCCATCAGGGGGTCTCACTGATTTATAGGTGGTTTCTGGAAATTGTAATCTGTGTCTTCTCACTGCCAGCTATCAGGGGTCCCACATACTTCTAGCAGATTTCTGGGAATTGTAATCTGTGTCTTGTGACTATTGCCAGCTATCAGGGGGTCTCACTGACTTGTAGCAGATTTCTGTGAATTGTAATTTTGTGTCTTGTCACTGGCACCTATCAGGGGGTCTCACTGATTTATAGGAGGTTTCTGGGAATTGTAATCTGTGTCTTGTCACTGGCTGCCAGCTATCAGGGTGTCTCACTGAGTTATACCAGAGTTCTGGAAATTTTTAATCTTTATACCAGAGTTGAATCAGAGTTCTGTATATATTTAATCTATATATCACTTGCCATGTCAGAAAGACCAAAAAGGACAGCCAGATGCTCCCAGACGCAGATAAGAGGGCAAGCAGCCTCTGTGTCGGGAGGCTGTGCCTCTGGTCATCGTGGACGTGGTGCATCCTCTGCAGGGGCACGCTTGTCCTTTCTAACTGGTGCTGGCCGTCTTCTTAAGCAGCAGCAGCAACATAGAGGATTTGGTGGATTGGCTAACCAGGCCATCCTCATCCTCCGAGTCCTCTGCCAGCCAGGCTTGTAGTGCTTTACAGTCCACTCCAGCTGCCAAAACATCTAATGCAGCTTCCATGTCCACAGCTACTCCTGCCGTAGCCTCACTATCACACACGGAGGAGTCAGCTGAATTGTTTGACTACAATGACAGTGACATGCTGCTTGAGGATGCGCAGCAAGTACAGTGCTCTGATTCAATCTCTCAGGTTGAGGAAGGGAGTATAATCAACCTAGAGGAAGGGGGTGCCAGTAATGACACATAAATAACTGGCACTCATGTTGTCCCAGCAGCTGCAGCATACTGCCAAGTTGGCTCCAGTGACGAGGATATAGGGGGTGATGACAATGATGATGAGGTCACTGACTCCACCTGGGTGATGATTGAACAGAGGAGTCAAGTGAGGAGGAGGAACAACAAACACGAGGCACAACATCCTCTATGACCAACCATAGCACTAGCCAGTCCAAGGCATCAGATGTCAGAGCTGCTCTGGTGCAGAGCGCTGTTGACTCATAGAACACATGCAGGAACTCTGCTGTCTGGGAATTCTTTAAGAAATGTGCAGCAGACCCCACCGTTGCTATTTGTAATCTATGTCAGATGAGGCTCAAGCATGGGAAAGACACCGGAAGCTTGGGTACCACGTGCTTGAGGCGACATATGACCACCTGCCATGCATCCCGTTGGCACAAAACTTTGCATAGGTCCTCCTCCTCCTCATATGTCTCTACCCCCACTGTATGTCCTGCCATGTCATTGTCTACAACCTCCACTGACAGGGATGATGCTACAGTAATGGATGTACCAGGTCCTTCCTCACAATGTGACAGCATCCCATCAGATGAAGATTTTTTTTTTTTCTTCTTTTAAAACATTAGCACTAGAGGGGGCTCTGGGCGTGTCGGGGGTCTCCTCAGCCCATGGCCCTCCTATTAATCAGGCGGCACCAAACCAGAACCTGGCTAACCTAAAAATTAATCTGGCATTAAGGAGAGTAACGGGGGTGGGGGGGGCAGAACCATTTCTTGTATCCGTGCTGAAGAGGAGGCGAGCGACCGGTTATCCCTTCAGGACTACGCACGCACCTCCCACGTACAAACCTTTCCAGTAACCATAGGGCTCAAAACGCTGCAAAACGGGAAGCTTGGTTAGATGACATCACATACGTGCAAAAACTGACTTTTGCTCTAAGATAAAAGTACCCCAAAAATAACAGGTTAAACTCCCAAAAACAGACGCGTGAATACAGTCTCCTAACGGTGAGAGATACAGAATAAAAATAAGTCCGGCTCGGCCATCCATCGACATGGCTACAGAACGTATAACAGCTGTCACATTGCGGCCCCCCCCCTTATCTACTGATAACCCTCTGCACTGGTACCTCTGCCTCATAGGGAACTACAGGCAGCGCTGCCCCTGGGATGCTCAGGAGTTCCAGCATCGATGGAGTCACCTGGGAGATTCAGCCTGCAGCCATATGCTTCCTCTAGCAACGTATGTACACGTCAGCCGAGAAACCGAGTAAAATCCCTAGAGAGCTGATCGGAGACATAAGGATCTGATGAGACGCAGGCCCCGCTTTCATTTGTGGCGTCTGCTCCCCGGCGGGTGCAGTGGGTCAGGTTAGGGAGTTAGGAGGGGGAATGGGTACAGAGCCTCTGTGGTTTGGAAGGCCTAAGGTGTAGCCTTTCAGGGTGTTGAGCCAGCAGGAGAGGGACAGCTGTGCACAATCACACCGAGGAAGAAGGAGCTTTGCGTAGCAGTAAATACTGGCGCACAGCATCTGCGTCGCGTTTCAGCCAGGCCGAGTTGAGCAGGATGTTCTCGCAGCACTGCTGCACTGTACGCTCTGCAGACGGAGCTGGATGGGCATCAAAGAAGGCCATAATTTCTGTAGCCATTTTCTCGCTTGCAAACCCTTCCACTGACATCTTTATAAGACGGGAGATGAGGAAGCCGCCCTGGTACCGGTTAAATAATTCCTCCCAGTTCTCCTTCAAGAAAGCCCACGCGGCCTTCCTGCCCGTCTTACTTCCATCGGCCACGCCACCTATAACAGACACCGTGTCCTGATGACGTACGTCATCTGAAAGGGAGAAGCTCAGCACTTTGTGAATGAGCTCCTGGGTTGGGATGAACCCCAGGACCCGCTCTACTCGGCTCTTCTCCTCTTGCATGTCTGCTTGTTTGTGGATCTTAAGCATTGTTTCCAAAGTCGAGCTGTCCCCGTGCTTCAGAACAGTCACATAAACCGGGCTGCGCAGGTCGGCATTCAATGTGCTCTTTCCGTCCACGTGATCTTTGAACCGTCGTCGAGCTTCCTCTAGAGTGGGTTTATGACCAGCTTTTCCCAGATTCCCCAAAATCAGTCCACGAAGTAAGGCATCCAGATGTCCTTCACCAGGCTTCGGGTCCCAGCCCAGCCGTTGACCTATAGGCGAGAATATATCGCGGATAAACCCTTGGATCTCTTCATGGAAGTCTGTATGGGAGAGCAGCGTGGACAGCACCGCCAGATTGCTGCTCAAGTCATTCCACACCGTGTAATTGGGTTCATTCACAAAGGCTTCCATGACCTTTAGAACCTCCACTGTGCTGATCATGCCCGCTCGTGCTAGTGAAAACAGGTCGTTCTGCAAACCCAGTCGGTCCACTGGCTGCAGCGAGAGGTCTCTGATACCAGGTAAGAGGCTTTCAAGCATGGCCGGGCTGTACTGCGTGCGGTAAAATCCCACCGTGCCAGGGTTCACCTTTACCCACTGGTCTGGTTTCACGTCCTCCAGCACCACGGTCACCTCTGGCTTGTCCATCAGAACCTTTAGCTTGGAAGAGGACGGCGCTTCACTGGTGCAGATACTGAGCGGTACCATCCACTGTGGACACTCCTCACCAAGGTGCGGGCCACTGGCACAAAACTTCTTCTGAGACAGTTTCAGTATTCGAGAATCTTCATTCTGCTCTGAGTCCACATAGATCAATGGAAATCCCATCTGCATGGTCCAGGTGCTCATAACGGCAGCGATCGGCTTCCCGCTGGCTTCTTCTAGAGACTCCCACAGGTCTTCTGTGGCTGCATTCCTTTCCTTGAATTTGTTGAGATATTGGTGCATTCCCTTCCTGAAATCCTCATCGCCGATGTAATCATGTAACATGCGGATCACAGACGCCCCTTTGCTGTACGATATGGCATCAAAGATTTCATCCACTTCTGACGGATGCCCCACGCTGACCTCAATGGGGTGGCTGTTATCCAGCGCGTCCAGTTCCTGGGCCCGAGCATAGTCTGCAAAAACAAACTGCGTCCAAATATCATATTCTGGAAAGCAGTGATCAACGCATAAATACTCTATCCAGGAAGCAAAGCCTTCGTTCAGCCACAGATGGGTCCACCATTCCATGGTGACCAGGTTCCCAAACCACTGATGAGCCAACTCATGTCCCACAACTAAAGCCACCCACTGGCGGGACGAGGCGCAGGAGTCCCTGGGATCAATCAGAAGGGCCGTCTCTCTGTAGGTAACCAGGCCCCAGTTTTCCATGGCTCCGGCTGCAAAGTCTGAGATGGTGATGAGGTCAATCTTGGGCAGAGGGTAGGGCACATTGAAGTAATCCTTGTAGAAAAGAAGAGTTTTAGCAGCTACCTCCAAAGCAAACTTCCCCTGCTCAGCTTTTCCCACCGGAGTGTAAACACGGACCAATATTCCATCCGCTGACCGAGTCTCCACAAAGTCATACTCTCCAACCACGAAGGCAACGAGGTACGTGGACATGACTGGTGTTCGGGCAAACTTCACCTCCGCAAAGCTCTCGTCATCTGAATACGGCTTCCGTTCAACCACGTTCATGTTGGACAAAGCCACCCTGTCTTTAGGGACGATCAGCGTGACATCAAACGTAGCTTTAATGGCCGGCTCATCCCAACAGGGGAAAGCTCGCCGGGCGTCTGTGGCCTCAAACTGGGTGACGGCCGCGAAGCGCACCTCCCCAGACGCCGTGCTGTATTTACTGCAATAGAAACCCTTCATTTTATTGTTCAATTCACCAACAAAATCAATCTTCAACATCCCAGAACCTTGTTGAAGGGTGCTTGGAAAGGACAGGGTCACCTTCTCATCTTCGTTCTCATAGTTAAAGCCGGTGGCTTGGATTTCTTCATCACCATCCGGAGCGTAAGAGGCGGTGATAATGTCGATGTCCGCGCAGTTCATAACGATCTGGTTGGTGCCATTTTTCACCTGCACGGCGGCCTCCAGTTTCCCCTCGAAGGTGAAGTCTATGAGGTCGGGCTTCAGGCAGAGGCCGTAGTTGACGGGCCGCACGTCGCTCGGGAGCCGCTCGAAGGGCCTGCGCTCCGGCATGACGGCTGGAAGTGGAGCCCGGGGCTGCGGGGCCTGACACGGGGGAGGAGTCACCGCCTGAGCACGAAAATCACTGTCCGGGACAGAAGGCTCAGATGAAGATTTACGCAGTCAGATTACGTTGCCCTAGCTGCTGCAGCGTAAGAAAAAATATAGTCCCCAACCATCCCCAAGCACAGCGTCTAAATGCCAGCTTAGCAAAATTACTCGCATTGCAGCTGCTGCCTTTCCAGCTGGTGGACTCTGCGCCCTTCCGTGAATTTGCTGAATGTGCTGTACCACAGTGGCATGTTCCAAAACGCCATTACTTTTCACGGAAGGCCATTACAGCACTATACCAGCACGTGGAAGACAATGTTATGGAGTCATTGGGAAAGGCAGTCAGCAGCAAGGTGCATGTGACTTTAGACACGTGGTCCAGCAAGCATGGACAGGGTCGTTACATTTCCTTCACGGCACACTGGGTAACTATGATTGCAGCTGGGAGGGATCCAAGACGGGGCTCTGTACTGGAGCTTGTTCATCCACCACGCCTCCAGAAAGCTGCTTGTATGAGGTCTGTCTGCTCCACCACCACCTCTCCCTCTTCCTCCTTCTGTGTCTCTGGCGAAGTGGCAGTTAAACCGACGCCTGACAGGGGCTACGCAATGGCTCAAGCAAAAAGATGCCATACTGTGCTTGAGCTGGTTTGTTTAGGGGACAGGAGCCACACTGGGCCAGAAATACTGTCAGCTCTGCAGGGGCAGAGATGGTTAACACCACGCCAGCTTCAGCTGGGAATGGTCATCTGTGATAATGTCAGCAACCTTCTCTCCGCCCTTCACCTGGGAAAGTTGACGCATGTACCATGATTAGCACACGTCCTAAATCTGGTGGTACAGCGTTTCCTAACCAGGTACCCAGGGCTGACAGAGCTTCTCAGCCAGGCCAGAAAAGTCTGCAGCCACTTCAGACGGTCATTCCCAGCAAGTGTTCGCCTGGCAGAAATTCAAAGAGAATTCCACCTTCCCACAAACCGTCTGATCTGTGATATGCCCACCAGGTGAAACTCGACATTAGCAATGCTGCAGCGTCTGCACAAGCAGCAGAAGGCCATCAACGAGTACCTGTGTGAGTATGGCACAAAGACAGGTTGAGGTCAACTTGGTTATTTCCCCCCCAAGTGGCTGGTGATCAAGGATGCATGCACTGTACTGTCACCATTTGAGGAGGCAACGAGGGTGGTGAGCAGGGACAGTGCATGCATCAGTGACACAATTCCTTTAGTGTTCCTGGAGCTGGAGCACACTGCGGGTAATTATAGATGTGGCTCTAGAGGCAGAGCAGTGGGAGGAAAAGGCCACCTTCCCTAGCGCTGAAGGCCCCAGTCTTTCCGCAGACAGCATTCCAGCAGGTCCTCCTCAGATCAGACAGGAGGAGGATGAATATTTAAGTAGTGGGGGCATTGAAGGTGGGGATTCCTCAAGGGAGGGTTTTGTGTGCCCAGAAACCCAAGGGCTAGTGCGTGGCTGGGAGGGGGAAGTGCACAATGGGGTCATCCTCTTTATTGACCAGGAAGACTTGGAAGCTAATGCCACCTTCAACCTACGCTGCATGGGCTCCCTTATCCTGCAAAGCCTGCCTAGGATTCGTGCTATCAAGGAGAGGGATAATTACTGGTTGGCAACCCTTCTTGATCCACGATACAAGGGTAAAGTTGCAGAGCTCATCCTGCCCACACAGAGGGAGTACAGGATGAAAAAACATGAGGACGCTCTAAAGCGACACTTGTGTAACACCTTTCCAGGCACTGGTAGGTTACCAAGTGATGACACAGGTGCTTCTGAGGCTACGGATGATCAGAGGAATAGTGGTGAAGGCTGGGGCCACTTGACTGATGCCTTTTTAATATTTTTTTGTCCAAGATGCCCAGGGATGTCAAATGTAGGCACCCATTGCCAGCGTCTTCACCGTATGGTGCAGGACTACCTAGGGGCAAGGGCAGACCTGGATACCTTTCCAGCAGATGATCCACTGGCTTACTGGGTGTTGAGATTGGATCACTGGCCAGAACTTAGCCAATATGCTATGCAGCTACTAGGTTGCCCTTCATCTAGCGTACTTTCTGAAAGGACGTTCAGTCCAACTTTTGAAAAGTTCGAGTTCAAATGCGAACCGAACTCGGGGGTGTTCGGCTCATCCCTACTCTGTTGTTCTGAGAATCCTGTTATTCCTGAGAACCCCATTTGCCTACCTGTTCCTGACAGCTCTGGATTCCTTACCATCACTCCAGATTCCAGCAACCTCCTCTCCCTTTGTAATCAACACCGGTCAGTTTCTATTCATCCTCCATACTCCACCCTCCTGTCTGTGCAGATCACTGCACCCTGGGCTCACCACACCCTAATACCCCGGTGCCTCCCTGGTACCATCCCCACGACCCTGACAGAATGAACAGCCCAAACATGAGTGAGCCTGCTGTGCTGCCCATCGTGGTGGAGCTTATAAGTAGAGCCTACCAGGACCTGCTTAAACACCTAACTGACCTGGTTAAGGAGTTGCTGCAAGGCAATTTGGGCACAACGCCTAAGGTGTTTGTTCCTCCAGCAAAACAGCACCATAATCTGCTGACTGAAGAGGAACGTGCCTGGAGACAGGCCTCTAACCGGTGCCTGTACTGTGTGGATTTGCGGCACTGGATCTCTAGCTGCCCACTAAAGCCCCCCAAACCTGACGCTGCAGGGACTAGATCAACACCGGCACCAAAATCTGCTACTGTTCCAAAACAGGCCCTGGTGTGTAAACCTGTGGCAGAAACCAACTTCAAACAAGTCCCTGCAGTAAAACCTGCTTCTGGAAGACCTCAGGTACCCAGGAGACCTGCTGCACCTAAGCCGGTACCCCAACCCAAACCGGCACCCAAACAAAAAACTCTGGTTCCTAGAAGTACACCCCGTCTGAAGCTGGCTTTACCTAAACCTGTGATCACTCATAGGAAACCTCCTGCATCAAGGTCTGCCCCCCAGGAGCACTGCATCGCTGGAGGCTAGCCCTGAAGAGGAGGAAGAGCTTCCCAGTCCTATGGAGACAGACCACCTTGCCCATAGAAATGGAACCTGCGCTTCCTATGGACTATGAGACTATACCTGTGGAGTCAGACCTTCCAACTCCAATGGAAATCATGTCAATGCAGGATTCAGCGGTAACACCTATCAATCCCAGCCAGCAAGATACATTGATATTGACCCAGAGGACATCATTGTCTCCAAGGGGAACCTACCTGGAGAGCCAGCACAACACTCTGAGGGGCCCCCGGGTCAGCTTGCAGACCACATTAAAGAGGGATGGAGTCACTTCTGTTGCTCTGGTGATGGGTCCACCCCAGAATTGCAGCCTGGCGAAGAACCTCCACTGCCGTGGACAAAACTCTGTTCCTCCTCTGGTGGTGAAATTGATCTGGAGGAGCCTGAAAAGGTGACACCTACCTTGATGCCATCCTCCTATGTGGGCACTAGGTTCACTGGTGACTCTGCCTACTATTTATGTCCTTCTGTCTCCAAGGCCAGACGCGCTAAGGACAACCCTGTTCATCCAGACCCCTTGCCTGAGGATCCAGCTCCCTATACAGTGCAGGGATGCTTTGCTAGACCTACCTTGGTGCCACCTGGGTACATGGGAACTCTCATTCCTGACATAGCTGCTGACCGTAAGAAACCCAAGACCAGAACACTGAGACAGAGAAAGGCACATGCCCAAACCAGTGCCACCACTCCTGACCACCGTTCTACCCTCCAGTAGTGCGATGAATACTGGACCCAGCACCCACCCGAGTGACCCGTGTCTAGTTATGGACAGTTCTGCTACCCATCCTTGGTCACCTGGAGCGTGACCGTGAAAGGGGGGTACGTCATGCCTCCCATCTGCATCCATCCTCTGACGCTCCTGGCAGCATACTTCCTGTGCTGCCCCTGTTCCTGCAACCTGCATACTTCTGCAAACAGTGAAAGAGTTAACATCCAGCACAAAACTAGTTAAAACACCAAAGCACACCTTACACTCTTAATTGAATAAAGGGCTGTGCCCCAGACTGAACGGTGCTGTTCATTATAGCTCATTTCTGACAAAGTGAGGTTATACACTCTGTTGTAGGGATGAGCTGTTCGGTTCGATCGGTTTGGAGTTCGATTCGAATATCGCCTGTTCGCGAACTACGAACATTTCCGCGTGTTTGCCGCCTGTTCGCCCACAATGCACTTTTCCACTGGCCTGAATATAGCTCATTTCTGACAAAGTGACGTTATACACTCTGCTGGAGTGATGGTAAGGAATCCAGTGATTGTCAGGAACAGGTAGGTAGATGGGGTTCTCAGGAATAACAGGATTCTCAGAGCAACAACCTCCTCTCCCTCTGCAATATCAACACCGGTCAGTTTCTATTCATCCTCCTGTCTGTGCAGATCACTGCTCCCTGGGCTCACCACATCCTAATACCCCGGTGCCATCCCCACGACCCTGACATCTAGAGTTACAAGCATTTGTAAAGTGCAAACAAGTTCCATAGTGCTGTACAATGGGAGACAGAATAACAAATATGCATACACCTCAAACAGAACAGTAGGAGAGAGGACCCTGCTCGAGAGCTTACAATCTAGGAGGAGAGGTGTGACACGCTGGGGCACATGTGGGCTGTGTGGGAAGAAGGAGCAGGAAATGAACCATGGGGGATTATGGAGTGAGCCGATAGGCTTCTCTAAAGTAATGTTTTCAGAGACTTCTTAAAGGACTGGAGAGATGAGAGTCTGATGTTGCAGGGGAGGGAGTTCCATAGAAAGGGGGCAGCTCGGGAGAAGTCTTAAAGGCGGGAGTTGGGGGTGCAGGTACGAGGAACTGATAGCATCAGATCTTTGGCAGAGCGAAGTGGTCAAGATGGGATGTACTTGCTATTAAGGGAGGAGATGTAGGCAGGGGCGTGGCTATGGAGAGCTTTGTACGTGAGGACTAATATTTTAAAGTGGACTCTAAAGGAAACAGGGAGCCAGTGTAAAGATTGACAAAGGGGAGAGGTGTATGAGTCTGGCACAGGTGTTCATAACAGACTGCAGAGGGAGAATCTGGGATGTTTTTTAAGGACAGAGAGGAGGTTTATACAGTAGTCAAGGTGGGAGATTACTAAAATGCTTATCCAAGCTCTTATTGAGTCCTGATCAAGAACGAACGGACGGATGCGTGCAATCTAAAATGTTGTGGGGACCCCCGCCTCTTGTATTGTTTGCTTCTAAATGGGAATTAATGAGGTTTTAAACTACTTAATTGCATTGCTTGCCTTGTAACCAGTGTCCTGTACTACCAGGAAATCTCTAGCACTTGTGATGTTCCAAAAAATAGTTTTCCTCCACTACAAGCGATATTACAAAAAATACATTGACAAGAACCAGTTTATTTTTTTTTTATTTATACAGTAAGAAATATTTGAAAATACTCCCCAATGTATTTCTTACAGTAATAACCTATTTAGCACACATTGTGCCATCTACTGGCCAAATGGAGCTACCGCACGTAGAACTGCAGCTCATATCTCCATGTCGGCTGGGGAATGCTCGATATGTCAGGACATTCCCTAGCCCAGGGGTCAGCAACCCATTAGCTTGACTGAGCCACATGGGAAATGTAGTTCCCAAAACATCAGGGAGCCAAGGTTGCTGACCAATGCCCTAGCTGTTCGTTTTTAACCAAAGGGCTAGAACTTTGGGGGTACCTTTTGGAGCCCAAATGCAAACAGAATTTGTTTGATTGCAAATGATATTCATTTGTTGCAAACAGCACAGCCCCAGGTTGTGTTTACATGATCTCAGACTGCTGTGTCTGTTACCGCTGATCGTGTATACACGGTCATGGTAGTGAAGGGATTAAGGGCTACCACCTATGTTTGAATTGGCCACTAAGGGCAAACGTTTTCACTTTCTTTTTGTTTGCAACATCGGTTTTTAGTAAAATACCTTCAGACGAGAACAGAGTATAAAAGAAAAATGTTTATTCCTGTATACAGTATATCTTAATCTGTTCTGAGTTATTTTTTTTCATTTACGCTATGTGTGTTCAAATTATTTAAGTTCTGTTTTGAAATTACATGACAATTATTCAGGAATCTGCAAATTCCATTAATGAATCAGAAATCCGTCCTTGCAGGTCTATGATGTTTTTGTTTCGCTCTATGAAATGTGAAAATAATCCTCAAATCACAAAAAAAACGATATCTAAAAACTTCCAAAAAAATATATTTTATTTATTTCCACATTTCTGTATTATTTTCCTGGAATGATTAAATATAAGAGTCCAAACCGGTACTAGCAAGGTGTACCTAATAAAGTGTCCGAAGGTGTATTTACTTACATATTCACACTCATATGTGGATATTTCAGTGAAAAATGTGACAATTTGCAAAGCATTATTTTAACTTGGCATTAAAATGTTTTTTTTAAAATTGAATTCCCTTGGTGTAATTAATGACCACACGAGGATAACGATTGCCAAAACGCTGGGGATTAAGTAAACGAATACCGGAGACTTAAAAGCAGGTGAAAACATACAAGTGAGATGCAATTTTGTCCACACCTTTCATATTGGTTATATATTGGCTTTATTTTGCAGTCAGAGGTCTTGAAATAGAATGTGCAGCAGACATGCCAAGAGCAAGTGGCTTTATACATGAAAAGTGCATACCATACTGATAGATGGAGATGCATGAAGAACTACACCCTGAAGAAATTACGAATAAATAAGGGGTTTAAAGAAAGGTACAATTAATGTGATTGCCACGATAACTTACTACCAGCTTTACAGTTTACGTTGAACATACTCACGTGCAGGAAATCAAGCGCATTTTAAATCATTTTAAATATTCTTGCCGTAAATAATAATAATTCGATTCATGTAACATGCAAGATCGTAAAACCAGGTCATCCCATTCTGTTTCAGCATATTCATCAGCTTCTAAAAATGTAAATTGTGGCTTTTATTTCCACTCATGATTTGACGTCCATAATGCTATCTCTTGAGGTTAGCAACCAGACTGGTATATTCGTTTCTGCATTTAATGAGACTGTGGATTTGGAAATGAAGTTTTCAGAAGATATTAAAACCTTGATTGGAGTAGCCTTGTCAATACTCATATTTTTCATGGTATCTGGTAACTTTCTGGTAATAATAGCATTCGTTGCAGACAAGAGGCTCCGGACGCAGAGTAATTTATTCCTCCTTAATCTGGCCATTTGTGATTTCGGTATTGGTGAGTAATTTTAATAGTGTTTGACTGCAGTTGGGTAGAAAAAAGATCAGACTGATTAAATTAATAAGGTTTTTATGGTTTTCACAAAAAAACAAACAAACAAGGGAGTGAAGGATACAGAAAATAAAATGAGGGGGGAGAGGGGCACATGGAGGGGTTGCACCAATAATATAAATTAAGAATATTCACGGTTTCCTTGTAAACTTCATCTCAATATACAGTCAGGTCCAGAAATATTGGGACATCGACACAATTCTAACATCTTTGGCTGTATACACCACCACAATGGAGTTGGAATGAAACAAACACAATGTGCTTTAACTGCAGACTGTCAGCTTTAATTTGAGGGTATGTACATCCAACTCAGGTGAACGGTGTAGGACTTACAGCAGTTTGCAGATGTGCCTCCTACTTGTTAAGGGACCAAAGGTAATGGGACAGAATAATAATCATGAATCAAACTTTCCCTTCTTAATACTTGGTTGCAAATCCTTTGCAGTCAATCACAGCCTGAAGTCTGGAACGCATAGACATCACCAGACGCTGGGTTTCATCCCTGGTGATGCTCTGCCAGGCCTCTACTGCAACGGTCTTCAGTTCCTGCTTGTTCTTGGGGCATATTCCCTTCAGTTTTGTCTTCAGCAAGTGAAATGCATGCTCAATGGAATTCAGGTCAGGCGATTGACTTGGCCATTGCATAAGATTCCACTTCTGTCCCTTCAAAAAGTCTTTGGTTGCTTTTGCAGTATGCTTTGGGTCATTGTCCATCTGCACTGTGAAGCGCTGTAAAATGAGTTCTGCAGCATTTGGCTGAATGTGAGCATATAATATTGCCCGAAACACTTCAGAATTCATCCTGCTGCTTTTGTCAGCAGTCACATCATCAATAAATACAAGCGAACCAGTTCCATTGGCAGCCATACATGCCCAAGTCAATCACCTGACCTGAATACCATTGAGCATGCATTTCACTTGCTGAAGACAAAACTGAAGGGAAAATGCCCCAAGAACAAGCAGGAACTGAAGACAGTTGCAGTAGAGGCCTGGCAGAGCATCACCACGGATGAAACCCAGCGTCTGGTGATGTCTATGCATTCCAGACTTCAGGCTGTGATTGACTGCAAAGGATTTGCAACCAAGTATTAAGAAGGGAAAGTTTGATTTATGATTATTATTCTGTCCCATTACCTTTGGTCCCTTAACCCTTTCGCTGCGGAGGACGCGCTCAGCGCGTCCACCCGCAGGTAGGGTTCCATGCGGAGGACGCGCTGAGCGCATCCTCCTTTTGGGGCCAGCGATCGGCCGAATTCCGGCCGATCGCTGTGCCCCCCGGTGCGGGCTGACATCCTCGATGTCAGCCTAGCACCCGGAACCGCCACCAGCACAATTAGATGTCATTGCGGCGGTGCGATGACATATAATTCAGGCCCCCCCACATGTGCGGAGGAGGCGAGTGAAAGGGAGGGGGGGGGGAGGTCGTTCGGACCTATCTCCCTCCGATCGCCGGGGTGCAGAGGGTTAATCCAGGCACCGTTTGGAAGGGCATAGCCTGCCCTTCCTAATGGTAGCTGGCATTAACCCCATGGGGGCTGGATCACGAATCGGCAACGAAAAGCGCCGATTCGTGATCCTTTCCCGGAGCTGGCCGACATCTTGGATGTCGGCCAAGCTTCCGGGAATGCCCCCTGAGGACTGGCGTCATCGTGCATAGCATTGAGTCCAATGAACCCCCTATCTCCCGATCTGTGGCAGCTAGGGGTTAATGTTTGGTACTGTTGGATCGGCCAGAGCATGGCCGTTCCAATGATACCAAACATGACCATGAAAAAAGTTTTTTAAAAAAAATTAAAATAAAAAATATTTAAAACAAAATTATAAAAAAAAAAAAAAGTTTTTTTTCTTTTTTTTGGTTTGTTAATGCAGCAATATTGTTCCCATTTCAATTATAATGTGAACAATAATGCTGCACTAACGATTTTTGTATGCGGTGCGTTTGTTAAAAAAAGCGAAATTTTCCCCAAAAGAAAATGTAACGAGACCCCATTTCTAATTTTTTTAACAAGCGCACCCCATACAAAATATAACCGCAATTGCTCGCATGTTAAAATGTGAAAAAAAAACACTTTACACATTGTAAATTATTGAAAATTTATATTTTATTGCATTTTTTTGTTATAATATACAGACAGGACATGACGTATACATATAGTAATTAGGGATGAGCTGTTCGGGTGGTTCGGAGTTCAACCCGATCTTTGGCAGTTCGAAAGTTCGCGAATTTCGAACTTTTTGGGCGTGTTCGGTTCGGGTTCTAAAAAAATTTTTTTTTGAAAAAAGTATAGAAAATGCTTAAAAAAATACAAAAAAATCTAGAAATAAAGAGACTCTTTACTGCAGAATATTATAAGCAACGATTTATAAGATATTGAATTAAAAACTATTGTGTACGTGGAAAGATTATCAACTCTAAATGACCTCTGTTCACAAACGGGCATAACAGTGTTTTCAGTCTGGTAATCAATTTGATACATTGTACAATATAGTGAGGGGGTGGGGTGGTGTCTGTTTCTGATTGAGATTTGAGAATTAATTTCCCTCCTAAAACATCCTAATATGCTGCATTTAACCCTTTCGCTGCTGAGGCTTTTCACACCTCTGTGCTGAGGTCATTTTTACCGCTTTCGCTCATCATGTTTAACCGCGTTTTGTAGCCATATTTTGATATATGACCCAGACATATTATATATCGTTCTTTCTGGCAGACTTGGCAGATTCATAATAGGTCATTATTATATGTATACGTTATGTCATGTCTGTATATTATAACAAAAAATGCAATAAAATTAGAATTTTCAATAATTTATTATGTGTAAAGTGTTTTTTTTCACATTTTAACATGCGATCGTTTGCGGTTATATTTTGTATGGGGTGCGCTTGTTAAAAAAATTAGAAATGGGGTCTCGTTACATTTTTTTTTGGGGAAAATTTCGCTTTTTTTAACAAACGCACCGCATACAAAAATTGTTAGTGCAGCATTATTGTTCACATTATAATTGAAATGGGAACAATATTGCTGCATTAACAAAACAAAAACAAAAAAACTGGTTTATTATTTTTCGAATTTTTTTATAATATATTTTTTTATTTTTAGTCTTTTAAAAAAACATTTTTCATGCTCATGTTTAGTATCCTTGGAAAGGCCATGCTCTTGCCGATCCAACGATATCAAACATTAACCCCTAGCTGCCACGGATCGGGAGATAGGGGGTTCATTGGAACCCCCCATCTCCACCATTGGTGGCAGCTAGGGGTTAACTCCAGGACTGGAGTCATCATGCTATGCATGATGACGCCAGTCCTCAGGGGGAGTTCCTGGAGGCTTGGCCGACATCCAAGATGTCGGCCAGCTCCAGGAGAGGATCACGATCCGGCGCTTTTCAGCGCCGATTCGTGATCCGGCTCCCCAGGGGTTAATCACAGCCACTGTTTGGAAGGGCGGTGCCTGGATTAACCCTCTGCCCCCCGGCGATCGGGAGGGAGAGAGGTTCGAAGGACCTCCCCCCCTCCCTTTCAGGCGCTTCCTCCACACATGTGGGGGGGGCGCCTGAATTAGATGTCATCGCGCCGCCGCGATGACATCTAATTGCTCCGCCGGGGTCCCGGAGTGCTGGGCTGACATCCAAGATGTCAGCCCGCACCGGGGGGCGCAGCAATCCGCCAGAATCCGGCGGATTGCTGCCTCCTGTGCATGGACGCGCTCAGCGCGTCCATAGCACAGGAGAACCACTTGGCTGGACGCGCTGAGCGCGTCCATAGCAGCCAAGTGGTTAACTGGTGTTTGAAAAAAATCTAAAGCAATGTTATTTTTCACCTCGGGATTAAACATTCACAGGGTTATTCAGAGAGCGGTGAAAAGCAGGAGAATAACTGGAGAAGTGAAAATTCTAGGTCAAAATAGCCAAACCAGAAAAATTCTCCCATTTAACTCACTTTCCAAATTGGCTATTTGGTCTAGATTGTTCTCTTCTCCTGCCAGTTCTCCTGGCTTTCACCTCTCTCGGGGTTGTTCAGAGAAAGGTGAAAACCAGGAGAATGGCAGGAAAAAGAGAACAATCTGGACCAAATAGCCGATTTGGAAAGTGAGACAAGGCTAGGGTCAGACTAACGCACTTTTTGCAGCGACCGAACGCATTGCTGTACTTTTTCACGGATTGCGCGAAAACGGTCATACGATGCGCATTTTTGTGCGTGATTTTTTACGGATCCAAACCAGGAAACTTTGGGTGTCTGGACATTATGTTGGCCGGACATGAGCAGGGTCTGACGTCTTCAAATCACGCACACACGCCGCTAGTGGACGCAGCGCACTCTGTACGTCAGTACTAGCGGTTCTGCGTTCTCGAAAAAATGCGTTCATTTTCCACTTGTGTTGCGCAGCCAGACTTTCGTGCAACCGTACTTCGTATATTGGCTGTCATTGCCCGTCATTTGCTGCTAGTGCGGCCGTGATTAAGTGCGCCTAAACGCACGTTAAAAATTTGCTAGTCTGACCCTAGCCTAAATGGGAGAATTTTTCTGGTTGGGCTATTTTGACCTAGAATTTTCCATTCTCCAGTCATTCTCCTGCTTTTCACCGCCAAAAAAAATCAGTAAACTTTCTGCGTGTCCGAAAAGGTCTCCTCTTTTCTTACAGACTGCCGCCCCAAGCAGTTGTTTATGGATAGATTAAAGGAAAAGCATTTACCGTCATTTGAAATGTCATTTTTTGTTTACATATTTCTATACATCCTAGAAATCCACCACTTCACGAGCAGGTTATGGGGACCTCCTAGGCACGATATTAGAAGGAATTTTTCGTTTTTATTTTTAACCCTTATTTCATGGAAAACTCAATGTCCCTTTAAAAATGTTTTTTTTTTTTTAACTTTTTATCATTGTTTCCTGTCCCCAGGGCACTACCCGGATCCCCATACACCTTTTATGGCAAATATGTAGCATATATGCCCTCTTGGAGGGCACTCTAAAAAAAACGAATTTTCAGCCCCATTGACTTGCATGGGGGTTCGGGTTCGGACCCGAACAAATGGGAAGTTCGAGTTCGGGCCCGAACCGAACTCGGGGGGTGTTCGGCTCATTCCTAATAGTAATGACATATTATGAATCTGCCGAGTCTGACAGAAAGAACGATATATAATATGTCTGAGTCATATACTAAAATAAGCCTTCAAAACACGCTTAAACAAGATGAGCGAAACAGGTAAAAATGAGCTCAGCACAGAGGCGTGAAACGCCTCAGCAGCGAAAGGGTTAACAAGTGGGAGGCACATCTGCAAATGTGAGTTGAATGAGAACAAGAACACTCTATATTTTTTGTTGCTGATGTACTGCGCAATCCCGGTCCTTTCTCTTTTTTCTACAGTATACGTTTTACCATCTGCACCATAAAGCAATTTGCTTGAAAAACGAAGGCCATTATATTTGTGGACATATTATTGTGCCTTTTCCACTTTCTTACGGGCTTAGGCACATTTAGCGCTGTGTTGTGTCATCTTTACCCATTCTGAGTTTCACCTTTCTTTGAGTTGACCTGATAATGTCCTCTAACCATAATAATACATGGAGCAGAGGTCTCCTTTCCATATTATATAGGAGAAAGATGCATATGAAAAGCAAAAACTTATTTTTTTTTTACAAACGTTTTATACAGAACATAACATTAAATAATAAGCTTAATAATGCAAAAATGGTAAGGCCAATGGGAAAAGTGGGAAAATAATGAGGAAAGGCCAGGAGGGATATAGTGGATATAAATTCAGCAAAGTACTATGCAGCTGAGAGACTACTGTAGAAAAGAGTCAAACTCCACAATTACGAGTTACCAGTAAGGCTAGACTGGGACAAAAAAAACAGCCCAGGACTTCATCCAGACCCGCCCACTCCTATTATGCAAACACGCAGGGCCGGATTAAGATCTCTTTGGGCTGGAGCCAATGATTTTGTTTGGATTTTTTGGCATTTAATGAAATGAAAACATATTTTATGTTATTTTAAATTGTGTGCAATTTTGGTGCTTTGTGTTTCGTCGCATTTCGGCACTCTTTAGTGATTCCATTTCAGCCAAAATACAGTGAATTTTCTATTTAGTGAATGTTCACAGTGTTTTGCCAAAAATTTAGCCACCAAAGCAGATATCGGACGTTGGCGAAAACCGTCGAATTCCACCAATAACCGCTGAATTGGCAATGTCAGTGATCGCGAGATCAAGGCGTCACAGCCCGGTGACCGCTTGGAAGACCACGTGATGTGGCCAGCCGGTGCTCGGCCAGCCGGAGGGGAATGCTAGCAGCCTGCTCTTAATGCATTTCTCTAGCAGTGAGGTCTGTGTGGGGTATACATAGAGGTCTGTGTGGGGTATACATAGAGGTCTGTGTGGGGTATACATAAAGGTCTGTGTGGGGTATACCGTGAGGTGAGTGGAATCAGATAATACATTGTAAATGTATGCATAATAGTGAGCTATTTGTAATGGGCTGTTAATTTTGAGGTATTAAAATGTGATTTTGTATTGAAATTGTATTTGACAAGTCACTGATTGATGCATTTTTATCTGTTTTAACAGGAGCTTTCTCCACACCATTATTCTTACCATACATGTTAACTGGAACGTGGATGCCTGGAAGGATTATGTGCAAACTGTGGCTAACAATCGATTATACATTGTGTACAGCCTCAGCCTTTAATGTGGTCCTTATCAGTTATGATAGATTTATGTGTGTAAGCAATGCAGTAAGTTATGTATGCATTTTATAAATTATATTTGATAACATTTAACATGCAAACTGTGTGCTGCACTATTTAAGATTTTTTTTAGCATTTTACCAATAAATATATGTGTAAGGCTATCTGCCTGTAATTGTGGGAGGGATTTTCCTCATGGGGTAGTTTTCTAATGTGGTTTCAATCATACAAAGTTTTTCAGAGAAAGGTGAAAACCAGGAGAACTGGCAGGAGAAGAGAACAATCTAGATCAAATAGCCGATTTGGAAAGTGAGATAAATGGGAGAATTTTTCTGATTTGGCTATTTTGACCTAGAATTTTCATTTCTCCAGTCATTCTTCTGAGTTTCACCATTCTTTGAATATACCTTATATTTTATTACTAGTTTTTGCTACAAAAGTGAACACCAGCGGTTAGTGATTGACATTTTTATAAATACAATTTTTTGTTAAATACGCACAAAAATGCTATAGGGATTTTCATAGAGCACCAAAATTTCACTGCTCTCATTCGGCGATTTCAGTTCGCGACCCTGCAGTGAATTTAGCATTCACCGCAGGGTCCCCGAAGTGCGCTAAATGGGATCTGCCAAACGCAGCCAACAATCCGAACACAGCAGTTTATCCAACAAACACCGCCAAACGCAGATGAAGATCAATGAAGACACAGTCGTTTAAGATCACCATATTTCACTGGGAATTCGCCAATATTTGGTGAATTGCCAGCTTTTGAATATCCGAAGGCCCCGAAATTGCACTGTATGGGGAAATTCACTGTTGGGTGCAATTTCGATTTTCTTTGAATTAACCTCATAAGGCTGGGGTCAGACGAGCGCACTATGTGCGCCCATACTGACGTGCCTTCTGGCGTCCGTCGCAGTGTTGTGATGCTGTGACGGGCCGGCCGCACACGCGACAGCATCTGTGCAACAAGCCTTCCCATCGAAGTGCTGGGACGTGCGTTGACGGGACTACAAAGTGCAATCCTCCATAGGAGGATCGAGCCTTGAAGCGCTGAGCGCACTAACTGCACTCAGCGAGGTGGCCAGATGGACGTCAGACGGGCGTCGAGTGGAAGGAACGTCCACTCTCACGGATGTTCCTTCTGCTCTTACTACCACTCATCTGACCCCAGACTTAATCTACATTACATCACTAACACAAACCGACTTCTAAAATACAAACTGTTTCAAGATAGGTGCCCACTTATGTCCATTGTCCTTGAGAATTAGCTTTGCCACATTGGGTCCGTGGGCCCTTGGCAGGAGGCCAGCATCCACACTTCAACAGACACAGAGGCCATGCTTAGTGTTCGCGAGGGTGCCAAGGACGTGAGGGCACAAAGGTAGAGGGGAGCTTCGGTTACAAACCCTTTATACGTTTAACCTCCGCTAATTGCGACACATTTTTTATATAATTTTTTGTTGTTTCTGAATTAAATAATCATACATCAATGTCTTGTTCTTTGTGTAGGTTCTATATCGGTCCCAACAGAACAACCAAAATCTTGCTATTCTCAAAATGATAGCTGTCTGGATAGCCTCATTCCTCCTATATGGTCCAATCATACTGTTCGGAGACATACTTTTTGGAGGACATAGTTCTGATACGGTTTGTTTGATTGATTTTTTGGAAGTCTGGTACGTTCATTTTGGAACATCTATTTTTGACTTTGCTTTCCCTTTGGTAAGCATTTCATTTTTCAACCTCAGCATATACTGGAACATAAAGAAGCGTAGCAAAAGCAGGAAACAGCCTTCTGTGCCTCATCATTTACAAGGGGAGCACAAAAGAACATACGTCTTTGTAACTGACATTGCTCTTTTTGGTTCACAATTACATCAGAACGAGAATGTCAGAGCACCTATAAGGAAGAGAATCAAGAAATGTTTAAGACATTACTTGCTGTGTAAGGAATTTCCCTCCCTTTCAGCCAAAAGCAGACTGAATACAAATGATGTTCAAATCATTCAAATTTCTAAAGACAAGAAAGTTGCTAAATCTCTTCTAATCCTGGTATGTGTCTTTGTGATTTGTTGGGCTCCATACACACTTTTGATGAACATCAGTAAAGTCTGTAGGGGATGTTGTATTGAATTATACTGGTATGACATCACAGTTTGGGTATTATATGCAAACTCTGCAATAAACCCAATTCTCTATCCTTTGTGCCATAAAAGTTTTACAAATTCTTTCTACATGATGTTCAAAATGTGCATTAATAAACGTAATTATTGAATGATTTCCAAATGTTTGCCTTGTAGAAGAAAAATATGTAAAATTTACAGTGTCCAAAAGACTGAAGTGTCACGTTTCTAGCCCTGAGCCTATAGAAAGCAAATCCAGAGTCGCTTTTTACCCGTTTGGGCCATTCCTCTCCCTCCACTCCAGGATTTCCTTTAGCCTGCCAGGTCCTTGACCACATGAACTGATCTGGCCTACTCCCTTTAAAAGGCAGCCCGTCTCCCAGGGCTCTAGCATAAGAGTCACTTTGCTCCCTGAGTTTCTGCCTGTGATTCTGTTTCTACTACCAGTATTTGCCTCTGATCTTTCCTTTGTATTATAGTTACAGGTATGTCTGGTTTCTAGTTTCCCTTGTCCGTTTGTCCCTTCAGTCAACTGCTTGTTTAATTTTGGTTTATCCTGATTAGTAGTTTTCTTTGTGTGATAATGATATTCCTGTGTATGACTCTGGCTTAGAAACATAGAAAAATGTCGGCAGATAAGAACCTTTCGGCCCATCTAGTCTGCCCAATTACATGGATACTTGACCTGGATTTATCTTTTGTTTTGCTACTTTGTTTCCTTTTAAATATACTCCCTTCCTCTACCTTGTGGATTCCCTTTACGTATTTAAATGTTTCTATCATATCTCCTCTGTCTCGTCTTTTTTCCAAGCTGTACATGTTAAGATCATTAAGCCTTTCCTAGTAACTTGGTTCTTTCACTTTTCTATTTGTGCTAACCCTTGTGCTCCTTGCTCCTAAAATTTTCCTGTGTACCGACCTTGTTTCCATGTTTTGACTTCCTTTTTGGATTCTCCATTCTGTCCTGTATTCTTGATCGTGTACCGTACCAAGCTTTTCTGCTGACTACATCTCTGGATTCACCCCTCTTGTTCTGTCTTTGGTTCCGTGTTTCACCCAGCAGTACTGTACCCACCCTTAGGCTGGGAGTCCACTGGATCCTTATTCGTGCGACAACAACATCGCACAAAGTCGTCCATGTCATCAGACCAATCCAACAACACTATTGTGAATGTACCGTCGTCCATTGCGTCAGACTTGCGACTTGCAGCAATGTGAAACAGACAGAAGCAGGTCCTCCAGCGGTTTGAAGTGTCAGTAAAAACTTTATTTACAGGGATAGCAGACCCTGCATGGAAAAATGTGATGTTTCGGCCCACAGGCCTTAATCATACATGTACTCACACTTCAAACCGCTTGAGGACCTGCTTCTGTCTGCTTCACATTTGGTGTTGTTGGGGCTGCGGTGCCCCCTGCATAGCGGTGATCTCGTGGTTGGGGAAGAGGTGGGCTCCCATCGGAGTTAGATCGTGGCAATTACTGTTTTCGGCATTGCGACTTGCAGTGACTTTTGAACTCTGCTGCAGACTATCGATCAGACCAAAAATTTTGGAAATATCGCACAAGCAACGCAGACAGCCAGACAATAAAGGAAGGAGATGGATGCTGAGAAGGAGATAAGGGGAGTTGAAAATGTTATATTATTTTTTTTATATTTAAATGTAAATTTTGTATATGGGAGAAGGGTGGGACTAGCTATGTTTGGGTAGGGTACAGGGTGAATGAATTTTAGGTCCTTTTTCAGCTGCGCAAAGGGATTAAAATTCACACACCCAACTAGCGCATCTAGCTCCTCCATATCCATTTTTGCACACAAAGGACTGTGGCGTTTCCAAAAGCAGAATGCAATGATCTCAAAAAAAAGAAAACAAACTGTTTTTTTAGGTCCATAGTAGTTGATTGCTAGTCTGATGCAGTGGACGACTCCTCAGACAAAGTCGCGAGACTGATATTGTTCCTAGTCTGATGACCAAGTCTGTCGTACGACTACGGATCCAGTGGACGTCCAGCCTTCGAGTAGACGGCCATTTAAACCCATAAGGACCACTGATGTAAATCGTACATCAGGGGAAAAATTCCCCTTTTGGACCAAGGACGTACCATGTACGTCATGGTCCTTTATAGTCTCTGGTCAGTGTCTCACGTCGCAATGACATCAGTTTCAGGCACCCACTGGGAGAACCTGAAAGGGAGGGGGGGGGTCAGCCAAGCCTCCAGGGTCACTCCCTCAGACTGACGTCGTCATCATACGTGCTATCAGTTAGCCAGTTAACCCCCTAGCTGCCATGTGGGGTTAGGGGGTCTTTGGACCCCTGTATCTCCCGATTCATGGCAGCTAGAAAGTCATGTTTGGTATCATTGGAAAGGCCTAAATCAGGTTTGGTGTAATAAAAATAAAAAAAAAAAAATTTTTTTTATTTTTTTTGGGGGTATAAAAATAGGACTTCAAATCATTTTTAAACATGAGCATAAATGGCTCAGCAGTGAAGGGCTAAAAAGCAAAACATGTAAAAAATGGGTATTTCTAAACTCCGGACAAAATTTCGAAACTAGATTAGGGTTCCCTTTTGTGTGCTGCTGGGTGCCAGTGTATTGTGGTTCTCTCCCTTAACCCTTGCCTTTCCTGTAGTTCTGTGCATCTTATTTCCCTGCCCAGCTGTGTGGGGTCTTCACCTCCTGATCTGTGTGTCATGCAGCTAGCGGCACTCCTGCCTAAAGGGCTATCAAACCCGTATATGAGGCCCACCTTGGCTCACGCTGGGTGCTCCTGTGACAAGAAGTCTACCAATCACCAAGATAATTGTTGACCAGAATTGTTTTGAACAACTGCAGGACATTTTGATAATTGAGAGCCTATTAGCCTCTTGCAGCCGGGAGCTCCAGGCAGCAAGGTGGCACCTGAACAGCGGTAGCCAACGACTACTTTCAGCGTGCTTGCAATATAGGTGGGCCGATCACATCTATGGGAAGGCTGCAGGCATGCTATGCTGGCCTGCAGCGTTTAGGCCCATCCACCGTGGGGCTGGCATAGCACGCCCCACGGCGTGGAAGAGTTAAGCTGTACCTTTGCCCTTTGATATAAACATAGCAGTTCCTATTGACTAACATAGCATGCACAAAACTGTCTAATTGCTTTCTAGATTATTGGCCATCAGGTGTTGCTTTGTTAAGAAATATGGGTATAGGATTTGATAATTTTATATTTCGTTTTCGCTTCTCCAAGTCATTAGCCAATAATTCAATGATTCGAGAAGACAGAGCGGTCCTCATGTACAATCCTGACCAGCCATATGGTAACTTGGGATGAACTCTCCTTTCAATACAGGTACAGAAGATTGGACTAAATTCCCTAGTCAAAAAGAATGATCTTCTTGATATCATCCTGAAGCTATCAATAACTTCAGACTAGCCTATCTTTCAATGATTAAAGTTTTGTCATCAGAATAGGGCTGCCGTCTGTTCGGCTTTAACCTGGACAGTTCAGGTTTTGAATCATGTGTATGGGTTTCAGACCCCCTCCCACCTGGACACATTATTCAGACATGTGTGGCAGAAGAAATGCTGAACTAACCAGCAAGGAGTTCAGATCTAAATCCGATAGAGCACTGTGGAGAGATCTCAAAGCAGCAGATGGGAAGAGGAACCCTTCCAATTTGAGAGCCCTGGAGCAGTTGGCGAAAGAATAGTGGTCCAAAATTCCAATAGAGAGGTGTAAGAAAGATGGTTACAGGAAAAGATTGAGTTCAGTTATTTTTTCCAAGGGGGTGTGCTACCAAATATTAAATTGAGGGTGGCAATAATTTTGTCCAATCTATTTTTGGAGTTTTCATGAAATATGTCAGATTTGGCTTTTTTTCCCCTCCACTTTTTGTGTCATACCCATACAAACAAAATAAATAAACATGAGATTGCTTAAACATTTGTAATTGCAAAAATTTTCTGAACGAAGTGCTGCATTATCTGACAATAATGCACGTGTGCTGATATTTTTGGCCATGACTATATGTGTTGAATGTATATAACGTAATACATTATAGGACTTCATTAATCACTGTTAATATGGAAGGTAAAATAGAATACCATATAAAGCATCCAGTTTTTTTTCATCATGCACGGCACATCCAGCTCTAGATTTTGTAACATGCTTTGAGTAAGCTCTGATTGCTGACTGATCTTGCTGAATTGGGATGGATCACTGTCATCCTTCCCAAGGTGTTGCATATCCTCCAAAACATACCCAGAATAATTCCTAAATTTTCCTAAGACAGAAAGTTTAAATTTTAATAATGACTCGGAGGGGAGTATTTGCATTTCTTCCTTTATTGCCCCAACAGCAGCAAAGGGTTAACTTTTGAAGAAAAAAACTTTAACATATAATATGACCTTCCCCAACATGGGGCAGCTTTCCCACAGTCCATGTCCTGCCCCAAACCCCTCCACAAGTATCCACTGCGGGAGCATCCACTTCCTCTTTTGAGGCTGCGACACGGCAACAGGAGAGGACCACAGAACGGAACAGCTCAAACATTCATGGAAGCTGGAACATTGTCCATTTAGGATGCTGAAAAACATAATGAACACGGAGAGGGGTAAGAAGCGGAGACGGAACCGGTGACGAACATCAACACGGTCACATCCAGCAGCACACACCGCAAACACACCAGACAACAGCGCAGAGTCTGTGAACAAAGACACCATGCGTCAGTATAACTTTAATACAGAGTGTATGTGTGCAAGGGAGGGAAGGGAGGGAAATACTCGCGTCCGAGTCATTATTAAAATTAAACTTTCCATCGTAGGACTAGGAAAATTTAGGAATTTTAAGGCATGGACTCGGAGGCTCCTATTTGCAAGTTCAACGCCGTCCTAGAACAGCATCAGACATGGCAGAAATAGGTTTAAAATAAAAGGTGCGAAAGGCCAACTCGCGAGACAAACAGCCGCCCTTATGATGTCTTCGAGACGACAACCCAGAACCGCAGCTTTGGAAGCTACGCACCGAATGAGCTCCAAAACAGGCGGTATCCACGCCCGCCAAATCCATAAGCCAGCGCAGCCACCTGGCAAGGGTAGAGAACACTACCGGCTTATGGGGAGGACGAAAGTACAGGAAAAATGGTAGAAACAGGCAAAGGGTGGAAAGAGGCTGTACGAGCCGCATAGGCTTGAAGACAGCAGACCGGGCAAGGCCGGGGAGAGGAAGGGAAAGCCAGAAAAAGAACAGAAGACAGAAGTCTTAGTACGACGAGAGATGTTGAAACGAACACCATTGGGCACAAAAGAACGTGCGCCGTAATCCAGAGCGCGGACATCCCCATCCCACTTACAGACCACTAGGCAAAACAACATAAGCAACTTGGCGAAAAGGGCTCTGAGAGACAAACCGTCATTATCCTGCCAATCTACCAGGAGGGACAGAACCAAATTAACATCCCAGGTGGAGGAGTACCTAGGGACCGGGGCGGGATAGTCGCATGCCACGCAAGAGTTTACAGACCAACGGATGCGTCCCAGCAGGTGCACCTATTGAGGCCCGAATGACCTGCGGAGATGGCGGAGCGCAAGACGTTCACCGTCCGGTACACCTTCCCTGAATAAAACTCCACAGTGAGGAAATCCAGAACTAGATTTACAGGGGCAGAGAATGGATCGGAATGTCGTCCCAAGCACCAAGCGGACCATCTGTCCTATCCGGATTTGTAGGATCCTCGGGTGCCTGGGGCCCAAGAATGGAGGAGTTCAGCAGTCCGGTCTGAAACTCCAGCGGCATGAGGGGGCCTCCAGAGATTAACCAAGCCAAGAGCCGGAGGCGATCCGACGCCAACAGCGGTTGTGGAAGGCCTGACGGATCTTGCAGGAGCAGGGGAACGGATGGGAGGAGGCGGGGGAGCATCTATCGCCAGGCTGAGGAGAGTGGGAAACCAAGGCTGTGTCTGCCATAATGGAGTGACGATCACCATGGTGAGCCACTGTAGACGGGCCTTCTGGAGACATCTGGCGATCATGGTGAACGGGGGAAATAGAAACATAGAAAATGTCGGCAGATAATGCACCTGGGGCGTAAAAACCCAATGGCTGAATATAGAATATTTGATACAGTCCTAACCTCAACATCTGAGGAAAGGGATTTATGGGTTATTATTGGTCTTTCGGCCCATCTAGTCTGCCAATTACATGGACACTTTACCTGGATTTATCTTTTATTTAGGATAGCCTTATGCCTATCCCATGCCTGCTTAAATTCAAATCACTGTTTTGGCCTCTACCACTTCAACTGGAAGGCTGTTCCATGTATCCACCACCCTCTCAGTAACATAATATTTCCTGATGTTACTTTTAAACCTTTGCCCCTCTAATCTAAGACTATGTCCTCTTGTTTTGCTACTTTGGTTCCTTTTAAATATACTCCCTTTCTCTACCCTGTGGATTCCCTTTACGTATTTAAATGTTTCTATCATATCTCCTCTGTCTCGTTTTTTTTCCAAGCTGTACATGTTAAGATCATTAAGCCTTTCCTGGTAACTTTTCTCCTTCAAGCCGTACACCATTTTAGTAGCCCTTCTCTGAACTCTAAGATGTCTATATCCTTCTGGAGATACGGTCTCCAGTACTGCACACAGTACTCCAAGTGAGGTCTCACCAGTGCTCTGTACAGTGGCATGAGCACTTCCCTTTTCCTACTGCTAATACCTCTCCCTACACAACCAAGCATTCTGCCAGCATTTCCTGCTGCTCTATTACATTGACTACTTACCCTTAGATCCTCTGAAATAATAACCCCTAAATCCCTTTCCTCAGATGTTGAGGTTAGGACTGTATCAAATATTCTAGGGATGCACCGATACCACTTTTTTAAGACCGAGTACGAGTACCGATACTTTTTAAAAGTACTCACCGATACCGAGTACCGATACTTTTCTTTAATGTCATGCGACGCTTTCCAATAAGAACAGACCATATAAAAATGCCCCCAGCTCACACATGGATTTGCCCCAGCTCACTCATGGATATGCCCCAGCTCACACATGGATATGCCCCAGCTCACACATGGATATGCCCCCCAGCTCATGGATATGCCCCAGCTCACACATGGGTATTGCCCCAGCTAATGGATATGCCCCAGCTCACTCATGGATTTGCCCCAGCTCACACATGGGTATTGCCCCCAGCTAATAGATATGCCCCAGCTCACTCATGGATTTGTCCCAGCTCATGGATTTGCCCCAGCTCACACATGGGTATTGCCCCCAGCTCACACATGGGTATTGCCCCCAGCTCATGGATATGCCCCAGCTCACACATGGGTATTGCCCCCAGCTAATGGATATGCCCCAGCTCACACATGGGTATTGCCCCCAGCTCACACATGGATATGCCCCCAGCTCACTCATGGATATGCCCCCAGCTCACTCATGGATATGCCCCCAGCTCACTCATGGATATGCCCCCAGCTCACTCATGGATATGCCCCCAGCTCACTCATGGATATGCCCCAGCTCACACATGGATATGCCCCAGCTCACACATGGATATGCCCCAGCTCACACATGGATATGCCCCCAGGTCATGGATATGCCCCAGCTCACACATGGGTATGCCCCCACAGCTCATGCCCCCCCTCCTCCTCCGCGACGATACTTGCCTTGCTGAGCGACGCCGGGAATGTCTGCGCTCGTTGGAAGGACCCCAGCCGCGACCATGTGGGACCATGTGATCGCGGCTGGGGTCCTTCCAACGAGCGCGCGCGCGGAAACTTTCCCGGCGTCGCTCAGGAAGATAAGTATCGTCGCGGAGAGCAGCTGCAGGGCCTGTCTGAATGCTCTATCAGCATTCGGACAGGCCCTGCAGCTGCTCACTGTGTTTATACTTACCTTCCTGAGCGACGCCGGGAAAGCTTCCGCGCACTCGTTGGAAGGACCCCAGCCGCGATCACATGGTCCCACGTGGTCGCGGCTGGGGTCCTTCCAACGAACGCACGCGCGGAGACATTCCCGGCGTCGCTCAGGAAGGTAAGTATCGCAGAGAGCTCCAGGGGCGGCTGTCCGAATGCCGATAGAGCATTCGGACAGCCGCCGCAGCCCCTCGGATGCCAGCAAGGCGGCTCAATGCCGGCTTCCGGTATCGGGAAAAATATCGGGGGGTACTGTACGAGTACTAAGTACTCCTGCAGTACCCAGTATCGGCCCCGATACCGATACTAGTATCGGTGCAACCCTAAAATATTCTATATTCAGCCCTTGGGTTTTACGCCCCAGGTGCATTATCTTGCACTTATCCACATTAAAACTCAATTGCCACAGCTCCGACCATTTTTTTAATCATTTGTAATTTGGCTGATCCCTCCAGGAACATCAACCCTGTTGCAAATCTTTGTGTCATCAGCAAAAATACATACTTTACCATTAATACCTTCTGCAATATCACTAATAAAAATATTAAAGAGAATGGGTCCAAGTACTGACCCCTGAGGTACCCCACTGGTAACAAGACCTTGTGCCGAATAAACTCCATTTACCACAACCCTCTGTTGCCTGTCACTCAGCCACTGCCTAATCCATTCAACAATATTGGAATCCAAGCTCAAAGATTGCAATTTATTGATAAGCCTTCTATGCGGAACAGTATCAAAAGCCTTACTGAAATCTAAATAAGCAATGTCTACTGCACCACCTTTGTCTATTATTTTTGTTACCCAATCAAAAAAATCAATAAGATTAGTTTGGCATGATCTCCCTGAGGTAAACCCATGTTGTTTCTGATCTTGTAATCTATGTGTTTTAGATGTTCAATAATCCATTCCTTTAACATGGTTTACATTAATTTCCCCACTACTGACGTAAGACTAACTGGCCTATAGTTCCCCGATTCCTCCCTACTACCCTTCTTGTAAATGGGCACAACATTTGCTAATTTCCAGTCTTCTGGGACGACTCCCGTTAACAAGGACTGGTTAAATCAATCGGTTAACGGTTTTGCTATTACACCACTGAGCTCTTTTAACCCCTTAGTGACCGCAGACGTACCATGTACGTCACGGCCGCGGGTCTCTTTTAGACCCGCTGACGTACATGGTACGTCCTGCGGTCTTTTGAGCGCTGGAAGCGATCGGATCGCTTCCAGCAGCTCAAACGCCATTGCAGACTGCCTGGGAGTCCAGGCATCCGTGCAATGGCGGTTAGAAGTGCCGGGCCCCTTGTGATCGCTCCCCAGGAGCGATCAACATCCAGTTTGACCGGAAAGGTGCCCCGCACTTCTACAGAGCGCTGGAAGCGATCAGCATCACTTCCAGCTGCTCTGAGTATATTGCAGGGATGCCTCGACATCGAGGCATCCTTGCAATATGGTTACCTGCCGCCGGTCCGTCTGTGATCGCTCCCCCCGAGCGATCACTTCCGGTAACAGCAGGAAGTACTGAGTGCCACGAGGTATCGTGGCGCTCAGTACAAAAACGATCACATGAGTGATCAGGTGCTCTGCTGGGTGCCTCGAGGGATCAAGGCACCCAGCAGACTAAAAAAAGTGTAAAAAAAGAAAAATAAATAAATAAAAATGAATAAAATAAAAGGGACAGCCAAGATGGCGCTGCCCTTCTAAGGGCAGGGTCATCTTGGGGCTGTGTGGGCTGTTCCTAGCCTGCCTCATCAGAGAGGCAGGCTAGCAACATCCAATCAAAAGTTATAAAAAAAATCAAAATAAAATTTCTAATTTGTCAGGTCAGGTCAATATTGTAAATATTGTCCATGACCTCTGTGATTCTCCCTCCCTCTCCTCACTTGTGTTTTGGTGAGCGAGATCAGATTTGACAGGTTAGAGATTTTAGGTAGATTTAGTGAGATTAGAAAAATTGAGGCAGATTTATAGAGATTTTAGGGAGATTTAGAACAATTGAGGCAGGTTTAGAGGGATTTAGAGAGATTTAGGTGTTTATTTGTATTTTCTTGTGAAACCCAACGGTTCTTTTGAGAACCAATAATCCGTGTATATATATATATATATATATATATATATATATAATTATAAAATCTATTATATATAATGTCTGAGAGGGTGTACAGCGCCGAGGAGGCATATGCCATCCTGGTGTCAGAATCTGAGGCATCTGCGTCGGACTCTGACCCAGATTTTGACCCCGCTAACTGCTCAGAGACATCGCTAGATACATCATCTACGCTGGCTGATGTATCTCTTAGTGATGTTTCTGATGCAGATCCTGGGCCACCACCTGCCAGCAGGAGACGCACAGCTCCAGCTGAGGAGTGGGTAGTGCCTCATCGCCAGAGGCCAGATATCCCTCCTTTCACGGCACATCCTGGCATCAATATTGATGTTGCAGGATTTAGCGCCACACAGTTTTTGCAGGTGTTTATGGGGGATGATTTTTTGGGCCACATTGTTGCCCAATCAAATCTGTATGCCCATCAGCATTGTGCTGCGAAGCCAGACTCCTACTTGGCAAGGCAGCAATGGACCCCGCTAGATGTGCCAGAATTTCTGAAATTCTGGGCACTTACTATGCTGATAGGCATCATAAAGAAGCCCTCAATTCACTCCTACTGGAGCAGTAGCCCCATCTGCTCTACCCCCATTTACCCCCAATCAATGTCACGTAGAAGGTATGAAAACATTTTGCGTTTCATGCACTTCAGTGACAACAGCCTGTGCCCTCCTAGAGAGCATCCCCAGTTTGACAGGCTGTATAAAATCCGCCCCCTGATTACCCACTTCGCCGCCATGTTTGCAGAGGCTTATACACCTGGAAGGAATATCTGCGTGGATGAATCCCTAATGAAATACAAGGGAAGGCTGGGATTCAAGCAGTATATTCCTCCAAACGCTCCAGGTATGGAGTGAAGGTGTATAAGCTCTGTGACAGCGAGAGTGGGTATACTCAGGCCTTCCGGGTGTACGAGGGAAAGGATAGTAGCCTTGACCCTCCAGGTTGCCCAGAACACATGGGAACCAGTGGCAAGATTGTGTGGGACCTACTTTTTCCCCGATGAACAAAGGGTACCACTTATATGTTGATAATTTTTATACGAGTGTCCCTTTGTTCAAGTTGCTGTATTGTTTTGATACAGCAGCATGCGGTACTGTTCGCAAGAACCGCGTAGGTTTCCCACCACAGCTTGTCCGCACCCGGTTAAAAAGGACCTCAGCTCTGCGCCAAGAGGAGCTGTTGGCGGTCAAGTACAGAGACAAGAAGGATGTATACCTTCTATCCACCATCCACACTGAGAGCTCTGTGGAGGTCTCTGTACATGGCAGAGCTGAGCGCATCAGGAAGCCAGTGTGCATCAAAGCCTATAACCGGCATATGGGTGGGGTTGATCTGGCAGATCAGCTGCTCCAGCCCTACCAGATTATGCGGAAGTCAAGGGCCTGGTACAAAAAGGTTGCAATTTACCTGATGCAAATTGCAACCCACAATGCCTTTTTGCACTGCAAAAAGGCAAACCCCGGAGTGACGCTGTCCTTTTTACAGTTTCAGCTCCAGGTCATTTCGGGGTTTTTGTACCAGGATGCACCTGCTCCCCGGGCGGTGATGGGGGACAGAGTTGGGGCTACACATTTTATTTTTTAAATCCCCCCTACTGAGGGCAAACAGAAACCCCAAAAAAGATGCAGGGTGTGTTTCAAGAGGGGGCAGAGGAGAGACAATCTTTTACTGCCCAGAATGCCCTGGACAACCCGGTCTGTGTCTTGGGGACTGTTTCAAGATGTATCACACTGTGCGTGATCTGTGATTTTTTTTTCTTACAGTCTAGTTAGTTAGTTCAGTTTAGTTTTTTTTTTCTTTTACTGCACCAGACTTTTACATTTTATTCCTACAATTGGTGCTGTATTTTGCCAAAATCTTTGCACACCTATGCATGGGGGGCATGGGTGTACTCAGGAGACCTTGCAGAAAACAACCTGGAGAGTTTTCATGCAGTAACCGACAACAGTGTCTCCTAAATCACAGTCCAAATCTAATGTGGGCGTAAAAATAAAAAATTGAAAAATTACCGCCACACACCTTCTCAAGTGTTTTGGGCTAAAACCGTTGCATCCATGGCATCAAAGCACTCCATATGCAATACCTTGGGGTGTCAACATAACAAATATAAACAATTTTCTGGCAATAGTTCAAACTGGGGTATGCGGTAGACCCAAAACCAAAAATAGGCCTAGCTGAAGAAATAATCTCAATTTCAACTCCAATGACAAAGTCATAAAAATTGTATTTGAACCTTCCCAAAATCCTGGCAAACCTATGCATGGGGGGCATGGGTGTACTCAGGAGACCTTGCAGAAAACAACCTGGAGAGTTTTCATGCAGTAACCGACAACGGTGTCTCCTAAATCACAGTCCAAAACTGATGTGGGTGTGAAAATGAAAAATGACCACCAAACAGTATCCAATTTGTTTGGAGCAAACGGTTGCATCCATGGCATAAAAACACTCCATTTACAATACTTTGGGGTGTTAGCTTACCAAATATATGCACGTTCATAAAATTGGGGTATGTAAAAAGGCCCCCACACAGAGATTTAATACTGTGCAATTACAGTATCACCAAAAGAAAACTCTGTCCAAATTTCTATTCATTCTGCTACTTTCCCTGGCAAACGATGTGGAATCTAACCCTGGTCCTACAGCTGACACAACCTTTAGTCTCCCCACTAAAAAAGGCCTCTCATTTGTGCACTGTAACATCCGAAGTTTACTCCCTAAATTAGATGAGCTTCAGGCTTGGTGCTGCTATTACAAACCAAAAGTCATTGTGCTCACAGAGTCGTGGTTAACCCCAAAAGTACCAGACTCTGCCATATCAATACAAGGGTATTCATGTTATAGAAAAGACAGAGCAAAGAGAGGAGGGGGAATTGTTATTTATGTTGAGGAGTCCATAAAGTTCACCCCCTTACAGACTTCTAGCTCTCCTGTCACCTTTGATTTCCTCTCTGGCATAATTGAGATCCCATTCAGTAAATCAATCATTGTTGCTGGCTTGTATCGTCCACCGAGCGCTCCAGTGCACTCCCTCTCTGACATATCTCAAATCCTTAATAACCTACTTGCCCAAAACCAAAAAAGTGAACTGCTGGTCCTCGGCGATTTTAATACAGATTGGCTAAATCCTAAAAACAATAAAACACTGCACACTATTTAAAACTTTGCAGCTAACTCAATTAATCTCCTCCTCCACTCGCATTAATATGAAAAGCCCTAACCATACCTTGCTGGACTGGATTCTCTCCTCATCTCCTGATAGAATACAGGAGGCAGGCGTTCTTGCTAATAGCTTTAGTGACCATTGTCTAGTGTATTGCGTGCGCAAAATAAAGGCCTTGAAATCTCCCCCAAAGGTAATAACCACCAGGTCTTTCAAGAAATTTATTCTTGAATCCTTCCTAAGTGATCTCAAACAGCTCCCCTGGTACAGGCTAAACCTAATCCCAGACCTAGACTGTGCAGTTGAATACTTTCAGTCTGAGCTCCTGCAAGTCTGGAATTCCCATGCCCCGCTGCGTAAAGTGCGAGTAAAAGGGGCCCATCTCCCCTGGGTTACAGCTGACCTCACGCATATGTACCAGTTTAGAGACTCCTGTGGTCAAAGTTCAAGAGTACTGGATCCATGAACGATCACTGTGAATACCGAAAATGCCGGAATGAATGCACAAAAGAAACAAAAAATGGCTAAAGCCCAATACTTCAATGAAAATTTAAACAATAACATATCAAACCCCAGAAATTTTTGGAAAATCATAAGTAACATACAAGCACCCCCCAGCCACTCCCAACCAGCTGCTTTAAAAGTAAACAACCAAACTGTACAACACCCCCTAGATGTAGCAAATACTTTTAATAATTATTTTGTTGGATGCGCCACCACCCTCATTGCTAAGCTAGGAAATGAAAAGCAATCAGAAAGGCCGCACGAAGGTCAACGGCACCAACAGTGCAAAAACCCGTAACCCAGACCTATTCAGTTTTAGGCCTGTGCCTGTCGGTGCCATCACTAAACTTCTCCGTAACCAAAAAATGAAATACCAGTCTGGACCTGATCAAATCCCAGCAATGCTGCTGAAAATCAGTGCACCAGCAATTGCTAAACCTGTCGCAACCCTGATTAATGAATCACTGGCAACTGGATACATACCCATACTCTGGAAGACTGCAAGGGTGGTACCTATCCATAAAAGTGGAGACAATACTTTGGTATCCAACTACCGCCCAATATCACTGCTCCCTGTAATGTCAAAAATTCTGGAAAAATGTGTCTACACTCAATTACGTGATTATTATCAGTATCAGAACTATTTAACCCCAGATCAATCAGGCTTTCGTCCAAACCATTCAACTACAACTGCCCTTTTAAAAGTTTGTAATGATATCCAAGCTGGCATGGAACAAGGAAATCTAACTGGAGCCATCTTCCTTGACTTTGCAAGGCTTTTGACACAGTAGACCATGGCATCCTATTACAAAAACTTAAAAACTCTGGTATTGGTGATAGTACGTTAACCTGGTTCCAATCATATGTGTCTGACAGGTCTCAATTTGTGTCCATTTCTGACAGCACTTCCCTTCCCCTCCCAGTCACGTGCGGTGTACCCAAGGCTCGATACTTGGCCCCCTGCTATTCACAATATTCATAAACGATCTGCCCAATGTCTGCAAAGCTTCAACTGTACACATGTACGCAGACGACACGGTAATCTATACCAGCAAACCAAATCTCCCGCAGCTGGAGGCCGTGCTGCAAGAAGAATTCACAGGGGTAGAAAAGTGGATAGCAAATAACAAACTTTTTCTAAATACTGACAAAACGGTTACAATGCTCTTTGGAACTGCACCTAAACTACACAAATTGCAAACACCCCATCTATGTGTTGGGACAAAATCAACGGCACACTGACCACAGTCACCTCTCTCAAATACCTAGGTATGTGGTTAGACCCAAATCTATCTTTTGGCCCCCACATCGAAAAAACTCTCATCTAAACTTTACCCCAAACTAGGTGCCCTGTACAGAAACAAATCCTGCCTGAGCCCCGCGGTAAGAAAGCAGATTGTACAACAAATGCTTATGCCAGCCATTGAATACGGAGATGTAGTGTATGCAGCCCCCGCAAACACACCTCCAGAAACTTACTACATTGTATAACTCATTCTGTCGCTTTGTGCTACAATGTAACTACATGACCCACCATTGTGACATGTTAAAAGAACTAAACTGGCCATCGCTGGACTCTAGACGCACCCTTCACCTTTCCAACCTGGTGTTTAAGAGCTTTTCTGGGAAGCTACCACCCTACCTGAATATGCTGCTTCCCCCAGCAGTTCCCTCATCCTATAAACTCAGATCCAGGACCAGCACCTTACTTGCAATACCGCAATACAAAAAGAAAATGGCTCGATCCGCATTTTCCTACAGAGCACCGCAAATATGGAATACCTCCCAGACGCTGTCAAATCTTCCCCCAGTCTAAAGTCCCTTAAGAGCTCCCTATTAGCATACCTCAATACAAAATGCACCTGTAAACATGTAACATAATGACTACATTTCCTCCATATTTATTTTTCTGTTAATCTGTATATTTGGTCCTGTGTTAATATCTTGCATTTTACTATTTTGTATTTCTGTAACCACTCAATGTTCTCGAACCCAGGACATACTTGAAAACGAGAGAAATCTCAATGTATCCTTCCTGGTAAAATCCTTTATAAATAAATAAAATAAAATAAATAAATAAGATAAGCAAAGAAGATATGTCAAATTAGAAAAATGACAAGCACATGTCAAAAGATTGGCGTAGCACCCCAAAAACAACAGAACAAATCTATACATGGGTGGTATCACTTTACTCAGAAGATGTTGCTGAACATATTTTGGGGTGTTTTTTGGCAGTAACCCATAACTGGATTTGACAATTCATGCCTAAAGTACAATGTGTGTGAAAAAATAACACAAAAAGTGACTACCTGAAAGTTTGACAAAGAGCTAGTGCTTGGAAAGTGTTAAAATACAACTCTTTGAAGTACCCTAGGGTGTGCCCTTTCTAAAAATATATGGTTTGATGGGGGTAAATTACTTTGGCCGGCTTCAAAAATGTCCCAAATAGGACATGGGTGCATGATGACGAAATGTGAAAATTCCAAGTTGGAAAACTGAAATGCGCACCCCCCAAATAAGGCCTATTAGCCCCCAAATGACCCGACATACCTATACATGGGTGGTATCAATTTACTCAGAGGATGTTGAACATATTTTGGGGTGCTTTTTGTCAGTAAATCTTGAAGTTCACAGTATATGTATTCTCAAATTGCATTCAAAAAAAAAAATCACTAAAACTTTTTTTTTTCTCAAATTTTGGCATAGATTTGTGGTAAAATGGTTTGCATGGAAAGAGTCAAAATACCCCAAGTTTAATACCTTGATTTGTGTACTTTAAAAAAATATGTATATGTGGAGGGTTATTCAGGAATTAGTGACAGATATCAGTGTTACAATGTCACTAGCACTAGTTTTGAAAAACTCTTTGCAAATGGCAAAGTGCTACTTTCACTTATTGTTGCATAAGATAAGGAGCAAAGCGAGGAATATGTAAACATTGGGTATTGCTAAACTCAGAACTAAATTTAGAAACTACTAAAGAATTACATTTTTTTTGACGGTTGTTGATACATAAGAAATTTTGGGGGTCAAAGTTCGAAAAAGTGGTGTTTTTTCAATTTTTTTGTCACATTTCACAATGTTTTTTATAGTAAATTATATGAAATGATGAAAAAAATGGTATCTTTATAAAGTTCATTTAATGACGAGAAAAACAGTGTAAAATATGTGTGGGTTGCATTAACGAGTAAGAGGAAAATTTGACGTAAACACAAACAGCACAGAAACGTACAAACATCAGCAGTCACTATAGGACGGATTTGTGTAAAACCGCCCGGTCACTAAGGGGTTAATAACTTAGGGTGGATCCCAACAGGCCCCATTGACTTATTTGTCTTTAGACAGCTGCTGTAGAACCTCCTCCTCTGTAAACTCATATGTAAATGTCTCGTTAGTGTTTCCTCCCAACTGAGGTCCCTTTCCTTCCTTTTCATCTGCAAAGACTGAACAAAAATATTCATTGAGGCAGTCAGCGAGACTTTTATCCTCTTCTACATTCCTTCCTTCCTTTGTTTTTAATCTAACTAATCCTTGTTTTACTTTTCTTTTCTCGTTTATGTATCTAAAAAATGTTTTGTCCCCCTTTTTTACTGACCGCTATTTTCTCTTCTGTGTGTGCTTTGGAAGCTCTTATAAATTGCTTTTCCTCTTTCTGCCTAATCTTATAAAAGTCCCCCATGATAATAACTTCCCCCTTCATTGTCATTTTGGCTATTTTTACAAACAGCAGATTATCTAGCTCTTCTACTTGTCCAGGGGGTCTATAGATCACACCTACACGAGCTACTGTATGAATACCTAATGTTAGCGTAACCCAAACTGACTCGTCACCTCACGCACTTTTATTTGGTTCGTTTTTATGTTGTTTTTTACATAGAGGGCCACTCCTCCTTTCCTACCTTCTCTGTCTTTTCTATATAAAGAGTACCCCGGTATTGTTATGTCCCAGTTATTTTTCTCACTGAAAGTCTCAGTAACCGCCACTAAATCTTTAATCTACTTTTTCAGCTGCCATCATTGCCTCCAGTTCATTGATTTTATTGACTAAACTGCAAGCATTTATAGACACGACTCTGAGCCTGTAATTTTTTTACCCCGCATGTTGCTTGCAAACTCAGATTTAGTTTTGGGGGACAATCGGGCAGATTGTTTTTTTTACTCCTTTTGTCCCCCCTCCTAGTTTAAATATTCCTTTGTGAAACCTTTGAACTTCTCACTGAAAACATATGCTCCCCTATGAGTAAGATGCAAACCATCTTTTTTATACAGTTCCTTTCTGCTACAATTAGAGCTATCATGGGACACAAAGCCAAATCCTTGCTCCCGACACCATTCCCGAAGCCACAAATTAAATTCCCTAGTGAATCTATCTGCCTATCCTGAATGTTATGCACAGGCTGAACTTCCGAGAATGACACAGTGGACGCAATCTGGTATATTTCACCTCCAAAAACTCAAATCTTCCTTAATCTCAGAAACCTCATTGCTAGCCAAGTCATTTGTCCCTAGATGGACTAGAACGTCCACTTCCCCTTCCTGCTTTGCTTGTTTGACAATATTGAGAATACGTCTCTTGGCTCTACGAGCAGTAGCCCCAGGAAGACATCTCACCAAACCACTACTCTCCAGCTCAACTCCTCTTATGATAGAATCACCCAAAAACAATTGCCTTCTATCAAGTCCCACCTTTTTCTTTTTGTCCTTGGTTGCAGTCTTGCATACCTTAGGCATAGGGGATGGTGGTTCCTCAACTTTGGTGTCTGAGCCTACTTCCGTCTTACCACTACACTCTGAAAGTGCCTCAAAAGAATTAAGAAGAGACTTGTGGATAGAAAGCATGTCCCACAGTCTGTGGCTAAGTCTACCAGATCCTACAGTAGTCCATCTGCTGCTCCTAGGAGGCCTCTGTGGCAGTGGCTTTGTAACAGTCAAAGACAAAGAAGAAAAGGGCGCAAGATAGGTGGAAATTGAAAAAATACCTCTGGAGCACCCCAGATACAGTTCGAGTACTCCTAGGGTTCACAGTAGATTGATTTCTTTAAAGAGCGCTTTTGCTTCTTAGTTGGTTAATATAGCATGCAAAAAATAGAGCACAAATAAATGTGCAAAACAGCATTTGCCACAATGGCCAGAACCTCCCGATTTCTGTACTCCAAACCTCCGGTCTGCAGTCCATCAACATATAAATCGAAGCCCGTTGGAATGGAATGGAACGCTGGCTCAGCATAAACTGGAGTTCGTCAGAATGGAACACTTGCTCAGCATGGATGTGTCACGGTTCCCACCACACAGTCCTTAAAGCCCAACACTCCACAGAGCCCAAAAGCTACCAACAGGGTAGCCGTAGAAGAATCCCTAATTGTCCGGTCCTTAGAATTGGCCAGGTATACTAGCTAGACAGAAAGGGTTAATCAAAGACAATGTCGTAATACAAAACCAGGTCAGCAACACGGGGTAGTCAGACGAGCCAGAATCAGGAATACAGAGTATAGAATAGTCAAATGGAATAGCCGGGTCGATATCAATGCAGAAGCGTAGTACAAGAAAACAGTCTAGGGCAACGGAAGGCAGAATAGTCAAAAAACAAGCAGAGGTCAATAACAGGTTAAATCACGAGAGAATTCAGGTACAAGGAGCTCAAGTATGGATAACCACGATCTGGCACTGCTTAGAAGGAACTGTTGGTTTTTAAAAGACCTTCACCAGACCGCGCCCCTCTCAAGCCGCACCTCATGCAGCCACCTCCCTGCCTGTTTCAATTTAAACCGGGTGTTGGTGAGCGAGCAGCATCAGACATGCTTCCCTCAAGCACACCAGAAAGGCTGGAAGTCCAACGTTACAGGATGTTCGGCTTGGTCTCTGGCGTACAGAACTTTGCTCAATGCATTTCGTGGGGCACACCCACTTCCTCAGGAGCTGAGGAAGTGGGTGTGCCCCACGAAATGCATTGAGCAAAGTTCTGTACGCCAGAAGTATTCCATTCTAACGAACTCCAGTTTATGCTGAGCCAGCGTTCCATTCCACTCCAATGGGCTTCGATCTATATGTTGATGGACTGCAGACCGGAGGTTTGGAGTACAGAAACATAGAAAGATAGAAAGATGTCGGCAGATAAGAACCTTTCGGCCCATCTAGTCTGCCCAATTACATGGATACTTTACCTGGATTTATCTTTTGTTTAGGATAGCCTTATGCCTATCCCATGCCTGCTTAAATTCAATTACTGTTTTAGCCTCTACCACTTCAACTGGAAGACTGTTCCATGTATCCACCACCCTCTCAGTAAAATAATGCTTTCTGATGTTACTTTTAAACCTTTGACCCTCTAATCTAAGACCATGTCCTCTTGTTTTGCTACTTTGTTTCCTTTTAAATATACTCCCTTCCTCTACCTTGTGGATTCCCTTTACGTATTTAAATGTTTCTATCATATCTCCTCTGTCTCGTCTTTTTTCCAAGCTGTACATGTTAAGATCATTAAGCCTTTCCTGGTAACTTTTCTCCTTCAAGCCGTACACCATTTTAGTAGCCCTTCTCTGAACTCTCTCTAAGATGTCTATATCCTTCTGGAGATACGGTCTCCAGTACTGCACACAGTACTCCAAGTGAGGTCTCACCAGTGCTCTGTACAGTGGCATGAGCACTTCCCTTTTCCTACTGCTAATACCTCTCCCTACACAACCAAGCATTCTGCTAGCATTTCCTGCTGCTCTATTACATTGACTACTTACCTTTACATCCTCTGAAATAATAACCCCTAAATCCCTTTCCTCAGATGTTGAGGATAGGACTGTATCAAATATTCTATATTCAGCCCTTGGGTTTTTACGTCTCAGGTGCATTATCTTGCACTTATCCACATTAAAACTCAATTGCCACAGCTCTGACCATTTTTTTAGTTTACCTAAATCATTTGTCATTTGGCTGATCCCTCCAGGAACGTCAACCCTGTTGCAAATCTTTGTGTCATCAGCAAAAAGACATACTTTTCCATTAATACCTTCTGCAATATCACTAATAAAAATATTAAATAGAATGGGTCCAAGTACTGACCCCTGAGGTACCCCACTGGTAACAAGACCTTGCGCCGAATAAACTCCATTTACCACAACCCTCTGTTGCCTGTCACTCAGCCACTGCCTAATCCATTCAACAATATTGGAATCCAAGCTCAAAGATTGCAATTTATTGATAAGCCTTCTATGCGGAACAGTATCAAAAGCCTTACTGAAATCTAAATAAAGCAATGTCTACTGCACCACCTGTGTCTATTATTTTTGTTACCCAATCAAAAAAAATCAATAAGATTAGTTTGGCATGATCTCCCTGAGGTAAACCCATGTTGTTTCTGATCCTGTAATCTATGTGTTTTTAGATGTTCAACAATCCTTTCCTTTAACATGGTTTCCATTAATTTCCCCACTACTGACGTAAGACTAATTGGCCTATAGTTCCCAGATTCCTCCCTACTACCCTTCTTGTGAATGGGCACAACATTTGCTAATTTCCAGTCTTCTGGGACGACTCCCGTTAACAGATTTATTTAACCAATCCTTGCTAACGGTTTTGCTATTACATCACTGAGCTCTTTTAATAATTTAGGGTGGATCCCATCAGGCCCCATTGACTTATTTGTCTTTACTTTAGACAGTTGCTGTAGAACCTCCTCCTCTGTAAACTGATATGTAATTGTCTCGTTAGTGTTTCCTCTTAACTGAGGTCCCTTTCCTTCCTTTTCTTCTGCAAAGACTGAACAAAAATATTCATTGAGGCAGTCAGCGAGACTTTTATCCTCTTCTACATACTTTCCTTCCTTTGTTTTTAATCTAACTAATCCTTGTTTTACTTTTATTTTCTCGTTTATGTATCTAAAAAATGTTTTGTCCCCCTTTTTTACTGACTGAGCTATTTTCTCTTCTGCGTGTGCTTTGGAAGCTCTTATAAATTGCTTTGCCTCTTTCTGCCTAATCTTATAGGTTTGCCTATCTTCTTCACTCTGAGTTTTTTTATAATTATTGAATGCTATCTTTTTGTTCTTCACTATTTTGCCCACTTCTGCAGAGTATCACAGTGGTTTCTTCCCTTTTTTGTTTTTGCTAACAAGTCGAATGCAATTTTTTTTTTGTGAAAGGATTTTACCAGGAAGGATACATTGAGATTTCTCTCGTTTTCAAGTATGTCCTGGGTGGCGAGTATGTACCGTTAGGTGTCTTGCCAAGGACACTTACTAGAGAGGTTGCTCGCTGGGATCGAACCCATGACTCCACAGGCTCTCTCCATGCAGAGCAGTCACATTACCTCTACTCCACCCAGCCGGTACGCCTGTGGCCTTCAATAATGCTTCCTTTAAATAATCCCATTTCTCCTGGACTCCCTTTAAACTCCTCCAGTCTGATGATGACTCCTTCACACAAAGTCTCATTTTAGAAAAATCTGTTTTTTTAAAGTCTAAAACTTTTGTTTTTGTGTGGTGCGGCTCCATCTCTGTTCTTATATTAAACCATACTGACTGGTGATCACTAGATCCCAAATTTTCACCTACAACAACGTCCGATACCAAACCTCCATTTGTGAGTATTAAATCCAATATGGCCTCTTTACGGGTCGGCTCCTCAACTACTTGTGTTAGAGATAATCCCAGTAAGGAGTTTAGAATATTTGTACTCCTGGTGCACCCAGCTGTTTTGGATTTCCAGTTCACATCAGGAAGATTAAAGTCCCCCATGATAATAACTTCCCCCTTCATTGTCATTTTGGCTATTTCCTCAAGCAGCAGATTATCTAGCTCTTCTACTTGTCCAGGGGGTCTATAGATCACACCTACACGAGCTACTGTATGATTGCCAAATGTTAGCGTAACCCAAACTGACTTTATGTTCACCTCGCTCACTTTTATTTGGTTTGTTTTTGTGTTGTTTTTCACAAACAGGGCCACTCCTCCTCCTTTCCTACCTTCTCTGTCTTTTCTATATAAAGAGTACCCCGGTATTGTTATGTCCCAGTTATTTTTCTCACTGAACCATGTCTCAGTAACCGCAACTAAATCTACTTTTTCAGATGCCATCATTGCCTCCAGTTCATTGATTTTATTGACTAAACTGCGAGCATTTATAGACACGACTCTGAGCTTGTCATTTTTTTCCCCGCATGTTGCTTGCACCCGCCGATTTACTTTTGGGGGACAATCAGGCAGATTGTTTTTTACCCTTTTGTCCCCCCCTCCTAGTTTAAATATTTCTTTGCGAAACCTTTGAACTTCTCACTGAGAACATATGTTCCCCTATGAGTAAGATGCAAACCATCTTTTTTATACAGTTCCTTTCTGCTCCAATTAGAGCTATCATGGGACACAAAGCCAAATCCTTGCTCTCTACACCATTCCCGAAGCCACAAATTAAATTCCCTATTGCGCATCTGCCTATCCTGAATGTTATGCACAGGCAAAACTTCAGAGAATGACACAGTGGACGCAATCTGCTGTATTTCACCTCCGAGAACACAAAAATCTTCCTTAATCTCAGAAACCTCATTGCTAGCCAAGTCATTTGTCCCTAGATGGACTAGAACATCCACTTCCCCTTGCGGCTTTGCTTGTTTGACAATATTGAGAATACGTCTCTTGTCTCTACGAGCAGTAGCCCCAGGAAGACATCTCACCAAACCACTACTCTCCAGCTCAACACCTCTTATGATAGAATCACCCAGCAACAATTTCCTTCTATCATGTCCCACCTTTTCCTTATTGTTCTTGGTTGCAGTCCTGCATACCTTAGGCATAGGGGATGGTGGTTCCTCAACTATGGTGTCTGAGCCTACTTCCGTCTCACCACTACACTCTGAAAGTGCCTCAAAAGAATTAAGAAGAGCCACAGACTGTGGGACATGCCTTCTATCCACAACTCTAAGTCTACCAGATCCTACAGTAGTCCATCGGCCACTCCTAGGAGGCCTCTGTGGCAGTGGCGTAGCGTGGGGGGTGCCTCGGGGGCGGTCGCCCCGGGCGCAATTTTCTTAGGGGCGCAAAATTTCAAAAGAAATTTGAACCACTAATATTTTCCAGCAGGGATCAGCAAGGTGTCTGCCAGTTTTGCCTCGCCGACGGTGACTTAGCACTCAGCATTCAGATGGGAGGACCAGGACAGAAAATTCTGGTCCTGTCCTGACTCCTTCTTAATGCCGACATGAGTTACGTGAAGCAGCGCAGCATTATTCGACGGAACACCCTGTACCACGCATGTCAACCCCTCTTGAAGCACTGTTCCAGCCCCCCTGCCACTGGCAGCCCTGCAGCTGCTGACCAGGGAGGAGGGAGAGAGGCACCTGCCCTGCAGCACAATTTTAAATTCGGTCTCCACTAAGCCCCCTGGACAGCCCCCCCAGGCCAGCAGCAACTCCACACAGGTAGGCAACACTGTGTGACACCAGAGCAGCATGACCAACACACAGTGAGGGGAACAGGGAGACAGTGACTGGAGGTTCAGGGAGAGAATGACTGGGAATACTGGGAGAAAGTAACTGGAGATACTTGGATAGAGAGAGAGAGTGACTGGGGGTACTGGGAGAAAGTGGGGGTACTTGGAGAAAGATTGAGAGAGAGACTGGGGGTTACTGGGAGAGAGAGAGTGAGTGGGGGTTACTGGGAGTGATTGGGGTACTGGGAGAGAGTGACTGGGGTACTGGGAGAGAGTGACTGGGGTACTGGGAGAGAGTGACTGGGGTACTTGGAGAGAGTGAGTGGGTATAGTGTGAGAGTGGAACTATGCTAGGGTATACTGGAACAGGGTGACTGGTAGCAGTGGCATAGCGTGGGGGGCATGTGTGTTTCATTTTTTTATTATATCAGTATTTTGTTAATATACAATACATGTGCTTGTGGGGTAACGGGGGTCAATACGCTACTGGTAGAAGGGAATCATGGTGTGTTATCATGTCCACAGGTTGGGGGGGCACACAATTCTTGCCTTGCCCCGGGCGCTGACAACCCACGCTACGCCACTGCTCTGTGGCAGTGGCTTTGTAACAGTCATAGCCATAGCCTGAGTTTGTGTAACAGATAATTTACAAATCTCAGACTTCAAACAGGCAATTTCCTGCTGCAATAAAGAGAGCTGCCTACATATCAGGCACACGCCAAACCTCCAAAAATTGGATCTAAAAACAAATGCATGACAGCTCTTACACTGGACCAAGCCTGCCATTATAAAAGAATGGATTTAAACCAACAAATCTTACCTTTTTGTAGGTTTTCTACCTCCTGTCTAACCTCAGACTACCTCCAGAGTATCTTCAAAGTGAGCACTTAGAGATCTTCTGAAGACTTCACTTACAAGGCTTCACAAGCTCAATTAGACCAAGCTAATATTCCACAAGCTTTATATAGTCACCTAAGAACACCTCCCCCAGCAAGGTGTGGACAAGTTTAACCACCTTAGCAAATAGCACCCAATTGATTCCAATTCTATGCTAATCAGTAAGAGGAATGAGTCACCAGCCTAACCTAATTTACACACCAGAGCTAACTTAAAACCTTAAGATGAATAGAAAAGATCTGTTTGAAACAAAAATCAAAATCACTCACCAGAAGATCTCTAAGTGCTCACTTTGAAGACTTCACTTAGAAGGCTTCGGGAGGTTCTGGCCATTGTGGCAAATGCTGTTTTGCACATTTATTTGTGCTCTATTTTTTGCATGCTATATTAACCAACTAAGAAGCAAAAGCGCTCTTTGAAGAAATCAATCTACTGTGAACCCTAGGAGTACCCGAACTGTATCTGGGGTGCTCCAGAGGTATTTTTTTCAATTTCCACCTATCTTGCGCCCTTTTCTTTTTTGTCTTTATTCTGTCAATTAAGGGTTAACAAGGTACCCTCATTAAGAGGCTGCAGTGGGAAAGATTCTACCTGTGTATTTTTTGCTATATTGTAACAGTCATAGCCTGAGTTTGTCTAAACAGAGAATTTACAAATCTCAGACTTCAAACAGGCAATTTTCTGCTGCAATAAAAAGAACTGCCTACATATCAGGCACCCTCCAAAAATTGGATCTAGAAACAAATGCATGACAGTTATTACACTGGACAAAGCCTGCCATTATAAAATGAAAAAATGGATTTAAAACAAGCAAATCTTACCTTTCTGTAGGTTTTCTACCTCCTGTCTAACCTCAGACTACCTCCAGAATATCTCTAAGTGCCTCACTTGGAAGGATTGCACTTAGAAGGGTTCACAAGCTGTATCCATAATCCGTAGAGATGATGGTTCGACCAGTCTTGTAGAAAGGCATCGGAGGCCTGAGCCTCTGGATCCGGCCGCCAACTGAAGTGTGGAAGCTGGGTGTTGAGGCGGGAGGCGAAAAGGTCCAGGTGGAACGGTCCCCAAATGGCCGAGAGCACGGAGAAAATTGAGTGAGGTAGTTGCCAATCCTGGGAATTTCTGAGATGCCTCGAATTCCAATTCGCCACTTGGTTCGCCAAACCTGGTAGGAATTGTGCGACGATCGTTAGATCTTGCTGGAAGCAGAATTCCCAGAATCTGGTGGCCATCTGGGTCAAGTTCTGGGAGCGTGGTCCCCCTAGGCCATTGACATAGCGGACCGCTGAGACGTTGTCCATCCTCAACAACACGCTCCGTGTGCATGCGGGTTTAGCAAAACATTGGAGGCTGAAGAGGCCTGCCAAGAGCTCCAGAGAATTGATGTGGAGTTTGGCTTCGTCGGCGGACCAATGGCCCCCGGTTTCCTCGTCTCCGGAGAGGGCACCCCAGCCCACGTTGCTGGCATCCGACTCAATGATATGGGTGGGGGCCGAAGGGCAGAGTGGCTTGCCGTTCCATCGTACTAGATTGTGGAGACACCACTGAAGATCCGCTGTTGCCTCCGATGAGAGGGAGATCTGGTTGGAATACTTCAGGCTCGACCGGAGTGAACGGGCCTGCAAGAGCTGGAGGACCCTGTAGTGCAGAGGACCGGGCGGAATTGCCTGATGTGCTGCCGCTAATATGGCCAGAGAGCGGAGGGGGAAACGAGGGAGGCGCAACAGGTGTCTGATTTCCTTCATGATGGAGGAGACCTTGGTGGAGGGACATCAGAGAGGAGTCCACTATGAACCCCAGGAATTCCATACGGCGAGAAGGACCGATTTTTCCTCGATGAGGAATCCTAAGTACTGTAGCAGTGTGATTGACCCGGAGAGGTGAAGGAGCAGCGTCTGAGGGTTGGAGGACATCAGGAGGATGTTGTCTAGATAGATCACCAATTTCACCCCTCGAGACCTGAGGGAGGACACTACCGGCTTGAGGAGCTTGGTGAAACACCACGGGGCGGAGGAAAGGCCAAAGGGTAGGCATGTGAACCGCCAGACTTGAGGTCCCCAGGTAAATCTGAGGAAGTTGCAACTGTCCGGGGCAATTGAAACCTAAAGATAAGCATTTTTCAGGTCTAATTTTACCATCCAATCGTCTCAGGAGAGGGAGTCCCTGAGGGTATGGACGTCTTCCATCTTGAAGTGGTTGTAAACCACCCAAGCATTGAGGGCTCGTAAGTTGATCAGGGGGCGTCTGCCCCTTCCCTTCTTCGCAACGAGGAAGAGATTGCTGTTGAAACCCGAGGAGGTCGGGTGCGCACGTTCGATAGAACCTTTTCACAGGAGGTCCCTTATTTCCTCCTGGATTAACTATTCCTGGGGAGACGCCAAGCGCATGGGCGGAGGAGGGGAATACTGAACAGGAGGTTCGGTGAAATCTAATTTGAACCCCCGTACTGCTTGCAACACCCAGGGGTCCGCTGTGATGGTGGACCAAACGTGGGAAAAGAGTTGGAGGCGGCCGCCCACTTGCACTCGGGAAAATGGGCATCAGAAATAAGAGGAGTCTCTTGCGCCACGATAGCCTCTACCGCGTCTCGAGCCTCTGATGTCTCCATAGTAGGTGTAGGGACCACCGGAATTAGTGGAAGGCACGACAGCGGTGTTGGGACCTCAAGAGGTGCGGTGAGCAGTGGAACCCGCTCGGCCGGCAGCATGGCTCCTGTAGCTGACGGCCTTTCCAAAAACACGTTTATTGATAATGCATTTCATGGTGGCCTCAGATTTATCTATATTTTGGAAGGCCTGCTTGTATTTTCCCATGTCCTTAATAAAGGGTTTGCCAAACAGGAAACCTTGGGCCTTGGCTCCTAGATCATTAGTGGCCAGAGAAACGAGCTGGGAGTCAATCTTGAAGATGCACCTTCGCCGCTCTGCGGCAATCATGGCGTTAGCATTGCCCAAAAGGCAAAAGCAGCGTTGAAGCTATTCCCCGACCTGTTTGGGGTTCAATAATTGTCCAGAGGTCTTGGCGTCCTCCACCATAGCAAATAATTTGGATAAAAGGGACAGCAATTTCCAGGACATGGTCCTGACAGTGTTTCAAGGTTTGGTCAAAACCTTGTTTAGGAGACCAACCTTTCCTGCCAATGTATTTCTGGAAACTGGCATCGACTACTGGAGTCAAACAGGTCTTCCCAGCCGTAGTGGGTCTGGCACAGTCCGCTTGCTCGAGTGGCCATTGCATGTGGGCATCGACCCATTGCTCTATATGCGGAGCAGGGTACCAGGCGGTAGAATGGGGATGAGAGAGGTCCCCCCAGTTCGAATAGGGGGTCCCCTTGGGGGTCATAGATGACCAGGCTTTATGATGGATGGGGAGGAGCACGTGTCTCGCCAACCATGAGGGCCGAGTCTGCTGGAGCGTGTAACTTGAGAACTTCATCCTCGTCGCTCAATGGCTCTTCTGCTCTGTCACCCTCTGAATCAAAATATTTTGCCAGCAAAGGGGCCGCCTGGTACTTCTTTTTGGCACCAACCACCGAGGGCGCCCCACGGTCTGCAGAGCGTTTACGGGGAACCAGCTCTTTGGAAGGGCCTGGCAGTGATTTGGGGGTGCCAGCCCCGTCGCTGCTTGTGGCAGCATGCACGCTTGAAGGCGGCACAGATATGGCTCCCGTAGGAGCAGGCACCGACTCTCTGGAAGGGCCTGGTGGTGACTCCCCCCCATCATCCTGGGACGCAATAGAGGCAGGGGATGAAGATGGAGGCAGGGCCTGAGCTGCAGTCAGTGCTGCAGAGAGATCATTGCCAGGAATCTGAGTGAAACTATAGCTGAATGAACAGCAGAGGACATGGAGGACTTGAGGGAGGTATGCAATCTGGCAAAACGGGCCTCCGTTTTAGAGTGGCGTCTTTCCTTCCCTCTTTTTTTGCTTTTGGAGCCGGATTCGTATTGGGCCGGTGTGCCGAGCACGGATTCCGAGGCTGAACAGCTGCTGGAGTGTAGGGGGCTCGAATCGGCAGGTTTAGAGAGGGACATAGTGAGAATCGCGAGTGTATAACTGCAGGGTAAACGTGAGGGGTCAGCTAAGAACGGGCTGTAATGGCGGGTGGTAAATCTCGCGATGAAGGCAGATGTGAGACCTGGGCAGAGCTAGGAAGGAGAGCGAGCGCCGGAAGGAACAGGAACGCGTGCGGTGGAAAGAGCGCGAATCCGATAGTGATAGCTATGAGCCACATGAAGCCACAGGCTGCTGTGTAGCCAACCATATCTTGCTTGTCAGTCATGAGGTAGACTGGTGGGCTTTTATTTAACCCCTTAGTGACCGGGCGGTTTTACACAAATCCGTCTTTTAGTGACCGCTGCTGTTTTTACGTTTCTGCGCTGTTAGTGTTTAGGACAATTTTTCCTCTTACTCGTTTATTCGACCCACACATATTATACACCCTTTTTCCCGCCATTAAATGGACTTTCTAGAAATACCATTATTTCCATCATATCGAATAATTTACTATAAAAAAAATATGAAATATGAGGAAAAAAATGGTAAAAACACACTTTTTCGTAATTTAATCCCCAAAATCTACAACCACCCAAAAAGACCCCAGCTAAATACGTTCAAAATTTTGTCCCGAGACTAGAAATACCCAATTTTAACATGCGTTTGCTTTTTAACCCCTTCACTGCTGAGACAGTTCACCTATGTGCGCTGCGCTCATTCTGACCATTTTGTGCTAATTATTTTTAGATGACAGCCTAGGTCCTATTTAATTAAACTCCCCCCAGACAAAAAAAACTTTTTTAAAAAAAAAACATTTTTTTATTTTATTTAATTTTTTTATTATTTTTTTTTTATTTCATTTTTTTTTTTAATTTTGTTTTAAAACCAAACCTGGTCATGTTTGGTATCATTTGAAAGGCCATATTCAGGCCTTTTAAATGATGGCAAATATGACCATCCAGCTGCCATGGATCGGGAGATAAAGGGATCCTTAGGATCCCCTTATCTCTACATGGCAGCTAGAGGGTTAACTGGCCCACTGATATCCTCACACATATGGTGAGGTTGTCAGTGGGTGGGGGGGGACCTGGAGGCTTGGCTGACATCCAAGATGTCAGCCCCCCTCCAGGTTTGAATCGCGTTTTGGCGCCAATTGGCGCCGAAAAGCGATCCGGCGGCGAAACTGTTAATGCTCTCCCCTCTCCAGCGGTGCAAACGGCATCTCCCTAGCTTCAATGGTTGGGGAGATAGAGGGCTCCGAAGGAGCCCCCCCCTCCCCTCCATTGAAACACATGGGGGCACCTTCTGATGACGTCACCACGCAGCGTGGCGACGTCATCAGCCTCGCCTGCCCATGTAAATCACATGGGCAGGCTTCCTCCCTGCCAGATCGCCGTGGGATCCGACGAGGGAGGTGAGTATCGGGCGGGAGGGGGATTTGGCGCCGCTGACGTACCCTGTACGTCCGCGGGTCTAAGGGAGACCCGAGGACAGGACGTACAGGGTACGTCAGGGGTCATTAAGGGGTTAAGATCCCCCAGAAACAAAATCCGCCTTGGGATCAATAAACAAAGACATGGAGCGGAACAGCTGCAATGATGACCTGGCTGGAGGTACAGTAATACATACATAGTACAGGAGGGGTGGGGTCGCGCCTACTCCCCAATGGGGCGGCTGCAACCACCAAATGCATCCAGCCCAGCAACATGTGTAAAACATAACCAAGGGAAAAAATTTAATCTACGCTTATTCCCATTATACCGTGTGAAATGAAACACAATTAGAGGCTTTGGTTTCTATTAATGGCCATTAAGAGTGTAAGCTCACCGCCACGTCAAGGCACTCTAATGACTGACAAGCAGCATGAGCAAGTTATGGTTGGCTACACAGCAGCCTGTGGCTACATTTTTTGGATAGGACTCACCCTCATTAGAGGTGCCTTGACGTGGCGGTGAGCTTACACTCTTAATGGCCATTAATAGAAACCAAAGCCTCTAATTGTGTTTTGTTTCACATGGTATAATGGGAATAGGCGCAGATGACATTTTTTTCCTTGTTATGTTTTACACGTTGCTGGGCTGGATGCATTTGGTGGTTGCAGCCGCCCCATCGGGGAATAGGCGTGACCCCACCCCTCCTGTACTATGTCTAGGTTTTTGTTTCACTCTATGAATTGTGAAATTAATCTAAAGACTTCCAAAAAATTATATTTTATTTCCACATTTCTGTATTATTTTCCTGCAATGATTAAATATAAGGGTCCAAACCGGTACTAGCAAGGTGTACCTAATAAAGTGTCCGAAGGTGTATTTACTTACATATTCACACTCATATGTGGATATTTCAGTGAAAAAATGTGACAATTTGCAAAGCATTATTTTAACTTGGCATCATAATGTTTTTTTAATTGTAGAGGTTTTTAAAATTGAATTCCCTTGGTGTAATTAATGACCACACGAGGATAACGATTGCCAAAACGCTGGGGATTAAGTAAACGAATACCGGAGACTTAAAAGCAGGTGAAAACATATAAGTGAGATGCAATTTTGTCCACACCTTTCATATTGGTTATATATTGGCTTTATTTTGCAGTCAGAGGTCTTGAAATAGAATGTGCAGCAGACATGCCAAGAGCAAGTGGCTTTATACATGAAAAGTGCATACCATACTGATAGATGGAGATGCATGAAGAACTACACCCTGAAGAAATTACGAATAAATAAGGGGTTTAAAGAAAGGTACAATTAATGTGATTGCCACGATAACTTACTACCAGCTTTACAGTTTACGTTGAACATACTCACGTGCAGGAAATCAAGCGCATTTTAAAATCATTTTAAATATTCTTGTCGTAAATAATAAAAATTTGATTCATGTAACATGCAAGATCGTAAAACCAGGTCATCCCATTCTGTTTCAGCATATTCATCAGCTTCTAATTTTTTTTATTTCCACTCATGATTTGACGTCCATAATGCTATCTCTTGAGGTTAGCAACCAGACTGGTATATTCGTTTCTGCATTTAATGAGACTGTGGATTTGGAAATGAAGTTTTCAGAAGATATTAAAACCTTGATTGGAGTAGCGTTGTCAATACTCATATTTTTCATGGTATCTGGTAACTTTCTGGTAATAATAGCATTCGTTGCAGACAAGAGGCTCCGGACGCAGAGTAATTTGTTCCTCCTTAATCTGGCCATTTGTGATTTTTGTATTGGTGAGTAATTTTAAAGGTGTTTTTATCAGACTGACTGCAGTTAGGTAGAAAAAAGATCAAACCGATTAAATTCCGAATATATTTTTTAAAATAAGGTTTTTATTGTTTTCACAAAAAAACAAAACGAGAGTGAAGGATACAGAAAATGAAATGAGGGGGGAAGAGGGGCACATGGAGGGGTTGCACCAATAATATAAATTAAGAATATTGACTGTTTACTTGTAAACTTTATATCAATATATACTTTGGAAGTCTTTTTTATGCCAACTAGTGATGGTTTTAAGTGGCTCTATCACATTATCCTCTTTCTGCGATTAGTAAAATTGCACACCTTAACCACAGAGGAAGAAAAAAAAGCAATATTGTTATTATTTATAGTAACGTGCCAGAGTCTGAAAGTTTTCAACAGAATTGTAAAATGCCATTGAAATAAATCTTTAAAAGTGGTATAAATGTAGATTAGTGACAAAAAAAAATAATCAGTTGAATTAAAAGTAAACCCAAACATATGTTTCTTACGGTGCATGATCTGATAAAACAGGGATTAACAATAAAAGGCTGGAATCACAGATACACAATTCTTAGCCTCCGGGTTATTTAATTTACCTTTGAGTGCATTATATCAGAACGTCAAAATAAACCCTGTATATAGGGGTACATATCAAAACTATATGGAAAAGATCTTAGAATGTATCAAAACAACTGTTTAAGAAAAACAATCAATACAACTTAAAGGGTCTGTAATTAATGTGATTTAAAAGGATGGAATAAGATTGGAGGGGGAGAATTTCACAAAAAATAAGCAAAGGAGACAAAGTGGTGGATACTTGCTTTGAATATCTTATGACCAAAAGTAATAAACATTGAATTTGAAACATTTGCAGGGTTATTCAGGGAAAGGTGAAAACCAGGAGAGCTGGCAGGAGAAGAGAACAATCTAGACCAAATAGCCGATTTGGAAAGTGAGCTAAATGACCTAGAATTTTCACTTCTCCAGTCATTCTCCTGAGTTTCACCTTTCTTTGAGTAGACCCGATAATGTCCTCTAACCATAATACATGGAGCAGAGGTCTCCTTTCCATATTTATTATATAGGAGAAAGATGCATATGAAATGCAAAAACTTATTTTAAGTAAATAATAAGATTAATAATGCAAAAACGGTAAGGCCAATGGGAAAAGGGGGAAAATAATGAGGAAAGGCCAGGAGGGATATAGTGGATATAAGTCCAGGAAAGTACTATGCAGCTGAAAGACTACTGTAGAAAAGAGTCATACTCCATAATTACGAGTGACCGGTAAGGCTAGACTGGGAAAAAGAAAAAAAAACATCCCAGGACTTCATCCAGACCCGCCCACTCCGATTATGCAAACATGCAGGGCCGGATTAAGATCTCTTTGGGCTGGAGCCAATGATTTTGTTTGGATTTTTTGGCATTTAATTAAATTAAAAACACATTTTATGTTATTTTAAATTGCGTGCAATTTCGATGCTTTGTGTTTCGTCGCATTTCGGCACTCTTCAGTGATTCCATTTCACCCAAAATACAGTGAATTTTCTATTTAGTGAATGTTCACAGTGTTTTGCCAAAAATTCAGCAACCATAGCAGATATCGGACGTTGGCGAAAACCGTCGAATTGCACCAATAACAGCTGAATTGGCATTGTCAGTGATCGCGAGATCAAGGCGTCACAGCCCGGCGACCGCTTGGAAGACCACGGGATATAGCCAGCCGGCGCTCGGCCAGCCGGACGGGAATGCTAGCGGCATGCTCTGAATGCTTTTTTTAGCAATGTGTCATGCCTGCTGGTGCCCCTGTAGTGCGGTCTCCACAACAGAGAGGGCGCCAGTCTATGAATCAGGCCACTTTGAATGCTGCACCTGAGCAGGGACCTAGGCCTTTAAATATCAGTCACTGACTGTGCTCTGAGCCCTGACATGGTTTATTCTAGCCTCAGCGCGTGTCTTCTAGTGCCTGCATTTGATTTTCTGGTTTGACTTTTGGCTTGTATATTTGACTGTGATTTCTGTGTTTATCCCTTGGCATATGTTTATCTCGTGTACCGACCTCTGGCTTGTTATTACTACGATAGCTCTCCTGTCTCTGATCTGTACTTCTATGTATTGTTTGTATACCTTCTTTAGATTAGTACTTGGCCATTATCAAGGACCAGCATCTCAGATTAGGGTTTTCCTTGCCTTGCTGGGTTTTGTCTGCGTGCTGGGTGACTCTATATCCTTACAATACGTCAGGGTCATGGACCCTGCAGACATTGCCCAGCAGTTTGCTGCTTGCTGTTCCCATATAAGGGAGGCTGATGACAAGATGTATCATTTTGCAATGTTGCTGGAAATGTTCCTGGAGAATACAGATTGCATGCAGTCTCCCTCACCTGCTCCTATAATAACCCATTCTGACACTTCTATGGTTAAATCCACTGTTCCAGTGCAAATGTTGCCCTCTGTTACTTTCAGTGGTGAGGCTGCTGCATGCAGAGGATGTCTGAATCAAATTGATGTATGTTTTGAGTTAAATCCTCATATGTGTACAACTGACAGAGCTAAAGTGTGATTTATTTTTAACCATCTCAGAGACAAGGCCTTAGACTGGGCTACTGCATTATGGGAGTCTAAAAATCCCATAATAAATAACTATGAGGAATTTGTTACCACCTGAAAGTGTGTTCAGCCCTTCCAGAAAAACAAATTCTGCAATTAAATGGTTAATGAGGTTAAGTCAGGGAAACAGAACTGTGTTGGAATATGCTGTTGATTTTCAGCTTGCTGCTGAGGTTAATTGGGATAATGAAACTCTGGTGTCCTGTTTTCTGGAGGGTTGATCTGACTCGTTAACCCTTGCTATTACAGAAAGAGATCTTCCTGGGAATCTTAATGATCTAATTCCCTTCTGTATGGAGCTGGATGACCAAATCACTGACATGTGTAAAACAAAAGCGCAACCTAATAGGATAATGCCGTGTGTCTCCAGAGTTTAACCCTGCTGCATCTGACAACCCTGTACCTCAACCAATGCAGTCTGGAGAGATTAAACCGCCAGAGAGGGGACTGGTATCAGAGGTCATGACATTGTCTCCTTTCTATAAAAAGCGTTGTTACTTTACTGTTATGATTGAGGTAGGTTCCTCCATTATTCAGGTAGATGCACTTTTGCATTGGAGAAAGGTGTTTTGAAAAAAATCCCACCTATTGCTATAGATGGCAGAGCCCTTTCCCACCCATATATTTCTAAGGAGACCAGTCCTATTTCCATGTCTGTAAGAGTTCTCCATAAAGAGACGGTGATATGTCAGCTCCTTCATGTCGTGTTGTTTTGGGGTATCCTTGGTTACAAAAACACAATCCAGTCATAGATTGGAGAAGAAACACTGTTCTGTCATGGAGCAAGTCTTGTTTTGATTCATGCATGATTCCGGTCAAGTCTGTACACACCATAAATGTGCCCACTGCTGCTCCTCTATCTGTATTGGTTCCTATTCAGTATGAGGAGGTCAGGGAAGTTTTCAACAAAGGAGGGACTGAGACCTTACCTGATCATAGACCCTATGATTGTGCTATTAATCTTCTTCCTGGCACTTTTCCTCCCAAGGGACGAGTGTATCCTTGGTCTCAATATGAGAACCTCATATTGGAGGAGTACATAAAGGATTCTCTTGCTTCATAAGGAAATCCACATCTCCTGCTGGTGCTGGGTTCTTTTTTGTCTCTAAGAAAGTGGGGGACTTTAAGGGATTAAATAAAAAACTGAAAAATGCCTATCCCATTCCATTGATTGCTGAACTCTTTGACAGACTTAAGGGTTCCCAGATCTTGACCAAGCTTGACCTAAGACGTGCTTATAACTTAGTGCGTATTAAAAATGGTGATGAATGGAAAACCGCTTTCAATACCAGATCTGGTCACTACGAGTACCTTGTAATGCCCTTTTGGCTATGTAATGCTCCTGCTGTGTTCCAAGACTTTATAAATTATGTTTTGCGTGATTTTATACACGACTGTGTCATCGTGTATTTAGACGATATACTCATTTACTCACCACTTGCAGTTAAAAAGGTTCTTCAGATGTTGAACAATGTTCTTTACTGTAAATTGTTGAAGTGTCTCTTTGACCAACCTAAATTAGCATTTCTAGGTTACGTCTTTTCCAAAGAAGGATTTTCCATGGACCCGGCTAAACTTACTGCTGTTACTGACTGGCAATGTCCTATAGGGCTATAAGCTATTCAGAGATTCATAGGGTTCGCCAACTATTACCGCAGGTTCATACTCCATTTTTCCACAATACTAGCACCCTTTACCAATGACCAAGGGAGCTAATACCCGTATTTGGTCCCCTGAAGCCATTAAAGCCTTCGAGACTCTTAACCCTTTCGCTGCTGAGGCTTTTCCCGCCTCTGTGCGGAGGTCATTTTTACCGGTTTTGCTCATCATGTTTAAACGTGTTTTTAAGGCTTATTTTAGTATATGACCCAGACATATTATATATTGTTCTTTCCGTCAGACTCGGCAGATTCATAATATGTCATTATTATATGTATACGTCATGACCTGTCTGTATATTATAACAAAAAATGCAATAAAATATGAATTTTCAATAATTTACAACGTGTAAAGTGTTTTTTTTTCACATTTTAACATGCGAGCAATTGCGGTTATATTTTGTATGGGGTGCGCTTGTTAAAAAAATTAGAGATGGGGTCTCGTTACATTTTTTTTTGGGGAAAATTACACGATTTTTAACAAACGCACGGCATCCAAAAATCGTTAGTGTAGCATCATTGTTCACATTATAATTGAAATGGGAACAATATTGCTGCATTAACAAACCAAAAAAAAGAAAAAAAATTTTTTTTTTATAATTTTTTTTAAAATATTTTTTTATTTTTAATTTATTTTTTTTACAAACTTTTTTTATACTCATGTTTGGTATCGTTGGAACGGCCATGCTCTGGCCGATCCAACAATACCAAACATTAACCCCTAACTGCCACGGATCGGGAGATAGGGGGTTCATTGGAACCCCCCATCTCCACCGTTGGTGGCAGTTAGGGGTTAACTCCAAGACTGGCGTCATCGTGCTATGCACGATGACGCCAATCCTCAGGGGGCATTCGCGGAAGCTTGGCCGACATCCGATTCGATATCCGGCCCCCATGGGGTTAATGCCAGGTACCATTTGGAAGGGCAGGCTGTGCCCTTCCAAACGGTGCCTGGGTTAACCCCCGCAACGCCGCCGATCCTCCCCCCCTCCCTTTCAGGCGCCTCCTCCGCACATGCGGGGGGGGGGCGCCTGAATTAGGTGTCATCGCGCCCCCGCGATGACACCTAATTACTCCGGCGGCGGTTCCGGATGCTGGGCTGACATCGAGGATGTCAGCCCGCACCGGGGGGGCCAGCGATCGGCCGGAACCCGGCCGAACGCTGACCCCAAAGAGAGGACGCGCTCAGCGCGTCCACCGCATGGAACGTGACATGCGGTTGGACGCGCTCAGTGCGTCCACCACAGCGAAGGGGTTAAGGAGGCTTTTTCTACGGCCCCTATACTTGTCCACCCCGATCCGAGGAAGCCTTTCATCTTAGAGGTTTATGCCTCTGAGACAGGAGTAGGAGCTGTTCTCTCCCAAAGAGAATTTATTTATTTTATTTATTTATAAAGGATTTTACCAGGAAGGATACATTGAGATTTCTCTCGTTTTCAAGTATGTCCTGGGTTCAAGAACATTGAGTGGTTACAGAAATACAAAATAGTAAAATCCCCTGACCAACCACTCAAGCCTTGTGGCTTCTTTTCCAAGAAATTATCTAGTGCTGAAAGGAACTAGGATATCGGTAACCGGGAACTCCGGGCTATCATTTCTGCTTTGAAGGAGTGGAGACACCTACTTGAAGGAGCTCCTACTCCCACTATGATTCTAACTGACCATAAAAACCTGACCTTTATTGCCGATGCCAAAAGACTATCATCCCGTCAAGCCCGGTGGTCTAGAGTTTTGACTCCAATTACATAATCACCTATAGGCCCGGTAACAGAAATGCTAAGGCAGACGCGCTTTCCAGGCAGTTTGAGGCCACAGAACAGCAAGATAGACCAGTTGAGTCGACTGTTCCTCTGGAGAGAGTAGTGGCAGCTACTCAGTTACATAGGCTGAAAAAAGACATGCGTCAATCGGGTTCAGCCTCTCCCACATCACCTACTGCTGTTGATCCAAAAGAAGGCAAAAAACCCAGTCTGAAATGCTTGCCAATATGCAACATATTGGGAAAAAATTCCTTTTTGACCCCAGAATGGCAGTCAGATTTCTCCTTGGATCAAGAAGCTTTTACCCACATATTAAATATTATAACCCTTAATATTCTGTGTCTGCAGGAAGTCATCCAGTCGGTTTTTAAAAGTCTGTGCGGTCTCTGACCCAACCACCTCAACAGGTAGAGAATTCCACAGCTTTATTGTTCTCACCGTAAAATAACCCTTCCTATACTTTAGGCTTAATTTTCTTTCTTCCAGTCTAAATGGATGACCCCTTGTCCTGTGTATAGTCCTGTTAATGAATAGGTTATCAGACAATGGTTGATAATGATCCCGTATATATTTATATAAGGTTATCAGATCCCCTCTAAGGTGCCGTTTCTCTAAACTAAACAGGTTTAAGCTTGTTAGTCTTTCCTTATAACTTAACCCTTCCATTCCCCTTACTAATTTAGTTGCCCGTCTCTGCACTTTTTCTAGCGCTATAATATCTTTTTTTAAGACAGGTGCCCAAAATTGCACGGCATATTCAAGGTGCGGTCTGACCATTGATTTATACAGAGGCAAAATTATGTTTTCATCCCGAGAGTGAACTCCCCTTTTAATGCATGCCAATACTTTGCTGGCCTTGGCGGCTGCTGTTTGACATTGCACATTGTTACTTAGTTTGAAGTCTATGATTATTCCCAAAATTCTTCTTCTTGGATTTCCCTAACTCTGTACCATTTAGGGTATATATGATATAATATATACATGGTATAATATGTGATTTTAGGTCTAAGGCAGGACAGTTGAGAGCACATACAGTAGTAATGCATCGAAATAGTATTTGATATGTCACTGATTGATGCATTTTTATCTGTTTTAACAGGAGCTTTCTCCACACCATTATCCTTACCATACATGTTAACTGGAACGTGGATGCCTGGAAGGATTATGTGCAAACTGTGGCTAACAATCGATTATACATTGTGTACAGCCTCAGCCTTTAATGTGGTCCTTATCAGTTATGATAGATTTATGTGTGTAAGCAATGCAGTAAGTTATGTATGCATTTTATAAATAATATTTGATATAATCTAACATACAAACTGTGTGCTGCACTATTTAAGATTTTTTCAGATTTTGTTAGCCTTACACATACATTTATTGGTAAATGCTATCTGCCTGTAATTGTGGGAGGGATTTTCATCATGGGGTAGTTTTCTAGGTGGTTTCAACCATACAAGTTTTTTCAGAGAAAGGTGAAAACCAGGAGAACTGGCAGGAGAAGAGAACAATCTAGATGAAATAGCCGATTTGGAAAGTGAGATAAATGGGAGAATTTTTCTGGTTTGGTTATTTTGACCTACAATTTTAATTTCTCCAGTCATTCTTTTGAGTTTCACTTTTCTTTGAATAGACCTTATAGTTTATTACAAATTTTTGCTACAAATGTGATCAGCGGTTAGTGATTAACCCTTTTATAAATACAATTTTTTTGTTAAATATGCACAAAAATGCTATAGGGATTTTCATAGAGCACCAAAAATTCACTGCTCTCTCATTCGGCGTACTTCTGCAATTTCAGTTCGCGACCCTGCGGTGAATATAGCATTCACCACAGGGTCCCCGAAGTGTGTGCCAAACGGGATCCGCCAAACGCAGCCAACGATCCGCCGAACACAGCAGACTATCCAACGAACATCGCCAAATGCATTCGAAGATCAACGAAGACACGGTCGTTGAAGATCATCACATTTCACTGGAAATTCGCCAATATTTGGTGAATTGCCAGCTTTTGAATATCCGCAGGCCCCAAAATTGCACTGTATGGGGAAATTCACTGTTGGGTGCAATTTCGGTTTTCTTTAAACCCTTATGGCTGGGGTCAGACGAGCGCACTATGTGCGCCCATACTGATGTGCCTTCTGCCGGCAGTCGCAGCGTTGTGATGCTGTGACGGGGGAAGGCCGTACGCGCCACAGTGGCAGTGCTGCATCTGTGCAGCAAGCCTCCCCGTGAAAGCGATGGGACGCGTGTTGACGGGACTGCAAAGTGTGATCGTCCCTAGGAGGATTGAGCCTTGCAGTGCTGAGTGCACTAACTGCCCTCAGTGAGGTGGCCAGACGGATGTCAGACGGGCATCAAGTAGAAGGAACGTCCACTCTCAGGGACGTTCCTTCCGCTCTCACTACCACTCATCTGACCCCAGACTTAGTCTACATTACATCAATAACACAAACCGACTCCTAAAATACAGTTTCAAGATAGGTAGTACAGGAGGGGTGGGGTCGCGCCTATTACCCGATGGGGCGGCTGCAACCACCAAATGTATCCAGCCCAGCAACATGTATAAAACATAACGAGAAAAAAATCTGCGCTTATTCCCATTATACCGTGTGAAACAAAACGCAATTAGACGCTTTGGTTTCTGTTAATGGCCATTAAAAGATTACGCTCACCTGCCGAACGTCAAGGCACCTCTAGTGAGGGTGAGTCCTATCCAAAAAAATGAAGCCACAGGCGGCTGTGTAGCCAACCATAACTTGCCCATGCTGCTTGTCAGTCATGAGGTAAACTGGTGGGCTTTTATTTAAGCTCCACCAGAAACAAAATCCAATTTGGGATTAAAAAACAAAGACACGGAGCGGAACAGCTGCAATGATGACCTGGCTGGAGGTACATTAAAACATACATAGTACAGGAGGGATGGGGTCGCGCATATTCCCCGATGGGGCGGCTACAACCACCAAATGTATCCAGCCCAGCAACATGTATAATGATGACATTTTTTCTCCTGGTTATGTTTTATACATGTTGCTGGGCTGGATACATTTGGTGGTTGCAGCCACCCCATCGGGGAATAGGCGCAACCACACCCCTCCTGTACTATGTATGTTTTAATGTACCTCCAGCCAGGTCGTCATTGCAGCTGTTCCGCTCCGTGTCTTTGTTTTTTGATCCCAAGGCGGATTTTGTTTCTGGGGGAGCTTAAATAAAAGCCCACCAGTTTACCTCATGACTGACAAGCAGCATGGGCAAGTTATGGTTGGCTACACATCAGCATGTGGCTTCATTTTTTGGATAGGACTCACCTTCACTAGAGGTGCCTTGACGTTCGGCGGGTGAGTTTAATCTTTTAATGGCCATTAACAGAAACCAAAGCCTCTAATTGCATTTTGTTTCACACGGTATAATGGGAACAAGCGCAGATGACATTTTTTCTCCTTGTTAAGTTTCAAGATAGGTGCCCACTTATGTCCATTGTCCTTGAGAGCTTTGCCACGTTGGGTCCACGGGCCCTTGGCAGGAGGCCAGCATCCACACTTCAACAGGCACAGAGGCCATTTTTAGTGTGGCGAGGGTGCCAAGGATGTGAGGGCACAAAGGTAGAGGGGAGCTTCGGTTACAAACCCTTTATACATTTCACCTCCGCTAATTGCGACACATTTTTTATATAATTTTTTGTTGTTTCTGAACTAAATAATCATACATCAATGTCTTGTTCTTTGTGTAGGTTCTATATCGGTCCCAACAGAACAACCAAAATCTTGCTATTCTCAAAATGATAGCTGTCTGGATAGCCTCATTCCTCCTATATGGTCCAATCCTACTGTTCGGAGACATACTTTTTGGAGGACATAGTTCGGATACGGTTTGTTTGATTGATTTTTTGGAAGTCTGGTACGTTCATTTTGGAACTTCTATTTTTTACTTTGCTTTCCCTTTGGTAAGCATTTCATTTTTCAACCTCAGCATATACTGGAACATAAAGAAGCGTAGCAAAAGCAGGAAACAGCCTTCTGTGCCTCATCATTTACAAGGGGAGCACAAAAGACCACACGTCTTTGTAACAGACATTGTTCTTTTTGGTTCACAATTAAATCAGAACGAGAATGTCAGAGCACCTATGAGGAAGAGAATCAAGAAATGTTTAAGACTTTATTTGCTGTGTAAGGAATTTCCCTCCCTTTCAGCCAACAGCAGACCGAATACATCTGATGTTCAAATCATTCAGATTTCTAAAGACAAGAAAGTTGCTAAATCTCTTCTAATCCTGGTATGTGTCTTTGCGATTTGTTCGGCTCCCTGCACATTTTTGACGATCAGTAAAGTCTGTAGGGGATGTTATATTGAATTATACTGGTATGACATCACAGTTTGGGTATTATATGCAAACTCTGCAATAAACCCAATTCTCTATCCTTTGTGCCATAAAAGTTTTAGAAATGCTTTCTACATGATGTTCAAAATGTGCATTAATAAACGTAATTATTGAATGATTTCCAAATGTTTGCTTTGCAGAAGAAAAATATGTAAAATTTACAGTGTCCAAAAGACTGAAGTGTCACGTTTCTAGCCCTGAGCCTAGAGAAAGCAAACCCGGCATGGCTTTTACCCGTTTGGGCCATTCATTCCTCTCCCTCCACTCCACTCCGGGATTTCCTTTAGCCTGCCAGGTCTTTGACCACATGAACTGATCTAGCCTACTCCGTTTAAAAGGCAGCCCTTCTCATTTCCCAGGGCTCTAGCATAAGAGTCACTTTGCTCCCTGAGTTTCTGCTACCAGTATTTGCCTTTAATTTTTCCTTTGTATTAGATTTATGTCTGGTTCCTAGTTTCCCTTGTCCGTTTGTCCCTTCAGTCGACTGCTTTTGTTTAATTTTGGTTTATCCTGATTAGTAGTTTTCTTTGTGATATTGATATTTCTGTGTATACAAACAAATATATTCCTGTGTATGACTCTGGCTTGGCTCTTTCGCGTTTCTATTTGTGTTAACCCTTGTCCTCCTTGCTCTTAAAATTTTCCTGTGTACCGACCTAGTTTCCATGTTTTGACTTCCCTTTTGGATTCTCCATTCTGTCCTGTATTCTTGATCGTGTACCGTACCAAGCTTTTCTGCTGACTACATCTTTGGATTCACCCCTCTTGTTCTGTCTTTGGTTCCGTGTTTCACCCAGCAGTACTGTACCCACCCTTAGGCTGGGAGTCCACTGGATCCTTATTCGTGCGACAACAACATTGCACAAAGTCGTCCATGTCATCAGACCAATCCAACAACACTATTGTGAATGTACCTTCGTCCATTGCGTCAGACTTGCGACTTGCATTAATGTGAAGCAGACAGAAGCAGGTCCTCCAGCGGTTTGAAGTGTCGGTAAACTTTATTTACAGGGTCAGCAGACCCTGCATGGAAAAATGGGACATTTCGGCCGAGACGGGAGCGGCTCCGCTTTTCCCTTTTAGATTGTAAGCTCCCATGAGTGGGCTCCTCTTTCCCCTTTTAGATTGTAAGCTTCCGTGAGTGGGCTCCTCTTCCCAGGGCAGGCTGGCTCTATTCATACCCCCTCCTTTCAATTCGGTTCCACTGAGCGGAGGGGCCAGTAAGCGGCATCCACTGACCGGCGGCAGGGCTGATCAGCTTTTTTTTTTTTTTCTTTTCTTTCATTGCTCGCATGCCGGCATTTATTTCCCCCCCTCTCCCTCCCCTCCCTCTTTTAGTTCATCAAACCCCCACACACACATCCCCCACGTTCGGTTCTACTGAGCAGCGGCAGGTCCGGAGTGCGGCGGGTCCGGATCGGGCTGTGAGGGCATCCGGCTGTCGTAGGATGCGTGCGCAGCCTCTACCGGTCTGCTGCGAGCGCATCCGGCTCTCCTGGATGTGTGCGCAGCTGAGCAATAGAGCTGCGTGCGCATCCTGTTCTCCTGGATGCACGCGCAGCCGACGGGTAGGACTAAATTTTGTGTATAAGACACGGGTGGGACTAGCCATGTTTGGGTAGGGTACAGGGGGAACGAATTTTAGGTCCTTTTTCAGCTGCGCAAAGGGATTAAAATTCAAACACCCAACTAGCGCATCTAGTTCCTCCATATTCATTTTTGCACACAAAGGACTACTGTGTTTTCAAAAGCAGAATGCAATGGTCTCAAAAAAAAAGGAATAAACTGTTTTTTGGGTCCATAGTAGTTGATCACTAGTCTGTCTGATGAGAGTCGTCCACTGCATCAAAGTCGCAAGACTGATGTTGTTCCTAGTCTGATGACCAAGTCTGTCGCAAGACTACGGATCCAGTGGACGTCCAGCCTTAGAGTAGACGGCTGACGGCCATTTAAACCCATAAAGGAGCATTGACGTAAATAGAACATTTGGGGAAAAATTTGTGTGCTGCTGGGTGCCAGTGTATTGTGGTTCTCTCCCTTAACCTTTGCCTTTCCTGTTGTTCTGTGCATCTTATTTCCCTGCTCAGCTGTGTGGGGTCTTCACCTCCTGATCTGCGTGGGTGTCATGCAGCCAGCGGCACTCCTGCCTAAAGGGCTATCAAACCCGAATATGGGGCCCACCTTGGCTCATGCCGGGTGCTCCTGTGACAAGAAGTCTACCAATCACCAACGTAATTGTTGACCAGAATTGTTTTGAACAACTGCAGGACATTTTGATAATTGAGAGCCTATTAACCTCTTGCAGCCAGGAGCTCCAGGCAGCAAGGTGGCACCTGAACAGCGGTAGCCAACGACTACTTTCAGAGTGCTTGCAATATAGGTGGGCCGATCACATCTATGGGAAGGCTGCAGGCATGCTATGCTGGCCTGCAGCGTTAAGGCCCATCCGCCGTGGGGCTGGCATAGCACGCCCCACGGCGTGGAAAAGTTAAGCAGTACCTTTGCCCTTTGATATAAACATAGCAGTTCCTATTGACTAACATAGCATGCACAAAACTGTCTAATTGCTTTCTAGATTATTGGCCATCAGCGTTGCTTTGTTAAGAAATATGGGTATATGATTTAATAATTTTATATTTTGTTTTCGCTTCTCCAAGTCATTAGCCAATAATTCAATGATTCGAGAAGACAGAGCAGTCCTCATGTACAATCCTGACCAGCCATATGGTAATTTGGGATGAACTCTCCTTTCAATACAGGTACAGAAGATTGGACAGAATTCCCTAGTCAAAAAGAATGATCTTCTTGATATCATCCTGAAGCATCAATAACTTCAGACTAGCCTATCTTTCAATTATTAAAATTTGTCATCAGAATAGGGCTGCCGTCTGTTCGGGTTTAACCTAGACAGTTCAGGTTTTGAATCACGTGTACAGGTTTCAGACCCCCTCCCACCTGGAACCTGACCAGCAAGGAGTTCAGATCTAAATCCGATAGAGCACTGTGGAGAGATCTCAAAGCAGCAGCTGGGAAGAGGAACCGTTCTAATTTGAGAGCCCTGGAGCAGTTGGCGAAGAATAGTGGTCCAAAATTCCAGTAGAGAGGTGTAAGAAAGATGGTTACAGCAAAAGATTGAGTTCAGTTATTTTTCTAGGGATGTGCACCGATTTTTTTTTAGATCCAATTTTAAAAATTTTCTTTTCGGCTCGCTTTGACTCGTTTTTCGTATCGACTTTTTTTCCGTGATTTCGGCAATTTTCGTGTTATCGGATCGGCTCGTTTTCCGTATCGACTTTTTTTTCGTGATATCGGAAATTTTCGAGTTTTTCGGAATGTCGGTTCTCCTGCTTTCAAAGTGTCTATTCCTTTTGAGTGAAAGTTACTAATGGTTTTTCAGATCCGATATTTCTGTCGATACGGTAATTCTGTCGTTTCTATCGTTTTTGTTTTATTAAATAAAGATCCTTTTTTTCTTATTAATATGCATTTCACAACTTTATTTAATCATATTAAAATGGTATGAAAGGAACAAAAATGAACAAAACGATTTAAAAAACCCAAAACTGCCCCAAGTGGTCTGACTTTAAAAATAAAAAACAGAATAAAAGGTTTTAAAAAAACGGAAAAAAAGCTGAACAAAATTATCAGAAACGAAAAAAAAAAAACCACCAGAAAAAATAAAATGATTTAAAACGAAAAAAATAAAAATAAAATTAATGCAGCATATGAATCCGCACACTGCCGGGAACAAGCGGTATAATTAATGCAGCATATGAATACACACACTGCGGGGAACAAGCGCCTCTCTGCGCGGTATAATTTATGCAGCATATGAATCCGCACACTGCAGGGAAGCGCCTCTCTGCGCGGTATAATTAATGCAGCATATGAATACGCACACTGCAGGGAACAAGCGCCTCACTGAGTGGTATAATTAATGCAGCATATGAATACGCACACTGCGAGGAAGCCTTTCTGCGCGGTATAATTAATGCAGCATATGAATCCACACACTGCTGGGAACAAGCGCCTCTCTGCGCGGTATAATTAATGCAGCATATGAATACGCACACTGCGGGGAACAAGCGCCTCTCTGCACGGTATAATTAATGCAGCATATGAATACGCACACTGCGGGGAACAAGCGCCTTTCTGCGCAGTATAATTAATGCAGCATATGAATATGCACACTGCGGGGAAGCGCCTCTCTGCGCGGTATAATTAATGCAGCATATGAATACGCACACTGCGGAAATCTTTTCGGATCTGCCGTTTTCGGATCCGATCCGATTCGGAAAATCCAAAATCACGAAACGCACATCCCTAATTTTTTCCAAGAGGTGTGCTACCGAATATTAAATTGAGGGTGGCAATAATTTTGTCCAGTCTATTTTTGGAGTTTTCGTGGAATATGTCAGATTTGGATTTTTTTTACCTCCACTTTTTGTGTCATACCCATACAAACAAAAGAAATAAACATGAGATTGCTTAAACATTTGTAATTGCAACAATTTTCTGAATGAAGTGCTGCATTATCTGACAATAATGCACGTGTGCTGATATTTTTGGCCATGACTAGAGGTTTTGTATGTATATAACGTAATACATTATAGGACTTCATTAATCACTGTTAGTATATAAGGTAAAATATAATACCATAGAGCATCCAGTTTTTCTTCATCATGCACGGCACATCCAGTTCTGGATTTTGTAACATCCTTTGAGAGAGTAAGCATATGAATCCACACACTGCTGGGAACAAGCGCCTCTCTGCGCGGTATAATTAATGCAGCATATGAATACGCACACTGCGGGGAACAAGCGCCTCTCTGCACGGTATAATTAATGCAGCATATGAATACGCACACTGCGGGGAAGCGCCTCTCTGCGCGGTATAATTAATGCAGCATATGAATACGCACACTGCGGGGAACAAGCGCCTTTCTGCGCAGTATAATTAATGCAGCATATGAATATGCACACTGCGGGGAAGCGCCTCTCTGCGCGGTATAATTAATGCAGCATATGAATACGCACACTGCAGGGAACAAGCGCCTCTCTGAGTGGTATAATTAATGCAGCATATGAATACGCACACTGCGAGGAAGCGCCTTTCTGCGCGGTATAATTAATGCAGCATATGAATATGCACACTGCAGGAATGCGCCTCTCTGCGCGGTATAATTAATGTAATGTATATGTATCCTGTCTGTATAGATAGTATAACTTAAAATGCAATAAAATGTGAATTTTCAAAAATTTACAATGTGTAAAGTGTTTTTTTTTTCACATTTTAACATGCGAGCGTTTATGGTTATATTTTCTATGAGTTGCGCTTGTTAAAAAAAATTAGAGATGGGGGACTTGTTACATATATTTTTGGGGGCAAAATTACACAATTTTTAACAAACGCAACCCATACAAAAATCGTTAGTGCAGCATCATTGATCACATTATAATTGAATGGGAACAATATTGCTGCATTAGCAAAACAAACAAGACACCTTTTTTTAAAAAATTTATTTATATATTTTTATTTAATTCTTTATTTTAAAATAACTTTCAACATGGTCATGTTTGGTATGGTTGGAAAGGCCATGGTCTGGCCTTTCCAACCATACCAAACATGACCATGTTAAAAGTTAATTAAAAAAATTGAAAATAAATAAATTTAAAAAAAAAGTGTGTTTTTTTGTTTTGATAATGCAGCAATATTGTTCCCATTCAATTATAATGTGAACAATGATGCTGCACTAACGATTTTTGTATGGGTTGCGTTTGTTAAAAATTGTGTAATTTTCCCCAAAAAAAATGGATTTCATTTCTAATTTTTTTAATAAGCGCAACTCATAGAAAATATAACTGTAAACGCTCGCATGTTAAAATGTGGAAAAAAAAACACTTTACACATTGTAAATTATTAAAAATTCTAATTTTATTGCATTTTCAGTTACAATATACAGACAGGATACATATACATATAACAGAGACGTATACATTAATTATATCGCAGAGAGGCGCTTCCCCGCAGTGTGCGTATTCCTTTGCTGCATTAATTATACAGCGCAGAGAGGCGCTTTTCCCCGCAGTGTGCGTATTCATATGCTGTATTAATTATACAGCGCAGAGAGGTGCTTGTTCCCCGCAGTGGGCGTATTCATATGCTGCATTAATTATACCGCGCAGAGAGGCGCTTGTTACCCCCAGTGGGCGTATTCATATGCTGCATTAATTATACCGCGCAGAGAGGCGCTTGTTCCCCGCAGTGTGCGTATTCATATGCTGCATTAATTATACAGCGCAAAGAGTTGCTTGTTCCTCGCAGTGTGCGTATTCATATGCTGCATTAATTATACCGCGCAGAGAGGCGCTTGTTCCCCGCAGTGTGCGTATTCATATGCTGCATTAATTATACAGCGCAAAGAGTTGCTTGTTCCTCGCAGTGTGCGTATTCATATGCTGCATTAATTATACCGCGCAGAGAGGCGCTTGTTCCCCGCAGTGTGCGTATTCATATGCTGCATTAATTATACCGCGCAGAGAGGCGCTTGTTCCCAGCAGTGTGTGGATTCATATGCTGCATTAATTTTTTTGGTTTTTTCTTTAGTTTTAAATCATTTTATTTTTTCTGTTTTTTTTTTTCGTTTCTGATAATTTTGTTCAGCTTTTTTTCCCGTTTTAAAACCTTTTATTCTGTTTTTATTTTTAAAGTCAGACCACTTGGGTCAGTTTTGGGTTTTTAAAATCATTTTGTTCATTTTTGTTCCTTTCATACCATTAATATGATTAAATAAAGTTGTGCAATGCATATTTATAAGACCAAAAAGTATCTTTAATAAAAAACGATAGAATCTGCAGAATTACCGTATCGACAGAATTATTGGATCATTGGAAATTATACAAAATTACAGAATCAATGATACAACCAAAAAATACGATGTCCGAAAATACAAATGGAACCGAAATCACGATAGGAACGAAAATGAATTTTGATTTTACACATTTCAAGTCCATACGAAAATGCTGAAAACTTTTCGTATCGGCTCGGAAATCTTTTTGGATCTGCCGTTTTCGGATCCGATCCGATTCGGAAAATCCAAAATCACGAAACGCACATCCCTAATTTTTTCCAAGAGGTGTGCTACCGAATATTAAATTGAGGGTGGCAATAATTTTGTCCAGTCTATTTTTGGAGTTTTCGTGGAATATGTCAGATTTGGATTTTTTTTCCCTCCACTTTTTGTGTCATACCCATACAAACAAAAGAAATAAACATGAGATTGCTTAAACATTTGTAATTGCAACAATTTTCTGAATGAAGTGCTGCATTATCTGACAATGCACGTGTGCTGATATTTTTGGCCATGACTAGAGGTTTTGTATGTATATAACGTAATACATTATAGGACTTCATTAATCACTGTTAGTATATAAGGTAAAATAGAATACCATAGAGCATCCAGTTTTTCTTCATCATGCACGGCACATCCAGTTCTAGATTTTGTAACATCCTTTGAGAGAGTAAGCTCTGATTGCTGACTCTGACATTGCTGAATTGGGATGGATCACGGTCATCTTTTCCAAGTTGTTGCATATCCTCCTAAACATACCCAGAATAATTGTAATTACTATAAGTAAAGCATAAAAGTGATCTTGTTTTTACATTGCATAAATCAGCATACAATGGGGCCACAGACTGCTTCACGAGACTAGCCTTTTCAGTTAATTTTCATGTAGAAAACAAATGTAGATAAGGTATGGTAATGAATGGGAGGTACCTTTTGAACGGTGAGTGGTCTACTGCCTATTTCTGATGATTGATTAAGATCCACACTAGAATTTCTCAAAGCAGCCAGTGCAGCATTCAGGTGATGTATTGTTAGTCTATGGTTCCGCATTTCAATGGTATGAAACGGAGCTACAATTTAAAGAAAAATATTAACCCATAATAACATTTTAACCATAAACATTAATACCTGCATTAATCTGCATAGTCTCTTAATGTTATATTCTGACCCCTTCGTCCGAACCTGCGGATGGCAGTTCCACCTCATATAATCCAAGAGCTCGTCACCCCACCTGACCCCCAATCAGACAGAGCTGGTCTCCAACGCCCATCTACCGTCGGCTTATATAGAACCTAAGACATCTGCTGACCAAGAATACGTCACACCAGGGGCTGCCTACAACTCTTGCAGGCTGCCCCTTCGCCCCACTGTGGCTAGCACCTGCTCAATACCTCCCAGAAGCCTTGCCATAAAGATATCTACACCAATATCCGTCGAGTACTGCCCCCCTCATCAAATTACTATTACCAACTGCACCACAAACTGAGAAACCAAACGATTCACTTTCCTCCTGGCTTTTTCAAGCGCCCTCCGAGCAACAAATGTGTCCCAACTGGGACGAGAAATAATCTCAGACCAAACCACTGTACCATGTCAAAAAAAGCAAATCCACAGGTCAGGTCCAGTTTAATCAAACTGGTCAAGTCCAGAGAACGCACGTTACCCAAATCATTCCCCCCTGCATGGACCACAAAACAACCTCCCTTGAAACCCCCCTGGATTACAAACAGCACTCACGAGAAACCTGGGCCCACCTCAAACTGCGAATCCCAAGCCACCGAATCCTCACGAGCTTCAGAGGGAAGCCAAGTTTCTGCCATGCACCTGCCGCTCTGCCCGCTTCACCACCCAGTGAACATAAGAATGTCAGCGTATCCACAACTCGATGCGACGAACCTGAAATCACAAAAATTGAGAGCGAATGTAAGAGTGCATGCTATCAGAGCGCTACCGACCCAATCACCACAACATCTACCCCGAGGCCCCTGCTGCAGCTGCCACAAAGGCTGCCCCAATCCTAAATGAGCGCATGCCGAATTGCGCAGGGTCCACAATGAGGGTGCGCAAATAACTCTGGAAAACAGCAGAAAACTGGTACCTTGTCAAAGGTGTACTATCCTCATGGACCAAGAAGGAACCCTCCCCCGCCGAGCCAATTAAGCTCCGCTCACGCCTACATGACAACCAAAACCCCCGTAGCACAAGCACTTAGCCGCACTTGAACCCCCCTACCCCACTGGTCAGTTATAGATCTTGCAATATACAAACCAAACATCCCCCTCCAACCTATTTATAATTTATAAGCAATTTATAAGAGCTTCCAAAGCACACGCAGAAGAGAAAATAGCTCAGTCAGTAAAAAAGGGGGACAAAACATTTTTTAGATACATAAACGAGAAAAGAAAAGTAAAACAAGGATTAGTTAGATTAAAAACAAAGGAAGGAAGGTATGTAGAAGAGGATAAAGGTCTCGCTGACTGCCTCAATGAATATTTTTGTTCAGTCTTTGCAGAAGAAAAGGAAGGAAAGGGACCTCAGTTAGGAGAGAACACTAAAGAGACATTTACATATCAGTTTACAGAGGAGGAGGTTCTACAGCAGCTGTCTAAAGTAAAGACAAATAAGTCAATGGGGCCTGATGGAATCCACCCTAAATTATTAAAAGAGCTCAGTGATGTAATAGCAAAACCATTAACAGATTTATTTAACCAATCCTTGTTAACGGGAGTCGTCCCAGAAGACTGGAAATTAGCAAATGTTGTGCCCATTTACAAGAAGGGTAGTAGGGAGGAATCGGGGAACTATAGGCCAGTTAGTCTTACGTCAGTAGTGGGGAAATTAATGGAAACCATGTTAAAGGAAAGGATTGTTGAACATCTAAAAACACATAGATTACAGGATCAGAAACAACATGGGTTTACCTCAGGGAGATCATGCCAAACTAATCTTATTGATTTTTTTGATTGGGTAACAAAAATAATAGACACAGGTGGTGCAGTAGACATTGCTTATTTAGATTTCAGTAAGACTTTTGATACTGTTCCGCATAGAAGGCTTATCAATAAATTGCAATCTTTGAGTTTAGATTCCAATATTGTTGACTGGATTAGGCAGTGGCTGAGTGACAGACAACAGAGGGTTGTGGTAAATGGAGTTTATTCGGCACAAGGTCTTGTTACTAGTGGGGTACCTCAGGGGTCAGTACTCGGACCCATTCTCTTTAATATTTATATTAGTGATATTGCAGAAGGTATTAATGGAAAAGTATGTCTTTTTGCTGATGACACAAAGATTTGCAACAGGGTTGACGTTCCTGGAGGGATCAGCCAAAGGACAAATGATTTAGGTAAACTAAAAAAATGGTCGGAGTTGTGGCAATTGAGTTTTAATGTGGATAAGTGCAAGATAATGCACCTGGGACGTAAAAACCCAAGGGCTGAATATAGAATATTTGATACAGTCCTAACCTCAACATCTGAGGAAAGGGATTTAGGGGTCATTATTTCAGAGGATCTAAGGGTAAGTAGTCAATGTAATAGAGCAGCAGGAAATGCTAGCAGAATGCTTGGTTGTGTAGGGAGAGGTATTAGCAGTAGGAAAAGGGAAGTGCTCATGCCACTGTACAGAGCACTGGTGAGACCTCACTTGGAGTACTGTGTGCAGTACTGGAGACCGTATCTCCAGAAGGATATAGACATCTTAGAGAGAGTTCAGAGAAGGGCTACTAAAATGGTGTACGGCTTGAAGGAGAAAAGTTACCAGGAAAGGCTTAATGATCTTAACATGTACAGCTTGGAAAAAAGACGAGACAGAGGAGATATGATAGGAACATTTAAATACGTAAAGGGAATCCACAAGGTAGAGGAAGGGAGTATATTTAAAAGGAAACAAAATAGCAAAACAAGAGGACATAGTCTTAGATTAGAGGGGCAAAGGTTTAAAAGTAACATCAGGAAGCATTATTTTACTGAGAGGGTGGTGGATACATGGAACAGTCTTCCAGTAGAAGTGGTAGAGGCCAAAACAGTAATTGAATTTAAGCAAGCATGGGATAGGCATAAGGCTATCCTAAACAAAAGATAAATCCAGGTTAAGTATCCATGTAATTGGGCAGACTAGATGGGCCGAAAGGTTCTTATCTGCCGACATTTTTCTATGTTTCTATGTTTCTAACCTGTCCCCACAACAATCCCACCTGGACCCCCCCCCTTCCCGCAATCAAAGCCCCATAAAACGAAACGCGAAAGGCCACCCCAAATAACGCCAACTCATACGAATTAAAGCAAATACTAGACAAGATGCCCAAGATGTCCAGGAACAACTTCCCTGACAACGGCTTACAGGAATCAGGGGAACAGAGACGCCTCCAACCCAACACCATCCGGCGAAACAGAAAATCCTGCCCCAAATCCTCCCACCCCAAAAAACAGCACAAGAAAGACAGGGCCCAGAAGGCCTTGAGTGGCCCCCCAGACCTATCCTCCCTGTGACAGTCGAAAAGACACGTAGCCCACCTCCTGTCCTCATCCGTCCGCCAACCCCGCTTTCCCTTAGCCACAGACTCCCACGCTTGCCAAACCGCCAGACACGACCTCCATGTAGCCGGTGCCAACAAGGTTCCCATCAGACGGATCAGTCCATCAAAGCAAGGGTTCATAACCAGCGAGGAAATGGGGTCAAGTTTCGATCCGCCTCCGGGGCCACCTGCAAAGAGAGTCCCACTGGAACTGGGAGTCAGCAATAACGTTGTCAACGCCCGGCCCATGCCTTGCCTGGACCCAGATGTTATGTTCAAGGCAACGCAACAAAAAATGCAGCAACAACGTCAGGACAGGAGGAGAACCAGACGACGAGCGGTCCACCACGGGTGCCACACTCAAGTGGTCTGTCCAAAACACAACCTGCTGATGTGCAAAACACTCTCCCCACAGTTCAAGTGCCACAACAATTGGGAACAGCTCCAGGGACGCCAAATTATTGACCAGGCCAGAGACGAACCAATCACTATGCCACGCCTGAGTGCACCCACCGCCCCCAAAAATAAACCCCAAACCCATGGGCACCTGAAGCATCAGTGAACAATTCCAAGGACTGATTGTCCAACCCTGGTTCTTGCCAGTAGGTGCAACCATTATAATTGAACAAAAAGGACTGCCAAACCACCAAATCAGTTTTCAAGGCCTTGGTGATATGTACAAAATGATGTGGCACCATCATGCCCATCGTGGCACAGGAAAGCCGACAACCAAATGCTCTCCATGGGCATGACCTGACACGCAAAGGCCAAGTGGCCCAACAAAGTCTGAAGGCCCAAGAGCCGCAATTTCGGCACCCCTAGAGCCGCAACTTCAGCACCCCTAGAGCCCTGACAACAGCAAAACCTTCAGTTTATCCTGCGCAAAACAAAAAACTCCACTCCGGATCGATTTCGATAGGCAATTCTTCGAATAGACCCACCATCCTACCCAGCCGGACCTCCTGGGCCAAATGTTTCCCAGAGGCAGATAGAGGATCTGAAAACCAGAAGAGTCCATACCGCAAAAAAGAAGCTACCTTCCTATTGGGGTAACATTCTAGCCACAGCAACATCACGAGAACGCTCACCGGCGACACCCCTACCACCAAACTCATCCCTGCCCTAATGTTCCCAACTTCTTTTTTAAAGCACCTAAACGGTGGGTGGACCTCCCCATAGCTGGAACACTCCTGTTGGAATCAACAAGAGGAAGCCAACCAAAAATGTGACTTATTGAAGAGCCAGCAACATCCCCTACATGCTGAAGGTGCCCCTCTTGGGGCTTGGGAAACCGGAAAAGAGGGACAAAGCCGGATAGAGCGGGAGTCATCAGAAGAAGCCACAAATTTGCATCCTGGGCATCAAACCGCAACCTCGGGCGCACCCCAATCTTTTGCCTAAACTGCTGGTCATAGCGAAGCCAACATTGTCCGCCATAAATTTTATATGCCCCAAATCAAAGTATGCAAACAATGACGAACTGCGCTCCAAAAAAATGCCCACACAAAATGACGCTAAAAATCCCTGTAACCAATTCCGAAAGGTTCTCGGCAATTCCTTCTTTTTCTTTCCCTTCCCAGCAAACTCCAACTTCTTAGGTCTGTCCACATCTGGGGACAGCAAAATTAGTAAATCCATACACGCCTTCCAAAATCTGCTCCTTCGCATCACCGGTAACTCCCAGTCCCACCGGGGATAGTTCATATGCAGATGAAGCCCGCAAACCTATCCCAGCCCCATCCAACTACCCTGTCCAAAAGAGTGACAAAACTCCCAACTCCAGAACCCGTATCCACCCTGTCTGCACTCCCTCAGCCATTCAAGAAAGAGCACCCTCAGCAGCTACCGTGGAACCTGTCTGCATACCCGCAGCAACACGAGATGGAGCACCACAGCAATTACCGCGCGCCTCTCAAAACGTGCAACTGAACCATCCTGCCAGCAACAAAATGCCTCCAAGCCCACGGGCACCCCAGCAGTACCCACTTCCCCGGCTGCGCGCACCACAGCAGTATCCACTACCCATTTTACACGTGCACCTCCACACCAAGGATAAGGGAGTACAGAAGAGACTGCTGGATTTCTATGAAGATGCTGATGAAACATCTGATGCAATGTTTGGTAATTTACGTCAGGTTCTAAGCTAGTTTGATCTGGATCTCAAACCAGCAGTTTTGTATGATGCAGACAACACATCTGACAACTAGGGGATCCACCATTCCGTATTAACCAATTAAGGACATAAAATCCTTATCTTTTGGCTGCAGGTTGCAACTGCCATTTGATGCATAATGCTGCAAAACAAGAATGTAAATGGTTGACACATGATGTGGAAGCACTCATTATTAAAGACTATGAGTTTTCCTGCATCGCTAAGCATGTCAAAGAACTGAAGTCATGCTTTGAATGTCTGGAAATGGGATATCATAAGCTTTTACATCACGTACCAACATGAAGGTTAATCATTATTCCCTGCTTTGGATGGGTTACTGAAGAACTGGGAACAACAGAGAAGAGATAAGGCTCAAAAAAACCACTCAACAGGGCATAACCCAAAATTACAAGGAAAAAGACAATTTGCACAAAGTGCAACAAGAGTGGTAGTACAATAAATTTTAATGGTAATAAAGCATATCACAAAATAAAAAAGAGATTGGAAAAGAAGGTGGAAAATGACCCAAATGGAGAAATTATTATAACTGTACCAATTGGTGGAGTGGAAGTCCAAAAAGCCCAACAAGCTGGAAGTCTTAGTAGGATTATAGGTGTAACCTCACTATACCTCGGTGGTTCAAGCCACCTACATAACCAATAATACAATACACTATCTTAGTGTTTGAGAAACACCCAAAGGCAATAATAAGCAGTGGTGCTAAGAGCCCCACCAAAAACCATCAAGGGCACAATAAGTAACCATGTATAAAGGATCAAAGTCCACCGAATAAAGATTCAAATAGACTGTTAAAAACAAAAGAGAGGCATGTCTCGACCGGTTTCGCCCAAGCAGGGCTTAGTCTGGAGATATAATGCCCGCCCCAACTCACCCCCTAAATACCTTCAAGATCGTAATTTCAAGTGCGGTCAGCTGGATGCCCTACTGATTGGTAATTGAAAAAATGTATACATCAGATCGCATGGTATAAGGCTCAACTGGTCATGTGGTACCAATAAGCCAATAAGCCAATGGTGAGCCTGCTAAAAGCACCACCATAACAGACACCACAGCAATAGCTATGAAGAAAAAAAAACAAAAAAAAAAACACATGTGTTAATCAAGTTAGTTGCAGACAGCAACTTAGCTAATTCAACCAAACGGACATGTGGGACCAAAGAGCCAATCAGATAGCTTGTTTACCAATACCAAGGTAACTAAAAGCATACTAGAGCTTACAGACCCTAATAAAAATAATAAACCGCAAGGTCATCCAAAATAATAAATTGTATGGGTAACCCAAATGCCAGTAATCATAGGATGAGTCATTGATAAACAATCCTAAGCGCAGAATCTAAATATACAGCCGACATAATTGCACAGATGAGCAGGTTGTAAAATAGACAGACATTGCTAATCAATAACCTATCACCTGACAATCGTGATGCGAAAAAATTCCTTAACTTCAAAAAAAGGGGTCAGTGTAAATAGAAAGACGGTTGTATATGTATATACTTGTATAGAGGACAATGTCCCAATAAGGACTGCGCTTAAAATGTATAAGAAAATAAACAAGTACAACCCTATGAAAAACTGACAAAGTATAAGGGGGCCCAACAACATTGAATGGATGAATATTGTGGATATGTAGGGGGAGAAGGGCTAAAAAACAAGGAAATTGCTAAATATCTAACCAATACATAGAGGATTAATAATAGTACAAAGGCAAAGTAATAAAGTAATGTAATATGAAAACGATAATTATGAACATAACAATGAAAATTCAAATAAATTCAAATAAAGGGAACAAACGTGAAGCCTTCATTGAGACCTGACGGTGATCTGGTGTGAAGGCGATATATCCAGAAGGCTTCACGTTTAAGTAGCTTATTGTCAAGATTGCCCTTACGAGGGCCAAGTTTGATGTGTTCAATACCCAAAAACCTAAAGTTGCTGAGTGAACACAACGTACATGACATAAAATGTCTGGCGACAGGAGTGTCCTTTTTCAGTCTAATCGACCGGATATGCTCCAAAATGCGGACTTTAAGAGGGCGAATAGTTTTGCCCACATATTTTTTACCACAATGACACAACAGCAAATAAATAACGCCGGCGGAGTTACAATTAATAAACTGGCGGACCGTAAATGAGATGGAATCGTCAAAGTTGTGAAATTGTTTCGGGGTACGGGAGACATAAGGACAGGCTACACACCTGCCACATTTATACATTCCCTTCAAGTTATTAGTCAACCACGAATCAGCAGGACGACAAATAGGTTGAAAATGGCTGGTGTACCAATTTATCTTTGACATTAGGACACCTCCTAGCTGTCAAAGCAGGACGGTTGGAAATGACATCCTTCAAATGTGCATCATTAGTCAAAAGGGGCCAGTAACGCTCACAAATCCCTTTGACGGATTGCCAACTCAAATCAAAATCAATTTTTTTTTTTTTTCTTCATAGCTATTGCTGGTGGTGTCTGTTATGGTGGTGCTTTTAGCAGGCTCACCATTGGCTTATTGGTACCACATGACCAGTTGAGCCTTATACCATGCGATCTGATGTATACATTTTTTCAATTACCAATCAGTAGGGCATCCAGCTGACCGCACTTGAAATTACGATCTTGAAGGTATTTAGGGGGTGAGTTGGGGCGGGCATTATATCTCCAGACTAAGCCCTGCTTGCGGCGAACCGGTCGAGACATGCCTCTCTTTTGTTTTTAACAGTCTATTTGAATCTTATTCGGTGGACTTTGATCCTTTATACATGGTTACTTATTGTGCCCTTGATGGTTTTTGGTGGGGCTCTTAGCACCACTGCTTATTATTGCCTTTGGTGTTTTCTCAAACACTAAGATAGTGTATTGTTATTGGTTATGTAGGTGGCTTGAACCACCGAGGTATAGTGAGGTTACACCTATAATCCTACTAAGACTTCCAGCTTGTTGGGCTTTTTGGACTTCCACTCCACCAATTGGTACAGTTATAATAATTTCTCCATTTGGGTCATTTTCCACCTTCTTTTCCAATCTCTTTTTTATTTTGTGATATGCTTTATTACCATTAAAATTTATTGTACTACCACTCTTGTTGCACTTTGTGCAAATTGTCTTTTTACTGAAGAACTGGCCTGCTGTGAAGATGTACTTTATTCAAAAGGGAGAAGAGAACTGTCCTTTTCTCATTTGGATTTTCAATGCATCCCAGGAACATGTCTTAATCCGGATTCAGAACTGACACTTCATGACTGCTACCTTTTCTTTGTAAACACTATGAATGTTTTCAACATGCCATCTTAAAATTGGAGAGGGAGACAATGCAGTCAATTGAAATCTTTCACATACACTACTTGAAGTTCTTAACAATCTCAAGTCACGGATAACAGAATTTTTTGGATTCAGAGTAAACCAGGCATTGAGTTATCTTCCACCATCTTCACAGGAGACGTTCAAGAAAAATACTTTAGAAGTGTACAACTCAATTGTACAATATTTGGAGAAGCGATTTAATGTTGGATCAGATTCCCACTTAGAGAAAATCACCATTCTGAGTCTAAAGCCTAAGGCTGGGTTCACACCTGAGCGTATTTCATATGCGCGGTTTACGCACATTTTTTCAGGCGTTTTATGAGTGTTTTTTGCACATTTTTGCCAATTAGAAACGTGTGTCGTATGTGCGTTTTTTTTGATTGCCTACAGAGGCGTCCAATGAAAAATACTTCCCATCTTATTACGGAGGCGTCCAATGACAAAGACATCCTGACACTGAGAGTCTGAGCGTCCTAAGAGAAAGTGTTTTATTCCTGTCTGGTGAGCGTCCTGAGAGTAATAAAGTGTTGTTTTAACATGGATATATGCACAAGACGATGCACTGCAGTAGGGCTGAAACAACTAATCGATTAATCGACAACTAATCGATGATTAAACTAGTTGTCAACTATTTTAATCATCGATTAAATCGGTGTAGATTAATCGTCTGGTGTACTGTTTAGAGTCAGACCGAGTTAAACGTAAATAACCTCAGCTTTGGAGCTGATTGGAGAAGACGCGCCGCTGCTTTACTAGGTATGATTTAGTTCTAGGGTTATGTCAGACACAACCAGTTTGTTTTTATTCCGATTACAACAGTAGCAAAACTAGAACACAAAACATAGGATACGGCCACTGGGTGAAGGGGCTGTATGTCTGTTTAATCCTTACTTGAAGCTCGAGTCCTGTGCTACCACCCCACCCTCCCTGCCACAACCTCTTTGGTCTGGGAACTGCCATTCCCTCCCTTTGGTCTGGTTCCTTTCCCCAAACTCACTCCCACACTCAGATCCGGCCTTTGGTCCATACCCACTCCCTCTCACACTCAGTTCAAGTCACCTGAGTAAAGTCACTCCCTTCCACCTCCAGTCCCTCCTCCCACTCAGTTTGTTCACAAAATTATTTAAAAAAAAGGTACACTGTACGCACCCTGACCACTTTAGCTTATTAACCCCGATTTCATGCTGACATCTTCATCTATGACCAAGTGCTTGTAGCCTCGTTCATTTGAAAAAAGCAAACATGGGCTTAAGCTGCGCATGCAGCATCAACCATCCCTCTGACCAAGCACTCGCATTCCTTGTGTGCAAAGTACACAGTATTCGCAGGCACCCACATTGTAACGTTACCTTGGTCTTTTTCTGTTTTTTTTTTTATTTATTTTTGTTTTTCTCCACCATTTGCTTTGCTAATTAGCATGTGAATCGCCTGCCCTATTGACACAGCCCATCCAGCTTCAGGTGTTTACCTTTTTAACTGCCTGAATGCAATCAGTCCGCCCTATATAACCACTAAACACTGGCTCTAGTGACAACCCCAAGTGGCATCCCTAAGTGGACGTTCAGAGTTGATTCCTGGAGTTGCGGGATTGGAGGAAGGAACTGCAAGGCCCACTTTTTACTCCGGGTAAACACACGTCTATATCATGCTTTCTCTCACGCTTCTACTCTTTACTTCTACCTTTTCCTTAAATGGAACTCCTGCCCCTCTACCACCGACCCCTACACTATCTGCATCTCCCCCTCCCTCCTCTTGTCCCACATGATGGCCTCACATGAGCTCCTTTGTTTCCTCAGAACATGGTCTCCCTCTAACTCCTGTGCTGCCAATCACTCCCACAAATCCCATTCCCACCTTCTCTTTCTCACCCTCCTGCTGTTACTCTATTCAGGTGACATATCCCCTAACCCTGGCCCCACAACACATCCAATACTTCCCTCTCATCCTATCTCCATCGAACATAAATCACCTCCCTGCAAGCCCAGCAACCTCATTCCCATAATCCCTCAGCGCCTGTCCTCTTTCTCCTGCGCCCTCTGGAACGCTCGCTCTGTGTGCAACAAACTCACAGCAATCCATGACCTCTTCCTTTCAAATTCCTTCAACCTCCTAGCTTTAACTGAAACCTGGCTAACTCCCTCTGACACGGCCTCCGTTGCTGCTCTCTCACATGGCGGTCTACACTTGAGCCATACCCCCAGACCGGGTGAGAGAAATTGTGGCAGGGTCGGACACCTGCTCTCTCCCTCCTGTACCTACCAGCATCTCCCTCCACCCCCATCCCTCTCCTTCTCCTCCTTCGAGACACACTGCATCCGCCTGTTCTCTCCTCTGGCTCTCAGGGTGGCAGTCATCTACCGCCCACCGGGACCAACCTCCCAGTTCTTTGACCACTTTGCTACCTGGCTTTCTCACTTCCTGTCTTCTAATCTTCCATGCCTAATTCTCGGGGACTTCAATATTCCCATTGACGATCCTTCCGCCCCTGCTGCCTCCAAACTTCTTTCACTCACGTCCTCCCTTGGACTCACACAATCCTCCCTCCTCCCTACCCACCGCGATGGTCACGCTATTGACCTTGTCTTTTCCAACCTCTGCTCCATTTCTGAGTTCAAATGATGCCCTTTCCCCATCTCTGACCACCACCTTCTCTCTTTCAACCTATCTGGACTTCCTAAACACCGTGCTCCCCCACCCCGCACACACACTCGCAGAAATCTACATGCTGTGGACCCCCATCAATTCTCCAACCTACTTCACCACCTCCCTCATACCTCATCCTTCACCTGCCCTGATGCTGCCACTAATCACTACAACACTACGCTTATCTCTGCTCTAGACACTCTTGCTCCTCTTCGACTCTGTAAGGCTCCACGCCGCCAGCTTCAGCCCTGGCACACCCTCCAGACTCGCTACCTGCAGAGATGCTCCCGCACCGCAGAGCATGCCTGGAGGAAATCCCGCTCTGAAGCTGATTTTGTTCACTTCAAGCTTATTCTCCAGTCATACACCTCTGCCCTCCACTTGGCCAAACGATCCTCCTTCTCATCTCTTATATCTACGCTGTCCTCCAACCCTAAACGGCTCTGGTCCACCTTCAACACCCTCCTCTACCCACCTGCACCTCCCCCCACAGCTGCCTTCAGCGCTCAAGACCTGGCAGACTACTTCCTCAGTAAAACTTTATTCAGAAGCAACATCCCAACACAAGATAGTTATCTGCCACCTCCACTCCCACAGGTCCCTCTGCCACCCTCTGCCGCTTCCTCCCAGCCACTGAGGAGGAAGTCAATTCCTTATTGTCCTCCTCACATCTCACCACGTGCCTGCTCGACCCCATTCCCTCACATCTAATTCCTCCCCTCTCCTCCTCCCTCACCCCTGCTCTCACACACATCTTCAACCTATCTCTCTCCACTGGCTCCTTTCCATCCGCCTTCAAACACGCGCTAGTTACCCCTTTACTAAAGAAACCATCCCTAGATCCCAACTCTCCATCCAACTACTGCCCTGTATCCCTGCTTTCCTTCACATCAAAGCTCTTAGAAAAACTAGTCTTCAACCGCCTCTCCCTCTTCCTGTCCTCCAATTCCCTACTTGACCCCCTGCAATCTGGCTTCCGTCCCCTACACTCAACTGAAACTGCCCTCACCAAAGTCACCAACGACCTCCTAACTGCTAAAAAACACGGCCACTATTCTATTCTCATCCTGCTTGACCTCTCGGCTGCTTTTGACACTGTTGACCACCCCTCCTTCTACAGACCCTCAACTCTCTGGGTCTCGGTGACACTGCACTTGCTTGGGTTGACTCCTATTTATCCAACAGGTCCTTCTGTGTGTCCTTTGCTGGTAACTCCTCCTCCTCATTGCCTCTCTGTTGGTGTACCTCAAGGCTCTGTCCTTGGTCCTCTGCTCTTTTCCATCTACACCTCCTCCCTGGGCAAAATCATCAACAGCTTTGGCTTTAATTACCACCTCTACGCTGATGACACTCAGATCTACCTCTCTACCCCTGATCTCTCTCCCCCTGTCCTCTTCAAAAGTCAGTGACTGTTTATCTGGCATCTCCTCCTGGATGGCCTCCCACCACCTAAAGATCAACATGTCAAAGACTGAACTCCTACTTATTCCTCCCTCCTAATGCCTCCCCACCTCCTGACTTCTCTATCACGGTGGAGGGTATCACCATCTCCCCATCAAACCAAGTTCGCTGTCTTGGAGTTACACTTGACTCTGCTCTTTCCTTCATCCCCCACATCAAGTCTCTTTCCTCCTCCTGCCGATACCAACTGCGTAATATTTCCAGAATTCGGCCATTTCTTACCGCTGTCACCACAAAACAACTCATACACGCCCTGGTAATCTCCCGACTCGACTATTGCAATAATCTCTTATCTGGCCTCCCTCTGCCTCTCCCGCCTCTCCCCCTACAATCCATCCTGAACGCCTCCGCCAGGCTAATTCACCTCACCCGCCGCTCTGTCTCTGCCGCTCCCCTCTGCGAGTCCCTTCACTGGCTCCCCATCCACTGCAGAATTAAGTTCAAAATCCTTATCCTTACCTACAAAACCCTCACTAACTCAGCTCCCCACTACCTGTCCTCACTAATCACCAAATACACCCCAGCCCGCTCCCTAAGGTCAAACAGTGACCTGCGCCTAGCTTCTCCCCGCATCACCTCTTCCCATGATAGACTGCAGGATTTCTCACGCGCAGCCCCCACTCTCTGGAACGCTCTCCCTCGTACTGTCAGACTTTCCCCTAACTTCTCTTCCTTCAAACGCTCCCTGAAAACATTCCTATTTAGGGAAGCCTACCACCCAACTCACTGACGCAACCATCAATCACTCTCACCTTACAGTCCTCTCCTCCTGTTTCCAACCCCAACCCTCCCAGATTGTGATTTCCTACGGGAATAGGGCCCTCCTATTACTGTTTGTTAAATGTTGTTCAATGTATTGTAACCCTGTCTATACTGTGCTTATTGTACAGCGCTGCGGAATATGCTGGCGCTTTATAAAGAATAATAATAATAATAAAAATAATAATAATTTGCGTATGTATGTACAAAAGTTACGTACACTACGCAAATTTCTTATGAAAAAAAGGGGGGAGGTTTGTGGTTATTTTTTTTCCCCGATTAATCGAAATAATAAATCGGCCAACTAATCGATTATGAGAATAATCGTTATTTGCAGACCTACACTGCAGCAGTAGTTGCAGAAGTGCTGTTATTGCGTTTGAGAAAGGAGACTGATGAACAGGCGAAGGTTCTGGGTCCATCCGGTTATTGCGAACCGACAGCAAAGAGGACAGTTCTGGGCCGTGTACAGAACCTTTCAGGCACATCCGGAGAAAGTCTTTGAGTACACACACATGTCCCTAAATAGGTTAGTACATGTACCATGCTTATTGTTGTGTCCCATATGATAGTAGCATCATAGATTTGATTGGGAAACAGGCGGGATAGCAAGATAGAAAATAAAGCTAGCATCAAATTAACCTGTGTAAGATGCTATATTTTTGTGATGACATGGCCCATATGCGCTTTTAAAGCACCATTTCATAGCTTAATTGCTATTAACCCTCACCTTTTTTTCCCCCAACAGTTTTGATGAGCTACTGGAGTTCATGTCCCCCCACTTTGGAGCGGCAGGACATTTATACGAGAGTGTTGCACCAGTGGAAAGACTGATCATCACTACACACATAATCCAGTGCGATGTGCTGTGTCTATCAGGGTTATTTAAAGAGAATCGAAAAGTCACCGCACCTTCGGTGACTTTTCGTTCTCTTCAATTCGGTGCGATTTGGCGATCCCATTTTGGCGACCCTGCGATATATTCAGCAAGCACCACAGGGCCGTCGTAGTGCAGGGAAAAGCCGCTGCAAACCCCACGAACACTCACCGCAAAACCCAGCGAACACACACTGAAACCCGCGAAAACATCTGGATTAACCCTGCCGAACACGCCGGAGAAATCCGAGCTGCTGCCGATAACAGCGCAGAGCAGCCGCCGGATAAACCCGACACCGCAGACGAATGGAGTGCAGGTTGTGCCGTGTGTGTGTGTTAAACAGGGTGAGGTATGGCATGTGTGACTCTCCTACATGTGTACCACAACCAAACTCATTTAAAACTTTTCAACCTGTAAACAAATATGACACACAAACTCAGTTAAATCGTAATAAAATAGTATAATTTTGAATGTAATATAAAAAAAAATAATTAACTTTACATAATTGAACTTTACAACACAAATTAGAAACGGTGATGACAAAAAGCAGCCAACGAGCAAGGCAAAGCCAACCTGTAACCAGACACAAACTCCAATTTAAATAGTAATAAAATAGTATAATTTTAACCCTTTCGCTGCTGAGGCATTTCACACCTCTGTGCTGAGGTCATTTTTACCAGTTTCGCTCATCATGTTTAACCGCGTTTTGAAGCCTTATTTTAATATATGACCCAGACATATTATAGATCGTTCTTTCCGCCAGACTCGGCAGATTCATAATATGTCATTATTATATGTATACGTCATGTCCTGTCTTTATATTATAACAAAAAAATGCAATAAAATTAGAATTTTCAATAATTTACAATTTGTAAAGTGGTTTTTTTCACATTTTAACATGCGAGTTTTTGCAATTATATTTTCTATGGGGTGCGCTTGTTAAAAAAATTAGAAATGGGACTCCTTACATTTTTTTTGGAGGAAACTTGCTATTTTTAACAAACGCACCGCATACAAAAATCGTTAGTGCAGAATCATTGTTCACATTATAATTGAAATGGGAACAATATTGCTGCATTAACAAAACAAAAAATTATTATTTTTTTAATATATTTTTAAAAAACTTTTTACATGGTCAAGTTTGGCATCGTTGGAAAGGCCATGCTCTGGCCATTAACCCTTAGCTGCCACGAATCGGGAGATAGGGGGTTCCAATGAACCCCCTATCTCCACCATTGCTGGCACCTAGGGGTTATCTCTAGGACTGGCGTAATGGTGCTAGCTATGCACGATGACGCCAGTCCTCAGGGGGAGTTACTGGAGGCTTGGCCGACATCTAAGATGTCGGCCAGCTCTGGGAGAGGATCACGATCTGGCGCTTTTCAGCGCCGAATCGTGATCCGTCTCCCCAGGGGTTAATGTCAGTCACCGTTTGGAAGGGCAGGCTGTGCCCTTCCAAACGGTGCCTGCCTTAACTTTGTGCCCCCCCGGCGATCGGGAGAGAGGTCTGAAGTACCTCCCCCACCTCAGTTTCAGGCGCCTCCTCCGCACACGCGCGGGGGGGGCACCTGAATTAGATATCATCGCGCCACCGCAATGACATCTAATGGACCCACCGGGGTCCAGGAGTGCTGAGCTGACATCCAAGTTGTCAGCCCGCACCGGGGGGCTCAGCAATCGGCCGCAATCCTGGCCGATTGTTGCCTCCTGTGCATGGACACGCTCAGCGCGTCCATAGCACAGGAGAACCACTTGGCTGGACGCGCTGAGCGTTAGAAAATATCTGGGAATTGTTGTAATCTGAGTATTCTCACTGCCACCAGCAATTGTTTGGGGTCTCATTTCTACAAAATATCTGGGAATTGTTGTAATCTTTGTGTTCTCACTGCCAGCAGCAATTGTGGGGGTCTCACTTCTAGAAGATACCTGGGAATTGTGGTAATCTGTGTGTTCTCACTGCCACCAACTATTTTGGGGTCAGTCATTTATACAAAATATCTGGGAATTGTTATAATGTGTGTGCTCTCACTGCCACCCATCAGGGGGTCTCACTGATTTATAAGAGGTTTATGGGAATTGTAATCTGTGTCTTCTCACTGCCAGCTATCAGGGGGTCCCACATACTTCTAGCAGATTTCTGCGAATTGTAATGTGTCTTGTCACTGTTGCCAGCTATCAGGGGGTCCTATCAGGGGGTCCTATCAGGGGGTCCTATCAGGGGGTCTCACTGATTTATAGGTGGTTTCTGCGAATTGTAATCTGTGTCTTGTCACTGGCTGCCAGCTATCCGGGTGTCTCACTGAGTTATACCAGAGTTCTGGAAATCTTTAATCTAGATAACACAGTTGAATCAGAGCTCTGCATATCTTTAATCTATATATCACTCACCATGTCAGAAAGACCAAAAAGGACAGGCAGACGCTCCCAGACACAGATAAGAGGGCAAGCAGCCTCTGTGTCGGGAGGCTGTGACTCTGGTCATCGTGGACGTGGTGCATCCTCTGCAGGGGCACGCTTGTCCTTTCTACCTTGTGCTGGCTGTCTTAAGCAGCAGCAACATACAGAGGATTTGATGGATTGGCTAACCAGGCCATCCTCATCCGCTGCCAGCCAGGCTTGTAGTGCTTTACAGTCCACCTCAGCTGCCAAAGCATCTAATGCAGCCTCCTTGTCCACAGCTACTCCTGCCGTAGCCTCACTATCACACACGGAGGAGTCAGCTGAATTGTTTGACTACAATGACAGTGACAAGCTGCTTGAGGATGTGCAGCAAGTACAGTGCTCTGATTCAATCTCTGAGGTTGAGGAAGGGAGTATAATCAACCTAGAGGAAGGAGGTGCCAGTGACACACAAATAACTGGCACTCATGTTGCTCCAGCAGCTGCAGCATACTGCCAAGTTGGCTCCAGTGACGAGGAGATAGGGGGTGATGACGATGAGGTCACTGACTTCACCTGGGTGCCTGATCGAACAGAGGAGTCAAGGGAGGAGGAGGCACAACAAACACAAGGCACAACGTCCTCTATGACCAACCGTAGCACTAGCCAGTCCAAGGCATCAGATGTCAGAGCTGCTCTGGTGCAGAGCTCTGTTGTCTCAAAGCACACATCCAGGAACTTTGCTGTCTGGGAGTTCTTTAAGAAATGTGCACCAGACCGCACCGTTGCTATTTGTAATCTATGTCAGATGAGACTCAAGCGTAGGAAAGACACCGGACGCTTGGGTACCACGTGCTTGAGGCGACATATGACCACCTGCCACGCATCCCGTTGGCACAAAACTTTGCGTAGGTCCTCCTCCTCTGTCTCTACCCCCACTATATGTCCTGCCATGTCATTGACTCCAACCTCCACTGACAGGGATGATGCTACAGTAATGGATGTACCAGGTCCTTCCTCACAATGTGACAGCATCCCATCAGCTGAAGATTTACGCAGTCAGATTACGTTGCCCCAGCTGCTGCAGCGTAAGAAAAAATATAGTCCCAAGCACAGCGTCTAAATGCCAGCTTAGCAAAATTACTCACATTGCAGCTGCTGCCTTTCCAGCTGGTGGACTCTGCTCCCTTCCGTGAATTTGCTGAATGTGCTGTACCACAGTGGCAGGTTCCAAAACGCCATTACTTTTCACGGAAGGCCATTCCAGCACTATACCAGCACGTGGAAGACAATGTTATTGAGTCATTGGGAAAGGCAGTCAGCAGCAAGGTGCATGTGACTTTAGACACGTGGTCCAGCAAGCATGGACAAGGCTGTTACATTTCCTTCACGGCACACTGGGTAACGGATTACAGCTGGGAGGGATCCAAGACGGGGCTCTGTGCTGGAGCTTGTTCATCCACCACGCCTCCAGAAAGCTGCTTGTATGAAGTGTCTGCTCCACCACCACCTCTCCCTCCTCCTCCTCTGTCCCTGGCGAAGTGGCAGATAAACCGACGCCTGACAGAGGCTACGCAATGGCTCAAGCAAAAAGATGCCATACTGTGCTTGAACTGGTTTGTTTAGGGGACAGGAGCCACACCGGGCTAGAAATTCTGTCAGCTCTGCAGGTGCAGAGATGGTTAACACCACGCCAGCTTCAGCTGGGAATGGTCGTCTGTGATAATGGCAGCAACCTTCTCTCCGCCCTACGCCAGGGTAAGTTGACGCATGTACCATGCGTAGCACACACCCTAAATCTGGTGGTACAGCGTTTCCTAACCAGGTACCCAAGGCTGGCAGAGCTTCTCAGCCAGGCCAGAAAAGTCTGCAGCCACTTCAGATGGTCATTCCCAGCAAGTGTTCGCCTGGCAGAAATTCAAAGAGAATTCCACCTTCCCACAAACCGTCTGATCTGTGACATGCCTACTAGGTGGAACTCAAAATTATCAATGCTGCAGCGTCTGCACAAGCAGCAGAGGGCCATCAACGAGTACCTATGTGAGTATGGCACAAGGACGGGTTCAGGTCAACTTGTTCCCCCCCCGCAGTGGCTGATGATCACGGATGCATGCACTGTACTGTCACCATTTGAGGAGGCAACGAGGATGGTGAGCAGGGACAGTGCATGCATCAGTGACACAATTCCTTTAGTGTTCCTGCTGGAGCACACTCTGCAGGGAATTATAGATGTGCCTCTAGAGGCAGAGCAGCAGGAGGAAGAGGCCTTCCCTAGCTCTGAAAGGCCCCAGTCTTTCCGCAGACAGCATTCCAGCGGGTCCTCCTCAGATCAGACAGGAGGAGGAATATTTAAGTAGTGGGGGCATTGAAGGTGGGGATTCCTCAAGGGAGGGTTTTGTGTGCCCAGAAACACAAGGACTAGTACGCGGCTGGGAGGAGGAAGTGCACGATGGGGTCATCCTCATTGACCAGGAAGACTCGGAAGCTAGTGCCACCTCCAACCTACGCTGCATGGGCTCCCTTATCCTGCAAAGCCTGGTAAAGGACCCCAGGATTCGTGCTATCAAGGAGAGGGATCGTTACTGGTTGGCAAGTCTTCTTGATCCACGATACAAGGATAAAGTTGCAGAGCTCATCCTGCCCGCATAGAGGGAGCACAGGATGAAACAACTTGAGGACGCTCTAAAGCGACACTTGTGTAACACCTTTCCAGGCACTGGTAGGTTACCAAGTGATGACACAGGTGCTTCTGAGGCTGCGGATGATCAGAGGAAGAGCGGTGAAGGCCGGGGCTGCTTGACTGATGCCTTTTTAATTTTTTTTTAGTCCAGGACTCCCAGGGACGTCAAATGTAGGCACCCATTGCCAGCGTCTTCACCATATGGTGCAGGACTACCTAGGGGCAAGGGCAGACCTGGATACCTTTCCAGCAGATGATCCACTGGCTTACTGGGTGTTGAGATTGGATCACTGGCCAGAACTTAGACAATATGCTATGCAGCTACTAGGTTGCCCTGCATCCAGCGTGCTTTCTGAAAGGACGTTCAGTGCCGCTGGAGGTTTTGTCACAGACAAAAGAGGGCGTCTGTCCACAGACTCTGTAGACCGGCTGACATTTATAAAAATGAATCAGTCCTGGATAAGCAGCTATCAATCCCCTGATGCTGACGTAATGGAATAGATCAGGGATCTCTTCTGCATTCACAAAGGGGTTCTTCCACAATACCACAAAGGGGTTACAGTGTGAAGGCACTTGCTGCCACCAAAGGCACAATATTTGGCTGCACTGACACTGATGCCTATATTACCAGATTTATAGAATTTAAATTTTTTGGACCGCAGGGTCCAACCCTGCACTCTTCCACAATACCACAAAAGGGTTACGGTGTGAAGGCACAATATTTGGCTGTACTGACGCCTGTACCAGATTCATATCACTTTAATATTTGACCGCAGGGTCCAACCCTGCACTCTTCCACAATACCACAGAGGGGTTACGGTGTGACAGCACTGTTGCCGACACTAAAGGCCCAATTTTAAAGCACCTATTGTTACTTTCATCCAAAGCCTGCATAAGTTTCACCATAATTTAGCCAAAAAAATCACTAAACTGGTTCTGCGCGTCCTAAAATGTCTCCTTTTTTAATACAGACTGCCGCCCCAAGCAGTTGTTTATGAATAGATTAAAGGAAAACCATTTACCATCATTTGAAACGTCATTTTTTTGTTCTTAAATGTTTCTATACATTCTACAAATCCGCCAATTCAAGTGCAGGTTATGGGGACCTCCTAGGCACGATATTTGAAGGAACTTTTCGGTTTTATTTTTAACCCTTATTTCATGGAAAACTCCGTTCCTTTAAAAACTTTTTTTTAAAACTTTTTTCCTTGTTTCCTGTCCCCCAGGGCACTACCCGGACCCCCATACACCTTTTATGACAAATATCTTGCATATATGCCCTCTTGCAGGGCACTCTAAAAATCTAACTTTTGAGTCCCATTGACTTGCATTGAGTTCGGTTCGTGTTCGAACTTTTGAAATTGTTTGAGTTCGAATGCGAACCGAACACGGGGGTGTTCGGCTCATCCATAGTTGAGGGGTACATATATGGGGAATGTGGGCGTCGGTGCCATGTTTCGGGGGGGGGGTTGATGGTGCATGGGTGTTTATGGGTACGCATGTGAAGTAGTGTGTGTGGAATGTTGAGGTGGTTGGGGTATAGGAACAGTAATTTGGTGTTGGGAGGAGCCTTCTGGTGGAATGATGGAGTCTGGAATGAAGGAGTTGATGCAACGTGTTACGGCCTCACGTACCGCTGTCTGTCGACTCATAGCCACCAGTTTCATTTTGTCCTCCAAGCCAAGAAGGAAAAAGGCCTCACAGGACAGCTTGGGGACAGGGTGTGCCATGGCCTCAAGGACATCTATGAGCCTGTCCTCCTCCCGATCAGGCCTCTGCCTATGGGCACAGAGGATGGTATGTCTGCGAACAGGTGCCGGGGCTGTTGGGGCAGACGGTGTCGGTGTCACTGTTGGTGACGGAGGGGGTGGACTCTGGGCTCCTGTAGTGGCACATGGCTCATCCGTCTGTGTGGCCATGTCCTCCTCTTTCTGCCTCTCACAGCTGCTGTCGGTGCTGCCAATAGGAAATAATACATTAGTATGTGCAATATATTATTATCTACATGTTCTGTAAAACAATATCCATGACCCTCAAACATTGTCATTGGCGTGGCTTACCTACACATTTCAACACATATTAAAAATGCGAGCTGCTCTGCATGAATGTAGCGAGATGGCGAACTGGCAGCCGCTCCACTCCTAAACTCCCTCTCCTTCTGCCTGTGTCGGATGAATGCGTCCTTCAGGCTCTTCCATTTGCCCTTCATTAAGTTCACTGTTGAAACAAAATGTAAACATGAACTATTTTGCAACTGGACAGTCATTGGACAGTATGCACTATGCCTTCATGATTGGAAAATCGACAGCAAGCAACATCATCCGAGAAACAGGCTGTGCCATATGGGATATCATTCATGATATTGTCATGGCAAAACCCAACAAGGAGTGGATGAAAAAGCGCAATTTTCCTAACTGTGGGAGCGCTAGACGGAAAGCATATCCGTGTAATCAAACTGAAGAGGAGTGGCAGTTGGTTTTTTAATTATAATTTTTTTTCTGTTGTCCTATTTGCGGTATCTGATGCCAACTACTGCTTCCGCTACATTGATGTTGGATCCTATGGAAGCAGCTGACTCGGCAGTATTCGCCCAGACTTTGGACAAATGCTGCAGCGGGATGATCTGGACCTTCCGGGAAACACCATGCTGCCTGGCACCATTGATCCTGCAATGCCTTTCGTCTTTGTAGCAGACGAGGCATTTGCTCTGGGTGATAAAGCAGTGGACTGAGTCTACAGAAGAGGGTCTTTAATTATAGACTTACCCGAGAACGCAGGGTGGTGGAGTGTGCATTTGGCATACTGTCTAATAAATGGCGCATTTTGCACTCTCCAAAATCAAATTGGAGAACGCCATCTCTGTGGTGAAGGCGGCTTGTGCATTTCACAATTTTGTTCCCGAGAGATGGATTAAATTTCGAAGATTCATTAGTGCATTCCATGTAGAGTACTAATATTGGTTGCCTGCCGTGGTAGCACACATGGAGCCACCGTTCAGGACCAGTTTGCGGCCTATTTTATGTCACCGGAGGGTGAGGTGTCATGGCAAATGGAAGCAATCAGGATTTTTAAAAAAATAATTCTCTTCGGTGTATAATAAAAAGTTGATGTTTTTAATAATAAAGTTTATTTGTATATAACGGATTTCAAACCCTTGTTTTTTTTTTGAATTGTGCCTTCACATACATCGGCTGCTCGAAAATTCACAAACTTCGAACTTTTCGGGACGTTCGCGTAAACTTTGGGGGAAAAAAAAAAAAAAAAAAAAAAAGTCAGAAAAATGCTTAAAAGATCCTAAATAAAAATCTAAAAATAAAGAGACTCTTTACTGCAGAATATAATAAACGGTTTATTAGATATTGGATTAAAACGGGAATATTTTTAACATTGAAGCCTATGGGATTCTCCTGAATAAACCTGCCGCATAAAACCATCAAGCAGCAGGGCATTTTGGCAACTTTTCCCTGCTGTTCGGAGTTCTCTGAATAGGCAAACCATTGCTTCTCTATGGGGGATCAAACATTTCCCACACCTTGTTGCTAAAACATTTCCCATGGCTTCAAATCGCGTTCATGAGCAAAAGTGGTAAAAATGAGCTCAGTGCACAGCGGTGAAATGGCTCAGCACTCAGCAGTGACTGTTTAAAAACTTTTTTTTCATGTTTCCTGTCCCCCAGGGCAGTCCACGGACCCCCATACCCCTTTTATGGCCAATATCTTGCATCTGGAGCAAATGCAAGCAATCATGATTAAAAAAAAAAAAAATTCTTTTAATGTATAATAAAAAGTTGCTGTTTTTATTAATAAAGTTTCTTTGTATATAACTGATTTCATGTACCTTTTGATTCTTTCCCTTGCTTGGTGAAACTCTCCCAATCAGGCCATAACTTTTCGCCAATCTCTTGCCATGCATGCTGCCTGGTTCGCCGGTTCTTGTACGCAGCATCCTTCATGTCATAGATGCATGGTTTTCCATGCACCAGATCGCCTGAACGCTTCGGTGTCGCCCAGGCCAGCTCCAGATTCCGCCATGCTTCCAGATCGCCTGAAAAGTGCGCCTGAATTCCCCAGGGTGTGGCCTTTTTCTGCCATGTGCGGAACGCGTTGATGACGAAATCTGCGTTTTTTTATGCCGAAAACGCGCAAACGTAAGTCTATGGCGCGAAACGTGCTGTAATACGCCCCAAAGAGGCTACTGAACTTGTTTGAGCATATGGCATTTTACAGCGTGTTCCTACACGCTGTAAAACGCCCAGGTGTGAACAGGCCCCATAGGAAATCATGGGATTTCCGTGTTATGGAGTTTTAAAGCGCGCAGGAATGCGTTGTAAAACGTCCAGGTGTGAACGGGGCCCAAAGAGTCAACATTTGACGGAGCATGCGAAATTCCGAAGATGTTTAATATAGATGGTGATCAACTTTTCAATGAGTGCACCTTTCTTAATATGGTTCTTCATTTATTGGATCCTGATTAATATTCATTTGATCAAAGATGGGTAAAGTTTTCTGAGAAGTCCTCTGAGCCCAATCTTCTGAAAATAGTGGAAAGCGATTTAGCAATTCCTGTAAGCAATGCATTTGTGGTACGTGTCTTTAGTGTAATGCTAAATCTCTGGAGTGATTAAAGAAATCGGATGTCCTCTGATCTGGTGAAAGTGGAAATCTGCATAAGATTCAACTTCAATATGTGTCCAGAAATGTACGACTTTGTATTGAAAAACAAGCAACTGCACAAAGCTGCATAGTCTAATTCAAAGTACATATGGAAGAAATAACATGTTTAATGTTCTATGTGATGCCAATTTATTTTTTTAATAAGGTGTCACATCCAAATATATATGTGGTTTACTAGCAGCTTTCTTTTTATGCAACTATACGCATTTACTAATGTGTATTTACAGTAGCATTAATATTAGAAAATATATTTTCATAGTAAAGCATATTTATCTCAAGTCCTTGTTTGGTATTACGGTACTTAATTGGTTTTCTTAGGTATCCGGAAATGGAAACAATTGAATTGCAGACGGCTACCAGGTCCTCTTCTGCTACAATACTCTTTCAACGATTTGCATTATTTAATGTGCACTTTAATCTCAAGTATTTTTTTTTTTTAGTGTCTTCTTTAGTTAGGGTTTCGAAAACCATTGCTTTATTTATCACCCACAAGTGATTATTTTTTGTGTGGAGTACAAGATGTTGGATACTTGCCTGATCTGCAATGTAAAGGTTGCAGTTCTTAAAGATTACAACCTTAAGCGGCATTAGAATACTAAACATGCTGATCAGTATGCAAAGTATGAGGGAGAAGAAAGAGAGGTAACTTGGCCATCTTCAGAAAGGTCTGTCCATGCATGGACAGACCTTTCTGAAGGTCTGAAGGTGTGTGAGCAAGTAGCAAAAGTAGAAAAGCCATTTACTGAAGGGCAGTTTCTTAAGGATTGCATGGTAAAGGTTGCGGATATCCTTTGTCCTGAGAAGGCAAGTCTGTTCAGAAACATCAGCCTATCAGCAAATACAGTGGCAGAGAGGATCAGTGAGTTGTCAGATGACATCAATAATCAATTGTGCAATAAAGCTACAAAGTTCTGCTTCTATTCACTGGCTTAAGAGCGCGGACATAAAGGACACGGATCAGCTTGCTGCATTTCCAAGAAGAATTCATGACCAGTTTGAAGTGACTGAAGAGTTGCTCAGTTTAATTGCAATACATGGACAGACTACAGGCAGCAACAAATTTCAGCATCTCTGGTGGTGCCCTGCCTCGGGATAAATGGGTTGGAATAAACCCATCAATGACTGGGAAAAGAAATGGCCTAGTGGCGCTGATACAAAGGAAACCGGAAGAAGAGAATACAGATCCTGCTATTGCTTTACACTGCATTATTCATCAACAGGCGCTGTGCGGCAAATGCTTAAAAGTAGAAAATATTATGACAGCTGTCGTAAAATGTATTAATTACATCAGAACAAGAGGCTTAAAGCACCAATTTCATACTTTTTTGCAGGATAGTGGAGCAGCTTATGGTGATGTCCTGAATTTTACAGAGGTGCGCTGGTTGAGCAGAGGTAATGTCTTGAAGAGGTTTTTTGAACTGAAGCAAGAGGTCAAGACATTTCTGATGGATGGAAGACTGGCAGGTCTATTCACTGAAGGAGAAACTCAGGAAAATTGGCAGGAGAAGAGAACAATCTAGATCAAATAGTCGATTTGAAAACTGAGATAAATGGGAGAATTATCCTGGTTTGGCAATTTCTACCTAGAATTTTCACTTCTGCCAATTCTCCAGACTTTCACCTTTAGTAAATAGACCTCTGGATGTTCCTGAGCTTGATGATCCCAAGTGGGTCATGAACTTAGCATTTGTGGTTGATTTGACACATGAGCTGAACAAACGGAATCTGAAGCTGCAGGGCCCAAACAAATTTGTCACGGTGGCTTTTGACAGTGTGAAAACATTCTCCGTAAAGCTGCAATTATGAAAAACACAGTTCACCCCAAAAAACCTCAGCCGTTTTCCAACATTCAAGTCAATATTTGAAGAAAAGAGTGGAGAACTTTCTATGCTTAGTGTCGATAAATAGGTCGCTGCCAGGGAGAACCTTCAACAGGAATTTGATTAGCAATTTGCTGACTTCAATATCCACAATGGAGCTTTCCAGATGCTTGCAGACCCATTTTCCTTAGATGTAAACAGTGCTCCAAATGCAACTTTTAGATCTGCAATGCAGCCCTGACCTCAAAGCCAAGCTCAGAGAAGCACAGGGAAACCCAGATAGGATAGCTCAGTTTTAGAGCTCGTTACCAGCTACCTCTCCAGAGCTGTCCAAACGTGTCATGTGCTTATTTGGAAGAACCTGTGTGAAAAATGATTCTCAACTATGAACTTTAATAAATTTAGAACCAGGTCTAGGCTAACTGATGCCCATCTCCAGGCTGTTAGGGTCTCAACCGCGAACTCACTTAAAGCAGACTTGGCTCATCTAATGCAGAGCAAACACGGTTAGGTATCTGGCAGCAAGCAGTAACTACCAGTGTATATACAGTACTTTAATGTTGCTTTTGAAGTTTGAAATTTTGCATTGGGCCCTCATGGGATATGAAAACTTGTCCAGTGGCCCTAGGGTAATTTGAGTTTGAGACCCCTGCCTTAATTAGCCAGATGCTGCCGACAGCCTCGGCCCAATTATTTATTTAAGCCAGTTTTACCCACCTTTCGTCCCTTGCCGAGAGCATTTCCTCCTTTGGTTCAGGGACTCCTGAACCCAGAAGTTCCTGAAGCTTTCTAACGCAATTTGCACTAATATGAAGCTAATGTTTGAGCTCCAAATAGCACAGCGGAACAGGACTTGTGCAATTTGCATGCATAAGTTCCGTAGTGCCTGCGTAGACCAATGGATCACAGCTGAGCACATGCACAGATCTAATCTATCGTCTATCATCTCTCCGAGACTGATCGCTACCACGATAGTGACGTCGGCACGCTCTCTGTGTGCCGATGGCAATAATGACCAATCTGGTGACCGGCAACCTGAACTTCAATATCGCGGCTGCTGGTGACATTGGGAGGGGTGGCAGAAACTCCTCCACTTTATCCCTCGATTTCACCAAATCGGGAAGGAGCAGTGGCAATAGAGTATGCCTTTAGGGCCTGAAACACGTTATTCTTTTTAGAATGCCAGATTCGGATGGAGAACAAACGGGTTTAAATAGCGCCTTCATCTGCACATTAACATCTCCAATATAAACTATAGGAGACTTTACTGTACAGTATGCAGCCACTTACTAGAATATAACATTAAAAAAATAAATAAGCACAGCACTCGAGCCATTCTGCTGTACGGCTCGAGCACTGTGTTTAACAGTTATATTGGAATAGGGCCCATTGTGTTTAATAAAAAAACAAAAGCACTCAACAACAAACAGAACCCAACATTTAGTGATCTGTATATGAATTTTAACACAGGAGCTCAGAGGCTCATATTTGCATCATCCTTTATTGCACCCACAGCAGCAAAGAATGAATGCAGTGAAACGTAAAGAAAAAAACTTTAACCCATCCCCAACAGGGAACCTATGCCCAGTCAGTTAGCCCCAAGTCCATATAGGTCCAGTGTGGGAGCGGCAAAATCCTCTTTCTTTGCTGCTCCCGCATCAGCTAAGTACTCTATGTTACGCTGGATTTCGCGTGTGTGTGTGTGTGTGTGTGTGTGTGTGTGTGTGTGTGTGTATGTGTGTATGTGTATATATATATTATATATATATATATATATATATATTCTTGTACCATACTTGTTATTTATCGGATTTCTCTTGTGAGCTGGTCCTGGGTCCTGACTTACTCTGGCTATAACCCGGTTCCCACGTGATCGGAACGCCGCCCATTGACTCTCCCGGCTAGGCGGCGTCGTCTCAGTTTCACCTCCGGCTCGTTACTGTTGTCAGTTACTGTCTTACTATCGCGGTGGCATTCTGGGCCGCGATAGCCACAGTTTCTAAACTTGGCGTGCGGCTCGACTTGCCTCCCGTGACCTCGTGGTTGGGCGGAGAGATCTTGCACCGCCATCTTTGTTTTCAGCTGTTCGAGCCTGTTTTCCAGCGATCACTCCAGCGTACGTGTAGGTGCCAAGCTCCCGTTTTCCCCATGTGCCCTACGCAAATCCCAAACCGCAGTCCTAATTCCTCGGCGGCAGAATCGGATTCCGCAGCTAATTCCTGTCAAGGTACAGGCCCTGCATCTATGGAGGTCATCACCCCCTCCCCCCGTCCAAAACGACTGCACGTTTTGCTACCATGGAGGCCAACCTCCAATCCTCCATAGCCTCTAGGCTGTCCGCAGCGGTTTCCACCCTGTCAGAGGCATTTAAAACTTCTATGCATGATGCTGTGGCCTCTGTCAATTCCAGGCCTAGACTGGCTGTCCCACAATCCCAGCCTCCCAATTTGGTACGTGCTCCGGCAGTACCCAGAGATGCAAGATCGTCAGGGTCTAAGTGTAGTGCTAAGACTAAGCACATTACGAACGTTCCAAGGGGCTAGCAACCCCGAAAAATTGCTATCAAAGACGAGCGAGGTTGCCTAGCGCAAGAGAGCCCCAGGCCGCGGGGTGACAATGGTGGTTGCAGAGAATAGGGCCAAACCTATGGCTGCGGACCGACTCCCTGAGTATATGGACTCTGATGGGGGAAGACCCCGAGTCCGGGTAGGATGAGGGGTTGGAAATACACGCCCTGTTAAATGCTGACCTTATGGTCGATGGGGAGCAGAATCCACCACCTGTTATCCAAAAAGGACGTGGTGTGTGATCCACAAGGCCAACCCATGTTTCAAGCCTCAGAGGTCCTCAGCGTGGACACCCCTGTCCCATGTGGAGATGTGGGTGGATGCAAATATGAAGCTCCCAATGGATCGTGCCACCAGGTCCAATTTTAGAGCCGAGTGCCCTCGCCCTACTACGGCGTGAAAGACATGCCTTACACCGATTGTAGACGTGGACTTTGCTGAGTTCGTTGCGGCCAAGGGCTGGTCCGCTAAGCGTCCTGGATGTTGCGGCCCCCTAGTCTACCTCCTAGATTTAGTTGAGGAGCCACACTTGAACAATTCACCCCTCGATCCCGCAGAGATTTCGGGATGGCTCCAGAGATCCCTATGCCTCTTGGGGGGGGGGGGCTAATGCCACACTCGTGGCGGGACGGCGTAAATCCACGCTGCTGCGAATGAACCCGCCTCTCACCTCACAAGCGGTGAAAGACCTGGGCCCCAAAGCAAAAGGTCTTCTGTTTGGGGGATCAAGCCATAAGAAACTTAGGCTCCTATTCTGGCTCATTTACACAGTTGGATAAAGTGGAGGCCAATATCAAGAAGGTTTTCGCCCCAAACTGTGTTTTTGGGCGAGCTGGCAGAGGAAGGGGCCGCTCTGCCGGCCGCAGAGGTGCTTCCGGCACTGACCGAGGCTCCTTCAATTCCTCCTCGTCCTCAAAGCCAGCGGGTCATCCCGCTTACACCGCCCGCTCCAGGTCCTGGCGAGGACGCGGCTATCGGGGTGGTCCAGGATATTCGTATTCCAGACGTGGAGCAGGTAAGACTGCCTGTCATTTTACCTCATTTACATGTGGCAGTTGGGGGCCTTTGTTCACGCGTGGAAACGGGTCACCCTGGACTCTTGGGGGCGGTGACAGGTTTCTCCATCGTTTTCACCGACCTCCCGCCCGTCCAATCGTGTCCCCAAGGCCTCTACGGTTCTCAGAAGCCCACGAGGCTCTGGTGGATGCGGAGGTACAGGCCCTTCTCCTCAAGGGCACTATAGAGGAGGTGGACCACCACACACCTTGCTTTGTCAGCAACTTGTTTTTGGTGCCCAAAATGAGGACGATATGAGGCCTGTAATAAATTTGAAGGACCTCAATGCGGAAGTGGAATACAATCACTTCAAGATGGAGGGCATACACACCCTCAGGGAGACTGATCGAAAGAGATTGGATGGTGAAGCTAGATTTGAAGGACGCGTATCTGTCCGTCCCCATGGCACGTCCTTCGAGACTACCTCTGCTTCCAGTGGCGGGGGACACATGTGGAGGTTCACCTGCCTCCCGTTTGGCCTCGCCTCCACCCCTTGAGGATTCACCAAACTCATGAAACCGGTGATTGCCTCTTAAAATGCACCCCTCGGGCGCGTAATCAAATATTTAGATGACGTGCTATTGATGGCGCACGATGTAGATCGACTACGACTCTATCTGGCATGGACAATTTCCCTGCTACAGGATTTGGGATTCCTGATAAACACTGAGAAATCCTTATTGGTACCAACTCAATGCATAGAGTTTCTAGGATTTCTCGTCAACTCTGTCTCAATGTCCCTCAGTGTACCGACCTCGAAAGTACGCTCTATCAGGAAAGTCGTAAGCTCCCTCCTGGGGACTGCTGCTCCAACGCTACGGTCACTAGCGCGAGTCATCGGAGTTCTCTCAGCAACTCGATTGGCGATCCTCCCAGCTCCCCTGCAATATTGGGCCCTACAGAGCTTGAAGGCCCGTTTTCTCCGGTTGAACCCGGATTACTCAGGACAGATAGTCTTGTCAGACGAGGCCCGGGAGGACCTACAATGGTGGCTCACCGACTGGAAAAGTGGAACTCCCGCCCAATCGCGAGTCCGAATCCTAATCTGACGATAGAATCGGATGCCAGCCGAAGGGGCTGTGGGGCCCGTTGCGGATCCTTGGAGTCAGGAGGAAGATGGTCTGCCACGGAGATGGAGGCTCATATCAACATTCTGGAGCTCCTAGTGGCGTTCTTTGCCCATCGTTGTTTCGCTGGGGACTCTGTTCATCGGTACATCCTGCTCCGCATGGACAATGTATCGGCAGTACAGTATATCAATGCCCTGGGTGGCCCTTGTTCTCAGGCCCTGTCGGCCGGGGCATGTGACCTCTGGGAGTTCTGCCTCCGGAAAGACATCTTTGTAGTGGCGGAGTTTATACCAGGATGAACCGTGTGGCGGATTGGAATTCGCATCATCTGGTGGACAGTGGGGATTGGCGTCTGCTTTCCTGTATCTTCGAAGACATCGTTGCATTGTGGGGTCCGCTTCAGGTGGATCTCTTCGCTTCCAGGCTCAATCGACAGTTACCTGAGTTCTTCAGCTGGCATCCAGATCCAGAGGCATTGGCCACGGACGCCCTCAGTCTCCGCTAGCCGCGGGCAAACACTACGCCTTCCCTCCGTTTTGGATATTATGCAACATTTTATCCATGCTGAAATAGCAGAACTGGTCCTCCTGACCCCTCCTTGGAAGTCCCAACATTGGTACCCCACGTTGCTGGAGTTGGCGGTGGATGTGCCACGGATGTTGCCTCGACCATGGAATCTACTCGTGGATCCGGAGGACCTTCCTCATCCCTGGTGACGGGGAAATCGATTAACGTCGGTGGCATGGTTGATTTCAGGCTCTCCTGGCAGACCAGAGGAGTTTTGGACGGGGCTACGGCAGGCATGGGCTCCAGGCACAGGGATTGCCTACAAGTCAGCTTGGGGCCATCGGCACCGCTGGTGTCTGGAACGTGGTCTCGATTCCCTTACTGCCCCTGTGATTACAGTCTTGAATTTCCTTTAGTCACGGAGTCTGGTTTGGCATTTCGGACGATCAACGTTTATCGCTTGGCGATTTCTGCGGGCCATGTGGAGTTAGATGGCACCCCAGTGGGTCGTCATCCTTTGGTTTGCCGCCTGCTTCGGGGTGCTCGGTTGTCCCGGCCTCCGACTCCCAGGTACTCTACGACATGGGATGTGCCAGCGGTTCTGAGGTTCCTACAGGCCTGGCCGGATAATGTGGATTTATCTCTGAAGCAGTTGTCAGCGAAGCTGTTGGTTCTGTTATGTCTTATCTCGTGTAAACGAGTTGGGGAGGTTCGGGCCCTGGACTTCCAGGCCCGCTCATTTACCCCAGAAGGGGTGCGATTCGACGATTCTAGATGTTCGAAGTCAGCTGCTCGTTCTGTTTTGTACCTGGCTTTCCCAGCCGATTCGCGATTGAGCCTGGTGCATTGTCTTCAGGCCTACAAGGATCAGACGGCGGCCCTCCGCCGCCTCTTTGTGTCACCGTTGTGTCGTTCAGGACGCCCCATGGTATGGTGGTTTTGTCTACGTTGGCTCATTGGGCCAGGTGGGTGTTGGACCTGGCCGGTATTGATGTGTCGCGGTTTGCGCACTCGATGAGGGGGGCTTCAGCCTCTAAGGCGTTTACCTCTGGTTGTCGTCTGGAGGACTTGCTGAAGGTGGCGAATTGGTCTTGAAAATCCACCTTCCGAGGCTTTTATTTTCGTCCCGTCACCCACATGTCTCAGGCTTTGTTGCGTTGAACTTACAAATATGAGCCTCCAGGCTCCTGTGTTAAAATTCCTAAATTTTCCTACCAAAATGTGATGGAAACTTTAGATTTTAATAAGGACTCGGAGGCAAGTATTTCCCGCCTTGCCCTCTCGTTTCGGTTTCTGTTTTATCTACTTAAACTTTACAAAAAAAAAAAAAAAAAAAACATACGTTCAAACAAACTCTGTTTCGTTGTTTTTTCATTCTCGCCGCTACATGGTTTGTGCGGTCCTGGGACCTCCCCTCCGGGGTGGTGATGTCTTGCCGTGGGTTTCCCTGTGGGTCCTTTTGAGGGGGTAATGGTTCCCTGTGCCTAGACCCCTTGTGGGTGGTTGGATGTTGGGTTGCCTTTGGGTTCCCATGTTTTAATGCCTGGCTCGTGTTTGTGCTTTTTACAGCCTCGTGAGGGCCCTTGGCGATCTTGATCTGCTGGATGTCTCCTCTCCTTCGTGGTCTCGGTTGGACGTTTCTGTCCCTGAGTTGCTGTTTACAGAAAGAAAGGATTTTGCCGCTCCTGCACTGGACCTAGATGTACTCGGGGGAGGGGCTAACAGACTGGGGATAGGTTCCCCTGTTGGGGATGGTTACTAAAGTTTTTTTCTTTACGTTTCACTGCATTCATTCTTTGCTGCTGTGGGTGCAATAAAGAAGGATGATGCAAATACTTGCCGCAGAGTCCTTATTAAAATCTAAACTTTCCGTCACATCATGTTAGGAAAATTTAGGAATTTTGCACTACTAAAGCAGAAATGGCACAAACTGGTAAAATCAAACAAGAGGCAGAGTATAAACAGGCAAAAATATATGTTCGCATGTAGGATGAAAAACCAAATGTTTCAAATACAACTTACATTCTGGTTGGCAGCGCTATGTCCACTGTATGCGTACATGTCAAAAGAGGGAAAGGCAGAATTAGCCAGATATGTGATTGCTTAGAATGATGGACAGACTTTTTAGGATGAGTAAGATCTGTTTAACTTATGTTCACTGACAGGTGACATTCTGAAGGAAGAGTACAATGTATGTCTGATTTTTGCAACAATTGAAGGTTGTAGTATTGACGAATGTTCGAACGCTCACTGTTACTACTTTTTTAGCAGTTGAACTAGGCTGCTGGATGGTGACCAACTCGTTCTGCTTTTTCTTGTTTTATGCAGAGCATTGTGGGTTTTTTGCTTTTGCAGTTTCTGTCATAACTCATTCCTATTTATTTTGATCCCATTGCTGACAATTAGGAAAACTTTTCTGTGTTGTATCTGGAGGTGCAGAATAAACGATGTCGCTATTTTCCAGAGGTGGCAAACCCTGAACATTTTAGAAAGAAAATCAGCAAAAAAAATGCTTATTTTAATCAAATGACTACCTCTTTTTACATTGTGTGCAGTTGTAAGCATTTTTATGAAAGTTCCAGAAGAGATAGATGGGGTGCCACTTGATTCTGTCTCAACAAGGACAGACTGGGATAGAACATCTTTATTAGGGAAAGAACGGTTTTCTGATATACCTGAATTATGAAGAGATATAACAACACCAGCCATGCCTGCCAATAGAGAGGTTCTCAAATGTTTTATTAGCTATTATTTGTGAACCTCCAGTAGCAGGGGTTGATTGGTTATAGTTAGGCTAACCTTTTTTTTTAAAAAAAAAAAACACTTAAGTAAAATTTTAGTCTTTGTGACATTTGATCTTCAACAAGTTCTTTCATTACTCAATGTTCCAGTATGTCTACGCATACCACGCTCCTGTACATGGTTTTGTCCTCTTCTGCCTCTTCAAATTGAACTCCTCCATAGTGCCCATGTGGTTTTGAATTAAATCTTCAAACATTTTAATTCTTATGACACACTGTCTCTTTGCTAAAATAAACACTAAGCTATGTTTATGCAGCTTTAAAATTACTTGGAGGATCTGACATAAGCATATATATACACCGTATATATACGTGTATAAGCCGACCCCCCTACTTTTTCCCAAAAAACCTGTGAAAACTTATTGACTCGCGTATAAGCCTAAGTGGGAAATGCAGCAGCCACTGGTAAATTTCAAAAATAAAAATAGATACCAAAAAAAAATATCACATGGATACTGCCCCAGCTCACACATGGATACTGCCCCAGCTCACACATGGATACTGCCCCAGCTCACACATGGATACTGCCCCAGCTCACACATGGATACTGCCCCAGCTCACACATGGATACTGCCCCAGCTCACACATGGATACTGCCCCAGCTCACACATGGATACTGCCCCAGCTCACACATGGATACTGCCCCAGCTCACACATGGATACTGCCCCAGCTCACACATGGATACTGCCCCAGCTCTCACCTGGATACTGCCCCAGCTTTCACCTGGATATTGCCCCAGCGGCAGCCAGCTCTCACATGGATACTTGCCCCAGCTCCGGATCCAGCAGGGGTTGAGGGGGCCTAGATGCCGGGCAGCGGGAGTGCCTGCCCGGTCCTGAACAGCGTGAGTCCGTCCGTGTTGAAGGGGATGCGGCTGCGTGCGTGCGCAGGTCACGCGGTCTGGCCAGTCAGGTGGTACAGAGACTCAGTACCACCTGATTAGCCGGACCACGTGACCGGCTGCGCCTGCACGCAGCCGCATCCCCTTCAACATGGACGGACTCACGCTGTTGACTCGGGTATAAGCCGAATCGCGTTTTTTTGACTCAAAATCTGAGTCAAAAAACTCGGCTTGTACCCGAGTATATACGGTAATAGTCAAATAATGCCTGATGCATTACACTAGTAGATGCAGTAATGCTAGAGAAACACTGCTTCGTATGTTCCAATGGGAGTGTTCGTGTGTGTATATGAAGGATAGTTGTGTCTGTAGAAGGTAAAAATGTTTAAAAATCGATTTAAAGTAGTGTGTGTTAGTAAAAAACTGATAAACGGAGGACATATAGTTATAGGTCTAGTTTTTTAGTACTATTTTTTTTTTTAATCTGTTCCTGTAGATACATATAACCCTAGACATACAAATGGGGTTGCCTCCCAGCCAGAATTTCATCAACTTGGCCGATACTTTTAAGGCTCAACTCAAAGTTTAAAGGAACACTACTACTAACATAAGCGGTAACATTACTTGTGAAAGAGGGGTTTGGAGCGGTGCTGTTGGCCCTGGACAAATGTCTGGTGCAGTGGCGTCACTAGGGTTGGTGTCACCCGGTGCGGAAACTCATGGTGTCACCCCCTCGACTCGAGCGACGAGCCGCCCCTCAGTTTAACACAAAATGATGTAAACTATTGTTACTCATATGCAGCACTCCCATATAACGCTAAATGTAAGACAATAGATATATTAATTCCTAGCAAAATTACACCATAATATTACCAGATCATATGACGAATACAAAGGAATTCGAATTTATTTAAAACATTTATAAAATGTTTATTTTAAGGAATAAACTTAATGCCATAAAAATATACAGGCACAAATACACAAACGTTTTGTTAACATCTTGAATAAATCAGAACTTCTCTTTTCTGGCATTCAAGGTGGCAAAATATTGTTTTCAACAAAAATCAATGGAACA